>CM073750.1:25551784-27951784 GCA_037127355.1 Schoenoplectus tabernaemontani
ACTGTATGTGATGTATTCTTTGATGTATGTTCTCTAACTCTCTCTCTAGATAGTGGACTTCATTTCTTTCCTTCATGCCGATCCAAAATACCTTCTCTTGGACTGAATCAAAGAACCATGATGGCAATCATCAGAAGTTCTATCCAGAAGAAGAAGTAAGCAATAACAAAAAGAAGAAAAGCATTCAACCAAGAAAATAAAGGTCACTACTAAAACCTCGGTCCAATCCTTTCACAACCAACTGTATGGAACCAATAAGCAAGCCATGTTCACTGGAGAAATAGAACTCATTTCTAGCAGGTGAGTAACCAAAAATAATCATCCCTTCCCTGCAAAAGCAAAAACCAAAACCCACTCTGGAAATACTTTGTATCTTGGATTACTAGAGTTCATATAATTAGTAAAATAGTTATTCTTTATTGCAAAAAATCATTGCAAGATGGAATATAAAGGTTAGAAATGTGTGCAAGTCCCATAGACACTCAGCCAGACTAGTTGTTATCTGATTCAATTCTAAGATAGCATAGTTCGTACTTTGATTCTAATAGGCAGTTTGACTTTAAAATTGTAAAAAGTCACCAAAAAAATTATTTTCCAGGGAGAGTCCCATAATTTAGAATCATATGACAGAAGCCAGAGATAGGATTGTAGTTCCCAATCTTAAGTGCAGGCAGTAAGAGAAAGCAATAAAGGTATGTAGTAATAGAACTTGGCGTACACAAGCTCATGTGTAGAATTACATCAATTCAATCTTTTTGGTATTAAATCCCAACACATAATCTAATATGTTGATAGCTGGACTTTTAATGCTTTCCAGTCCAAAAGAGATCTATCACATAATAGTAATTCAATCTTCCTCTGTATAAATGATATGCCAAAATTAATAGGTGAAAATAAAATATTAACTATGATTATTTATGGAACATGAAAGTTCAGATATCTACTTCATCCGTAATAATATAAAAGTTAGCTCCTAGAAAGGTATGAAACTGGAAATGGGCAGCCAAGTCAAAAAAAACTAAACAAAAGCTTAATTTGGGCTCAAAGAACTTTATTTTCTCGCCCAGGCATGGTTGGAGAATCCCACGTATAGGTTCCATGTGTTTGTATTTGCATGGTATTTCCGTGAACTTGTGCTTGAATTTGGCTCATCCATAGCACAAACACAAGGAGTACTACCACCATGGTGCTATTGTACATAAAATAAGTATGGAATTCTTATAGTTTTGGCAAAAATGGAAATGAACATTTATGGTAAAGGAAAACTGAAAGATTAGTTCCCTGTTTGGTCTCCACTCAGCTTCTGAAAAGTTTTATGTTAACATGAAGATCCAATCTTAGTATTTAACTCTGCAATTCCTCTTCCAGAATTATCTGACAAACTTAGAATTTCAAAGTCATGGTTGTAACAAGTACATTAAACAAGTAACTAGTAACAATTAATTCTAGGAAAACATAAAAGAAAGAAAGAAAGAAAGAAAGTAAATAAACAAAACCACAATATAGATAAAGAAAGTTTATGTAGCAAAGGACAAATTGCATCTCAATCTGATGGATTTTCAGATAATTAATGATTTGACTTAAGCTATGCTCTAAGCCATAATGAATCAAGCTTCCTAAATTGCTCGCTATGTGTTTTCTATTTTCCTACCTCTTATACTCTGTTTTGCTTTAAGTGTTGCTATTGTTTGGGTATGTTTTCTACTCAACTAAAACATTTATTTGTCTTTTTCAAACCAACCTAAATAATGAGAATGTGTGGTGAAAAATAGAGAAATAATTGAAGTCAAACATTTTTGTAGAGTAGGAGTAGTTGCTTTATAAAATTATAAACAAGATATTGTTAGCTAAAAAAGATGTGAGCAAGAATCAAAGTCTTCAAATTCTATGTATGTATAAATAACTTCTCGAGGAGCTAAGTTGAGAGCCTTTGACCTGGACAGAATTGTTCATAGAGTAAAACTATCCCCAAGCAATCAGTAGAAGCGGCATACAAGCAAAAAATTAAATGTCAACCAAAAGCAAGATGCACGTTCCCTTGGTGAGGCAGTAAGACAACGAGACTATGGAGCTAGTCACTGCATAAGGCGAGATATGTGTTAGATTACAGTAAAAAATCAGCAAAACCCTTGATAACGAGGCAGGAAGGAATAATCTGCAGATGGATTTGGGGAGAGATGTGGCATCCTCTCCAGCAAGACAAGAGAGAAGGAAAGGAAATCTAGATCGGCTGACCTAAGCAATCATTGGTGCAAAGATAAGAGTGCCCCTATGGAGATGATGGGAGACAGAGTACTGCTACAATATAATGAATAGAAGATTAATGAAATAAAAGAACTAGCGTCTTGAGCTATAAATTAGTAAACCCTAGAGATTACCAAATGTACAGGTAGGCTACAACCTCTTTCGCACATCAAGAGCGGATCAGGAGCAAGCAGCCGGCACTTTCCTCGGAATCGCACAAGCATGTAGTGGTACGACAAGTCATGCAGAAGTTGACGGCCTTGAGAGGAACATGCCATTTCTTCTCCGCATGCGGTTCTTGGAGGCGGCGAACTTTGGAGGAAAAAGAGAACACTCCCCAGTCCTCAAGTAGCAGTGGCGGAGCCTCGTCGGAATCAGCATCGTGCGTACAATGTACTAAAAAATAAAGTTCTTTATAGGTAGTGGCGGGATAGAGTTTGTGTTTGGGCTCTAGATAAGTACAGGATCGAGTGCTCCGACCCGTCAAAAGAGAGAGGCGAGGGGGTAAGGTGCTTGTCGGAGCTCGAAATAGGAAACGATGAAGCAAAGTATGGATCTAATGAAGGATAGAGGAGGGATGGAGGTTCTGAAATTGAAGATTGGGATAGCCATTGGAAAGGGTTCTGGCACCTTTCGCTAATTTGCTGTAATTTCATGTTTTATTTGGTGCAAGCTCCTTTCCCATCATGCAGAGAAGACACTGGTCAAAGTTGATCCAGAGCTCTGAAAAGTAGGTTGGGCCTACTTAAATTAGCTTAAGGGAGTTGGGGAGAAGACTATGGTAACAATTAAATATCAAGTGGACTGAGAAGGAGTTCGAAGTTTGAAGTAGTGGGAAGCGCGCAGTGCTTCTGGAAGGAGCAAAGCTTCCGAATCTTCATTTACTTTGACCCTTTGTCGATTTGTCGCTTTCTCATACAGACGCAAACAAGATCTTCGTAGGGATACGCTCCCTCTCTACACAATGCAAACATGATCTTTGTACGGATATGTGGCTTCTATAACACGGCCAGTTGGACAGCCAAGAAGGGAGCGTTCATGCCGGATCGGCATGAGCGCGGTATTTTTCATATCTCTACAAACTTTCCATAATCCTTCCAAATCAACCGTTGGAAATCACAAAATATCCGAATTATTTCCATATGATAAGAATCTTTTTAGAGATTTGTTACTGAATCTTAATTTAGAAGGTCATATTATAACACTCATCCCAATACTCAGTAAATAATTTATTAAATCTTTAAGTAAAAAAATAACAGGAATAATATGCGGTACCAACTTCCTGTTTAATTCTTTAAGTGTCTCTTACACTACTCTGTTTAATCTATTGCTGACTTTGAAATTGTGAATTATGACAGCCGGTGATGAAGTTATATTTAGTTATAAGTGATCAACCTACTGAACCTTAATATTATTGATTTGTTCAAATCTAAAATTCCTGTACGTGGGTTAGGTAAACAAACCCAAAAAAAAAAAATTCCTGTACGTGGGTTATGCTCCAACTCCCTGTAGCAACTCTCATCTATTGCTAATAAGTGGGTGATTAAAAATTTAAAATTACATTGACTTATATGGTCCCTGGTATTTATCTTAATCCTCGTACAGATTTCATCATATAAATTCTTTAAATTTTTAACGGTGGAGTTTGAATGATATTGTGATGAATGATTAGCTAATCTCTAAATTATTTCATGTTTGATATATATATCTCATCTAAATCATTAAGGGCACATTTATAATTTTGAATTTTTTTATTTTGAACAATATTTTTTAAAAGATATATATATCATAGTCTATATATATTGGACATACCATAGCAAAAATAAATCTACACTTATACTACTAAAAAAGCAAACAGAAGATAAAATAGCGTGACAATTTAAGATGCACACCATGTCAATTATATTGTGATTCGGTACAGAAACAAACGAAATGGGGGCATCAATATCAATGATTGAAAGAAAATGACAATAGATTATTTGAGAAAATGAACATTTTGGAACTTACTCGCTAGCTAGAGGTGGTAATCGTTACGGGTCATAGTTCTGGATTCGACGGTGCTGAGTTGGATAAGTTGATAAAAACATTCATCGACACGAAGTCGGAGCTTTTTATCGATCTAATGCGTTGGCTGATCGCAAGGTCGATTGAACATCAATCGTTGTTTCTTCGGGTCATCTCTGATTTTTAAGATCATTCTGCGTTTCGGTCATCTCATATCTGGTAGTCTATTGTTTCTTTGATTGTTCCTGTCAAATATGGCCATGTCGATTCTATCTTTTTGTCATGTTTTATTTAGGAGTTGGATCAAATTTCAGTATGTGTTGAAATCGTAAGATTTTAGTATATGTTTAATTTATACATACTTAATTAGTGATTATGATGATTAGGTAGGAAACTGTAATTTAAGTTTGAATATTCGATTGATTAGGGGTGATCAGGTATGCGATTATTATACATGATTAGGCAGTTATTTTATTTTTTATTTTCTTTCATTTTATGTTTATTTTGAAGGTTTTAAAATGCATGGACATATCATGTCCGTTTCTAACATAATGTACTTATATTTAGACTATATTGGCACAAGTGTACTATATCGTCACATTCATGTTGGTCAGTTGGTGTCATACTGTCATACTGAATAATCATGCACTCTAATCGCAACAATTATGAGTACCAATCTTGGAACAATTAAATATTTATAGCTCAGCTTAACTCACACTTTTGTTTAATATTTTATGTTTGAGAAGATATTGCTCAAAAGTCAAAATTATGTACCTTAAAATTTTCATCATCTTCAAATGTGCAAGGCCTAAATTTAAAATAGTTTTCATGAAATTAAAAAATGTTGAGCATTTTTCTCACTACGTAATAAAGCAAACCATTTTATGTGCCTCATTGTGCTTTATTGTCAAAGTGCAGAGATGACCAAGATCTAATTTTATTGTATTGTGCAGTTAGGCAAAGGTGTAAGATACAAATAAAATCATGAGAAAAACAAGTAAGATTTATGTAACATTAATGAGCTGAAAAACAGAACACAAAAGTAGGAGAAGGATCAGCAGCAGCACAGGAAGGATAAACAGCAGCACGGGAAACTCCTGAGTCTGACCCGATCAACTTCATATTGGGACTGGTACCATTGTCAGGTACAGAAACAGCAAGGGTATTGGGTGGCATCATCATCTGGTCACCATCACTTGGATCTACCACCCTTGGCATATCTTTCATGGATTTCATTACAGTGATAAGCTGTACCAGCCAAGTTTTGGGGCACTTGAAGCTCCTCCAAAGAGAGACTTCCTCATAATTTCATCCAATACTTCCTTTTAACTCATCGCTTCTTTTAGTGACTTCTCATTTTTCGGCCTTAGCAGCAAACTCTTCCTCTCTTACTAACACTTGCTGAGTGAAATCAGTGACCGAATGGGGGTTGCAATGCATGACACAGGACCTCCGAGGAAGGGATGTATTAACTGACTGAAGGAGTGATGGGGACTCGTGTATAATTGAATGGGGGTGTCCCATTAGGAGAGCACACAATTACTCGCCAAGCGGGTCCCGCAGAGTACAACACGCTTGGGGGCCTTGTTGAAACAAACCTCGTTGTATTTTGGTGAAGGTTAACTGCATGAGCAAGTACATTCTGGTCGACAAATATATTTCAGTAGTTCAGAAATAAAACTAACCTCTCAGGAGTGGCTTCTGAATCATGCAAATCATATCATCAGAATTATTAGCTGGAAAGAAAGCCAATTTCTAGATCGTAAAGATCTGTCAGAACAGGACACTGAAATAGAAGGAATTAACCAGTTCAGATACTGGTACCACTTTCAACTGACTATAATGACAAGCTGATTTAAGAGAAATTAGATCAAACATCTTGGAGGACATGACTGAAACATCCAGCTCTATAACACAACATGATTTCATGCAGTTAAAATTCAGAATTATAACAAACGTGATAAAAAATGGATTGATGAATTTTCTTATTCATTCTAATTGACTCTTTACAAGAAAATTATCGCCTGTGTTTATAGAAGTCTAGTTACATGTTTCTAGATCTCTCTCTTCAATTAACTATCTTTACACTGTTTGTAACTAACTGAAAATAGCAGTTATACTTCCAGTCTAACCATTTTGTTCTGCACTGGACACTTCCAGTTTATTATCTTCTATAGTCCCCCCCTCAAGCACAATGGATTCCGTGAAACGTTGAGCTTGTGAACCAACATTTGAAATCATGTTTTATGAAAACTCTTTGTAAACACATCGGCGATCTGATATGCAGTGAGCATTAGAAAGTGAACAACAAGTTGCTTGGTCGCTAGTTTCTCACTTCTAATAAAAATGAAAATCCAGTTCAATATAATATGTTCGAAAGTACATGAAAGACAGGATTTGCGGCTAAATCTGGCCTCATGATCGCTGCACATTGTAATGCACCCATAATTGTTCTGTACAGTTGTGGATCTGATAACGATGTTCCATCAGTTTTAGAGAGTTGAAGAACAGCTTGCATAGGGGTAGTACACGATTTAGAACCAACCATATTAGAGCTCTCAAGGATTGTATGAAGATATCTAGTTTGAGTGAGATACAAACCATGATCTACAGGTGTTATCTCTATCCCAGAAAATAATGTTAAGTATCCAAGATCTTTAATGGAAAATTGAGAGTGAAGAGTAGTAATTTGAGTAGTTATGACATCTAGATTGTTCCCAATGATGATGAAATCATTGACATATACTAGAAGATAGATGGTAGTTTGAGAAGAGGTAAGTAAGGAACAATGAATTGTCAGGTTTATTTGAGCAAGATGTAAAGTCATGATCAAGGAGAAAAGTTCTCGAGCTTGTGAAACCAAGCTATAGGGGCTTGTTTGAGGCCATAAAATGCTTTTTGTATTTACATACATAAGGTGTATTGATCTTGAAAACCTCATGTTTGGTGCATATATATAGTTTCCTCGAGGTCACCATGTAAAAAGACGTTATTTACATTCAATTGTCTTAACGACCAACCATGAGAGAGTAATAGTCATAACCACACGAATGGTTATAGGTTTCACCAAAGGACTATAAGATTTAAAATAATCTAGGCCTTCCTCTTGGTTGTATCATTTAGTTACAAGACATACTTTGTACACGTTGGATAGTTACATCGCCTTTCTTTTTGACTTTAAAAATCCATTTGTACCTATGAATGAAGTGAGAGTTAGAGGAGGAGGCACAAGGATCCAAATATTATTCTTGACAAGGACATCGAGTTCTCGAGCTAATGCTTAGCGCCACGAGAGTGTTTGACGTTTGAGTGTAACATGTTAGATTTTGATAAGAAAGCTCGTAAATGTATACATGATAGCCAAAAAATTACTTTGATTTTCTCGAATTAGTTTTGTGTTTTGTCAAGATAGTGTGACTTGTCGAGGAAGAAGGAATTGAGTTGCAGAGAGGAGAAGTAGGATGTGGAACCGAAGGTAATAAAGAAATAAAAGAGGAAGATAAGGAAGAATAAGGAGATAAGCAGAGAGGATGCGGTGCATCCTCTCAAGGTCTCTCTTTGAGGAGCTTTACAACTTTAACTTCCAAGAAGCTCTCTTCTCGTAATATCATTTGTTCTAAGTGCAATGGTCAAAGAATTTTTCTCGAATAATGTTTCATAACCTATTGTAGTTGTTTGCCATTTCAAAGCTTGATTTTTGGTCGCTATTTTTTCCGAATCGACATGATGTTTGGCACCAAGAATAACAATGCGACAAAATAATAAAGTTTATAACCCTCGCAATTCTATAAAGTTATGAGAGTTATAAATTTTATAATCCTTTGACAAAAATTCTACGTAAGACTATTCAATACAAGAAATTTCAATCATAGAAATTTGAGCTACCTTATTATTAGTTATTCTGTTTGGAGGAGGACTAAGAACATGACATTTGCTATCCGAGACCTTTGATAGATATCGAGTTAGGTTACTGAATTTTTTTTTTTTACAACGAGCTAATAAACTTCTTTGTAATGATAGAAAAGGATCGATCGGTCGCTAGCAAGAAAATTCAATCATAGAAATTTAAAGCTACCTTATTGTTAAATGTCCTTAATTTGAAAACTATTTTTTATCAAGAAAAATTATTTTTTTTGTTCTTTTATTCCCGTAGGTTGAAATAACCAATCCAAGGCAAGAAGTGGCAGAGAAGTTGGTATATGGCCGTGTTTGTTCAAAGCTTGGGAGAAAATGGATATTTCTTTCTATTAAAAAGGCAATTGATGTATTCTCATTTTAACTTGTGAAATCTTGGTTTTAAATTAAATAATATTAAGAAATTTTGGAGTCGTTTAGATTTATTTTGAGAACTTTGGTTATGGGTGTAATATTTTGAGAAATTTTGGGATGTTGTGATGAATTTATGAACGCCGGTATGTATGTTGAATGTCGGTATGAATATTTTGAGAAATCTTGGTATGAATGACATTAGATCTATCGGTTTAAATTGTGATATGAATGTTGGTATTTTGAAAATATTGGTATCAAAATATTAACATATGCAACAAAATAAATTATCATCATATTAATAAGATGCTAATATCAATAAATACATCTACAATTAGGTATCAAACACATTAGGATTAGGAAAGCGAATGCTAATGCACACAACTTCATCAAGCAATGTGCCCGCAAAAAAACTAATATTTGCTTCAGTGGAACAAATGCAAATGATAAGAATCTTACATCGGCTTTCCCGATGTAATCCAATGCCGATGCAAATAAAAAATCTACGCAATAGATTATCACCATCAAGCGTATTTACATCTCGCTTTTGCATCAACTTTCTGATGTTAAAGACCTTTAGCATAAGTTTACCGATGTAAATAAGATTTATTGCATCCGATATCTCGATGATAGTGCGACGCTTTCCCCGTAGTGGTTTTCCATGCGTAAGAACCCGCCGTGTTGATCGATCCTTCACAAAAAACAGTAAGGGTAAATTCAACAATTACATCATCATCACGAGTAATCGAGATATACTCAACAAGTTTTTAGTTATGGCTAGCACATGAATAATATCAGGCAAATAGATCGGTTTATCAACAGCATTCACTACAAGAAGAGTCAACATGAAAAATGGACAAACCCGAGTCGCTTACCCATGTGAACCTCCTCAAGACCGATGAACAATGAGGAAGACAGATTGTTAAAATCGGGTTACATGTGTAGTAGCTCATAAATCAAGAAACCAAGCCGAGGTAGGGATGCATTTGGCTCTGCTAAAAGAGCTTGATATGACTAAACAAATTTGTGGTGTTTGAAATGATGGTGGTGTGCCGTAATAGGACATATCAAAATAGTGGTAACACTTTGCAACAATGTGCTCATATTTGAAACAGCATTTGATAAAAAGGCTTATCGAATTGAAGCTATCAACCTACCACGCCTCTACCCCGTTGTTACCACGACCTCGACTATAGTAGGAACAAGGTGCATGATCTGAGTCTTGTGGTTGAGTGTATTGAGAAGAAAAGGACTGAGAAGAAGAACCTATACCAAAGCATAAAGAGAAGAGGCTGGGACAACATTGGAAGAGGCCAAATTTACTCTAGATCCACATAGTGAGTTGAGATTTGCCTTGATAAGTGCTTCATGCGAAAGAAGAAGGCTTTGGAGTTCAGTCATAGTGAGAGATCCAGATCGTATTGTTATGGCAGTAAAAAAACATCACCGCTATGTATAATTTATCATCCCAAATCTAACTATTCGTCGAATTTAACAAGAGATTTGACCTGGCAAGACAAGTTGTTGGTTGACTATGTAAGAACAAGATGTCTTTCATTCCTTTTAATTTTAAATAGAGATAAGATCTAAACCACTACTCTACTTAAAATATTTATAAGAAAATTTCTATTTAAATTTTGAATCAACGATCTCATAGACAAAAAATATATATTTATATCATTAAATTAAATCTGACAATAATTCTCATTATTTTTAAGCTACCAAACTTTGATCAAATCATACAATTGTGAACTTGATTGTCCAAAACCATTCTGAGCTGTACGATCGATGCAATCAGAGGTTACAAACTCATGATGAAGTTGTATTTGGTTAATAACACTCCGTTAATTTCTCCGTTATCGATTCTTCTAGATCGTGACGATCGTTACTCAACTTTTGGAATCAAATTGCAGAGAAAAGAACAATGGAAATTATGTTTCATTGGCTTTGACAGTTTAATCCCCTCTCTCTTCTCATTCTCTTACCTGGCGCGACCATTACTTCAACTGAATTTGAAAGCTGCATATGTCTTTCTTTTCAAATTTAATTAAACAATTAAAAGAAAGCTTTATTGTTCATACCTATACGAAATAACTAGAAGTTATTTTCTTGTATTATTAACGACTTAAAGACGAGAAAGGGTTTTCAGAAGTTGCAAAAGCGAAGAGAGAAATTTCTCTTCGTCCCCATCTCATTTTCTTTAATTCATGTAATCTTTTCTTTGAGGTGTGCTTTAGAATGAGGTAGAGAAAGAGAAGGGAAGGGGATGGAAGAGATGACCAGTCTGTCCGGTTCTTTACTATTTATTTTACAAATTTAATTTTTAGAGAGGAGAGGATAGAAGAGGAGGGAAGAGAAGGAGAACAAAGGACACAATTTATATAGACTTTTCTTCAAACTCTTACATCCCGATTTGAAGAGTATCTCCCCCTCTTAACCCTTCCTCCTTCCTTTTTTGTTCCCTCTCAAACTCTATCTATGGAGCACGCTCTACAATTCGTTTAACTGAGAGTTAATAGGGAATTAAGACTGAAGAGCCATTTTTATGAATCAAATTAAAGCTGATCGCTATTATCAGGCCTTGTGAATAAATATATTTCCATACATTGAACTTGCTACTTATAAAGATCAAATGCATCTATATAAAAAAACAACGAAAATTTATATTATCGGATTGTGAAATCCGTGTTAGCTGGGCTAGCTAGACGATGGGTTAATTGCAAAATATGGAAGCGGTGCCTGTGTCTCCATGTTGGTGTATGCATTTACCAGAAAAGAGAGGTAACAAGCAGAGGGAATCGCGATTGCTGCAAGTCCATATATATATATAGCTAAGCAATTAAGGACCCGTTCGATGGAGTAATTTTGAGTTGGGAAATCAGGGGTCTTTGTTTTTTTGAATCGTAGTCTGTTCGATGGACAACCGGGAGTCCACAAATTAAAGTCAAGTTCCAGCATGAAAATCAACAAAAAAATAGCTCAGGCTGGATTTTCCATTTTGAATATTATATCCGCAAGGGAGAGTTTACAAAGGGGTAGAATGGACCTAAATTAAGGCCCATTGAAGGAGAACATTTGGGACCAATATATCTAGGCCCAAAAGAATAAAAAAAAAAAAAAAAAAATTAGAACTCTGTGGAACGCACGCTTAGAATATCCGACACGTGGAATATACAAAATTGACCTTGAGAGGACGTGTCTTACCGCGTGCGTATTTACATGGTGTTAAAATTAATAAATTATGGTGCTGGACTGCGGCCTACGGGTGGATCTGACGAATTGACAGGCGTGGCGTAGACATGTTGGGCGGTAAGTGGTAGGCAGAGAAATGAGTTAATGGACTCTGTTGAGCTACGAGTCAAGAAAGCTGCTCAATTTTTGACTTTTTCTACATGTTTGATACTTGATAGTATGAACATTTGCATAATATGACCCTAAATCATGCTTTGCTTTTCCATTTAACTTGGGATGCTATCTGAAATTAAACTTTTCTTTTGCTACCTCCATTTTAATTAAACTGTCGGTGGGTATTTTTTTATATAATAAAAGCTAGAAATACTGAAATAGTTAGTGATTAATTTATTCGATGGACTTTTTTAAATTACCTTTTGCTAATGAATACAAAAATATAAATTAACTAGAACGAAGGTAGCAGCATGCATGTAGTCCACTTCCGCCTTCGATAGTTTTTATTTGCATTGTCTACGTGAAAAAGATATTTCGTATATTTAATATTGAGATATATACTTATAACAAATAACAAAATAAAATACAAAAAAAAAACATGTTTATTATGTAAGTAATGAATTTATTTATTTTATTATAGCCGTTTTTTTGCTGTTAATTAACCTATTAAATTGTTATTAATTAGAAAAACTCAAAATTTCTTGATGCACTTTTATATTAGTTGTCAATCATTTGACGGGCCGATTCATAAAATTTAGAAACATGAGGACTAGGCCAATTTATTTAAACTAGGACATAAAACAGCTATACATAGATCTCCTCGTTTAAGCATCGCGCATTAGCATTTCTGATTTTTTTAAATAAAAAAAGATTATTAAAGAATTACATAATCTGCATACAAATAAAATTCAAGCAGATTTTTTTAAATAAAATAATAAAATAAAAGAATGATATGAAAACCTCGGTCGGTCCAGATAAGAGGTGCATTAAACTATCATTTTCTTATTATTTTTTTATTTTATTTATAAAAAAATAAAAAATTCAGATCATGGGATAAGTTCCGAGCCCAATTTATGGCATTATACGTCAGTTGCGACTAATAATTGCTAATGCTGTTGTACTAGCTCTTCTTCACATATTACTTTGTTACAGTGCTTTCAATAAATTTTGGAAGATACTCGAAACAAGGCGATCTATTTTCCTGTAGGCACGACCTGGGTATTGGAAAAAGGTCAAACGTGACAGAGAAATTGAACTGCAGTTAACGAATAAAAACGGCCATGATGCAATCGAGAAATGGTATTTATGGAAATTTTACATCTCATGTTGATTTTTCTTTTTTCTGCTGTATTGGAGTGGACCACTGGTACTGTGCTGGGATTAGGGAGTGTCAATGGGTCGGGTCGGGTTCGGGTCGGATCATATTATTTTATTATCATTTTTGATCTGATCTGATTAAATTCGGATCAAAAAATCTTGATCCATATCCGATCCGAAGGGTCACGGGTCGACCCGATCCGACCCGACCTGTGTAAAATAATTAAATATTTATTAATTATTTTTATTTAATTTTAGGCAATAAAATATTGATTAATTTATAATTAATCTATAATTAGCGTATATTTAAGCTTTAATTAGTACTAAATCATAAAATTATTTAAAAAAATATAATTAATCGGGGTCAACCCGATACCCGACCCGACCCGATCCGATTCGGGTCAAAAAAGTTGAACTCATACCCGACCTATTTATCTTCGTGTCGTGTTTGATCAGATCGATCAAAAATTGACACCCGCTGGGATAAAAAAACAATCAACCTCAATAAAATTAATATTCAATGATGGTTGAAAAGTATAGCATGGTAAGTAAGTAACCTCAACACAGTACATTTTCACTCCAGATTTTTTCCATTAATTTGTTTAAAAAATGTGCCCAATATACAAGACCCCAAATTAAAGGTCTTGTATAATTTCACGAGCTGATACTTTTTAGAGAGTCTGTAACCTAAGATAATTGAGAAAAAACACTCTATTTCTG
Source organism: Schoenoplectus tabernaemontani (assembly GCA_037127355.1). NCBI lineage: Eukaryota > Viridiplantae > Streptophyta > Magnoliopsida > Poales > Cyperaceae > Schoenoplectus > Schoenoplectus tabernaemontani. Next base: position 25,565,522 of record CM073750.1, read on the forward strand.
GTATTTCATTTTTGTAATATAATAAATTGAGAATTACAAGTGTATCTGTAGAAATTCCTATTGAGTAAACCTAATTACTAGCTAGGTTTTAGTAAAGCTCAGCTAACTCTACCTAGTTAAGACTATAAAAATACAAAATAAATAAATAAATAATGTTAAGTAACATTTACAATGCATGCAAGTAAATTTCGCTGAACAACTTTACTATAACATATGTGAATTAATATTTACTAGTTATATACCCGCGCTACAAATGACTTTTTATTTAAACATTATAACATTATAAGATAAAAAAAATCATATTTATTTAATATTAAATTATAAATTCACCAAATTATAGAGAAAACTTATAATAAAGACTATATTTAATCTTTGATGAGATTTTTGCACAATATGAGTTAATGATTCATGATTTTTATGGCAAAAAAGTAAATCATTCTAACATATATTATCATCATTAATTTCTTATCAAATATGCATAAGGTTGCTAAATAAAAAATAATAATATTATGAAAATAATAGTACATAAGGGAAAGAAATGGAGAGAAAGAGGGGATCAATGGACGCGATCACATACGTTCGATCAACCAAAAATAAATATTATCCGTCTAATTGAGGGATAAAATGGATATAATAAAAAATTACCATGATAAAAAATGGACCCTCGATGCTTTATATAATAATATAGATTAATGCCCCGAGCGACTCCAAAAGAATGTGGGACCTGAACCTTCTCACTGGTCCATAAGTCTCACAACACTAACCACATAGATCCAGGAATCCAATACTTGATTAATTAATCCCCCAAGCGACTCCAACATCAATTCTCCATGGAGTCGGATGTGGAAGGGGTTAACCTAGACCTATCTCTTCAGCCGTTGTCACTGCCAGAGCCGGAGCGAGTCTTCATTTGCATCTACTGCAATAGAAAATTTCAGACATCTCAAGCCTTGGGTGGGCATCAAAATGCACACAAGCTCGAGAGAAGCATAAGGAAGACCCGAGAAATGGCCGCTACCATGCGACCTCTCTCGGGGACAAGTAGATACGCAGTCAACAGGGAGAGTTCTGAAGAATTCCATGTCAATGTTACTCCTGAAGAAAGAAAGTATGTTGTTGGATCAGTTGATCAGATTCAAGAATTAGGTGGAGTGTCACAAATGGAAGTGAGGAAAAGAGAGGTTGAAGAAGATAAATATGTTTCTGATGAAATTGACCTAGTGCTGAGGCTTTAGTTGACATGTTCATCACCTAAGGTTGATTCTTCTTTTTTTCCACGTAAGATACAATTATATCTTTGTGATTGTCTACTCTATTGTTTACTTAGTAGATCTCTTCGTAACGATTCATGAATTCTGTTAATTTGACAACTAATTCATTATGTGCACCATATATATATATGGTACTTATATATGCACCAAATTAAATGTCAGAAATTACAAATGACAATTCAGCGAGCTTTGGCTGGTTGATACTTGAAACTTTTGTAGCTGCTTACATTTTCATAGGAAGATAACTGAAGTGGTAGATCTTTATAATGCTTTACCAATGGTTAGGCCCTCTAGCGGTGCTACGTCTGATTAATTAAATTAGTCTATTCAAACAGTCTTAATTAGACTCCGAGGCTTTAATTTCCAATATATTTTGTCTTCGCCATTCCTAATTGATGCAAATACCGGCTTTGGAAAATTGTATTTGATGATTGGTTGGAGGAAGAGCACCCCACTAGAAGTTGCAGTCATCAGCCTTTCTAATGAGCCTTAAATCTTAATTAATTGATTGATCGACAAGGATCATCTGACGCTAAGCAAAACAAAATATGAAGCTATGGCCTATGGGAAATATCACTCTTACAACAAAATCTCCCGGAATTGAACTTGGTAATTCAGGTAGCCGTGCCAATGAAGATCCCGATTTAATATGGAAACAAAATCCCTCTAATTTATCATATTCTCAGTTGATTCTTGCATATATAGACTTGGCTCTTTATTTTATTTAACTAACCTTAATTTTAGTCTGTATCTTGGATTTATTAATTAAAATTTAAAACTCCACAACATATCACTCGAACTATATTTTTTAGGGAATGGTTTTAATATTTTCAGATAGTGGTTCAAGAACCACTAAGAGCAATGATAACCAAATCTCCGATCTGTGGCAATGCTATATATCAGAGAACGCAGAGGAGAAGGACTTTCCGTCGCAATGCCAAAACTAATTTGTCCAGAACCTTGAGAATGTATATAAGTTATTAGTAAATTCGCATGAGAGAGTGTCATATATTAATTCTTTCTTTCAAGTAAGGGGTTTTTGAGATCATGACGTCGATCTACACATCATGTATTTCTAATTAATATTTTATGCATATATAAATTATATATTAATATTATTTTTGGTGGCTCTTCCATATGTTCTTGCAATTATATCTTTTCACTAGTAGTATATGAATTAGTTCTACGGAAAATTCCCAATAAGCCAAAGATCGGTATTATCTGTTTTAATTGTCGAAGTAGACATTCGAATAGAATTTATTTTATTTTATTGTTTCCCCTTTGTTTTTCATCGGTGTCGTTCAATCTCCTATATATTTAGCATATGCAATTTTATTTGTTTTAGAACGTGCATGTTTCAAAAGAAACTCTAAAATTGAAAACTGAATTTATATCGCACGTACGCCTTTAATTTTAAGGGTGGTATCCTTGACCACTACTTATTTTGACAATCTTAATAATTAATTTCATATAAATTTATAAAAAAATTAAAAGTGAAATTTTTTATAAAACTATTTTTAAATTTATGGATTGGTGACATTTCAGGTTTCATGCAACTTGAGTACATTTGATATTCCATGAAAGACTATTAAATTTAAACCATTATAATTATCATATAAATTTAATAATCTATGATAAAATATCAAATGACACTCAAATTGTATGAAACTTAAAATATAATCAATCCATAAGTTTAAGAATATATTCGTAAAGTTTTTTAATTTTTATGAATTTAGCTATTTGAAGTTTAATTGTTGTCAATATAAAATAATTAGTCGTCAGGGATCCTCATTTTAATTTATGGTTGCAATTTATGTAGTTAAATATATTTTTGTCTTACGATCAATTGGCCCCTGCAAGGTTTGATCGATGCTTTCTGACTTCGTTTACCGTTTTACTTGACTTTATTTAGTTAATTCATATAATGAGTTAAATTTTATTCATTATTTTATTTATTAAAGATCTCAATAAAATAATTATGTAATTATAATATGGAAAGATTACTACCATTGAGCTCAAAATTCTAGTCACACCATCCAGTACATAATTTAGGAAATATCGGATAACAAATATTTGTTTTTTTTCTTTTAAATAACCTGATTATTACGAGTATACTTGAATGATCCCTATATTAACTTTACACATAGTTAATATATTAAATATAAGAATAAGTTAGCAGGTTGCAAAAAATTATATCAATTAAAAAAAATGGAACTTTTTTTGAAGTTACAAAAAAACTTACGTTAAAAAGAAGAACACAAACAAAACAGAATTGATTAAAACAATCTCCAATTAATCGCATAGAAAAAAATTATGAAAAAAAGTCAGAGAAATAACAGAAAGAAAGATTATAGAATGCTATGTTTAATTGGTTAACATGTAAGTCATTCTGAACCGCAGGCCTGCAAATGGCAATGAGGAGTCTTGCCTTGACGTACATTGAAGTTCTGAAAAATAAATACATAAGAAAATAATATATATCAGGTTAATGAGAGTCTTAAAGAGTATTTAAAGAGTAAAATTATGGTTAAGTATTTCTAAGTAGTATTTAATGAGTAAAATTATGGTGCTCTTAGGAGCATCAAGGTCCATGCTCTTAATTAAAAAAATATATTTAATTATTTTCAATTTCTAATTTATCATATTCTCAATAATTGTTTATATGAAAATCTTTAAGAAACAAGCATTTTCTATATTTTTAGATTTCGTTAAGTATTTATTTTTATTTTAAGGCTGCTCCAGAATAATAATAAAAAATGTAAATATTTACAGAGATAGGTCACATTATAAAATTCAAAATAAATACTCAAAAAATAAGTTTTTGATATAAAAAAAAATACTTAAAAAAATAAAAAATAAATAAAAAAATAAAAAATTTGATATAAAAAATTTAATAAGCATGATAAATTAAAATCTAAAAATAATCAAATAAGTTTTCAAGTTAAGAGCATGAGAGACCTCGATGCTACTAGTATTTAAAACTGTTTGATTGTTTCCAATCAAAGTTTTATATAACGGTATAACGAATTTATATTGATGGACCATTTTCCATATATAGCAGATAGTAGTTGATAATTAACAAAGATGTGTTGTAGATATATAAATGCCATCAGTTCATGATCCCGGCCGTAATAACGTGAATGTTTGGTAAACACTTTAAACTGATCTTTCTTAACTGTAATATGTACATATATTAAAGAAAATAAAAAAAATATTGTTAAATGGGTGTGTAGTTTTTTTATGTTCTTCGGCTATATTTTAACAACGTTTATTTATTAAAAACCATTGTTAAAAAGTTATCAATATTTCAATAATGTCACTAAGTCATTTTAACAACGAATTTGATCTATAACCGTTGTTAAGGTAGTATTGTCTAAGGCCATTTTTGTTGTAATGTTGTTCAAAAGTGGAATTACACCCAGTAGCGCATAATGATTACTTTCATATATAAATGAAAAGAAATATTTTTTTGAATAATTTGTTATTTCCCCATCAATTTTCTTTTTGAGAAATCAAGTGTAACACAGAAGAAAAAACACCTCGTCTTATTTCCTTTTTTTTTTCTTTCTTTTGGTCTTCTGAATTTCCACTTTATCTATATATATTTTTTCTCCTCGCCTTCCACATAAATGTCCTATAATTTTGTTGCTCTTGTCATATCATCGTAAATGGTCAATTTTTTTAATACCACCTCCTTAGTTTTCCGTTCTCGTGTCAACAGAGGAATATCATATATGTACTAGCATCCTCTCCCATGTAGAAATTGCATCCTCATTAATTTGATGCAGTGGATCTCCATCTACAGTTCTACTGTCATAAATTAAAAACCTATGAAACACAATTGTCATAGTTTTCACACCATAGATTTTATTTTTACGGCTTCGGATTCTGACAGGGAGTGTTTTTTGTGGGTCCCATTTATCATGAGATAAAATTTTATGATAGTTTGTTGTCATAGGAAAAATCATAGCGGCGGATGTGAATTCTGATCATGTATAAGAACTGTATATAAGTATAAAAATTCCGGGGAAAAAGGAAAATCCTACATAAGCACTAATCTTTTTCTTGCACATATTCCTTTTTTAGTCACTCGTACGTTAATTAATTTGTTAACGGATACAGGGTTCAAAAGTCACTACAGTTTTTAATAATAATTATTATTAAATTAATATTATTAAAAATAAGAGTGAAAACCGTAAAATTTCAAATATACGAATGGCAGCGCGCCACTGTCAGTGACGCGTTTCCTTATTTTTATGAAACGCGCCACTGCCATCGCCGTGGCGCGTTTGCTTCTTATATATACAAAACGCGTAGCGCCTTCTCATCTCACTTGCGCGATTTGATTTGAAACGCGCAGCACACGACGATGGCGCGTTTCATAAAAATAATGAAACGCACCACCGCGCAAGGCGCGTTTCGTCGTCCGCCTATCGCCGCATATGTACGCCATTCGTATATTTGAAATTTTACGGTTCTCACTCTTATTTTTAATAATATTAATTTAATAATTATTATTATTAATAAAAACTGTAGTCACTAGGATGTCATTATATATTATTTTTGCCTATTTTTTTAATCGTTTACTAGTAAAAATCTGGACCAAGTTTTGGGCATGGATAATAATGGATGCTATCTGTTTGGCATTTCAGCAGATTCCAAATTGCGCTTTCACGTGCAGTATAGTTGTTCGTCAGAAAAAAATATTATATGAAGCAACAGTACTCATAATATATGATAATTATTTATAGATCTACTGTCGCCTTCGAAATGCAACAAATATGGATCAAGTGTCACTTGTCTTCTGAGATGCATCTTACTCCGCGTATCGCCAATTGATCCATAGGATTACACTTATGTACTGTTTATGATAGTTATCCACTTGGTTCCAAATTGCGCACGTTGTACTTCTGACGAACCACAGTGCGCTCAATAAGCGACAGTTAAATAACTATAAAAAAATCTGAAATTCTGAACAACTAAACTGTGGATGAAAATCAGCTATTATTCTTCTAAATAATAGTCTTACTTTTAATCTAAAAAAATATTATTTTTTTATGGATATGTTTTTTTGCTTATAGATTGATAGCTTATGAAATTTTATGTGATTTCATTAATATTTGATAGTTCATTAAAGATTATCAAATTTAATAATCTTTCACTAATGTTTGTAACGGTTTCAAATTAATGATTTTTGATGGATTATCAAACTTTAATGAAATTGCATGAAATTTATCGGATTATCAATCTACAAGTAAAATAATATATCTATAATTTTTTATTTTTAAATATTTTTAAAATTTAAAAGTAGGACCTACTATTATCCAATAATAATAACAGATTTGGATCCACTAAACTGCTGGCTGAACCTCTACTGTCTAACACGCAAGGGTTTAAAAAATTGACTGTGGTCACGATATATATATATATATATTATCTTACTATCTTCTTAAAAAAGAGTCTAATAATTTAAATTTTTTCGTTATTGATTAAAATAATCTTTATTTATTCATATAGTCGACATTAAAAACGATAATAAAAATAACATATACGATTGATTTTTTACTATTTTTCTCTCCATTTTTTTTAAATTTTAAATAAATATATGTACAGTCTAGCGAAATGATATATAAATAATCTCTTTTATATAAAATATATTTTTATTAAATACAGTGCTTATTAATATAATTTTTCATTTCTTTTAATCTTTTAAAAGTTGACATAAAATAAAAAATCAATTCTATTTATATCACTTATGTATCTTTCTACTTTTAAAATATTAGTTGTTGTTAAAAAATATTATAAAATATAAGAGTCCGCAAATGAGAGAGTGTACATTTGCTAATATTATAGTACTCGGAGATAAAAAAAACAAGTTTGACGATGTAATTAATTTTTTTCACATATACAATTAACATTTAACAATAAGGAGTACTAAGATATTGATTACAAGTTATAATAGTACGTAGGCTCTCGATAAATAAAAGTAATATCAGATCAACCAACAAATCAGAGACTAAACTTTCCATGCATCTAGAAATAACACGAAGCTAGGATAAAGAACCACAAGAAATGAGGAAAAAAATGATAACATTTATTGAATGAATTATGTCGACTTGCAAGCTATCGAAACACAACATGCATACAACAAAAGGTTTATGTCGTTTTGTGACTTACAAGCTATCGAAATATTGACAATAACAAACTAACAAAATTTAAATACTACTTGGTTATTTATTACTAAAAGATAAGATCAAATGTGAAATTATTGAATACTTATTCTTACTATCTACAACTGTGCCTCTGTTTTCAAGTACTAACTTTATAGCACAACAGAAGACTGTAGTTATATATATCAGTCAATTACAAAAGGTGGCTCTTTGGTGGAGATTTAAGTTAACATAGATTTGAGCCAAGATCCAATGAAGAGCTTGGAACATATATTATTATTATATTATAAATTAATGTTCTCTCATCACTCACCTTAATTATCGGAAATGAGTTTAATTTATAGGTCATGAACCCTACAATGCCAGTGAAATTGCTACTAATTGATAGTAACCAATTTTTTTAATATTATAACTTGTTATATATAATAACTTAACAATCGAAACTTGAGTATTAATTCAAATTAGTGCACATTTTATTGGACATTAGCTATGTTAATATATTTCCATGTAGTTATTATTTTAAGTTTTTATCAGTACTTTTTAGTTATGTGATTCAAACTTCATGAATTAAGAAAGATTATATATATATAGATAGATAGATGACGGATTCATATGCGATTGAGTATATTTCCAAGCTGTTAGCAGCACTACAGTTACAGATCAAGCGTTTGATTGTTCTAATTAACTATTATTTTACAATTTGGAAAAGAACTTCTATATGTCTGTAATTCTATATTTATATCCACTCATAAAATCACACTATCCTGTGTACCAATTATTCCCATGAATAAACAAGACAAGACCTTCATTTTATGTTTGTTTAATAAAGCATCAATTTAAAGTTTCTAAATACTGAGAAAAGTTTATCTCCCAATTAATCATATCACTCTTATATATATATGATGGTACATTACTTGAATTAGAATTGATAATTCTTCTATGTACCTGAAAATTCTAAATTATTCAGAAAACATATATCTTTGTGCTAATTCTAGCTTTAGTACCTACTATCTATTAGTGGTAAAAATGTTTTACATAAAAGATAATTGCCTATATATTCCTTTCCAAAATAAATTACAACACAAGCGTGTTCCCAAATTTTTTTCATAAAATCGACAAAGGGTATCATGTTGTACGTACAGAAACTATTCTGTTAGTCATTGTTAATAAAATTACCTTTCTGATGAAACTACATCTCTCTGAAATCACTATTTTATGATTTTTTTTTACAAGATAAATTGCCAAGGAAAACAAAACATCACAGACATTAAATATATAGCCGTGCTGTTGACTAACATTTAAAATGCTATTTAGATCTTTGTAAATCGAAATCAAACTTCTTCAAGTGCACTTTCTTAACAATATTTAGTTCTGCAACTAAAGTACTAAACCATGCATGCATGGATGATATTCATTGGAAGGGGAGAGAGGTTTCCATAACGTGTTCAATCAAAAATCACAATACAGGTCTGCAGGCTGCAGCAAATAAAATATGTTTGTACAAGCTTAATGACATTAAGAAAACAAGCAAACCAATGAATGGAAAATACGTTTCGACACAAAAATGATAAATGAGATTCCTGAGATTCCAACTTACCACTAATTGTTGACAACTCCTAAGTCATAATTTTAGGGACAAATCAATCCCATTGTCAAATTCCACCTGCGCCTCAGTCTCAGTCCGCTCTTCGTCTGTTCTCTGATACAGAGGTGGCATCGCCAAATCCTGTAAAACAAAACTGGCTGCTTCAATGCTAGTATTCATCATCACAGGTGCTGCTTTTGACACTCGGTTTGTGCCTCCGTGGGTATACAGAACCGCAGCAAACTCACGGCGGTTTTTAATTTCTTTGCTTCTTTCGAGTTTATGAGCATTTTGATGGCCACCGAGAGCCTGAGAGGTGAAGAACGTCCTGGTACAATAGTGGCAGGGGAAAACTCTGGCAGATTCAGGAGGTATATAGAGCTGGAGGGATAAGTCTAAGTTGTGCTCTGGGCTCTCCGATTCCATATCCATGGGAAGATCTTTAGTAAGTTCAGCTGTGACAAGATGCACAGGAGAAAAATTATTATTCTAAGATTTGAAGATTATTGTTGATTCTCGTCTCCCATATAGTCTATCACTTTTATCTCAGTACATCAATCTAGAATAGTAAGCTAGTTATGGATCAAATAATGAAATATTAAAATTTAACAATAAACTAATATTATTTATTATTTGTAAGTTAGTAATTTTCATGTAAAGTTCTTTTTTGAATAAATTAGTAAGTTTATAGTTTATTTTAGGTGTTTCTAGCATACATCCAACTCTTTGTTGTACATATTTTAAAAATATTATTCAGATAGATCACACAAAAAGAATAAAATTTTAGATGAATTTCTTATTATTTAGATAGGTTGTATATCAAATTTGAGTCAATTTGAAATTTCACTTGTCATTCATCATAAAATTATTAGAAGTTCATTGTAAAATTAAAATTCTAACTTTTTTGAGAGAAGACAAACATATTTTTCAAAACGAACCATTTGATATATGCCCGATCCAAATAATTAAGGATATATCGACAATTTTATTTTTTAATTTGAATAATATTACTCAAATATACCGTAGAAGTTGAAAGTGCCACAAAAGTTGAGCACATGCACTACAAACATTCATAATTAATTTATAGAAAATGCACATGAGAAATTATATTTCGTGATCAGTTATAAGACTCACGAGGGGTGTAGGTATTAGCGTGTATGTGTAGTATGCTTGCATGGGTAAGGATAATATTTTTTAGGCTAGCAGTTAAAAATAATATGAGATTAGTTATAATTTTGAAGATGTAAAAAAATTATTTGAATGATGACTATTTAGAACACTGACACTTTTGATCAATAAATAAATTAATGAATTAATTATTTTTGTGGAGGAGGGAGGAAGAGATAGACAGTTGGAATATGGATAAAAAAATAAATTTCCGCTATTTATTGCAACATTGGAGGATTCAAAAAGCAGATAACTCCACTAAAACCAACAAAGAAAATATTTGAAAAAGAATTATAACTAATAAAGGTAAATGATCGATAGTTTATATCCTTTTTCTTGTATCTCCCCAATGTCTCTGTATTTTTTGAACTTTACTAAGTAATAACACAAAACTACGTACAACTTAATTATCAGAAACATAATCATTAATTAATAAAGTTGAAATGCAATGTACAACATTTTTTTTCTCTTTTGATAATTGAATTAATGTTTTTTTCTTTAAATATTTAAAAAATAAAAAATATTAATTCACGGCACAAAAAATATTAATTTACTGTCATTTGAAGATATTAGCAGGAGACTAATATGGGGCGAGGGCTGTAATTAAAGTTCGAGGCTCATTACTCGCTCGAGTTTGGTTCAAATTTGATTTGATTTTTTGTTAGCTCCCTCGAGTTCGAGTTCGTTACTATTTTTAATAGCTCAACTCAGTTCGACTCAAAAGTAGCTTGATATTAATTATTTTAATATAGTTTGGTTATAAAATAAATAAAATATAGATAAATTAATTAATATAATTTAAAAAATAAAAAATATACTTATTTATTCTATAATTATGTATGATACTGTGAAAAGATTAGTTATTTTTTAAATTTGATTATAAAATTAATAAAGTATTAGTTATTTCAACTCTAATTATTTATGATTATACGATAATAAGTATAAAAGTTATAGTAATTGATCTCGTCTGGAGCTTAACCTAAATTTGAGTTCGAGCCACCTTAGCTCAGTTTTAACTCGGTTCAATTTTAGTTCGAATTCAATTTAACTCAATTTAATTTAAGTTGAAATAGTGCTCGGTGGGGCCCACAACCCGCATCCTATCCCTTAGGAGGTATACGTCACGTGCCCCTGTAAAAATAATGTGAACGCCATATAAAGAGATAATGTGGAAGTATAATTAGAACTTAAAAGAAAAAGTGAAACAAACTACTCTTAGTTAGTAGTTTTATGAACCTTGCTAGCTGATATCCATGCCTTCACACAACCAGAGACTAGAAGAACATTTATTACCATCTCTTTATTATCATCATCATTATGATATTATTATTATTGTTAATACGTCACAAAGTATTCTATGAAAAGTTTTTAGGTGCACGTCCACAACTTGTTACTTGTGACGGTTCTTTTAATTTTAGTTGAATTCGATTCGATTCGGTTCATTTGTAATCCTATATAGCGCATGCAAAACACATTCCAGAAAAATAAGAAAATAAGAAGAAACATAAAATATTATGTTGGGGAAAGTTGAAACTCTAAAGTGTGGTGAGCTAGGTTCGCAGAGGGACTGGAGGAAGCAGGACCACTGGACCAGCACCAGAAGAAAGGTGGACGGGGACGAAAAAAGGTGTGCCTATCCTGGCCCCCAACTCTATTATAAGGATCAGAAAGCTGGACAGGTGGGTGTCTATTTGGGACCATTTGCAAGATCTCACTACTTTTCTTACCCTATCGGCTAATAGTGATTTGCCAGCGGATACCGTGGGTACGGGCCGGGTACACCCGCGGCGGGCGGCGGGTAGGGCGGGCACGGGTACGGCGGGTAGACGGGTTTTTTTTTTCAAAACCGTACCCTACCCGTGCCCGTCGCGGGTACACGGGTACCACGGGTATGGGTGCGGGGGTACTCGGGCACACGGGTCGGCGGGTCAAACGTTATAACGGTTTACTGAACCGTTATAACGGTTTACTGAACCGTTATAACGATTTATGAACCGTTATAACGTTTCAGCAAACCGTTATAACGATTTATGAAACGTTATAACGTTTAAGCAAACCGTTATAACGATTTATGAAACGTTATAACGGTTTCTGAAACCGTTATAACGACGGCTACGCGGGTACGGGCACGGGCACGGGTACGCGGGCGGCGGGTAAACGGTTACAACGAGTTTTTCCAAAAAAAAAAAACTGACGGGCCCTTCTCAAACCTGTACCCGTGTACCCGTCTACCCGCCTATAACCGGGCACGGGTACGGATACCGAACACGGGTACACGGATACGGGTTATACCCGGCGGGTTTTAGCAAACCTCTATCGGCTATCCGTATATAAATATATGTTAGATGTCTGTTGTGATGTTTTTGGGAGCTTCTGTTGGTTTGACTTTTAAAGTAACTGTCGGTACAAGAGGCGCGCGACCTACTGGCGCAAATAAATTAGTAGAAAATATAAAATAAAAAAAGCAGGAGGGAGATTTTTTTATGCGGGAGAATTTATGTGTTGATTTTTAATTTTTTATAGAAACTTTAAATTAGTTTTTAAATTTTTAATTATGTCAAAATTTATCCTGAAACTTTTACAAAATTCTTGAACTTCTTTTAGAAAAATCAAATTTGATTCCTAAACTTCAAAGTACACTAAATAAATCTATATTTGTATTCATAAACTTAAAAAAAGATTAATTTGGTCTATGAATAATTGAATATATTTTATTTATAATGATTAATAAATTTTAAATGGTTCAAGTCATTCATGCACTAATAGATTTGTCCTTATAGTATCGAATTGTTTTATTTTTCTTAATAAAATATTTGTATTCCTATTTTGTTGAAATTTGTAAAATATAAAAATAAAATAATATGAAAATAAAATTCGAATGACCATTTTACTTTTCTTGAAAGTTCAGAGAATTAAATTAGTTTTTATATCAAAATTTGAAGGATTTATTTGGTGTCTCTCAAAGAATAGTAATAATAGTGATAATTATAGAATCAATTGAATATTTTTTTTAAAGAATTTAAGGACCAACTTAATACAATTCAAAATTTAAAAACTAAGTTAATTTATTTGTCAAAACTCAAAAATCCGAGAGAAAAAAAACCCTGAAATCTTTCTTTTTATCTTTTACCAGTTATCACCATCTTTTTTACTTAAGTCGTGGGTCTAGAATCATCGTTCGATGGCATATTTATAAAACAAGAAGAGGATATTCTACTTTTGATTTCTCCCATTATCCACATGTGTTGGCCATTCATACTTCTGCTTTTCAAGTGGTCCCTTTTATTAGTTATGGTTTACGAATTAGAGTGATATGATCGGAGACACATTATATCTTCACTCTTACAAAAATACATATATTAAAAGAATTCACTCTTACAAAAATACATATATTAAAAGAAAATTAAATTTTAGTGTAGGTACGTCCCTTCCGTAAAAACTTTCACTAATGATTATTTTTTATATTTAATAATGATTCTTGACCCGTTAGTAATAAAAAAGTTAATAAAAATATAAGTAACCATTAGCAAAATAAAGACGTTGGACAAATTTTCCGCTCATCTTTACTAACGATTTTACATAAACAACCATTAGTTAAAGGGTTCATAACAAAAGCACGCAAAGGTTTATGAATAATAATTTTTAATTGAAAACCGTTAGCAAAGAGGGTTGCCAATTTTTTTTAATATGTTTGATAACGGTTTTTAGTGTAGAACAGTTAGCAAAACTTTTATTATTCAATAATGATTTTCATTTAATACCTCTACTAAAGCTTTTTGTTATTATTATTTTTTAAATACGTCCTGTTTCGATCTGTAGGTAGCCTACAAATATTACTAATCTTTTTCATTACAAATGCAACTGACACACATGCTCGATTATTAATGGATTTTGATATAAATATGAGATTGAACGGTTCAGATCGATTATTTTTGACTTAAAATTAAAAATAGAGCGCAAAACACACAATGCCTATGTGCTTTGCAAAACACCATAGTCATACTATATATATAGTAAAGATACCGTGAGCTTAACTCAAAAAATATACCAAATCATTTTCAAATTTTAATTTATCATGCTCATTAATTCTTTATATGAAAATATTATGGGTTGCAAAAATTTAGAGTGTTTTGAGCTTTTTAAGTCATAGTTTTTAATTTTTGAAAATCAGATTTTAAAATAATAACAATATATTCAATACTTGAATATCATTTTAAAAAAAAATAAAAATGGTAACTTAAAAAGCTCAAAACACTCTAAATTTTTGTATCCCACAAGATTTTCATATAAAGAATTTAATGAGCATGATAAATTAAATTTTAGAGATAATTTGATATATTTTTTGAATTAAGTTCACGGAATGCCTCCGTGAGCTTAAGCTCACGGTATCTTTACTCTCGCTCTCTCTCTCTCTCTCTCTCTATATATATATATATATATATATATATATATATATATATATATATATTTATTTATAGGGAGATCTTACGGTATTTCGTGAAGCAAAGAAGCATTTGCTTCGGCCTAAAAAATTTCACAAAATTAAAGTTCAAATTGTAAATCTAATTCACCCAATATAAACTACATATTCAAATATTGTTGAATACCAAATTTGATTATATATATATGTGTGTGTGTGTGTGTGTGTGAGTAAAGATACTGTGAGCTTAAGCTCACAAAGGTTTTTTCGTGAGCTTAACTTAAAAAATATATCAAATCATCTCGAAATTTTAATTTATCATCCTCATTAAATTCTTTATATGAAAATCTTATGGGATGCAAAAATTTGGAATGTTTTGAGCTTTTTAAATCACTATTTTTAATTTTTAAAAATAATGTTAAAATATTAAATCTTTTATGATTATTTTTAGAGTTGATTTTCAAATTTTAAAAACCATGACTTAAAAAACTCAAAACACTCCAAATTTTTGCATCCCACAAGATTTTCATATAAAGAATTTAATGAGGTTGATAAATTAAAATTTTGAGATGAAAATCATATTAAGATATTTGATCGACGGTTTGGATTTTCATACTCAAGATACGAATGTGAAATATGAGAGATTTCGATAGTCTCTCTCTCTCTCTCTCTCTCTCTATTTCGAATGTCAAAAATGATCGATCCAAACCGCTCAATCTAATCTCCATATCAAAATCTATTAGTAAACTAAATTTTATATTTTTTGGAATTTATTTGCTATTTTTTTGGATTGGGGGGAAACCATCATTTTTGGATGAACCAGAATTCTCAGATCAAGTCATTTTTTCTTCATCAGAAAAAATAGCAAACAAATTCTTAAAAATATAAAATTTGGTTTACTAATAGATTTTTATATGAAAATTAGATTGAATGGTTCGAATCGATTATTTCTGACTTGAAATTAAAAATAGAAAGCAAAGCACACGACACCTCTGTGCTTTGTAAAGCACCATAGTCGGATATATATATATATATATTTAGACTATGATGTTTATATAATATATTTAGACAAGAGGTTTTGTGTGCACAAGAGGTTTGTGTGCTTTGCGGTTTATTATTAATTTTATGTCAGAAATGATCGATCCAAACCACTCAATCTAATCTCCATATCAAAATCTATTAGTAAACAAAATTTTATATTTTTTTGAAATTCATTTGCTATTTTTTTAGATAGGGGGGAAATCGTTATTTTTGGATGAACTAAAATTCTCAGATCAAGTCATTTTCTCCTCACCAGAAAAAATAGCAAAAAAAATTCTAAAAAATATAAAATTTGATTTACTAATAAATTTTAATATGAAGATTGAACGGTTTTGATCGATTATTTCTGACTTAAAATTAAAAATAGAGCGCAAAATACATAACGTCTCTGTACTTTGTAAAGCACCATAGACGAACTATACATATATAGCTAGGCATGTGGTTTGTTTGTGATAATCTTAAAATGTAGCTACGGTCAGAAGTTCTTCGGTCCGATCAGGGTCTCCAGGATCGAGAGCTAGCGTTGGCCAGGCATTCAGTATTTTAGTTCTTCGTTTAACTCTTGGTCGTGGGGGTCGATAAATAAAAAAAGGGAAGGGATCACCTGACGATGATTATTTTTATGATCTTAGTGATGAGTTTTCAAATAAAATTTAAAAAAAATCACAAAAATTAGGAAAAAAATTGAATATGTTCTTTGATTTATAGATTGATTTTATTTTAAATTTTATATAATTTTATTATTATTTGATAGTTCATCATAGATTATTAAATTTTAAAAATTTGTAATGGCTTTAATTAATAAATTTTGATGGACTATCAAATGATAATGAGATTATATAAAATTTAGAACACTCTAGATTCAATCTATAAGTTAAAAAATACGTTTATAGACTCTTTTCTATTTTTATGTTTTTTAATAAATTTATTAAAAAAAAAACTTTTTGTTAAGATTGTCAAAGATTGGGTCAGGATTCCAGTTAGGTGGGCAGCAAAAGATCACTGCGCGCTTAGCGCTAGAACGCGTTGTAGCGCACTAGTTCCCGTTGGGCAGGTCTGAACTCTGAATTGAACCATTCAACTCTCCTCTCTGAGGAATTGAGGACTAAGCATCCGCTGTGAGAAATTAATTGCAGATTAAGAGCATTGCAAGCAGAATTGCAGGTTTTGAACAACAATAAGCTACACAAAGGATTTCAGTTGTAAGCAAGGCTGCAAGGACATCAGTCTTTTATTTGGACACATTTTTTTTAGAGAAAAATGAGAGTCTAATTTATAAATTTTATTTTATGTCTATGAGAATTTAAATTCATGATCTCTTTGAAATTATTATAGTTAGCTATCATTTGAGCTACAAAATCATTTATAGGCATGAAAAGTTATCCCCATGGTTAAATTTTAATTATGTCGTTTCATAAATTCACGCAAATGAAGGTTTTTTGCTCGTGTTTCTTGAAAATTGACTTGTCAATTTTCTATAGCTGCTGATGTACTACTGATTTCTTAGAGATTTAGAAGCTTAATTAGGACTTGCACGTGAGATGAAATCGTTGAGATCATGGAATACACTTCTGCTTTTCTACATAGAATTATTATCTTGATTTTGATCGTGCATTTTGCAAACAAATATAAATATAATTACAACTTAAAAATAATATGATGTTTAATTCATTAATTAACATAATAACGTATACAAATATAATATTTCTAGTGCGGGGTACAAATTCAACTTCCGCATGGAAGATTGTAATATATGGGCCGTGAGGCACATTTCAGCTGCTTAATTAAAACTAAAAAAATTGCGATCAATGTAGACTGTAGAGTGAATGTTGGGGCAAATTCGACTGAATATAACAGGCCCGCGCTTCCGAGTTTTGGGTGTTTGATTTTAATGGCCTATAACAATTGGTCAAATACTTTTCCCAATGTTTGTAACAAATTTGACTTCAAAAATTAACTACGTTCTAAATTTGACTTGAAAAATTTACGCATACTTCATAAAAAATTTAATGGTGAAAGAAACGAAGGTACAAGTTTAAATAGATTCATTTCCTTTTTGGACCACCAAATACCAGTAAAATTAACTACACATTTCTGATGAAAATGGCCATGATTGGTCCTTAAAATGAACTACATAAGTAAAATTTTGAATTTCGAAACTTAATAGTAAAATGAGATTGTGACGTCCTTTGATACATAATAAATTTCAATATTGTGATATTTCGTAGTTCAATTTGAGGCTTTATTTTTTTTAAGTCAAAATGGATAATTCACTACAGAAGGATGTCGCATTTGCATCCGGAAAGGATCAGTTGCATCTGCACTTTTTTATTAGCATCAGCAAAAAAAATTTCCGACCTTGAAATTTTGATTTAAACATATTACATTAAAAAAAGCAGACGCAAGTATAAATTTGTATCTATTTTGCGGATGCAAGTGTAGCTAGTTTTTTTTTGAAAATGAATGAGTGAAAACGCACTAGAATGTTGATGCACATCAGTACTCGCAGATGCAAATAAATATGATATTTTTTATATTGATGCGCATCAGCTTAGCAGATGCAAATAAATATACTAATTTTATTTCTGAACAACCAGAGACAGCTTTCACTTGAAACTCGACTCGATATCAAAATATATAATTCATGGACATACCACTACAAGGAAGGAAATACACATGGTCAAACGGAATAGCCATGGCAAAATTGGATCGGTTTCTCATCTCACCCTCATGGAATGATGTCTTTCCTGCAGTAACACAAAGAGCACTTGCCAATATCGCATCTGACCATTGCCCATTGGAATGCCAATGCTCTACAACTTTCCCGCAGACAAACACATTCAAATTTGAGAACTACTGGCTAAAACTAGAAGACTTTAGATCGTTGGTTCAAACAACTTGGGAACAAAAACCAATGACAGAGAACCCACACCAGCTGGGACAAAAACTAATTGAATTAAGACAAGCCATCACAATATGGAGAAAGGGCAGAATGGGTGATATCAACAAACAAGAAGAAGTATGCAAAATCACAATCCAATGGATTGAAAAACAAGTGGAACAAAGGACAATTACGCCGCTAGAGCAGCTGACCAAACAACTTCTCAAGACCCGATATGAAGAAATTTCAAGAATAAAGGAAACTATTTGGCGACAAAGAGCAAAAAGACAGTGGGTCAAAGAGGGGGATAAGAACACCTCGTATTTTCATCGAGTAGCGTCGGTACAGAAGAGGCAGAACTACATTCAAGTGCTACAACAATATGGGCAGAATCACTCTAATCATCGTCAAAAAGCACGCATATTGTTTAATTACTTCAGAGATTTAATTGGCACAGAAGAGCAAGCACAAACAACTTATAACTTGCAACAATTGTACGGAAGTATCTCTCCGATAACAGATCTCACAACTGTCATCACGGCTCAGGAGATAAACCAAGTCATTGAAGATTGGCCGTCTCACAAGGCACCAGGCCCGGATGGTTTCACTGGGGAATTTTACAAGGCATTCCGGCAAATCATTGTACCGGATCTGCTAGCAACATACAACTCGGTTCTAACTCAACCAGATCAGACATTACAGCCGCTTAACGGGTCTTACATAGTTATGATACCGAAAAGGAAAAATGCTACAAATCCTCGAGATTATAGGCCTATTAGTGTCATAAATGCGATACAGAGAATCCTCTCCAAAATTTTGGCGGCACGTTTACAGCCTCACATGTCAGGGCTATTACAACCTACACAAACCGGTTTTCTCAAAGGCCGGCATATCTTGGAAGGGTTCTATTATGCGCAGGAAATAGTTACGGCGGCAACCAAACAATCCAAGCAGATTGCACTATTCAAAGCGGACATCTATAAAGCATTCGATTCACTGAACTGGGTATTCATCAAAAAATGTTTACAAGCAAGAGGATTCTCCGAGATATGGATTACATGGATCCACAAATTGGTACTACAAGGGCACTCGCAAGTCATTTTAAATTCAATGGCAGGAAGGCGCATAACTCTCCAGAGAGGAGTGCGACAAGGTGACCCTTTATCGCCATATTTATTTAATATTGTCATGGATGCACTTGCCCTATGGATACAAAGTCTCAATGAACGTCGTATACTTAAACCTATTTACAGAGGATGTCGAAGCTGCTTGCTCTATGCCGATGACACATTAATATTTTTTCAACCCACTGCGCACCAACTCAATCTTTTGAAAATTCTATTGGACACCTTTGGTAACATATCAGGGCTGAAGATCAACATGCAGAAGTCAGAATTGCTAGTGACGTCGACAACATCTCCTCAAGTACAACAATTAGCGACCTTAATTCGGTGCAAATCTGGTGCATTCCCTCTCAAGTACTTAGGGCTGCCATTATCTGATAAACAAATACCGAGACAATTTTTTAAACAGTTGATTGATGGCATACAAGATACACTACCAAGATGGCAAGCGGAATACCTATCATTAGCAGGTAGGGCAATATTGGTCAATGCAGTACTTTCGGCAAAGACGGTGTATTTCATGTCCCTATATCTGCTGCCTAAATGGGTCATCAAGGCAATTGATAACATAAGAAGAAAATTTATGTGGCACGGACACAAGAGCGATGACAAGAAACCGATGTGTTTGGTAAACTGGGGTATAGTGACTATGAGTAAGCAAAATGGGAGACTGGGTATCAGGGATTTGCACATAATGAATCAGTCACTTCTAGCCAGATGGATGTGGTAATGGTTCAACCAAGATAGATGGTGGAAAGAGGTAACTCTCATACAGGATGAAGCATATAGACCTTGGGAAAATAAGCATGCCTCACTACTATGGAGAAGTGTAGCTAAAATCAAAACTTCTTTTCACTGTTCTATTGAATTTCGGGTTGACAATGGAACAAAGACACTATTCTGGAAAGATTGTTGGCTACAATGCCCAATCAAACAGTTGTATCCAACGTTATACAGTCAGTCAAAACAGCGAGACTGCACGGTGGCGGAAGTGTATCAACAGAGACAGTGGGCATTAGTGTTCCACACAAACTCTATTGAAATACAACAACAGGTAGCTCAACTCACAACAAGCTTATCGGGTGTCCAGCTACATAATAGGACAAATGAAGTAAGATGGATCCGTACCGCCCAATTCTCAGCCAGTGCTTATTACCGATTTATACAAAACTTTCCAAACATCAACAATTCACTGTCAAATCTTTGGGTGATGAGAGCACCACCAAGAGTCCTCACATTTATCTAGTTAATGCTGCGAAATGCAATACTCACTGTTGATAACTTACAAAGGAGGGGATGGCAACTGGCAAATATTTGTCATATGTGCGGCAAGGCAGAAGAGACAATTTCTCATCTATTCACCGGGTGTCAGTTTGTCCAAGAAATACGGTGTTACATACATGATATGAAGCAAACACATCGACCCGTTTCTACTGCATATAAAGCCGGTAGGTATCACTTTATCTTGGACGCAAGACAGAATAACCATTGGAAGAGAATGAAAATTGTCACTTGCTTTGTCATCTGGAGGGAGAGATGTACAAGGATATTCCAAGAACAAAACAAGGCGCCTATGACGATAGTGCGGGAGATATTACTTGAATATGAAAATTGGTTCGGCAACAATGACCAAGGATAACAACAGATAAAACGTTATTCGGCTTTCCTCTATGTATTCTTTCTCTAACTTTATTTCATTTTTATTTTTATTCACTAATCTGTAATACAAAGCTCACACGCTTGTGATCAATGTAACTCCACAGATTAATAAAATTTGAAGGCACAGACCTTCATTTTTTCGATAAAAAAAAATATATATTTCATATTTTCTCCGCGACTCGCAAACAGATCCATACCTAATCCTAAATCATCTTCCCCACTGCTCTCTCTCAACTCTTCTCCTCACTCCCCACAGCTTTGTTCTTCCTTCTCTCTCCTTCCTAACAAAAGTCATAGAACCCTCTCAATCTTCTCCCTTTCTTCTCTATTTCTCCTTTTTTTTTTCTCCGATAACAAGAGAGAGGCTCCTAATCCAACGAAAATCAAAGTTTTAAACCCGATTCAACCTTGAAATCTGATAGATCTGACCAACCTAAATGCGAATTCAAGATCAATTTCGGTGAAAATCGAGAAACATGAAGGAGAAATTGAATCGGATTTTGTGAGTTGTAATTTGCTACAGTTGTAATTTTCTCCAGTAGGTTATTTTGCTATAGTAGTAATTTTAACCCTTTTTCTGAAATTTTGAATATGTAAGTATTTTTTTTGGTAATGGTAATTTTCCAATTAAAAATTAAATTATTATAAATATAAGGGACCGCGTGTAAGAGCGGGCACATTTACTAGTATTTTGAGAAATTTTGGTATGAATGACTTTAGATCTGTTGGATTTAAATCGTGGTATGAATGTTAGGTTTACGAATACAAGTAAAAAAATATGTCATCACATTAGCAGATACAAGTAAAAGAAAATATCAATAAATTAACAAATGCAAAAAGGTAAATTATCATCATATTAATAGATACTAATATCAATAATTACATCAATAATGCACACAGTTCCATCAGTAATATGCCTGCAAAAAAACTAATATTTGCTTCAGGAAACAAATGAAAATGATAATAAATCTTGCATCTGCTTATCTGATGTAATAAAACACTGATGCAAATAAAAAATCAGATGCAATTAATTATCACCATCAAACGTATTTGCATTAACGTTTTGCATCATCTTACTGATATAAATAGCATCTATTGCATCTGCTCTATCAAATGTAAGTGCGATTAGTTATATGCCACTCTAGATTAGTTTCCGATTTTAAAAAGTTACCATTTTAAAATTTAATTTTAGATAAATATCACTCTAAACTTAATTTATTTTTAATTTTGTCACGCTAATTATATAATTGTATAATTTTATTATTAAAAATATAATAATTTTCATAGTACCAATCAATACTCCATTTTTAATAATAATGCATTTTGAGATAATAATTTTCATAGTAGATTGAGATATGTGGAAGGCAAATTGCCTTTTTCAATGATCACTCTTTTTCGCCCTCCGTTTGCCCCTCTCCGTCTACTTCAATGAAGAAAGGGATTTCTCTAAAAAATATGAAGAGAGGGAGGTTTTAGAATCAAATGATAATAAAGATATATTTTTTTTAAAATTTATATTAATTTATAAATAAAAGAATATATTAATAAAAATTTTTATAATTTTTTTAAAATTCGTTGTCAAAATTTTCAAAATAACTCGTTATCAAGAATTAATCCCCTTTTACTTTCCCTCCCCAACGTGAGCAACTTTAACCTTTTCTAATCCCATGCATTTTTCATTATTCTTTTACCTCCATATCTCATTTCTTCTCTCTACCAAAATACCAAATATAATTAGAAAATTCTTGGAAGACTCGTTGATTCTTGGAGACCTTGTGTGGAGATTAATTTCATCCCACTATTTACTATCCTCACTATCTATTTTTTGCTACAATTTTGATTTTCATTATTCTTTTGCTTCACTTGCTTGATCTCTATTTTGACAGTGGGCGTTAAGCATTGCCACTTCGATCGCGATCATGACCATGGATGATAGTTCACCGTCTCAGAATCGGAGTATATACCATCTTAGTGAACTGCACGACTTACCTCATGTGGTGTACACTGAACGATGGAAGTCCCACTTAATGATATTTCAACAGTCCAGGTTTTCCTGAAAACACTTTGTCCCCGTTCATGATTTTGTTCGTTTATTTTTAGATTATAAACTTTAATCTTTTCTGCAATAATAAATTTCACTAAAATCTCAAAGGTTTTTTTATTTTTATTTTTTTCAATATGCAAATTTTAAACATAAGTGTAATGATTTCAATATGCAAAATTTTCACTAAAATCTCGATTGATTTTACAAGATATAAGAACCGCACATTATATCATGGCTCTGTGAGAATTTTCTCAGCATAGAAACCACCCAAATTTCCTTTCTTAGCATAATCATACAATTTACTAGCTACCTACACTTCTGTTACTGTTTCTATCATAATAAGATGTGACAATCGGACAGTCAAGTCGGGTTTAGATTTGGGTAGATGAAATCAGGTCAATTTAATTTTCTGAAAGAAATCATGTCAGATCAGAGTCAATTTATATATTATTTTTTTTTCATATTTTTGATTAATTTCAATTGGATTATAAATCATTTGATTTCAAATCGGATCAGATTAAATCGAATTAGTTTGACTTTTTAAAAAAAATAAATCAAATCAAATTTGAATTCGAACGAATGAGATGAAATTTTCAGATGAATCAGATTCTGCCACCTCTAATCATAATCTAATGTGATCATCTTTCTGTCTCTGTCCTTCTGACAAGATCTTCCAGGTTCTCTCCTTGTTCGCCTTCTAGATCTGCAACAGTTGCCGAGTGTACTGTGAACAATAATATGGAATGTTTGGGAAGCAAAAACGCATAAAACTTTTGTTGCTAAATGTGTTATTAATCTGATTATTCTGATATGGCCAAAAGGGTGTCACAAGCTTTGGTCAGATATGAACATAAGTGATCAATATTTGCTGCTGATCTAATATGTTGTACCAAATAACAAAGTACTTCTAATATGTTATACTGGACAGTTATTGGTTTTGGAAGAGAGACTTGAAATATTGGAAAATTATGACTAGTACCAGTAAATAAAAAACTTAGCTGAGGAAGGCTCATTACATTGTACTACAAGCTTAGTACCAGTATGTTAGATCCAGTGCCATTATGGTGCTACCTCTTAAGGTAATCCTAACAAACAACCAAAAACTACTTGTTTCAAATTTTATTTGCGGCTATGAATTCTTATTCATCATAAATAAAACTTTGATCTGTTTTTAGTCAAACACTGACATTGCTAAAGTGAAAATATATACTTAATCCCTCAGTTTCCGCCTTGATCTTGTTACTACAATACAAAGCTATATTAAAAAGGAAAAGAAATCTGGTAAGCAAATGAAAAATGAAACCAATTTCATAATGAAAATCAAATGAAGAACTGACTAACTCTATGACAGCCAAGTAAAAACGAAAGAGGAAAAAAAACACTACATCGCAAGCAAATTCCATGACTTGAAAGTGAAAAACTACATTGAATATGATAATTTTGTCCATCAAATACTTGAAATTCTCATTTATTCGGGCCCTAGAGAAAAGATAGCAGAACAAAAATTATTTTGCAAGAAGAAATAGAAAAATGTTGTCTAGTAAATTCATATTTCAAACCGCAAAGAAGAAATAGAAAAATAAATAACTGGTGTGCAAGAATAAGAACAGATAATCTTACCAATGTGAGGGTGTCGAGAACACTAGCTAGAGAAACAACAGCGAGGGTGTCAAGAGATCTTCAACAAACTTATCAGGATGGAGTTATTGGAGCTGACAATGAGGGTGTCTAGATAGGCGGTGCCATGGGTAGGAAAAAAAATGAAGAGTCGACTGGGAATTGGGAAAGTGTGATAGGGTTTTTGATTTTAGAAGAGCGGTGAAATGGAATGGATTTATATTGGACCTACTGAATTCTTAGCTCTCGGCGCCGAAATGAAAATATTGGCGGGTTCTTGAATTAAGCGACGAAAATTCGGCGGGCTTTAAAAATATTTCATTGGCTTTTTTAATTGTCCGAAGCAAACTTACAAAATAATCTGATGCAGATTATAACAACAAAATTTGTAGTCAATGTTTTAATTTAATTATGAAAATTTTGAATAAAATAAAAAATAAAATGTTTGATCATTTTCAATCCAAGAGTGAGGGTGAAACTTTATCATTATTCATTCGGAAGCCAGTTTTACTTATTTCTCTTTAAATCAAGACTTCAAGACTAATTGAATCCAAGTCATTCATTTATGTTAAAAATATTTCATGCGATGGTTGATCAAATAAATTTAAACTTTGACGAAATTTTCTTATTTGGCTATCTATATGGTGTCCTTTAATTTGCAATGGGACTAAATCATTAAACTTTCGTTTTTTATACAAAAAGAAAGTACAAGAAACTGGAATAACAGCCAGAAAGGAAATAACAAAAAAAGAAAATTGCAAATTGGAATAGAAGTTTCAGCATTAGGACTTTCTACTGCTCACCTGTGAGCCCTAATAAAAATTGTACTCTTCATTCTTTGAAATTTTATTTACAACGAAAATATTTTGAAAGGAAATAAGCATTTGAAAAGTATTTTAATTTTCTAATTTTGAATTTATAAGAAAGATAAAGATTCTTTATAAATTCTAAAAATTTAAAAATAAATTCCATTAATTTTGAATTTTAGGAAGGGTTTACAATAATTTTATTTTATTTCATTTATATTTTATATATTTATAGATCCAACCAAAGTCGTTCACATCTTCCGGCACTGGATGAAGTTGCTCCAGATATTTGATCGAAGATCAGTCAATTCATTCAGAATCGTCTCTGAGAGGATTAGACATTTATTTTGGAAATTTTTTTATTTAAGCAAGTTTATGCAGTTTTATAAATTGATTTTGGTTTAAGGGTTAAAGTTGAAAAATAACACCTGTAAGAATATTTTGAGCAATTTGAATATTGCTCTAAACTTTATATTTTTATCTCAAAATTTTCAGTTAAGCCTTATTTATAATGATGATTAAGATTATGAAATAAAAAATAATCATCACATTCATAAATTGCTATAATTTTAATGAAACTTACTGTGTCAGTTGAGAATAAAAGAGATCAGGGTATTTTAAAAATCTTGACGTTATGCAAAGAATTCAGATATTGAAAGAAAATATCATTAGAAATAATTTTAATATTCATAAGTTTTTTATTTGAAATTATTTTGATAGACTTTTGAGGATGTTTTCATTTAGGAGACAAAATTCTGAAGAATTTTCTAGAGAGAGTGCGAGGGCTTAATGAGAGGACACGATGAAGAGTGAAGATAAGTCGGATTGTTTAGCAGGTGCAAGATCGATTATCATATTGGGGGCAAGGAGGGACTATTGTACTACTTTTATGGTGTTGGAGATGGATCTAAGAATAGAGAAGAATATTATTAATTATTGGGAAAGGAAAACAAAATTGTATCGGTAAAATAAGTTTATTTGCATGAGTAAAGAGATATTTGTGCGGGTATTATCTGTATGGGCCGGAAAAAAATTAGTCCATGCTGTAAGGTTTGCGCACCCACGCAGATTATATTTTCTGCATCGACTATTTATGGGGATGTAGTTTATCTAAATTACCCACACAACTGTTGTATTTTCTTGTAGTGAATTTTTTACTATTTCGGGTTAGTAAAATATTGTTTGGATAGAAACGTGAGAACAGTGGAGAGAATAGTTAAAATAATTAATTATTTTTTACTATTTTATTTAATAATAATATTTATTTAATACTACTCTATACTAATATAAAAGAAATTTTATTATTATTATTTTCACTACCCTTATGGACGCTAATCAGTTAACCCAACGTTTTCTATATAGCAGATTAGCACTATTCTGCTACTATTTTCGATTTTAATTTTGTGTTTGAATAGTTACTAATCCGAGAACAATACTGTTATTCCCAAAACAGTACAATTCTACAACATCCAAACACACAAAACCACAAAACCCTGGCAAAGGATTGCAGTTGATCGCGATTTGTGGAAACAAAATGAAAGAAGCAATAGATAGAAAAGTATATCTGATGCACCGTAGAGGAAAATAATCATTGGCTGAAACCATAGTAATAAATGGATGGTTCGGGAAACATTTGGTGAAATAAAAAAATTTCACGATAATTTAAGATAATTCAGAATAGCACAAAAAATTAAAAAATTTTAAATTATATAAAATTAATATATATTATTTTTAATTTTGTATAATGTATTCACGAATAAAATATTTTTTTAATGAATAAAATATATTATATATTAAATATACGTTTAATTCATAAAATATTTAGTTAAAGATAAAAAGAAATTATTTATAAATTTTATTACTATGACTGGAACCATGGGTCGAAATGAAGAAATGAAGAATCGTGAGATCGAGTATATATTATCGTTGTGGAGATGTCGGATCGGAGTATTCGAGGGTTCTTCTAAAGCGTAGATAGAGCAAGGCACTTACGTACCTAACCAAAGAATTCTTCTCTATCGCTGACAAAATCCTTTCTCTTCTCGCTCATTTAGAAGAAAACATGGAGGAGGCCGAACTATTGAAGGACCTTTCTCTTCTCGCTCATTTAGGAGAAAACATGGAGGAGGCCGAACTATTGAAGGCAGTAGATGGGGAGAGCATTTTTTTTATTTTTATATGCAAAATAAGGGAATCAAATCTATTGTCCATATTTGGGTAGTAAATTCCTACCAACACAACTTATGGATCAATATTTTTTTCCGATTTAAATGAGTAACCACTTAAATATTTTTTTTTAATGTTTGAATTTCATAGATTGGTCCACTATATTTACAGATTGGTACAACATTTAAATTTAAAAATATATATATTTACTGAATAATAATTGGTCCATAAATTATAAATTGTGTTGACAGAAATTTGTTGCAGATTTGGTTCTCAAAACAAGGAGAGCGTAGTTCTGAAGATGGATGAGCTTTTTAATCAAAAAAATTCTCACTTTGACTTACTTTTTTAGAAAAGTACTTTGTTAAAATATGAATCGCTCATAAGTGTTTGATTCGAGAGTTCATATTAGATTGTTAAAATTGTCAAGGTTGTTAAAAAATAAGGTTTATCGACTAGTCCCTCCTCTTTAAATTTATAATTCAAATTTAGACTTTTAAAATTTAATTCAAAATAATTAAACTTGTTGATTTGCGAATCTATACAAATCCGAGAGGAAAAGGATTGCGCTGGGTCTCCGAGTGGTAGGTGGCAACTGACATGTGGGTCCAAATTTCAGGAAAAAATAATTAAAGTTAGAATCCAAATTTCAGGAGAATATTAATTTTATAAAGTGAATTGGGCCTTCCAATGGGCTCTACAGCTTCTGATTCTATATACTAATGTTTTGTGCATCTTTGAATTATTTCTTCTTTTCCTTCTTTTTTCTTTGCATATATTATCGCTTAATTTACAAAATAAATTGTTTATCTAAATAATTTTCAAAAATATCATATTTATGATGATGTTTTTTTACAGTTTATAATTAAGTGTGATGATCCTCTTTATTCTTTTATTTGCGTATCGTGTTCTTCTAGCAAACTGCATATGAATGAAAACAATTATCGTAGAATTTTTGTACGAAAAGAATATAGAAGTTTTTTTTATTTCTTAAGTGAAATATGATGATATTATGAACAATTGTAACTTTTCTTTCAAAATAATCTAATTCTCACAAAGTCATTCGATCTTGACTCTGCGGACAATTAACCTGTGTCGATCCCGATCTTGGCTCTGAATTTATGGCTAATGATCACGAATATGAATACTTAATTAATTTGTAAGTTTAATTCCCTTCATTTTGGGCCCATGCGGAAATAAAAAATTGTACGCACACGGCACACACAGACTCACAGTAACGATGAAAATGAACAAAGAAAAGAAAATTTCAAAGTTGATTGAAAATTCCAGTATATTGGCACTGATTGTACGCGCATGTGATGTACTATTTTTTTCTTGATGAAAGATCAAGCACTAAAATATATATATATATATATATATATATATATATTAAAGATATCGGAGGTTAAGCTCATCCGTGAGTTTAACTCAAAAAGTATATCAAATCATCTCAAAATTTAAATTTATCATCCTCATTAAATTCTTTATATGAAAATTTTGTGGGATGCAAAAATTTGGAGTGTTTTATGCTTTTTAAGTCACCGTTTTTAATTTTTTAAATGATATTCAAGTATTAAATATTTTATTATAATTTTTAGAGCTGATTTTTAAAAATTAAAAACTATGACTTAAAAAGCTCAAAACACTCCAAATTTTTGCATCCCATAAGATTTTCATATAAATAATTTAATGAGTATGATAAATTAAAATTTGAAGATGATTTGATGTACTTTTTATATAGTTAATCTCACGGCATCTTTTTGACTCATATATATATATATATATATATATATATATATATATATATATAAAAAATTAAAAACGGTGACTTAAAAAGCTCTTTTTTATATAAAGAATTTAATGAGAATGATATATTAAAATTTCGAGTGTTCTTAAGCTCACAGAAAGTCTCCGTGAGATTAGCTCAAAAAGTATATCAAATGATCTCTAAATTTTAATTTTTCACTCTCATTAAATTTTTTATATTGAAATCTTACGGGGTATAAAAATTTGGGATGTTTCAAGTTTTTCTAAATCACTCTTTTAAAATTTTAAAAATAATGTACAAACATTGAATATTTTATTATTATTTTTAGGGCTGATTTTCAAAAATTAAAAAAGAGTGACTTAGAAAACTCAAAATATCTGAAATATTTGTACCCCACAAGATTTTAATATGAAGAATTTAATGAGAGTGAAAAATTAAAATTTGAAGATCATTTGATATACTTTTTGTACTAAGTTCATGGAGACCTTCCATGAGCTTAAGAACACCTTAGATTTGCTCTATATATATATATGTGTGTTATATATATATATAGAGTTATGCCACGGTTAATTAGTCGCGAAGTACAAAATATTTTTATACTTCGCATCGTATCTCTAATTTTTAAATTCACAATATTGATCCGACCGTTAAAAATATTCTCCATATTGAAATATGTTTGGAGATCAAATTATATATTTTTTAGAATTTTTTTATTTTTTTAGGGGATGAAAATGCATTGAGTTTATGATTTTTAATAAGAACGATTTTCTAATCCTCAAAAAAATAGATTTTTTTTCTAAAAATGTAAAATTTAGTCTTCAAATATATTTCAATATGGAGAACACTTTTAACGGTCGGATCGGTATTTTGAATTTGAAAATGGGAGATACGACGTGAAGTATAAAAATATTTTGTACTTCACGACTAATCAGTAGCATAACTATATATATAGTAAAACTAGCACGCTCCTAGTAGCACAAAGCCACTCTGATCCTAACTCAAAAAATATAATAAATAATCTCCAAATTTTGATTTATCACTCTTATTAAATTCTTCATATTAAAATCTTATGGGGTACAAAAATTTGGAGTGTTTCAAGTTTTCTAAGTCACTTTTTTTAATTTTTGAAAATCAACTCTAAAAAAAATAAAATATTCAATATTTGTATATTATTTTTAAAAATTGAAAAGAGCGACTTAGAAAACTTAAAATACCCCAAATTTTGTGACCCACAAGATTTTAATATGAAGAATTTAATGAGAGTGATAAATCAAAATTTAAAAATCATTTATTATATATTTTTTGAGATAGGATCATGAAAGGACTCGGTGCTTCTATGAACATATTAGTTTTACTATATATATTATATAACATAGTTTAGATACTATTACTAAGATGGAGATGAAAGAAAATAAAAATATATGTACGACATGAGCAAATTAAATTTACAGGTTTTTAGTGCCTGCCTTACTGGTGCACCTGCTTGTCACTTGTCAGCTATTAAATCACTGCATAAACTGTATTTTAACCTCCGAAGCGGCCTGGCTTTTTGGGACCTCCACTTCTTTAAAAATTCTATTACACCGTTTTTTTTTCATATTTGGAAGCAGAGCGTGGCATGTGATGTAGGATCCATATCGCTGCTATACTTATTTTTATGGCACAATTTTACCATACTTTTTTGTATCTATATTAATTAGTAAGCCCCACAATTAAAATGACAATCTTTATTACTAGATCTAAGCTATTGAAAAAAAATGCAATAAACTGAAAATACTATGGCACAACCCTACCATAATTTTTTATGGCAGCAGAGTGGGATCCTGTGATATATTAGTGAACAGTTCATGATTTCTTTAAAAATAATAAATTATAAATTGTGCACGTGTTCTCAACCATTTGGATCAAATGTTTGAAATGTTCATAATTTTATTAAAACAATTTAGCCTTCAATTAAACAATTATTATTTTTACTATAGATAAGTTTTGAATGACTTTATTATGAAGGACCAATTAAATATTTAAAATAACACAAATTGATACATTGACGTCATATACATTTGAACAATTAGAAACTGATCTAAAATTTTAATTTTTAATTTTACTTATATTTCTCAAATTTTATAACCGTGCGATGAGTTTGATTATTCGTATACCGCATGCAGGAATGGAGTCATCTACTAGCTAGTTTGGCTCTACCGCTAGCTATTGGATGATTTCCGAGGGGAACCTTGCACTACTCTTATTAAGTTCTTTTTTTTTCTCCTCTTTTTTTGATAATATAATAATGCTCGACACAAGTGCTGATTAATACAACTTAATATTATATCTATCTGGAAAATAAAAACAATCAAAGGATAATTGCATGATGAACGCAATGAGTTGCCAGCCAGCCAGCAGCCAACCAGTCTATAGCCTGTTGGAATTAATTATTATTAATTACAATATGTATGGGCTTATATGTAATAAATATATTATATAATGGACTGTCAAATTATACCCATAATGAAGTGATCAAATTCTGTATCGGGTTTATTATATGTCATGAGAAGTGGGACCTTTAATGTGTAGAATGCGTATTAATGACTTTATGATTTAGTGATGGTCTGAATTATATAAAGTCTCATAATAATACAATTATGCTATTGGTCCCTGGAGAACACAACTATAGACAGCTTTCTGATTAAGCAGCGAACCCGTTAAGAGAGAATCTGGATCCGATATGGACCCGTTAAGGTATAACTGCACTATGTTATATGGACGTCCATATATATGCAGAGATACAGTTGGCTTTGGACATCTTTTCGTTTCCCCTTTCGGCACCCTTTCATTTCCAACAGATCCCTCTCTCTTAACACTTCCGTAAAGAGAAGAAAGCGTCGACGCCGGTCCTCTCAATCACTCCATCGGATTAGAGGAAGATCGCTTTGGAAGGCTAAAGGAGTCTCAGGTGAATAGCCGCCTAGCTATTTGCGTGTAGCTATTGGTCAACAGTAGTACAAAACCAGCACTTGTAGGTCAACTGATCAAGTTTAATCAAATCAAATTAAGAGTAATCCAAACCAGAGTCAACATGTAATTAAATCTCAAAGCTTCAGAGTAAGGTCAATTTCAGGAGCCACTTCCACATTCTCTTCTACCTCTCTACCTCTCATTGCCTGACGTAGGTGAGAAATTCTAATTACAGCACCTTGTCCATCAAGCCTTGCCATTGTGTATCTCCGATCAACTTTGCATGTCGTAAATTCATGCTCTTTTGAGATGACCGTCTCAGAAGAGCCATTCAACGTTTTTAAATGCGGCTGTGTGCTGAAGGCCATTTCTCGAGACCTCTTCATGCTTCTTTCGAGCTTGTGCGCATTCTGGTGCCCGCCTAAAGCTTGAGAGGTTTGGAACTTCCTTTTGCAATAGTTGCATGTGAATACTCTTTCAGGTTCCGGTGGCGATAATGCCTCCAGAGATAGGTTTAGATCGAGTTCTCCCGTCACTGCCTCCATGAGCAGAGTATTGCTCTTTATAATATTCAAATAGCTTGTTATGTTGTACGAGAACTGATTTGAGATGATTGGTTTGCTTGGGTATCAGGTGCAGCTATGTACAATTTATTCATGATGTTCCTTGTGATTAAATTGACAAGCTGCGGCCATGATATTGATGTTGAGTGGTTCTCTTTGACAGGTGAGTTGAGTTTTGTACTTTTCCTTTTTGTTGTTTCTTTTGGCTATGATCTTTGAATAGTGTGACAAATATGTATATATATAGTGTAAATATGTACTTTCTGAATAACACAGGTAAGAATTAATTATTAGATATCGATGCAACTTTCTTAATCAAATATAAGTGTATATTGTATGAGTTTACGGGCATTTGGTAAAATCAATAGGCATGATACGTAGTAGGTCCACGTTTAAATTTTAATGTTAGCACATGTCTACTGGACAGATGCAAGATTTTGATGAGGGAGGACAACTATCGGAATGTAATAGCTTATTAAATTTAAATTCATTAACTAATTAGATACTAAATAAAAAATAAGAATTTAATATATATTATTATCTAATAAAAAACTATCAAAATAATATTCCTTTACATGTTAAAAATAATAATAAAATAAAACTCAAAATAATAAATAATTAAGTTGATGAAATAAATAATTTAGTTGATGAAGAAAATTTTCCTCTATAAAACTTTATATTTTGAAATTTTTATATAATTATTTTATTATGCATGATATTAAATATTTTTTCTCAATAAAAATAATCAAACAATATAGAGAGGATATATTACCAAAAAAATTACCTAAAAATAATATTTTTTAAAATTTAGAAGGACAGCCCGTGGTCTTCTTTATATCTGCCCCTACATGTCTATACTCTATACTATGCCCGTATAGTGACATTGTCTACTTAATTGTGTTGATATAGTGCCTCGAGTTCTGCCCCAAGGTTATTGATGATTTGAATTTTGATAAAGAAATAAAATTATATTTTATATAATTATTATATTGATAATATTTGGGATAATAAAAACATTATGAGCAGTTCGATCAGTTTATAATATTATTGCTGGTAAAAAATATACCATCAAATTGATGATAAAAATTTATATAATCAGTCATTTTATAAAATAGTAAAGAAGAACTGGGGCATAATTTATTTATTCACTAATTAAAACCTGCACAAGGAAAGAGCTATGCTTCCGCACAATGAATAAAATACGCGACTCCGTTACATTACGTGTAGAAAATATGACATATTTCGGTTACGTAACATATAAATATATTACTAATTTTTTTCACATGATGTGACGTGACATGATATATAAAAAAGATTAGAAAAAACACACCATCCGTAAGACATGTCGTGCCCATATATATACACATTATATGTTATGCATGTGCTGTTACATTTAGTTATGATTATTTAATTTTATCTTTTTCATTTAAGAAATATTTAAATGAGTAAAAAACACATTATATGTTATGCATGTGCTGTTACATTTAGTTATGATTATTTAATTTTATCTTTTTCATTTAAGAAATATTTAAATGAGTAAAAAATTGAGGAGTTACGAATTTTTTCATGATATAATATACTCTATATTAATCTTTAAATGTAATCTTTCTTTTGAAAAATTGTTGTATATATCACATGACTCCACGTAATCTTGTCATGTGCGTATATATCAATGACGTGTTTAGACAATTATGTAAGGGAATGGATCATTTGATAATGATGGTTATTTTGACAATTTTGACGATTAATTTTTAAATAAATATGAAAATTTTTTATAGATATGTTATTCTACTTATAGATTTACGGTGATTTAAATTTTATATAATTTTATTATCGTTTGATTGTCCATCATTACATAATATTTTGATGATCTTTGATGGACTAGCAAATGATAATGAAATTGCATGAAATTTAAATCATTATTTTATAAATTTGGATCGATTGATGAGAATCAATTTTTATCCATACTCACAATTCTTGACTTATACAAATACACTAATATACAGTCATATATATTTTAACAATAATCATGATATCATGATGATGACAATCGATGACGACGATGGTAGGAAGATAATATCGTAAAAACTACATAACAGAAACGACAATAATTAATTAACTATGTAAAACATCTACACAAATTCAGGTGATTTAATTATAATTTTCAAAGAATATGAGTATTTATTAATTAAATCTGATATTTGGAGTTGCTGAATTTAATTGCTCTGTACATATTGAAAATTTTTCTGAGGTCAAATTTTTTATATTTGTCAGTTCTAATATCAGTGATTTTTTTTCATTACTTGAAAAAAAAGCAATCTAAATTATTCAAAATTTAGTCTTTGTGATAAATTTTAATTATATATTTATGTATCGTACAGGAGGTTGAAATTCCGGAAATAATGGTTAGCTATATATTTAATTAGCTATGTATTAATTTGTGCCACGGAAGGCGAAGCTAGGAAATAGTAATTGTTGGTCCACCTATACGATACAGTGTTGTGATTGGTGTGATGCAAGTATATCCGACCTTACCCTAATGTATAACCGTTAGAGTTGGAGCTTATATTGTCGTTAATATTTGTCGGATAGCGCTACTATTCTAGCGTTGTCACGGTCACTATATCTATACTAGATTTATTTTGCTCCGATAATATATTTTTCAGAGAAATAATTAATAATATAAAATTTTAAAAATATTTAAAAAAAATTAACATTAAATTTTTTTGACATTAATAATAATAATAATTGTTATAACAATAAATAATATAATTCAATACATAATAATATATAAATGATCATATAAAAAATTAGATCATTTTAAAAGTTAAGTTTCACCTTAAATATATTACAGATAATATTTTAAATGAGAGAGAAACTATTTTATATAAACTTTTGGATACAAGAAATTAATTTTTTTTAAAAAAAAATCAATAATGGAGAAAATTGATGATGTGACATGCTTAAAAAGTTTAGAAATTTAATCCTCTTTATGTATTAAGAATTAAAAACAGGAGGAGTCCCAAACCCTTAAAATTATTTTTGATTTTAAAACATGTTTCAACCTTAAAATCAACATTAAAATTAAAGTAAAATATGAAATTAAAAATAAGTTACATCAAAATTAGTAATGAGATGCTGATCTAATAGTTAAAATATGACTTAAAATTAAAAATAGTCTCAAGCCCTTGGACTTCCCCTCCATCTATATTAATTCTCTTCGGATGCATAGACTGAGGGAAGCTACGTACAGTGGAAACTGAAATCCAAGGAAAAACTAAATGATATATACTTTGTTGTGTACGTCGAGTTACAAATATATGTCCGTACTTGATGGAGACGGAGTTATCAGTAGAACGTAAACAAAATTAATAACGATTTTTCAATCGTTATTGAACAGAATATTAGAAAAATTATAAATAAACGTTGTTAAATTATGTTGTTAAAGTCATTCTTATAAAGTCTTTAATAACGATTCTTAACTAAAGACCATTGTTAAATAATTCTTTAGCAATAATTTTCAACTAAAAATCATTATTAAAAGACTCTTTAATAATAGTTCTTAGTTAAAAATTATTGTTAAAGATTTTTATTTTTATTTTTAACTTTAACACAAAACAATACATAATGATTGAAGGCAGAATAATTATATAATAAATATTATTATATATCATTCATTATTATTCATTTAATTAATATGAATAAAAATATAATTATGCATTCAATAAAAAAAATATTTACTCAACAATATATTTTGCTCATGTAATAATATGAAAATCTATATAATTTCTAAAAAAATTAAAAAAATAAAAGTATCTTAAATCTTCAAACGTTTTTTTCAGAGTGAAAAATAGCTTTTTTTGCATCAAAATTCATTATAAGAGCGTATCTTGTAGTAAACTTTTCATGACAACGTCGAACGCCTCAATTAGAGTTTTCTATAAAAAAAATATGACCGTTTGAAATTGAGATGGTCGGAGTTTAATTTTTATTTTTTTCCATTCTTTCCTCTTTCCTCTTTCTCTATATCTCACCTCTCTTTTATATAGAAAACGTGGAGAAAGAAGAGTGTTAATCCATGGAATTTGGGTTTTTAAATTTTAATTATTAAATCATAGGATCATGATGAACGAACGGTTAGATTGAAAAAGTCTAGCAATCAGTGGGAGAAAAAAGCTGGAATATCATTAGTAAATTCTTTTCTGGCAGCCAAAATTCATATATCTTCAAGGAACCATTGGTAAAAGAGTATTTAATTTTTTGGTGTGTCTAGACTTTATATTAACAACCTTTTTTATTGAAAATATTTTGATTAGTATTTCAATAATGTTATTGGCCCTTTGTAATAATGAATTTGATCTATAATCGTTGTTAAAGAGGGTGTTGTCTAAGGTCATTTCTATTATAGTGTATAAGGCTTCATTTATTAAATTAATAGGGATGACAATGAGTCGGATAAGTAGGCTATTTATCAATTTCGGGGTCTTGTCTGACCTTCACAATTCACGGCTTGTTCTACTCAATTCATGTCATCTGAGATTCGATCCCGACTAGACTAGACCCTAATACATAAGCTAAAGAAATAAATGATATATCATGAGTAAAACTAGCGTGCTCATACGAGTACGGAGCCCCTCCGTGATCCTAGCTCCAAAAATATATCATACCATATTTATTTTTCTGAACAAAAAATTAGTAAAACCCTAATGAAAATTGCTTCCAAATTTCCCATTAATAGTAAGGAATAAGAAAACAAAACTTACAAGATGCGATAAGAAGAAAGTGAGAAACACAGATTTATTCTTGATCTGTTTAAATAAGAACTTGAATGAGATTATGGTGCATTATAATACATGGATGCACCGTGCATTGTCTTAAAATCTAAAATTCTAAGTTAAATATGTTAGATTCAAACCGCTCAATATGATCTTCATATCAAATTCACTTAGCTAGCTAAAATTTATTTATTTTTTGAGATTTTTTGCTATTTTTTCAGATGAGAAGAAAAGTATTTGATTTAAAAATTCTGAACCGTCCATGATGATAGTTTTCAAAATGTCTAATGATGATGGCCAAAGAAAAATGAACAAAAATAAGAATGAAGTTGAAGGAGGAAGAATGTTGGGTTTATGTAAACAGAAAAATCCTTCAAAATATAACAAAAAAGACATTGAAGACTCAAAATACTAATATGGACCCTATGTATTCTTTTTTCAAGGGTCCGAGATGTTAATACTGTTCCAAAAAAATATTAGGGACCGAAAAAATAATTAGGTTCCTTCTCACTCAAAAAAAAATACTCATTCATGCGATATTCGGATAAAAATAGAAGATTTTCTAAAAAATGAAATAAAATAAATAAAAGATTCGGAAAAAATGATATATCTGGTGGAGGGTCGTCGTTGAATTGACTTCCCACAAGTTGTAATTAATTTGGAAGTTACGCATAATTACTTCTGATCGGTGAGTCGCTTATATCAGAGTTTACATGACAATAAATGGTACTGTCCCTCTCTTGATTGTTACTGGTCCTGATGAGACAGACCTATATGAGTCTATGACTATGACCCAGAAGCCCAACACACACATCACGCATGAAAACTGTGAATCCTGTGATATATATAGATAAATCAAGAACAATGATACATTTATATGCTTTATTTCAACGACGTTAGGGGCCAACACAAATTATTCTGATAAAAAAATATATATGTCTATTTTACTAAGTCCGGAAATCATTTATCATGTGAGACTACATAAATTACTGATGTAGTAAAATAGTTGCAATTATATTTGTGCGTATCTGCTATATATTGAGTAACATATTTTTTTAATTTTTGAAGTGTAGAAAAATTGGGAAAGAGAAAAACAACTTATCATTATTCTAAGAAAGAGTTTCTTAATTAATTTATGCGCAATGTACAATTTAAATATGCAGGTAGGGTTTCAAATTAAGAAACTTTAGTTCAATTGAGCCAACTCTTAGCTTAATAAATTGACTACAAATTGAACTTGAGTCGTGCTCTAATTAAGTGGAAATGAATTGTGCTAGTAGGCTTGGGTTAATTTCATACTTGAATTGGATTGACAAGAACTCAATATAGGATCTTTTTAATTTTTCTTCTTATGTTATGTTACCTCAAATTATAGTATCAAATATTTTTTGATCATTTAGGTATAATATTTCCCTACGAACATCTTATTGATTTTACGACAAATTTTGAGAAAGTTACATTGTACCTATGCCAGGTACAAATAAATTGAATGATATAATTAATTAATTAAATATATATATGTAGTAGATCTCAACCGAATAATTGGTAAAAATAATCTACTCGATCGATTAGTAGAGCTGATATTAAAGTGTTATGTTTGCTTTCATGTGCATTTTACACATGTTACAACTTCTTAACTATATGTTTTGATATGCTTGAAGAGATATGAAAGACTGGAGGAGAGGACGGAGGTCGATCGGCCGATGTATAGTGACAGATGGTAGGCGGGAGAAAGTGAAAGCTAGCAAAAGATGGAGATGCAGAACTACAAACTATTAATTGAGAATTTTTTAGATCCTCAAAAGATCTTTTTAAGTATAGTGGATCACAGGCAATTCAGAAGTTAGGTTATCCAAAGAGAGAAAAGCCAAGAAGAATCGACCACAGATTAGATACAAACTATTTCACCATCAATATCTTCATTTCACCAGATCTCATTCAATTCTATGCATGCATTAGCGCCACATTCATGGCTCTGACGTCAATAAATCCATCATATACAAACATTTCATTTGTATAAAGTAATGGGATGATTATTAAGTTAAGAGTTCACTCATCCTTCGATTTTTGTTCCTGTCTAGTTTAGTGAACTGCAAGCATTTTGGGCCAGAAGTGCTTAAAACATATTGTCCTTTGTAACTACAAAAGTTGAACTCATCTTTGGTTCTGGCAGTTCATACGTACTATAGATGGGAAGCTGGAATGAATCTCCATCAAGTTCCTTTTTACAACATATATATATAGCTACCAAGCATTTAATTAATTCCTTGGCAATATTTAATTGAATTGCCAATTTATCATCAATCGACTTGTGTGTTTCCGACTGAGTCGCCTTGACGTTAAATTCTACCTTAGTTAAATTAATAATGTTCAGCACCGAAAATGTTGTGGGAAGAGTAAAATTAAGAGAGGTTACCAGTCGGGGGCAGTTTTTCTACATTTCTGGTGATTGATTTTTTTTTTTTTTGAAATAATGGATATATACCACCAATTTCATTGCATATAAACTAAAATGTACGTCGGTACAACACTCCAGTAGTCCAGTACCGGTTATAGAATACTACTAATTAAAGTCAACAAAACAAAAGTCTAATTAATTGTAGAAACATAATAACATCAAGGCAAAAAATTAGAAAGTTCATTTTATCAACCAAAAGTACTAATGAAAAAACAGTTGAACCATTTCATATTCGTCCTCCAGCTTGCAATATCCTCCTTTGATCTTCTTTAATATAGGCTTCAATTATTTTTCTAAAATAGTCTATCTCAATTACTATTCTAAAATACTAAGCAACATATATAATATTCCATTATCCTAATTAAGAGTGCAAAAGCTTTAATATTTAATTAAGTTCTTCTCCAGACCAGTTTTCTGCCTCGACTAGTGTTAGATTTAATTCTTTCTCTAAAATCTCCACTAATAAAGCATTGTAATTATAGGGTAAAATCACAAAAAGTATTATTAAACTTTAGTATAATTTTCTCCCTAAAAAAATTATCCATTTCTTTCAATTCAGATCGATGACCCATAAATTAAAAAACTC
Organism: Schoenoplectus tabernaemontani; assembly: GCA_037127355.1. Classification (NCBI taxonomy): domain Eukaryota; kingdom Viridiplantae; phylum Streptophyta; class Magnoliopsida; order Poales; family Cyperaceae; genus Schoenoplectus; species Schoenoplectus tabernaemontani. The sequence continues at coordinate 25,606,575 of CM073750.1, forward strand.
TACAAATTCACATATTTGACTATCCTTTAAAGAAAAACAAGCATCTAAGTAATATATATAAATCCTTTCGTGTGTTACGGACTTACAATTGAAGCCAAAACTTTTACATCGACATATTCAAATCCAAAGAATAAAATCACTTAACAATTAATAAATAAATTATTAACTATTTTCACATCCCCTTTCCATCCATTTCCACTTTGAAATTTTATTCCTGTAATATGTTGACTTTTCGATGTCCCAATATGATTTTAAGGTGTGCTCCACAAAATCATTAGAGAGGGAAGGGAGAGGAAGGGATGGAAAGAAAAGGTGGGAAAAATAGTGGTGTCAATGGATTAATATGAAAGAATAATGATCAAATCATATCCGCATCCGTTTAAAATTTTTAGATATGAATTTGAATATATGAATAGTGTTAGATACAGATATATATGGATCAAATATAAAATAAATACTGAACACGGGTTGGAGATCTGATGAATACAGTTACGAATAGAAATGTTATAAATATCATTGAAAAATAATTGTATATTATAAATACCAAAGTTTTTTTAAAAAAAAAAAAAGAATTCCATCCTGAATGAAAGTGTGAAAATGAGATGTCTTTCGGAAGAATTTGACAAGACAACATAAATACACAATGAAATTTTTTAATTATTTTCGTTTTTATAGTTTTTATCGGTCTTGATTCATGAATAAATCAACAAAAAACACTAAATAAAAAATAAATCGAATAAAACTAATTTCAAACCTCATTTAAAACACATCGATTTTTTTGGCATTGATGATGATCAGGTAAAATTTGCAAACAATTGTGTACATGTATAAGATTCTTAAATTTTCTCTTCATTTTAAATAAAAATATTGGTGGAGTGAGGCTATGGAATTGGACTTTATAGGAATCAGTATTTTGGACTGAGATCTAAAAAATTAAAGTTGAAAAGACCGATTAAAATTATTCAATACAATTATACATATTGAAATTTAATGGAAATTTTAATTTTTAAAGATTTTTTACAATTTTTTTTTTCAGATTTCTTTTAATAGTACTGACCATAAAATCTGAACTGTCTATTTATGTCCAACTTGTTTTTAATTAATACTATGCAATATAATGCACGTATTATTAGTTGTAATGCAAACATCCTAACTTCCTAACCAACGAACTGTCAAAATATTATCTTATACATGCAGCAAATTACATGGCTAATTTAGGTCGGATGAACGTATGCCCCTTTTACATGATTGGGTAATTAAAGTGTAGACAGTACTCGCAGTAAGGCGTACTACCAAACCCATGAAACGAAGTGCACGCCGAGTTCCTAATTACTGTACATTACACTCAGAGAAATAATTAGAGCCAAGCGCGATTTAATCACGTGTGGTATTCATCAGCGGCCACCAGATTCATATATGGATTGGAATTTGGAGGGTAACACATTTGGATATACATGTTTGTCCGCTTTTCATTACACACTTCTTCATTTATCACATCTGCTTGCTAGCTTGTAGTTTATTAGTTATCATGTACTCTAACACCCGCATTAATATATGGAAGCTAACGCCTACTTTGTTACCATCTGTTTGTCTCTTCTTCATGTAATTAATCTGGCTGCATTAATTCTTGAACAGAAATATGTATTCGTATGTACTGTCATGCAAATCGTACATGGGCCAAGTTTTTCTTCATATTAATTGTACAGTTCAATAGCTTCTGAACTAATTTATTAGTTCTATGGGCTCAAATGATCATATATATGTCCGATTATTTTTGGGCTGTGATTTCCAATTGTGAAGCCCTCCCTAGAGGCTGGAACAAGATGCCACAATTTCTATTTCTTTATTTCTTTTTATCTTAGTATTACTAATATTTTTATTATATTTTTTTCTTTTTCAAATAGTAGGCAAAACAACCATTATAATTTTAAACATACAAATTAATATCTTAAGAAAACACAGGAAAGATAAAAAGGAAATAATTAACATGATATATATATATTTTTTTTTCTTTTTGAGCATCAGAGAACGTAAACGACTCATCCATCTTGATTCGCATATGAAGGGCCATGACCAATGATATACACTGGCCTAGCTAGCTATATCGTTTGTATAGTTAATATTTGTTAATGTTGTTGAATTATAAATGATCATATTATAATTATCATTCGTTGTATATATGCTCATATTTGAGCTAATCTATATTGTTTTATTTGTGGGAAGCTGAGCGTTCCTATGCCCATCGGACCAAACAAGCTCCGATGGGTGATCTGCACCGTGTGTGATCAAAAGCGCTCACTCGAGACCTTGATCGGCTATCCCTTTGAACCCTGACTTATTTCTCTGTTCGTCTCTTCACTTCCCCTCTCCCGTGCTCAGTGCTCTTCACTTGCTACCTCACCCATTCTTGGAAGTCTCACCGTCTGGACAGCGCTCTTAATTTGTCACCTTCCCCTTTCTCCTATTAGACTAGCTATTACTTTACGGCACATCCAACACACAGTTCGCGGTCCTTCCCAGTCGGAATCACAACCACCACAACTCCGCTCAATGATCTCGTCCAAACTTAAAAATACACGGCACTACATACTCTACAACGTATGAAGTTCAAAAAAGTGTATCCCATTAAAACCCAACCGTCCCAATTTGCATGTTTATATTCTTACACATCCCAAAGAAAGACCTAATGTTTTATTGACCATTCTGGTGTTTTGGTTACACAGAGAACTGGCAGACCATATATAATATTCTTCAGCAAAAATGCATTTTTCTGCAATAGGTGTATCTGATCATAGCAGTGTATTTTTCTACAAAATAGTCATATATAGTCACATAATTAATTCTGGTTGGTTTCTGTTCATAATATAATTACAATTAATAATTTTCGATTGGTATCTTTAATTTTATAGGGTGATTATTTGTTATGTAAATTCTTATAATTTTGAACTGGTATCCTTAATTTCTTTGAATTACACAAGTGAATATGCTTTGATAATCACCATGGTCTAACTGGGAGATCAAATTATGCCACCCTTGGGTGTAAACCCGGCAACTACATAGAGTACCGGATCAAAGTTAATTCACTGATAATGCCTTAGAATTATCTTTGGGTTTTTAATATCACAAGGTGTCATCAATGATCTATGCGTTACACAAAGCTGATTTGCTAAGTTCATGTAATACATGAATACCACCTGTATAGGTCTAGACTAAACCGGTATGGGTCCAGGATTGAACTGGTAAAACTTCTGGTAATGATCATCTGGATCGATACATGCACTGGGTACAGGTCAAGTGCCTGCAAAATGATTGAATCTGAATATGATACTTTTTTAGATTTAGCTTTGATAATATTACAAATTATAAGGGCTTATTTGTAAATTTAACTCCCAGGCAAATATGGAGTTGCTGAGTGTTTGAACTTCGAAATAATGGGAAAAGTATCGGACCTTGTTGTTTATGATGTGGTAAATGGGACAAATAATGAATTTTCTGTTCTCTATTTTCATGGCACTACATACTCTACAACGTATGTAAATTCTTATAATTTATTTAGGGTCAGGTCTAAGACGATTAAAAAAATTTATAGGTCTAAGACCTGACCTTACATACGTTACAAAAAAATCCGTCTTTTTTTATTTTCATGGCAATACATACTCCTGCTCTTGATGCAGATTTCAGCATGGAAAAATAATGAACAAGTGATTATGGTTATTGAGGTTTAGAATTTGAAAATAAAAAAAGAAGCCAAAATCTCACTAGCTGAGATGAAACATAAAAAGCTGAAAATAATTGATGAGTCTCCGCTAGTGTTTTAAAAACGGGTTGGGCGGATCGGGATGAAATGAGTTTTCACAAGTCAATAGGTTTTGGTTGGACGGGTTGGGGCGGATCAATGGATTAGTACATGTTTATTTTGGAGGGTTAGATCGCGATCCGTGCTAAATCCGTTGGGTCGGCGGGGCGGGTCATGTTGGATCTAAGGGTGGGGCGGATTGGGTCTGGAATGGAACGTGTCGGTCAGTTTTTTTTTCAAAATTTTTTTCCAATAAAATCTAAATGAATTCTCAAAAATTCAAAAATAATTATTAAAAATATAAAAATATATAACCATTTATATTGTTGACTATAAAAATTTTAATTTTTTCACATTTTTTTAAATTTTTTGAATTTTTTTGATTTTTTTTGATTTTTTGGATCGGGATATTGGACTTCATGGGTCCGGTCGGAATGTGATGTGTTTTCACGGATCCAACGAGTCGAGACAGGTCGAGTCGGGTCTAAGACGAGTCGGGTCTAAAACAGATTTTTTTGCCGCATCCGTTCTAGACCCGTTAGTTCTAACGGAACAGATCGAGTCAGATCGTGGGTCGGGTCTAGACCCGTCAGTTTATTTTATAATACTAGTCCCCACACACATAACAAGAAAATCTGGTGATCTCAAATTATAGATAGGACCTTTAATATTCTTAAATCGCAGATAGAAATAGAAAGGGGGAGAGTTCTTGGATTGTGTATTCTTTATAGTAATCTTTTATAGTAATTTATGGTAGATTAAAAGTCCGAAGTTATTATGACCCTCAAATTTATATGATGGATTGTCCGAATTCAATTTCCTCTTTTAGATTTATGGAGCCTACATAATTTAATCAATTTATTCATGTAAAGTACACTAGAAGAAGTGAATTCGAGTTCTTAGCAGCTCTGCTAAAGCTTCTGAAAAAGAGGTCGGGGGCAGGGAAAAGAGAGCTGGATAGAGAGTGGGAGCCTTGAAAAGGGAGAGAGCACATAATCAAGGAGGGAGACCATGAGCGAACTATAAAATTGGGTTAAGACGAAAGAACAGATTTATGAGTTTTAATCAAAACTTCGTTAATCAAGTCATCTCATTTTAAATTCAGATCAAATGGTAGACGACCCATCGGATCAAACCAAGATCCAATGGGCATTGGAACACCCCCGCTTCTTTACGTGAACAATTACAATTTCAGCCAATTAGATTGGCAAATTATTTTATGTAGAGGTGACGAACCCGATTCGATCCGAAAAATTTGTCTTATCCATCCGAATTCAAATTCGATCGTTTAATTTTTTAAAAAAATTAAACTGATCCGATCCAATCCAAACCCAACCTGATCCGACCGATCTAACCTTGACCCAATCCAATTTCTTATAGAAAATCAAATTGACCCACCCGTCCGACCCGAATCTAAATCCGAACCAGACCCGACCCGTCCGATTGTAACTTCTAGTTTCATGTTTGTTATTGATCTTCCAAAAGATTAACAACACAAAACAAACTAAAATTTTTGGGTGTTATATATAAAAAGTACAGCATCAGCAAATGATGCTATTTAATTATGATTGAGACTAAACATATAGGAGACGTTCACAATAGTTTACAAAACTGTGCGAAGACTTTAATTGATTTTAATATAGAAAACTACTTAACGGACAGTCGACAAATTATATCACTTTCTCACAATTTCCAACAGAGAGAAACTGGGAAAATAGTTAATATTTAGTAGATTAATTATTTGAAGTCCTACCAGCTCTCATGGGTGTCGTGTCACAAGTATGTCTTGAACCAATGACATATTCTAACAAGAAGAAAATGTTATATATATATATATATATAATTTTAGTGAGCCTATGAATTAAGCATGAACTGAAACTCACATAGATCATAAATTTAAAATATTTCTAATCCAGATCTATGGAGAAAGTAGAAGAAATAGAAGTAACATAATCCGACCTGATCCAGAAATCCGTCTGATCTATCCGGATTTGAATTCGATCCGACCTGATTTTTTTTAAAAAGTCAAACCGATCCGATTTGAACCCGACCTGATCGAAATTCGAGATCAAATGATTTTTAATCCAATCAAAATCTATCAAAAAATTAAAAAACACAACATATAAATTGACCTAACTCTGATCCGGCCCGATCCTGCATGATTTTTTTCTTTAATTAAGACTGGGCTTTGTGTACAAATTTGTTAAAAAACAAAGAGTTTAGTGTTTAAGAGGGATAAAGTGGTACAGGTAGACGGGTGTTGGACAAGCGTAATCATAATTAATTAAGGAATAAAAAAATAGTCTCCCAAACGTGATTTCCAGTATAGATAATAAGCTTAGCATCTAAAATAAAATAAAAACTACAATAAAAAATCCCCCGAATCATTAGCTTGTGACAAATTGACTACTCATCTTTTAATTTTAACAACACCCTCTTGAACTATAACTTTTGATCCCGACTGTTAACTTGCTATATAATTCTCAACCACCACTACCAGAAATTATATAAATAATCTAGCATCGGTTATACAATTTCAAATCATTGTAGCAAACAGAGATGTTTAGTTCTGTAACAGAATAAAAACCGGTATTAAAGATATACGGATCTAAATGTTATAGAAATTGGCTTTAAAAAAAGATACTAGGAGATGCATTTAGAATAAGTTTTTATTTAATAATCGGATCTAAATTGATTTATTTAGAGTCAGTTATTATACAAATCTGACTTTAAAGAATCTAAAAAATCAGTTCTAAACTAATCTTTAGAAACTTTTATTTAAAAAAATTGACTCTAATTAACAGAAAAGCTTTTATTTAAAAAAACCGACTCTAATTAATAAAATTGAATTAACACTGGTTATTTAAAAAAAACTGGCTCTAAAACTTTTTTATTATTTATGATTTAGAGCCGGTTTTTTGAAATAATCGGCTCTAAACTTGATTTAGAACCGGTTGTTTCAAAAAACCGGCTCTAAATTTTTATTATTTATGAATTAGAACGTTGTATTATTTTTATTGTGCATTTACAATAGAAACCAATAGTTCTTATTTGTTATTTTATTTTTTTGAATTGGTTTCTCTAAATTTTGATTAAATAGTTTGAATCAGCAGTTCATAACCATTAACTAATAAAATATATTTCAATAACAAAATGATTACATATAATTTACATACTAAGAAAATTTTGATAATAATGATAAAACATTAAATTTTATACATTATTTTCAAAAATTAAAAACAAATACTTATCCGTACCATTGGATACACAAGCATTCTCTCACATAATTTTACATACGTATCCGTACCATTGGATATAATATTTGTCTCTGTTTTCCTGCAACATAGGAACATATATAAAATGTGTGTCATCGAAATATTTTAATAGCGAGCGGGAATAATTTCAAAAAAAAAAAAAAAAAATTTGATGACAAGAGTTACCACTGCTACAATAATAACATAATAATATCTCATAGCTGCACTCTTTGTGATAACAAATTAAATAGTCATGTGCTCTCCAGGAGAGCTCCAATCAGCAAACATAATGAAACGTGAGAACCAATCCGGAATGAACGGCGCTTATTTATTCTGGGTCCATTGGGTGCTAAGATGGGCTCTAGTACGTTGTTTTTTAGCTATTCCACTTGGAAAATTATGGGACCCATTGTTTTGGAAAAAATAAATAAAGAGTTGTACGCACTTAAGCCACTTGTGCATGTTGCCATGTTGGTGACCGCGACTTCATTGCGCATTTAGTCACGTGCTAATTGAAATTCGAATATGCACCTCTCTAAAGAGAGCTGTCTTAGATCTATATAATTTATAGATCTAAGACATTGGATATAATTTCATTTGGTTACTCATTAACATTGGATATAATTTAACTATTACGTTTTCAAATTACTTCATTGAAAATCAACTAATTTTAGTAGTTCACTAAATTTGATAAATAACTATGTAAAATAAAATAAATAAAATTAGAGTGGTACTATTTTATATCATTATACAGTCTCTCTGATTTGTTCCCTTTTTTTTAATTCCTTTTTTTTTAAAAAACAAAAAAATAACTCCAGAACTGTCAGCCTTCAATTTCGAACAAAAGAACTGATCGATGTATCAAATTTGTTTTAAATCAGGATTTCAACTAACACCAAAAATCATAATCCTCATCCCCAGAGCCAAAATTAATCATACTACACGGCATTAAAAAATTTCAAAAAGTTAAGACACTACCACAAAAATAGATTTTAGAAGCCCATTAGAACTGATTTTCTAAATAAGATTTGCTAAAAGGATCTAATGATATTGATGTAAATTTGATAAAATCTTTAGAACTGATTTTTATATAAAAAAAAAGGTTCCGAAAATATTACTTTATAGTCGGTTTCCAACCAAAAATGGATTTCGGATGATTTAGAACTGATTATTTTTAATAGAACTATTTTTTATCTTATAAGTTAGTAATGATTTTTTTATTATAATCTGTTCTAAAGGTTTACTTTTAGAACCATTTTTTTTACTAATAATCAGCTTTAAAGACTCCTTTAAAACCGGTTATTAGTAAAAAAAAAAACTAATTTTAAAGGACTTTTAAAATTATTTTTAACTTAAGATCAGTTCTATATTTAAAAGTTGGCATGAACTTAGAGCTCTTTCTCCACCATTCGAGTTCACCATCTAGCAGAGGTGCCTTTTCTTTCTTTTCAAGGTCAGCAGCTAGCATTGCTCTTGATCATTTTCTCTTTCTTCCTCTTCTCACCACTAACTAGCATTTTTTATTGTTTGCTATGTGTTATTATTTATTTTTTGTGTTATTATATCTATATATTAATTGTTGTATATGTGTGTATATTTGGTTGGTCACAGAAAATCAACAAAAATCTGCAAAAAAAAAATTGGACTCAATTTTTAACTAATAACCGGCTCTAATGATTACCCTTTAGACCAGTTATCATTAGAAAACTGGCTCCAAACAGTTCTTTTGAAAAATCTGATTCCAGAGAGAGCTTTAATGCCAGTTGCTAAAACTTTCAGCAACACCTGCCATAAGCGATTGTATAACTGGTACAATATCTCTTTAATAACTGTTTTTAAAAAAAAATTCTCATAGTGATTAGTGAGAAGAGAAATGCTCGTCTTTTATGACGGTTAATTAATAGATACATTTGAAATAAGTACCATTAGTTCGTAAACAAGATTGATATTTGGTTCTAAATTGATTATTCTTTTAAAATAAATCAGGATCTTCCACGGTCAATAAGGAGACATAAAACAGGCACGGAGCTTAGTACGGACGTAGGTAGAGATTTGAAAATGGGACGGTGTTGGTGAAATCTTTCCGGGTCATGAATGAGCACGGGTCAAGGGTGAGACGGGACGGATTTGAGCGGTCTAAAATTAAAAAATTCCGACCTGATCCGTGTTGGACCCCCATTGATACGACACTCACGGGTCGGGACGGGTGGGCTAAGGGTTGGTCTGGGTGGGGTCATGACGGATGGGAAGGGTCGTTTTTTTTTTAATTTCACACAAAAAAAAAAATAAACCGCCAAAAACGTTACACAGAAAGTCAGAATTATTATAACATTACACAAAAACGTTATAACATTATACAGAAACGTTATAACGTTACACAGAAATGTTAACGTCTTGTCAGACAGTAAGTCAATACAGTCAAACTTGTTCAAAACGTTATAATGTTTCATTAAGCGTTACAATGTTACACTCAACCGTTACAACGGTTCATCCAAGTATTTTCAAATTGTTGTAACGTTATCTGACAAGGGTATGGGGTAGCAGATAGCGGATACGGGTACGGGCGTCGGGTTTGTAGCTGGTGAGCGCAGGTCACGGGTGAGAGCGCGGCGGGTAACGGGTGAGAACGGGACGAGTATGATGGTTCCGTTTTAAAAAATTTTATATCCGGCCCTTACTAGAACCGGACCATTAGTGGATCCGGGTCTACCCACAGATCTACCCCAGGATAGTTCGAGACGGATGAGAATCGTGAGTTTGCACAGTGCAGATTTACCCGTTCAGTTTTTTTCAAACATCTGGACGCAAGGCACCCCTGAAAAGTTTCAAAATTATTAAATCTATTAGAAAATTAAGATATTTTAATACTTATACTATGATCTTAACGCTTGTACTTTTGATTTAAATTCCGTCACTGAAAAAAAAATTTGTGACTCCAATCATCGCTCGTGGTACTTCAGTCCTTCACCCTGTGAAGAGGCCAAGCAGTAAATCTCAACCTTTCTTTGACATGCCCGTCTATTATAAAGCTGCCGGGATTTGGATTGGATGGTTCAGATTATTCTCCCTGTCCATTGCATCATGTGCAGTACTGCGTACATAGGATTCTGGCTCATCTGTTACGAGTGATAGAGGTGTTAATGAGTCGGACTAATCAGATTATTATTATTTTATTGTTTTCTAATCTGATTTGATTCAAGTAAAATAATTAAGTATTTATTAATTATTTTTATATATTTTAAGTAATTTAATATTAATTAATATATAATTAATCTTAATTAATGTATATATAAGTTTTATTAGTGCTCATAAAAAATTTAAAAACACAACTAAATGTGTCGGATCGGATCGGATCGACTCGTGACAAGTTAAGAAATCTTAATCCATATTTTATCTGTTTATTTTTAAATCATTTCAGATTAGATCAAATATAATTTGAATTATATTGAATACCCGAGTTTTGCCACCCACCAATATGCTCTACATGCTTTAATTAAATACAATTGACAACAAGAACCCTCTAAAAATAATTATTAAATGTCGGACTAACTCATCCTTAATTAACAAGAAACAAAATACCACTATCCAAAGAGATGAAGACAGCAGAAGTGTCTTCCATCACGTTCTCTTTTACAGCACAAAGAAAGCAAAAGAAGCGACAATTGACCTTGTACCCAATGAACTCATCGAACTTCTCTTACTCATGTAACACGTTTGTACCGTTGGAATTAATTATTATTAATTACAATATATATGAGCTTATATATAATAAATATATATTATATAATGGACTGTCAAATTATATCTATAATGAAATTATCAAATTCTGTATCGGATTTATTATATGTCGCTTGAAGTGGTTTACTCTTTAATGTGTAGAGAAGTATTAATGACTTTATGATTTAGTGATGGTCTGAATTATATAAAATTTGATAATAATACAATTATGTTATTGGTCCCTAGAGAACACAACTATAGACAGTTTTCTGTTTAAGCAGCGAACCCGTTAAGAGAAAATCTGGATCCGATATGGACCCGTTAAGATATAACTGCACTCAGTTATATAGGCGTCCATATATATGCAGGGATGCTGTTGGTTTTGAAACTACTCTCATTTTCTCTACTTTCTGCCACCCTTTCGTTTCCAACAGATCCATATCTATCTCTCTTAACACAGTTCCAGAGGAGAAAAAACTGTCGGCGCCGGTTCTCTCAATCGCTCCATCGGATTAGAGAAAGATCGCTGAAAGGCTAAAAGAGTCTGGTAATCAACGAATTGTGTCTCTCTGAAAGACCGACAATATGAATCAAGACAACATAATTTATGTTTTGAGTTCACTAAAGGATTACGGCCATTACAGTAAAACTCTATCATGTACTACAAAATGTAAGTACTCCTGAGGTCTTCGTTTCTGCCCAATTAATTGCCTCTTAGATACCATCTATTTCAACATATAAAACAAAAAAAACAAAAAAAAAGAGAGATATTCTTGTATGACTAGTTATCTCTTCATCTGATTTGGATTTCTATGAAGTTATCTGTGTGCGTGATTAGCGTTGTGAATATCAAAATCAAGAAATTTTCCTCAAAACAGGGGTCCTATGAGAATAACGTTATCCCTTCAGCCTCCACCAAATAGTGGTCCTCTCTCGCTCTCTCTCTCGCTCTCTCTCTCTCTCTATCTCTTTATCTATCTCTCTCTGCAAGTTGCTTGAGCAACACCAAACCCTAATCTTCTCCGACACACTATATGAAGTATTATTATGCTGATTTGTCGACACCAACACCTGCTTGTCATACCCAAAACTACCTAACTCAACATCCAAGAAGCAATAACATTAGCATGGATTCCGAGCTGTGCGAACTTAGCCTCGACCTATCCCTCCAGCCAACATCGCCACCCGAGCTGGTGGGGGTTTTCACATGCCACTATTGTGACAGGAAGTTCCAGAGCTCGCAGGCGCTAGGCGGACATCAGAATGCACACAAATTGGAGAGAAGTATCAAGCGAAGCCGCAATGAATTTTCATCTGCAACGCAAACGCATTCATCAGTTTCTCACCAAACTACTACTCATGTTGACATTGCAAAATTGCGCATGCAAGTGTTGGCCCAACTGCCTCTGGATTTTTCGGAGGATGTCGATTTGTCTCTCAAGCTATGAGTAAACAAGCATTAGCTAAATAACTATATATATATATGCAGTAGTCATAAGTACTGTGAATTAATTTAATTTAGCTTTGGGATTCTGAGTGTGATTTATTATTATTTTTTTTTTTTTTTGTATGCTGCTGGTGATGAAGAATTCGCAAAAGTTTTTTTACTAATTTGTACGCCCGTTATATATATGTTCTATCTCTACATTATGGCTCCCTTACTAAGTAGTAATTACGTATCTTAACTAATTTATAACGATTAATTCTTTTGGGTGTATAACTTTTAACAAGTTTTCAGCTGAATGTGAATTTTAAACTGCAATTTCCCATTATGTTAAAATACGTATGATATATATATATATAGTAAAGATATTGTGAGTTTAAGTTTATGGAGATCTTCCATGAACTTAACTCAAAAAATATATTAAATCATCTCCAAATTTTAATTTATCATACTTATTAAATTCTTTATATGAAAATCTTGTGGGATGCAAAAATTTGGAGTATTTTGAGTTTTTTAAGTCACCATTTTTAATTTTTAAAAATGATGTTCAAACATTGAATATCTTATTATTATTTTTAGAGCTAATTTTCAAAAATTAAAAACCATAACCTAAAAAGCTCAAAACAGTTCAAATTTTTGTATTCATAAGATTATCATGTAAAGAATTTAATGAACATGATAAATTTAAATTTGAAGATAATTTGATGTATTTTTTGAGTTAAACTCACGGAAAGGCTCCATAAACTTAAACTCACGGTATCTCTACTATATATATATATATATATATATATATATATATATATTATTTGTATTAATTCCTCGGATGCATGCGTCATAAATTCTCTGTCATACCACTTTCAGCTCAAGTTTGTTAAAGTAGGTACCTGTGGGGAATCAAACTTTCACATAACTCACACATTTTTTTCTAAATCTAATTTCAATCTAGTTTTTGCTGAAATTTGATATCTAGATCTCCACGTTGTGAGACAATGTCACCACCACTAAGTCATAGCTCAATGACGGAAATCGAACTTTACTTACTAATAATAATTAGGGAAAATATGAAGGGTCTAAATATATATAACGGAAAGTGGATTGTTGGTGGAAAAGCAATTTTCATCACGGATAGAAGCATCATTGCAGATGCAATTTTCTGTTCATGTAAAATGGATTCACATTTGCTGTTATATTTTTTTGTATGGCATAATTTTATCATATTTTTTGTCCACAATTAAAAAGGGCGCCTTTTATTATCAAATATTGACCTTTCAAATAAATTCAATGGACCAAAAGAACTATGGCACAATTCTGCCATAGTTTTCTATGGCAGCAGATTGTCATCCCATATAAAATATAGATGTTTTGACTATTTTTTTTTCAAGTAATATGTAAAATAAAAAAATTCAAACAAAATTGTTGTTAATATTGGAATAATAATTCATAAATATTTTTATTCGAATTGTTTGACAATGATGATAATTATCACCAATAAAATAATTATTTTTTTCATTTGAGTAGATCAAGTATTAAAATTATATATTTTTTAAATAAACATTGATTTTCTATCAAAGGATTTTGAAAACAATTTAACGAGTGCTTTTTTTTATTGTGTGACCATCTGAATTGTAGAAAACACATGATTTTAATTTTTTGTTTATAATTAATTAGTTTATTATCATGATCATTAATAAAGTTGATTGTCGTGTATTCCTTCAACAATAGTATGGTACTATTTGTTAAAATATTTTTATGTAAATAAGGCAGATTATTTATCTATTTATTTAATATAAGATCTATTTTTGTGAGTTATTAATTCAGATAATAATTGACTCTCATTAACCAATCCAATTAATATATAAAATGATGTTTACTAAAACTTAAAAAAATCGGACAACTATAACTATTTATTTTGTTGTTATTGTATTAAAGACTAAATAGTGTGAAAAAATCGATAGCGTCGTCACGTTTTTTTATCCGAATAACTCTACAGCGGGGCTATAGCAGCACTAGTATGAATGCTATTTAAACCCTGGAAAATAATACAAATAGAATCGAACAAAAAATACTTTAATTTGAGAACATTATATAATATTGTAATAATAAATACGACAATTGTACTAACAAAGTAAACGTATGAATATAATTATTATATTAATGTATTTCAAAAGCTTAAAAAATAACTACTAAAATGATTAATTATTGAAGACGTACATTCATTTTTTTTTCTCAAAGACATCTATATGTAATTATGTACACATTAATTAAAATCAGACAATTTTTGAAATTTTTTGAAATAAAAATATAGTTGCAATTGTTTAGAAATTTAGGAATAAACTTTTTGTTTAAAAAAATAAAAATAAGTGGCAGGCGGTGATGGTACTAACGTCCACCAGTGGTACTGTGCTACACCTAATTAACTTTACATGGAAGTCTCTTTTTGAAAGCACGGAAACCATTTAAGAGGATGAGCTAGCTTTTATACCATGTTAAAGGAACAATAATTTGAGTTCGAATTTATATATGCTTTTTAATTGTGGATTTGTGGTTGTAAAACAACTACGTCGATTGACAACTTCATGTAACTTCATGTAAACCACTCGAGAATTTGTGAACTACAGTTCAAAAATAATTATGTCTACCCTACAGAAAGACAATTTAATAACTGCCAGACTACCTGAAATTTTAGTTGTAGGCAAGACAAAATACATACTCTATATGTTCCATACAAATACATTAATTCTACCTGAAATTCTGATTGAAGACAAAATACATTCCATAAAATAGCATACAAATTACATTAGTTCTACCTGGAATTTTGATTGAAAGCAATATACATTCTATTTTGGGACAAAATGTTGAGACTTGAGAGTATGCATTTTACAGTTTATTCTTTCCGAAAAATATGAAAAAAGTATAAAAAATATTGCCATCATATCAAGTTATTTGGCGGTCAATTAGTCGGCCAGAGTGATGAATAGACACTTAATTAATTATGCGTAATAAATAATAAAATATTTTGAAGATCTAATTAAATAATTAATATATGGCCAAACTAATTCGTCGACTGTTAAGTAAATTAATTGACAACCAAATCTAATTAACTGATTGATTATTTTTAAGTGATTTTGAATTTCGTATCGTTCTCTTCCATATCTGTCTTGGGAACACGCGTTAAGGAACAAAAAGTAAAGGAAAAATTGTGACCCATCAATTTTTTATAATTGAATATTTACCCATGAAAAAGCTCAATCAATATGATGTTATATACCCATTACAGTTTTTTCCTTAAATAAATTAACATTAAAATTTAATATATTTTTTGAGACCAAAATACCCTTTTGTCTTTCTCCCCCAAATTCCTATCTACTAAGTACTGACTATTCAGGGTTTCTCTTTCTCCTATTATTCTACTAGCTTTCAACCATACATCTGACATTTTTCAGATTTAACCTCTCTTTCCTTAATTTCTTCGCCTTAGCATCAGTTTTTAATAATAATAATTATTATTAAAAATAATAGTGAGAACCGCAAAATTTTAAATATACGAATGGCAGCGCGCCATTGCCGGTGGCACGTTTCAAAAGCGCTTCTGTCAGTGGTGCATTTCATTAAAATAGACAAATGCATCACTAGCAGTGGCGTGTTTTTACCTCTTATATAAACAAAAAGCGCAGCTCTTCATCTCATATATGCGCGTTGTTGAAGGAGATAAAAAAAAGAGAAAGAAAAAGAAAGAAAGAGAAAAGAGGGAAAAAATAGAGAAAGAGAAAGAAAGAAAGAAAGAAAGAGAAGAGAGAGAAAGAGAAGAGAAGAAAAAAAGAATGTATGCGGTATATTATTGGATATTGCTATTAAAGATAAATTTTATTTATCTTAATAATTAGAATTGAAATATAAATTATATATTAATTATAAAATTATTTAATTATTAATTAATTATGTAGATTAAATTGTAATTATTTAATTATAATTTAATTATAGATTTAATTGTAAAATTTATTAATTATAATTTAATTATAGATTAAATGTAAATTTAATTTTTAAAGTATTTAATTATAATTTAATGGTAGATTAATTATAGATTTAATTATAAAATTATTTAATTATTGGTTAATTATAGATTTAAATGTGAAATTATTTAATTATAGATTTAATTATTGATTAATTATAGATTTAATTATAAATTTAATTGTCAATTTAATTATAAAATTATTTAATTATAGATTTATTTGTTGATTTAATCATAAAATTATGGAATTATAATTTAGTTGTAGATTAAATTGTATAATTATAGAATTGTGTAATTATAATTTTATATTATTTATTAATTATTTATGTAGAATAATATAGATATAATTTATTAGTTAATTGTAAATAAATTATTGATTTAATTGTAGAATAATATATATTTAATTAGGCTTTAATCATAGAATAAAAGCTTTTAATTAGGTTTTAATTATAGAATAACTGTAAAAATATATATATTTCATTAGGCTTTTAATTGTAGATTAATTATTGATTTAATTGTAGAATAATATATATTTAATTGGGCTTTAATTGTATAATAATATCTTTTAATTAGATTTTAATTGTAGAATAATATATATTTAATTAGGTTTTTAGTTGTATAATAATATCTTTTAATTGGGCTTTAATTAGACTTTAATTATTGATTTAATTGTAGAATAATAGCTTTTATTTGTATATTAATTTTTAAATATAATTTAATCATAGAATAGATTAGTTTCTAGTTGTAGAATTTATTTATTATTTAATTATAGAATAGATAAATTAAAAATGAAGTATAAATTAACTATAAAGTAACTATAAAGTGGAGTAGTACTATCTGGATTGAGTGAGGCGATAATTCGGCTTACTTCAGTTAGTACCGCCTCCGCTTCCCGAGGTATTCTACCATATATACTAAAAATATATAATTTTGAAATTTATTATTTCTTATACTAACTATTTGCACATTTATACTAACTAATTTTACATGCATTTGTGGAGGAGCATCAGAAATTATCAGCGTTTGGATTCAAGAAAAAAAATATGAAATGGAGACAACATCATCAGGTTTGATCATAAATTTGATAGGAATTGATTTGATCGTAGATTTGATAGGAATTGGTTTGATTGTGGTTTGAAAATATTCCCGTCAAAAATTACTGCCGCTCGGTTGTTCTGCAGTATAATTTTCTTCATCAGCAGAATAATAATTTAAATCTGGTAGCATTTTAAAGAAGTTGGATTTGATATTTATAGCAACGTTTGGTCAAAACGCCACTGCCAGTGGCGCGCTGCCATTCGTATATTTAAAATTTTGCGGTTCCCACTCTTATTTTTAATAATATTAATTCAATAATAATTATTGTTATTAAAAACTGCCTTAGCATTATACTTATAAAGAAAATTGGAATGGAACAGAGACTTCTACAGGTAAAAGATATAAAGGAAAAAAATCGAAAGTATATTAAAGAAGTCAAATGCAAAATAAAATAAGATTTTGTATTTCGGAACTACGATCCATTCTTTTGCATCAATATTGTTTTGATACAGAAATGATTTTTGCATGAAAATTATTCTATACTAATGATGTGGTTCAGAGACTCACAACAAGCTTAGGAAATGATAGTTTTATAGTTGACCAATATATATTTTTTTCCGTATGATGAAAATTATGTACCTTGTTATAAACCTTTTCTTGTTAAATTCAATGGCAGCATGTTCTTATACGCAGACTCTTGTCCAAAAAATTAAAATCTAAAAAATGCCAATTGATGCCAAGTTCTTCTAGCATCAACCAAATTGATCAGTGTAAATATATCTTCATTTCCAATTATCAAATTCTTAGAATCTTGTTCAAGAATCAGCTAGTCATTAGATTTAACAAGTTCATGCTACTATTTAGAAATCTAATAATTATTTCAACTAAATAATCCTAAATGTTGCTCTTAGACCCCACTAAAGAAGATGTTATGATGAAGGGGCTAGCTTGAAGATAGTGGGGGTGGTGATGAACTTGAAAAACTGGAGTGGTCTTCAAATGAGTTAATGAGGAAAAGATAAATTTTGATCTGGGTTTTGGACGAAATTGGTTTGCATCAGATGGGAAGACGAAGAAGGGATTAAATACAGGAGGACCTTTTATCATAAAAAATATATTAAATTTTTAATGTTAATTTATGTAAGATTAATCCTGTAATGGATATGTAACATATTGATTGAGCTTTTTATGGGTAAATATACATTTATCAAGAATTGATGAGTAAATATTAAAATATTAAAGTTTCCATGAGTATATATCTAATTTTCTCAAAAATAAAAGCTCTTTCTGGGAACGAGTAAAGTGATGCAGGCTGCAGGAGACTCTAGTCACTAGTGGTCTATTTCCACTCAATAAGAGTAGAGCAGTATATATCTATAATAAGAGTAGAGCAGTATATATCTATAATAAGAGTAGAGCAGTAAATACTTTCCACTCAATAAAATAAAAAAAATAATAATAAAAATAATTAAAAAAAAAGTAGAGCAGTGGGCTTAGCTGGGCTACTAGCCTGTCTCTCTCCCATAAAAAACAAAAACTGTACATACTTTATTATTTTCCGTTCCTCTCTTGATTTTCTGTTGCTCCGAGTTTGAAGATTAGAAGTTGCATTGTATTGTCATGATTTAGAAACTTTAAAAAGTTTATATCAAATTGAAAAATAGTTAAACATATATTGGCTATTTAGTGTACCTAATTCTCGAGCATATCTTTCGTGTTTATGATGCACCAAAGATTAAAAATAAACTCCAACGGTATATTTTTCCTTAAAATGCACGCCAGATGAAAAAGGACATCTGGGTTTAAATAAGACCAGCTTTTCCAATCCAAAAACACAAATCTCGATTCAAACCTATTAAGGCTATGGAAACCATGC
Organism: Schoenoplectus tabernaemontani; assembly: GCA_037127355.1. Lineage (NCBI taxonomy): Eukaryota > Viridiplantae > Streptophyta > Magnoliopsida > Poales > Cyperaceae > Schoenoplectus > Schoenoplectus tabernaemontani. Next base: position 25,625,709 of record CM073750.1, read on the forward strand.
ATATTGTAACTTCCCGTTGCCAGTGTCAACAGGTAAAAAAAATAATCACATGAAAATATAATTCGAACTGAAGCTGCTGAACATGGAAACGGCAACTCATGAACATGGTTTTGCTTGAAACAAGCAGTATTTGGTAGGCTTTACAGGACATTGGGCCGGAAACAGATATGCATCGGCCCATAAATATGAGTTTATCCCATTTTCTTTATCTTTCATATACATCACGGAGAATGATTTTTCATGCATTTTACAAGACCGAAATGCCTATTTAAGAACAAAATAACTCCTGAATTACACCTCAACCCAACGGCCAATTGTATTGACAGAATTTCTTTTGCACACTTACCGTTGAAAAATAAACCCAAAAAAAAAAAAACAACCCTACCCCCATGACTTCCAAGCATTGAACCAAAATATATGAACAATAAGGAATAAAAAAATAGAATTGGAATTAAGCATCATTTTATGTTAGATCACGGTCAGAAGAGAGTGATTCAGAAAGTAGAAGTAAGCCTATACAGTCGATCAAGAGAGAAAACACCAAGTGGCCTCGAACTTGGGCGATATGGGTTGCTGTACAAGTCAACACTTTTCACAACTACCACCATTTCGAATTTCTTGTCTAGAAGCAGATCAATTACTCGAGCAACTGTCGTCGAAGTGGAAACACATAATGGTCTCATCATTATGGAAGAAAGAGGTACATCCAACTGTAAACAATGAGCACACAAAATCTTACTTGTAAGCAAACATTAAAAACTATGTCTGGTAAGCATGAGGATAACATTTTATCATTTCACCTTAATACAATCACGCCTTCGGACAATTCCTATACAATTACCCCACTCATCAGTGACAGGAATTGATGCAGCTTTAAAAAAGCACATCACAACATCACGCAACATCAAGCTAGCATTTAGCGGTCTAGCATCCTCAAATGGAACCATATATTTCTCTACTGGTTGATCCAACAAAACCTACAATTAATCAATGATTAGAATGGCCATATAAACGAGTCATTAAGTACAATTAAATAAACAATATCAATGTTGTCAAATTTATGTGCAAGAAGCATGTGATAGGTAAAGGAGAGAGTAACCTCAGGAAGAGCATGAGGCTTAAATTCTGAGCTGGTGAATCCTGATAAAGCCTCCACTTTAATTGCCACCTAGTTACAATCCCAAGCATTAAATTTTGCTCTCTCATATAATATCAGTCCAATGGACCATATTGGTTTTATCAACATAGGATAATATCAACTGAACTGAAAGAAATAAAACCAAGTGCAAAAGATTTGTTTCTCTACCAGTCCTCCTCTGCTTGTCCACGAAAAGCTTTTTTCCTTTACTACGCTTGAAAGAAGCTTTTTGGCAACATCAACCTGTTGATATTTAAATTATACTTAAGATCAATATACTTCACAAATTTATGGAAGCGCATACAAAGATGCGTGTATAGAGCATAACTTGCATGAAGAATAGATATATGCAAGTATCATCACTACTGATGAGAACCATAGTCCTGCTTAATTATATCAAATTAGAGTTTCACCTAATACATTGAAACCATAGATTAAAGCTATTGAGATAGAAACAACAGGAGATATTCAGTGTGGAAATATAAACTTATAAAATCAATTTCAAATTGATAAAATACGAAGCATTTGCAAATAAAATATACACAACATTTAAATATTAGCATCTACAGAAGACATCACCACTATGTTATGTGATAAAAAATGGTAGATTCATGTTTTAGTTTATAGATACAATTGTGAAACCAATTTTCTTCTGCAAAGTCCAAATTAAATTAAATCAACCTACGAGGATATACACATTGTTTTCATGAATGAAAATATGTACAAGGATAATATAGTTATTATTGGAAACCAAGCCTTGGTTAATTGGCTGCAGGTAATCACACCCGACAAATCAGTATTAGTCATGAATAATGAAACTTTTTTATTAACTATAAAAATACTATAAGTTACTATGAATACGAAAAAACAACATATAGCATAAGAATTTCCCACTGGAAAAAAACCTGATTTGAATTTATGGCAGCCTCCATAAGAAGCATATTAGCTTCTGATCGCACTGAAAGACCTATAGAACCAGCTGAATCAAACCACATCCTTGAGTTGAACTGTTTGACTGAGTCAAAATCTCCTTTTGATGCGAAGGCTCTCATCATAGAAAAGAAGAGGTGAGGTTTTGGTTTTAGGCTCTTATCATTGCCAGATTTCTTTATTATCTCACCAAAAATACAAAGGGCACCTACGTTTTTAAAAGCACTGTAAATATTCAATTATGTCAATGGCTTTCAGTATATCCTTATTTTTTGCTATTAGGTCCTAATCACTATTGGATTTCTTTATTATGTCACAAAACATACAATAAGCAGTTACATAAAAGCACCATATATTTGCAAATTTTCTGTTATTTACAGTAACACACTAACAGATAAAGGAAAATTTCTCCAAGACTTTGTGGGCTTGATTCAACCAACAATTTAAATCAAGTAGCAACTAGTTAAATCTATTGCTTGTTTAATTTAAGCCTGGTTGGACCTGACAAGGTTGCAATATAAGGTAGACCAACTTGAGGTCAATCTACTTATTTCCAATTGAAGACAAATGAGGCTCACTTTCATAACCAGAACAATTTAACCAGATCAAAATATTTACCTACAGTGGTTACCTTTAGTTGATCCAGAAGCCAACAATGCATCAACCATTGCAGTGTATGCAATCCTATCAATAGATACAAGATTTGTTTTCATTTCCACCACAATCTTCATCACCATACCTGCATCTTGTAGTTTCCCAAACCCTACAATTACAATTATATTTATTTATTGGAGCATTTGTTGAGTCATCCCATATTCACCTGCAATGTATTCCTGAAAAAGAGATTAAACACAAAATAAATTTATACATTGGGCATGTACCTGAATTAAAGTTGTATAAGTAACAGCATCTGGGATGAGCTCATTGCTGTTATATTTTCTGGCTTCTTCCTGTTACACAAATAATGAAGAAAACATATTATTTTAATCAGAAAAAGAAACATTAAATTGGAAACTTAATCAGTTATTAGTATATTATTATTATTACTGTTATTATTATAACTATTATTAGTATATTATTATTATATTATCGTATTATTATCATCATCATTGTCATTATTATCATCACCATTATCATTGTCATTATTCTCATCAGCATTATTATCGGTATCATTATCATTATCATTATCACTATTACTATCATTGATTTTCGATATATGAGATCTTTGATCTCTATGATTTTGGATTGGGTCTCATTTCTAGCCTACCCCAATTTATTTGAAATAATAGCAACTAAAATAGGTATAATTTCAATTCAAGAAAACTACATAATACATAACAAGAAGGAAACCTAATAACATACTTCCCTATTAAGCAAAAAGTCAGGTCCTTCAAATTCAACTCGACAATTATAAAATTTTCAATTATTTCATAACTCCGCATGTCATCCATGAAACAGAAGGAAATAAAAAATTGATAAAAATTGACTAGACTTTAATGAACATTGACAGATCTAGTGGGCTGTGGCATCATCAAATAATGATTAAACTGCATATAATATTTAGTTAAAAATAAAAATTAAACAAACTTAATTTATTCCAAAGACTAGACTTTAATAAAAATTGCATTGCACTAGACTAGACTTAAACCAAGCAATTATCTTTTAAGTAAACATTAACTTAAGTATGAAGGAGATTGATTTTTGGAATTTCCATATCTTTGGCTTTAATGTACTTTGGCTTGCATGTCATCTAAAACAACCAACAGAAAATTAAATGAAAGCGCTGGATGCTCTTTGAATAGAATAATTAAAAAGAAAATGGGAAAGCTAGTTATATCAGAAAAACATGAACCGCCAAAAAAAGAAAAAAGATAAGAAAGGACTAATAAAAGGACTGTCCCTAGTAGCATTGAAAAGAAATCCAAATTCCAAATAGAATGGACATGTAACTAGGGATGTAAAATAAACCGGGCCTTTGGAGCACTAGTTGCAATACACCTTCATATCTGAAAGCAACTGAACTGCTTTCTCCATTTCTCCTGACTTTACACATGCGGAGATGAGTGTGTTGTAGGTTAGCTTGTCAGGTCTGAGTCCCTGTCGTGTCATCTCATCCCTAACTTTCAGTGCGCCGAGTGGAAAGCTCGTCTTTGCATATCCCTGAAAACCGAAATTCAAAAAATAAAGAATGCTGAAATAAGATTCCACTAAGTAAACTAAAAAGGTGGTTTAATTTAACATTAGTACTCCACTAGAGGAGCACGACAGAGTAAAAGACCAACCCAATGTGCTATATGGATCTAGAGCGGCAAACTTACTGTTATGATAAATATTGGACATTTTTTGCAAGTGAATATTAATATTCTAAATAATTGTAAATACAGCATGGAAAGAAGTAAATTTTTGCACAGACATACACAAGGAATTGTACACAGAAATAATTTGAGAAGTGACTTACCTTCATTAGAAGGTTGTATAGGAGAATGGAATCACCGTCCTCATAAAAAACTTTCCGGCATTTTGCAACAAGTGCATTTGCACGGCGCATATCTCCTATTGCAGCTTGTTAGGTTTATCAGTTAGTATGGAGACAAATATTACAAAGATTTGATGTAACCGTGTCATATTAAGTACATCTATTAAAGAAAGGGCACCCTTTAGTTTATCTGAAGAATGACAATATTAAGCAAAAAAAACCTTGTGGTTCAATATCCATTCATTAAACATCAGTCCGGCTCGATTAACCCGCTAAATAGCAAAAGAGGAACAGCTGAAATTTGGTCAAACCTATTGTATTAACAGCAAAGGAACACCTTGTGACACAAAGTGACAGTAAATAATCTTAGTCTTTAGCATAAACAAACCTGTTTCAAGAATTGCATTTAAAAGACCGTAAATAAATCTAGCAGACAGCCTAGGGCTTCCAGTAGCGATACCATCCTGAAGAGATTCAAGAATCTGGAATGCTTCATCCACCCTTCGAGACTGCCCCAAGCCCTTTATCAGAATAAGGACAAAGAAAGAGCAAAATACAAATATCAACCAATGTTAAAACTCCTTATCAGTAGAATTGTTGTAAATAATACACGATGCTTCACCAAATTGGCGCATAACACAAATAGTGATATTACCAAGATCAAAAATGCATATTCAATTGAATATTAACTTTCAAGAACTCATTTTATTAGCCAAACCCAGAATTTGATCATAACAAAGTCAAGAATTTTTGGATGACAAGTCATATCAATTAAATATGACAGGATCTTATTGCAATGGAATGAACAAGTTGGCCAATGCTCCTGATCGTACAACTGGAACGAGAAGGGATGGAGAAGTTATAAATGTCTTCTACTAATCATGCTCCACAGTTATATAAAATGGAAAGAGAAGGTTATATGAGGGTAAATCTAAACATCCTTTTGCCATTAAAATAGTGTGAAACAGTTGAGAGAAAATTAGATAAGTTCCTTTATAAAAGCCTTCTCCAATCCCTTAATTCTATTATGTAATATAAGGGCTTATTTGTCTACAACAAATATAGTCCATGTCTCCCTTCCAACAAATAGTGGATAAAGGTGCGATACATGATACAAGTCATTCATTCCCAACCCCTGTTCCCTTCCGTTCATTCCCAACCCCTTCCCTTCCATTTCCGTCCCAACATCCTAAAAGTGACAGGTTCTAATTGAGAAGTTTAAATGTGATAATTTATATGTTGAAAGCAGGGAAACAGGTTGAGCAAATTTTAATACCTTCAACAATATACTATAAGATATACAATCAATCCCGCAACTGCCCGGGTAAGACATTTCGTCAAACACCTTACGAGCAGAATCAACGTCTCCACAGTGCACACACGCCTCCATCACAGCATTCATCACAATAGTGTTCAATTTAGCATTCGTTTTCCTCGCCTCCTCCACCTCAGCAAATATCTGTTTGAGCTGCCTCCTCTTCGTTAGTTCCACTATGCGAACCGTGAGCCCCCTGAGATTGTGAGGCTTCGGCTTGGCGCGTTTGGTTCGTGTCCGAGTATCGGTTGGGGTTTGAGCATGATGAGAGGAAATAGAAGAGAAATGCAGAGGTGAGACACGGGATTCATGGAGGGAGAGGAGAGGTCGGAAAAAAAGCGACTGGGACATCGCTTGAGTGAGTATCAAGAGAGAGAGAGAGAGAGAGAGAGAGAGAATAGAAGAAGCTATCTGTATCGTATGGATTGGGAAATGATGAGGATAGAATTAGAATATGCGGTATGGTTACCGAACGTTGGTGATTCGTTTCGCGCGTTTCATGACAGGAGACGGTGCATCTTCCGTGGTGAGTTCGTACAAATAACTGTGTTGCAATTTACTGAAAATGGAGTCCTGATCCTCTGTGACCTCTGTTTCTTTTGAGGTTGTGAATGTGAAGTCTGAAAAATCAGAAAGTCATGGAACGCAAAAATCAGAAAATCATGAAATAATTAAACATAATACCTATTGAAAAACCTTTAATTATAAGCCTTCGTATAAACAAAGTTATGGGTTGTAATATGCCTCACACCAAAAACTACAACCAGGCCCATCTCGGTATAGTAGTTTAACAAAAGGATCCATTCCGATGACGCTGCAGCTCAAAAAATTAAACATTTGATCTTGGTGGCTGCTCCAGCTCCACATCCTAAGAATAATAAATAGCTAGAAACAAATAATAGATGATATTTTTGTTGCTACATGCAAACTAGCCAACTTCAAATAGAACTGTCAATGAAATTGGTAAGATATGATATAGTTCTTATTCATATTCTTATTTGATAAGTTAACAAAAAAATTTTATATCTGATAACTTAACGAAAATAAAACCTTATTATTATCCATTTTATTGGGTACAATATGAATTGGGTAAACGTTCAACCGACTTTTAAAATGAAAAAGATTGTAGTATAATTAGTAATGAAAAATATAATATAATTATCTATATTTGTTATTTTTACTTCGTTGTATAGATAACGGGTACTCTAACATGTACTCTTACTTGATATTATTTTTCTTACCCATACTCATATTTGATAACTTAAAGAAAATAAAAACCTTACTCATATCAATCTTATCAGGTATGATACGAATCGGATAAATGATCGAACGACTTTCATTGAGAGCCCTAACTTCAACCCCAATAGGCATAATTCATAAGGACTCGGCTCTTGAACCCGATCCGACCGACCCTTTAAAAAATTCAGCCCTTATCTGTCTCTCACAAACCTGGCCCTTTCTAATGGTAAGGGACGAGTTTTTTAAGGGTCGAGATCAATCTTTAAAAAACGGTCCCTTTTAACTTGGTCCTTATCAAACCAGACATTTTTTTTTATATTTTATATTGTATATTAATTGTATTTAAAAAAATAAAAAAAATAAAATAGAAAAATAGAATCTTATCGACTCTTATCCGATCCTTATCCGAATCTTACTCAGTCCTTAAAGTCCGAAAAACTTGATAAAGACTAGACTTCTCAATAGTCGGACTCACCTTTTAAAAATCAAACCCTTTGAACATGGTCTTCTAAAAACTATTATCAAATTTAGCTCTTATTCGGCCCTCTCGTAGGTCCGCTAAATCCAACTGTTAAAAAATCCGATCCAACACTGGAGGACGATGTCTAAACCTCACAAGGGACTAACAGAAAGACACATAACTAACATCATAACATGCTTAACTGGAATCAACTAGACTCCTACAACGTGCTGATATAGAATCAACTAGACTCCTTTACTGTACTAAGGTATAGAAAAACTGATTATACCATCATCTGTCTAAAGGATACCACATCCCGGTACCCATAGGAAATCCATCAAAATAAAACTACATAAATCCACTACTTGATACCATATCCAATGTGTAACAAAAACCAAGAGTTTGTGTCCTCTCTCAAAAAAAGTACTAAATCACAGAACCATCACATAAATTAAAAATAACAACACTAAAAGTTCAAATTCAATAACACATCTCGGTGGTGAAAGCAACATTAATCACTGGAATAACATAATGTACAAGATAAACAGAACTAACTCAGTAGATAATTTAGCTTAATAATTCAAGAAAATCATAGGCTTGCAATAACTAACATTCAGAGACAAACTTCAACAACATCTTCAAATTCTTCATTGTGCTACCATTTTCATCCAGGGCTGCAATGGCCAAGTCCTGGAGCTCAAGAGCTTTACCTCTCATCTTCTTTCCCTCATCTTCCTTAAACATCACACTAAGAGCTTTAACAATCCCTTCCTCTGTGAAAAAACCTTCCTCCAGTGCAATTCCGGACTTCCAGACATATGAAACCAATCTTGCATTTACTTGTTGATCCCCAAAGTACGGCCTACAAACAAGCGGAACCCCTCCAACGATGCTTTCCAACACTGAATGCCACCCGCAATGGCTAACAAATGCACCCACCGCAGAATGTTTTAGCACGCTAGTTTGCGGGGCCCATGGAACAATCTTCCCCTTTCCCGCCTCATTCATTCGATCTAAAAATCCTGAGGGAAGGAGAGATTGCATCTCTTCCTTCAGTGACCAAAGAAACGGGACTCTGCTCTCTTCCAACCCCATGGCAAGGGAGGTGAGCTCACAGGGTTGAAGAAGAGCAAGAGTGCCTAAGCTTACATAAGCCACAGTAGCAGGCTGATAGCCGTTGAGCCAAGAGAGACAACCGTAGGTGTCGATGGCCGGCGTTTCTTGAGGCGACCCAATAATGGAAAATGGGCCTATAAAAAAAGAATTGGTGAAATTTTGTCTATAATAGGAGTCGAGATTGGAGTCGAGTCCTTCTACCGTGTGATTGATGAGTGTGTCGGAGTCAGCCAACCTATAAGCCATTTGATCGCATATTTTGTGGTACACAAAATTGGGATCGCCTGTAATGCCTTCAGGAAGATCCATCACACGGTGGTTGGAGAGACATGGAAGAAAGCTGAGCATCACGTCACCATCCAATCTCTTGGCTGAGCAAACAGAATGAAATTCAAGGTTAGACCCTGGAGGCCAGATCGTATCATGCATATTAATTAATTGGGATGCGCCGATGTGTAAAAAGATCTGACCAATCCGTCCAATCCAATCAGCCTGTTTTATTTTTTTATCGGTTTAGGATGTTATCGGATGGATACGGATTGTGATTATGATTAATCCATTATATTAGATTAGCTTAAGTTATGAGTTTGATTTCAAACCTGTCAAATCGGGCCATATGTAGCCATATATTTATTTTTCAAATTTCGTACTTATAATTTATCAGGTAATCAATCACCTAGTCATTTTAAAAGTTGAATGCTATTTTGCATTTTTATTATTGCTATGTATGTTGTTACAAATTGTCACTTATATATTTTTTTTTAAACCTAACAAATATTTAATTTTTCAATTCGATTATCCACATGTGATGTTTAATATTCTTTTTTTATTCATGTTGTTTATCCTTAATTTTGATGTTTTTAATATAATTTTCAATATTAAAAAGAGTAATAAAAATATAAAATATATTTTTATAAAATATCAATCCATTTAAATCGTATAGAAAAAATCCGTATATAAAAAAAATTATATAGATCGAATTGAATTTAATTTTTTTATAAAAAAATTACCGACCCGGCCGTTGTACACGGTACACCCCTAGCTAATGCGCACTGCCATATATTATGTATTAGTCAGGTTGAATATATTATAAACTAAGCATTCTGGCTTTATTTCAAAAAAAAATGAAAGACAATTTATAAATGACGTGTTTTGTGCCTGTAATTTTTAAAAACTCTGATTCATCACTATTATGTATAGGGGTTATTGACTCGACCCGACGGGTTAACCCGATCCGATCCAACCTGACATGATCCAAAAATAAATGAGTCGAATATGAGTTTAATTTTTTGACCCAAATCGGGTCGGATCGGGTTCAGATCAATATTTTTTTAAGTAATTTTATAATTTAGTACTAATTAAAACTTAAATATACACTAATTATAATTATTTAATTAATTTTTTAATTGCTTAAAACTATATAAAAATAATTAATAAATAATTATTTATTTTAAACGGATCAGATTCAGATTGGATCAAAAATAAAAATAAAATAATATGACCCGATCCGAACCCGACCCGACCCCATTGACACTCCAAATTATATGTAGACAATAATTATACATGTTATGTGTTTACAGTAATATATTATATTAATTGGTATATTTTTATATTCAATTCTGCAATTGCAATTTATTTCAATTCTGCTAATTAATCTAGGCATGTAGCGTGTACCTTCATCTCCGATACCGATCATATCCCTTACCAAATCAGCATGCAAACGCAAGTATGTATCATGAGGCGAAGACATTTGAACCGGGACCCATTTCACTGCCATCTCATCTGCTACATCAGCTGTCAACCAGACAAATATATCGCTTAGGATGCATCTCAAATTACATCCCTGCGCCAACTCGGCAGCCTCCAAGCCCTCTCTAAGACTCTCCTTGAAGTATTTGAGAAACAACTCGATCTCCTCAAAATGTGATGCGGGTTGTTTCATGGCAGTACCATCTGACATCGCAACGAAAGAGATATTGCAGGGGAACTGTTGGCTGTTGAGTGATGCGAGGGAGCGCTTTGTGCTGAGGAAGGAGAAGTGAGAGGACGGTGCGAGAGAGGCCATGGTGCGGACGAGCGAGAAGAGGGACCCGGCATGGGAACTGAAAGGGAATGCAACAACGGCTATGTGAGATTGAGTCATGCTTGCGAATTGATGGACGTGGCGAAGGAGGCTTAACAAAATAATTGATTATTTCTGATGATTTTTCTTTCTGAATAATAGATGTATGAGGCAGACGAGGCAACGGCATGTGGGTTTCACAGTTGGGAGTCACATGACTGGCGCTGGCGCATTTGGAAGGGTTAGTGTATATTAACACACTGTTCATATGGCATGTTTTGGTGCAGTTATTAATTCCGGGTCTTTAATTAATATGAGAATTGAGTCCATGCTATGTTTACCAAGAAAAAAAACGACTGAGGCATCGCTTGAGTGGGTGTCAGTCGGACAGAGAGGACAGTGTATGAGATTTGACTATTTGAGTCATCGCCTGAGTGGGTGTCAGTCGGACAGAGAGGACAGTGTATGGGATTTGACTATTTGAGTCATCGCCTGAGTGGGTGTCAGTCGGACAGAGAGGACAGTGTATGGGATTTGACTATTTGAGTCATCGCCTGAGTGGGTGTCATTCATTCCTCAAAAATAAAAAAAGAGTGGGTGTCAGTCGGACAGATATTTGTTTGGTTTCTTCCAGAAGAGAGAAGATCGATGAGTGGAATTTTTGTCAACATTTTTGAGAGAGGCCTCGAAATAGAAATCCCCAAAAGGACGATAGCATTAATCGCAGAGAGAAAGGGGAAAAGTGAGAGGAGGAAGCAGATAACTGTAGTAGGTATGGCCAAAAACCGAACACGAGAAGCCCTTTTACCGGTAACAAACCTCAATGGTTCGTTTGATAATAATTTTAAAAAAATAATAAAATAGTGTTATTTTAAAAAAATGATAAAAAAATAATATTTTTAATTAGTAGAAAAATAAAAATATTATTTGACAGTTATTAATAAAAATAAATAAAAAATAAATAATTATGATACTAATAATGATTATGATAATAATAATAGAACAATAAGAATAATATTATTATAATTATAATATAATAATAAAATAATAATCATAATATAATAATATAATCATAATCATGATATAGTAATATAATACAACATAATTAAATAGTAAGAAAAATAATAATTATAATCATAATAATATAATATAATTAAATAATAATAAAATAATAATCATGATAAAAATAATAATAAATAATAATAATCGTAATTGTAATTATAATATCATCATAATATAAACATAATAATAATATAATACAACACAACTAAATAATAATAAAATAAAAAGCAACTACGAATAAATGCAAGACTCCCCACGCTTGAGTGTTGTTGAACTGAAAAAGGGAGAAGATGGGTCCCAAAAATCATAATAATATCCACGAACACTCTCTCTTTTCGTAAGTTCAATCTGAGTCCGTTTGGTGAACCAGTATCACGTCTTTCTGCTTCCTACCTTACTTACTTTTACAATCAGAGTTAAGTGTAAGCGGCCAGTTTTTTTAAGGGACGGCTATCAACCCAGTGTGTTTCTATTTGTGTAGCCTTTGGCAAAAGGGACTATCTTACCCGGTGTGTTTCTATTTGTGTAGCCTTTGGCAAAAGGGACTATTAGGCCCAAAGTTATTAAATATGAATTTTTTCATGCATGCGGAAGGCCTGCATACCGCATACGCAGTATGCGGGTGTATATACAGATTTTTATGCGAATTTTTCTTATTTTTTAAATAAAAATATAATAAAAATACCTACTTATAATATAAGTCAGTCATAACTTGATAATTGAGCGATTAGAACTTTAACCATATATTTTAAATTTATGTCTATATGAGAGCAAATTTTATTTTCAATGATTTTCATTACTTAACAATTCATATTAATTATCTTTGATATATTATATCACTGTATTTATATAATTAAACCGCATGAAAATGATTGCATGAAGTTTTTTCATGCAAAAACCAACTGCATAGACATAAACGATCACATTTAAAAACATTGACTAGGCCTACACATTACCACATTTTGTGGGATGAGAACCAGTTTTGATCGGATGAAGTGCAAAAGTTGATATAGTCTGCGTGTCTTTGTGAGGTGTATTATTTATTAGGGGCGATCGCCTTTCTAACCGTAATCATAATCATGATAATAATAAATAATAAATAATAAATATTAAATATTATTATATTAGTAATCATAATATAAATATAATTATAATATAATAATAAATTATAATCATAATTATAAATATAATATAATAATATAACAAAATATAATCAAATAATGATAAAATAATAATCCTAATCATAATCATCATAATAATAATCATAATGATAATATAACAATATTAATAATGATGATAATATAATAATAATAATTATAATATAATAATAATATATTAAATAATATAATAATACTAAATAGTAAATATAATAATAATAAATCATAATCATAATAAAATATAAACACATTCAGACAATAATCGCTATTTCGATAAAAACTAATCTGAGATACCACTAGTCTAAAATTCGTTAATTAAATTAATTCATCTTAATATTCCTACTTTTTGCTTTTTACATAAATCTAACTAATTGTCACTGTGATGATCTAACGTGGATCTTTACTTTAATTATTCCTTAATTTATAATATTAATAAAATTAAGCTACTGACATTTCTGATTGATTGAAATAGTAATCAATGATTGAGAGTGGAACAATCATGCATATCGTTCATGTCCGATCAGTCATTGCTTGAGATGAAATTAAGCACGTAACTGATAGTTGTATCCGTCTCTCTTCTTTCTTTCTTTTTTCCGTTTCTCTTTTCTTTCTGTTTCCATTCTTTCATTTCTCTGTTTTTTTATTTGGTATTATCCCCAAGAGAGACGTACTTCGTATTGGTGATGGATTTCTGATCAAATGACACGAGTCATGATGAAGAAAGTTAACGTGCCCTTTATTTTATTATTTTTTTTATCGCAACATAAAGAACTAAAGATGGTCTTAGTGTTAATGATCACGTTCAAGACACAGAAGAATGCGATGCATAGAAGACTATAAAGTTGTTTGTACAGGATTATTATTGTAATTATGTTGTAACTAAATGATTAGTTATTGTAGTCAGTTCGATGTTTGTTTTGAATAGTTAGAAAGTTAGTTAGATATTATGTACTGCTATAAATAGCGTTGTAAGCAATTGAACAGTGTGAATGAATTCAATTTTACAACCAAACACTTTCTCTCTTTTTACATTTTACATGATATCAGATTAGCCTCTTTGGCTCACGCCATTCTTCCTTATGCGTCTCTTTCTTCCTCTATCTCTCTGTTCGCCATGGCATCATCATCCAGCTTTCAACCCACCGCTTTCTCCTATCAGCTGCCACTCAAACTCAATCACGATAACTACCTGTCTTGGAAATTTCTTATTCTTCCCCACGCCAGAGGCCATGACCTTATTGGCTTTCTTGATGACTCTAATCCCCCTCCTTCTCCCACTATTTTTGGTACCAATGGATCCTCTGTTTCCAATCCAGCTTACACCTCTTGGATCAAACAAGATCAGTTGATATTGGTTTGGCTCCTCATTCCATCTTCGAGGCTGTGATATCTCAAGTCATTCATTGCACCACATCTACTGAGTTGTGGAATGAGCTTCATCAGCGCTATTCCACTCACTCTCTTGCAAGTATGATGGATCTTAAGATGCAATTGCAGTCTTTATAAAAAAAGTCACCTCTCTATACAAACTTATCTGGATCAGAAGAGATCGCTTGTTGATCGTCTTCGTCTGGTTGGATCTGCCATCTCTGATGCTGATCTTCAACTGTGCATATTACATGACTCCCTTGTTATTTCTCTCAATTCTCGTCTTGAGGTCATTTCTTTCAATGAGCTCACTAGCTTGTTGCTGACACATGAACATCGTTTACAAAAACACAACAGCTCAGCTTCAGGTACAGCTCCCACATCTACTTTTCCTCTCTCTCTTGCATCCGCCACTTCTGTTGTCTCATCTCAACCTCAGGCTAATTTGTCCTCTCCATCACTCCTTGGCCCTTCACCCTCCTCTGATCAACCCCTTATGGCTGAGTTTCATGTGTTTCTTGCATCAAGAGGTAACTGGTGAGGTAAACCACCTGATAAAACTGGTCCAGTCTCCTCTTCTGATCGGTTCTTGTGCCAATTATGTTCCAAAAAGGCCATATGGCTGATAGGTGTTATAAAAGGTTTAATTTCACTTTTAAGCCTCCTCCACCTCGTCCTCCTTTGAAGCCTCACCATTATTCCTCTTAGCCGTACCAGCCTTCTTCATATCAGTCTCAGCATCAAGCCTTGTGTATCCAGCCTGATTCTGCACCTCCAGACACCTGGTACATGGATTTTGATGCTTCTGCTTATGTCACACCGGATCTCAACACACTTACATCATATGCTCCCTATGATGATTCTGATAAGCTGAGAGTTGGTGATGGTAAGGATCTTGATACATTTTATACTTAGGCGATTTATCAAACAGCCCAGGGGCTTCTTTCTTAATTGTTGTATATTTTATTTATTTATTTATTTTTAAATATTAAAATTTAGTCCTTATGATTATTTGATTTATGTAACTAGTTCAAAATATATAAATTTATATTTGTTGGTATATTACATCTGCAGTACAACTACGTTACAAAACAACAGTAACAATAAACAACTTTCACGCAATTGGATGGAACTGTGTACAATATTCTAGAAACAACTACGTAAGAAACGGTGTACATCATTCTAGAAATAACTATTTATAGGATGTGTTTGGATGGTGAAAGGATTAGTGAAATAATAGTACTGGTTTGATTAGTAGTTGAGAATAGTGTGAGATTAGTGATATTTCGGAAAATATAAGGATAATATTATTTTTTATTATTTTGAGTTAGTAAAATATTATTTGGATATAAACTTGAGAATAGTTAAAATAATTAATTATTTTTAGTATTTTATTTAATTATTATTATTATTTAATACTATTCCATACTAATATAAAAGAAAAAATATATATTTTTTTTATTTTCACTATCATCATGGACGCTAATCCGTTAACTCAATGTTTTCTATGGGTTAGCGGATTAGCACTGTTCTGCTGCTATTTTCGATTTTAATTTTGTGTTTGGATGATTGCTAATCCGAAAACAATACTACTATTCCCAAAACAGTGATATTCTACATCATCCAAACACACCATATAAATTTACTTTTAGTTTGAACATTTCGCAAAAATTAAATTAAACTTTTTGTCCCGACGATATTAAATTTTAAATCTAAGAAATAGGATATGGAAAAACATTCAAAACCTTAATAACTTTTATTTTGAATTATATCTATTATTACTTTTAATTTGTTTTGAACATTTCACAAAAATAATATTGAACTGTTTTCTCCCTACCATATAAAATTTTAAATCTAAGATATTAGATATGGAAAAACATTCAAAACATTAATAAGTTCTATTTTAAATTTTATTTAATGTTACATAAATGTCATCAAAATAATAGTAAGTTTCAAAGACATGCCGAAATGTTTAACTAAATCAAAATAGATCATTATACAAACGTTTGTATTTCAATCAAAATACAAATGGTTTATTTTTTTCATGTATGAAAGATTGATCTCAGCTAATTGATTTATTTTCTTATTATTTTAGATCCAGGTTTTTAAAATCCAAAAATAGTGCAAGTTTGAAAGATACAAAATTTCATATCTTAGTAGATTTTGATATGTACAATATATTTCACATATGGGATCAACTGTACATATTAGAAAACATGGCTCTAATTATTTATATTTTGGCGAAGATATACATTATAAAATAATATGACTCTTAGATTTATTAAAAATCAAAGTTTCTCATAATTTGATTGAAAAAATATAGCTCATAGAAAATTTAAGATAGTTCGCTAGAAATCAAAATACTCTTTTGTTTTATACTTGACCCAGTTTAAATTTAAGTGAAATTAATAAAAGTGAGCAAAGACAAAATTATACTGTGAAAGTTTGAAACTGTTGAGATTTTGAAATTTAAAACAGTGAAAAAAATGTAATTCAAAGTTTTAATTTATAAATTTTAAAAATTGCTAAACTAATGGGAATTGAGAATAAATCTATATTATCCAAAAGTTGAAAGTAAATTATAAAGTTTTACATTTTTTTTAATATATTCATGCATTAGATTTGAAAAGCCTCATAAAAATTGATCGAAAGTACATATAATTACTAAATGGTTATATTAGTTTGACATATTTCCATAAAATCTTAAAATTCATGTGATTGGTAGCCCCGTGGCCGTCTATTAAATAAACTACATGTCTTACTTCTTACTTCTTACTTCTTACTTAGAGGTAAATTTATATATGAATTTATATTTACGGGACTGCATTTCTAATTATCAAAATTTAGTGTGATTAGTGAAATATTTGTTTAGATTGAGATTCATTCACAACTATTTTTTTATACAACATGTCATTGTATAAAAAAAATTTAGAATTGTTGTTTTTCTTTTCTTCGGTTCACTAGCACATAAATGAGAATTTGTGTCAGACTTTTATGGATATCTGTATTAGATTTTGTATTGAATTTTTTATTCGGCACAGAATCTTCTAACACTAATTATAATACTAATCTAAGGAGAAAAAAACAATACTAATTACAACAAGTAGAGTTATATGTTTAGGAAAAAAATAGACACTAATTGTAGAAATTACTGACGGATTTTTGTTAAAAGTCCGGCAATTCATATTTAGTGTAGTTTTATTAATAAAAATTTGACACTAATTCAAATTTAATGTTAATTTTTTAATAAAAATCTTACACTAATGGTTAAATACCATTTTTTTTTTTTAAAAATTGTCACATTTCTAATAAAAAAAATGTGTATTAAAAAATAATTGTAGTTTGGAAAGCACAAGAAAAGAAATTATGAAATATTATATATAACATTAATCAATATTACATTACAATTGTACACAAAATACAAACCAAAAATAACTAAAAATAACTAATTCAAAAAATATAACATAAATACTACAAATATAACGATGAGAATGAACTAGAATATATAATTTCTTATAACTTTGAAGAAAAAAATTTAACAAATTAATGAAAAAATGGATTGTCAAAACTTCAAATGGAGTTCTAAGTTTTCATACGATTTTTTTTGCCTCCATGGCACAAATATCTTCTATATGTTTATATAATTATCTTAGCGACATTGTTCCTCGATAGGGTGATCCGAACCGAACTCAACCCGATCTGACATGACTCAAAGATAAATGAATCGAGTATGAATTTAACTTTTTTGATCCGAATCAGATCGGGTCGGGTTTGGGTCAACCCGACCATACACATTAATTATATTTTTGAAGAAATTTTGTGATTTAGTAATAATTAAAACATAAATATACACTAATTAAGATTAATTATAAATTAATTAATTTTTAATTGCTTAAAATTATGTAAAAATAATTAATTATTTTACACAGGTCAAATCGACTCGTGACCTGGTCGGGTCGGTTATGAGTCAAGATTTTTTTGGTCCGAATTTAAATGGATCAGTTCGGGTTGGATCAAGAAAAATAATAAAATAATATGACCCGAATTCGACCCGACCCGATCATTGGCACCCCTATTCCTCCATGACACAAATTTTATATTAAAAATAAACCTAAATACATTAAAATCATAATTAGAACTTGTTGTATGAGTTTATCAAGCTATTATGGAATGTCTTTTATGGGTTTATGTAATTATCCCTACTTAGATTGAATATTCTTCTATGACATGAATTTCACACAAAATGAACTCAATACATTAAATCCACACTTCAAAGAAAGTTTGGATTATTTTTATCTATTTCAAACTAATTTTAATATTGAAAATCATTCAAATTCACAAAGTTGCTTCGAAAAAAATATATCTTCTATAGGTTTATATATTTATCCCTACAATATCAATCTTCTACAACACGAATTTTATATAAAAATATACTCAAATTCATTAAAATCACATTTAAAATAAGTTATTTGAATTTTTTATGAATTTTAGTGTTATATCGATACATAAGATCTTCAAAATTCACAAAGTTGCTTTAAATAATATTTTCTATAAAATTTTATAATTATCTTTATAATATCAAACTTCTATGACATAAATTGCTCACAAAAACTATAATACATTAAATCACATCTAAAAATTAAAATAAATTATTTGAATTTTTGGTCACTTTCAATCTCATTTCTCCAAATAAAATCTCTAAAATTCACATAAACTTTATATTTTTTGATGCACATACATATGATGTATCAATTTCTCTTCATTGTACTAAGAGCATATGCAATGCTAACTGTTATCTAAAGTCTAGTAGTAACTACCACGTCAATTATTAATTAAGTATTTTTGAAACTTGCCTAATGGTAATTATGTAAACTCCAATTTTTGCTCTTGTGCCAAAACTAATTTCAGCAAAAATAAAAAAAAATCCATCCTGCCAAATGGTAATTATATTAATTTAGACGGTCTCTAAATAATACTGAATTAGAAATTAGAAATGTCATATAGAATTCAGACAATTAATTAGACAAGCATTGAAGATGCATCATGCACTAGTACTTTATAAAAATGTTTACTATATCATTGAAATGAAAAATTGTAGAGGTGAACGTTGATATCTGCTCACAATCACATCCGGCTTAAAGGTTACCAACGATCTAGTATTTGCCATAAATAATGATGTCTGGTCGGAATCCATCCGCCTTAAAATAGATATATATATATATATATATTTATCCTGATCACGAAGCTCTTTCAAGTTATATCAAATTATCAGTGGGTTACATTTTGGGCAAAGGTCCCATTTGCTTTTCGAAGAATGGAGACATATCTCCCAATTACTGATTATTTGATTTGATCAGTATCTGTACCACCGAGTAAACGTCACAAACTCAACAAGACATCATAAAACTCCTTCTTAGGCTTTGCCCCCTCTCTGCACTTGTCAATTCTTAAACCTTCCCACCAAAACCCTGATCCTTCCTTTCCCTTCTCTTCCCTTGCCATGGGTTCATCGCAGTTTCATATTGCAGTGGCGGCATTTCCATATGGCACACACTCAGCACCTCTCTTGTCCCTCACGACTGCCCTCGCTTCTCTGACCCCTTCCTCTCATTTCTCCTTCCTCAGCACCAATCGCTCACTCGCCTCTCTTCCCCGTCCGCTCCTCCCAAACATATCTTTTGTCCCCATTTCTGATGGTTTGAGCGACCACTCTGCACCATCAAGCATTCAGGTGCAAATTGGCCTGTTCATCAAGTCATTTAAGGATAGTTTGAGAGATGCCTTGAAGGCAGCAAACATTGCGGCAATTGTACGGCAAGTTGTGTGATCAGCGATGCATTTCTCTGGATTTCCAGTGATGTGGCAAGGGAGAAGGGTTTGAAATGGGTCCCTGTCTGGACCGGTGGGCCCCAGGCTCTGTCGGCACACCTGCACACTGATCTGATAAGGGAAATTGTCGGAGTGGGGTATGAAGGTACCTGATTTTTACTTTCAACTAATTGTCAATTTTCATTTCTAAGCAATATCTTATTATTTATTTGTACTTTTGGAGAATTGCTTCTGCATTCAATATTCTTTTAGATAAAAGAAATAGCATTTAGTGTTACCTTGTTATATTTTCGACATATATACTTGCTTCTGTAAGGATAATTTGATAACTAATAATTATAAGATAATTGCTCCAATATAAGAGTTTTTATGTTCTGAAGATTCACTATAATTATCGAGGTTCGCCTCTGCATTGTAACCTATGTAGGATATGTATTAGGCTCTGAAAATAGAGTTGCTAATGTTAGGCCAACTTGTCCTAGAGAAAATTTATGCAAATCACGTTGGATCAATTATTACTAATCATGATCAATTTTGCAGTTGTGTTGACCTCATTCTTTAATTATAAGTTAATATACACAGCACTTTGTGTAGCCAGTTGTGTTGTTTTCCCCAAATTCAACTTGATACTTATAGTAAACACTAAACAAGGAAGAGTTCCCTTGGGCTTGGGAATCTCTGTCTTGACTAAGTTTACTTTATTGGGTTTAGATGCGAACTGAGCTGTACCTTTTACAATTACTGCATGCCTTTGGAATTGAATTAAGCATCTGCTTCTTTACATGCACTAAAATCATCTTTTTAAGTGCACACTGCATCAATTAATACACCAATTGTATCTTAGAAGATTAGGCGCGGTGAAGTACCTACCAACTTCCAAAATTAAAGCCACTTCTTCAAATTTCAAGAAGAATATATTATGAAATACTTTTTATATTTAATACAAACAATGAAATTATCAAGCTGTTGAGTCTGATCCGACCCTTCTGTTTGTTTCACTCAGCCGTTAGATCCTATGGGGACAAGAAGATTGACTTTGTTCCAGGCCTTTCTGATCACCGTGCATGTGATCTTCCAGATGACATCGTTGGTGAGAATATCAACTCCCCCTTCTCCATCATGCTTCATCAAATGTCTCGTCGCCTCCCTGACTCAGATGCCGTCGTGCTAAACACAATCCAAGGACTTGATCTGACTGTTGAATCCTATTTTACACAAAAGTTCACGAACTATTTCCTGGCAGGTCCCTTCCACCTCCTAAATTCATCCGAAACTGAGCCACCAAGCGACCCCTATGGTTGCCTCTCTTGGCTTGACCAACATGAACTGGCCACTGTCGTTTATATCAGCTTAGGCACAATTGTAACTATTCCGCCATCAGAGCTTACCGCACTTGCCAATGGCTTGGAAGCAAGCGGTATGCCATTCATCTGGTCGCTAAAAGAAAATGCACAGTCTCTCCTTCCACCGGGATTTATAGATAGGACCAGTGAGACAGGAAAAGGGAAAGTTGTTCCATGGGCCCCGCAGAAAAGTGTGCTAGGGCATAAAGCCGTGGATGCATTTGTTTGTCATTGCGGGTGGAATTCGGTGATGGAGAGCATAGCTGCAGGAGTTCCAATCCTTTGTAGACCATTCTTCGGTGATCAGATGGTGACTGCGAGAGCAATCTCACATGTTTGGAAGTTTGGAATTGCACTGGATGGTGGAATTTTCACAGAGGAAGGTGTGATTAATGCATTGGAGGCCGTGCTTAAAGGAGAAGAGGGGAGGAAGATGAGAGAAATGGCGCAGGAGCTTGAGGACATGGCGAAGACTGCGTTATCAGAACAAGGAAGCTCGAGGGAAAATCTGAAGAGGTTGATGAAGATTGTATGTGGATGTTAAATCGTTTATGTATGGTTAATGTTGAGTTTTAAGTTCAGAGATTCGTTGGCATGGCTACGTGTTGACATTAATTTAAAATTGTTGAGCTCTAGTTTGACTGAATGTATAATTAGTAAGCTTCATAGTAAAATTAACGTTTAGTTAGTTTTAGATGAGTAGGTTTGATTGAGTCCAAATTAATGGAACTCTGATTTGATAATATTGCCATGGTTACAAAATTTGGGTCGATCTTTTGCTGTCAGTACTCCCCACCAATCTTATTCTTATATGAGGGATTCTAAAAGGACTATTACGCCATGCCTTTAGTTTGGCACTATGTAATGTTGGTTGCTGAAAAGAGATAGATATTGAACTGTCTGGTTTGAATCTCACGGTCCCCATATATAACCTGTATCCATTAGTTAGTGGTATATATACTCATCCTTGGTACTGAGAAACATGAATTATATCCACCTATTAATGTGGTATAGCTCATTTACTGAGCTCTTATTTTCTGTGATTTTTTGTTGCACTTTCTGATTTATTCTGCTATAATTAAAGGAATATAAGTGTTCAAATTGTTACAGAATAAATCTCGGGAGACAAATTAAGGTATACTTTTAATGACCGTTAATGAAATTCAACAATTTAATATTTTTCTCATATGGTGTCAGTCCACAATTAATCTGCCAAATGGAAAAAAAAACATGCGTGATTGTTACTCCAGAAATGCACAGGGTAACAAAATAATTGGAGATCATATTACAACAAATATCACATGCATCATGCACAGCATGGTTAAATAAACGGTGGTCTTTGAGACAATGCCACGTCCCGAACAATCGAACAAATCGATGGGACCATTTATAATTTAATATTAATATAATTCATTTATCGTTCTGTGATTTACGCAATCAATGAACCCACCGCCATCGTCACCTTTCTCAGGGCGGATTTAAGTGTAAGGGTCAGTTGACCTTCTCTCAATTTTAAAAAATAATATTTTTACACTAAAATTTTATTGATCTGATTTTCTTTAAATTAAATTTCTGATTCTCTCATAATTCTCTGATTAATATTAATTAAAAAATATTTAATATCATTGATAATAAAATAATTATATAAAAATTTTAAAATATAAAGTCTTATAAAGAAAATTTTTCTTTATCACTATGATTATTTATTATTTTATTTTTAATATATAAAAAATATTATTTTAATATTTTTATTTAATATTCAATTAAATAATGAGATTAAACCCGATACTAAATTCTATTACTGACCTGATTAAAATTCTACGTCCGCCCTGACCTTCCTCTCCGATCTCACGAATCCGACCGAAGAAATTGAGACAATCCCATTTCCAAACGCATAATAACCTAAATCCCAAATAAACCGGGCGAAGAGAATCCTCTCCCTCGATTTGTTCCTCTCTGCCTCTATCTCAGTGACAGCACTCAACAACGATGTCTTGCGAGTCGGTGGTGCCCACCGCTCTCATCCGCCAGCTCCAGATCTCTCTCCGAGAGAGCTTCTCCTCCCCTCCAGTGATCCCTCCAGTGCTCCCGCGGTACCTCCGTTCCCTTCCATCCAAGATGCAATTGCCTCTCTCGACCCCTCTCTGGATCCCTCGGCCCGCTGTGGTCGGTGTGGTGGGGGCCTTTTGTGTGGCGAAGTGTCTCGTTTGTGTGTGTACTGTGGCAAGGGGTTCAAGGAGGAGAAGCTGCTCCACGTGAGATCTCCTTTGTTGCTACCACTGCGTACAAGTTGTTGCTCGAGTCCCTCGGCTTGGATGGATCTGTGAGTGCATTTGTACTTTGGAAAAGTTTGTTTCCCTGCTCAGAGAATTGTTATTGAAGTCATGAAGTATGTTTTCGTCTTCCCAAAATGAATTGGGCCTGGTTTGAATTTGTTTGAAATGTGAGCTGTTAGTGAATTATAGCTGCTAAATTTGGAGACTTTTAGGTTCTCTTTGCTCATCATGATACAAGGCACACTTTTTTTTTTAAATCTGAAAGTTTCAAATCTTTTCAAATGCAATGTAATTCTTGGTAATTTGTTCCTTAGCTAGAGATATTGTTAACAGATCGCAGTTGGTTATCCATTATTTGGCAGGTGAAAAAGAATAAGAACCTAAAAGCTAGTTTATGGGAAGTGTGAAGAGTAGATCTTTTGTATATTAAATGTTTGATAGATAAGTACGCCATATACATATCTATCATCTCCCCCTCCTCTAGTCTGTAACTCTTTTTATTTTTAATAAAAGATTAAATTTGGCAAAGCCTACTTACTTCACAGGAAAAAAAAAGAAGAGAAAAAACATTTACGTTCCTATGACAAAACTGAATGAAAAATGGTTCTTTTGTCTCTTTGCTTGAGGCATTTTCTAATTCAAGATAGCACCATGGTAATAGAAAGAACAAGCTAATTGGATATGTGCGGAAGTTTTAATATATTATTGTAAAATTCTAGTTAGCTTAGGTCACATATCGGCTATTTTTGGATTCTGAACGGCCACTTTTTGAGTAGTACATAACTCATCAAATTGCACAAGCCATGAAGTACTTCTTGTGGTAGCCATATGGCAATTTGCAAAATGTATTGTTGGTATGTCATAGACTCGTAGTTTTGTAACAGCAAGAATTCATTTTTCAAGTCTTAATATGTTCATTTGATGTGGCTTAGTGTTTTGCTCGAATTCTTCAAGATTATCAGTTACGTGGAACTACTGTACAGTTACTTTGTGGAACTTACAAGGACTAATATGCAACTAGAAATCTTACATGGGATCCTTGATTGAACCGAAAAATGTAATTCTGTCTTTTTTGTTAAAAAAACTTATTTTTTTCTCATGCAGGAAGCTGTTAACTTGGATCCTGATTCAGCAGAACCCAACAAAGAGCGGGACCCATCTAAGGCGGGCATGGTATTATCTGACCTTCTAGAATTAAAACTTGCATTCTCTCCAATAAAAGCAGATGCTTCTGATATCAAAACCGGGACAAAAGGCGAATCAGGTCCTGCCACATATGACCTCAATCTCTCAGGAATTGACCTCGATGCAATTTTTAAGGAATCCAAGAAAGAGACACCTCAAATTAAAGATACTAAACATACCCCATATCAAGTACCTTCTGCAAATCAAGCAACTGTATCGAGTTCTTTTGCTAAGTGGGAACCAGATTTTGGGTCTCAGCCAGTTAATCCTTCAATACCTGTCCAAATTAATGTACCTGCTTCAGAAAATTTGTCAAAGACCAACCAGGAAAAGGAGATTTCTGAAACTGAAACTCAAGCTGATGAGGAATCTGATGAATGGCAAGATTTTACTGGTTCAAGGGCCTCTCAAAACATGTCTACTTTGGTAGAAAAAGCCAGATCTATTATAGAGAGCAGAGAACCAGTAAAGCATGAAGATGATACATCATTTGATTCCAAAGATGTCTCCAGCTCAGGCTTAGATCAAAGCAGGTTATCTGACCTGGAAGATGTCACTAAAACCAGTCAAGAAAATAATTTGCCAATGGAGAACAGAGAGTCATTGAATGTTGACGAGGTAGACATGTCTGATGATTCGAAAGCTTTCACCAGCTCAGCTGGAGGTGAAGAGGAGTTATCAGGAGTAGGAGTTAATCCTGAATTCGGATTACCAGAACAGATACTTGTAAACAAATTACAACCATTGAATCATGAAGATGATTTGTTTGATGATTGGAAGAATTTTACTGGACCAGGTGTAGCTCAAAGCGGGCTCCCAGTTCATGAAGAAAAAGCTGCATCCACTTCAGGTGACTTATTTACAATCAACATGGAAAAAGAAGCAGCCCCTAACGAGAGGTCACATGGTGATGTAGATGAGCCCTTTGATGCATGGAATGATTTTGCTGTATCAGGTTTAGGTCAAAGCAGGTCCTTTGACCTGGAAGAAAAATCCAAAACCACCTTTTGGGACCCTCTGAATACAAAAAAATTAGAAGAACCCAGCAATATGGAAATATTTAGCGCAGATGGTGGTGAACCTTTTGACAACTGGAAGCATTTTATGGGGTCAGGAGTAGCGCATGTAGAATACTTGGGTCCAGAAGTGAAAACCCAACCAAGTTCACATGATGAATTAACTGTGAATGAAATTGGACCATCTGATAGAGCAGAGGCATTGCACATCAAATTCGATGACTTTTTTGACGATTGGAAAGATTTGCCTGATTCAAGTGCAATTCAGGCCAGGTTACCAGATGACGGAAGAAAAGCTGAACCTATATCAGATGAACCAAAAACAGGAAGCACCACAGAACCACCTTCTGTTAATATTGGAACAACAAATGCACAGGATGATGATTGGAAAGATTTTACCAGTTCTAGTGCAGTTGAAAAAAGTGGGTTACCAGATGCAGGAGAGAAACATGAACCTACTGATGGAAATTCTTGTGACATTTTTAATGGGTGGCCTATTGGTGGTGCTGGGTCAAAGCAAGCTAGTGGTAGTATCGATCTGTGGTCTGATGGTGTCAATGAAATAACGAATAGTGTATCTGATATTGAAAATACCCACTTATCTGAGGGTTTGCTGGATTTTGTGCTCCCAAGTCAAGTAAATGGAACGGTTTCAATTCAAGGGGCTAAAATTGAAAATAATGGCAAACACTCATCTGACAATTGGTTGGATTTTGCTGCAGTTACTGGTCCCACAGAGACTAAATCTGAAAATTCAGATATTGAAAAGAAAGTCCCTGATGACTTATTTGATGATTGGCAAGCCTTCACAGGCTTCAACCAATCAATGGACCCAAGTTCTAATCTAACTGAAAATAATTTCAAAGTTGGTGAACAAAAGCATGAGGATACATTTGAGGATTGGTTAGATTTTACCAGATCGAGTGAATTAAGGGGGGATCCCAAACTTAAGTCTAAGAATGATGGTATGTCAAATGGCTGGTCCAATTTCACTGATATGAATAATGTGAAGGGATCTGAGAGTATCCGCACCAGTACTAATAATGTATCCGCACCAGTAGCATACAATGCTCAAGATATTGATTTCAGCGATTTCATTCAGTCAAGTTCTTCTGCAGCCCCTACAGACCATGTGTTTGACAGGTAAAAGATAAGAAAATATAATGGCTGTCTGCGATCTTCATACTGTCCCATCTGGCATACTACTTCTGAAACATAGGAAAACAAATTAGTGTTAAATAAATGCAATGTCTGTTTCTGTTTGAATCTCTTCTATCACACTTACTAGCATAGAGAACGGTAGAATTTGCTTTTATTTGGAATTGCTGCCCAATATAGATAACAACCTTAAATAACCAGCCAAGAGGAAATACCGATACAAGGTGGTATTGGAACATACAGACATAGTCTGAACAATGAACAAACGTTGGTGTTTAAATATTTACCATTGATATTTGCTTTTATCTTGAATCTTTATTTGTCAAATTCTAATTATAACTTTTGCCATCTTCTAATGCAGTTCAAATGGAGTGCACTCAGATCCTCTCTCTTTTTTGTCAACACCTAGCAATAACATATTGAATTCAAACTCAAACATTCATGTGAATTCAAAAACCGAAAATGCAAGCGATATTCAGAAGTTCTTATCTCAAATGAGTGACCTATCTTTTATGCTAAAGGATGAACTTTCAATTCCAGACGAGCTCCACTTCAAGTAATCTTGTGAAATTGAGTCTTTTATCAAGTTGAATACAACAACAACAGAGCCTTTAATCCCAAATAAATTGGGGTAAGCTAGAAATGAAACCCAATCCAAAACTCACCAAAATCATAGATCTTCTATCAAGTTGAATCATTTTTTAATTCCAACTTTTTTGACGTCCCTATGAAATCTGGTTTTAGATGTTATTGTTCTTTTATCTTCTCTTGTACAATTTAGGTTTTAGGGGTGCATATTCATCTTTTTGTCAATTGAACAGCATGTGGTTTTTGACATGCTTTATATCTTTTTGTTAGTTCTGTAAAGAGGGTTTTAATTTTGATTAGATGCTTGTAATATTGCTTTTGAAAATGTAACAGTGATATAGGTTGAACTTGTTTTGCAGATGCTCTCTCTTTCTTTATGGAATAACTTGGGAATGCAGTTTATTGAAATTGCCTGATTTAAGCGCTGTGATAGAAAAAACCTTCTGCTAATTTACGCTGAAATTAAAACAGAAGTATCGCTAGAAAAGCTGTTTCAGAAAAAATACGCAGAGGATCCCAATCTTATTCTTGGCTGATACGACTGAGACATGAATTACTGGCTTTGGATGGTTTGATATCTCCGGTTGCCATTCATCATTTTCCTTGTCTACTTTTGCCTTTTTTCTGAATAATTTCCAATATTTAATTTAATTTTATTATCTAGTTTTAGTTTTGCTCTCTTTACAGAATTGGATGGAAAAAAGGATACAATGAGAAACTATAACTGTAAATATAGAGAAGAAAATAATGGGTTGCACAAGCAAGAAAGGAGGAATTAATGAAAGAACTGAGTAATGCAAAAATTATTGCAACTGATTATCGGTTGTGGATTAATTAAGTAGCTTCACTCATGTAAAATAGTATTGGTCTATTGGATCAAATAGACCGATGGGCAGAAGTAACTGTACTTAATATAGAGAAGAAAAGAATGGACTGCCACCAGTAAGAAATGAGGGATTGATTAAAGAGTAATCAGTAATAAATAAATAAATAAAATATTGTAGTTGACTGTCGGTTATGCTTTATAATTAAGTAGCTCCAGTGACGTAAAATAGAATATTGGATTAATGGGAAGAAGTAATGTACTTCAGATAGATGTGTATATTTTAACAGCATGAGTTAATTAAAGAGGTTGAAGCTTGAAAGTAGTTGCAGTTCAACTGCTTGCTTGGATCTTACCAGCATGAGTTAAGAGATTTCTTCATGAATGCGAGCTCTTTAGTAAAGTTTGTCTGATAATTTTTTTTTATTGGAGTTTGTCTGATAATTTTAAATATTAGTCATGGTTCTATGAATGGGTAGCAAAATTACAATAAGCTTGCTGGCAGAAAAATCAGAATGGGACGACTTAAGTAGGAGTTTGAGCGACTTGAACTAAAACTGGAACTTCTTGAATCTAAATCTTATGAGAGGAGATTTGTTCAGAATTATGTAAAGCAAAAGGTCATTCATAAAAATCCTCTTAACATATGGAATCCTCAAGTACATATCACACCGAACTAACAAAAAAATGAAAAAGAAAAAATAACTTGATATATATATAGTTATGGAAATCACAAAGCAAAGCAAACAACAACAGACTCCTATATAATATGAAATACAACAACATCCAATTCTTTATTAGATGGAATTTTTTATTGTGGTTTTACCTTGTAATTCTTTTACTGAAGTTCAGTCATAGTATATGGAGCTAGAAGAATTAGAGGAAGTAATTGGGGATTCCAAATTATGTTCCAAAGAACGGCAATTCCGCTAATCCCAAAAATAAGAAGTGCCAACCATTCGCTGAGGGGCGCAATTGCAATATATCCTCCTAGGCCAAATGTCAAAATGAAAAAGTTAATTGCCCAATAAAGCAATGGGATGCACCATCGAAAATAAAACTTACGATACTTGAGGTGAAAATTTGTTAGTGCGGAGTAGAGCAGCCAACTCGTGGATACTATGGCAAAGATAAATGCCAGCACGTCTGCTATGATGAAGGCCTTGAAACATAATCTTCTTTCTAAGGTATGTGAGGTATTATCGTTTCTGTAAACACCTGACACCGTAAAAATAGCAACAAACTCTGCAGATGCAATAAGAACTGCTCCAGTTATAAGGCTTTTAGACATGTTCTCATACTTTGTTGATTCCTTTTCTATATCAATCCCTACAACATTGCTTGTTTCTTTTTCTTCTCTTTGATTGGGGCAATCTGCTCTTGCTTCATTGTCTCCTTTCACAAGGTTATCATCTTTTTTACATAAATCAGGCTGATAAGGATTTTGGAAAGCATCACGTCTTAACAAGGCACCATGGATGATGGATTGAGGACTCTGCAAAATAACCAATTAGAAATTACATATATAAGAAAAAGTTCAAGAAATGGAGCAGTGCAGACTCTCTTTCCTATATATTTTTTTTTCTTTCATTACTCTAGTATGTAATTAAGAGTAGATTAAGTTCATCAAAGAAGTTTGTGCACCTAGTTAATTTTAAATATCATTCAACTGGCTTCAAGCTTCAAACTGCATCCTTATAAAGTGTGAACTCAAGGAAGTGTTTATGTTCCAAATGTTTAACCCTCTGATTTTTTTTTTGTCTAAGTTAGATGTTAATTATTTTATCGTGTTCCTTTTTCACATTCTTGGTCCCTGGCTCTGGATTTCATACAATACGAACTGGAAAATTATAACTTTGAATTCAAGCACTTGACTGGTAAAATATATCAAGATCAATTGTTTGATTATGATGGTTTACATGGTTAAAATAACAAATGCTCATGAGGTTACTCATATTACCTTTACTCCTACTTATCATCTCCTTCCATATTGAATTATAAGTGCATTTTCGGGTGCTAATGTAAATGCAAGGTAAAAGCTACTCTTTGTTGGGTGCAGTTATTTGGGCAATTGTTGGTAACATATTCGCAGATGAAATCATGAGGATACATACCAATGAGTATGTAAATAGGTGGTCCTGTAAAGATGTTGAAATATCCAGAGGAGTTAGACCATCTTCGTTTCTGATATTTGGGTTCACTGTCTTGTTTTTTGTCAAAAGAGCAAATATTTCTGCATCAGAGCTTTTTACTGCAAGATGCAAAGGCGTATTTCCGTTCTTATCTTTGGCATTCATCACATTCGCGTTAATTTCTACTCTGCAGGCCAACATAATTACTCTTGTCCTTTTGTGTTTCACGGCAATATGGATAAAGTTTCTATTTTCCTTGTCAAGGAGTTCACCTACATCAGGGCATGAGTTTAATAGCTCCTTGATTACCATAAAATTGCCTGCCTCAGCAGCAATGTGCACAGGAAATGAAACAGATAAGTTATGTTTGTATACTGGCTCTGTGTCCTTTGACAGCAACTCTCTTACAGCACAACTGTTACCAATTAGTGCTGCATAGTGGAGCGGAGTGTTCCCTACTTTATCAGCAGCTTTTGCCAGAGATGTATTCCATTCATGTATAGCATGCATGATAGATGCTGCAAAATAAGCTTCCGTCAGTTCTACATAGCCATTATATTTAACGGAAATTATTCCGTGCCCCCGTTCCTTTCCCCTTAAAAGTCAAAAGCGCATGGACCCCATCCATCGGTGAAAAGTGGGGAAATGGAGGGGCTCAATATTTGTTATCAGTGCTCAATATTTAATATCAAGACCCAAAGAAGGTTGTCCACCCAAATGCCAAAGGGTGACAAGTTAACATATCAGTCCAATAAAATTTTCAATTTACCTGATGGTTTTCTGGATCCAATGACCCTCTGGAAATAAAAGAGCACCACAAGAAATGCAAGTCTGACAAATGATTAGTTTTTAATGGATTTTCAGTGCTGGATGAAAATTATCCTCAAAACAGGAACTTTTGAAGGAAAAAAGAAAATTCAATTTCTTGTTTGGTTATCAGTGATGTTTCACTAGCCCAAGTCAATCAGAAAGCTTAATTCAAATCCAATCATATAGAATTCAGATATTGTCATATTGGAAATTAAGCATTGAAGGGGCCGCTTACTCAGAGCCTAGTTCTAAGCCCGTGTGAGTAGGCCTCAGATAGCCTCGGGCCAACCATAAAAAGCCCAAGAGTAAATGTCTCAAATGGGGGCCGTGTTGGATGTTGAAACCTTTAAATCTTGAATCGAAACTCGAGAAGCACGAAGAGCAACAACCCGAAGAGTAACCGAGAAGACCCGAGCTCGATATATGGAGCCCGAGAAGATTGACTCAGTATGGCGAGTTTGAGAAGAATTCGAGACATGGAGCCTAGAAAACTTTGATGATTGCTTTGCACATGTATCATTCAAACATCCTTTTTTTATATGTTTTTTGATGGAGTGGAATCTCATATTGATTTGTTTGCTCCACTTGTGATTTATCGCGATTTTAACCGACTTGATGACCGAATTGTTGTCAACTAAAATCTCAATTGGTTCGAGTTGTGGGTTTTTCAGCTACTGCAGCACTCTCCCGAGTCAGATTACATGGTTCACAGCGAATGATGTTGTGATATATTCGACCTCACAAGACAATAACGTGATGATGGGTTAATTTTTCAGTAACCATCTAAAAAGTTATTTCTCGCATGAAAAATGTACATCAATGTTGCTACCTATAGGATATCTCGTGCATATATATGCTCTTTGAGATATGAAAATCTCTAATTTGTCCTGTCTTATCTTGAGATCTATCATCTCGAACTCGAGCTTCATCATTTTTTTGAACTCGTGTTGCCTAGCGTTTAAGTAGATAGTAGGTCTCCTTTCTGGCACCAAAACTAAGAGTCATTTGTCGAAAGCTAACTAGCAAGTCAGTAACTGCTATTTTAAAATAGTAGAAAGACAAGCAATTAGTTGTTTCCCATTAAATCAAATTGTTCATATACGGTGCAACAACTAAGAGTTTATTCTTCTTTATCTTCACATAAATAGCATACTTGAAGAACACTGCTTGAAGTTATTTTCCTTAAAATAATTGTCTATTCTCATGTTTCATGCTCTCGTAGCTTGTTTTAGCCTATACGGTATTTTTTCAGCCTGATCACCTTGTGCTCTTTTTCATATTTCATGTGCTCGAGGACATATCGACATATACATGCTCTTGAGTACTCCATTCAATGTCGACTTCACGTCCATCTGATAGATCAATCATTCAAAATGTGCTGCTTGCGAGATCAGGAGCCAAATGGATTCCATTTGTGATACTGGTGCGAACACTTCATCATATCACTTTGACTGATAGTCTCGTCTTATGCCTTTTGACTTCTTCTTGTACACCCAGTTCACTCCAATTGCATTATGTCCTTTAGGCAGTTTAACTATCTCTCAAATTTTATTTTTCTTGATTATCTTTATCTCTTCATCCATTGTTGTTTTCACCTTGCAACACGAGCAACTTTCTTGAATAAGATTGTCTCGGCATTGGCCAATGGAGATATCAGAGGCACTTCAACGATTGTCTCATATAGATCTCAAAATATTAGGTTTCTCAATTCAACTTCTTCGAAGTTCCCAAACTAAAGTCCTCGTCTGAGTTTCTCAAACTCGAGACTCCATCATCTTGAACAGAGAGTTCTACTTCCTCAGTTATCAATTTTTCCTGTTGGTTCTTCCAGTTCCAACAAGTTTTTCATTCATCTCGACATCTTTACTGATCATGAGTTCTCTTCCGATCCGAAAGTTTTTCATATGCTATGCTCTCAAATATTTTGAAGTTTGCAACATCGGCTTATGGACATCCCATAGTTCATGTCTAGTCTTATTCTCAAGAAACACAGAGGACATTGGTTCTGTATGTATACCACACACTGAAAGCTTCTGCCCAAAATCCTGTGTTTGGAATTTCCCATATGGATTTGATCCCTTCTTCCATTTAAGAGCATCCTCTAAGTTCGAGAAGTATTTCTTAGGCATCTCATTGTCTTAATTATTAACCAAATCATATCGAATATGGTCTAATTCTTTCTCTCAACTACTTTTTTTTGTTATGGTGTGTATGGTGTTATTAAGTACCTACGAACTATTTGGTTTTCAAAGTACGATTTGAATTTGTTCGACAGATATTCTTCTCCCCTATTCAATCTCAGTGCCCGAACATTGTATCTCGTCAACTTCTCGACTACGACCTTGAACCTTTTGATAGTCTCAAATACCTTTTATTTCTCCTTGAGGAAGTATACTCAATATTTTCTCGAGAAGTCACCGATGAAAGTGATGAAGTACATATATTCCCGTTGAATGAACCTGGACTGATCGGTCCATAGATGTCTATATGCATCAACTTGAGGGGTTCTCCTTGCTG
This sequence comes from Schoenoplectus tabernaemontani, assembly GCA_037127355.1. NCBI lineage: Eukaryota > Viridiplantae > Streptophyta > Magnoliopsida > Poales > Cyperaceae > Schoenoplectus > Schoenoplectus tabernaemontani. The sequence continues at coordinate 25,659,709 of CM073750.1, forward strand.
AGTACTAAGACTTCCTGAATGATCTTCTCATATATTTCCTGACTACACATCCTTCATAGAATTTCTTTTCTATCGACTTTGATAAGATTTCTGAGGCCATTGTATCCTAGATATTTGAACTCCTTTATCTTTCAAATGTATGGTCTGATTCTTCATGATGATCAAGAATCTTTTCTAACTGGCCTATGCTTAAAATATTATTCTATATCTTTATCTTAGGATTGAAGTACCATCCCAATTCTCCCATTATAATAAAGCAATTTCATTTTTTTTTTCTTTTACCTCCATCTTTGAAGCGTCTCCGAATGACACTATTCCTACTAACATGATCATCTCGACAAACAATTGCTTGTGACCACTCATGTAGTTGCTAGTTCCTGTATCGAGAAATCGCATAGTATCGTTTCCTATCGTTATTGTACTTTGTGTCATCTTCATCACATCTCTATTTTTGTTTACATCAGCATAGTTGAATTTGTCTTCTACTTTATTTTTAGCCCAGCAATCATGAATGTAACATTTGTATTTTTTTTCACAATTATAGAAATCTACATACAATTTGTTTCCTCTACCTTGTTGGCTTCTTTCATGGCCTTGAGAATTTTAGCTTGATTGACCCAGCTCTCCTCGGCCTCATCCTTGACCACTATCTCCTCGACCACATCCTTGTCCTTACTGACATACAAAGTGTTTCCTCGAGCACCACCTTGGCTTGTAGAGCCTACTCGAGTGACTATTTCTTCTTTAGTTTTTTTTTTCTCTACTTGTGTATCTTGAGCGAGTCTGCGAGCTCATCCACTTATATCTCTCTTAAGTTCTTAGACTCCTCTATTGTGCATACTACATTCTCGAATGTATTAGTTAATGACCTTAAAATCTTCTTCACCACCTTCTATTCCGAGAGGCTTTCTCCATTACTCTTCAGTTGATTTATCACTGCTTATATTCTAGTGAAATGTTCTGAAACTTCTTCAAAATCTTTCAACTTCAATGATTTGAACTCTCCTCTTAAAGTCTAGAGTATTGCTTGTTTGACACACTCGACACCTATGTAGGCGATCTAGAGTATCTCTCATGCTCTTTCGATGTTGCTGCTCCAGCAATCTTCTCAAATCCCACTTCATCTACTCCATAATATAAGATATATAATATCATCTTGTTGTTACATGATCAGGGTTCTGATATTTTTAGTTTCAGCATATCCGGCCTCGACTATATCTCACATGTCCTACACTCTTAGTTTGACTTCACCAATTTCGACAATATCATACATTCAAGTGAACTATTCTAGAATTCAACCATGATATCTGATACCAATTTATTATTTTACTTTATATTCTTAAAGTTAACTATTCTGATGATATATCTCGAACTCTATGAACTCATTCCCTCTCTCACAAGAATAAATGATGAACTAAATTAAATGGAAGAGCTTACTCCAAAAAATATTTCTTTGATTTCAACAAAAGTAACAATATTTCTCTCTCTTATAAATACAAATGCGCAATCTCTATTTATAGGGGTTTTGCACTATCATTATCTATATAAGTCTAATCTATACTAATCTTATTCTAAATACATGACATTTAATGCATGTCATTATCTATCACTCCATATTTTTTGCTGAGTTTTCCCCGACTCATGTAGTGAATGTCATACTGTCTTTAAATGTTTCATCTCATATCAACATTTCAGAGCTTCATCTTGAGCTTCCTTGAGCTCAGTCCTGCTGCTTCTCTTTGAATTTTGGTCTTTTCGACAAACCATTTTGGTCTTTAAGGTTTATCGAGGTCGAATTCAAATTTTGACTCTTCGAGATCAGTACTTAAATCTTACTTCCAATAGTAACTGCTAGACAAGAGTTATAGACTGACTCCCTATGTAAAGCTGGGGTGGAGGCTAAGTATGGGAGACATTATAGACTCAGGACTAATAAGAAAGAGTAGCGCTCAGTAGGTATAGCGTATAAGGGCTCGATCTTGAACTCGGTCCGACCAGCCATAGCTTCGCACGTCCTCAGATACATAGTCAGAATTAAAAATCTGACCCTTATCCGACCCTCGCAAGTCTGGCCCAACCCTTTCTAATGATAAGGGTCGAGCTTATCAAGACCAAGCTCAATCTTTAAAAGCCGGCCCTTATCAAACTCAGCTCTTTTCGGCCCTTATCTGGTCCTTCCCAGACCTTTTCTTTAATATTTAATATTATATATTAATAACACTTAATAAATTCAAAAAAGCAGAAAAAATTAAAATAAATGCCAAAATGGAAAAATATAATTTAATATTTTTGATACAAATATAAATTAACATTAAAAAAATATATATGAAGTCCTTACACGTCAACCCTTATTTAGCTCTTTTCCGACCCTCATCTGGCCCTTAGAGTCAGGAAGATTTAATAAGGATCGAGCTTCTTAAGGGCCGGTCTTACCCCTTAAAAATCTTTTAATCCAGACCTCTAAAAGTTCTTATTAAATCCGATCCTTACCCGACTCTCTTGTAGTCCCACTAAATTCGACTCTTAAAAAATTCGACCCGGTCCTTAAGGACGATGCTTAGCACTTAGTCATACACACACTCACACTTGAGTACAGCCTAGTCTATAAGTGGACAGGAAATTGTGACATCTCATAAAAAGGCAGAAACAGAAATATTTTGTATGGAATCAACTTTGCATTTCAAGGTAGGTAGTCAAGGTCAGAGTAAACAGTGATTCACTAGATTTTTAAAATAGAAAATTTTATATTAAATTAAAAAATTTCATATTAAATTAAAAAATTTCATTCACCATTATATATCTCAATTGGTTCGAACTTACGATATTTTGGTTGATGTGGATCTATATCTAAGTAAATTCTTTTAATTTTATCTCAATGATTTAGATGGTACTAAAAAATCTTATTACGTTTTGCTTTATTAGTAGGATAATTTTTAGAGTTGAGTTGAATCCGCTTAGCCATTTGAGAGGTCAAGGAAAAAATTGTTGTCATTGAGTTTTATGAAATTTATTCATAAACAATTAGTGATGGACATATCAAAATAAAAATGTAAAATAAAATTTTAAATTCATATTACGTTTACAGAACTAATAACAAGCATTCAAGTCCCTTGATAATAAATTTTGTTTTGTTAATACTTAATTCATTTCGGCTAGTAAAAGAATAAAATTTATTTCGGCTAATAATAAAATTTATATCTGTTAATACTTAATACCGCATTTGCTAAACTATTATCATGGATTTAGTTTTGATTACTACATAATATAAATATTTTCCGTATTGCAGAAAGCAATTTTTGATTTCATATTTTGAAAAACTTAATCTACTTAATTTCTAATTACAATTGGGGCCAATGTAAAAAAAATCCTAGTTCTAAATTAATATTTAATACCAAATTATTTATGTACACCACAATCATAAAAGAGAAAAGAATTAAAAGTCTGAAACAAAAATTGAACATCGTAATAAAATTTTAAATTATAACTTTATTAACTTTACAATAGAAATTATTAAAAATATGAAATATTATTTCAGATCTTGCCTTTTATGATTTCTTTTTTTTGGCAACTTTTTTTATACTAACTTGTAAAATGGATGACAATGGAGAAGTTGTTAGTTATTTCTATAGAAGGCCAAAAAACATTGACAATTATAGTCCTATATATAGAAGATCAAGAGGCAGGGTGATAGTTAAACAACTGAAAAGACCAAACTCACCCACCAGGCGGATTTATTTCCAATATTATTTAATAAATTTAAGGAATGCTAACTATGAATCTATGACTCGGAAAATTCAATTCAAATTTTATTCGATATTAAATAATTTTTCGTCGCTTTGAAAATCATACATAATTTACTTAAAAAGAGTTGTCTTTTTACTAAATCAATATCAGTCCTTAATATTTATTATATCCTTTAATTTTACTCCTTGGGCTATTTTTAGAAACATGCCATCCATGAAATTATTTTGCTTGACCCCTGAATATTTAATACCCATACATTCATAAAATAATGTTAAGCATCAGATATTCATCAATATATATATATAATATACATTATTGTACAAACGTTTGCATTTCAGCCAATATACAAACGCATCAAAAAATATATTTTAAAATATCCAAAATTTTAATTTGTGATTTTTATTAATTTTTTTAATATAAAAATTTTATGGGATATAAAAATTTGGAGTATTTTGAGTTTTTTAAGCCATTCTTTTGAATTTAAAAAAAATAGCTCTAAAAATAATAATAAATATTTAATGTTTGTGTTGTTTTTTCAAAAATTCAAAAAATAAAAAACTCAAAAAACTCCAATTTTTTATATCTAGCAAGGTTTTCATATGAAGAATTTAAAAGAAACCATAAATTAAAATTTTGGAGACATTAAAATGTATTTTTTGAAGCGTTTACATATCGGCTGAAATATAAATGTTTGTGCAATAATATATATATATAGTAAGGTTATGGTGCTTCCCGAAGCACAAGACCTCCTGTGCTTCGCATTCTTATCTCAAAATAGAAAGTCCAAATAGCCATTTCAAACCGTTAAACATTGTCATCATATTTTTTTTTGTTTTTTGCTACTCTTTTGATGGTATAAAGTTTGTTAATCTAACGATTTCTGCACCATCTAAAACTAGTGATTTTGTACCTATCTAAAAAATAGCAAAATTTAAAAAATATATAATTTAATCTCCAATGATATTTCAATACGAAAATCATGTTCAATGATTTGAATCAGCCATTTGGACTTTTAAATTCGAGATACGGATGCAAGCACAGAAGATTTTGTGTTTCGCAAAGCACCATAGCCTTACTCTATATATATCAAGCTTTTAAAAAAACTTCTTTTTGACCATTTTAACTCCGTTTTAAGTTCATCAAAATCTTTAATGTTAAGTAAAAAAAAATTCGTTTAAACCGTTTAAACTCAAAATTATTGTCTTACTGTTAAAAGCCATGAAATATTTTTTTTAAAACTTGATATATATATATATATATATATATATATGAAAATCTTGTGGGATGTAAAAATTTAGAGTTTTTTGAGCTTTTTAAGTCCTCATTTTTAATTTTTGAAAATTGGCTCTAAAAAAATAATAAAATATTTAGTATTTAAAAATTAAAAACAGTGATTTAAAAGCTCAAAGCACTCCAAATTTTTACATCTATTTTCATATAAAGAATTTAATGAACATGATAAATTAAAATTTGGAGATAATTTGATGTACGTTTTGAGTTAAGTTCACGAAAAGCTTCTGTGTGCTTAAGCTCATGGTATATTTACTATATATATATGAGGAAGTCCAAAATGTTACAAGTTGTACGGATGCATCCATACATCATGTCAAAATTTCAAATTTTAAGTAAAAAATGACCGATCTAAATTGTTCAATTCATTCTTCATATTAAAGTCTTGTAGAAAATCAAATTTTATATTTTTTTTGAAATTTTTTGGGCCAAGAAAAAGTTGCTTGATTTAAGAATTTTGGATCATTCAATAGTGATAATTTTCTTCTAACCCAAAAAATAGCAAATAAATTTCAAAAAAATATAAAATCTGATTTTTTACAAGAGTTCCATATGAAAAATAAATTGAACGGTTTAGATTAGTTATTTTCAACTTAAATTTGAGATTTTGACATGTTGAATAAGCGCATCCATACACTGCGTGGCATTAATATAAAGAGCGGGGATCCATTGACAATGGGTTATTTTGACAACCTTGATAATGGACCTCTAAATAAATATTAAAAAATTTTAAAAATGAAAAAAATATATATAGATGTTTTAATCTACCTTTAGATTGATGGTCATTCAAATTTCATACAATTTCATTATTGTTTGATAGTCCATCAAAGACCGTTAAATTGGAACCGTTGCAAATTATATGAAAATTTATTGATCTTTGATGGACTATCAAACGATAATGAAATTATATGAAATTTGAATGACCATCAATCTAAAAGTAGAAGAACACATCTATAAAAAAAATTATCATTTAAATTTTTTTTATATTTATTTAGAGGTTTATTGTCAAAGTTGTCAAAATAATCCATTGTCAACCGATCCCTTCTCTAATATAAAATTATATCGTAGCTTTGTGTATTCTGAAATATGATATTGGTATGTATTATACATCATATATAACTTTTAGTGTCATACGCAGACACAGTTTATACATATTGGAATTCGAAAACTGGTTAGAGCTAAATCTATACAAATTATTTGAGTTATAGTTTTACCTTCTTGTTTAAGGACCGCAGCATGCAAGGCCGTCTGTCCATCTGGACCAGCATAAGCATAATTGTTCAGATGTTCCAAAGCAATTATCTTTTGAACAACAGCAAGGCATCCAGCGGCAGCAGCCAAATACAATGGAGATGCTCCATTATCATCCACCAAATTTGCCAAATGTTCGGCTGCAGAGGACCGAACTTCATGTAAGGCGGTGCCATCAGCTTGTTGATTTCTGGCCCTCAACACTTCATCATCTGCATCCAACAACTCCCTCGCAATGTCACTGTAACCTGAACGGGCTGCTTCATGTAATGCGGTCTCCCCTACATGATTTCTAGCCCTCAACACTTCCTCTAGCTTATTTATGCCTTCCTTACGGGCAAAATCAACTAGGAGGGAGACCATTTTGTGTTTACCGGCCTTGGCAGCACAATGTAGAGGTGTCTCCTTCATTGCATTATTGGTGTCACTTAACAAGGTTTTATCCTCACGGTATATGATTCTTGCAATCTCCAGGTATTTCTTGCTTCTGTGGATCAATGACCACTCAATTAACCGGCCGATCAATTTTTTCATTACTGCTACTGGCAAAGGAGCATCCAATCGTTCTTCTGCAATACGGATGTTGACTATTGGAGCTAGCATAGACATTATGACACGCTGCATGTCAAAGACCAGAATTACAGTTGAAGCCCCAGCCAGTCCCAGCATAGTGGAAGGAAGCAAATTTATGTTCACGTGCTCTAAGATATTTGCCTCTGGACCGGATTTCTCAATAACTCCAGCCACGACATGGAGAGCAGTATTCCCTCCATAAGTTACTCCACAGAGGCCTCTAGTACCACGGTCGGTCGCTCGGGTTGATTCTACATCCTGATTTATTGGCGCTTCTTCTATTCCCAAAATTTTTTTGAAAGAATTCAGGTCTCCATTTACTATAGCACAGAGCAACTTGGGATCTATTCGCAGTCTTCGATCTTCTACTTCAGCTGCCACAGGATCATTTTGTGTCTGGGTTATTTGCCTTTGAGTCTGCGCTCCTGGTATGTCTCCTATTATTTGGTAAACTGCAGGGTCAAATAGAGAGTGCTGGGGCTGCGCTTGTGGCATGTCTCCTATTATTTGATAAATTGCAGGGTCAAATAGAGAGTGCTGGAGCTGCGGTCTTACATCTTCCACTATTTCAGGCAGAACAGGATCAGCCATTATTGGATCCTTTTTGAGTAAGATAGTATACTCGAGTGAGAACTGTTGAGGGGTGAAGACGATTTTTGATTGAGTTGGCTGTTTAATACTATACTAGCCAGGTAGTAAACAAACAGTATTTTATTAGAGCCTTTATGAGTCCAATAAAGAAATACAAGCGAACCTGAAAGAAATGGAGGAGAGTAAGCCATACCTTGAGCAAGAAGCGAAAGCAAGGCGAGAAAGCAACAAAGCACGGCAACGGCTAACAAAGAACGGAGAGAGATGAAGCAGTGAGGGAGGTAAGCAGACAGAACTAAGGAACAAAGAAATGGAGCGATTATTGACTATTCCGTTATCGGCTCACTAATAGGCTCACGAATAGATGGAAGAACAAGAGGAACAAATAGCTGATCAATGGCCTCGGAAGATGACTTCAAATCTGCAGGGCCCTGTTCGCGGTAATCCGACTGCTCGGATTCATTTCATCATTCTCAAGATTCGCGTAACTGAATTTTGAAGATTTTCGACCGTCCGATCAGGAGAACAGGGTCTTGTTCGCGGCCCAGAATAACAGCAGATTCGGAGCCCCGAAGACGAGATCCGTATTTGTTGCCATAAAAAAAGTTCATCTTGTCATCGCTGCAATAAAAAAAAAATCATTCATTGTTATCGCTGCAATAGGAGAGCGTCAATGGCCCTCATGAGAGCAATTTACATCGTCTAAAGGAAGGTCGGCAAAATCGGTATAGGAATAAGTTAAGCGTGAAATTAGAATCGAAAGAATTGCCATAATTGACCGATTAGGATCGGAGACTCGGATAATTCATTAATTTAATTTAATTTAAAATAATACATTACACTCAAATAATTCATTAATTTAATATAATACAAATATTCAAACTAATCAGATGGATCAGTAAATTGACCCTGTAATTAGAATCGGATGCAGAATCAGATAAATAGAATCAAAACCGAATTTTTCTGAAAAAAAAATCTTATTTTGCTTTAAAAATAAAAAGCAAATTTTATTTTATCGAAAAATTATGTTACAATCTGTACAATTAATGATTTTATAGTTGCACAAATTATTAATTTGGTGTTAGAATTTGTATATTAGTTTGAAAATGTGATAAGCATACAATTTCAGAAATATATATTAAACAAAATTCTTTTACTTATCTAAAAAAATAAATAATAACGATGCTTATTTTCAAATTAAGAAAGAGGGATAAATTGAAGCAAATAATAGTAATTAAGCAGCAGCTGCTTCCCTTCGGTTCATGGCCCGTGTGAAGTTACACTGGTTATTTTAAAGCTTTATGGTCCATGCACCAAGTCTATTTGAAACAAATATTAAAGAATCAATTTTCTGAATCTTTCTTCCCCAAACCATCCCGATCTCTCATATCATTGTTCTTGTTCAAGATTCAAAAACAACGAACTCATCAAATTGGAAAGTTTAAACTAATTTTTTCTTCGTCCTTTGCAATAATTGATGGAAAATACTACTATTCATTGCTTATCAGCATATTAGTCGTCTCCACGGAGCTTTTCGCAAGAAGATCATTTGACTGCGTAATTCAGGTGAAACTCAGATCGCCTTTAGCCGATTTCGATCCAACTCAGCCCATTTGAATCGGAATCATCCAATTTTACAAACCATGGTCTAAAATATTTCACATGTTAAGTAATACCCGCTTTATGAATCTACATGTTACTAGTGTAACTTCTTTATTCGCAGTTCAAATTCAATGATATGATTTTATTCGGACAATTACTCCATGTATGGAGTACCACATATAGGAGCAGCAGCCCCATAGAGAACGGTGTAGGCCAATTTCAGAAGAGAGGAGTAAGACACGAGATACAAATATATTAGTCATGAGAAATGTATAAAACATGAGGTACAAATATACTAGTCAATTATATAATATTTATCACGTTAAGAATTGTGAGTTCTAATGGCCGAGAAAAATATAAAAGTAAATAACTTTGTTCAAAAGCTGAAAAAACAGTAACATGAGGAGATTGCACTATGAAATACAAAAGAGGATATGCATTAGCTAAGGTATTAGAATTAAACCATCTATTATGCCAAAACTAACAGTGATCCCATTTTCTACTTGTTTATCTATACTAACTTGTACTAATTACAGTCATTTCCAAAAAGGAGATGCAACATTCCTAGTACAGGTATATGTATATTTAGCATGAAGCACTATTTTCCATAAGCCCTCAACCTTAGGATCTAAATAAATATCTCACTAGCCATTTAGCCAAAAGATTTTGATCTATAAGCTCTAAATCTAAAATACATAAACCTCCTTGTGATTTAGATTTGCAAATAGTGGGTCAGGCTACTAAAGCATATTTTTTTCTTCACTGAATTTCTTCCGTATCAAAGAAATATTTTTCTAAGTTTATCAATTTATAATCTAACTTTTTGAGAAATGTGAAAAAAAATGAGATCCAATATAAAGGATGGATGATAAGATAGAATTCAAAAGGGTTATTCTGTCTCCATACGACAATAACCTACATGAATATTTTTGATATTTTGGATACTGTAGAAAGAGGTATATACTAAGATTTGATAAAATTACTAAGAAATTAGCTGCAAAGTCTAAAATAGATAAAAAAATAATAATAATTATGCAGTAAATATCATTCTCAACTCGTTTAATGAGTCAAAGAGATCATTATTTGATGATATGACTAGTGCATATAATATGTGATATGCATTAAACAATATATATGAAGAAAATAACTAGATTGAGACTGAAGTGAAGGATTCTCACTCAAAGTCTGGAGATGAGCAAGAACAAAATTTAGCCCCTAAGATGAATACCAAAGAGGGTTTCTCTCTAATCGTGTTTGATGAGACCATAGCAGTGTCCAAGAACAAAGAGACGGAGTCTAAACAACAAGCAAATAGATAAATCTCATCAAGGCAAACAAATAAGGTATTTTCAAACCCGTTTTATGATAGTGATGAGTATGATAGTATTGTTTCAAGCATATCCTTGAATAATAAAGTGAAATATCAAAATTGTGGTAGATTACAAATTATGCTCGATGATATAAATAAGATCTTACTCATAAATGAAAGAATAATTAAGGAATTAAATGTAAAAATTATTGAATTTGAGTCTAAGGTTAAAAAAGGTGAGACAAAAATCATGCAGCTTAAAAGTAAAAATAATTGTAAGTCACATCTAAGTGAGATACGTTCATTAAAAATTAATGTGCAACATATAAAAACTGAAAATCAGAATTTGAGGACATCTAATGACTTAAGTTATAGCACTAAGATGGATCTTAAAAAGATATATGTGAGTCGAAAGACACATGACAAAATGAGACTTGGTTATATTAAACCCCTACCCTCATCAGTATCCAAAGTCACCAGAAGCCCAAAAGAGAAAGAGAAGCAGTCTCAAAAACTAAAAAAATAAAGTGACAATATGCAAAAGATAAAATATAGAAAATAAAAATATAATCATACATATCAATATAGATATTCAAATAGAAAGAATAAGAACAATAACTACCATAAAGGAAATAGGGATATATTTAACTATCAATGGACATATAAAATTTATTTTAGAGGTCCTGATGGTTAATTTCATGAATTGAAAGATCAATATCTATCACAAAATTTGACTCAAAGAAATGAATCGCAAAAAGATATTCCCCAACATCCATATGAGTCATACATAAATACTGAAAATAAGAATGTGGTATTAAATGATTAAAGAACACGGGCTCAAAATTTTAAATATCACTACAACTCTCATGTTATGCAAAGTAGTGATAAAAGACCCTCAAATGTATTGTGTAATTACTGTTGTAAGTTAAGTCATATTTTAGTTGAATGTGAATTTAGCAAAAGAAACAACATGCAAATATTATTTAAGTTCCTAAATCAAAAGAGTTAAGATCTATTTATATACCTCATTTTTTTATTAGTCACATATTAAGGAGGAGTTTAATTAATATTGATACATATTTATGTTGAGTATGATGATATAGTTGGGTTTTGGTCCAACCAAATCTCGTTAAGGCTTAAGTTGCGGAAAGATCGTAAAATAAAATTTTACTACTACTTAAGTTAGGGATTAAAGTATATCGGATGATTACCGAGAGATACACATATTTTAATCATTTAAAAAATACAGTAAAATATTATTTTACTTCTAACTTAAGCGAAGGGTTAAAGCGGTATGTCGGATGATTACCGAGAGATACACACCTCTTTAAACCTGTATAGATCTACTCCATGATTGTTTTCTAAAATATTAATCTACTTAACAATTAAATAGATTAATATAAGATTTTATACCTCGTTTCCAAATTTTAATTAGAATGAAAATCGACTTGTCTCGGAGTATCACACGTGTGATACCTCTGTAGGTTATCCACCAGGACTGACCAAAGAGCGGCTTATTTCTTTTGCCAAAAATACCGTAAATCGCGGTTTCTCGCAAACACACTATTCACCGAGAAAAAAGATGAAATAGTACTATTCATGACTCGTAGTTATTCTATTTCACAAATGTGTAGAAATACCGTAACTTTCACAAAAATACTATTCACCGATCCCGTAAATTCTGAAACAACCGTACACCGAGAAAAAGAGAATATAGAAATGAATTTTTGTGTTTTTCTCTCTCATCTCACCCTTCTATTTATAGTCTTTCAAAAAAATTGCCAAAATTACTAAAATGTCATTAAAGTTTGGCCAAATTACTAAAATGTCATTACTTGTTTTACTAGAATATAAAGTTGGCCAAAATTACCAAAATGCCATTACTTGTTTTGCAAGAATATAAAGTTGGCAAAATTTACAAGTTTGCCATTGGGCTATTTTGGGCCTTTTTGTTTTTGGGCCTTTTTTATTTTGGGCTTTTAATTATTAATTAAGGCTTTAATTATTAATGAGCTTTCAACCTAAAATTAAAATTCATAATTAACATTTAAAATCCAAATAAAATATATATATAATTATCATGTATAATTATATTTGTCTCGGTTGTTGTTTCGGTAAATTATACGACATGTCCAACATATTATAAATTCAATCTGGTTTTTGCTTCTTGTCATCTCTATGACAAATATAATTTAATTATATCATATATAATTAATTATAACCATCTTATTATTAATTATAAATAATTTATAATTAATCAATAAGATTCTCCAATCAACTCTTATACAGTGTGACCCAACAAGATTCGTGTTATGTTGGTAAATAGAGTTAAAACCATTTTATCCTCTATAATCATAGGAGGCATCTGGCAAAATGCACTATGACCATCCAATTACACAGATGATGTTTTACTATACAATATCATGATCCAATAAACTATTTACTTGTGTTTAATTTTTTTGTCTCATAGCTATCAGATCAGTTTCAAGATAGGTATGTGTCATCCATACAAACTTAATCTTTTCTTGATCCTGAGTAAATTATCAAATATAATTACTCTTATAATTATATTGCTAGTAAATAATCTTACTCTATCAAGGGGTCCAGTGATGCTATAACTCGTATAGAGATACGAGAGACAATAGTACTTTTGGCAAACCATCTCTTCCTCCGCATAAGTTATGTATACCGAAGAGCTACCTTTATAGCCACCTTTTACGGATAACGTTTGGTAGAAATCACACACATACATATCTTATGTAGGAAAGATAAATATCTCATACTTTAAAATTTAACACTGAATGAAATCATTAATGACACAAACATAATTTCATTTAATGTTTTATTCTGGGTCTGTCAAATATGATGTTCCTAGAACATCTATCTATGTGATTAAAATGACAACTCCTTATCTATGGTCTGTAAAACTTGACCATCATTTAATCCACATACTAATCTGATAGCGGTTAATTACTGTTCCTGCTAATTATCTCGGTTAGTGACTTTTAAGAGTATATTCTATATTATGAAGTTTCATAATTCCAGTCATGAACTCGAAATGATTCATAAATTCAATAATACTCAAGGAAATAAAATATCATTTAAATATCAAATTCATGAACAAAGCTTTATATAATAAATTTATCGTATTATTGACTTTAAGATTATTATAAACTAACAGATATGTGATATTTCAGTATTAATATTATTTGAATTTGTATTCTTTAATTATAATTTTATTTAATTAAGGGACATAATGCATATTTTGAAGGGGAGTCTTGCGTAATTTCTTTCCTTCTTTCCGACTTTCAAACCAAGAGGGAGAAATATATGGCATAAAATATCTTTTTGAAATTTCATAAAGGAATTTTATATTCTCCAAATGAATATTATGCGAATATGTAGTTGTTTTATAAATTGTCAAAAAGGAGAGATTATTATTGTAAATATTTCTCAAAATTATATAATATGATATTTACCGATTTGTAATATAATAACATAGGAATTTAATATTTTTTGAAGGTTTATAAAATATAAATATCAAGCTTAAGCAGAATAACTCAAGCATGAAGATCCCAAAATATAGTTTGGTTAGTTTAGATTTATAATAATCAAAGGTAACCAAAGTTGTCTTAAGATTAAAATGGTCAAATTGAAGTAATTAAGCTCTAATCGTTGCAACGAAACTTCTAACCGTTGTCACGGATTAAATCGAGTCTGTATAAAATTTGACCAAATTGCACAAGAGCCAAAATTATACACAACCGTTGCAACAGATCTCTTATCCATTGTAATGGATAACCTCGAGAGACATTTCATTGTCTAAATGTTATCACGAATCCCAATATTCGTTATAATGGACTAAATTATTTATGTACAAAACTTGGCCAAATAGCTCCAAAACACATCCCTCATATATTTGTTATAACGAAACTTACATCCATTGCAATGGTTAAATGCGCTAAGATTTTTCTAACCTAACCATTGCAAAGGTTATCTATCCGTTGCAACGATTCTGCCCAATTTATTACCGGTTATGCATATATCTATATACACACTTTTTTCTTCTAAAATCAGACACGTGTTTCACCTTGCAAAACCTAATCATCAAGTTCTCTGAGATTATATACTCAATTCTCTTCTATTCTAAATTGAAGACTACTTTGTAAAATTATTTGAGAGCTTATGAGAAGTTAGATCTTGATTGTTCATTAGTGAGACTATGTTCTTCACGCCCCATATATTTCTTTTCGCTAATGACTGCCTTGTTACTTGGTGTAAGGGACTGGAGATTCGCAGTTGTAAAGACCTATTTGTGTTAGTGACTCGATGTAATCGATTGTTGTGATTGTGGGTGCCGGAGATAGAGGCTTTTCGTAGCCGAACTACGTTAAATTTTGTGTTTTTTTTCTCTTGATTTATTTATTTACGTTCTACAATAAATTTGATACTAGACATTTAGGAAGAAACACAAACAAAATAGAGAAGAAGAAAGATATGATGACAGATCCCATTCTTTGATATTATTTAAGCTTCAATCTACACTATCTATTTTTAAGCGAGTGTGTTTTGATAATTAAAAATTCATAACATCAATGAAGAATCTAATCCATATACTCTTTATAATATAGTAAGACATAGAAAATATTTTTTACTAAAATAATAACAATAATATAACAACAACAATACTAACAATAGTTAGGTATAACTATTATTATAAGTATTAATTATTTTTTTGTTGTTATTATTATTAATTATATTATAATAATAATGATGATTATAATAAACTATTAGTTGTTGTCATTTAGCTCACATAAGACTTGTTCATTACCAAAAATCAAAGAAAAGGTTTGCATAAAAATTTAATTGTCTTGCTTACAAATAATATAACATTGACAGAAAATGTTTTCTGTCATAATTTGTGTTGAATTTAGGGAATTGGGAATCACTAAATAATCATCAAGAAAGCAAGTATTAGACCGGAGAGAGAACGATGAATTTGCCAGAATTCTATCAATGTGATGTAAAAGATAGGAGACTGATATGGATACTTGAATTGCACGTACAATCATAATTGTCTTATATATTAATTTTTGAAAATTATATGAGGTCAACAATAATTTTTTGTGATAAATTATGAGGGTCATTTTTTATGTTTCCGCAATATTTCCATTCAAATATATGATAATCTAATACTATACGGACAACCCCATACTTTTAATATAAATCCGGCACTGCTGATTAGATGGGAGCATGTGCCTTGGTTAGATGGTAGCATGTGCCTTGGTACGGCGTATTCCCGATTTTTTTTTATTAATAACAAAATACAAATTTAAAAGAACGAGTATGAGTGTATGACAGTGTATGAGGGTTTTTTAGAGATCTAATAATTACGTCTTTGATAAACGCGTTCTTACCTTCTCGGTACGTTTGTTAAAGACGTCCTCAAACGTGAGTTTTTTTATGGGCTAATATTTTTGTCTCGGTGATGACGATAATATATATAAGTTTCTTGACATCTCATCTGCAAGAGAGAAGATGTGACACCTCATTCTACGGAATGCTTTAGAATAAAAAAGATTTGGCATAAATAAAATATCAGTGTTATGGATGAGACTAAGTAAAAAAAAAATATACCAATCAGTTTTATTGACAGAAACATAATCACAACCAACACATTCAAAAAAATTATATAATTAAATAATTAAAATATTTTATAGTTTCATTAAACATTATCTCAAGTTAATCTCCAAAAGTCATAAAATTTTATAAACATACATCTATCATAGAAAATAAATAAGATTAATAATTTAAACATACATATATATATATATATATATATATATATATATATATATATATATATATACATCTATATATAAAATTTTAGGATGTTTCGAGTTTTTTAAGTCGCTCTTTTTAATTTTTGAAAATAATATACAAACATTAAATATTTTATTATTATTTTTAGAGCCGATTTTTAAAAATTAAAAAGAGTGATTTAGAAAACTCGAATCATCTCAAATTTTTGTACCCCATAAGATTTCAATATGAAGAATTTAATGAGAGTGAAAAATTCAAATTTGAAGATGATTGGTATACTTTTTGAGTTAACTTACGAAAGGTCTCCGTAAGCTTAAGCTCACGGTATATCCACTATATATATATATATATATATATATATATATATATATATATATATATATATGAGTGGAGATACCGTGAGATTAAGTCACGAGGCCTTCCGTGATCTTAACTCAAAAAACATATCAAATCATTTTGAAATTTTAATTTATCATTCTCATTAAATTCTTTATATGAAAATCTCATGGGATGCAAAAATTTGGAATGTTTTGAGATTTTTAAGTTGTGGTTTTTAATTTTTGAAAATCAGCTCTAAAAATAATAATAATATATTCAATACTTGAACATCATTTTAAAAAATTAAAAACGGTGACTTAAAAAACTCAAAACACTCCAAATTTTTGCATCTCATAAGATTTTTATATAAAGAATTTAATGAGAATGATAAATTAAAATTTCGAGATGATTTAATATGTTTTTTGAGTTAAAATCACGGAAGGCCTCCGTAAACTTAAGCTCACGGTATCTCTACTATATATATATATATATATATATATATAGTGGTACAAACATACATCTATCATATTTATTTGAAAATCCATTATCAAAATTGTCAACATAACCCATTGTCAAGGGATCCCTTCCTTTCTTAAAAGCGTTTCAGAAAATGTAAGGATATGTTTATCAAAAATATAATTGTTAGATCTGTAAAAAGTCCGTATTCACTGTCATATTCATATTTTTAAATATTTATTTTGTTATTAATAAAAAAATCGGGCGCATTCACTCTCCGTCTGCTGCAATTAGAGCATCAATATTTAAGATTTGGTAATAAAATGATTCATACTTTGTCTCTTCATTTCATTCATTATCGCTAATTAGTGGGCCCCTAGCAGTTACCATCAATATATAATAAATGAATAATGGTCAATCAATGTCAGCACTGATTATTGAATCACAATTTTTTTATTTGAATACAAATTGTCGGATCAGGACAGAACAGAACAGCTAGCGGGCAGGCTGAATAAATAATTTTCAGTCCAATAACAAAATGGGTACAAAACTTTGAAGGATGAGCGAAATCACGTGATTAGCACATGTTTGATCCGCCCGTTGTCATCCATGGAGTTCAATAATTTTCGTATCCGTCCTACCGGACAAAGTAAAAGATAGCTGTAGTAGGCGCCTAAGTGTTACAAAAAGAGAGATGAATATGATGAAAAGAATTTTTGATTGTTTTTTCTTATATTTTATACGATTCTGTATATTTATACTAGATTTTTTGTCATGTTACCGTTGCCTAATTCATTAATCATAGCTATTACGATATTTGCTTACAATTTTACTGTAGCTTACTTTTCTAATTACAAAAAAACTAATTACGGAAAATAATCTAAGGCTAGGTGCTTGATTCCAGGAACTTATTCTCTGAGCTTTTATCATACATTCCTAACTTATCTATATTTCTTTGAAATAAACTTGTATCTAGCTCTTTTGTGAGTAGGTCAGTCAATTGGTTCTTGCTAGTAATAATGTAGTCACAATTTCGTTGGCTTGAATTTCTCATGTATGAAATTACAGTATACTTCAATCTACTTTGTTTTTTCATGAATTACTGGGTTGAGTGCTATATGTCGAGCAGTTTGATTATCACAGTACATCTTCATTAGTAAGGGAACATGCATGCCAATGTCTGTGAATAATTGCTTGATTCATATCAGTTCGCTTGCAGTGGATGTTATAGCTCAATATTCTGCCTCTGCGCTTGAACGAGCCACCACATTCTACTTTTTTATTTTTCCATGTGACTAGATTTTCTCCAAATGTGCAGAAGCCAATAGTGAATTTTCTATCAAAATTTCCTACCCAATATGCATCAGAATAGCCCACACATAGTGTTAGAATTATTATTTTGCATCCATATACCTTTTCTCAGTGTTCCCTTTAAGTATCTAAGAACCCTAGTAATTGCATCTAAATGCGATGTTTTAGGTGCATGCATAAATTGACTAATTTGACTTACTGAAAATGCAATGTCTGGTCTAATAACTGTAAGATACATTAATTTTTCTATAATTCTTTGAAACTGTTGAACATCGTCTAGAGGTTTTCCTTCCTTTGTGTTTAGCTTATGACGACCATCTATTGGTGCGTTAATTGGCTTACTTCCTAATTTTTCTATTTCTTTTAACAAATCTAAAGTATATTTTCTTTATGAAATAAAAAGTCCTTTGATTGAATGAGCAATTATAATTTCTAGAAAATACTTTAAGATTCTTAAATCATTAATGATAATTTTTTTATGAGTTGAGTTTTAATTCTTTTAAGATTCTCAAGATTTATTTTCTATGATGAATGATCAACATTATAAATATTAAACTTAAGAGAAAGTAGATAAGAGCTAAAATTTGCATATTAGGTCCTCAGAGATTGCTTCAATCCATAGTTTGATTTTTCTAATTTACATACAAGATTCTTACCTGATTCTGACTTGTGTCCCGGTGGCAAGTTTATATACACTTTTTCCTCAAGTGTTCCTTGAAAAAATATATTTTTATATCTATTTGATATAGGGTCCAATTATTATTTATCGCTATGGAAAGTAGGATCCTTATCGTGTTCATTTTGGATGCAGGGGCAAAATTTTCATGATAATCAATACCATATGTCTGGATGTATCTCTTAGCTAGAAGTCGAGTTTTATACCTTTCTTTGGTGCCATCACTGTTAAATTTAATTTTTTACACCCATTTACATCCTACAGGTTTCTTTTCATTTGATAGTTATGTAATTTTCTTTGTTATATTTTTTCCAAAGGCGCGTAGTTTTTCTTCCATAGCCTTACAACATACTGGATTTTTGATAGCCTCTTGGTATGAGTTAGTCTCAAGTTCTTTTGAAATTAAAGACAAAAAAATATTTATAGTTATTTGAAACTTTATCATATGAAATAAATTCTTATATAGAAAACTTTACATGATAAGTGATGAGGTCTCGTAATCTTGTAGATGGTTGTATCTCTCGGGTTGATCTCGTTAGAGGTATTATTTCGGTAACCTCCCATTCATTTTAAGTTTCGATTTCAATCTTAGTTTTGGTCTGAATTTTTGTCTTAGTGTGGGTTTGAGTTTCACCTTCATTTTCTAGTTCACTTTACCGATTTAGTCTATGATGACCAAAGGTTAATTCTGGAATTAGTTCCTGCTCATTATTTTGTTTTTCAAAAAAAATGTTCATTTTGGAGAAATGTGACATCCCTAGATGTATAAAAAAATTTATTTACAGGATCATAATAATTATATTTTTTTTGAAATGAGTATCTTAAAAAAAATTCTTGATTGCTTTAGCATCTTTTTTTCTTTTTGTGTTGTTATGTACATAACATATGCATCCAAAGACTTTTAGGTGATCAATGATTATTTTTCTTTTATACAAAATTTCTAAGGGACTTTTATATTTCAAAACAATACTAGATAGTATGTTGATTAAGTACATGGCTGTAAGAACTGCACTAGACCAATAAATTTTGGGTACATTATTTTGAAATAAGAGTATTCGAGTCATCTCAAGTAGATGTCTATTTTTTTTGTTTCAGAGACTCTATTTTTGTACTGACGTGTAAACACAAGTTATTTGGTGCAATAAACCTTTTTGTTCGAAAAAATTTGTAAAGTTTTCATTTATGAATTTCATCCATTGTCAGATCAAAATTTTTTAATTTTTGCATTGTATTCTTAACTATAAAATTATAGAATTTTTAAAAATGAGAAAATATTTCAATTTTATTTGTTCATTAAATACAACCAAGTTGTTCTAGTATAATCATGCTGGTTTGAAGAGGCAGATTCATGCTGGTTTAAAACTGCTCCCTAACCAATTCAGCATCAGCATTAGTACACGGATCAACACTACACCAGCAGGTTCGGGTAATTTTTTATAGCTTATTTGAGGTTATTTCTGATGAAATTTGGGGAATGATTAAAACAACAGCTCCGTACCAATTACCCTAGTATAAAATACTAGAGTTAGTACTTGAATCTGAACCAATATCCAGATCTGACAACTATGATCCGACCAATATTTCTGGAAGTAGTAATCCAGTCATGACTGAGGAAAGAACTCACTCCTGAGCTCGGGAGCAGCGACCATTCTGTGCTCCGGTATAAAATACGAATATGGATGTAGATGAGGATGACTAAGAGGAAGAGTGACACTTGGATGTTGAGCAGGATGACATTCAGGATGAAACAGATATAAATATGGATGAAATTGAGAATGCGATAGATGTCAAAGATATAGTTAAAGAGTCACAAATATCTATTTCTTTTATTAATCGGGGTATGAAGCATCCGTGTGCACAATTTGCTGATAATACAACAATGATGTATGCAGACGAGCCTTATTTTCGCAAACCACTTAGAATTGATGAATAATTTGGTGTCGGTCAGCAGTTTAGTACAAAATCAGAGTTGAAGTGAAAATCATCGATTTTCATATTCAACTGAATATAGAAATTGAGGTAACAAATAGCAGCAAATCAAAGTTAGTGATGAAATGTAAAGATTCTAACTGTCTATGGAGGATATATGTCACACCCAATATAACGGGTATTTGGGAGTTCAGAACAAATCCGCTCGAGCACTCTTATTTTGGCATTTCTACTAGAACGGACCATAATCAATTGACTTCCAAAATGATAGCAGATATTGTTAAGAATCGGTTGAGAGAGAACTTAGAAATGACAGTTAAAGAAGCAAGAGGTTCGGTAAAATAAAAGTTTCCCACAGTACAACCGAGTTATAATAAATTATGGAGAGGAAGGAAATTGACAATTGCAGACCTTTTTGGTAGTTGAAAGAGGTCATACGAGATGCTTCTGTCTCTGCTAGCAGCCATATAAAGTTCCACATATGGAACAAAATATATCATAGAGACATCGCCCTTAATAAAATTCGGTGTTGAAATTTTCAATCATGTTGCATAGGCATTTGGTCCGTGTATTGCAGCATGGTCTTACTTACGACCAGTCTTAACTATCGATGCTAGATTTTTATCGGGTCGATATGCTGGGAAACTATTTATGGCATGTGGTTATGATGCGGAGCAACAACTACTACCACTTGCATTTGCTGTCGTAGCAGGTGAGGAAAGTGTGGTAAATTGGGGTTAGTTTATGCAGTGGGTGTGTAAAGAGGTTGTCAGTCCTGGTAAAATTACCGTTATCTCATATCAATATCTAGGTATAAGGACAGTATTTGAGAGACCAAATTTTAGATGACAGAAATCAGCAGATGAGGCTGTTCACCGTTATTGTACTCAATACATTGCACAAAATATGCATAATGACTGTCATATGAAAAGAATAAAGACTTTTTTCAAATAAGCTACAAGACATAAGAAGTCATGGAGGTACGAGTAATATATGCAAAAAATTAACAATATTAGATCGACATCCTATAAATTCGTCAGAAAAGTAGAAATCATGCAAGAAAATCTCCTAACGGAATAAGTGTCTAACAAAAGGACGTAAAATAATAGAAACTGCAATAACCAACTCGTCGCAGCTGAGAAAGTGTCAGCCGAGGAATTTCATTACGAGGAGTTAACCTCAGAGCAAGTGGCTCTATTGCATCAAGAAAAATGGGCACAACATCTAGACGGCGGTCTCAATCGGTGGGGAATAATGACAAGCAACGGTTCAGAATCACTGAACAACGTGTTCATGATCGCCAGACAACTTCCGGTATGTGCTATCATCGAGAACACATGGCACAAATGTGTTGAGTGATTTTATAAGCGTCGAGAAGTTACAACGGCTTGAAAATCCCAAGGTCTGATATTCTCCCATAAGGTCACCGAACTGATAAAACATCGCGGTGATAAGAGGAGAACTTACGATGTCATACCACTGGATCGGGGTATCAACAACTATGATGTTTACTACAGAAATGGACTTATCGAGACGGTAATATTCTATACTTATATTATTTTTTATTTAACTTCAAAATTTAAGCAATAATTTATAATTTATATTTGAAATAATAGGGATAAAGGGGTGAAATGAAATATGAGATTAAATTAGCGATGACGAGAATTGATAATTGTTGGTATCAGAAACCGTAATTGACCGGCATCCCATGCGAGCACTTACACTCTGTACGTTAGTCCATATTATACCATCCAGTTTTGCATTAACACATGGTCTGTTCATTGGCGTAGTTATGATAATAGACGAGATTGACCAATTTATAATGGTTCGATCATTAGGCCAGATCCAGCAAAAATAAACAAAGGAAGGAGAAGAAAGATACACATTCCAATGGTTATGGATGAAATTGAGGGTCGTATTAACAGGCTACCAACTCGAGGTCGAGCTCGTTCCAAAAGAGTGTGATTTAGATTATCATTGTGTTTATATTTTTTGTTGTTATATTTATCAGAACAATTGGATTTTAATTGTTGTTGTAATATTTAAATTTTTTTGACATTATTTTAGAATAATATATTAATCGTGCTTATATTTGACTTTATAAAACTTTATTTTAATTTTTATTGTAATATTTTAGATCAATCTACTAACTGTTGTGCTTTGTTTTTAATATAATACACAAACGTTAAAAAAAACTAGAACCGAGTTTCAAACTCGGTCCCGGGAGTTGGAACCGAGTTTGAAACTCGGTCCAGTCTATACGGGCTAAATTCCGAACAAATCTTACTATTTCTATTTATTTATATTTTTTATTTACTAAAAATAATCTGTGAAAGTTGCCTGCCTCACCCAAACTTGGTAATTGCTGCCACTGAGTAAAACCGAGGTAAGTTTGTCATGGTTTGCCATTTTGTCGGAGCTTTTTGCTTTTGATTGATTTTCGATACTAGGGAAATAACACAGTTCTTTGTTATATGTGTTAATGGGTTGTGCGGAAAATGAGAGTCAAGGAATTAGTCCTACTTTGATATCATGTTACAAAAAGAGAGATGAATATAATGAAAAGATTTTTTAATTATTTTTCTTACATTTTACACGATTATGTACATGAGTATTTATACTAGATTATTGGCCATATTACGTTGCCTAATTCCTTAATCATAGCTATTACTACATTTGCTAACAATATACCGTTACTTACTTTCCTAATTAAAAATTAATTAATTACGGAAAACAAACTAAGGCTAGATGCTTGATTCCAGGGATTTATTCTCTGAGCTTATATTATATTCTTCAACACTAAGCAAAAACAATTTATGGAGAACCCCAGAAACAGCCTATGAAATAAGTTGGCATGTGTTCTCGGCCTGCCCTTATACATTATACCTCAAAAGGAATTTGAAGACCGATCAATTGTCAGTAGGTCTCCTGGAGTTTGTACCGGCTAACCAACCATTTGCTGAGATCAAGTTCACCTCCTAGCAAGGGGCAGGTGGTTTTACCTCGATAGAGATATTGATGACAAAAGGTTAAAATGAAAGGTGAGAGAAGTTTAATCCTTTCTGTTTATTTCATCAAAATTTGTGTACCTTCAATTAAAGAGTTAAAATATTAACTCCCTGTCTTATTCTTCTAGGTTATTTTTACTTAAAAACAGAAATTGAAATTAGAAAAAATATATATAAAAAATCTAAAAAAGGAATCATGGTTCCGGGTAGAGTATTGAAGACGGGATGGGACGAGGTTGTCCGGGTGAAACCCCTCCAGGCTACGGGTGAGCACGGGTCAGGGTGACGGGTGAGGACGGCTGGGGCGGAACGGGTTTGAGTGATTCAAAACTAAAAAATCATGATCCGACCCGTGTTGGACCCCTGCGAATATGACCCTCACATGTAGATCATGACGGGTGGGGTGGGTCGATTTTTTTAATTTTCTAAAAAATAAATAAACCACCAAAAACTCAAAAAATAATAAAAGTTAAAAAAAATTAATCATAATGTTTTATATAAATTTTTTAACTAAATCAATTTTATTAATTCTAACTGTTAAAAGTTCCAAATAATTCTAAAAAAAATTCAGAAAAATATAAAAAAAAATTCAAAGCCGAAAAAATATATCACAATTTTTGAAATAATTAATTTAAACTAATTCGGTTTTACATATTTAATTATTAAAAAAATGAACAATATAAAAAAATCGAGAGCGGGGCGGGTGAGAGCAGGACAGATATGATGGTTTCATTTTAAAAAATTTGATACCCGACCCTTACTATGACCGAACTTTTAACGGGTCCAGAACGAATGACGGACACGAATTTGTACGAAACGAATCTATCCGTTCGAGTTTTTTCAATTCGCTGGTTCAGGATGACAGCCGTTCTGACCATTGGCCCAGAACGCGGCCCAAAAGTTTCGGCTGCGAACCCAAGATGCAGGCATGCAGCCTCCTTTTTAGTCTTTTATTGTTTTTATTTTTTGTTCATTTTTTTTCTCAAGATAAAATATCTTTGTGATGAGGTTATTTTCTTGGGATTAGAAGAATTTGAGGTTATTTTGTACTGGTAAACCTGAACGACACGATTAACAGAAGAAACAATTGATAGAAGAGTGTAATTAATTTTTATAATTAGAAAATTAAAATATAATTTGTAGAGGTGATGGACACGCTCATAAAAAAAATTCAGATCATTGCCGTGAATAGAGCAGTCACAAAAATTATGAAAAAACTGAACAAAATATTAGAAAAAAAAATCAGAGTTTCAATCGATCATAAATTTTGAAACTATTTTTAAATACTTTTCTTTTAATTCGCGTTTTGAACTCATGGAGGTTCACATCAAGGCCACCCACAGATTCCTTTTACAGTTTTTCCTACATTTTATGACTCGAGTAAATAATTCGCCTTTTGAACTCATGAAGGTTCATACCAAATTCATCCACAAATCTTTTTTTCTTTCATTTTTTTTCCTGCATTTCATGACTCGTGTAGATAATTCGCCTTTTGAACTCAAGGAGGTTCACATCAAGGCAAGTAGTGTTCAAGTACCCATCAAGATGCTTTTTCAAGTCTTCAGATTGGTTTGTTCTTTCTCTCTCTTTCTCCGTCTTCTCAGTGACCTGCGCGCTCTAACAGTTGCTTCACACAGTGACATATACAATAACAAAAGAGTACTAACTAGCATCTATCTTTATAAACTATCCACCCGTTCATCTTTTATATCAGCTGAAAACATTGTCATGTGATGAGTATCTAAAAAGTGAGTAAACGTGCGTAACAATTAATAAGTGAGCTATTTCACTTATATATATATATATATATATATATATATATAAGTACATGCATAACAGATATAAATATTCACATAATATATAACAAACTCGTTCAATGGGATTTACTAAGGTGCATCATAAATTTTACTTAATATTTTTTACTTATTAATTTTATCCTATATATATTAATTTAACAATTTTGATATTAACTGTTGCTAGTATTAACATAAGTGTTACTTTGATGTATATCTCCTCTTTTGAGCAGAATTTATTTTCGGATATAGTTTTAATGTGTGATTGACGTGTACTATAGACACAGAACCATGTGTGTTTACTGTTTAGTAAATTCTACATAATAGTTTTATTTATATATATATATATATATATATATATATATATATATCTACTAACTATATATTTTTAATTATTAATCAAAATAGTTAGCGCGTTAATCATTAAGTAGATTTATTGTCTCTTTAGATGCTTTACATGATAATGTCTTCAATGATTAATTTAAATATAAAATGTGGATGAATAGATAGTTACAAGGGCGGACAAGACGTTTCTCCGAAACAAAACCCTTTGTCTGATTTTTGTAATCATAAATTCATAATTCATAAATGATATTTTTAGCATAAAATTTGTGGTTTATGGATTGCTCGTGATTCTTTTAGGATTGACTTAAATTTTGCTTGTTGGTTAATGAACCTACCAGCTCGTTATTCTCGTTAAGTTAATAAGTCGAGCTCAAATTTAACTTAGCTCGACTCGCTATGCTCATTTCACTCATTAAAGAAATGATTTATATTATTTATATTATTTATATTATTTTATTATGAATTTTTAGTACATAATATAAGTTATCATATAATATAAATTTTTAGTATATAATATTATTTATATTACTTTATTATGAATTTTTAGCAATTGCGCTTCCATAAAAAAAAAAATTGATAAAATTTTTTTTCTACGAGCACAAGCCTTAGTTGGAAATGTTACTGTTTGTGCTCTCATAATTTTTTTTGTCGAAATTTTTTTTATGGGAGCGCAGTTGGTAACTGAGTTTAAAGCAGATTTCAAAATTCGATTTTTTTTAAATATTTAATTTTTAATATTATTAATATTATTTAAAAAAATTTCGGCTCCTCACTCCTCACTCTAGGGTTTCGTACTTACCAGTCCCAAATCCTCTTCCTTCGTCTCTATCCCCGATTAATGATAGCAGCGGGGTCGATGACCGGATTTGCCTTTTTCTCGACGGACCAGCCGTGGTGGGGCCAGTGGCACCGTGCGGTGACGCGACTCAGGCTGTGGGGTTCCACTACGCTGGGGCAGATTGAGAGGACTAGGTAGTAGGATGCTTTGGTCAGCGGTGTTAAAGCAGAAAGAGAAAAATAAAGAGAAGTACTTCGATGTGGAGCCCACCCGCAGTGGAGGAGAGGACATTTGGAGTGCGAATTTCAAAGCAGCTGAGCAAGGCCGATTTCCCAAGCATTTAATAATCATGGTTAACGGCTTGGTTGGGAGAAAAACCTCTTTTTTCCTCACAAGGGAACAATGAATTGGTTACTGTTTCTGTAGTTAATTACACCTGAATTTATCATATTGCAAGGAAGAGACGATCAGTTTTGTGCTGATAGCATGATATTAACTTATTGTCAATAATCTGATCAGTAACTTTTACCTCATTTTTGTATCTGTTATAGATTTGATATCAACCTCTTGTCCCCAATTAAAAACTTAAAATCATACCAAAATTAATTTAGTCCAAAAAGGTGCAGTTTGATAGGTCATTATCAGATTTTAGTTTCACTGGTATTAGAAAGAAAGAACGAGTTAATAAGATGTGTAGAAATTTAATGTACTTTTTGTAAAATTATATCCCTTTCTGCGACTTATTTTGTATTATCTAAAAAAACCAAACAAAGTAGTTAGACTAGGTCACAAATGGCTATATCTTTATGTTGTCCTAGTAAATACTGAGATTTTGAATAGATATCAGAGATCTTAAATATCAGAACATATGAAGCATACCCAATATCTGGTACCTCCTGGAATCCAAACAACTGTAATGAGTTCTTGAGTCATAAAAATGTTACACTAGAATACTTATATTTGCCATTTTTGTGTGCGATTTCATTTCCTGGTACCAGTATCATGTACTGCAAATATAATAATGTTGCAGTAGGGCAATTATATTTGGCATTTTTGTGTGCAATCTCAGATCCTGGTACTGTAATCTCTGTTCATGATCTTTATCCAGGCATATGAATCATGATCACTCGTTGTTGCTCTCATAGAAATGGAAGTGCCTGGTCAAAAGCGATGCTTCAAATTCCTGGTCAACCTTAGATATACATTATTTAACTAATGCAGTATAAATTAGAGTTTTTGGAGAATGTATGTGGGTAAGTTTATAAAGTTCACATGGGAGGTACAGGTTTATTTTGGTTGGAGATTTTTAATGGTTTTCGCTAGTGTTTTAGGTGATTGAAGATTGACTTTCATTGTTGTTGCCGGAATCATCTTTCCTTGTACCTTAATTCTCGCATTCCTAATTCATTAATTTGAAAATTGGTTCTTGGGCATGAACAAATAATCTTCAAAAATAAAGACAAAATCCCAAATAAACAGATAAATATACAAGCAAATAGTCTCTAAAATATGATTAACAAGTAATAATACATATAAAATGTATGCAAGCAACACATACAAATATATAGCCACTGCACATTTAGAAGCCACAGCTTAGCAACACACTTAATCGACTATTCAATTTACCGAAGTTTAGTTTGGTCACCCGTTGCGATATGGAGCTAGAAGAATGAGAGGGAAAAATTTGGGATGACACAGTACATTGAAAACAACAGCAATAACACTAATCGCTAGGATAAATTTTGCCAGCAGTTGATTTTGGGCTTCTACTGCGATATATCCTCCAAGACCGAATGCCAAAACAAAAAGGTTAATTGCTGCATGGAGCAAAAGGAAGGATATTCCAAAATAAATCTTACGATACTTGAGGTGAAAGTTTGTTAATGCCGAATGTAGGAGCCAACTTGTCGATACTACTGCACAGATAAATGCCATTACATCAATGACAATGAAGATCATGAAGTACTTCCCCTTGTTATAAGAGCTATCAACATCAATTCTGTAAACCCCTGAAACTGTAAAAATGGAAACAAATGCTGCAGATGCAATAAGGACTGCTCCAGTTATCAGGCTTTTAGACATGTTCTCATACTTAATTGATTCCTGTTCTGTATCAACTCCTTCAGGATCACAAGGAATTCGGAAAGCACCACGTGTTAACAAGGCGTGGTAGATGATAGACTGAGGATTCTGCAAAACAAAAGTAAAAGAAATAAAAACAAGTAAATATAGAGTATTATGATGACACTTAAGAATCTCTATCCAATTCGTTTTCTTTTCTTTAGTACTGCATTAGAATGTGTATGTTTTTCGTTTGTACTGCATTAGAATGTGTAAATAAGTGGAGATGATAAATACCCGTGAATACTTAAATTGGTGGTTCTGTAGTGTTGCTGAAATATCGAGGGGAGTCTGTCCCATCTTATTCTTGACATTTGGATTCACTTCATCTTTCTGAAACAACAGAGTAAAAATCTCCAAGTCGGCACTTATTACAGCAAGATGCAAAGGTGTATTCCCATCCTTATCTTTAGCATGTTTCACACTTTTGTTCACCCCTTTCCGGCAGGCTGACGAAATTAATCCTAGATTTTCCTTTTCCACAGCAATGTGAAGAAAATTTCTCTGTCTCTCATTCAAAAGTTCACCTGCATCTGGGCACATCTTCAGTATCTCATTGATTACTGCAAAGCTGCCTGACTCTGCAGCAAGATGCACTGGAAATGAACCTGATGAGTTCTGTTTGTACACTGAATCTGTGCCCTCTGATAATATCTTTCTCACAGCATAAATATTGCCAACTGATGCTGCATAGTGAAGCGGGGTGTTCTGTGTGCTATCGGTGGTTGTTGCAAGAGATGGTTTCCATCCAAGTATTTTCCGGGTGATACTTCCTGCAAATTAAGCATCGACCGAGTGAAGGAAAAGCATCGAGCAAATTAGGCATTTTCATTTTTCATCGATTTTTAAAAACTTGACTTTACACTAGATAAAATTAAAAATTAAAAATTAAAAAGGGTAACATACTATTAAACACATTGCTTCAGGTTGATTCAATAAACATAAACTTATTAGTGAACACCATTCACCAACCATTTTAGTAAGTTTGTTCATACTAGAATCACTCGTAAGAATAACATTCTGTTCATCATACTAAAATATAATTTGAGCTTACCATCTTTTCTCATGACTGCAGCATGCAATGCCGTCTTGTCATCCGCTCCCACATAGCTTATTGGATGATCACCATCTATCTTTATCAACGTATGAACCACATCAAGCGACCCAGACGCTGCTGCCAAGTACAACGGCGATATTCCAAAATCATCCTCCACAGATGCCAAGTTTCCATCTGCATCCAACAACTTATTCACAACCCGGCAGTAACCAGAACGGGCT
Organism: Schoenoplectus tabernaemontani; assembly: GCA_037127355.1. Lineage (NCBI taxonomy): Eukaryota > Viridiplantae > Streptophyta > Magnoliopsida > Poales > Cyperaceae > Schoenoplectus > Schoenoplectus tabernaemontani. Next base: position 25,689,905 of record CM073750.1, read on the forward strand.
GCTTCATGTAAGGCTGTCTCGCCTTGTTTGTTTCTGGCCCTTAACAACTCCTCTAATTTCTGTTGACTCTCATCACGGGCAAATTTGATTAGGAGAGATACCATGTCATGTTTACCAGCCTTGGCGGCACAGTGTAAAGGTGTTTCCATTAGTGAATTGCGTGCACTCAACATGTCCTTATTATGTTGAAGAAGTATTTTTGCAATATCCAGATACGGTCTCCTTTTATAAAGGATTCTAATAGTTGGCCAAAACTGAAATAACTTAAGCCACCATGGTAAATGATCACATTCTTCAAATTTTGAAAACATAGCAATTGTAACTCGAGCATACCAAATGTGAAGCTTAAAAATCGTGTCTTGGAACTTTTCATTTTTAGGTATTAGACCAAATACGAGTGAAAGAATAAATCCCAAATAGATCATTCCTAAGAGAGAGAGTGCAACATAACCAAATATTTTTTTTTTATGAACATAACCAAATATTTTGAAAGTTAGAAAATATGAAATTATAAGATAGACAGCAGTAAGAAACTTTTGTTCTGCCTGGTCTTGCGAAAAACAAATATATAAATAGATAATCCAATTAAGATCATGACAGGTTCGAAATGCCCTCCCCAAAGTTCCAAGAAATTTCCTACTAATGAAGAAGCGTATAAAGAGAGAAGAAACAGTTTTACTTTCGGGGAAATGACTTTTGGCAGTGTTTCCATAACTCCGGCGACAACATGGAGAGCATTGTTCCTTCCATAGGTAACTCCTTGGAGGTGGTTTTGGTTGGTAAAATTACCTGTTGCGATATTTCTATTATTAGATAAGCCCGTTATTCCTTCAGGATCTTGTAATAGATAATTACTATTTTGTTCTAAAGATCCTCTTGGACCTTTCCCAAAAGCATTTTGAACCAAAATTTCACATCCCATAATTTGCTTGGTGGTTGGTGCTTTTTCTATTCCCAAAATTTTTTTGAACGAAATCAGGTCTCCATCTGCTATAGCTCTCAGTAACTTGGGATCTATCCGTGGGGCTTCTTCGTTTTCAAGTGGGATATGACCATATGGTAGTTGCTGAGTCTGAGCTGCCGGTGCTTCTTCTATCGGTGCAGGATCATTAGATGGTTGCTGAGGCTGTTCTGCTGGTGCTTCTTCATCTATTTCACCAGTTACGGGATCAAACGGCCAGTGCTGGGGCTGAGCTCTAGCATATTGCACCATTTCGAGCACAGTTGGATCAGCCATTATCGCCTTTTGAGTAAGAGATCACTCAATTACTGAGAACCACGTACGTACCAAGGGTGAGGATGATTTTGAATGTTGGTCTCTTATGTTATATATATAGCCAGGGAGAGAAACATATGCATTGTTTCTAGCTAGGAAGGATAAAATACTTTGGTAGTCAACATTTTTAAAAGTTAAGTTGATATAAAACTTCCCTTTGTACTAGATTAGATTTTTGAAAAAAAAAAAAATCAAGTTGCTTATTCGTCGTCTTAGATTTAAATTTACACTACAAAATTAGGTTCTTGAAACTTTGAAAAATAATGAAAAAAATTATATTTTAGCCTCTCTAAGCTTTCTCAAGAAAAAAATATGGTCATGAACTTTTATTGGATTTGAATTTTTACATATCAAAATTAAACAATGACGCATGCAATCATTAAACATGTTCTTCATTTCGATGTTACACGAAGAAATGCATACAATTAGAAAGTAGCAATCACATTATAAGGTAGTTATACTCCTACAAACGAAAAGAAAAAAAAATCATAAAAATTTTAAAGTCAGAACTAAATTTATATTGGAGAATCGCATATGATTTCTATCATTTTTTTCCTTCGTGATAACCTTGCACTTCATCCATTTCTCACCGTTTCCACAACCTGGCAGCAAGAGACACCTTTATATATATGGAGATGGAAATAATGCCTCGGGCATTTTCACAGGTAAACGAACATACAGACTCCTAATTAATCCTGGGGTAAGAAGCAAATATGCCAAATTCAGAAATTCTTATGGAAGACAGACCCTGTTGAAGATTAAAAACTTTTCTGGATTATCCTACGTACAGGATAAGTTATTGACTGGACACAACTTGAAGAAAAGGAACGGCCACACACTCTCATGTCATGTGTACCTGCATGCTTTTCAACACTGAAAGGTACCATTCGCAAGACAAACATGGCTACCATGCTTTCCAACACAACCGCCAATTAAGTCCAGATAGAAAGACTTTGGTTGGAAAATACAGCACGAATAGTTAGACCCTTAATTAGGTGCGACCAACTTTGGGATGCTCGATGCGCGCACGGCTACACTCTGGAATTTATGCTTCAGGCATGCACCGCATCTAGTGCCACACCAGAGGCTAGCAAATAGGCAGCTACGTGGGCTATATAATTATCTACACAAAAAATCATGGCTTATAGCGGGATAAAGGGGCTAGAATTCCATCAATCCGACTTTTTCTATAGCTATTTTTTTCTCTCCTCATTGTATATATCAAATAACATTTTCTTTTATTTAATAAAATCACATAAATTAATTAACAGGCAAACTTTTTTTCTTCAAAAAAAATGTATTGGAAAAAAATATTTTGTAAAAATATTGTTTTCATCTATTATCATCTTTTTTTTCACCTCCCATAATTTAATTGTATGAATTAAATCATAAAATAAGGTTTCCAAACTTATTTTAACCGTCGGATTAACATTGAAATTAAAACAAAGTATAAAAATAAAAATGAATTTCATCAAAATTAATAATTAAATATTGATCTGACAGTTAAAATAATAAGCCTTGAAACTAATTTTTATCCCACGAGGCTGAAAACTCTCCCTTTTCTCTTTTTATGTAGGCGCGAAGTAGAAAACGTTACTTTCTGCACTTTTCTGCGTTCATCGGTTCATGTATGGGTGTTCTTGGTCTGTCTTTTAATGTTGTACCATGTTGCATTATGGACGGTGAAATTATTGATCTTGGAATAGGGATCCCCTTGTTGTGCTCGGTTTGTCTCTGAGTTTGTTGTGTTGTTTATTTCCTCTCTCCTTCAGGTCCATCTCTTCCTCTTATTGTACTCCCCATGCTAATTGAGGAGAGATGCCTTCAACTCCTTTTGAAATTGGTGAGGTTAATTCCACCTCCGCTGCTTCTTTCAATTATCACTATTTTGAGACAGATGCACTGGTCGCACTCGAGTAAAATTATGGAATCAAAGTATCACGCCAACATGGAGGTGTTAGCCTTGTCAAAGCATGCCCTAGGGATAGTGATATGCTTTAGAAGCATTCTAATCTTCACCATTATTGTTGCAGTCTATCTGTGATCTTAGGTTTGGTTTATATATGGGTTGGTGCTTAGAGGTCAATATTATGAATTGAGGGTTCGATTACAACTTCTAAGTATTGTTATGAATTATAAATCATGTAAAACATATGTTTATAATTTTGGACAAATTGACATTGAAGGTATTATCAAGGAGAAGTGTATATATATAGAGAGAGAGTGTGTGTTTGGCTACGGTGTTACGCGTAGCACAGATGACCTGTGTGTTACGGATCATTTCTCTGTCTTCAAAGTTTAAATGGTCGATCCGATCGGTCAAAATATTTTTCATATAAAAATCTAATTGGAGACTAAATTATATATTTTTATCGAATTTTTTTACTATTTTTTAAGATAGCTAGAAAATGATACATAATAATTAAATCAAGTGATTTTCTAATTATTTTAAAAAATAGTAAATTTTTTAAAAAAATATAAAATTTGATCTAACTAGATTTTCATATGAAAAATATTTTGACCGGTCGGATCAACTATTTAAAATATAAAGACGGAGAAACGATCCGTAGCACACAGGTCATCTGTATTATGCATAACACCGTAGCCAAATTCTCCCTCTCTCTCTATATATATATATAGTTTTGAGCACATAGTTATAACTTTTTGTTGTTCAATTAAACTGATGTTAAAACACATTTCAAATGAATAAAATTAACTTATGGTGTCATCTGATGCCTACACTAATTGGTACAGATTTGTGCACCGGTACAAGCTAGAACTTCTCTTTCTAAGCTGAGCACAATTGAGAGGATCAAAATATACTCTTATTTTTGGAGAATAAGAGGTTCTATCATTCTATCTAAAAAAATATAAAAAAAAATTAAAATAAAATTTATATAATTTCATTAATGTTTGATAATTTATCAAAGACCGTTAATATGGGACAATTATAAATATTAGTGAAAGACCGTTAAATGTGATAATCTTTGATAGAATATCAAACATTAATGAAATTATATGAAAATTTATATGTTATCAATCTATAACTAAAAAATAAGTTTATAATTTTTATATTTTTTATATTTTTTGGATAGAATAATAGAACGCTCTTATTCTTCAAGAATAATTGCAGATTTTGATCCCACATTGAGATGATGTTTGGGTTTAACAAGAACCTGTCTTAATCCAAAAATGAGAGTGGCCTTATCTGTAAAAATCTCAATATTAATGCTGTAAGCAGTTGGATTTGTGCTTCATAATAAAAATGCATTTTTTATTACTGATACATATAAAAATTTTGACATCTCATATATGTAATTTATCAGAACATAGAAATTGAATTTTGTGCTTTAGTTTGAGGGTTGAAGGAAATCTACAAAAAATGTAAGTCGGCCTTTTGTTGCACACATAATCAATTCCCATGGGAATGAATATTTCGGGTAAGATTTAAGGATTCCATTTTCTTTTGTTACATGCTGGTAAAATACCAGAAACATATATTTCCAGATCAATAATAGCCTTGCCGTAAAACCATTATTGACTAACTTTAAATTATGTGATCCAATTGTATCTTTCATTTAAGCAACTCAACTGAAAACAAATAAAATGCTGAACAAATAAAATACAGAAAACAAAAGTAAAAGAGCCAAAACATGTCACCAATGCATCAATAATATGCTGACCAAGTCGTTGCTGGCATAAGACATGATTGCACTGGTTGTTGGAGTCTCATCTTGTGGTTTTCTATTATTTTGTAAACTATAATCTATTGTTTATGTCAGGAGGTCATTTTGGTTCATTAATACAAGAACTATGCAAAGGTTGATGGTAAAAATATGCAAGCAGCATCATTGATTATATGCATGAACAACTATATTAATTCAATGAAAACACTGTTTTTGATTTTTTTTTAATAAATTTGGAACTAACTATTCCATTTAATGTTGCTACTCATGCACTGGCTAATTAACTATATATGTCGGCGTTTTGTTATTAATATAGGACGTTCATTTTGTACTATTAAGTTTTGCCTTTTGTTATTAATATGGGGCATTTATTTTGCAATATATGAAACAAATTTATCTGTGTTATGCTCAGCTATTCTTCTAATGCAATTTCTGTACTTCCTACAACTATATTCAACTTATATTAAAATATTAAATTTGCATTAAACAGTGGTAACTATTAATCTAGTTTACTGTTCATTTTTCCCCTCCCGAGTTCAAATCACTTTTCCTTTTCGGAATAATAGAACTTTGTTATCCCGAACAGTACCATCGGATCAAAAATAAATGAATCAGATTGATTTGCTTTTCTCTCTCTTCTCTACAGATCCTCTTTCTTCAAAATCCATTTGTTTCATTTATTTTTGATCTGATGATCTCGTTCGAGATAACAGAATATTGTTATTCCGAAAAGAATAACAGAAGATTGTTATCCCGAAAAAGATAATGAAAGAATCGGATCCCTCGACTCCCCTTCCATCTCCAGCTCTGATCCTCTAACAAACTCGGACGCAGCCTAAAATGGACGGTTGCAGATCTTCTTTCGCTTTCCATGAGCAGATAAGTCCGTTTAGAATTCAATCCCAACCGCCAGCCGGCCAAGATTGAAGGGTTCGGATCAGTGCTCGTGGAAGTCCTTGGTGGCTTGGTGTGTTAGTTAGTACCCATCAATATAGGCCGTCTGATGAAGTATGTTTCTTTCAGATTGGTCGGTTACACTTACACTGTTCTAGTGTTCTCTCTTTCCTTTTTCCGTGACTCGCGTGCTCCAACAGTTGGGTCTTTCGACGACGGACAATGACAAAACACAACAGCCACAAAAACCCTTTCCTCTGATTTTTGTAATCGTGAACGACATTCCCTCGTTTTGTTTTTGCTTGTTTGCTCGCCTCTTTTGCAAATAGCACCGCGGAATTTTTCAAAATTTTCATTTCTACCCAGTCTACTCTACGCTTACCAGTCCTCGCTCTAGGGTTTCGTACTTACCTCTGGCGAAAAACCCTCTCTCCTCTTTACCCGATTAATGCTTGCGGCGGGGTCGATGACCGGATCGACCGGTTTCTCGAAGGGCCAGCCGCGTCGTGGCCAGTGGCACCAGACTGTGACGCGACTCAGGCTGTGGGGTTCCACTACGCAGGCCCAGATTGAGAGGAGTAGGTGGGTGGGGTGCTTCTGGTCACCAGCGGTGAAGCAGAAGGAGAAGTTGAAGTACCTGGAAGTGGAGCCCAGCCGCAGTGGAGGAGAGGACATTTGGAGTTCGAAATCCGACGCGGCTGAGCAAGGACAATTTCCAGAGCATTTAATAATCATGGTTAACGGCTTGGTTGGGAGGTGAACCTCGTTTTCTTTCTTTTTTTTTTCTCACGATGGAGCCGTTCATTAGTTAGGTTTTTATTAACTTTTATCAATGATCTGATCACTAACTTGTACCTGATACATGTATATGTTAGAGATTTTTCCCATCAACCTCTTGCCGCCACTTAAAATGATACTGAAAGTAATTTAATACAGGAAAGCTGTGGTTTGATATGTCATACCTGAATTTTGGTTTCACTGATACGGAAGTAAGAAAAAATTTCGTTGTCACCTTATTGCGGGATTATACATTGAGTTATTTATAATTGATTTTTGTTTCTGCAGTACATTATATATAATTGGTTTAGTGGAATTAGAATAAAAGAGTCTGAACTCATGATAATTGGCATTTATTTTGGTTACAGTGCAGAGGATTGGAGATTTGCAGCAGAACAGTTTGTGAAGCGAATTCCAGATAAACTAATTGTACATCGTGCGTTCTTCATTCTCATTTCCTCATCTGGACATCTTTCATTTTTAATTCTAAATGTATGCCTGCTATATTTAAATTTTGAGACCATAGTTGATATTTGCAACGTGGACATATTTTTTCTGAGGTAGCAGGCAAATAGCCTACTATGTAAATTTTGTTAAATCAAATTAAGAAACAGTTCATACAGATAGAAGAAAAGGCAAAAAGAAAATTAAAAAAAGAACCAAGATGAATTGAAATACAAGCATAACCATAACAAGATAGAATAAAACAAAAAGAACAAGAAAAAATAGCAGTTTGATCCGTCACATCAGCTGCCGATTTGCCCGTCACATCTTTTCTCTGCTGATTATGACTACAGTGGCGGGCCTCACTCTAACTGGGTAGGGATCCGTGATGCTGGAGATGTTTAGGGTTTAAGAAAATAGAGATTGGGGAGGGGGCCAACACAGCAGTATTGGTCGGGAAAAGGATGGAGAAAAATAGAGAGTTGCTAGTCAAGTGGTATTGATTTGGTATCAGTGGGGCAACTTGCAAGGAACTGCAGCAGAAGACACTAAGATAAAACTCATCAACACGATACAACGATATTGAATCACAGGTACCAGCTGGTACGTGTTAGCACTGGAAATGTTGAGAGGGGTTTGAAAAGCCATAACAGTGAGAAGGGGGAAGGGGTATCGATCTAGAAGCAGGCGCCATAAACTCCTCATTGGAGGTAACAAGGCAGCAAGGTTGCTGCAACTTGAAAGCGATAGCAGTAGCATAAGTCACAAACCTTAGACCTTAATCCCACAACAACAATAGCACAAGCAATCAACTGTAGAGTGCTTGGCTAACAACAACAAAACAACTCATAAACTCGCAGATTTGAGAAAAAGAAGAAAGAGGACAGATCGTACCAGTAAAGCAGCAAAGGAGAAAAAAGGTTATGGGGGTGGGTCACAGGATAAGGAGGGGCAGTGTGGATCAGAGCCAGAGATACAGTGGTTGTTAGGAGTGACAACGGCATTGAGAGGAGAAACCCTAGGTATCTCACATTGAGAGGAGGTCAAGGCCATTGATGAGAGAGTCGAAGTCAACATTACTGTTGTTGTCATCACAAGTGAAGCCTGGGTGTGGCTGAAGAGAAAGAAGAAGGTTGCCTGTATTTCAAGGAGAGAAGAGGCTAGAAAGCAGTAAGAGAGGAGAGGAGAGAATTCGGTGTTTGGGGAGGAGAGGCAGCAGTGGTAAACGGGTATGGTGCTGTGGGAGGGAGGTGGCGGTGGAAGTCCGATCTGGTGTTGTGGGAGCGAGGCGGCAGATGAGGTGCTGTGGGAGAGAGGCGGACAGCGGTCATATCTCACACTGTTTGGAAGGGGATGCAGCGGCGGATCACCAGATGTTTGGATCTGGCTCAGATCGACGTCGGGAGAGGAGGTGGTTGCTTGTATTTCAAAATGAGGAGGAGAAAGAGAGTAAGAAAGAGGAGGTACGGGAGGTAGGGACTGGAGGAGGGAGACAGGAGAGGCCGGCGGTGCGGCCTCCCTGCCTAGGATTTTATCAATGAAGGATTTTCGCTGGTTGGTCGTCCTTCTACTTTTCGCAAGAGCCTTAATGTGGATATATTGGAAAGGATGTGATTCTTGTCAAGTGATATTTATTCATATGTGTCCTTACTCCTATTGCATTTCTAACTTGTGTTCCTCAGAATAGTTGAAATTTTTAGACTACAATCTTGTGGTTAAAATGAAAAATGTTTTGCAAGGAAGTAGTTCTTATTTTGATTAGAAACTGAAATTCTTTAAATGCCGTTGTCCTTTTCTGGATCTGGGGAATATTCATTCAAGAAACTCGTTAATCTCAGAAGATGAAAAGAAATAAGTTATTTTTTTCTCCAAAAAATTTACACTTGTTACCTTTGTTCACCTAATTGTTTACTGTGATGAACTTTTTTGTTCTCAAAAGTTTCACTCCGATGAAGCTTAAAAGTTCGTAGGGTATGAGGCTGGAAAATTAATGTGTGGCTACTATTTCACCTCCTGTTTTGAAACTTTCTGAAGCAGGTAGTGAATGCAACTCTGCTATGCTAACGTTTGATGGAGTTGACTTGATGGGTGAGAGATTAGCTGATGAGGTATTGTTCTTTTTTAACATTTAGTTACATACTTCAATGTTTCTTTTCAATAATAACCAGCTTTCAGTTTTTTTGAAGTTTCAATATTTTAACTTCATACCCTTTTTGATCTTCATGGCTCTTATTTGTTTTTAAAAACTTAGCATTGTTGGTCCCCACATGATTATCGTATTTAATTACTGAGTTGACATGGAGCCATGTATCAGTCAGCTAATTATATGAAGAACTACTCAGATTGATGCAATCCAATTTGCTATGGGCCAATAAATTAAATGTTCACCAGCAATTGATCGGTTAACGAAAAGTTTGGTGTCACACACATGCAATGTCAATCTCGTACATGAGAAGCAGTTTTTGCTGTAATGGGTCACGGTATCTTTGTTACTGTTTTGAATGAATGGCTACTTAAGGATTCCTAGAATATTTTTTTATGCTAAATTAATGTGTTTAACATTGGTTTCATTGTGGCTATTGACCATAACTGCGATTATAGCAGATCTCTGAAATCCAAATTCAGTCCTGATCACTAACCTCTTGAATAAATCTACAATCAACTGGATACCTGTTTAAAGTTAGAACAATGTTGATTGCTGAGGGCAACTGGTCAGCATCAGGTGGGGTCACTCTCGGGTTTACAAATCATAACCATTCCTAAGGGTACCTGATCTGGATCGCAGCTATTATTTCTGAATAACCAAATTAACTGGACTAGAATATTATTTGTCTCAATATATTTTGTAAATTAATATTTAAAGGCTTACAGATGTTTTAGGCATTTTGTTTTTAAAAACTTGCCTTAAACCTGACCTAGTAGCTAATTGCAGGTCAGGTCCAAATTGTCCACCCCTACCTACTAACATATTTGTTATAGGTAAGATCGGTTGTGGTACAAAGAAGAGGTATACAGAAGATATCATTTGTGGCACACTCCTTAGGTGGGCTGGTGGCGAGGTATGCGATTGGAAGGCTCTATGAACCACCTTCTCATTTTGACAGTGGTATAAATGAAAATAGTGCTGGAAAGGGACTGATAGCAGGCTTAATGCCTATGAACTTTATCACCTTTGCCTCTCCTCATCTTGGTTCAAGGGGGAACAAACAGGTGAGATGTGGCAGACCAATAAATATCAACATTTTGTTATATATCAATAAAAATAGTTTATTATTTTGTCTTTTCTCATTAATATTATATGGCTGTATTTTTATTTTATTTAGAAAGTAAATATCTTGGATTGTTCATTTTGTCCTGGTAGGATGTGACCAGTACTTTGTTGCTAAAATATTGTGCCCTAATGAAAGAAAAGCAAAAGGAAATGTACTAGAAATCTGTAGCTGTAAGGCACACTAATCCCTAATTCCCTACGGAGTCCAGGTTCCCATTTATGTATCCCAGGCACAGTCCCTTCTATGAGCCACTGATGGATGGTGCCCATGCAATTTTATTATTCATGGCATCGACTTATGTTTTTCGAGGGCCTCCAAGTAAAGTGTCTTGTAACAGAGGTTGTGCTGGGTAGTTTGTAATAGAGGCTTTTGATTTGTTTTTGCGGTTTGTTTGATACTTTGAGGTTTTGAAGGATGTGCTTGAGAGTTTCTGTTGCTTTTGTTTATTACATAGCTGTAGTAATCTCATGCTTGCTTTTACTGAACCAGCTACCATTTCTCTGCGGACTCCCGTTCTTGGAAAGGAGAGCATCAGAAACTGCACATTTGATTGTGGGCAGAACTGGAAAGCATTTGTTTCTCACTGACAATGATAATGGGAATCCGCCTCTTCTTCTTCGCATGGTTGACGACTCCGATGACATCAAATTCAGGTTTTTGATATTTTTCATTCTTTTTTGAAGAAATGAAACGTGACATGGGAAGTACTATATAAAGTATGAAGGATTTGCTTTGAGATATCATGCTTTCAAGATTATGTGTGATGGTGCAATGTTTTGGATTGAGCGAGAACAGGGGGGAGTGCAGGAAAAAAATTTGCTATTCTTACTTTCATCTTTGTTTCACATTTTTTAGAACAGCTTTACGGTCTTTCGAGCGACGAGTTGCATATGCAAATGCAAACTTTGATCGTATCCTTTTCCTAGTTTTGTAAAATTAGCATACCGTCTTTCCATTGCAATTTATTTCAGTATGTATAATCTTAACTTATTTAAAAGATATGGTGGGATGGAGAACATCATCAATCCGTCGTCAACATGAGTTACCAAAAGTATGTGATAAGTCAGCTCACACTTGGTAGTATGATTTCGTTTGCTCATTCGTTATTCAATGTGCTATTGTTTCATTTATGTGTTGCATTTTTGTTCAGCATCGCCTGCTTGTACATGATGGCAAATACCCACATATAGTTCATGTTGATAAAGGAGACCTGGATCCAAATAAAACAAAAGCATCTGTATCCCCAGTTGCCAGGGCCCCAGTTAATGACCTAGAAGGTTTGGTTTTGCACTAGTAATTCATTATTTGTTCTTTGAAATCTGTTAATTTTATATACTGGTAGTAAATGATAGGACAATATCTGCTTTGTTTTCTGTGCAGAGCAAATGATTAGAGGTCTAACTCAGGTACCGTGGGAACGTGTGGATGTAAGCTTCCAGAAGAGTGGTCAAAGATATGTTGCACATAACACAATCCATGTACGTTAATTATGAAAAAAACTATGTGACTTATCAAGATAGGCTCTCTTTAGAATTTTCTTAAATGTGGTCCAAATGTGATGCAAAATTATAAAGAAACTTACCTTTGGTAAGTTGCCACTGCAGTGAACTCCTGTAGTGAAATGATGTGGAGAAACTATGTGTAGCTAATTTCACCGAGGGTTCAGAAGTTCAAATTTGAAATTTTTGGATGAGCTTGAATCGGGGGATTTTGAACCATTATGTTGATCTATTTAACCTATTTTATACCAATGGCAGCTAAAATTGTTTTGTATTAAGAGATCAGACGATTGAGAATTGGATTATTTTGGCAGTGCCCATTTTTCAGCCTCTTGATTTTATACAAAACAATCTCCTTGAAACATTATCATTTATCTCATCAAATAGATCACAATCTGCAGTTGAAATTTGCTCTTTGAACAGATATGGTTATTTTAAGCTTATGGTGGTTTTGCCATTCTAATTATATCGTGACATTCTTTTGAATTTAGGATGGTTAGTTCCAATAGTTATTTTGCGTGTATTTTTGTGTTTGATAAGCTAAATCTTTTTTAGTATGGTCGATTCAATCAACATAGTTTGTTTCTCTTAAGATTTCTCACTCATAGAACTAAATTTGCAGGTGAAAAGCTACTGGCTAAACTCTGATGGAGTAGATGTCATCTCCCATATGATTGATAATTTTCTCATTTGATTTTCTTTTATCTAACAAAATATAACATTAATTTGTGAAGTGTACCTAATTTTTTTTACTTTGAATACAGTTACAATTTTGTAGCTCCAAGACATCGTGTATATTATTTTCTTTAATAAGAAAAACATTGTTTCTTCAGCACATTTCCATCTTTAATCGATCAAATTTTTCTCTGAGAAATTCAGAACTATTGAGTACGACTTTGATTTGCTCCTTTTTTGTTTCAAGTTGGAATTTTATAGAACCAAACTATAGTGCTCAATATCATTGCCATTATTAATTCTCATATTTGTAGATCTTAATATTTGTTATTTGGTAGTACACTGAGAGGTATAACTAAATCCTTGTATTACAATAATTGCTCATTACAATAATTGCTCATTACAAGAATTGAGTTTCCTACGTCTGCGTGTAAAATTGTTAATTACAAATTTTGCATTTACGATATGTAACTAAATTTGTTGCCAGGCATAAAATTTTGTTTACATTGATATCTTATTTTCTATATCTTTTATAAAGATGGAACATATTGTTCTCTTTAGATCTTTTATAAAAACCGAACATCTTTTTTTTAAGAGGTGAGAAGGCTTTTAGTGGAAAAGTGATAGTTAACTAAAATGAAGAACTCAATTTTTTGTAGATACAAAAAAAAAACTCCCCATCCAAACAAGGAGTTCCTATTTTTTTTCTTCTTTCATGCATTTCATCTTTTAGAAAAAAAAAGTATTCGTTATCCCTCTTGTTTAAGTAAATTTATTTATAAAATATAAAAAAATATCGTTGATGTCTTGATCATTACTATTTAGCTTTTAAAAAAATAGATTAATGAATATATTATTTGATTTATTTTGAATATTATTTTGCAACTTAATTTATTTTAAGACTAACGAAAGTAAATTAAATAAAAAAATATTATACAACGTAAATTAAGTAGTAAAATTAAACCCAATAAGAAGCCGAAAGTTTTTCATTAGGTTAATCTTCATTTTAATGTTTACTCATATTTGGTCACTGAATTTTTTACTAAACTTTAATGTTTATTCAAATTTAATCACACTCATTAGTTTTTCATTCAAAAATAATTGAAATGAAATTATATTTGTTGCCAAAAATAATTAAAACAAAAAACAGATAATTGAAATGAAATTATTTATTTTACCATAAAAATTTTAATTATTTTTGAATAAAAAACTAATAAAAATAATCAAATTTAAATAAATATCAAAATTTAGTAATTAAAAATAAATAAATAAATAAAATTTTATCAAATATGAACAAAACATTAACGTTACCTGTCAGAGAATTAACACCTTTTTCATTGGGTGCCACCTTGACCTCGCACACACGAGTTGCCGAATTCTTTGTCCCTCCGGAGGCTTCAACCTGGGCTCCCGGCCTCCCGCTTTCTATCGTTGCGGTGCTACTTCTCTTCTCTCAAAACCCTCTTGATTTCAGACCATCACTCTATCAAATTCAATAAACCCTTCTAGAGCGCTCAATGGATCCTTCCTCCGCCTCCGCTTCCGGCTTATTTCCACCTCTCCGCCGTCAAACCCCCGAGGACACTCTCTTCTACGCCATATACCCCTCTCTCCCGCCTTCCCTCCCCGCCTCCGCCGTACTGTCCTCTCTCTCTTCCCTCCATCTCCAACTCAACTCCCTCCTCTCTCCTTACCTCTCCTCCTACCTCTTCCACCGCGACCCCTTTCACCTCTCTCTCCCCTCCTCCCTCTCCTCTCCTTGCCCTCTCTGCCTCTCCCCTCCCCTTCCCCACCTCCATGGTAAGACACACTTCGCTGATTCCATCTCCGACGAGTGGTTCATTGTCTCCTTCCTCTTCCTCGCCTCCCGCTCCTTCCCTGATCTGGTAATCCGAGTTTGGGATTCAGATGGCGAGTTTCTTCTCATCGAAGCTGCTTTCTCTCTCCCCCGTTGGGTCAATCCTGACACAAGCACCAATCGTGTGTTCATCCACAAAGGCGACCTACGTCTAATCCCAATTGAAGTATGTCCTTCCACTCCAACCCTGCAAGAAGCCATTGAGACCGTCAGAAATGATAAAATCGACACTTGTGCATCAGAATCCGTGCAGATGGCAATTAAGAGGAGGATAGATGGCTACCCTGAGAAGGCCAAGGAGAATTTGCACAGAGTTAGGGTGAGGGTTCCAGTGAAAGTTGCACATGTTTTGAAAATAGAGCCTTGTTTAATTGCATTAGCTGTGGAGGCCTTTTATGACAGGGATATTGACACCATGAAGTATGCAGCTAAGATGGAGAAATTTTTGAAAGGGGGAAATGGAGAGATTGGCATAGTTAGGATATCTGTGACGATGACTAGAGCTATGTACGGACAACTGGTAAATTTCTGGGTTATTTTATGCACTGATAGTTATTTGCTTGTTAGGCCATAAAACTAACCTGCTGGATCAGAATTACTGGTATGGTGCATATTGCTATTTCATCTCTTTGGGTCGGTGTATTGGCATCTTCAGTAACTTGTGCTGAATATGCAACAACAACAACAACAACAACAAAGCCTTTAATCCCAAATAATTAGGGTAGGCTAGAACTGAAACCCAATTCGAAAGTATGGGTAACTTGTCTTGAATATGAGGAGGATAAAAATTATCTTGTTAAAAATTTATTTGTGTTCTTCAAACCATGCTTATCCTTATATTTATGGGGCTGAACTTATGATAAAATTACAGGTGCAACAAAGATTTCAGGCACCTAGATGTTATCCAATGCCATCTAGAGAAGACCGGATTGCATTTACTGAAGCTGAGCTGGGGATGAAGATAGCTTGTGGATTTGAGATGTTGTACCAAGAGAGGCTTCGGGCTGGAGAGGAAGGAAAAGGGGCCACTTGGGAGGCTTTTAAGAAAAGTTTAGAGGAGAGTGGGTGTTTTGATGGGCTTTTACCCGGTTCTAAAGAGTACAAAAGAGTTCTGGAGGAGTCATTAGCATATTATAAGAGCACGAGTTTGTTTTCTCGCACAAGGTATCACTTGTGGTGTTCCAAATAGCTGAAACTAAGCCCAGTTAGTCTAAAGTTAGCTCTGTTATTGCATAGTTTCCTGGAATTATTAGTTTTTAATGCTTAGATTATTATAATTCAGTTCAGTCTTGTTTTTCATGAAAAGAACAAATTTATTTTTCTACTACATCCATTTTTATAATTGAACCAAAATTAAGTTTATTTATTTTTATGTTGACCATGAGCTATGCTCTGAAGTCCCAATTTTTTTCCAGTTTTGTTTCATTCGACTTGGATTTTTCAATTGTTTTGGGGGCTGAAATCTATTTAAAATTAGCCTACTCTAAGGTAAATGATATTTACTCACTGTAGCAACTTTTTGCTATATGGGTTGGAGATGTGGCTTCATCTCTTGTTGTTTTTTTTCCTTATTGAAGGGAGATAACGAGCGCTCCTGTTCGTAGAATAGATGAAATCCTCTCTCTCCTGTACTCAGTTGAAGACTTTAAAAGCTCCGACCTCCCTCCAAATGATGATGATTCTTGGCTTTATGATGGCGAAGATGAGCTAAACTCAGCCATCCTAGAGAGAGAAAAGGAAATGCAAGAGTATGAGTCCAGAAAGAAACAGAATAATGTGAAACAGCAGAGAGATGATGCAGGTGGATCCAGTTCAGCAGCAAATCAATTTAACTTGGGAGAAATTGCAGCGAGCATGCAGGATTTTGTTTGCAAAGTCTCAAGTTTTGAAGGAGCTGAGGTTCCAGACAACAGGTCTTCTGTCTATTTCTCTTATGTTTTAGTATTCCATTATTCTCAGGTAACAGATTATTGTCATTATCATCATCATCATTATCGTTGTTGTTGTTGTTGTTGTTGTTGTAAATACTCTGAGAGACCTTACCACAAGAAAAAGAAATATATATAATATCATTTAACTATCCCCATGACAATAGTCATGTAAAGATGGACTTACAATACTTTTAACAGTATGGGTGTTTTACTACTATTAGATCCTTCTGTTTGCTCTAATGGAAAAAAGTACATGTACCAGTTCTTTAAAAGAGTTTTAAGGTCATTTTTGTATTAAAATATGTTTCTGTCTTAAGAATAATCTTTTTATATGTTTGTTAGTCCTTAGTTCACATGCTTTGGGAAGTATCACGGTAATTTAAGAAAATATGCAATACCTAATCCCCTACTAGTGAATAAAGCTGTTTTTTTTTTGTGCAATAACTATTGTTGGGTGGATCTTCAGTGCTTGGAAGTTCTGTGCATGTTTCTTAATTGCATTGTGGAGATATAAAGCTATTGCATTAATGCACTTATTAATCGCAGTCCTCATTCTGTAAATGTCTTAGGGTATTTACCATTCTAAACCTCCATCTTGTAGTGGTCTGAAGACTTTTAGTATTGTCTGGTTTTAATCATACTTCTTTTATATATCTCATATATATTGTGTTGTAACATAAATTGAACCAAATGAACTGCATTTTTACCACCTTTCTGTTTTTTTTTTCAATCAGAAATATGGAAAATGTGCAACTTGATACTGATAATTTCTTTGAGGCCATGGAATCTGTTATTAATGGCCATAATGATGAAGGGGAGTCAACATCTGATATGGATTTTGGTATTTTTTTTTTTCTATTATGCTGTGAATGTTTTCTAGTCTAGGTTGCAAGTGTTGAAAATCCCAAGTTTCCTTCTGTACTCTACAAATAGAACATTTCAGTTGCATTTCATATTACGGTATAATTATGCTGTTATAAATATTGGCGTGTGTTGTACAAAATTCATCTCCTAATGAATAAAATTATCAGGAAAAATTGGACAAGCATTATTGTATGTTGGTGTTTAACATATAGTTTATTGCTTACATAGCAGCAAAAGAAGCCATTGTTAAACAACTGTAAAATCTAATCGAAAAAAACTACCCTGTTGGTAAAGAATAACATAGCATCATTATGTTGGGAAAAAAAAAATGAGACATTGAAAAGGTGTTGTAATATCAAAGAGTAAAATAGACCATGAGGAATTGAGTGTGCTGATTACCTGAAAGGCATCTTTCTAATTGTTTACATGGGACTGGTTACTTATTCCTTTAATAAATTCCAGATGAATCAGAAGGTAGTGATTTTGATGAACATAATGATGATGAAGAAATGAGGGATATGTTCATGCAGTCATACTCTGATGCATTGAATAAGGAATTGAGTTCTACTAGTATTAAGAAAAGCTTTGTTCGAGCTGACCGGCCAAATGACCCCACTGAGGTGATGATTCCTTTTCCTGTATGCATTTATATTGTACCATTTCTCATAGAGCCTTGTGTGCTTTTGGATTATTTTACCAGTTACTCATACTGATTCATTCCAGATTTTCTGGCTGTTAGTGTGAGTTCATTTACTGTTAGCTTTTTGTTGGGTATACTGCATCGAGCAGCCCTAAAGAGAACACTCAGATTGTTTTTACCTGTTTCTGTCAATCAACCCAATTCAGCCTTAAAAAAGCTACAGTATAATAAATAAGAAACATATAAAGATAAATTAATAAACAATGAAAGTCTGAACTTATATTGTTTTCATATCAGGGGCCATCAAATGCTGGAGCTCAAGATGGTGATGAGGAGTTAGCCCCAGTGGATGTAGATTTTAACCTCATGCAGAGTTTTCTTGATTCGTTCTCTTCTCAGCAAGGCCTCCCGGGCCCTGCATCAAATTTGCTCGGTCTAATGGGTGTGAAAGTGCCACCTCCTAATGATAAGTAACTTCATTTCTTTCTTTTTTCCCCTTTTCTTGATGTCTTATCTAATAGGTTTTGTGTGTGAAGGCAGCTTATAGATCTTGCACGTTCTTCTGAGTTAAATTACAAATGATAGTTTATGTACTGTTTATTATAATTTTGAATTTCAGACGAACATTGTCATATACACACAAATTACTCATTCTTATTAACTTCTCTTTTATTTTTTTTATTTTTCTTTTTTGAATCTCTCTTTTTCTTTTTCATTTTTGAATCTTATTTCATTTTTTTAGAAAAAAAATGGCAGGTGTTGCCCCCCTCCTTTCTCATTCTCTCATTTATTTCATATTCAATATCTCTGTCCAGTACCTTTTAGGCTAGATTGAAGTCATTATTATCAAATAAATGAAGATAGTATTGGACTATTGGTTAGGTTTATGCCTCTATGTTGCCTTTTGATCCATGTGGCAGACTGGCAGTTTCACAAATTCTGTACTACCATGTTACATGGGTATGTATGGAATGGTTTACGTCCCTGTAACATGGTAGTACATATTTTGAAATTTGAGTATCAGATTTTGAAATATAAATTGAAAAGTAAGTGGCATCGCGTGCTATTAAAACTAGTGGCACTGTTCCCTTTTCATAAAATATTTATAATTTTAAATTATAAAAGTTAATCCTTGATCTTTCAATGTTGCAAACAAATATATTAAACAAGATTATAGGTTGTATTGAATTAATTTTGGTTGGTGATTATTTTACATTTTGATCTAGTATCACACGATTTAAAAATTCGAAATCTTTTGTAAATAAAAATCCCATGTGATATTAAATTAGATCAATAGTTAAAAAAAAATCAAATATGTAAAGAGATATGAAAGTGGTGCCAGTGTATACTTGGTCCTTTCTATTCTACCTTTTGCCCGTTATTAGAAAGAAATTAATATTGCTTTCGTCAGTCGTTATCTTGTTAAAAGCCCTCATATCTAAAGTCGGTGAACTATTACCTCACATAAATCAATAGAATATCAGCTTGTATAGTCTTTTTATTCAGAAGTTTCGATATCATACTTTTGTGTGTCATAAGATGTCATTAACTTATTCTTTAATTTATATTTTAAATTTTAGTACTCAAACTCTGAATCCAAATAAAATAAATGCATAAAATTAATTAATCATAATTAATTAGATTTATTAATTTTGTTATCATTTGATATAAGTATAAAATGACATTAAAAAAACATTAAATTTTTATAAATATGCATCTATTATAAAAATCAACAAGATTAATGATTTGAATTCAGAATTTGAGTGTTATATTTTGAAACATAAACTAAAAGGTAAGTTGATGATACCTTGTAACACACAAAAAAAAAAAAAAAACATTGACATGACATTGAAATTGAGGGGCTCTCCTCTTTTTAATATGTATAGATGGGCCCAGCTGTTAGTATGAAAAGCAGCTAATACCTTACCTACAATTAAATTACTCAATCTGTATCTGGTTAACAATCAGGGAAGGGAACGCCTTCTGAGTCCTTCTCATTAATGACGTTATTTATACTTCCATCTTCAATTTGGCTGGCGTTAGAAAAACTATGATTTCTCCAACTTGGTTCTCCTAATGTAAAAAGTGGTAAAGAAGACTAACATGGCAGCAAATTTAACTACATAATTATGTGGTGAGGGAACACATAAGCAATCGCAACCTCCTCCACTTTAATAATTTGAACTCGAAAAATATATATTTCGATTGATAAATTGATTAGAATATCATTAACACTATAATACATGTAGTGAAAAACTTACGAGATGAAAATCAAAATTATGCAATATAACACAAGAAAAGATAATCACATTCTACTGAAATTGTATAATACAAGTGTAGGGGATAATCTTTATAAGGACTATTTAATTGTTAGATTTTAGCCTATGTATTCAAGGGTAAGTAACGATCCTGATCGTCTAGGAATTTGTACTCAAATTTCGTCTAAATACAGAATTCACCAATTTCCCCCCGTCTGTGTTTTAAAATTTAAAAGAGTGAATCTTACAAGATTTTCTTAAATGAAAGAATATTCAACTTTGTATTAGACGAAATTTATGCGTGATACTTAACTTCTCATTATTTAATTAAAGAACTGCACCTCACTCAATTGACTAAAATAATGTTCTTCTTGGAAGCCGATTAGATTGTCTCGATCCGTCGGAAGATTTCCAGCTCTTGCTAAAATAAATTAAGTATAATACTAGCCATATTACCCTAATCACCTCAAGAATGATAATGTATGTTGCTAACTACATATCATTGAGAACCAGTATTTAGTCTAGTGATAAAAGACAATACTCTCTGTATGAAAGGTCATGAGTTCAAAATCTGAATGAAATTTGAGACTTTCATGTTGATGATGTTGAACCAGGAAAAAAATATGTTCTTCCCTATTTCATTGGACTCTCAAAAAATATATAGTGTGCATAAAAAAATTTATAAATTTATTATATGATATTGATCGTATATTCCAGAAAAAAATGTATATAATTCCTTTCTTGTTGTTGTTGTTGCACACAAATGCAGAAAAAAAAGATTATTCAAAATATTTTGTTTTGAAATTGTGTATATTTCTAGATGAATATTATTTTTCAGTTTTATTTGAATATTTTGTTAGATGCAACGGAACACTTACTCGAGCTACTTGTATTATATGTTTGCAAATGCTTAAAATGTATCACACATTACATGTCAGTGGCGGATTATATGTCTTCAATGGGGTCGATGTCCTCACTGATTTATGCACTATTGTTATTAGTATAGAAATTTTCTATTATATACTATTAATATTTCTACATGATTTTATAAGTGAAATCCATTTAATTTACTTTGAATTTGAATTCTATTGTTGAACCCTTTGTTTCAAAATTATATAGTCTCTTCCGTGCATGTTTAGCATTTATTTTTCATAAAGTCAAGAATCACTCTTTTTTAAAAAAATAAAAGAAACTTAGCATCAGCTATGAAAATAATTAAGAAATCTAAGGTCTCTTGGTCTTCTCTAGCATGGGATCAATTCATTTTGAAAAAAAAAACAAATATACTTTGTCCCCAACTCAATGCCCTCCATGTGCCTCAACTATCATTGATAAATGGACCCTTTAGAAATCATCTATGAATCCGTACGTTAGTGAAAGTGGGTGAAGTAAAGGGGGACAACACAAGGGACACTGTAACAGCATCCATTTATTCTTTTTATTCTTCCTCTTTAACACTTTTTTCAGACAAACACACACAAAAAAAAAAATATACGTATTCTACCATTCTTATTTTCAGAAGATCATACAATCTCAATCTATACTTAATGTCTTTTTAGTGTTTTTTTTTTGTAAGACGGTCAATTAATTAGTTTTGTCTTTTTAGTATGAATGCATCATTCTCAATTTCTAACTCAGATTTCTAAGTCTTTTTCTCTTTTATAGTATTAAATATCAATTTAGAATTAGAAATCATGGTTCAAATATT
The DNA here is from genome assembly GCA_037127355.1 of Schoenoplectus tabernaemontani. Taxonomy (NCBI): domain Eukaryota; kingdom Viridiplantae; phylum Streptophyta; class Magnoliopsida; order Poales; family Cyperaceae; genus Schoenoplectus; species Schoenoplectus tabernaemontani. The sequence goes on from CM073750.1 coordinate 25,711,687, forward strand.
TAAATTAGCTCCAATTACAACCAGGTTTTTTTCATCAATGAACCGTATCAAGAATGATTTACACAATAAATGTATGATTGATGTATCAAGAAACAGCACCGGCTTGACGAGCCACAAGACCCACAAAACAGTGATTGGCTGATTGCCGCGCCAGATGGGAGATGGCTTTCCTGGTACGATAAAACGGTGCTATGAAACTTTTACCAGTTTGATTAAAGAAAATAACTGAAAATTATTATCGATTCGTCTCGCTTGTCGCCGGCTCGCCGCGCAACCTTCCATCTCTCTCTCGAACCTTACTATAAATCACTGTCCAGTGTCCAGCTCACTCTAACCCCTACAATTCACTCTCTGCCTCTGATCAATCCATCTCTGCGACTACTAGCAATGGCAATTAACAAGGCCTTCCTCCCTCTCAACTCTTCCACATGCAACCCATCCCCATCCCCATCCCCATCCCTCCCTTCCCGAGCCTCCACCGTACCTCTTCATTTCACATCCACCACTATGTCATCCCGCGATCTCAGCCTCACTGCCTCTTCCGACACCAAATCAAAACCGACGGTCCTGATTGCTGAGAAGCTCAGCGAGTCCGGGCTCAAGCTCCTTCGTGAGTCCACATCTATCGACTGCTCCTACGGCCTCAGCCCTGACCAGCTCGCTGCCAAGATCTCTTCTTGTGATGCTCTCATCGTGCGAAGCGGCACCAAGGTCAGATCTTGGGTCTTTTAATGAATAATTTTGGGGTCCACTCCTTGCTCTGTGAATGTGTAAATAATGTTACGTTACAACGTACATGATGATTTTCTATCTTTTAGTCAAATAAATGACAAAATATTTTGTAATTATGCCAAGTTGATTAATGAATAAATCCATGCTATATACACAAAAGATCCAGTCTTAGAATTATTTATGTCTTGTTTCTTTTGGGTTTCTTCAATCTAAAGGTGTCGAGAGAGGTATTCAAGGCAGCAAAGGGGCGGCTCAAAGTGGTCGGACGGGCCGGAGTGGGAATAGACAACGTGGATTTACAAGCGGCGACCGAGTTTGGTTGTTTGGTCGTAAATGCACCTACGGCAAATACTGTTGCGGCAGCTGAGCATGGGATTGCGCTGCTTACCGCCATGGCAAGGAACGTCGCTCAGGCTGATGTCTCAGTAAAGGCCGGTAAGTGGAGTCGTTCCTTCATTAATTTTTGGTATAGCGATCTTTTGTTTGGGGATAATTATTGCGTCTTTTATACTTGGAAATATCAACACCCCTTCTAAAATTCATTATCTTTTTCTTATTTTAGATTCTTGACTTTGAAGTTTCAAGATTTTGTGTCTTCTGTTTGTGCCTTCTGGAACTAGTATATGAAATTTTAATCAGGGGCCAACATTGTTGGGGGGAGTTGGTACTTATGACGGGTATTTATGGGTCAGCACAAACATTGATCCCAATAAAATCTATTTAAAGCTTATCACTTTTTAGTGTATGTCCCACAGGTTCACCTTTCACCCAACGAGTGTGCCACTTCACCATGTCCATGTGCCTGGTTAATTATTGAATTAGAAAAGGGGTGCAAGCACTTGATTGGAATCTTCCTTCTAATAATTGCTGGTTGCTGTTGAGTAAATAATAGGCATGAAGAATTTTTATTGACAAAATTATTACTAAAAATTGATGCGCATCATCTCGAAACCGATTATGTATTCAGGTTAACAAATACAAAATATAAAATCAATAGGTGATGTGGGGCCTACGAAATATCTTAAGAGATTTTATACCTGGATATTTTTTTCCACATTCAGTACTTGTCCGTTTTGTTGAGAAACTGAGAACGAAATTCTTTTTTAAATAAAAGAAAGGTAGATATGATCAAAGTCAAACTGTGCTCAATAAAAATCTGAAAGAATCTTTTATTTAATTTTTTTTTTAAAAAAAAACTCCAGACCTGTTATCAATGTACCACTTGATTGGAATTCTCAAGTTAAATTTCTAGTCTGATAGCCGTTTAACATTTAATTTCAATTATTGTAAAATTGAGAGGTTGGTAAATGCTTCTATCAATCATTAATATCACTTAGTTTTATATTTGAGATATGTGCATGATTGTTCTCTTTCTTGAATATGTCTCCTATTTTTCTTGACATTACTACCACATAGGAAAACTTATGCATAGTTCATGTCATGATTATGTTGCTCCCACCTCACAGTAGATGTTTTGTCCTTTATAAACCACCCCAATGGCACTTTTCTCCTTAAAAGAAATGATATTTAGGTGGAAATCAACATTAAATGAAGTGCGTTTCATTGATAATTAGATTTATTCTCTAGATTATTTTTCTAAGTACATAAACAAACGATAGAGTTTTACTTCATGTGACAAGCAAAAAAAATAAAATGAAGACGAAACATTTGTATTAACAGTAACAGTAATAAATAGAAGGTATCAAAATACAATATATAATTAAAAGAAGGCAATGAACCATTGGGCCTTAATAGGAAGCCCAGAATAGGTTGCTTCACAGAATTATGCCCAATAAATTAATCTTCAACGGCTTTTGGAAAGAAAAAAAAAAAGAGAAAAAGAAACAAAGAAAGTTGAAAGTTGAAACCATTTCCATTACCTTTCCTACCCCCTGGTAATGTTGCTTTTATTCTCTCTTTGTTGAGCAACTTTTGTAAGCAGCCTTGGATTTTTAAAAGTTAAAAAAGTTAAAACCATGTGTGGTGACGGGTAATGGAAGCAACGATGCATAGAATGGAACTGAACCAGGAAAAATGTCACTCAGGCTTTTCATCGAATACTTTGCCCTTGTCGTTGGTGTTAAATATGGATGGTTTATGTCTCGAAATACTGAAAAATCCCTTTTTGAAAGGGGCTTGCATTCTATTAAAACTGTAAAAGCGCCTCAAGTCAGGCTTCAATTAAGCGTGTTAACATCTGTAGTATCTGGGTTGTAGCTTTATTCAGGGCCTATATGCTTAAAGCCTCAGTCTCCTGTTTAGTGTTTAAATAGGCATGCTGGAAAACTGAGGTTTAAAAATAGGCAAGCGAAACTGTTGTATATTTGACAAAAGTTCGACTACATATAGGCTTAAAGCATCAGTCTCACTTTCTAATTTGCTGCCTCAATTGATCTTGATATTTGAAGGCAAATGGCAACGCACCAAGTATGTGGGAGTATCACTTGTTGGGAAGACTCTTGCCGTGATGGGGTTTGGCAAAGTCGGCTCAGAGGTCGCCCGGAGGGCCCGGGGCCTTGGTATGCACGTAATTTCTCATGACCCCTATGCCCCTGCCGAGAGGGCCCGGGCCCTTGGTGTTGAACTTGTTTCATTTGATGACGCCATAGCCACTGCTGATTTCATATCCCTACACATGCCGCTGACTCCAGCAACTGACAAGATGTTCAATGACGAGGCATTTGCACGTATGAAGCGAGGGGTGCGAATCATTAACGTTGCCAGAGGTGGAGTCATTGATGAGGATGCACTTCTCAGGGCTCTTGACAGTGGTATAGTTGCTCAGGTGAGAACTTGAAAAAAAAAAAAAAAGCTTTAGTAATTCTGGGATTGTTTTGGAATTTGTATTTATTTTCGACAGAAATGTAACAAGGATTGCCAACTTGGACTCAGAATCTTTTATATAAGTATATAAATAAAAAGCAGTTTCTGGTAGAGTAATATTTATGAAATGGACAAGGAATGGTACTGGAACAGACCAAAAGGTTCAATGCACACTGGTTGGATTCTGGCTGAGTTTCTCTCTAGCACTTTACATGTGGCTTTATAATGTTAAATTGAGGATTTCCATAGCAATGTTCGTGTCTGGAATTTCTGCAATTGGTTATGCACATAGCTTAATATCTCTGATAATTTAGATTGTTAAGAACATAACTTCATTTTTTTAAGAAAGAAACTCTTGCATGAAACAGGCAGCCCTTGATGTATTCACAGAGGAGCCTCCACCAACAGATAGCAAACTAGTTCAACATGAAAGAGTTACTGTGACACCTCATCTTGGAGCTAGCACGGTAGAAGCTCAGGTACTTTTTTCATTCTCTCTCACAATTTCCCTTCTGTTCATAAAATATTCTCCTCATTTGATATAAATCTCTTTAAAAATTTGCAGGAAGGTGTAGCCATAGAAATAGCAGAGGCAGTAGTCGGTGCTTTAAATGGAGAGCTTGCGGCCACCGCTGTCAATGCTCCCATGGTCCCAGCCGAGGTAAAAGCTTGAGAATTACTGTTAGGATACTGAGCCTGAAATCAACCATACCTGTTGCTGGTACCAGTGTCTGTTCCTTGTATCAGCTGATTCAGACAAGTCTTTTGTATCCTCCCTCATTTTTCCATATAAGTACTGTGTAACTGTGCTGATCCCAAATGTCCGCCAGATTATAATCTAATGAGTTCATTTAAAAAAATAGGTTCCACTCAATTATGCAATTACTGTCGCCATTTGATATCCTGGCATCACTAAGCCTGACTTGTTATCAGGTTTTGTTGGAGCTAGCCCCATACATAGTCCTAGCAGAGAAACTCGGCCGGCTAGCAGTGCAGCTAGTAGCCGGTGGGTCTGGCATCAAGGGTGCCAAGGTGGTGTATACCTCAACACAGGACCCAAATGACATGGACACCCGCCTCCTCAGAGCCATGGTAACAAAAGGCATTGTCGAGCCGATCTCGGACTCATTCGTGAACCTAGTTAATGCTGACTTTATAGCAAAGCAACGCGGCCTGAAGTTCACAGAGGAAAGGATCAAGAAAGAGCAGAACGGTTCGAACGGATCAGCACCGATCAATTCTATCCAAGTCCAAATATCTCATGTCGGGTCTTTGTTCGCTAGCGCTCTTTCTAATGGAGGAGACATTCAGGTCGAGGGTAAGGTTAGGGATGGGATCCCACATCTGACAAGAATTGGGTCTTTCACTGTGGATGCTAGTCTTGAGGGGAATGTCATCCTGTGCCGGCAGGTTGACCAACCCGGCATGATTGGCAAGGTTGGAAGTATTCTTGCGAGTCAAAATGTGAATGTTAGCTTTATGAGTGTGGGCCGCACCTACAGAGGGAAACAAGCTATCATGGCGATCGGTGTAGATGAAGTGCCGAGTAAGGAGACTCTTGAAAACATCGGGAAAATCCCGGCCATTGAAGAGTTTGTGTTTCTCAAGCTCTAAGTAGGGCATGTACATCATTATGCACTGTCCTATTTTAGTCCATCTGTAATTTGTAATTTGATTTTATAGGAGTGTCTTACGTGTAATACGAGGGGATCAGTATTCAAACATGATCCTGATGTCACTAGAGTGATTCTGGTATTATGGATAAATGGAATAAATCTCGTGCTCTGTTGTGTACAATGTTTGTGAACTATATGTAAATTTGCCAAGATGTTGCTTGTAAAAACGTGGGTTATGTGATATGCTTTGATGGTATATATATCTTTAGTTGTACCTTCTGCATGACGAAAAGGGTATGCATATATTGATATATAAATGATCACCTGCTTCTGCTTGTAACTTGCAAAGGAATCCATTCCAATCAGACGAAATTAAAAAATAATAATATTTCAAAACATTTTGGAGAAAATGGTGTAAGCATCTTCTTTATAAATAAAGGATATGTAAAAAATAATCTTTATTCAGCATACGGCAGCCAGATTTTGCACACATAAGTGCACGTGTGAAACTGTAGGCATGTACTTGTAAGTTACAATTGGTTCTAGGCCTGCTAAAAAAAGTAATCTGGTGAAATTGAATTTTCAAATAGTTTAAAAATAATCCAAGAAGTTCAGATTAAATTGGAATTCTATTTCAGGCTGCCAATTCAGAAAGAAAGAAATAATCCAGGAAGTAGCCCGTTCATATCCCATTTCGGGCTATCAGTGCGCTAATGTTGAATCTCATTGTATTTCTTATTCTTTTCACTTGACGAGGACATGCTACATTTAGAGAACTTCTAGTTTTAGTCTCCATTTTTTATTAAAATAATTCTTTCTTTTTTTTTTTTTTGAGAAAAAGAAGGGATCACGTCCTTTCTTTTGATTTTATTGAACCGGTGATCCAATTATATGTTATAATGCAAAATAAAATAATAAAAGTCTGTCCCATGAGAAATGAAACGTATTTGAAACAGAAAAAGACATTAGAAATTTTAAGCATAAGAGATTTATGAGAAATTTGAAAATATTTCATGCTTGAAGTATTCTTTTTATATCATCCATCAAAGCACTTGCCAGCTTGAAATGATCTTTGAAAATTCTATTACACCGTTCTCTCTATAATATAAAGCACATTATGGCGAACAACTCTTGCAGCTTATTTTTCATTTACGATGACTTGCAGTATTATTATGTTTTGGAACTGTTCTATTTGTTGACTATGCACAACAATATAATAATAAAAAATAATCTTTAATATTTCCGACGAAATAATATATTATGACGAAATATAAATTTTATTTTGTATTATTGCCATCCCCTCTTTTTAAGGTACTACGCTGTCAGAATTTTATTTTGTATCATTATACAACTAAAGATTTTCATTCTTAGCGGAATCTTAAGTTTTCAAATATTACTAATATCTGAATCAATGGAAGAGCCCTTCTTTGTGAACGCATAGAAAGATTTACAAGAGAACCTCTCTTGATTGTCTTATTTCCACCATGCCTTATCCCACTGCACCCTGTGATCAAGTGTAACCACTCGTACTTCACTCTTTAGTCTCTCAAACTCACAACTGGCTTGTATTGACAGATTTTGATAAAAAATAATCGGTTGTGTTTCATAAAGATTTTACACTGCTAATTTAATTGTTATGTCAGTATGAATTGCAAAGGTGAATAACATTGGAAAATTATATTTTAAGATTCTAAAACCCTTATCATGATGTCAAAAACATGCAATTTTTCCTGATCCACGGATGAAAGAATAAGATGATTCAAAAATCTGACCTATACTTACAATTCTTTCCAAAACAACGATTGGGTTGGTTAGTCCTATTTTCTTGTTCATGATTTTGAAAAACATAGTGTTCACCTCTTTCCATAATGATGGCTCTTCACTTAACTATTTCCAAATCTATTTCCCTAACAGTGCTTCATTAAACACTTTCAAATCAATAATTCTCAAACCATCCATACTCTTGATCATACAAACTATTTGCCATTTTACCAAATGCATCTTTTTTTCTCCATATTCTCTACCTGTCATAGGAAATTATTTCTTATTTTATCAATCTGCTTAATTAACAAACTTGACATTTTTAATACTGACATATGATAAATAGGTACAGCAGAAAGCACATTATTAACCAACACTCTTCTACCAGCGATTGGTAAATCCTTTGCCCCCCAACTAGGCAATCTGCCCTCTATTTTACTTAACAAGGTTAAGTAATGCTCCTCCTTGAGCTTTGTATTTGATAAAGGAAGCCCAAGATGTACAATCGGAATTGGAACTAATTTGCATTGAAGATATTGTGCCCAACTCTCTGCCTCCTCTGTTTCAGCGAAAACAACCGCCATTTTTTTTATTTCTGTAGGTTGACAGTTAAACCTGATATTATCGCCCAGTACTTGAAAACAATTTTGATCACTTGAAAATTTCTCATTGATGACTTCGACATGAACATTAAATCATCTATATATGCAATGCAGGATCTGACATTGGGTAACACCGGTACAAGTGCACCTGATTGTTGTAATTTTGAACACCACCTTGAAATGGAATCAGATGTCAATATGAAGAGGTAAGATGAATACAAACATTCTCAGGCTACAAAATCTTGGTTTGCCTGTGATTTTGTACCTATGAGTGTTACAAAAATGATTGAAGAACACCTCTGCTTTACCCTTGTGATCATATATACGTCTACCTTCATGCTTTAAGAAAGATATGCTCGAGAATTATTTATTTCTAGTGGCTTGCGTGTGAAAAAATTGATATTTCTATCGCTCTCGAGTTGCCATTTCAATTTGGCTGTCTCCCCAAATTTTCCCTTCATAAACCGCTAAATCAGTGAATCTTTTTTATCAACGCCTTAACTCTTTTTTTATAAATTAGTTTTTTGTCTAATATCTACTGTCTCTCTATCCAACCAAGATACTTCTTACAACATTCCATCTTAGATTTAACATTGCCTACCTTATACTTTGCCCATGCGGTCACCTCATTCTGCAATTTTTAAATCTTCCAATGCAATTCAGATGAAGATGTTGCTACCGGAGATGCTTTCCAAGCTGTGCGTACTACCTCATCCAATTCTTGAAATTTCAGATAAAAATTTTCAAATCTGAAATAATTTGAGTAGAAACCATCCGACTGAAAATTACCCAGGATCAGGCAATGATCTGATGAGGTGTTTGGGAGTGCACATTGAGATATGTTTGGAAAAATTCTTATCCAATATCTTGATACCAAAAAACGATCCAGTCTTGCATGGCTTTCTCTAGTATTTGACCATGTATGTTGTCTTCCCTGCAGCCTTAATCATGTAGTTCCAATTCTGACACCGCCTCTCTAAATCGTTGTGTTGTTCTCCAGTGATCTTCCGAGTTATTTCTATCAGACATATTGATGGTGGCATTAAAATCACTACACAACATCCAAGGATCACCGATCTGTGTGCACATCATTCTCATTTCATCAAAGGGCTCCCTGTTTGTTGATGGTGCATAAACTTTCGGAATCCAAAAAACATTGCCTTCTCGAGGAGCAGTTTAATAGATAAACTTTGCTTAGTGGTCATCATGGTAAGAGCCTCCACAGATCAGCCCGATGATTCGAAAATAAATAAAGAGTCCAACTCATTAATTATGTTTATTTATTTATTTTATAATTTAATACTATACAAGTTAGATTAAAATAATAAAATAATAATAATAATCTGATAAAGATACGATTCGATCCGATCCATAGACACACATACATTTTACATAAAAAATTTATTCTTTTGGAATTAGCAGCACAAATGCATTATTGTCCGAGTTATAGTGATATATGGACGAAAATAACATAGAAGATGAAGGAACTTTTTGTTTTAAAGGAAAATTCACCAAACTAAAAGAAGTACATCCGATTACTTGAAGAATTCACCAAAACAATAGTCTGATGGGGGGTTCAAAATGAAAAACCTGACTTTAAGTTGCACAATGGAATTAAGGGCAGATAGGGATGTATAACGGGCGGATCAATTTTTTTATTAAAATTTAAACTCAGCTCGATTATATCGGGTTGAAAAAAAAATTTAGATAAGTCACCAGTAACTCAATTCAACGCATATGTAATTATTAACATACGGATTTTTATAAGTTATATGAGTTAATTATGTTGTCTTTTTAATTATATAATTTATTATATTTTTTATTAATGACATTACAACTCAAGGAAAAAATAGAGAAAAATATAAAAAATATATTGAGGCCACAAATGATACATAATTTAAATATATTAACATAAAAAAATCCTTTAAATTTTACTAATCTTTCCGCATAATTCATATCATAAAGACTTAAGAATCCAATGAATATAATGTAAACCAATAAAAAACATCATTCAAAATAACTTTATGTATTTTGATTATTTTTATTTATTAAATTGGCAACAAACGATTGTGTGACCCTTTTTCACGCGCTCCGCACCGCCGCTGGTGGCGATGGGATGCGAAAGAATGACACGAGAGATCTCTCCTAAGCGTGCATTTGTTTAACACCGGTTAATTCTATCGTTTAGACTCATTGGAATACACATTTAGGATGTTTTTTTAGTGATTATGAGTACTTGTAGATTCTGATGGGCACAAACCCCCACCGTTAATTACTCTGGGCTATTAACCTCGAGGCACCTCTGGATCTTTAAAAGGGGGAAGCAAATATTATAGTTAAATTATGGTCAAGTGGTCACGTGCTTCGGTAATCGGGTCACTGAAGCACCCTGGACTTAGTAACAGATCAGTCCAATAAAGCAGGAATGACAGAGAAGATGAACTTACTAACAGATCAGTTCTATCTTCGGGTTACAGTGTAAATTGAATCTACAAACAGATTGATTCAACTTACGTAGAGTCTTAGCAGACGAACTTACTACAGATCAGTTCGGGATTTTTAGAAACATGTGAAAATGAACTTACAAACAAATCAGTTCGAATTCAAAATAGATAACAGATGCAGATACAGATATAGATGAACTTACTACAGATTAGTTCATTGGAATAGATGACAGAGGTATAGATGAACTTACTACAGATTAGTTCATTGAAACATATAATAGAGGTATAAATGAACTCACTACTGATCAGTTCATGAATGCAGGTAAAAGGATACAGGTGAACTTACTACGATCAGTTCACAGATACTGATACAGTGTAAACTGAATCTACTAACATATCGATTCAACTTACGTGGAGTGTACAGACGAACTTACTACAGGTCAGTTCGCTGATTAATGGCAGATACAGATGAACTTACTAACAGATTAGTTCATTCTGTGACAGGAAAAAGTGAACCTACTACAAATCGGTTCAATCTTTATAACTCCGAGAAATAACCTTACAAACAGATCAGATCAATCTCTACGGAGGGATAGAAGATGAGTCTACTAATAGATCGACTCAATCTTAATTGATTTAGAAGATGAACTTACTAACAGATCAGTTCAATCTTAACTAGTCAATGACCAATCACACAAAATACAACTCGAAACACTGAGCCGGTTGATCTTGAGGTTGGTGAATCAGGAGATGGGTGGATATTGTCCACTTGTTCATCTTGCTGATCTTCTAGATCATGAATTCCAGGCGGTGAGCGGATTCATAAACTTAGGATACAGATGAACTTACTAACAGATCAGTTCATTATGTCCCATATTCAATTAAATTATAATCATTGTGTTCTCGAATCTTTATGACACAAATAGTGTTGAAAGACTAACACAAATGCATTAAAATTATATTATGTTTATTTGAGATTTTAATCATATGTAGCCCTATTTCAATGCATAAAATTAATAAAATACACAAAAAATTTTGAATGATGTCCCTATTTGTTTATATTATAATGGTTTTGTTCTCAAACCATTATGACAAGAATAAAGTTGAAAGATTAACACAAAATGCATTATAATAGTGTTTTGTATCCTTTTTAGCCTTATTTCAACACATAATATTACCAACATACACAAAGTTATTTTTAATTATATCCTCTATTAATTAATATTATAATTAATGTGTTCTCAAACCCTTATGACATGAATAACATTGAATGATTAACGCAAATGCATTAAAAACAATATTCTGTTTATTTGAGTTTCAAATCATTTGTAGACTCATTTCAACGCGTAAAATCACCAAAATACACAAAGTTATTTTCAATCCACTTTTCATTTATATTATAATTGTAGCGTTCTCGAATCTTTATGACACGAAAAGAGTTGAAAGATTAACACGACTGCATTATAATGGTATACAATATATTAGACTTTTGTATCATTTGTAGCATTATTTCAATACATTATATCACCAAAATACACAAAGATTTTTTAGTTCATTTAAATTATAATAGATGAGGTCCCAAACGTTTATGACATCAATAGCATTGAGAGATTAACACTAATGCATTAAAATAGTATTCAGTTTATTCGTGTTTTGCATCATTTGTACCCTCATTTCAACTCATAAAATCACAAAAATACACAAAATTATTTTGAATGATGTTTAATATTTATTTATATTATAATCATTATATTCTCGAGGCTTTTATGACATGAATGACGTTAAAAGATTAAAAAAATGTATTATAACGGTATTTAGTTTATTATTATTATTATGTATCACTTGTAGGCCCATACACATAATATCATCATAATAAACAAAAATATTCTTAATGACATCCCTTATTCATTTATATAATAGTCGTTGTGTTCTCAAACTTTTATGATATTAATAGTATTGAAATATTAACATAAATTCATTCTAATGATATTCAGTTTATTAGAATTTTGTATCATTTGTAGCCTCATTTGCACACATAATATCACTAAAATACACAAAGATGTTTTGAATGATGTTTTCTATTCATTTATATTTTAATCATTGTGTTCTCTAACCTTTTCGACATTAATAACGTTCAAAAATACATATGTATTAAAATAATATTCAGTTTATTCGAATTTTGAATCATATGTAGCCCCATGTCAACGCATGAAATCACCAAAATACACAAAATATTTTTTAATGTTGTCTCTTCATTTGAATTATAATCTTTATGTTCTTGATACTTTTTGACAGGATTTGAATTAAAAGATTAACACGAATGTGTTATAACGATATCCGATTTATTAGTAATTTATATCATTTGTAGACTCATTTTAACACACAATATCACTATAATCATTGTGTTCTAGAATCTTTATGACACAAATAGCGTTGAAATATTAACACAAATACATTAAAATGGTGTTTCGTTTATTCGAGTTTTGAATCATAGATAACCCCATTTCAACGCGTAAAATCACCAAAATACACAAAGATCTTTTGAATGATGTTATTTATTTGCTTATATTATCATTATTGTGTTCTTGAAACTTTATGACAAGAATAGAGTTGAAAGATTAACACAAATGCATTTTAATGGTATTTAGTTTATTCGAGTTTTGAAGAATTAGTAGCCACATTTTAATGAATAAAATCACCAAAATACAGAATGTTATTTTGAATGTTGTCTCCTATTTATTTGTATAATAATCTTTATGTTCTCGAACCTTTATGATACGAATAGCGTTGAATGGTTAACACACGCATTAAAAGAGTATTCAGTTATATTTGAGTTTTGTATAATTTGTAGCCAAATTTTAACACATAATATCACCAAAATGCACAAAGTTATTTTGAATGACATCCCCTATTCATTTATATTATAGTTATTGTGTTATCAAACCTTTATTATATGAATAGAAATATTAACACAAATGTATTATAACAATATTCAATTTATTCGAGTTTTGAATCTTATGTAACCCCCATTTAAACGCATAAAATCATCAAAATACACAAAGTCATTTTCTGTGTTGTCTACTATTCATTTGTATTATAATTTTTTTATTCTCTAACCTTTATTACATGACTAGAATAAATTGATTAAGACAAGTACATTATAACGGTATTCAGTTTATTCGAGTTTCATATCATCTGTAGCCACATTTCAATATATAATATCACCAAAATACATAAAGATGTTTTGAATTGTGTCCTCTATTTGTTTATATTATAATCTATGTGTTCTTAAACCTTTATGACATAAATAACGTCGAAACATTATCACAAATGCATTAAAACAATATTCAATTTATTCGACTTTTGTATCATTTGTAGCCACATTTCAACTCATAAAAATCACCGAAATACACAAAGTTATTTTCAATGATGTCTACTATTCATTTATATTAAAATCATTATGTTCTCGGGCCTTTACGATACTAATGGAGTAAAAAGATTAACAAAAATGTCTTATTGTCTTTAGCTTATTAGTGTTGTAGCCTCATGTCGACACATATATTACAAAAATACACAAAAAAATCGAATGAAATCCCCTATTCATTTATATTATTTTCGTTGTGTTCTCGAACAGTTATGACATAACGAGAGTTGAATGATTGACATAAATTAATTATAACGATATTCAGTTTATTAGAGTTTTGTATCATTTGCACACAAAATATCATCAAAATACACAAATATATTTTGAACGATGTTTTCTATTCGTTTATATCTTAATCATTTTGATCTTGAATCTTTATGACATTAATAACATTAAAAGATAAACATAAATGCATTAAAACAATATTTAGTTTATTCTAGTTTTGAAACTTATGTAGCCCCATTTCAACGCAAAATCGTCAAAATACACAAATTTATTTTTAATGTTGTCTCCTATTCATTTTAATAACAATCTCTATGACTCAATCCTTTATGACACGAATAAAGAAAAAGATCAACACAAATGTGTTATAACGATATTCAGTTTATTAATATTTTGTTTCATTTGTAGTCTCATTTTAACACATAATATCTCTAAAATACACAAAGATATTTTGATTGATGTTCTCTATTCTTTTGTACTATAGTTGTTGTGTTCTCAGACATCTGAGACAAAATAGCGTTGAATGTTTTACACAAATTCATTAAAATGATATTCAGTTTATTTGAGTTTTTAATCATATGTAGAACAATTTCAACGAATAAAATAATCAAAATACACAAAGTTAATTTGAATGATGTCCCCCATTAGTTTATATTGTAGTCGTTGTGTTCTCGATCTTTATGGCATAAATAGAGTTGAAACATTAATACAAATGTATTATAATAGTATTCAGTTTATTAGATTTTTGTATTATTTATAACCTCATTTTAACATATAATATCATCAAAATACACAAAGATATTTTGAATGACATCCCCTATTCTTTTATATTATAACTGATGTGTATTTGAACCTTCATGACACGAACAATGTTGAATGATTATCAAAATGCTTGAAAACCATATTCAGTTTATTCAAGTTTTGTACCATTTGGAGCTTTATTTCGACTAATAAAAAAAATCACCAAAATACACAAAATTATTTTAAATAATATCTCATATTCGATTATATTATAATCATTGTGTTCTCCAATCTTTAGCACAATAGTAGTGCTCTGAAAGACTAACAAAAATGCATTATAATTATATTTTGTTTATTCGAGATTTGAATCATATGTAGCCCCATTTTAACGCATAAAATCACCAAAATACATAAAAATATTTTGAATGATGTCCCCTATTCGTCTATAATATAATTATTGTGTTTTCGAACCATTATGACAAGAATAAAGTTTAAAAATTAACACAAATGCATTATAAAGGTGGTTAGTTTATTAGTGTTTTGTCTAAATTTTAGCCTCGTAACAACACATAATATCACCAACAATCACGAAGTTATTTTAAATTTGTCCCCTATATGTTTATATTATAATAGATGTGTTCTCGAACCCTTATAACATGAATAACATTGAAAGATTAACATAAATGCATTAAAATAGTATTTTATTTATTCGAGTTTTGAATCAGAGGTAGCACCACTATTATGCGTGAAATCACAAAAATACACAAAAATATCTTGAATAATGTCCCCTAGTCATTTATATTATAATTATTGTGGTCTCAAACCTTTATGACAAAAATAGAGTTGAAGATTCACACAAATGCATTATAATGATATTCAATATATTCGAGTTTTGAATCATAGGTTGAATGATTAACACATTTCAATGCAAAAAAATCACCAAAATACTGAAAGTCATTTTGAATGTTCTCTCCTATTCGTTTGTATTATAATCTTTATGTTATCGAGCATGAATAGCGTTGAATGATTAACACAAATGCATTAAAAGAGTATTGAGTTTATTCGAGTTTTTGTATCATTTGTAGCCTAATTACAACAAATACACAAAATTATTTTGATTGACATTTCTTATTCATATATATTATAATTGTTGTGTTCTCGAACCTTTATTACATGAATTGACTTGAATAGTTAACACAAATGCATTATAACTGTATTTAGTTTATTCGAGTTTTGAATCATATGTAGCCCCATTTCAACGCATAAAATCATCAAAATATAAAAAGTCATTTTCTATGTTGTCTACTACTCGTTTGTTTTATAATTTTTGTGTTCTTCAACCTTTATGACACGACTGGAGTTAAAAGATTAACACAAGTACATTATGACATATTCAGTTTATTCGAGATTTGTATCATTTTTAGCCACATTTCCACATATAATATTACCAAAATACAAAAAGATGTTTTGAATAGTGTCCCCTATTCGTTTATATTATAATCGATGTGTCCTCAAACTTTTATGACCCGAATAGTGTTGAAAGATTATCACAACACAAGTGCATTAAAATAGTATTCAGTTTATTCGAGATCATTAGTAGCCTTATTTCCAATCAAAAAATCATCAAAATACACAAACTTCTTTTGAATAACATCTACTATTCATTTATATTATAATTATTATGTTCTCAAGCCTTTATGGCATGAATGAAGTAAAAAGAATAACAAAAATGTGTTATAATGATCTTTAGTTTATAAGTGTTTTGTATCATTCGTAGCCTCATTCCGACATATATATTACCGAAATACATAAAAATATTTTGAATGAAAACCTCTATTCATTTATATTATAGTCGTTGTAGTCTCAATCCTTTATAACATGAAAAAAATAGAAAGATTGACACTTGTATCATTAGTAGCCTCATTTTCAACTCATAAAATAATCAAAATACACATAAGATATTTTGAACTATATTTTATATTTGTTTATATTTTAATCATCTTGCTCTCGAACCTTTATGACATTAATAACTTAGAATGATTAACACAAATACATTAAAATAATATTCAGTTTACACTGATTTTCAGTCATGTGTAGCCCCATTTCAATGCAAAGTCACCAAAACACACCAAAGTTCTTTTGAATGTTGTCTCATATTCATTTAAATTACAATCTTTATGTTCTCAATCCTTTATGACACGAATAGAGTTAAAAGATTAACACAAATGTGTTATAAAAATTTACAATTTATTAGTGTTTTGTTTCATTTGTAGACTCATTTCAACGCATAATATCACTAAAATACACAAAAATATTTTGATTGATATTATCTATTCATTTATATTATAGTCATTGTGTTCTCGAACCTCTGTGACAAAAATTGCGTTGAATGTTTCACCTAAATGCATTAAAATGATATTCAGTTTATTCGAGTTTTTAATCATATGTAGCCCAATTTCAACGCATAAAATAACCAAAATACACAAAGTTAGTTTGGATGATGTCTCCCATTAGCTTATATTATAATCGTTGTGCTCTCGATCTTTATGACATAAGTAGAGTTGAAACATTAACAAAAATACATTATAACGGTATTCAGTTTATTAGATTTTTATATTATTTGTAGCCTCATTTCAACACATAATATCATCAAAATACATAAAGATATTTAGAATGATGTCCCCTATTCATTTATATTATAACTTATGTGTTCTCGAACCTTCATGACATGAATATAGTTGAATGATTATCAAAATGGATGAAAACCATATACAGTTTATTCAAGTTTTGTAACATTTGGAGCTTTATTTTGACTAATAAAAAAATCACCAAAATACACAAATGTTATTTTAAATGATATCCCATATTCAATTAAATTATAATCATTGTGTTCTCGAATCTTTATGACATAAATAGCGTTGAAAGACTAACACAAATGCATTAAAATTATATTCTGTTTATTCGAGATTTTAATCATATGTAGCCCTATTTCAATGCATAAAATCATTAAAATACACAAAGATATTTTGATTGATGTCCCAATTTGTTTATATTATAATGGTTGTGTTCTCAAACCATTATGACAAGAATAGAGTTGAAAGAATAACACAAATGCTTTATAATAGTGTTTTGTATCCTTTTTAGCCTCATTTCAACACATAATATTACCAACATACACAAAGTTGTTTTTAATTATATCCTCTATTCATTTATATTATAATTGATGTGTTCTCAAACCCTTATGACATGAATAACATTGAATGATTAACGCAAATGCATTAAAAATAATATTCTGTTTATTTGAGTTTCGAATCCTTTATAGACTCATTTCAACGCATAAAATCATCAAAATACACAAAGTTATTTTCAATGATGTCCACTTTTCATTTATATTATAATTGTTGCGTTCTCGAATCTTTATGACACAAAAAGAGTTGAAAGATTAACACGACTGCACTATAATGGTATACAATATATTTGACTTTTGTATCATTTGTAGCATTATTTCATTACATTATATCACCAAAATGCACAAAGATTTTTTGAATGATGTCCCCAGTTCATTTATATTATAATAGATGAGGTCCCAAACGTTTATGACATCAATAGCATTGAGAGATTAACACTAATGCATTAAAATAGTATTCAGTTTATTCGTGTTTTGCATCATTTGTACCCTCATTTCAACTCATAAAATCACAAAAGAGCACAAGATTATTTTGAATGACGTTTAATATTTATTTATATTATAATCATTATATTCTCGAGGCTTTTATGACATGAATGGCGTTAAAAGATTAAAAAAATGTATTATAACGGTATTTAGTTTATTATTATTATGTATCACTTGTAGGCCCATACACATAATATCATCAAAATAAGCAAAAATATTCTTAATGACATCCCTTATTCATTTATATAATAGTCGTTGTGTTCTCAAACTTTTATGATATTAATAGTATTGAAATATTTACATAAATTCATTCTAATGATATTCAGTTCATTAGAATTTTGTATCATTTGTAGCCTCATTTGCACACATAATATCACCAAAATACACAAAGATGTTTTGAATGATGTTTTATATTCATTTATATTTTAATCATTGTGTTCTCTAACCTTCGACATTAATAACGTTCAAAAATACAGATGTATTAAAACAATATTCAGTTTATTCGAGTTTTGAATCATATGTAGCCCCATTTCAACGCATGAAATCACCAAAATACACAAAATAATTTTTAATGTTGTCTGTTCATTTGAATTACAATCTTTATGTTCTTGATACTTTTTGACACAAATTGAATTAAAAGATTAACACGAATGTGTTATAACGATATCCGATTTATTAGTAATTTGTATCATTTGTAGACTCATTTTAACACACAATATCACTAAAATACACAATGATAATTTTAATGATGTTCTCTATTCATTTATATTATATTCGTTGTGTTCTCGGACCTTTGTGATAAAAATAGCGTTGAATGTTTCACACAAATGTATTAAAATGATATTTAGTTTATTCAAGTTTTGAATTTTATGTACCCCAATTTCAACGCATAATAACAGTACACAAAATTATTTTGAATGATATCCCTCATTAGTTTAAATTATAATTGTTGGATTATGAAACCTTTATGACATAAATATAGTTAAAACTTTAACACAAATGCATTATAACGGTATTCAGTTTATTAGAATTTTATATTATTTGTAGCCTCATTTAAACACTTAATACCACAAAAATGCACCAAGATGTTTTGAATGATGTTCTCTATTCATTTATATTATAATCATTGTATTCTCGAACCTTTATGACATGACTAGTATTGAATGATTATCAAAATGCATTAAAGTGATATTCAGTTGATTCAAGTTTTGTATTTTTTGTAGCCTAGTTTTTACTAATAAAATCACCAAGATATACAAATTTATTTTGAATGATGTCCCATATTCGATTATATTATAATCATTGTGTTCTAGAATCTTTATGACACAAATAGCGTTGAAATATTAACACAAATGCATTAAAATGGTGTTTCGTTTATTCGAGTTTTGAATCATAGATAGCCCCATTTCAACGCGTAAAATCACCAAAATACACAAAGATCTTTTGAATGATGTTCATTATTTGCTTATATTATCATTGTTGTGTTCTTGAAACTTTATGACAAGAATAGAGTTGAAAGATTAACACAAATGCATTATAACGGTATTTAGTTTATTCGAGTTTTGAAGAATTAGTAGCCACATTTTAATGAATAAAATCACCAAAATACAGAATGTTATTTTGAATGTTGTCTCCTATTTATTTGTATTATAATCTTTATGTTCTCGAACCTTTATGAAACGAATAGCGTTGAATGATTAACACACGCATTAAAAGAGTATTCAGTTATTTGAGTTTTGTATCATTTATAGCCAAATTTTAACACATAATATCACCAAAATGCACAAAGTTATTTTGAATGACATCCCCAATTCATTTATATTATAGTTATTGTGTTATCAAACCTTTATTACATGAATAGAAATATTAACACAAATGTATTATAACAATATTCAATTTATTCGAGTTTTGAATCTTATGTAACCCCCATTTAAACGCATAAAATCATCAAAATACACAAAGTCATTTTCTGTGTTGTCTACTATTCGTTTGTATTATAATTTTTTTATTCTCTAACCTTTATTACATGACTAGAATAAATTGATTAAGACAAGTACATTATAACGGTATTCAATTTATTCAAGTTTCATATCATCTGTAGCCACATTTCAACATATAATATCACCAAAATACATAAAGATGTTTTGAATTGTGTCCTCTATTTGTTTATATTATAATCTATGTGTTCTTAAACCTTTATGACATGAATAACGTCGAAACATTATCACAAATGCATTAAAACAATATTCAATTTATTCGAGTTTTGTATCATTTGTAGCCTCATTTCAACTCATAAAAATCACCGAAATACACAAAGTTGTTTTCAATGATGTCTACTATTCATTTATATTAAAATCATTATGTTCTCGGGCCTTTACGATACTAATGGAGTAAAAAGATTAACAAAAATGTCTTATAACGGTCTTTAGCTTATTAGTGTTGTAGCCTCATGTCGACACATATATTACAAAAATACACAAAAAAATCGAATGAAATCCCCTATTCATTTATATTATTTTCGTTGTGTTCTCGAACAGTTATGACATAACGAGAGTTGAATGATTGAAACAAATTAATTATAACGATATTCAGTTTATTAGAGTTTTGTATCATTTGTAACCTCATTTGCACACAAAATATCATCAAAATACACAAATATATTTTGAACGATATTTTCTATTCGTTTATATCTTAATCATTTTGATCTTGAATCTTTATGACATTAATAACATTAAAAGATAAACATAAATGCATTAAAACAATATTTAGTTTATTCTAGTTTTGAAACGTATGTAGCCCCATTTCGATGCAAAATCGTCAAAATACACAAATTTATTTTTAATGTTGTCTCCTATTCATTTTAATAACATTCTCTATGACTCAATCCTTTATGACACGAATAAAGAAAAAGATCAACACAAATGTGTTATAACGATATTCAGTTTATTAGTGTTTTGTTTCATTTGTAGTCTCATTTTAACACATAATATCTCTAAAATACACAAAGATATTTTGATTGATGTTCTCTATTCTTTTATACTATAGTTGTTGTCTTCTCAGACATCTGAGACAAAATAGCGTTGAATGTTTTACACAAATTCATTAAAATGATATTTAGTTTATTTGAGTTTTTAATCATATGTAGAACAATTTCAATGAATAAAATAATCAAAATACCCAAAGTTAATTTGAATGATGTCCCCCATTAGTTTATATTGTTGTCGTTGTGTTCTCGATCTTTATGGCATAAATAGAGTTAAAACATTAATACAAATGTATTATAATAGTATTCAGTTTATTAGATTTTTGTATTATTTATAGCCTCATTTTAACATATAATATCATCAAAATACACAAAGATATTTTGAATGACATCCCCTATTCTTTTATATTATAACCGATGTGTGTTCGAACCTTCATGACACGAACAACGTTGAATGATTATCAAAATGCTTGAAAACCATATTCAGTTTATTCAAGTTTTGTACCATTTGGAGCTTTATTTCGACTAATAAAAAAATCACCAAAATACACAAAATTATTTTAAATAATATCTCATATTCGATTATATTATAATCATTGTGTTCTCCAATCTTTAGCACAATAGTAGCGCTGAAAGACTAACAAAAATGCATTATAATTATATTTTGTTTATTCGAGATTTGAATCATATGTAGCCCCATTTTAACGCATAAAATCACCAAAATACATAAAAATGTTTTGAATGATGTGCCCTATTCGGTTATAATATAATTGTTGTGTTTTGGAACCATTATGACAAGAATTGAGTTTAAAGATTAACACAAATGCATTATAAAGGTGGTTAGTTTATTAGTGTTTTGTCTAAATTTTAGCCTCGTAACAACACATAATATCACCAACAATCACGAAGTTATTTCAAATTTGTCCCCTATATGTTTATATTATAATCGACGTGTTCTCGAACCCTTATGACATGAATAACATTGAAAGATTAACATAAATGCATTAAAATAGTATTTTATTTATTCGAGTTTTGAATCATAGGTAGCACCACTATTATGCGTGAAATCACCAAAATACACAAAAATATCTTAAATAATGTCCCCTAGTCATTTATATTATAATTATTGTGGTCTCAAACCTTTATTACAAAAATAGAGTTGAAGATTCACACAAATGCATTATAATGATATTCAATATATTCGAGTTTTGAATCATAGGTTGAATGATTAACACATTTCAATGCAAAAAAATCACCAAAATACTGAAAGTCATTTTGAATGTTCTCTCCTATTCGTTTGTATTATAATCTTTATGTTATCGAGCATGAATAGCGTTGAATGATTAACACAAATGCATTAAAAGAGTATTGAGTTTATTCGAGTTTTTGTATCATTTGTAGCCTAATTACAACAAATACACAAAATTATTTTGATTGACATTTCTTATTCATATATATTATAATTGTTGTGTTCTCGAACCTTTATTAAATGAATAGACTTGAAAGGTTAACACAAATGCATTATAATTGTATTTAGTTTATTCGAGTTTTGAATCATATGTAGCCCCATTTCAACGCATAAAATCATCAAAATACAAAAAGTCATTTTCTATGTTGTCTACTACTCGTTTATTTTATAATTTTTGTGTTCTTCAACCTTTATGACACGGCCGGAGTTAAAAGATTAACACAAGTACATTATGACATATTCTGTTTATTCGAGATTTGTATCATTTTTAGCCACATTTCCACATATAATATTACCAAAATACAAAAAGATGTTTTGAATAGTGTCCCCTATTCGTTTATATTATAATCGATGTGTCCTCAAACTTTTATGACCCGAATAGTGTTGAAAGATTATCAAAACACAAGTGCATTAAAATAGTATTCAGTTTATTCGAGATCATTAGTAGCCTTATTTCCAATCAAAAAATCATCAAAATACACAAACTTCTTTTGAATAACATCTACTATTCATTTATATTATAATTATTATGTTCTCAAGCCTTTATGGCATGAATGAAGTAAAAAGAATAACAAAAATGTGTTATAATGATCTTTAGTTTATAAGTGTTTTGTATCATTCGTAGTCTCATTCCGACATATATATTACCGAAATACACAAAAATATTTTGAATGAAATCCTTTATTGATTTATATTATAGTCGTTGTATTCTCAAACCTTTATGACATGAAAAAAAATAGAAAGATTGACACTTGTCCTCATTTCCAACTCATAAAATCATCAAAATACACATAAGATATTTTGAACTATATTTTCTATTTGTTTATATTTTAATCATCGTGCTCTCGAACCTTTATGGCATTAATAACTTAGAATGATTAACACAAATACATTAAAATAATTTTCAGTTTACACTAATTTTCAGTCATGTGTAGCCCCATTTCAATGCAAAGTCACCAAAACACACCAAAGTTCTTTTGAATGTTGTCTCATATTCATTTAAATTACAATCTTTATGTTCTCAATCCTTTATGACACTAATAGAGTTAAAAGATTAACACAAATGTGTTATAAAAATTTACAGTTTATTAGTGTTTTGTTTCATTTGTAGACTCATTTCAACGCATAATATCACTAAAATACACAAAAATATTTTGATTGATATTCTCTATTCATTTATATTATAGTCATTGTGTTCTCGGACCTCTGTGACAAAAATTGCGTTGAATGTTTCACCCAAATGCATTAAAATGATATTCAGTTTATTCGAGTTTTTAATCATATGTAGCCCAATTTCAACGCATAAAATAACCAAAATACACAAAGTTAGTTTGAATGATGTCTCCCATTAGCTTATATTATAATCGTTGTGTTCTCGATCTTTATGACATAAGTAGAGTTGAAACATTAACAAAAATACATTATAACGGTATTCAGTTTGTTAGATTTTTATATTATTTGTAGTCTCATTTCAACAAATAATATCACCAAAATACATAAAGATATTTAGAATGATGTCCCCTATTCATTTATATTATAACTGATGTGTTCTCGAACCTTTATGACATGAATAGAGTTGAATGATTATCAAAATGGATGAAAACCATATACAGTTTATTCAAGTTTTGTAACATTTGGAGCTTTATTTTGACTAATAAAAAAATCACCAAAATACACAAATGTTATTTTAAATGATATCCCATATTCAATTAAATTATAATCATTGTGTTCTCAAATCTTTATGACATAAATAGCGTTGAAAGACTAACACAAATGTATTAAAATTATATTCTGTTTGTTCGAGATTTTAATCATATGTAGCCCTATTTCAATGCATAAAATCATTAAAATACACAAAGATATTTTGAATGATGTCCCTATTTATTTATATTATAATGGTTGTGTTCTCAAACCATTATGACAAGAATAGAGTTGAAAGAATAACATAAATGCATTATAATAGTGTTTAGTTGATTAGTGTTTTGTATCCTTTTTAGCCTCATTTCAACACATAATATTACCAACATACACAAAGTTATTTTTAATGATGTGCTCTATTCATTTATATTATAATTGATGTGTTCTCAAACCCTTATGACATGAATAACCTTGAATGATTAACGCAAATACATTAAAACAGTATTATGTTTATTTGAGATTCGAATCATTTGTAGACTCATTTCAACGCGTAAAATCACAAAAATACATAAAGTTATTTTCAATGATGTCCACTTTTCATTTATATCATAATTGTTGCGTTCTCGATTCTTTATGACACGAAAGAGTTGAAAGATTAACACAACTATATTATAATGATATACAATATATTAGACTTTTGTATCATTTGTAGAATTATTTCAATACATTATATCACAAAAATACACAAAGATATTTTGAATGATGTCTCCAGTTCATTTATATTATAATAGAAGAGGTCCCAAACCTTTATGACATGAAAAGCGTTGAGAGATTAACATAAGTGCATTAAAATAATATTCAGTTTATTCGAGTTTTGCTTCATTTGTAGTCTCATTACAACTCATAAAATCACAAAAATTCACAAGATTTTTTCGAATGATGTTTAGTATTTAAATAATATTCAGTTTATTCAAGTTTTGAATCATATATTGCCCCATTTCAACGCACAAAAATCAACAATATACACAACATTATTTTGAATGTTATCTCCTTTTCGTTTGTATTATAATCTTTATGTTCTTGAACTTTTGTGACACGAATAGAGTTACAAGATTAACACAAATGTGTTATAACGATATTCAGTTTATTAGTGCTTTGTATCATTAGTAGCCTCATTTCAACATATAATATCACCAAAATATACAAAGATGTTTTGAATGATGTCCTATATTCCATTATATTATAATCGATGTATTCTCGAACATTTATGGCATAAATAATGTTGAAGGTTAACACAAATTCATTAAAATGATATTTAGTTATTCGAGTTTTGAATAGTCTATAGCCCCATTTCAACGCATAATATCACCAAAATACACAAAGTTATTTTAAATGATGTTTTCTATTCGTTTATATTATAATCGTTGTGTTTTCAAACCTCTATGACATTAATAAAGTTGAGAAATTAACACAAATGCATTATATCGATATTCAGTATATTCGAGTTTTGTATCATTTGTTGACTCATTTCAACACATAATATCAGCAAAATACAGAAAAATATTTTTAATGATGTCCCATATTACTTTATACTATAATCAATGTGTTCTCGAACTTTTATGATATGAATAGTGTTGAAAGATTAACATAAGTACATTAAAATGGTATTCTAGTTATTCGAGTTTTTATATCATTGGCAGCCTCATTTCAACTCATAAAGTCACTAAAATACACAAAGTTATTTTTAATGATGACCCCTATTTATTTATATTATAATCTTTATGTTCTTGATCCTTTATGACACAAATAGAGATAAAAAAATTGACACAAATAGAGATTAAAAAAAATTAACACAAATGTATTATAATGGTATTCAGTTGATTTGAGTGTTCTATCATTTGTTGCCTCATTCAACACATAATATCATGAAAATACACAAAGATATTTTGAATTTCATATTCCTTTATTTTATAATTCATGTGTTCTCCAACTTTTATGACATGAATAACGTTGCGAGATTAACACAAATGTATTAAAATAGTATTCAGTTTATGTAGGTTTCTTATATTATTCGCAGCCCCATTTCAACACCTCACCAAAATACACAGTTATATTATAATCTTTATGTTATCGATCCTTTATGATATGAATGGAGTTGAAAGATTAACACAAATGCACTATAATGGTTTTCAGTTTATTAGAGTTTTGTATCATTTGTATCCTTATTTTAATAGATAATATCACTAAAATTCACAAAGATATTTTGAATGATATCCCATTTTTGGTTATATTATAGTCATTGTGTTATTGACCCTTTATGACAAGAATAGATTTAACAGATTAACACAAATGCATTATAACACTCTTCAATTTATTAGTGTTTTGTTCCTTTTGTAGTCTCATTTCGCACTTAAATCTCCAAAATCTCCAAATATAATATGATCAATATTCCCTATGACTTGAATAGACTTGAATAGACCCTTTATGACAAGAATAGAGTCGTTGTGTTCTCGCACCTTTATGACTTGAATAGAGTTTAAAGATTCACACAAATGCATTATAATGGTATTCAATTATTAGAGTTTTGAAATTATATGTAGCCCCATTTCAATTTAAAAAAATCACCAAAATCCACAAAGTTATTTTGAATGTTGTATCATATTCGTTTATATTATTATCTTTATGTTTTTTGAATCTTTTATGATATGAATAGTTTTAAAAGATTAACACAAATGTGTTATAATGATATTCAGTTTATTAGTGTTTTGTATCATTTTTAACCTCATTTCAACACATAATATCACCAAAATACACAAATATATTTTGAATGTTATCTCGTATTATTTTATATTATAATCGATGTGTTCTCGAACATTCATGACATTAATAGAGTCAAAAGATTAACACAAATGCATTATATCGCTATTCAGTTAATTAGAGTTTTGTATCATTTGTAGCCTCATTTCAACATATAATATCACTAAAATACACATTGATATTTTGAATGATGTCCCATAATCATTTATATTATAGTCGATGTGTTCTCGAACTTTTATAACACAAATAGCATTGAAAGATTAACACAAATGCATTAAATAGTATTCAGTTTATTCGAGTTTTTATATCATTTGTTACCTCATTTCAACTCATAAAATCACTAAAATACACAAAGTTAATCTGCATTATAAAGGTATTCAGTTTATTAGAGTTATGTATCATTTGTAGACTCATTTCAACGGACAATATCATCAAAATAAATAAAGATATTTTTAATGATATCCACTATTAGTTTTTATTCTAGTAGTTGTGTTATCAAACCTTTATGACATGAATAAAGTAGAAAGATTAGCACAAATGTATTATAACGGTATTCTGTTTATTAGAATTTTGTATCATTTGTAGCCTCATTTCAACACATAATATCACAAAAATATACGAAGATATTCCGAACGATGTTCCCTGTTCATTTATATTTTAATAATTGCATTATCAAACCTTTATGACATGAATAACGTTGAAAGATTAACACAAATGCATTAAAATAATATTCAGTTTATTCGAGTTTTAAATCATATGTAGCCCAATTTCAACGCATAAAATCACCAAAATACACAAAGATATTTTTAGTGATGTCCCATAAATTCGTTTATATAATTGATGTGTACTCAAATCTTTTTTACAAGAATAGAGTTGAAAGCTTAACACAAATGCATTAATAATATTCAGTTTATTCGAGTTTTGAATCATATGTAGCTCCATTTCAATGCATAAAATCATAAAAATATATAAAATTATTTTTCAATGTTATCTCCTATTTGTTCGTATTATAATCTTTATGTTCTTGAACCTTCATGACACGACAAGAATTAAAAGATTAACACAAATGCATTATAATGGTATTCAGTTTATTTGGATTTTGTATAATTTGTAACTCCATTTTAATATATAATATCACCAAAATACACAAACATGTATTGAATGATGTCCCACATTCGTTTATATTATAATCGATGTGTTCTCGATCCTTTATGACATGAATAACGAAGGATTAACACAAATTTGTTAAAATATTCTAGTTTTGTATCATTTGTAGCCTCATTTCAATATATAAAATCACTAAAATACACAAAGATATTTTGAATGATGTGCCCTATTCAATTATATTGTAATAATTGTGTTCTCAAATATTTTTGATACTAATAGCGTTGAATGATTAACACAAATTAGAATGATATTTTGTTTATTCGAGTTTTAAATCATATGTAGCCCCATTGGCCATTACAATGCATAAATTATCAAAATATACACATTTATTTTGAATTATACCCCTATTTATTTATATTATAATTATTGTGTGCTTGAACCTTTATGACAACAATAGAGCTAGAAGATTAAACCAAATGCATTATAATGGTTTACTGTTTATTAGAGTTTTGTATCATTTGTAGCCTCATTTCAGTTCATAATATCACTAAAATGCACAAAGATATTTTGAATGATGTCCCCTACTCATTTATATTATAATCAATGTGTTCCGAACCTTTACGACATGAATAGCGTTGAAAGATTAACACAAATGCATTAAAACAGTATTCAGTTATTCGAGTTTTGCATCATTTGTAGTTTCATTTCAACTCTTAAAATCACCAAAATGCACACGGTTATTTTAAATGTTGTTTACTATTTATTTATATTATAATCATATGTTCTTGAGTCTTTATGACATGAATGGCGTTAAAAGACTAACAAAAATGTGTTATAACGGTATTTAGTTTATTATCATTTTGTATCACTTGTAGGCCCATTTCAACACATAATATCGTCAAAATAAACAAAAATATTTTTAATGATATCTCTTATTCATTTATATTATAGTCGTTGTGTTTTCAACCTTTATGACATGAATAGTGTTGAAAGATTAACATAAATTCATTAAAATAATATTCAGTTTATTAGAGTTTTATATCATTTATAGCCTCATTTGCACACATATTATCACCAAAATACACAAAGATATTTTGGATAATATTTTCTATTAGTTTATATTTTAATCATTGTGTTCTCTAACCTTTCCGACATTAATATCGTTCAAAAATACATATGCATTAAAATAATCTTCAGTTTATTTGTGTTTTGAATCATATGTAGTCGCATTTCAACGCATTAAATCACCAAAATATACAAAGTCATTTTGTATGTTGTCTAATATTCGTTTGTATTATAATATTTGCGTTCTTGAACATTTATGACACGACTAGAGTTTCCAGATTAACACAAGTACATTATAATAATATCAATTTTATTCGAGTTTTCTATCAATTATAGTCTCATTTCAACATACAATATCACCAAAATATACAAATATATTTTGAATGATGTCTCATATTTGTTTATATTATAATCGATATGTTCTCAAGCTTTTATGATATATATAGCGTCAAAAGATTACAACAAGTTCATTAAAATAATATTCAGTTTATTCAAATTTTGTATCGATTGTAGCCTCATTTGCACACATAATATCACCAAAATGAACAAAGATATTTTGAATGATGTTTTTTATTTTTTATATTTTAATTATTGTGTTCTCAAACCTTTATGACATTAGTAACATTGAAATATTAACACAAATATATTAAAATAATATTCAGTTTATTCTAGTTTTGAACCATATGTAATCCCATTTTATTGCAAAATCATCAAAATACACAAAGTTATTTTGAATGTTGTCTCATATTCGTCTAAATTACAATCTTTATGTTCTCGATCCTTTTTGACACTAATAGAATTAAAATATTAATATGAATGTGTTATAATGATATTCAGTTTATTAGTATTTTGTATCATTTGTAGACACATTTTAACACGCAATATCACTAAAATACACAATGATATTTTTAATGATGGCCTCTATTCGTTTATAATATAGTCGTTGTGTTCACCCTTGTGACAAAAATAACGTTGAAAGTTTCACACAAATGTATTAAAATGATATTTAGTTTATTCAAGTTTTGAATTTTATGTACCCCAATTTCAACGCATAAAATCACAAAAATATACAAAATTATTTTAATGATGTTCCCCATTTATTTAAATTATAATCGTTGTGTTATGAAACCTTTATAACATAAATAGATTTAAAAATATTAACACAAATGCATTATAATAATATTCAGTTTATTAGAATTTTATATTATATATAGCCTCATTTAAACACATAATAGCACCAAAATACACCAAGATGTTTTGAATGATGTTTCCTATTCATTTATATTATAATCGTTGTGTTATCTAACCTTTATGACATGAATAACGTTGAATGATTATCAAAATACATTAAAATGATATTCAGTTTATTGAAGTTTTGTATCATCTCTAGCCTAATTTCGACTAATAAAATCACCAAAATATACTAATTTATTTTGAATGATATCCCATATTTGATTATATTATAATTATTGTGTTTTATAATCTTTATGACACAAATAACGTTGAAAGATTAACACAAATGTATTAAAATGGTATTCTGTTTATTCGAATTTTGAATCATAGATTTTTGAATCATAGATGTTTTCAACGCATAAAATCACCAAAATACACAAAGATATTTTTAATAATATTATCTATTTGTTTATATTATAATTGTTGTGTTATCAAAATTTTATGACAAGAATAGAGTTGAAAGATTAATACAAATGCATTATAACGGTATTTAGTTTATTCGAGTTTTGAAGAATTGGTAGCCACATTTGAATGTATAAAATCACCAAAATACAAATGTTACTTTAAATGTTATCTCCTATTCGTTTGTTTTATATGTTTTATGTTCTCGAACCTTTATGTCACGAATAAGTTGAATGATTAATACAAATGCATTAAAAGAGTATTCAATTTATTTAAATTTTGTATCATTTGTAGCCAAATTTCAACACATAAAATCACCAAAATATACAAATTTATTTTGAATGACATTCTCTATTCATTTTTATTATAGTTGTTGTGTTCTCGAACCTTTATTACTTGAGTAGAGTTGAAAGATTAACACAAATGTATTATAATAATATTCAATTTATTCGAGTTTTGAATCACACGTAGCACCTATTTCAATGCATAAAATCATCAAAATACACAAAATCATTTTTTATGTTTTCTACTATTCATTTATATTATAATTTTTTTGTTCTTGAACCTTTATTACACGACTAGAGTTAAAATATTAACACAAGTACATTATAACAATATTCAGTTTATTCGAGCTTCGTATTATTTGTAGCCACATTTCAACATATAATATCATCAAAATACACAAAGATATTTTAAATGGTGTCCCCTATTCATTTACATTATAATCGATGTGTTCTCAAACCTTTATGACATGAATAACTTTGAAAGATTATCACAAATGCATTAAAATAATATTCAGTTTATTTGAGTTTTGTTTCATTTGTAGCCTCATTTCAACTCATAAAAATCACTAAAATACATAAAGTTATTTTGAATGATTTCTTCTATACATTTATATTATAAGCATTATGTTCTCAAGCCTTTATGATACGAATGGAGTTAGAAGATTAGCACAAATGTGTTATAACGGTGTTAAGTTATTAGTGCTTTATATCATTTGTAGCTTCACTTCGACAAATATATTACAAAAATACACAAAAAAGATTTGAATGAAATTCCCTATTCATTTATATTATATTTGTTGTGTTCTCGAACCGTTATGACATAACGAGAGTTGAATGATTGATACAAATTCATTATAACGATATTTAGTTTATTAGAGTTTTGTATCATTTTGTAGCCTCATTTGCACACAAAATATCATCAAAAATACACAAAATATATTTTGAACGATGTTTTCTATTTATTTATATTTTAATCATTATATTCTCGAACCTTTATGACATTAATAACATTAAAAGATAAACATAACAACATTAAAATAATATTCAGTTTATTCTAGTTTTGAAACATATGTAGCCCCATTTCAATGCAAAATTGATAAAAATAGACAAAATTATTTTTAATATTGTCTCCTATTCGTTTAAATTACAATATTTATGTTCTCAATCTTTTATGACACGAATAGAGTTAAAAGAATAGTACAGAATGATTAATACAAATGCATTAAAAGAATATTTAGTTTATCCGAGTTTTGTATCATTTGTATCCTCATTTCAATAAATAAAATGATCAAAATATACAAAGTTATTTTGAATGACATTTCCTATTCATTTATATTATTGTTGTTGTGTTCTTGAACCTTTATTAAATGAATAGAATTGAATGACTAACACAAATGCATTATAATTATATTTAATTTATTCAAATTTTGAATCATATGTAACCCCATTTCATTGCATAAATTTATCAAAATACACAAAGTCATTTTCTATATTGTCTACTATTCATTTGTAATATAATTTTTATGTTCCTGAACATTTATGACACGACTAGAGTTGAAAGATTAACACAAGTACATTATAATAGTATTCAGTTTATTCGAGTTTTGTATCATTTGTAGCCTCATTTCTAACTCATAAAATCACCAAAATACATAAAATTCTTTTGAATGATGTATACTATTCATTTATATTATAATCATTATGTTATCAAGCCTTTATGGCATGAATGATGTATATTATTCATTTATAATAGTATTCAGTTATTTTGAGTGTTGTCTCCTATTCGTTTGTATTATGATCTTTATGTTCTTGAACTTTTATGACACGAATAGACTTAAAAGATTAACACAAATGTGTTATAATGATATTCAATTTATTAGTATTTTGTATCATTAGTAGTCTCATTTCAATATATAATATCACCAAAATACAAAGATATTTTGAATGATGTCTCATGCTCCATTATATTATAATCGATGTGTTCTCGAATATTTATGACATGAATAACGTTGAAGGTTAACACAAGTACATTAAAATGATATTTAGTTATTCGAGTTTTGAATAGTCTGTAACCCATTTCAATGTAGAATATCACTAAAATATATAAAGTTATTTTGAATGATGATCTCTATTTATTTATATTATAATCATTGTGTCCTCGAACCTCTATGACATTAATAGAGTTGAAAGATGTTAACAAATGCATTATATCATTATTCAGTATATTCGAGTTTTGTATCATTTGTTGTCTCATTTCAACACATAATATCACCAAAATGTAGAAAAATATTTTTAATGATGTCTCATATTACTTTATACTATAATTAATGTGTTCTCAAACTTTTATGGTATGAATAACATTGAAAGATTAATACAAATGCATTAAAATTATATTCCGATTATTCGAGTTTTTATATCATTGGTAGCCCCATTTCAACTCATAAAATCACTAAAGTATATAAAATTATTTTCAATGATGGCTCCTATTTTTTTTATATTATAATCTTTATGTTCTCGATCCTTCATGACACAAATAGAGTTAAAAATTAACACAAATGTATTATAATGGCATTCAGTTGATTAGAATGTTCTATCATTTGTAGCCTCATTCAACACATAATATCACAAAAATACACAAATATATTTTAAATTATTTCTCATATTCCTTTATATTATAATTGATGTGTTACCGTTGAAAGATTAATACAAATATATTAAAACAATATTCAGTTTATTAGATTTTTATATTATTTGTAGTCTTATTTCAACACATAGTATCACCAAAATACACAAAGATATTTTGAACAAAACTCTATTCAATTATATCTTAATCATTATGTCTCGAACCTTTATGTT
The DNA here is from genome assembly GCA_037127355.1 of Schoenoplectus tabernaemontani. Taxonomy (NCBI): domain Eukaryota; kingdom Viridiplantae; phylum Streptophyta; class Magnoliopsida; order Poales; family Cyperaceae; genus Schoenoplectus; species Schoenoplectus tabernaemontani. The sequence goes on from CM073750.1 coordinate 25,745,578, forward strand.
ATGAATTTCATTATTAGATTAATACAAATGCATTAAAATTATATTCACTTATTCGAGTTTTGTATCATTTGTAGTATCATTTCAACACGCAAAATTATCAAAATACTCAAAGGTGTTTCGAAGATTAATCTTTATTTTTTCGAACCTTCATGTTATGAATAAAGTTAAAAGATTAACACAAATTTATATAATGGTAGTCAATTTATTAGTATTTTGTGTCATTTGTAGATTCATTTCGACGCATAATATCATCAAAATACACCAAGACGTTTTGAATGATGTTTCATATTCTTTTATGATATAAATAACATTGAATATTTTAAATAAATATATTAAAATGATATTCAGTTTATTCGAGTTTTGAATTATATAGCCTAATTTCATCGCATGAAAATATCGAAATACACAAAATTATTTTTGAATGATGTCCCTCGTTGATTTATATTATAATCGTTATGTTCTCGAACAGTTAGAACTTGAATAGTGTTTAAACATTAACACAAATGTATTATAACAATATTCAGATTATTATGTATTATTTGTAGTCTCATTTCAACACATAATATCACCAAAATACTCAAAGATATTTAGAATTAAGTTCCTATTCCTTTATATTTTAATTATTATGTTCTCGAACCTTTATGATATGAATATCATTGGCAGATTAATACAAATATATTAAAATAATATTCAGTTTATTTGAGTTTTATATCATCTGTAGTCTCATTTGAACACATAAAATCACTAAAATACTCAAAAATATTTTGAATGATATTAGTTTATATTATAATTGTTATATTCTCGAACCTTTATAACATGAATAATGTTGAAAGATTAACAAATATGCATTAAATATTTGATAGTTTAATTTGAGTTTTGAATCATATTTAGTCACATTTTAACACATAATATCATCAAAATACTCAAAGAAATTTTAAAAAATATCTCCTATTTATTTATAGGTGGCGTTATTCTAAGAGCAATAATTATAATATTGAGAGCGCATAGGTGACATTATTCTAAGAGAAAAGCTCTCAATATCGTAATTATTACTCTTGAAATAACGCTTCTCTTATTTATATTATAGCTTTTGTGTTCTCGAATCTTTATGGTGACACTATTCTAAGAGAAAAGCTCTCAATATCGTAATTATTACTCTTGAAATAATGCTTCTCTTATTTATATTATAGCTTTTGTGTTCTCGAATCTTTATGATATGAATAGCGTTGAAGGATTAATATAAATGTATTAAAATAATATTATATTTATTCAAGTGTATTTTAATGCATAAAATCATCAAAATTCATAAAGTTATTTTCTCAAACCTTTATTCCAAGGATAAAGTTGAAAGAACCACACAAATGCATTATAATGTTATTCAGTTTAATAGTGTTTTGTATAATTTATAGTTTTTTTTAACTCATAAAATTATAAAAATACATAAAGATATTTTGAATGATGTTATCTATTCAATTATATTATAATCATTATGTTTACAAAAAATTTGACATGAGTAGCATTGAAAGATTAACACAAATACATAAAAAGTATACTATATTTATTCGAGTTTTGAATCATATGTACCCCTATTTCAATGCATAAAATTATAAAAATACATAAAATTATTTTGAATGATATCTCATATTTATTTATATTATATTTTTTTTATTCTTTAACCTTTATAGAAAAATAAAGTTGAAAGATTGAGATAAATGTATCATAATAATATTTAATTTATTACAGTTTTATATCATTTTTGGTCTTAAATCAACATATAATATCACCAAAATATACAAAGATATTTTGAGTGATATTTCCTATTCGTTTATTTTATAATCGATGTGTTCTCAAACTTTTATGATATGAATAACATTGTGAGGTTAACACAAAAGGATTTAAATGGTATTCCTTTTATTCAACTTTCATATCATTTGTAGCCCTATACTCATAAATCATTAAAATATACAAAGTTATTTTGAATGATGTCTCTTATTCATTTATATTATAATATTTATATTCTAAAATCTTTATCACACAAATGGAGTTAAAAGATTGTCACAAATGTGTTATAACTGCACTAAGATTTTTAGTATTTTTTATCATTTGTAATCTAATTTAAACACATAATATCACCAAAATACTAAAAAATCATTGAATGATGTTCCATATTCCTTTATATTATTATAATCAATATGTTCTCGAACCTTTATGACATGTGTTACACTAAACATCTTCTTTTGATTTGTCGATTTGCAAAACAATCTTGAATTTTATAATTTGTCTTGTTTGAGTTTTGTACATGGAATAAAATGTAAATGGATTAGTGTACAAGAACCATGACTAATTATGGGATACAAGAACTTAATCAATACTGCATTAGGCTTAGGTTTAGTTAGACTTAAATTGTGTTGAATTGGTTAAGATAAATTGAGCTTAAACAATAGAGAAAAATGCTTCGGCCCAGTGAATCATTATAACAGTTTAGTAATCGTTATAACGGTTCATCTCAATACTTCAAAATATTCTAAGGTAGAAAAATTCTCATAGAAACCAGAGCGTATCGTTATGTAACGATTCACTAATCGTTGCAACGATTTATGAAACGTATAACGATTCAGTGAATCGTTATAACGTTTCAGCTCAATCAGATCCAACGGTTATTCTTTTTAAGCCGTTATAACGATTCACAAATCATTATAACGGCTCAGGTCAAAAATAGTTTTCTTCATCTATTTCAAAAGATTTATTTTAAAATGATCACCTCTCTCACCGATTATTGTTTGATCCATCTAGCTAAATCATTATTCCACAGAGCTTATTAGCCATATACAAAGTGAGAGAGATAATTCAAGAGATAGAAACACTCAATTGGCCAAATTCTTGTTTAACCTCAATCTCCCAACTTGATCCTTCGTGATCTTCTTGTAATCCGTTTCTTGAGCTGTAGTGCTCACCTTTCTTGAGTTGTAGTGCTCATATTTTTCTTGAGTGTGTTGTCACTCACTTCTTGTTTTGAGTGTGTTGTCACTCACATTTTTTAGTGTGTTGTTACTCTTGTTACCGATAGGCTTGAAAACCCATTTTTGTGTAAGGGACCAAGTTCTACAAGTGTAAAACTATTTTTTAGTGTTTCGGCTCAACCTCAATTGTTGGAGGTTGAGAGTCCCGGATACATAGGTATTTTTAAGCCGAACTCCGTTATATTTTGTGTTCTTATTTGATCTTTTCTTTTCTTTTCTCACATTTCTTTTATTGCTATATTCTTGTGAGAATTGAATCGAATTGAATTGTATTTCACTGCCATTACACTTGAACACTAAGCTTCAAATCGGTTTATACATTTCTACCTTAGGTTCTTTATATTCTTGTACTATTTTGACCTTTAATACCACCATCCTATGTCTATCAACATGAATATTGTTGAAAAATTAACACAAATGCATTTAAACGGTATTTCATTTATTTGAATTTTATATCATTTATAGTTTCATTTCAACTCATAAAATTATTAAAATACATAAAATTATTTTAAATGATATCTCCCATTTTTTATATTATAATCTTTATATTCTCAAATCTTTATCACACGAATAGAGTTAAAAGATTTAAAAAATGAGTTATAACGGTCTTTAGTTTATTTGTCTTTTATATAATTTATAGTCTCATTTCAACACATAATATCATCGAAATATATAAAATTATTTTGAATTATATCCCCTATTCATTGATATTATAGTCATTGTGTTACCGAAACTTTTTGATATAAATAGCATTGAATGTTTCACACAAATATATTAAAATGATATTCAGTTATTTTAAATGCTATTAGTTATTTTATAGCCCAATTTCAACGCATAGAATCACCAAAATATATAAAGTTATTTTAAATGATATCACTCATTAGTTTATATTATAATTATTATGTTCTTTGATCTTTATGATAATAATAGAGTTGAAAGATTAATATAAATGCATTAAAATGATATTTGAAAGATTAATATCAATTTATTTTAGTTTTGCATTATTTGTAGACTCATTTCAACAAATAAAATCATCAAAATATTTGAAGTTGTTTTGAATGATGTCTCTTATTTGTTTGTATTATATTTATTCTGTTTTTGAACCTTTATTACATGACTTGCGTTGAAAGATTAACAAAAATATATTAAAATATCATTCAACTTTTTCGAATTTTGTATTATCTGTGTGCTCATTTTGAACACATAAAATCACCAAAATATTTAATTTTATTTTGAATGATATACCATATTTTATTATATTATAATTATTATGTTAAGAAATCTTTATAATACGAATTACATTAAAAAATTAATACAAATATACTAAATCTCTACTTAGTTTATTCAAGTTTTAAATCATATGTAGCATAATTTCAACATTTAAAAGCACTAAAATAATAAATATATTTTGAAGTGATGTTTCCTATTTATTTATTTGATAATTATTGTGTTCTTGAATATTTATGACATGAGTGAAATTAAAAGATTAACATAAATATATTAAAATAATATTCATTTTAATCGAGTTTTGTATCATTTGTAGCCTCATTTAACACCAAAAATCATCAAAATACTTATAGTTATTTTCAATGATATCCTTATTCGCTTATATTATAATCGATGTGTGCCCGAACCTTTATGACATGAATAACGTTGAAAGATTATCACAAATACATTAAAATAATATTCAGTTTATTTGAGTTATGTTTCATTTATCATCTAATTTCAACACAAAAAATCACCAAAATATTTATAGTTGTCTTGAATGATGTTCCCTATTCGTTTATAATGTGTTCTTAAACATTTATGAGATGAATGAAGTTGAAAGATTAACATAGTTGTATTAAAATGATATTTAATTTATTAGAGTTTTGTATCATTTGTAATCTCATTTCATCACATAAATTCATCAAAATACATAAAAATATATTGAATGATGTCCACGGCTTTGTTTATATTTTAATGATTGTGTTCTCGTACTTTTATGACATAAATAAAGTTAAAATTTTAACATAAAATATATTAAAATAATATACACATTATTCACGTTTTGAATCATATGACCCATTTCAACACATAATATGACCAAATACACAAAGAAAATTTTTGAATATTATCCTCTATTCATTTATATAATAGTCCTTTTATTCTCAAACTTTTATAACATAAATACCGTTGAATGTTTAACACAAATGCATCATAACAGTATTCAGTTTATTCGAGTTTTGTATTATTTGTAGCCTCATATATGAATATAAAATCACCAAAATACACAATATTATTTTATTATGATGCGCCTTATTTGATTATATTATAATAATTATGTTATCAAACCTTTATGATATGAATAACAATGACAAATTAACACAAATGCATTAAAATAATATTCAGTTTATTCGAGTTTTTTATTATTTATGGCTCATTTTAACACATAAAATCATCAAAATTCTCAAAATTATTTTGAATGATGTCCCATAATCGTTTGTGTTATAGTCTTTGTGTTCTCAAATTTTTATAACATGAATAACATTTAAAGATTAACAAAAATATATTAAAATAATATTTAATTTATTCGAGTTTTAACACCCTGCGCTCCAACACTGATTTTTGACTGTTTCGGAGGTATTACATCCAATTTTCAAGTTTTGTGCTGCTAGACTCATTTTTGCGGTCTTGTAGGTGGCGCGTCCATTTTTCACGTTTTGTGCTTCAAAACTCATTTTCGACGGTATCGGTGTCGCTCCGTCTAGTTTTTACTTTTGTAATCCCGAACTCATTTTGACGGTACCAGTGCTGTTATGTTCAATTTTCACGTTTTGAGCTCTTGCACTCATTTTCGGCTATTCTTGGTCGTTGCACTTAATTTTCAAGTTTTGTGTTACTTAACTCGTTTTCAGCGGTCTCTGGGGTTTGTGTCTACTTTTCACATAATATTTCGCTTCAAAACTCATTTTCGGTGGTACCGGATTGTTATGTGCAATTTTTAGGTTTTTGCGCTCCCGAACTCTTTTTTGACGTTCCAAGGTTATTGCGTTCGGTTCTCACGTTTTGCGCTAACTTATTCATTTTTGGCAGTCTTGGGGCGAGTGCATCCATTTTTCATGTTTTGCGCACCTCAAATTATTTTGGTGGTATGGTGGTCGTTGTGTTCAGTTTTCAAGTTTAATAATTTCAAACTAATTTTTGATGGTTCTGGGGCTATTGTATCCGATTTTCACATTTTGTGTTCTCGCACTCGTTGGCAGTTCCTGGGGCCTTATGTCCAATTTTCAAGTTTTGCGTTTTTAGACTCATTTTCGACAATCTCGGAAGCGTTGTGTCCATTTTCACGTTTTTCTCTCCATAACTCATTTTTGACGATGTCACTGCGTGCATATTACAGATTTTGCGATCCCAGACTCATTTTTGACTATTTCGAGGTTGTTGGGGTCCTACTTTCACGTTTTGTGCTCCTGCACTTGTTTTCGACGGTTGAGGGGTCGTTGCATTTATTTTTCACGTTTTGCGTTTCATACTCGTTTTCAGCGGTCTTGTGGGTGATGTGTTCTTTTTTCATATGTTGTGCTCCACAACTCATTTTCGACAGTATCGAGTCGCTATGTGTAATTTTTAAGTTTTGCGATACCGAACTCATTTTCGATGGTAATGAGGTCGTTGCATCCGGTTTTTCACGTTGTACATTTTCAAACTCCTTTTGGGCGATACCAAGATCGTTGCGTTCAGTTTTTAAATTTTATGATCTTAGAATCATTTTGATGATTCCGGAGCTGTTATGTTTGATTTTCACGTTTTTCCCTTGCGTACTCATTTTCGGATGTTCCGGAAACTAGACAAAATATTCAGGATTTTGATGATGACGTTTCAGCATCACAGCAACAGGGTCCATGAAACACAAGTACACAACAGTGCCATATAAACTGCTTCGTGGGCCTTCTTTTCATCCAACCGACGTCTATTATTTTGCCCTTTCGGCTTTCGGGCCTTTTTTGCTAATCACTACCGTGCATTATTATAAGACCTCTGCAACTTTTGAGTCGAGTTCTCCTTTTTATGTTTACTTGCAAAACATAGTAAAAGGTCTTGATTAAAGGCTTAAAGCTACAAGAAATGCCTCTACGAATTCCGATGCGGCTGTTTATTTGGAAAGGAGCCGTACATGATGAAATGGAGAAATGAGCCGAGAGAAGAATCAATGAATCATTGAGAAAAGACGAGGTCAAAATAGGTCATAATCTAATAATAGCAGGTGCAGGGCATTTGACCGGCCGCTTACCATTCCCTTGTCGGCCACCTCTTGTCCAGTACCCTTCACCTGTCCTTTTTTACTTTGGAACTCCAATCTCTACTGTTTAGAGGTGGCAGAATCCGATCTGATCCGAAAATTTCGTTCGGATCTTAATCTTATCCGATTTAATTTTTTTAAAAAAAAATCAAACTGTTTCGATCCGACTCGAACCCGACCTGACCCAACCCGACCCAACCCGAGATCAAATGACATTCAATCTAATCAAAATCTATTAAAATCTAAAAAATACAACGTATAAATTAACCCGACCCGCTCGACCCGAACCCGACCCGACCCGCTCGACCTGAACCCGACCCGACCCGAACCCGACCTGACCCGCCCGATTGCCACCTCTACTAATGTTTATCTCTTTTATTTTATTTTTTTGTCCCCTCTCACTTTTTTTTTCTTTTTCCTTTCTTGTTCTTGGGTTTAATTTAAATGGCAACGAGGAAATCTCTGTTTTAGCATTCAGAATTTTCTTTTAATGATTGAATGTACGATTTTTAATTATTTGGGATGAGGGATCAGATTTCAACGAGGAAACCACTGTTTTTTGCATTCAGTCTCATCAGCAAAAGTATGCGGCCCCTCTCGTTTACGTATGGCATGTCATCCTTTTGCAATTTGCTTATTAATTATAGTGACGGAGACAAAAAATATATTTAGTGATATCAATTTATATACTTTAAATATTATTATAAATAATAAAATTAAATATATAAATTTATAAGATAATTTTTGGTAAAGCAGTGAAAGAAAGAAAAACTTCCCTCTAAATTTAATGATGTCAAATGACATTAATATTTATAATGTGGCTCTGTCACTGTATAGTTCTCGACTGCTTCTGACAAACCTTCATTTTAATTATCAAAATTAGAGAATTTGTGGTTACTTAGTTCAATTGCTCCTTCAAAAAATTTATCCATTCTGGAACTTATCAGGTTAATAATCTTATATCCAGGGGCGGATTTAACTTAGGCTAACCCCTGGATGTAGAAAAACAGTATTTTTCGGTAATGTTTTCGGTAATTTGTCATTTTGGAAATTTTTTTGCCCTCCTTGAATTGTCTAATTAATTTTATTGAGAAAAAAATTAATATAATGCATAATGAAATAATTATGCAAATATATCAAAATATAAAGTTCTGTAGACGAAAACTTTCTTCATCAACTTGATTATCTATTATTTTGATCTCTATTTGTTGTTATTTTTAATATATAAAATGTTATTATTTTAATTTTTTTTTATTAGATAAGAATATATATTAAATTATTCATTTTTTATTTAGTATCCGATTAGTTAATGGATTTGAACCCAATAAACTATTATAATCCGATAATTGCTCCCCATATTAAAATCCTACATCCTTCCTAGGTAAACCCAATTAAGGAGTCTTTGGACCTTGATCATGTGACGCATGTTTACATACTGAAAAACATGCATGTACACAGTTTCACCTTTCAAGAGCTAATTTTGTCACAAGTTCTACCAGCAAATGAAGAATTAATAACTACATGTACCAACCCACACATTTCAATCTTGCAGATGGTCTGACATATCTCACAGATGGCGACCCTGATGATTTCTTTGTAGAAGAATCATGCCAAAAAGAATTCCCACTGGGATATATATATGTAATTAGAGGGGGCCAACTGATCTCTCTTCAGGTGAAATCTAAGTAATGGGGTAAGAAGAGCTACAGTGTATATCGTTGTCAATTTGTCATATGGTACGTGATTCGCTTACTTACGAATGTAATAGTGTTTTTAATCAAGTAAATTTTTAGAAGCTTTTTCATTCTGGTACTTCTAACTTTTATTGCTTGCATATATATGAACTTGCTATGTTAGTTTTAGTTCAGGTTCCTAGCTTTATTATTATTATTATTATTCCCTAACACTTTCATATGTTAATATATATAGAAACAATGTGTCATGCCTATTTTATATATAAAAAAAATTAGAGCTTAATTGAACTTGTGCTTTCATAAATATTCTGATTGTAACACTTACAGTTCAATTTTTTAAATTTTATTCTCAAAATATTGACCCAAGTAGCTTAAATAATAACAAAAACATGTAAAATATCAACTTTTATCATTTCTAGATTTTTATTAGTGTTTCTTATGATATTTAAAATATGATTATAGAAGTACCAAAAAAGGTCATTTTAGAAAATAAATTTTTAAAAATCTTAGAGTTTTACAAGTTCATGACATTAATGCTTTTCTTTTTAGCTACATGGATGAATGCTAAGATGTTGTACTTTGAAATTTGACACATAAGCATTTTGGCCTAAACACTTATGAAATTACATTAGCCAAGCACAAATGACTATTCTAATTTTAATTAACTACACAATTTCAACTAGAAATTATCTGTCAAGTAAACTACTACAAAGAATTACAATCAGCCAATCATTATTATCTTCGAAAAATAAATTAGCACCAATTTTATTAAAAAGAAAAAGATTGTCGCTAATAATATTTGTTGAGGACGGTACAACTAAAGTCGAAACTTAGTCACATTCTTGTCTTAAATACTTCACAGAGGGGAGATCTCTCATTGAATCATCATTGGATAGTATTAGATATAATGGTTTAGCTATTTAACTTTTGCAAGATATATGAAAGCGCAATGATAGCCACCATTATGGAGAATCATCCACTAATGATTTGATTAATGATGTAACAATTTTCAAAGTGGTTGTTACATTCCAGAGGTCCTCCTGGTGCCCCCGTATCTTTACCAGGCAATCCTCTTCTGCATATTTAATCTAAAACTGGATTTATCCGTTGCAAGAGTTCATGTGTACACGCCATTTGGTGGAGGCAGACAATCATGACACCGCATTTACTACAGAGTACAATACCAGCAAATAGTACACAGTACAGTGCATACCGTCGATATCAGTTTTCTTTTTTCTTTTTAGATAAGAAAATAACTTTTCTGTTTATTTTTAGATAAATAAGGAAGTTTAACTTGTCCAATTTTAAATATTTATATAAAAAAATTATTACCAAGAGCGTTGTTTCTACAGATTTTTTTTATAGTAAATAAAATAATTAAATATATGAATTTGATAAGATGGCCCTGGTATTTCGCCCCCTTAGCCAGACCTGAGTTTCAAACTCGGGTCCAGCACCTTGGCCCGAGTTTGAAACTCGGGTCCAATTTTTTTCTTTCCGTTTGTTTATTTATTATTTTTAATAGGTTTTAATAGTTCATTCCATTTATTTATTATTTTTAAATATTTATTATGTTTTTTATACTCCGTTATAGCCATTTTTTAGGCCAAAAAACATCATCTGATGGCTCAAAAACTCATTTGAAATTTTAACTTTCATTTTTTCATTTCTTTCTTTAGATTTTTTCATAGAAATTGTATAATTTTTCATATTATTACATGAGCATGATGTATGTATGTATATTGAGTAAATATTTTTTTTAATTATTGGATGCATAATTATATTTTTTATATTAGTTATTGAATGAGTGAATAATATAAAATAATATTTTTTCTTATCTAAGCAATTTGTCTTTATTCATTGTTGACTCCATATATCAATCTGATTTCATAAAGAACGTTATAGCTAATTTTTTTTAAAAATAAAAATTATCTTTAACAATGATTATTAATTAATCTGAATCCATTCATTAATAAATGTTGTTAAAGATTCTTTTAGCAATTATTTTTAACTAATAATCGTTGCCAAAGAACTCTTTAACAACGATTATTAATTAAAAACTGTTGCTATATTAAAAAAAGTTAAATTCAAAAATAAATATTTAAACATAATAAACAAACTAAATAAACTATTAAAACCTATTAAAAATAATAAATAAATAAACAGAAGAAAAAAAACTAGACCTGAGTTTCAAACTCGAGCCAGGGTGTTGGACCCGAGTTGGAAACTTGGATCTGGCTAGGGGGCGAAATACTAGAGCCATCTTATCAAATCCATATATATAATTATTTTATTTACTATAAAAAAATCTGTTGCTTCTATCACTATATAAAAATAGGTTCTCTAAAATTTATCTTTCTATCAATTTTTAAAATTATTAACTATCAAAAATATCCTTTAACCTATGTATGCAGAGGTAGAGCTTTGTATAGACCATCCTGGGTGTCGCCTCCTCTTATTCACCGAAAATTGCATAAATAGAAGGTGAAATTTAACGAAGTATTAATTATTTTTTCATTATCTGTCCTCTTTTAAATTAAGAACAAATGATGTTTTCATACTAAATAATATAAATTTTGAATTTGCCTCCCTCTAATTTAATATGAAGCTCCGCCCACTGTATATAAGTGTCATTGGTAGTATTATTAATAATTTTTTAATCAAATATGGTAGTCCAAACTATCTAAAACTTAAATATTCATAAAGACTCCCTATCCGAGTTTCTTTATGGATATTTAAAAATTGATTAATATTATAAATAATTAATATAGACTTTCAAACAACTAATAATGTTTTTAAGTATAGAAACAAATAGCTTACCCATGGATAATGAATATATATTAATATATATAAAATTACATAATGGAACTATATATAAATATTTAAAACCGACATGTTTAATTCTTGAATCCTACTTAGGGCCCCAGCTCGGATGCGGCAATGCTACCTCATGACTCGAAAAATGGTAGACTTCTATTTATATACATTTTCTTAAAAAACTATAAAAATAATTTTTGTAGTTGAAAAATAGTTGTAAAATTTTGCCTTGTTAGAAAATTTTGCACATACCAATTTTGTACTACGGCTTCACACTTGCCCCTATCTTTGTCTAAAAAATCAGTAAACAAAAGTTGTCAATTAAAATTATAAAATGGTTAAAATCCGGAATGGAAAAAAAAGATATTAATGTCTCAATTCTAGTTGATTTGGCTTTTAGTAAAGAGAAGACAGACTATGAAACTGTCTTCCTGTTTATGTAAAGGACTGGCCACCTTAAAGAAATGAATTTCAGAAAATAACCAAGTACCAGCAAAACGGTTTGATTATTATTTTTCTGATTGCATCTTTTTGTATATATACTCCGGAGCTAGAATTTACATATAGGAGGTCGGATCGATTGACGGGATTCAAAATATTAAATAATTAAAATAAATTATGAAGAAAACAATCGGTAATTTTTAAATAAATATAATAAATTTGTAAATCGGATAGGTCTTGATCCCCCCTTATCTCCCCAACTGTATTTACCGACCGTGATTCTTATTTGTAAATTTCATATATGTTTACCTTTTCCTCTTCATGGCATAGCTAGAAATGTATATATATTTTTGGGTAGCATGAAAACAATAATTCTGAACATGAAAGCACCAATAATGGAGAGTACTTAGGATCGATGGAGGAGAATGGAAAGTACCATGACCATACATACGCATATCAACCGCAGCCGAGAATCCAAGATGCCCGGCCATGTCTGGTCATTGTCGAATAAATATAATTCCTCTGGCCCCACACCCACTATTTCATTTCTATCCCCATCCTCTTCTACATATCCTTGAAAAGTGATGTTGTTAATGGTGGGGATGTGATGATGCAAGGAAGAAGGTGCTCAAGTGGAAGGATTCCTTGGTGCCTACCATTTGTGTTGTTATATTCATGATGTAATTAAGCAAACAAGCTGCATTTTTACTTAGGCGATTTTCATGCTGTTTCCTTAATTAAGGTAGTACAAAGTGTGTAATTTTGCATGCTTATAATGGGTTATCAGATTTGCTACGCTCCAATTAATTAAAGCGATGTCGCAACTAATCACACGTTTAGGATCACTAAAACCATTTATTTTGACAATTCTAACAACAATTTCTAAGACATGTAAAAATTTAAAATCATTAAGACTTAAAATTTAAAGCCATGAAATATTGAGCTCTATTTTCACTCAAAAAAATATATAATTCTCTTTTATAAATTCGTTAATATGATTTACTTCATACGATGTTTATATGCATGGGAAAATTTTATATCTGAATGTAATTAATTTATTATACTATGAAAAAGTTAAGAATTAGAAATTAAATAAGTGAGGAATGACGCTAAAATAAAATTATATATCTACAAAGCCTCTGTAATGTGCCCGATATGCAATTAAGCTATAAGCTTATAAGACTCCAGGGGCGGATCAAGGTAGGCGCCAGCCGGCGCCCGGGCACCCACTCGGTTCACTGAAAAATAAAGATCGCATGATAAAAAATAAAATTTCTTTTGACCTGAATATTTTATTTATTTGAACCGGGCACCCTCTATCGATTGTTTCTGGCTCCGCCCCTGTAAGACTCTATATATATATAAGATAGACGGGTCAACTCCAAATAAAAAATCTCGAAGCGAATTAAATATTATTTTTCCAAGTATGAAGTAAATCATACGCATAATTTCATACTGTGTTCACTTCACTCGTTCATCAACTTTTGCAATAAAACGACAACTCCTGTAAACATCTTCTCGTTCACACATAGTATAGTGACACACCATCTCATTCCATGAGAGAAAAAGTATAGTGTTGCCTTCGCCGGTACTGCCTGGTACAAAGCAGAGATGTTGACCGAAAATCCTTGCTAGATATGCTAGGCAATCGTTTTAATAAATTTAATATATGAAATTGGTCCAATTCGAAATTCAGAGCCAGTATAATATTTGCTAATATTAAAATAAATTATGTTGTCGGTATATTCTTTATGATTTAGATAAATTGAGTATTGTCGTTGGTGCAGTAATCATTTGTTTATTTTAAATTTTCTTTGCATATGACAGGTGATCTATTAATTTATATGTATATTACATTAAAATTTAGATACAATCTATCTAATTGATGACACATAACAATATTTTTTTCAATAATTGTATATTAGAATGTATAATATATTAATTCAATAGTTATAATAAATGGCCATCCTCACTTCTGTTCAGAAAGACGCTTTAGAAGAAAAAATGTTCTAGAACGCGCTTGGTTAATTTATTTCCTCCCTCTTTCCCAAAACAAAATTCTAAAGCATACATGACATTTCACTCACACCTATGCCTCAAACTCAAAGTAGCAGAGACTTGCGGTTTGAGACTGCCCACATAAATTTTAGATGTAACAGCCTTGATCTCTTGTCCCCCTTCTTTTTTTTTTTTTGGAAAAGAAAGGAGTCCACCTCTATATAATTTTCACAAACAATGGTTGTATTGATATTCAAACATACAGTTTCTCATATAATAAATAAAAATAAATTATATAAATGGTCCTTACAAGTATCGCTCTTTTATCGGATCGGTTCTTCAACTTTCAAATATATCATTTTAGTCATGAACATTTTACTAACTTGTCATTTTAATCCTTAATATTTTTATCTATAACAACTTAGTTGTATCATTATCGATTCTAAAATAATGAATATCAATTATTCATATTCATGTCATATAAAATATCTTATAATATTTATGAAAAATATCCATAAATATTTTTTTATTAGTTTATAATAGCATGAATAGTAATATAGTATTTTTATTAGTACATCCATACTAGTAATTTCAACGTTAAAAATAATGATATGATGAATGAAAATATTATTGTTGGATGGATTTTAAGTAAAGGCACAATTATGTATAAATTAAAAGGTTTGAAAACTAAAATGATATCTCCGAAACTTTAAAAACCAAATGATACATGAAATTTAGATATGAGGCTACGGTCTTTAATAAAATAACGGATTTCCCCCCTAATTTCATAAAGTCTAGGCATGCAAAGGCGAGTTTTGCGTTCATGTCTATTATATATTGAGGATGATATTTACCGTTTTTTCAAGTACGATGATGTTTAAATAATTAATTAAATAATTCAAAATACTAATTCTTTTACAATATAAAATAAATAAATTCACAAAATTTATACATAATATAAAATAAATATTACGTTATTCATACTGTTTGTTATATTCAATTCAGAAAGATGACAAAAATATTTGAATATATATATATATACCTTATAGTACTTCACGAAGCAAAAAAATATTTTACTTCAGTTTCAAATCTCTTATATATATATATATATATATATTAGAGTTAGGATACGGTACTACGCGTATTACGGATGGTCCGTGTGCTACAGATCGTTTCTCTATCTTTAAAGTTCAAATAATCAATCCAACTTGTCATAATGTTTTGCATATGAAAATCTAATTGGGATCAAATTTTATATTTTTAAATTTTTTTTTATTATTTTGAATAGAAAATCACTTGATTTAATTATTATGAGTTATTCAAAAGAAATGATTTTCTAGCATCTTAAAAAATGATAATTTTTTTTTAAATTATAAATCTGATCACAACTAGATTTTCATATACAAAATATTTTTATCGGTCAAATGAATCATTTAAATTTTAAAAATGAAAAAACAATCGATAGTACACGGACTATCCGTGCTACGCATAGCACCGTAGTCTAACTCCATATATTACTCAAATTAACGTGGTTACCGTAGCATAATATATGACACCAACTTTTTTACTTTATCATGCTGCAGGGTAGATCTTGTACCAACTACAGCATTATGAATACTTTACCAACAGACAGCATTGTTGTGACTTGTGAGTGACGAAGCCGGAACAATCATGAAAAATGGAAAAAATAATAATATTTTGATAGTTATTAAATTAAAATTTCCGTCATATAATATATGAAACTTTAATACAAGTAATAACAAATAAGTTAATGATATTAAATTATTAAAATTAATCTTTAAATATATTATTTATTTATAATGATAAATATAATTAAAAATGAAATATTACAGAGATAATACATACAAATATAGGTGATAAGTGACAAACACACAATATTTTATTACATAAAAATATTATTCTTATCAATCAATTAATCAGATATTTTTTTCAAGATAACTCTTTTCTAGAGAAATAATAAGAAATGAAAAATACTACGTGAGTATATATCTGTAAGATTATTATTGTTATTCCTACACTTGAACAAAATTCCTATATTATTAAATAATATTATTTTGATGAATAAAGTGAGGAAATATATTAAAAATTTACATTTTATAACATAACAAAATTAAGTATTTAATTGGTTGCTGGGCCCATGATTGTTGTACTATATATTCCTCCATTCCCACAGAAAACAAAAAGCAAAAAGGGAAAATAAGATAAGATAATAAATCATTATTATGTGATATATATTACGGATGTGTATGCTCTAGTGCTTGGTTTCGCCGCGTCCACTCTTACGAGTTATGAATTCCTCCACTTACGTTAATTAAAATCCAATTCCAGAACAAAATGAGAAAAAGCGGCTCAGTAGCTACCACCTCATCTGCACTAATCTTCCCTTCAGATTCCCCCACTACAAAATTAAAGGGAAATATTCTGATTTCCATTCAAAAAATGAAATAAAATATTAAATGCTGACGCTGAGCACTAACTTTTCCTGAAGAACAAAAAGTTTCTCTAACGCCCCTCTATCATATATTCATATATATATATATATATATATATATATATATATATATATTCTTATATATATATATATATATATATATATATTCTTGGTGTATATATTGTGCATTATAGTGATAAATATTTTTTAATTTGTGGTTTTTATAATATCCAATCAAACTCTTATGGTAGATGCGATTTAGAGGAAATGCAAGCTACATGCTGACAGCTACTATTACTCTAGTTCTTGAAATTGTAATTATTTTTCCTTTTAATTAGGAAAATAAATTATCAAACATTCAGGCCCGATATAATTTAAAATAAAGGATGATAATCCGGGATTTTTACTGAGGTATATATAATATATAGCACGGATGATCAGTTTACTATATATAAGTTCTTTATTTTTAAAATTCAAATAACCATTCAAAAGATGATTTTTTAACTATCTAAAAAATCTAAAAAATATGAAATTTAATCTACAATTCGATTTTCATATGAAAATCATTTTGAACGGTCAGATCGATCATTAGAATTTAAAAATAGAAAAAAATAATCCATAGCACATGGACCATCCGTGTGTGTATATATATATAGTTGG
Organism: Schoenoplectus tabernaemontani; assembly: GCA_037127355.1. Taxonomy (NCBI): domain Eukaryota; kingdom Viridiplantae; phylum Streptophyta; class Magnoliopsida; order Poales; family Cyperaceae; genus Schoenoplectus; species Schoenoplectus tabernaemontani. Next base: position 25,762,942 of record CM073750.1, read on the forward strand.
GCTACATACTGCTTATGTGCTATGAATCATTTCTTCATTCTCAAAGTATAATTAGTCGATCTGAACCGTTCAAAATGTTTACATATAAAAATCTAATTGGGTACCAAATTTTATATTTTTTTTAAAAAAAAAATATTATTTTTTAAGATAGTATGAGAATCAGTTGATTTAATTATTATGAGTCATTCAAATGAAATAATTTTCTAACTATTTAAAAAAATAATAAAAAATATATAAAATTTAATCTCCAACTAGATTAACATATAAAAATCATTTTGAGCGGTTAGGATCAACCGTTTAGATTTTAAAACTAATATGTATATATATAGTAAAACTAATATGCTCCTAGGAGCACGGAGCCCCTCCGTGATTCTAGCTCCAAAATTATATCAAATGATTTTCATATTGAAATCTTATAGGGTACAAAAATTTGGGGTGTTTTGAGTTTTCTAAGTTACTCTTTTCAATTTTTAAAAATCAACTCTAAAAATAATAATAAAATATTTAATGTTTGTATATTATTTTCAAAAATAAAAAAATGACTTACAAAATTCGAAACACCTCAAATTTTTGAACCCCATAAGATTTTAGTATGAAAAATTTAATGAGAGTGACAAATCAAAGTTTGGAGATTATTTGATATACTTTTTGAGTTAGGATCACGGATAGGCTCCTTACTCGTAGGAGCACACTAGTCTTATTATTATTATTATTATTATTATTATTATATATTATATATATATATATATATATATATATATATATATATATATATATATATATATTCGTCAAAGAAAAATAAGTGCAGAAGAAAACTGTAATTTCACCTAATTGACACTTTTTCCATTCCACCTCTGCTACTCGGAAATTTACAAAAAATCCGGCTCTTAATATCATCGCCAGGTTTTCTAATTAAAATCAAAACTAAGTAGAAGAGACCCTCCCAAAACCCAAAAAAAGAAAAAAAAAAAAAGTCACACCTCTTCCATGTTCCCTCTCTGACTACTCCCTTGCTCTCTGATTGTTGGTTCACTATCTTTTTGTGACTCACTACTTTTCTTTCCTCCTTCTGCACTCTTTCTTTCATCATTTTTTTCATCTGTGCCGGTGTTTTTGTCACCAAAGGAAGAGTTCCGACTCGACATAGGCGTTGCCAAGAAAGTCGGTTTCTCATCGCCCGCCATAATAACCACAATCTTTTCTTCATAGCATATATGTGGCACAACTGGCGGCGCCACTGGCTTTTCGGAAGCCATGCCACCATCTCCATTGCTATTGTTGGATCCTTCCAAGTAACCGGACAATTTCCAGTATGAACATGCGAGAATGAGTAGAGCGAATGCGATAAGCCCGAGCATCGCTGCAAGGCCACCAAATAGGTATGGTACTGGTGAGTGCCATGCGGAGTGGACCCCGCTGCTTGAAGGTGTCGTCACCATAGCTGCTGCAACTGCAGTAGCCGTTGCATTGAATCCAGCACCTGGTCTCATCTTCTCGCTATGTATTACTTCTGGCTTGTTGTTGGTTGTGATGGTGGAAAACTGGTGATGGAAGGGGTATATATAAGATGGATAAAGGGGGCAAAGCATAGTGGGCTTACAAGTTTATTTATCTGTTGGTTTTAGGGGTTTTCACCTTTTATTAAAAGTGATTTGATGTTGTTATTGTTAATTAAGGAGATTTTATACGAAACATGTTTGTACAAATATTTTACATACTTTGTGGATATGCCACTATATGAAATTTTGTTGGAGTATATATTCCATGGTGTGAATTTTGCATGCCACTACGATATTTCACGCCAACGATTAAACTTCTTATTTTGGATATTTTGGCTCAATTATTTAATATTTGAGCTCTTTTTTTCCCTACGAATCCTTTCCAAAAAGGTAATTTCAATTTATGGCCTCTACTTTGCTCAATAATTTGTTAGAAGGGAAAATAAAAGGTCAATATTAATTCTTGTGCCTCATGCTTGTATAATTTTTTTATGCTCTAAAATGTTACAGAATTGTGTGCTAAACTGTCGTTATGAAATATATATTTGTAATGATAATTTAAAAATTGAAAATTCCTAAGTGTAATTACATATTATGTTTTGTTTTTTATACAATTAAACCTACATTAGGTGGTAAATACCCCAAAATTTTGTTATAAAAATCCTCATTCAGCAAAAGAAAAAAAAAGGTTCTGGCCTCTATACACTAGTTCATGAAATAATTAATTGCTATAAATGGGTACATATGCAAAAGGAGCATTCGTGTGGGAATGTGATCAGGGATTGAGGTGAGATTATTCTTATCCGTAAAAGGGCCCCAACCCCCCTCCCAACATATAATATAATATTGTTAAGATGCTGAGGCGCTGAGCTGAGCTCTCTGCCTCTCTGTGTGCTCGGGGGACAACAGAAATGAATAAAAGATGAATGCATCTCATTCAAAAGATGTTATACTGCTTGTATTTGGAGAGCACTACCTATATGCGGTCTGTGGAGTGACCGCTACATCCAATGATTAATTAATTATAAATTAAATTAAGAAATGATAATTGTAGTGCAACTATAAGGACATCCAATTGTTTACATCTTAATTGAAGCATGTACACACACACTATTATGAAATTTTTATATTTCGATAAAATTAATATGAAAACAGTTAATAGTCACTACAAAATTAAAACGATCAATAGTGTATTTGGTGTATAATTAAGAAGAGCCGACCCTTTGTTTATAATATTTATAATAGTTCTATACTTTCCATTAATCATTTCTTGGAAAACGTTAAGAGTTTGGGATAAACTTGGAAAACAGGGGTAAGTAAAAACGACAAGAACCGAAACAGAAATTAAATGATGCAAACATTATTTTTTCCTTACAGTTTTCATAAACAAGAGAGAATATTGAAAAGCATACTAATATGTCATCATGGCGGATGTTAGATATACTAGGGTTTCAACGTGTATGTTCCATTTTTTTTTCATTAGATGCACATATATATTAGTGGTACTTTTGCGCATTTCCCATAAACACCCCTGTGATATTATATAGTTTTTTTAGAGAATCATATTAGTGGTAAATTAATATTTAAAATTAGACCACAAGTTTGATCATGGATAATTTACATAGAGAATTGATAATTGCACCCCTTATCTACACACAATATTATGCATAAATACTCTTTAAAATTACTTTTTTTTTTCAAAATTTAATTTAGAGACAATGTATTTTTGAAAAATAACTAGTGTTCTAAATTCGTGCGTGCCGGACCGTGTCGTGTTCGGGCACGCCGTGCTTTCGTGTTGTACCGTGCCGTGTCTTTTATTATTTTATTTTTTTCGTGTCGTGTCCGTGCCGTGCCCAAAAATGATAGAAGGAGGCACGACACGGATAAGGCACGCCGTGTCTAGCGTGCCGTGCCTTAATCGTGTCGTGCTTTATTCGTGTTGTGTCTAATCGGAACCGTGACCAACCGTGTCGTATCTATGTGTCTTAATCGTGCTAAACGTGTCTTACCGTGTCTTACCGGAACCGTGACCAACGATGGTGATGGGGGGTATTTCGCGCCAATATTTAAGGAACTTTACCTTCATCGGTTCCAATGAATACCATAAAATGTCTTCTTCTGTCAGTTCGGTTAGTTGGCATTGGTACCAATCAGAAATGGTTACAAGCTCCTCCAATAGTGCGATCGATGTCGGTGTGTAAGATGCAAAAAGACTTACTGTCGCGGTATAAAAATTTTCTAAGAACGGAACCATTAGCTCCAATGTGCGCCACTCATTTTGTGTTAGAAGTAACTCTTGTCCCTGTTGAGTGCTACTTAGATGACGCTCCAAGGCTGGTCTAAGATGAGATGTTTTCCTCAACAACCGGTATGTGTTGTTCCAGCGAGTGTCGACATCCCAAGGGATCTTTATTTTTTGAATACCCATAGACCTGCACAACTCTGCAAAATACTATTTTTTTCGGATGCTCGAATCGACATACCTTAGAGCATCCTTGTACTTACCGATCAAATTCTAAATTGGGTCGACTTCCATACCAGCTTTCACAATTAAGTTTAGAATATGACATGCACATTTTGTGTGGAAAAATGCACCATCCATTATGGGTTTGAGAGTATTTGTTAAAGTCTAATTGCGGTATTACAGTTACTAGCATTATCGAAACTAATAGAAAATTTTTATCTCGACATTGGTATTCCTCAATGATACTTAACACAAACCTAAAAATTGATTCTGCATCATGCGGATATTCCAATTCTCGAAAAGCAAGTAATCTTTTATTTAAAAACTATGTCCCAAAGTTGATATCATCAGTGATCCAATGAGCAGTAACAGTGCAATATGACTTATCATGTTTACCAGCCGACCAAATATCAGAAGTTAACGACACTTTATATTTTATATTTTTAAATTCATCATATAAATCTCCCCGTTTAGTTTCGTGTCGTGCCTGGTACCCGTGCCGTTCTGTGCCGTGTCTAACGCCTTAACTATGTTGTGTCGTGCCGTTCCAAATTTTTTAAAAGCCGGACACGACACGGTTAAGACACGGACACGGAACAGTATTGTTCCCGTTCCGTGCCGTGCCGTGCCTTAACCCGTTTCGTTTTAGCCATGTTCGTACCGTTTCCGGCCACGACGTGTCTAAATTTAGAACACTATCAATAACATGAACATGAACAGAAACAAGAACAGAAACATGAAAAGGAACAGGAACAGGAACATATACATGAACGTAAATGTGAACGTAAGGATTTGATCTTGTTGTTCCTAAACAAACTTCTTTCAATAAAGCATGCGCCTAAAATTCTTTTTCAGGTAGCTAGGTATAAAAAGTTGTATTCCTCTTTTCCTTCGGGAATAGAATGGGGGCCCGGTGCCATGAGGCTATGTACTGAAATTAGGCATAACATAGGGGTTAGCCATTAAAGTGAATTTCGGATGGTCTCCAAATAATGTATACCACTGAAGATTTATGGACCGATGTAAATTACCCATTCCAAATACGTCATCTGGTTCAATGGTGATCTTAAAGGTGAAAAACTTAGTTGGAGAGGATCCGAGTGTCCGACTATTTGGATATGGCCACATCTTTTGGGCAGTTGAGACTTGAGGCTCATGATTTGCCATGGTGGAGTTAAATCAAGAATTTCCTTCTGGGATTAATTTCAATCGCTTCCGTATTATTCTCCCACTGTTGCTAATTAATACTAATATCTGTACCAATTAAATGTACCTTTTTATAAGTAAATAATTGTGGAAAAACTTTGGGTTGACTATATATTATTCAAGTTCAAATTTAATCTTGAAAAGCTCTTGAATTAATCAAAATCCAATCATGATCTCCACGCAATAAAAAGCTAAAATTACTTTATATAATTCAATAAGGTCTTAAATAATCTTATAAGATAAAACAAAGATTTCGGTATTGTTATTTTGTAATTTGTGTCATTTATTTTATTATGTTTTTTTAACTTAACGTACACTATAGGAAATAATCATAAAATATAACTTCTAGCTATTGCACGTATCACTCCTCCAGACAAGTTTACAAAATATTTGTGGTAACTAGACTTGATTAAATACATAGGCATCAAGATATCCTTATCAAACCTTGTACTCCATTCAATTCTATCATGAGGGGATTTCCCAAATCTTAAGAGTCAAATTGGTTTATGTTGTGGGCTACAGGTTACGCTTTCCTCGGCATCTTAAGATTTGATTTCAATTATGATTGGAACGTTGAAATTGATAGCACCTGCATCGGCAATTACAAAACCGTCAGAAGGGGGAAAGTAAAATTGGATAATCAAAATTTCATGTATATCTCTCAAAAATATTAAAATTATGTACTAGTCCCTCTAAAATTCATAATATCTTATTAATTTACCATCTCAAACTATTAAAATCAAAAACTTCAAATAATCTATTTAAATGTTTAAAACTCAAATGAACACCTCAATAAATATTTCACGAGGAGGGATCAAATCACCTTCGTCGTTAGTGCCACATTGGTGTCCATAAAATTAAATATCAAATAACTATTGTTTAAAATTTTAAATTATAAAATTAATTGAAGATATGTTTTATAAATATCATCTTATATATGTATACAAAAAATATATATATCATTTTAATATTATTTTTATATGCATCAAGCATTAATAAAATCAACGGATCATATTTTATGATATACCCTCCTTAATCGATGACTATTGAAATGAGGTTCAAATTTTATGATTTTTCATGTATATGTAATCAAGATGATATATAATATATCTAATTATTCATATTTTTAAATTTATGTATGAATAAATAAATAACACAATGGACATCGATGATAATTGAATTCCTTCTCATACATAACCATTATATTTTCAGCTTCATTCATTCACATCATTCCTATAATAATCTTCAAGCACCAAAATCTATTTCAACTCCCTGCCATAATTACTAAAATTTTAATTTCATTTTCAATGAATCTATTTTTGTTATGATTAGTGTTCATGTTCAATATCGATAAATAGTATATTTAGTGAGAATTCAATTTCAAATATTTTTCAACATGATAAACGATCAATTTATAAGTACGAAGTTAGTTTAGTGGAAAATATGACACACATATTAGGTGAATATGAGAGTTTTCACAATTTAGAAGGTTAAATATGATATTATAAATTTTAAAGGAGGGAATACGTAATTTTATGTCCTTAAAGGATATAAAATTTGTACCAAATAGAAAGACACTAAACTCGTTATTGTCAGTCCTTGTTACAAATTCTGACGTGTTCTGAACGTATCTACGATTAGATGTGAGCAAAATTTATCACTAATTAATATGAGCAACGCAATTGAAGTACATCGACAGAATCAGAATTTTAATATAGAAGTGTTGAGTTGAGGTACGGGTTTGCGTTATTAAAATATTAAAATTAATAAATTAGAAAGAGTTGATATATCTTAAGAAATGAAAATATATAATAAATTATAATCGTGACATATAACTTCGTGGGACTGAGAATACAGCCCCAGCCATCCTTGTCTTCGCCCTGGAAGTACACAACTGATATTATGTCACAAAAATATATTGGCGCATGGTCAAGTGCCTAGTAGGAGATTTTTATGTAGAGGATGGAATGTAATTTGGCCATACGACGAAATAAAACATACATGCAATTAGATAATTTATTTTACAAACCAAAACTTTTTATCTTGAATTTCACCAAAATTTCATAATAGTGGTACAAATATAATTTTTTTTTTTCAAAATAGACGAAATACATGAAATATTATAATGTTTATACAGGGAGCAGTGAGAAACTCCCTAGTACCTGCTAGAGCTGGTCCCCGTTAAATTTCTTGATGATGATAGTGACTTTTTTGTTGCATACCATAAGAACTAATGATTAACTTTTTTTTAGTACGAACTAATTAAATTTAAACTTTATCAGTTACGATTAAAGCATTTTTTTCCGATATAAAGATTTAAAAAAAGAAAAAAAATAATAACCTGATTAGAGTTCTAAATATCACACATCTTAGCATGTGTGCTTATCATGTGAGTGTTTTCACGTGATGTGTCTACTTTAAACTAAAAATGATTAGAGTTTTGAAAGCGGGACAGGATGGGTCGGTTCGATCCGATTCAGACCTCTTCGGTCTAAGGATAAGGACATGTCACGGATCAAGGATGAACACAGGTTGGACGATCTGAGTTAGAACGGTCCAAAATAAGAAATTCTCGTCCCAACCCGTGTTAGACCTTAACGGATAGGACTCTCACGGATTGAGATGGTTGTGTCAAGGGGCGGTTCGGTCCAAGAAGGTGGGGGCGGGTGGGCACTTTTTTTTGTAATTTTACAAAAATACAAATAAATCGAAAAAAATCGCAAAAAATTCAGAAATTCCAAAAAAAAATCAGAAAATATCCAAAAACATAATAGAAATTATAAATTTTTTTATCATAATATTTTGTATAATATTTTTAACTAATTCAATTTTATTAATTCTGATTGTGTAAAAATGAAATAAAATTTTCAAATAATTTCAAAAAAAATCCAGAAAATTATAAAAAAAATAAAATAAAATCCGAAAAAAATTATATCATAATTTTTCAAATAATAAATTTAAACTAATTTGGTATTGAATATTTAATTATTTGAAAATCAAGCAATATTAAACTACTTCGGTATTGAAATCAGTATTTTTGGAATAGTAAAAGTTGAAATACAAATTAAAAATATCGATATTATATGACACCAAAAAAGCTGGAGCATTGAAACCAATTTCTCTTTAAATAAAATGTCTCTAATACATGTAATAGATCGTATTATCGAGCACTGAGTTGTTATTAGTACAAGATTGTATCTACTGCAAGGGTTTGCTGAAAAACTAAAATTTTAATATAATTACGAGGGTCCACAAGGTATGACGATCTCAATTCTCCACAATCAATTGAAAACGATTGTAAACCAGCCCAATATCAAGAATTGTGATAAATAATATCAGCTTTTGAAGGTGATGATTAAGGCGGCAAACGAATCGAATTCGAACGAATTAGCTTGTGTTCGAGTTTGATTTGAAATCTATTTCGAACTAGTTTGATTCAAAATAGATAGATAGTTTCAAACTCAAACCATAGTTCGAAATTCGATTCATTAAAAGTTCAAACTGTTTAGTTCGATTCGTAGATAGTTCGAAATTGAATTACAATATGATTAAATTTCATACTAGAATCAGATATAAATTGTCATACACTTCATACTTCATATCAATACAAGCAAACTTATCATAATTCATATAACAAAATTAACAAGTTTCATACAAATTTATATACACTCAAACAACCAACATAATTAATACAAATTCATACCACCGAAACAGTCATTCAAATAATTTAATACAAGTTCATACTAACAGTCAACATAATAAAAAGTTCATACAATAATAAATAAGCAATATAATTAACAGTTTAATACGAGGCCAAATTAAGAATTGAGCAGCCATAATTAGCAAGTAGCATCCACTCAAACAGCTTGGAAATTCTAAAATAGTTCACGAATAGTCAGATAGATAATCAGACGGTTCACAAATAATTAAGATTCGAACTAAAATAGTTCACGAACAATTCAAGCGAACTTGGCACAGTTTGAGTTTAATTTGATAGAATTTTGAATCGAACCAGTTTGATTTGAAATTAATTTCGAACTAAAATCGAACGAACTTTTTTCAAATCGAACACGAACGAACTATGAACTTCGAATATTTCCTGCAGCGCTAGTGATGATAATGCAAAAAAATTTATTACATAAGAAAGCTAATGATTTGATGGCGTTTGAACGTACATTATAATAATCAATTAATAATGAGTAGCTTTAAATTCACCGATTTCTCTTTTAAGTCTTAATCGACGATATCTTTTTTATCATCTATGTATCCATCAAAAAGAAGAGCCTACTTAAATTTAAAACGAAATGAATATCATAACGTTATTTTTCACCTGTCATTTTATTCCACTACCAGTTGAAATAAATTTGACCCTAATAATAATAATAATAAGAACAATAATAAAAATACAAACATATAAGTATACATAGGGATGGATGTAGGATTTTAGTCAGGGAGTCAGTAGTAGAATTCTTTATCGGGTTCAAATCCATTGATTAATCGGTATTAAATAAAATTATTAAAATAATATCTTTTATATATTAAAAATAATAAAAAATAAAGTCAAAATAATAAATAATCATAGCGATAAAGAAAATTTTCTTGAAAGAGACTTCATATTTTAAAATTTTTACATAATTCTTTCATTATCCATGATATTAAATATTTTTTCTCAATGAAAAATAATCAGACAATTTAGAGGGGTCAAAAATTTAATTCAGAAAGGGTCAGATTAACAAAATATTAATCTAGAAGCACTATTTTTAAAATCCAAAAGGTCAACTGACACCTAGTAGCTTTTAGATCCACCTTGAGTATACAACTGTCATTTTATGCCATTACCAGTTGAACTAAATTTGGCCTAATAACAATAATAATAAAAAAAAAGAACAACAATAAAATACAAACATACAAGTATACAACCAGGGGAAGATAGAGAATGGACATCTCCAGTAAGTAAATCACGTCAGAGGATCTATACTCGATCTTATCTGTCCAGTAAACTTTGTAGTTCACTGGTTAATGGTTAGTGATAAGTAAATACCAGTGCCCACCAATACAATATACTTATTCGGTTTTGGGTTCTCGGATCCGGCAGAAATCTGTCTGGGTAGGAGCGGGTACGGATTCGGGTAGGCGCGGGTAAGTATGCGCAGATATGGGTAAGCACGGGGAGGGTTTAAATGGGTCACAGATTTGGATGAGACAAATTAGAGGGGTCGTTTTGAGAAATTTCAAATCGCATCCTTATTAGAACCATTTTTTTCTGGATCCGAGTTATCTATGGATCTCACACGGAATGAATCACTACCACAGATTTTTATAGGACAGATTAACCATTCGGATATTTTTAATACTCTGGTCATAACACATCATGTGAAACAATATCATACAACACGTTATATGGTCAAATGATATTATATAATTATTTTTTTCCGAATATATTTTAACATCTAAATTATATATTGTTTATCATGAAAAAATTTGCAATGTTTTTCTTTATTTTACTATAATAAGAGTTATAATTTCTCCACAAATTTATTATTTTTAGAGGAAATTTTAAATTGCATAAATTATGATTACGTGACAACACGTGGTATGCGCGTCATGTTACCCTGTGAATTGATAACTCACGATATAAAACCATGATTTATATTATATTACATATGTCGTATGTTGTATGTGTATTTCCTCTTTTTTGCATGTTACAATGTGTCACACCCATGATAATAATATTCCACTCACGTCATGATATGTTATGTGACTAAGCCACGTCATCCACATTTTGTTCAAAATTAGAATTGGGATTTAACAGTAACAGCTCAAGTAGAAAATATTGACAATGCCTTTTTGTAAATTGAAGGTCTTCAAAATAAAAGAAAAATGAAAGATTCATTTATTTTATAGACTAGTTAATAGTTTCTGAACTATGAATGTTTTCAATATTTTAGCCAATTATGAATCAGAAAGAAGGCCCAATTGTAATTAATTTAAACAAGAAACAGGGTCTAACACCGTCTTAAATGATTCGATCATATCCAACGAAAGTCTTCTGTGGCACTGGTACGTAGTGATATTCTCAATCGTCCTAAAAATATAAAAAGATGCAAATGTCGTCCGAGACTAAAATGTCATGAAGCAATAAAAAAGAATTTGAAGAAATGAAGCATACCTAAAGAATCATTTTGGATAGACGTGCTTGAAAGATGATGATCCACATATCAAAATAGTGATCTAGAAATTAGAATCAAACATTAGAGTTATTAATTTTAGGTTATTAGATTTTTTAGTTTTTAGATTTGAGGATTATAATTTAGAGTATATTTTATAATATAGGTTTACTATGATCATTGTTGTGGATGTTTATATTATTATTATCATTACGATTTTTTAGTTTTTAGATTTGAGGATTATAATTTAGGAGTTTATTTTATAATATAGGTTTACTATGATCATTGTTGTGGATGTTTATATTATTATTATTATTATTATTATGATATTTATATTATTATTAGTAGTAGTAGTATTATGGATACGTATTATTGTTAGTAGTATTATTATCATTATCATCATCATTATCATTCTCATCATCATTCTTTTTATTCTCATGATCATTATTATCAATATCATTGTGAGTACTATTATTATCATTGATTTTTTATATTTGAGATCTCTGATTTCTATATTTTTGGATTGAGTTTTATTTCTAGACTATCAAAATTTATTTGGGATTAAAATCTTTATTGTTATTTTATTAGCAAAAAAAAATACAAGTCACAATACTAAATTTGTATGATAATTTGATCTTTTGATGTAATTAATAGTATTTTATTTTATTTTATATCTTTATTTATACAAGTCTGTAAAATTAAATTTCCACGAACGCATATATTTCTTTTGAACCCGAGCGCAACTTTTAGTAAATTAAATTTAGTAGAGGTGGCAGAATCCGACCCGACCCGAGAAACCCGTTCGACCCGCCCTGATTTGAACCCGATCCGAACCCGATCCGATCCAATTTTTAAGAAAATCAAACCGATCCGACCCGACCCGAGATCAAATGACTTTTAATTCAATCGAAATCTATCAACGATCTGAAAAAACACAACATATAAATTGACCCGACCCGACCCTGACCCGACCCGGCCCAACCCGATTTCTTCTAAAAAGTCAAACTGACCCGACCCATCGAACCCGAACCCGAACCCGACCCGCCCCGCCCGATTGCCTCCTCTAATTATCAATTTCACATTATTTGATTTATGTTAAGGTTGAAAATAAATTTCATCTTTTTTTTCTATTTATAATGTGTAGATAAAATATGGATTATTTTTAAGTACTAATTTTAAATTATGAATTTATTATTAATGTAATACGCTATCAATTAATCCCAATATATATGAAGAATAAGCTTCCAGCGGCGAACCACAAATGTTCGGAGTGGGGCCCGCCAATAGCCGGTAGATCAACCGTACAAATGTTTGCGGCAAAAACTCGGTGCATTGGTTAGTATCATGAATAAATAAGGTGAGAATTGAGAAAAATGCCATGCCATCGTTGGATTTTAAATATCTTTGCTATCTATTCTCTTGTGCGCTTTTTTCCCTCTAAAAGAAAAGTGCACAGGGAATATATCGTAACGTATTAAATTAAATGATGGCATAGCATTTTTCTGTTCAACTTATTTATCGCTTATCTGAACTTATGTTTAATATTAAGCAATAAGTATCTATACTCAGTAATTTTAAATTATAATGTTAAAAATAAAAATTGTAGATATGATTATATTTACTTATTATGGGCACGACAGTTTCCGAAATTGGATTTGATGGTAGCACATCAAACGGCCCAGCCACATTTGCTTGAATCTTGATCATACACCACCAACAAAATTGGATTTAAAACCGGTTATTTAGAATCGGTTTTTTTAAAAAACATCTACTAAAAGATTAGAGTGGCAGAGTTATAAATTTTATTAAAATTATTAGAACCGATTTTGTAAAACAATCGGTTATAAATTTGTTTATTATAACCGGTTATATGAAAACCGGTTCCAATTGAATGGATTAAAATCAGTTATAAATAACCGGTTCTAAAATTTTTATTTTAAAATCCGGTTTTAGCAAAAATAAGTTCAAAATTCTAAGAAAATTCAATCCGATTATTAATAACCGATTCTAAATTGTGATTAAAATTTATGATAATATATAAAATTCTCTGACATCATATTAATATAAAAATTATTTGATTAAAAATCTAATTCATATTAATATTAAAAATTCATATTAATTAACGTCAAAGAATTAGATTAAAAATTAAATTATAGAGTAATTCATATTAATTAAAACCAGTTTAATTCATAAAATTAATTAGAACCGGTTCTAATTCATAAAATTGAATTAGAATCGTTTTTCATAAAAACCGGTTCTAATTCAATTTTATGAATTAGAACCGCTTTTTAATAAAAACCGGCTCTAAAGAAATCTTTACATCAACCAATAGAATTTCAGTTTTTTACTCCCACAGATTGCTATGTTTTTCAATCTAACCGTTGGTTCATTCTTATCCGACGATCTAAAAACTAAAATTCAAAAATCTAAATCCCACGAATTATCACTCTTCATCCTCCTATTTCATATATAAAAGAGATATTGAGAGACAAAGAAAGAGAAAGAAAAAGAAAGAGCAAAGGTCGAAGAAAGAAAAAAGAAAGGGAAAGAGAAAGACGGATTTGAAACTCATCTTGAAGCTAAAAAATGGATTTGATGTTTATTTGAAGTTTTTAGTTTAGTTTTTTTTTTCTTTAGAAATTGTAAAGATAGAAAATTTCTCAGATTTTCTTTAATATGTAAATTATATATAATTATTTTATTAATGAAATATACTTTATTAGTTAATGGTGAAATTAAATTATTTAATCAAAATTTAGAGAAATCAATTCAAAAAATAAAATTATAAATTATAAATAATGGTTTATGTTGTAAACAATTAGAAATAGTTCTAAACGGCTAATTAGAAAGAATTAAATTAAAATATTTATTTAAAGCCAGTTAGAAATGGCTCTAAACTGCTATTAGAATGAATCAAATTAAAGTCTTTAAGAGTTTAGAACCGCTTACTTGAAATAACCGATTCTAAACGTTAGAGTTTAAAATCGGTTATTTTAAAAAACCGGTTCTAAATGTTAGAATTTAGAATCGGTTATTTGAAATAATCGGTTTTAAATGCCCCATTTAGCTCCTCCTCTTAGCGTCGGTTTTTAAAACATTTAGCACCGCATAGTTTTAGAACCGGTTGTATAACCGGTGCTAAATCCTTTATATAACCGGTTCTAAAACATTTTTTGTGGTAGTGATAGTTAGCTTCTGAGGCAAACTTCATATATGCAAATAAAATATAATTCAATATCCGTTAAAGATAACTACGTACATGTATATTGTTATAAGTAAAAGTTATCCAATAAATAATAAAATATCTTTATTTTCTTATGAGCATTATAGATGACATTCGAGGATACTATTTCAAATCTTATTACCTTTTATATTTTTTGTATAGTAATTAGGGATGTCAAATTATCTTTTGAGTACAAATATGACATTCCTAAATTAAGTGTTGCAATCATGGCAGTCGTGGTAAGATTCAGAACTAAAGGCAGCAAGTAATTAATTTAAATGCAATAAATATTGCTGAAATTATTAATCTGAATTGATATACATTTTATGCAATTTTAATTGTTTTATTTGATATAAAAATTAATTAGAATGTATAAAAGTTGAAACACAATAAATTTATAATTTTAGTGTGTCAATATTTTTTTTTTCATTTTTAGGATCTGACCAATAAGTCCTCCAAGACAAATCTCTCTATCTAATTTTCTATTTTTTTACAAAAAGAATACATATCTCTGACAAACTTTTCATTTTTGCAAAAAAAAAACGACCATTTGAGAAAGATAAACACATATTTTTTTTATATGGGATTCAACTATCTATATATGAAACTCATGTATTTATATGTGTAATTAAGGTATTTTTATAAGTGACTTAAGTATTTATATAAAAGAGTCAGATATTTATATAAGTGAATCGGATATTTATATATGAGAATCGGGTGTTTATATAAATTATAAAGTAGAAAAATAATGAGAGATGAAAAAATATCCCTAAAAACAAAATCACATGGATAAAAAAAATCAAAGATAGTGACAGAAAAGAGAATAAAAAAGTGAGTTATGTAAAAATAAAATGTGTGTAAGAGAGTAGAGAAAAATCCTCAATAAATGAAAAGGCGCTTGGATATTTAAATATATGCATCAAATATTTATATAAATTTCTTCGTTATTCATATAAACGAGTTTGGCGTGGGCATTTGGGCAAAAAGTATATAGGTATTTTCCCAAAAGAAAAACGAAATCTTTCATCATCAACAGGCTACAGCGTGTTTGTTAGGAAAAAGACTAATTAATTACGTCTCCTAGTGAAAATTCAAAATTGAGAGGATTTAATGATTTCGTGCACCTGAGACTGAGAGCGGCCGTCGTTGTCTTGCGCGCGTCACTTGGTGCTTTCGGAATATTATCTCCTGTAGTCTTTTTTTTTATCTTTCACTACCTCGGTGCTCAAGTGCATGCAAATTGCAAATTGCAAATTGCAAAGTGCCCAAGTATTAGCGTTCCAGCACAACCCGGTGTAATCACCTTCCTTGAAGGCTCCATCTAAATTCTTGATTCTTCTCCCTCTTTTTTTTTACATTACTATTGTTAAAACATTATTTTTTATGAGTTCATTCAATTTATAAGGCTGAATCAGCATAATTTTGCATATTTACTGGACAGATAAATAGCATCTTTAAACATGCAAACCTTCACTTTTACGTGCTTATATATCTTTAAAAATGGACGTGATATAATTTAGCACGAAGTAGTTCTCAGAAAATAATTAAAAGAGCGCCAAGAAAAAATTATACCTAATTTTAGTGAGAATTCTTAATTTTAAATCGAAGCTAGACATAAATTAATATTTAATTGATAGATCGATGTGCATCCCTACCAACATTTTTTGTAGTAAATAGTGCTCAAGCTTCTCCATTTTTTGGTGCTCATGAGCTTTGAAGATCTAATTTTTTTGAGATCATTTTAGTTAGTTACCACTTAAGTTATTAAATTATTTATCTCTGCAAATATTTTTTAAGGTTTAGTTTGTTATGTTCTACATTTATCATTTTAGAATTATAAATAACGGATGGATAGTATTTTTATTAAAAAAAATATTTAAGCATACGTATAATAAATAAAAGTCATACATCATTTATGTGCGTTGTCAATATATAGGAAGGCAGTCCGATGAGACCTTACAAAGCACTGTCCACAAGAAGCAGGATTGGTATTACCAACTTGATATATTTGTCACCACAAACAAATGTGTAGCAAATAATTAAAAATATATTTTATAAAATAAAGGTGAGTAACAAATTTGAAACTTATATATTACAAATAACACCCTTGTGTAGGAGATAACAAGTTTAATTGAAAATTAAATGACGGTTTTTTATGAATATTTAAAAAACTCTTCTTGTAGTTTTATCCAAATAATTAAAATAATTTTATATCTTCTTTATTGAATATTGATTAAATTTTTTCATTAGCATCCTATCCACAAAGGGTGAAAAGTTAATTATTTGAAATGTTGAGAAAAAAATTTAAGTGACGCAGATATAAAACATTGTCTACCACAAATTTTATATAAAATTACAGTAATCTAGCTACCAAAAAATAAGCAAAATTATATTTGAAAATCCGAAAAACTCACTTCGAATTGTCTGGACGCAAGTATTTAGAAGTTTCTAGTTGAAAAAAGTAAGACAACACTTCAACTGCAAAGCCTTTCTGATTTAATTTTAAGGTACAATCTTTGATAGCGATTTTTTTAAATAATTATCAAAATAATTTTATTTTTAATAATAAGAGTGATTGAATCAAAAATTTAAAGATACGTATGACAGTGTGTCATTGACAATTATATTTAGCAAATTTGTCAGTTCGACCGACACATTTGTGCAAATACGCCACTCTCAGTGATATATTTTTTTTTACTTTGTAATGATATATGCATTTTTGAAACTTGGCAGCACACTTTTTCAAACAGCAAATGAGAGAAACAATTCTATTGGTACTAATGGCTTTTTTAGAAAGTAACTAAGAAGTAAAAAAAAAAGAAGACGTCATTGTCAGTGACATTTTTAATTTTTATAAAGCATCACTCATAGTGACATGTTATTATTCATATTATTAAAATTTTAATTTAATCACTTTTATTATTTAAAATATAATTCTTTTTGAAAGTTTACTAGAAATTTAATATTTTATACTAGTTTTATAAAATTCGGGATAAGTAAATTTATGGGAGATCCCACTTAAAACTATTATTGTGTATTTTTAAACTAATAATTTATTCTAGTAACAAAACATATGATCAGCCGCAAGCGCATAACTTACTATGTATTAATTAGATATCGATCCTATAGAGACTAAATTAAATCATCAATATAAATAAGTTTCCTAAGCTAAATAATAAAATCTAAAGTTTTTATCTAAATTAATTAAATATAAATTAAAATAGACTTGAACAAAAATTAGAGTTTTATCAACATCTATTTGTGCATCAATCATATTATTTATAGGTTTATTCTAAATTTAGCGAGGGTTACCATCTATTTTAGTGTCAAAATCCAGATTATCGGTTAACTGTACTCTAATTAGGATAAACTTTAAGATTAAATATTTCATTATTCCTAATTAAAATCTATTAAGTGTTTAAACAATTTAAAGAGCAATTGTTTACAATTAGATACTTTCAATTAATTATTCTACAAGTTCAAAAATTTTATCTAGTCTAGACTTCACGGTTAAGTTCTTCACTTAGGTCTAAATACTGCTTTTGGATCTAAGTACCGTTAGATTTTGGTTAGAACCTAATCAATTCTCTTAAAACATAAACCAATTTAAGGTTTGTTTGTAATTTATAAATCTATGCAAATTATGATATCTAATTCTATGCAGATTACTAATACAAATATTAAAATATAATTCAAGCATAATTTAATTCAATCACAGAAGTAATTCATAATAATTAATAATAAATGAACAAACAAGTATGATTAAATATAATAAGTTTTAAATTTATACGCCTACTGCCTAAAAAATGTCTACTCTTTCAAGAAAGAGAGAAAATCATAAATAAAATCGATTAAATTCAGAAAAGAAATCATAAAAAAATAAAAGTTACGCCCATTTTTTTGTTTCTCTTCATTCTGCTTTCTTCTCTCCCCCTTCAAGAATGAATTTCTCTCTTTCTCTCTCTAGAAAAAAACTCCTCAAGAATGTCTGAAAATTCTGCCATATAATTCTAGATCCTCTTTTATAAGAAAATTCTATTAAAATAACAAAAATTGCCCACTAAACCAAGTAATATAGAAAATCATCCAAGTATTCTATATTTTTCGCCTATACCCATATCTATATCGGTTATGAGGCCTAAGATTTGTGTTCTCCTCATTGTCAAGATCAAAATGAATCTAAGAATGCTGAAAAACTCTAAGCAGTTCTTCCACAAACTAAAATAACTATCATAAGGTCAGACTCAAATTGCCCACCTGACTTCGGTCCGCAATCAATGACCTATAGTCCGCAGATTTGGCTCTGGATCTGAAAATCCCATTTATGCGGTCAAAATATGGTATTTGCGGTCCGTAAAAACTCTTATAGTGCCCGATTTCACTCTTTTGCTTGTATATTTTCATTTGTCATCCATTTTGCCTCAAATTTATATCGCTCTTCTTCGTTTTCAATGTGCTTCCATCTAAACCTAAAAATTTAATAAAATTTAGACATTAATTTCAACTTGATGTTTTAAACCCTAATTAAACCTAATTAAACCCAAAAAAGTTAAATTATGAGATGAAACCACATCCAAAATATGATATTTAAATCCTTTTATCAACTACGCCTATCAACTTTTAATTCTAAATTGGAAATTATCCATCTTTAGTGGTTAATTGGGTCCTTATAATCAACTTGTTAACTCACTTGTAATGATTCATTAGCCACTAATAGCACCTTGTCCTTGGCTTCCAACACACTCCACACTTTTAACGAATAGTATCACACCACGAGTCGTATAGATGTCTTATGTCCTGCTTTTTAAGTACATATATACTTGGGATCATCTACAAGATCATCCTTGCATGTATTTGAATTGAGCACCAGATTCTTAGTAAATTCACTCAATGCACTGAGCTAAATCACTAGAATCATTAGATTCGGTTCATAGAACGAATTTATATGAACAGTTGATCATGACCAGTTTAACAAGTTACATATATATGTATTTCTTCAAACAAATTAATATTTATTTTTGAAATTTCAGATATTTCATTTCACTTAAAAATAAAATGTTTTTTCAACTATATAAAATATTACTATCTACATAACCAAACGAATAAGATCAGAATCCAAAGTTTAAGCAGTCTTCCTAAAGTACAGAGAAATTGCCATTGTTGCAAGAGATTTTTGTTTTACTTGTTTTTGTTTTTAATTCCGGACAATATGAATAACTTATTAGAGATAGAAAAAAAATAATGCAATGAGAAAAGTTTGTCATGGGGATGAAAATGAATATCCAGTGACCATCGACCAACTTGGGCATCTTTAAGTAGTATAATTAACAGAATTTCTCTCATTAAATCCGTTAATTTGAATTAAATCCGATATTCAAATACTGGAGATACCTTCCGATATATTTTGAATACAAGGATATTTATAAAATTACAAGTTGTCGTTCAGATACTACGATTCTACTCGTGAATCCCTAAAAAAAGCGCATGAGGAATACCAAGGGTTGATTGAATATAAAAAAAATACAAATGTTGATTGAGCATAAAAAAATAAAAAAATTCGGAAAATCAAATTTATCATACATAAAATAAGTTAGGGTAATATTGATTTTGATTAAATATTTTCATTCATCTTGAATTAATCATACATAATTTTTTTTCTTTCCTCAGTTAAAATAAATGAGTGTAATATATTTGAAGTACAATTAAGCTTCCATAACCAGCTCGGCATCCGCAAGGACTCGTGCAAGTTCTGGGCTTGACTCCAACAGACCTTTGGCCTATTTATTCTATTCTCAATAAATAAATAAAAAAGGATGTAGACTTGGAAGGCATTATGAAGTTAGAAAAGGGGGAAGAGGCGCGTAGCGGGGTACTTGGAGTGGAAAAGGAGATAAAAAAAAAAACAATTGTACTTATCCCTTCAATAACATTTTTTTTTTGGGGTGAAGTCAAATAAACAGTTCTAATTTTAATTAAAGATAAAAAAATAAAATAATTTCCTTAAGATCAAGTGTTATTGAGGATCAAGAAAGACAATATAAAATATTAGTGGAAAGATCAAGAAATGTTAGAACTGAGTGCAGAATATTAAATATTCGGAAATACCAACATCTAATCTCATTATTGTGTGGGTCATTAAAAGATCAAAGACAAGAAATACTAGTCAAGCCGTGTTGGTACCTAGACAAGTGCGATATAAATTAAAGAGTAAAAATAAAATAAAATAAAAATAGAGTAAATTGCACGAATGATATTATATATCATTGATTAATCAAATTGATCCTTGAAATATTATAATTATCAACTTACTCCTTGAAAATTTCAGTTTATATAAAAAAATATGTAATATGTAATCTAGTATAACTCAAATGATAACTAATCATGATGACTTCTTACAAATCATAAGTTCAGATCCTCTTGGATATCAATTAAAATTTGAGTGTTATACTCTTACCTTTGTATTAAAAAAAATTATCATAATTTTAATCTATTTTAGTTTCTATCAAAATGACCGTCAGACCACTTTTGATTGTAAATCTTTTGAGCCGCACTACTCTTTATTTGTTGTATCATGGTGAGCCACTAAGCCTGATGGACATCCTACATAATAATTCCGACATGACCTGATCCAACCTTATAGCAATTTACTGTGACATCATATATATAGATAGTACCACGGACCACAGTAAAAGTGGCCGTCAGGCCAATCATGCAATGCCACGCCATATTTATTGTGCATCCCAATTAACTAAACACATATTTTGGGAGGCAGTAGGTGCTGAAAGAATCTCTTGAAATTTAATATATTTGATGATTCTGTCTGCCTCAATGTATAGCTAACCAAATGGCAGTGCCATGGTGGATCACACAGGATTGTGTGATGACAGGAAAATAGTCCAAAAATCAAAACGGGATGCGTGTATTAGATAATGTGATTTGGAAAGAGAACGGTACAACGTTATATATTTTCAGTAAAATCAGCCTACATCACACTGAAAAATGGGACCAAGAATTAAAACCCACACACAAAGAAATACAGGATAGATTTAGGGCGGTTGTCACCTGGGGCGGACCTATGCATAAGCAAGCCTAGTCGGTGTTCGAGCTTGATTTTCTAAAATACGTGTAAAATAATATTTTTTTTATTTTGAATTAGAAAAATATAGTTTAAAACTATATAAATGCCTAAACTTAATTGAAAACATTATACATTTCATATTTATTTTTTGAGAATTTAATACTAACTCGTGCCAAAGCTTGTTAAAAAGCTGGATCCTCCATTAGTTGTCACTCATCTCATGTGTTTGCGTAGACTTTTCAAGTCAGTGAGAAATACTTTTTGTAAACTATTTGGATGCATTTTTTGGGAGATGGGATTGAGATACAGTTTTCTCATTTTTTTCTTAAATCCCTCAAAAATACATGGGAAAATTTTAATTAAGTCAGACTAAATTTTTTTCCCATCTCTAGTTAGTTGTCTAGGACTGGCAAAAAAACTCATGACTCGTTCAAGATCGGCTTCGCTATTGGCTCGCTCGTTAATGAACCGAGCCGTTAACAAGCCGGCTCGTTAAGCTTATTAAGTTAATGAGCTGAGCTTGAGCTTAGGCCAGCTCGGCTCGTTAGACTCGTTTAACTCGTTAAACTATTAATATTTATTATTTTTATATTTTTATTATAGTCTTTTAGTATAATAAATAATTTATAATATGATATGTAATTAAATTATTATATTAAATTATGTAAAATATTTTGTCATTAGTTATTTTAATAATTTTTATATAAATTCTAATATAAAATATCATAAAAAATATTATTAACTATTAAATTTGCCTTAATGAGCCTTAATGAGCCAGATCAGTTAGCTCGTTAATTTAACAAGCCGATCTCAAGCCAAAGGTCTTGACTCAGAAGTAATTAGTGAGCCAGTTCAGCTCGACTCGGCTCATTTACAGCTCTATAGCTGTCTAAGAACTCAGAAAATGAGTTGTTTGAAATCCACACCCACACAAACGCAATCCCACCAAAATATGTGCAGCCGAACGGGGCCTTAAGATCTTTGCATGGTTGATGATACTGAATTGACTTTTGACATCAGATGATCTCATGAAGAAGGGTTGAAGCATGTTAATGGATGTGTGATGTTTAGACAACAGTGGGGGTGGATTAATATTATAAATACATAGATTTCTTCGTTTCTTTTTTTTCCTTTTTAGCTGATTCTTCTATTTTTTTATTACTTTTCATCAGCTTCTATTTTTGTACTTTATTTCTGTCTTCCACCTCTCAAGGATTTTTTTGTTTTTCATCTTTTTTAAAGTTTTGGACTTCAAAATCATTTCTGTAAAACCTCTCATTCATCAATGATCGACCCTTTTTCTTCTAAAAAAAGGCTGTATGAAATGGTACCGCAGAATATATTCACGTCTCAGATTTTTTGTGGCGATGCCTCACCTAAAATTCGCAGAGATATTGAATGATTTCCACTTTCTCCTGTCAAAAGGAGAAGAATTAATATCCGTATTTTTTTCTATGACGGTACGTCAACTCTGGGGGACATTGTCCCAATAATTAATATTCGTATTTTTTTTCCGTGGCCATGCGTCAACTATGGGAAAATTTTCCAAATAATTAATATCCGTATTTTTCAGCACCTCTCTATTTATTTGCCATATATATTGTACCATATTGTACGGACAACTCACTATTTCGTTAATGAAATATGATTTTATTATTTATTTAACAAAAATTTCAATATATTGGTATACCGTTATAAACTGGAAGCTATTTTCACATTAAAAATGAAAACATAAACTTTAGACTTTAATAAATTATTTTATAATAATAAATACTTATCAAACAGACTCAAAATGATAGAATTAAACAGAAATTTTTAATATGGAAGTTTTCTCTCTAGTGACACAATCAAAGGAGCCGAGCGTTTTTTGTTCTAGAAGAAGTTGGAGTTTACAACTCATTTTGTTGGTCCACAATTATCATATTAATAATTGAAGTTGAATTGGCTTGTGAGGTCACATTCAAATTCATAGAACTATTTTGTACGGAATTTATCACGAAAATAGATATCAAGTAATTCTTTTAATAGATGAAGATAATTTTTTTTATTATATTTATCAAATTATAAAAGTTTCTATATAGAAAAGGCTCACAAGTCCTGCCTTCTGATTTAGTGTTATAATTTTCTAAAGTTCTCATAATTATTTACTTTAATAATTTTTATGTATATTTCTTGTTATATCTATCTTTATCAACAGTTTCATACTCATCAACTGCCGTAAAAAGATCCAGGAAATTGGTTGGCTACAATTTATAAACTATTCAGCAATGCTATTCATTATTGGCAAATCAAGGATTGGAATTTTTTTAAGAAAGTCAAACGATGGTAATTTTATAAATTGAAAGAAAAAGTCAAACCGACCCGACCCGTCCAACCCGAACCCGAACCCGACCCGATACCTCTACTATTCAATTAAGAATAGTGTATTTTTAGAAGAGCGATGGTATTTTTGGAAGAGTGGTATTATTGACTATTCAAGAGTGAAAATATTGTTTGACAGTTGTTAATCTGAATAGTTAAAATATAGATAATTATGATACTAACAATATTGATGATGATAATAATAGTAAAATAATAATAATAATAATAAAATAATAATCATAATCATAATATAATAATAAAAAATTATTATAATCATAAATATCATTATAATCATAATCATAATATAATAATAATAATAAATAATTATAATCATAATAATATAATTATAATATAATCATAGCTATAATCATAATATAATAATATAATATAATATAATAATAATAAAATAATAATAATAAGTAATAATAATCATAGTCATAATCATAATAATATAATAATTATAAAATTATAATATAAATATAATAATATAATATAATAATACTAATAAATAATCATAATTATAATAATATAATAATAAAAAATAATCACAATCATAATAATATAATAATAATATAATAATACTTGTAATAAGAATATAATAATATAATACTAAAATCATAATTACTATAAATTATAATCATAATCATAATATAAATAATCATAATGATAATATAATCATAATATAATAATATAATACTAAAATCATAATTATTATAATATAATAATAATAAATAATAATAAAATTTATCATATAATAATAATACTAACAATAATGTTAATATAATAATAATAATTATTATTATAATAATATAATATAATAATAAATAAATAAATAATCATCATAATAAATATAATAATAAATATAATAATAAATAATAATAATAACATAGTAATAAATCATAATCATAATATAATAATATAATATAACATAATCAAACAATAATCGCTATTCCGACGAGAGCTAATCTGGTATACCAAGTTATACTCTTCTACTTAGTCTAAAATTAGTTTAGCAAATTAATTTATCATAATAGTTATTCTATTCTAATTTTTTGCTATTCCACCAAGTGCCAAACACACCCTTAGATCTCTATATTGTACCGGAGGCTGTGCTGCTTGAAGACAAATTCTCAGTTGACTAGCCATCAATTTGATTTATTCACAGAATTTCATTTCATACTAAGAATACCTAATTGATTTAAATTCAACAAAAGGTTTCCTGATTCTTGTAAGCCTCTAGGAGCTTCCATATTCATTGGACCGAATAGCAAAGTTTACTACAGATTAATGTGGAAATAATATTGCATTTGAGACAACTTGGCTAAGAACAGGATAGATTATTTGTGAAGACATTCTCCATCATTTTATTCTCAGTACGTGGATAAGTGCTTCACACAAATCACAGATACAAGACTTGAAATTGACATGTTAATTAGGCCAATAATATATAAAATTCTAAAGAATCCTCTATATTTGATCAGAAAAAAACATCCTTATCTACATGAGAAAAGAATATCCTAACTCGAAACAACATGTTAAAAGCATCATTATTACGGGCGATATGAATTTATAGCATCAATTCTTCGCTTACTATTTGATAGATACTGCATGTTTCTTTTCATCTTACATTTAAACAAAAGAATTAATAAGCAGCAGCATTTTGGACATACGTACATATATAATCTATATGGCTATATCAATATTTATGTATAGTGACAGAAAATGAAGTAATTAAGGAGTATGGAGCTTTCACAAGTGGAGAAGCGAAATGCTCGAAGAATCAACGGCTCCGAATATTGCGGGATTCAACATCAAAGTCCTTATTTGAAGCCTATGCTATCCAGATTTGGCATAAAAACTACCGCTCCCGGAGCGTATCGGATGTGTATCCGATATAATTTCGCAGCACAGGATATGTATACGATACGTATCAGACACACCACCTGACGTATCAAATAAAAAATAATTTTTTGACCAATGATTTCAGTCAACGATCCGCATGGGTTATTCGTACCACCATCGAAAGATTGATGGAGTCCACTGATTGAGGTCCTTGAGAATAGAGAAAACTGACGGATAGTCGACACTTCTTTTATAATCACTCCAGCGCTCAAAACGTTTTTTTTTGCCTATGTTGGGACTTAAGTTTGAGCAAACCCTCTGATGTTCCGGACACAAGAAGAGGTAGACCTCTTTAAAACAAGGTAAAATTGAGTATATACTTCTCAATATATTTTAATTTGGATATTTATTTTTTCAAATTTGAAAATTAGATATTTATTATCCTCATAGAAATTAAATTATAATTAATTAAAATTATAATATGACACATTCCCACTATTTTGTTAAATCTACATAGTCTCTTTAAATAATTTTGTCCTTTATTTTTTATAAATTCCACGAAGCTCGAGAAGGGATAATCAACAACCTTCAACATAACCATCAGCCTCTATGAAAGACTGATCGAGCTCCAGCAGCCTACTTGAGACACATGTGACGGGATCTTTTAGATCTTGACTGTGAATAAAAAGATATATGTTTATTGAGAGTATCAGATTTGGGAGGTGAAGAAAATTAAATTTTGAAATTCATACTATTTAACTTGATTAGATGGTAAAGATAAAATTAACGCTTTTCAATTTGTTAGATCTCAGCGAAATTGAGGTGAGTTATTAACTGATGGAGGGTATTTTGTCCTTTTATAATTTTAATTAATTATTAATTCAATTTTTATGAGGATAATAGTAATTTGAGTAAATATTCAAGATTTTGATATTTTGGAGAGATAAATATATAATTTTCAAATTTGGAGGAATAAATATCAAATTGAAATGTGTTGAGGAGGATATATTCAATTTTGACTTAAAATAACTTATTGCTGGACTGTACAATTGGGATTCGCCAATTACAATAGAGATAACATATTTAAAAAATAACTTATTGCTGGACTGTACAATGGGATTCGCCAATTACAATAGAGATAACATATTTCAAATATCACTGCATGTCATTAATCAGGATTCGCCACTTGCAACGTTGATATTTATTAATTTATAAAAAAAATTTTTCTTTGTATAACCCTCAATTTTTTTAAAATTAGACTTTGAAACAATATTAACTAGATAATTAATATATTTTTATTCTTTATTTAATTATTAAATATAAATTTTTATTTATATATAGTCGCACTCGTATCTTATATTTCTAAATAAATATTATATCATTGTACCTGCACTGTATCGGATACGATACTCGTATCCAGTGGCGGAGCTTCCTTAGTGAAAATTGGGCCGTGGCCCCCCCTTCTATTGAAAAGTTAATGCAGTGAGAATAATATTTTATCTTTATTAAAGAAAAAAATCAAAGACTAGCCCCCTCTTATTCAAACATCTCTCCCTTTGTTATTAAAAAAAAGAATTATCTACTCTTCCATCACTTCACGTCTTGAAAACTGATTCTTTTTTTATATTGACTAGAGATTGATCACGATTCACACATAAGCTAAAATATTTGAGATATATATTATGTGATGATCTTGATGTAGTACTTTGTGTGAAGTTTTTTTATTCAACGTATGAGAAATCAAAAATTTTGAACGGGTGATTCATCTTTTCTAGCCGAAGCTCTGTTCGTTTTTATTGAGAAGACTGCTTCTACCTGGTGTGATTCATTTTTTCTGTTCGTTTTTAGACTGTTAGAACAGAATCATTTATTTAGCAAGCATCCACAACATTGAAATGTATGATGTTGACTCCTGTCATGATATGTTTTTTTTTTAATTTGCATGATATAATGTGTTTAAATATTTTCATCATATCCTTTGTTGGTTCCTATACCTACCAGTTAAAGTATTATAATGTTAGCAAGGGATGCAATAGCAGTAGTCACTGAATTAAAAGAAATTTCCCGTGAAACTAGTAATTGTTTTGTATATCCAAAAACAGCAGGAGATAAAAATGTGTGGACCTTTTTATGAAATTAAATATCTCTTTTCATGGAAAAATAATTATCAATGCAAAACCAACAATAATTACTATATCCAACATATCTGAAAAGGACTTGTTCATACTAAGTAGAGCTTCTGCTACTTGAAGCACAATACATTCTGCCCTAAATTATCAGTTGATTCAACATCCATTAAAATTTATTCATAATAGATTATTGTTCGGATTTCATAATGAAAAGTCCTAGTGGAATTGAACCCATGGAAAAGTTCCCTGATTCCTATAAGTCTATAGGAGCTTCCAATTTTTTGGGAGAGAATATTACAAATTTAAACATATTACTAAGAAGAGAATATTGCATTGGAGATATCTTGGTTAAGAATAGGCCATGTTGTTTGGTATCTCTGAAATGTGTATTTGTGAAGATATCATCTATCATTTATTCCAAGTATGTGAATAAGTGCTTCATAGAGATGGAAACTTGAAATTGACATGTTCAGTATGTGAATAAGATGCAAAATTTGTGAAGATTCCTTTATATTTGATCACAATTTTTTCTCTGTCTCCGTCAGAAAAGAATTTTCCAACTTTGAAGCTACATGGCGAAGATATCAAACATTACGTGTTGTACAAATAGCATTTATTGCTGACTTATTCTTGGATAGTGCCTTTTTTCCATCTTAAATTTATTTTAAAAAAAAAGGAAAAAACAAATCAAGAGAACTTCCCTCTCTATATTTATGTACAACGATAGAAAATAAAGTCATCAGGAATATATGGAAATTCAGCAAATGATAAGTGCAATGTCGAGGGGTGTCAATTATAGATCCGACCCGACGGGTTAGTCCGACCCGACTCGAAGATAAACAGATCGGATATGGGTTTGATTTTTTTGATCCGAATCGGGTCGGGTCGGGTTCGGATCTACCCGACCCGACTCGATTAATTATGTTTTTTGAAGTAATTTTATGATTTAGTACCAATTAAAGCTTAAATATACACTAATTATATACTAATTAAGATTAATTATAAATTAATTAATATTATATTACTTAAAATTATATAAACATAATTAAATAATATTTAATTATTTTAAATGGGTCAGATCGGGTCGACCCATGACCCATCGGGTCGGGTATGGATCAAGATTTTTTTATCTTAATTTAATCAGATCGGGTTCAAATCGGATAAAAAAATAATAAAATAATATGATCCAATCCGAATCTGACCCACCCGACCCATTTACACCCCTAGCAATGCCTCAAGGTTCAGATCAGTGGGTCCCAATTTTGTGGGATGTTGTCTAGCTGGCAACGACATGACTCTTATATACAAGCAAAGGATATATTCTTTTTCTCGCAATCGCGCATGAATACCGGTGTCTCGCTGGCATGACTATGTTGTTGGTAGATTTTTTTTTAGTAAATAAAAAAATGGTATGATTAATTGTTTTAACGCATCCAATCAGATCTAAGTTTGCAACTCGGGTCCAGTTATTTTTTTTGCTGTTAATTTAGTTTAGAAATAAAATAAAATATTTAAATGATTGTATATTAAAGTAAAATTATTGAATGATTTAATGATTTAATGATTTAAAAATTATTATGTTATATGAAAAATTTGTCAGATGTTAATGTCAAAACCTAAAAAAGAAAAACTAAATTTCAAACCATAAATGAGAAAATAAAGTATATATAAACAACAGTCATATAAACAACAGTCTCTGAAAAAAAATATCAACGCTTTACGAAACATCCTCATAATGAGAGACGAGCTGTCACACCCCAGAATAATTAAATCGGGTTAGGGTGCTAAATCCCGCCACGTACGCACGACGAGACGTGCGTACGAAAGGCTTAATGAATAAAATAAGAAAATCACGTAATAAACAAAACAATAATAATATAATATACATGACTATACAAATCCGAATGAACAAAGAGAAATACAACGCCAACATCGGCGGGCTAGCTCCATCGGAATGGGCAAAAAATCTCTCAAAGAAAAACCCAAAAGAAAGAAATAAAACTCGAAACCCGATAGATCCTAATCCACTACCCCGCTCACATGCGGAAGCGACGAAGCATCTCTGTCACCACGCAGACCGCACCTAGCACTCTCATCCAAAAACTCGATCCCGCTCCCCGTAAAACCCGGACCCCACAACCACCGTGGAAACGTGAGTGATAAATCACTCGGTGCGGTTTTAGGTCCAAAGACCGAGATGTTACAAATCTCTAGGCTTAGACTTAAAACCATTACAAATTTATTTTTATAATAAATATTACAGTTACATAAAATTTGATATTTAAATAATTAAATTGATTAAATTTTGTTCTAAGTAGAGTATAAAAGAATCCAAAAGAGTTTAATAAAATGCACTACTTGAAATCATGAATATTTTAAATCAAGGATAAACCCAAAATGAATCATTCTGAGATATTATACTATAAAAGGTACGGGTTCAAACTCCCATATCACACGAATGACTTTGCGGGATAAATTCTTTTCAGAAAGAACCGACCTCAACCAAAGGTTTCTATAGAAGAGAGCCCGCTCTATAGAAGAGAGCGTCATTCACTATCAAAACCATCCCTAATTTATCCCGCTCGAGTCCCTTACTATAATGAAACGAACAACGACTCGATTTTTATCAATATATAATTCAAATTGAAGGAGACTATCCGAAAATAATATAAAATGAAGTGAATCAATCACGAACAAATATAAAGTGACAAAATAGTCACTGCTAAATA
The DNA here is from genome assembly GCA_037127355.1 of Schoenoplectus tabernaemontani. Lineage (NCBI taxonomy): Eukaryota > Viridiplantae > Streptophyta > Magnoliopsida > Poales > Cyperaceae > Schoenoplectus > Schoenoplectus tabernaemontani. Next base: position 25,793,643 of record CM073750.1, read on the forward strand.
TAAAGTGATAAAATAATCACTGTAACCACTGAATAGCTCCTCAATAATAAATTCAAAGTGTATTTTACTATGAAATCGAGTCGGTCCTGACACTCTTCCCAAACCCAAATTTGGATATTCATTTTTAACTTAAAAATTTCCTTGAGTTTCATAACATCATACCAATTATAGAAAACGGATATTATGCAAATTCAAATCTTAATTCAATTTAGTTATGACTCGCTTAATTTGATCAATATAATAATCTGATTAATTATAATCTAAAAATCACATTATTTATATAATAAAAATTTCAAAGTACTTAATTAATACTAATATAATTTATTAAATATTAATTAATCTATCTAAGATAATCTATCCTAGATAATCTATCATGTAACTAATTATATTAGATTATTAAATACTACTTCCTCTATCTAGGATATTCTATCCTATAACTAATTATATTAAATTACTAAATACTAATTACTCTATCTAAGATAATCTATCCTAGATAATCTATCATATAACTGATTATATTAAATTATTAAATTATTAAATACTACTTCCTCTATCTAGGATAATCTATCCTATAACTAATTAACTTAAAATATTAATCTAATTAATGATCAAATGAAATGCATATAAAATGAAATGCGGATGATATGAACAAGTTTCAATATCAAAAGAAAAGAAAATATAATTTAAAGTCATATCCTAAGAAATCGTAAATCTCAGTGCAATCCGCACCTGAATATTTTGGCAAAGCTGATAGCGTCTTATTGCTCGGTCTCCGGTGGCGCATCACGATCCCATCGGCCGTCTCATCTCGAGTGTAGTCGTTGGTCGGCTCGTCAAGATAAGACTCGAGAACTTATGAAGTCAAAATAGATTAACTTGGCGAGTATCCTATTCACGATTGGTCTGGTTAGGTCATGGTATACCGGACGCGGAGACGAGAGCGTTATTATTTAAAGTTTATAATTAACTTATCTAATTTGACAAATAGAATTAACTAAATTTTATTTAGATTTATTTAGTTATCATAACATTCTCACTTAATTATTTTAATTAACATTTGAAAATTTAATTATCTAGAAATAAGGAAATTAATTAATATATATATTTTATAATATAAATTCTTATCATATTCTAATTATTGTTTTGTAAATATTAATTATTTAAATTATATTCTTCAATTATATGTCATTTTACATACTAATATATTTTTTTATAATTTATAGGTTTGTTATATGAAAATAAAATAGATGTGACATAAATTAATGAAACTCGCTTAACTTAATTTAAATAAATTAAATATTATTATTTTATTAAGTGTGTCGGTGTTTTGAGATTATATTTGTTTCGATTAATGTAACTAATTTAATTTATTTAAATTAATCAAGTTAGCTTAAATGTTATCCCTTAATTAATTCAATTATAATCAGGATAATTAATTATTTAGAAATAGAGAAATTGATTAATATATAGTATTGTATAATTAATATTATTCTTATTAAAAATAGAAAAATTGATTAATATATAAATATTTATATATTTATAAGTATTATTCCATTATTAAATAGAGAAATTGATTAATATATATTTATATATATTAATTAATGTTATTCAATTATTAAAATAGAGAAATTAATTAATATGTATATTATATTATACATTATTATTATCCTTTAGTTATTATTTTATAACCCCTAATTATTTATATCATATTCTTTAATTATATCTCATTTTATATTTTAATATTATTAAAACATATTATATACAACTAGAATTAAAAATAATAAAAATCAAAATAAAAGAAAAGAAATTTAATTAAACTTAAATTTAATTAATGTTTTTATTTAATTAAACGTGTTGGTGTTTTAATGTGTTTGGGATCATAGTCGCCTCGAAACCACCGTCATCTCGTTCGGATTTTCATTATTGAGGCGATCGTGTAATCATCTCCCATTTTCAGCTTTTAAGTATTAATTAATTATTAGTTGCGCACGTTTTTTTAAATTTACGGCACTTGCTAATTAATTAATTACATTATTATCCAATTTAACCTTTCGGCCCACTTAATTAAGATCAATTTATTTTCGACTATTTTATAGATTATCGATTGTCTCGTAGGGTGATGTTTTGCGCATATAACCCTTAAAAGGAGTTATTACCACAAAAGTCATATTAGCCCTTAGATTTACAATCAAACATCGGAAAACAATTAGTAACAATCTCTCAAGCAAAAAGGCGAAGAAACGCAGACAACCGCACAAGCAAATGCAAAGCACGAGCTCAGCTCGGCGCACGGCCCACACGGCCGGTCAGTAAGAGGAAAGAGGTTACCGATCTGGCCTGAGGCAGCCAAAATAAGGAGGTCGGTCGGGATGGTGCCCGGCTTGGCTCAGGGCAGCAACACGGGTGGTCAGCGGCGGCCAAGACAAGGCCCCGGAGGCGAGGGCCAGGCCCGCGACGCTGACGAGGGGAGGCGGCCTGAAATCTGTGGGACCCGACTAAGAGAGGCAGCGATGGGGCGCTGGGTCGGTTGGAGAGATGGGGACAGCGAGAGTGAACGAGAGGGCGAAATGGAGAGGGGTTGGCGAGGGTGAGCGGGTGAGGCAAGAAGAGCGAGCAGAGGAGAGGGGCTCTGGCGCCGAGGGTGAAGAGTGATTATCGAATATGAGAAGGGAGAAGTGAGATATGGGTTTTACGCAAATGAAGAAAAAAAGAAGAGTGGCTCTGTGTCGTCCGGGAAGAAAAAGAAAAAGAAGATGGGTGAATGAGGTGACAGGACCACACGGGGAGAGAGAGGGAGAGAGAGAGAGAGAGAGAGAGAGGAGAGAGATGTGAGTGATTTGATGGGTATTAAAGAGGAGAGAGAGATGAGACTGGGATTTTCTGTGGCGGATTTGTACGGTTGTTTGCGTGATAGTCCTAAGCCTTAATTTAATTTATCCATTTTTTTGTTTTATTGATGATTCGATTATCAGAACTTGTCGAAACTAACCAATCTATATTCTTTAAATTTAATCGTCAATTTAGATTCCATTAATCCATAATTCTTCTTTTAATTAATAATAATAATTATTATTATTATTTTATTCTGTTTTAAGAGACGAGTTTGACTTTACTATTTTAGATTTCATTATAGATGTTATTTCTTTAATTTAAATTAGATCAACATGATTTGTGTTAGTTATTGAATTTGATATTACGAAATTTATATCTTTATAACTTTTAATTTGATCTTTGGATCTATTATTAGATATCTACTCTCACTTAGCTTTATTTATCGATTTATTATTATTATTATTATTATTATTATTATTATATATATATATATTTTTTATATCATTAATTAATAGTTCAAGTTATTTATTAATTTATGCTAAATTATTTTAATTATCCTCTTAATTATTATTATTGTTTAATTAAATTTCATGGTTTAACACGAGCTGTATGTGTCTCTTGGTCGGATTTCACGGCGAGAGCGCTTGTGTCTTGCGTCGGCCGGTGCCTGCATCTTGGGCACTCGGGTGGACGGACTAGGAGTGTCGTACGATGACGCGCGAGGAGCATCATATTGAGTATTGAGATCCCAACACTCGGATCGAGGCTCAGCTGAGAGTATGACATGATATCTCCCTGAAATAAGTCGAACTCATCAGTCGTCGGCGCCGGGTCAAGTGGGTCGTGAATCGGACGGTCAGCGACAGAGATATCGATGTACTCAGGATATGTCGGAAGACCCGCACAAGTAAATTACACATATTTACATTAATTAAATTATCAAAAATCAATTAAATTAAAAATACCTACAAATTAAAATAGAAAAATTAAATATTGAAAATTTTAAAAAAAATGTAGATGTAGATGTTCTGTTTAATGAAGATATGAGGATGTCCTAAATCGCTCATCAAATGCTTTATCTGGCGTAATTCATGCTTGTCAAACCATGAATATCCGAGTGTCGTAAGCCAACCAATGGCGGTGGTTGTATTCTTCACTAAACGGAACATCTGCATATACATTTTTTTTATTCTATAGCACAAGTTATATGAAGAGTTTAATTAAGAATAAATAGCTTGGTTAAATGCTAACCGCTTGGACATTCTGGTGTGAATGTGGTACATAGGATAACCCATCCACAGGCTCCTCGGAGTGCGATAACGGCTGGTTCAAGTGCTCGTCAGTGTTCATTTCGTACCATATTGTAGTCATCCTTCTCTTATAATACCACCCCATGTACGTATAGTGCTATGCATAGTCGTATGGTCGCGACTCCGTGATAGGCAGCTCGATCTCGTCCTGTGCCCACCACTAATACTGCGCCCAATCGACATTTTGCCCTTTACATCCTCCCGATGTGTGCTTGTTTTTACGATAAGTTAGCACTTGCTGGTAATCAATCGGCGCCGGCGGAGGAACCTACTGGAAAAGATCGAACTGCCTCATGACTCTATCTAAATAGTGATTCTCAACCATACAGAAGTGAATCATCCACACATGACACTTCCACCTACATACGTTAAATTGAAGTACATAAATTTTATTGATTTTAGAAACTTACGAATTGTAATGCACGTGGTACACCGAAGGAAAATCATCGCGATAGGCACTGTGCGACATCTAATTGACGTTGTCGTCCTGCAAATTCTCGAACTAATCTCAAAAATGCCCGGGGTCTTCCATGTCGTGGCGTGTCGCCCATTTGACACCGTATGAAGACCGCAATTGAGGCTCGGGACCGTCTAGTGGAGGCTCCTTAGTTCTACAACTACACCGCCAACAAAATATGAAAAAAATACAGTTTCATCCTCCGAACGATAAAAAGTTTAGCGCAAACGGTTTTCAAATTGCAGAAAAAATGGGATAGATCAATTGAAATTAGGGAAAAAAGTTTTTTTTCGGTTTAAAAGAAGAGGCAGAGGGGTGGGAGAGAGAAATGGGAGGGAGGAAAAAGAGTTTACGCACTAGTTATAGGGGGCCTGGACCCGAGTTCAAAAATCGGACCTAGCCAGGGCGGGAAAAAAATAGGCAATCAGGCCACTTTTGCTTTTTTTTTTTTTATTTACTAAATAAAATTGCTGTTGTTGGTGTTTATACTTTATACTATCCGATCCAAAGCTCATTTTGATAAGCGTCCACAACATCTAAATGGATACCGTCAGCTGGTATGATTCTTCATTTTTTTTCTTTTGGTGTTTATACTGTTCGGTCCTTGCGCATTTTATAAAAAAAATTATTTGAAACGTTGAAATTTTTTTAAGTGATTTAGATAGAAAACATTGTCTACCGCAAATTTTATAAAAAAATATAGTGATATTCTTGTTTTGAAAAAAATAAGCAAAACTATATTTGAAAATCTGAAAATATTCACTTCGAATTGTTTGGCTGGGCGCATGTATTTAGAAGTTGCTAGTTGAAATTTAGGCAACGCTTCAAGTGCAAGCCTTTCTGATTTAATTTTAACGTGTACTCGTAGGAATTAATTGAAATTTAATATTTTACAATATTTTTATAATATTCGGGATAAGTAAACTTATGAGAGATCCCACTTAAAAACTACGCCTATCAACTTTTAATTCTATATTGGAAATTATCCATCGCTAGTGGTTTCTTGGGTCCTTCTAATCAACTACGCCTATCATTAGCCAGTAAGTGGGATTAGCATCCTGTCCTTGGCTTCCAACACACTCCACACTTTTAACTAATAATAATAATAATATCACATCACGAGTCGTATACATCTCCTATGTGCTGCTTTTTAATTACATATATACTCGGGGGATCGTCTACTAGATATCACATCCTTCCTTGTATTTGAATTGAGCACCAGATTCTTAGTAAATTAAACTCAATGAAGATGCACAGAGCTAAAAAAACTAGAATCATTAGATTTGGTTCATAGAACGTGATTATATGAGCAGTTGATCTTGACCAATTTAACAAGTTACATATATATATTTATTTCTTCAAACAAATTAATATTTATTTTTGAAATTTCAGATATTTCATTTTCAGTTAAAAATAAAATGTTATTATCTACATAACCAAAAGAATAAAATCAGAATCTAAAGTTTAAGAAGTCTTTCTAAAGTACAGAAAATTGCCATTGTTGCAAGAGATTTTTGTTTTATCTATTTTTATTTTTAATTCCGGACAATATGAATTACTTATTAGAGAAATAAAATAGTGCAATGAGAAAAGTTTATCATATGGATGAAAAGGAATATCCAGTGACCATCGACCAAATGGCATCTTTAAGTAGTATAATTAACAGAATTTCTCTCATCAAATCCGTTAATTTGAATTAAATCCGATATTTAAATACTTGAGATACCATCCGATATATTTTGAATACAAGGATTTCTCTAAAATTGCAAGTAGTAGTTCATATTCTACGATTCTACTTGTGAATCCCCCAAAAAAAAAGCTCATGAGGAACATCTAAGTTTGATTGAATATCAAAATTACCAAATGTTTATTTCCCTCTCTTTCCTGATGTGCAGTATTAGCTGCCTATGTAAATTTGACTCAATGTATATATTAATATGCCTACGGGCTTATGCCAAAAAAATGTTGATCGAGCATAAAAAATAAATTCGGAAAATCAAATTTATAATACATAAAATGAGTTAGGATGCTAAGTCATTTAGCTATTCCACGTCATCGATGTTTATACTATTGATTTTCATTAAATCTTTTCATCTATCGTGATGCAATAACTCATGTATAGTTTTTCTCTCTCCTTAGTTAAAATAAATTAGTGTAATATATTTAAAGTATAATTTAATTCTTAAAATGACCTAATTTATAATTGTATTGTGTATCTTTCAAAAATAATTAATTCTATTGTTTGCTAGTATATATGTTTCTTTAACATTGAATACATTTAAAATTTATATTTCTAAGTGTTTATTCAATAACATACTTTTTGGGGCGAAGTAAAAGGAACAGTCCTAATTTTAATTAAAGAACAAAAATAAAATAATTTCATTAAGACCAAGTGTTATTAAGGATCAAGAAAGATCAAATTTGAGTCCGTACGTAATATGAAATATTAATGGAAAGATCAAGAAATATTAGAACTGAGTCCAGAATATTAAATATTGGGAAATACCAAAATCTAATCTCAACGTGTGGGTCAAAGACAAGAAATACTAGTCAAGCCGTGTTGGTACGTAGATAAGTGCAAAAGGAGTAAAAAAAATAGAGTAAATTGCACTGATGATATTTTATATCATTGATTGTTCAAATTGATCCTTGAAATATTGAAATTATCAACTTACTCCTATTTCAGTTTATATAAAAAAAAGTAATATGTAATTCAGTAACGCAAATAATAACTAATTAGGATGATTTTTTAGAAATCACAATTTCAAATCCTCTTGGGTATCAGGTAAAATTTGAGCGTTATACTCTTTCTATTAAAAAATATCAGAATTTTAATCTATTAAAATTTCTAACAAAGTGAAATATTCATATTCATATTCAAATTATAATTGAGATTGATTGATTGATTTTATAAAAGCAACGATTCATATTTCAATCAAACTCATTTTTCTCTCTATTACAATTGCTATTTTTTTTACCAAATATTTATAGGAGATCTAAAAAAAGTTATATATCAAATAAATTAATATCAACTATTATCAAGTTTTAATATAAAAAAACTAGTATAATCACTACAACATAATGGACTTTTTACAACACCCATTCAATAACGGTTTTAAGTACTAATTGTTGCTAAAAGAGTTGAGTGACAATTCTGAAATATTGAAGAACATATTTTATAACAGTTTTCTATCAAAAGCCGTTGTTAAAACTATAAACCGTAACATCTACTTTTTTCTCTCTCCTACTTAGCAATGGTTTTTTGGTTAAACCGTTGCGAAAGCATTTAACAAGGGTTTCCATAAAAATCATTGCTAAATATGACCTTTAACAACGGTTCTTTTGAAGAACCATTGTTAAATATTATATTTTCAAAACCATATAGGTTGGCGCCGCTTCGTTTTTTCTATCTCTTCTCCTTCCTGCTTTGTTTTTTCTATCTTCTCTGGTTGCGGCTCTCTAGGGCTTTTCTCTCGCGACACTCAAGTTGGTGCTTCCTCTTCGATCGCTTTTCTTCAGGTTTGTTGTTGTTCTCCTCTTTGATCCCCTTCCCTCTTTTTTAGATTTGTTGTGATTTCTTACCTCTTTTATCAAAACTTTCTCAAAATGATGGAGCGCTACATTAACACTCCGACAACGAAACCTCTCGACACTGTACCTAGATCGGTCGTATCTGCTGGATGAAGGCACGTCCTGAGACCGGGCAATATTAGTAACCTACTGGCACACCGCACCGATCGATCCATAAACCACATTCGATGGTACATTACACGGTGATATGGAGCCTCGAACAGGTACTCCCGGCGGTGAGACTCACAGATAGGGATTTTATCATAGACATACCAAATGAACTCTTCCCATGGGACATCATTGCGGAGAGCGGGAGTGGGGCCCCACCTATGGAGTCATTATTGAGAAGTTTAAAGGGGAGCCTGAACGACCAAGGTCAGCTGCCGTCCGAGTGACAGTCCACCTGAATAACATACCGCTCAAACTATGGTCTAGGACGGTTGACAATAAGGATCCTCGAAGACTTCGGTGAACCGGTCTTCCTCGATGATGTATCTTTTGACGGGCAGGACAGAAGGGCGATATACGTAATGGTGGACTGCCATGATGGGCGGATGATACGAAGTCGGTGATGGTGCACGTAGGGGGTTTCTGAGAGCAGTTTTCGTCACTATCGTCGACTGGACCGCCATTGACCCACCAATCCCTCTTGAAAATGACTACTAGTTTTTGCGAAACCGGCAGAAGAAGTTTGGGACTGTGGATTTGGCTCGCCAATCCCTAGTCTGGGGTACGGACAGACTCAGAACATACTACAATCGGGGTGGAGAGAGCTCTGAGTCATCCGGGTAAGGCAAAAATGGGTAAAATTTAGTGTCATGGTTTTTACTAATTTGGTGTTGTGGTTTCTAATTAATAGTTGTGATATGGATTTTATATTTTGTGTTATGCATGGATATATACTTTGATATATTTAGATAATTATATATGTTAATTGTTAATTTGTGATATATATCTCAATTTTTCTAATTGTTGCATGTGTGTGATGCATATGTGAATGTTTGTGACGCATGTATGATGTATATATATTAATTGTTTGTGATGTATATGTTAATTATTTGTGTTGCATGTGTGATGTATATGTGAATTGTTTGTGATGCAGGTGTCGGATGCATATGTGAATTATTTTGTGATATATGTAATGTTAATTGTTTGTGATGCATGTGTGATGTATATTAATTATTTGTGATATATATATATATATATATATATATATATATATATATATATATATGAATTGTAATTTGTTAATATATATGCTAGCAACAAGAAACAACCATTTTTAAAAAAATTTAACAACGGTTCTGGTCGAAAACCATTGCGAAAAATTATTTATTTTTTAAAAAAAATACATTTGGCAACGGTTCCAAGAAAGAACCGTTGTTAAAAAGCACATTTAACAACGGCTCCTGCAGAGAACCGTTGCCAAAGCCCACGTCCTGTTTTGTTGTCACTACGTATTTGGCAACAATTTTCCAATACTTTTGCTGACACCCCCTTTATAACGGTTCAATAACCGTTGTTCAATAATCAACAACATTGTCAAAGTTCTTTTCTCTCGTAGTGAATCAAAAATTGATTCTTTTATCTCTCTAAGAATAGTGAATCTTACTCGATTAGAAAAATTTATTATTGATTTTTTTTTTCTATTATCTTTTATTAAATAATAAATTGATTTTATTTAAAAAATTAAGAACCTTTACAATTGATTTAAATATAAATTATACTATGTAAATATTATTATTTTTATAATAGAATTAATTATAAATATAAAATTCCAGTGCCATAATGCCCTATACCTGAGATTCGATCAAACCAATTCCTATCCAACCCTCGATCAAACCAATTCCTATCAAACCCACGATCAAATCAATTCCTATCAAACCTACGATCAAACCAATTCCTATCCAACCCTCGATCAAACCAATTCCTATCAAACCTACGATCAAACCAATTCCTATCCAACCTCGATCAAACCAATTCCTATCAAACCTACGATCAAACCAATTCCTATCCTACCTACGATCAAACCAATTTATATCCGTATCCAAATATTTACAAGAATAATATAATTTATCAACAACCAAACCCAATGCATGCCACTATATAATTTTTTTGGCGGTAGTAGTAGTACTACGTCCGGCTGTAATTTAGCCGATAATATTGATGACGTAAGTAGTGTTGATCCAACGATAATGGAATTAAGTGATGATCGTGATGAGCAAGATGATGGCGGTCCGTATTATTCAAATGAAGAAGAAACAGAGAGGATTACACTGACCACTCGGATTTTTCGATCGATGAATCTGAAGATGAGGAAATTCAGAGATGCGATACCACATTGTTAGTTACCGGACGAACTGAGAGACACCATCCCGTAGAAGCGTTAAATAATTTTGAGATGTTTGACCGTTTAGGCGCGAATGAATATCTTTTAGGACTCGATGATGAGTTAGCTGAAAATAGAATATTTGCTTCTAAATCGGCTTTAAAGTGGGTAATTTGTGATTGGAGTGTTAGGAAAAACGTTCAATGTTGGGTACAAGAAAGTTGTAAAACACGACTTATTATGAAATGCAAAGAAGGTAGTTGTCCTTGGAGATTATACGCTAGACCTGAAGAGGGCTCGACCACATAGAGGATCATCACAAATAAAAACCCCCACAACCGTAGAAGACCACCAGAGACCGCAAACACTTACAACTCACATCTAATTTGATTGCGGGATGTGTTCGACAACATTTAAAGAAGGATATCTCTCTAACAGTTCAACAAATCGGTATGATTATAGAAACAAAATATCCTGTGGCACCGACTTACGGTAAACTTTGGCGTGGCCGAGAAAGAGCAATTGAACAATTATTTGGCACTTGGGAAGGATCATATACATTGCTTCCACAGATATTGGAGGCGATTGCTCGGACTACTCCGGGTACAAAATTTAAATTATTGACGTGTGATACTTCGGATAATAATGTAAAAATGTTTAAATCCATAGTTTGGGCTTATGGACCGTGCATTGCGAGCGTTTAAACATTTAAGACCCGTTATAACTATTGACGCCGGATTCTTATCGGCCGTTATAAGGGTAGATTATTGATGGCGTGTGGATACGATGCGAGAGAATAAAATCATTCCTCTAGCATTTGGAATCGTGGATGCGTAAAATGTGGACAATTGGGGTTGGTTCATGCGATGGGTCCGTAATGAAGTGATCCAATGTAATATGAAAATATGTGTTATATCCGACCGTCATAGGGGAATAAAGGGAGTTTTTGAGCGACCGCATTTGGGATGGTCTCGTACAACATGGAGAGGCGGTACACCGTATTGCATGCAACACGTCGCAGAGAATTTATATAAGGAAGCCGGAAAAAGCTGGAAAGAAAGAAGATAATCTCGTAGATGATTTCCGAAGAAGACTAGCGAACAAAAAGAAACCGCGTCGCTTCGTAGAAAGATGGCGAATTTTGAGGAAATCAAATAGAAAAGCTTATGATTTTTTAAAAAAAGTCGGCAGAAGATTAGAAAATGATGATAAAGAACCTCCTAATTTTGCTTCGTGGGCACAAACGTATGATGGAGGACATCGATGGGGTATAATGACCAAAGAATGGTTCTGAAGCTCTGAATAGCGTCTTCAGAGTTGAACGAACTTTACCGGTTGCAGCAATTATGGAGGGAACATGGTATAAATGTGCTAAATGGTTCGATAAGAGGGAAATGGAAGCAATGAACCTGCATAGAGCATGCAAGCAATGGCCAAAAAAAATTGATGACATCTTGGCAAAACGTGACGACAAAGCAGGTTCGTGTTGATATTATTTTACTATATTTTACAAAATTTTGAACATATCGAAGAGATGAAATGAGTCGTGACCCACTTCCAATGGATACATTACAATCAGGACGGCATAGGAGTAGGGCTTCAAGTCCCTCAACAAACAGAAGAACCCAAACTTCTCGAAATACTTTGCAATCAGCGAGACACTCAACTAGTTATGATCCAAGAGATAACAACAGAATAACTCAAACTGGGCGAGATGCCTTACAATCGCGAGACACTCAACTAGTTATGATCCAAGAGATAACAACGAATAACTCAAACTTCTCGAGATGCCTTGCAATCAACGAGATTCTCAACTCGTCATGATCAAGAAAGACAAGTCATCAATGCTTCAACTAGGGGTGCTAGAGGAAATAATTTTGGAGGTAGAATCTTAAATTTTTTCACACGGAGGAAAAAAAAATGATGTATGTTTTTTTTTGTACTATATGTGTGTTGTATTTAAGCAAGGTTATGTTCTATTTAAGCAGAAAATATGTTGTATTTAAGCAGAAAATTCATAATAAAATATAACCACAATAAAATAAATAATACAACAATTAAAAAATAACATAGAAAGTCCATCATAAAATAATACAAAACAAAACAATATCCATAATAAAAAAACAACATATAAAAAAATAACATATAAACTACTCCTGACGACGCCTAACATATCGACGTGCTCTCGGACGTGCCTGTAAAAATAAAGACGGTATATCAGTGAGCTGCTTATTTTTTGTAAACATTTAATATTTACTAAGTTGTAGAATAAACAACTAACCACGCTAGGTGTATATCGAGGAGGCGGATGAACGTCACGCTCCCGACCATGAGCAAGTGGAGTGAAATCTCGTGTCTGTACGAGCTCTGCAAAGATCATCCCGATATGCGATGACTCTCCGTGCCCCCGTAAGGATAACCATACCGGGTTGGATCATAATGTTGGCCGTCATCTGCGGATCCCATTGCGGTACATGATCCATCGGCATCTGCTGGGTCTGTGAGAAATGCTTAGTGCCGAATGGATCCGAGAACTGTGCACCCGATGGATCGGGAAACTCAACAGACTCGTACGGCCTCCAATTGATATGCGTGTGCGGCAGCATAATAAGCTGATCCCTCACGTACTTCACACCGACGTGTGACGGATTGAGGTATCTGTTCTTATCAAGCGTCCATTTCCTATTATCAGTTCAAATTATAATTAGTGATTACACATATATTTTCATCGATTGATTGATTATTTTTAAATTAAATTATTACCTGCCAAAAGGCGCACAATTATCACGGTCCGGTGTACCCCAGTCACTGAAAATGAATGCATCGAGGCGAGGTAATGGACGAGCCAGGGGCAAACGCGTCCACTCCACAACAATAACAAAAGCCACGGACCACCAATACTCCTCGTCGGTCCTTGGCATGCCACATCGAGACGCCGATATAAATAACCAAGTACCGCATGCGCCAATTTCTTCTTCTACCGAATTGTAAATCTTCCCGTAAATTAAATATTAGTAATAAAATTATTTAATTATGAAAGATAAATTATTTTAAAATCCTTAAAATACTTACCGTCAAAATCGGCGAAGAAACGCCGATCTGAGTCTCCACTTGTTGTCGGGGAACATGATACACCCCGCCAACTCCAAAGCAAAACCGATCGCATATCGATTAAGACCACGATGATCGTCGCCTCCGGAGCGTGATCAAAGTGGGACCGTAACTCTCGTAGGGAAATAGAACGTCTGCAAAATTTTACATTTAGCTTAATCACGGTTGTGAGAACGAAAAAAATTAAAATTTTTGTACAGTTTAATAAATTACCTCCCATCTTTGCGAGAATCGTCGATATATCATCCCCCCAAATAATCCGACGGATGTATGCTTTGAAAAATCTCCATCGATATCCAATCACCGCTCACCAATGGTGGATAAACCCCACGTACATGCGACGTCCTAAAAAATTTATATTACTATTCCATCCTTTTAATTTTGTAATTAAATTAATAATATTTTATTATTTACCTCTAGAGTCACGGTCATCTCGCCAAAAGTGAAGTGAAATGTATGAGTTTCGGCCTCCAAAACTCTATCAACGCGCTCAATAAACCCGTATCAATCTTTAAGTTACGGGCTTCCGCTTCTTGGACATAAATCTCACGCAATCGGCGAGATGAAGAAATCCCATAACTCGCAACCTACTCGAATGTGCGAGATGTATGGTATCGTGGGACGGTGAGTGCGGAAACGAATGATATTGTTATCTCTCTGTAATTTTCATTTCATAATTAGCTTCTCGTATATATGTATTTTATTATTATTTTTAAGAATATAATGTACCCATGCCTGACTATAATGTGTCCGATGTTTGTCTTCGGGGAGATAAATTATGATATTCTCATCTCGTTGCTACGCTTTGCCATTATCTAGAAAAAAATTCATTTCATAATTAATTTATAATTATTGTACTTCATTTTTAATCTATCTATCATATAATTAAATAAACAATAAATTCTACAATAAATTCTACAATTAATCTACACAATTAAATTAAATTATAATTAATCTACACAATTAAATTAAATTATAATTAATCTACATAATTAAATTAAATTATAATTAATCTACATAATTTCACATTTAAATTATAATTAATCTACATAATTAAATTAAATTATAATTAATCTACACAATTAAATTAATTATAATTAATCTACACAATTAAATTAAATTATAATTAATCTACATAATTAAATTAAATTATAATTAATCTACACAATTAAATTAAATTAAATTATAATTAATCTTCATAATTTCACATTTAAATTATAATTAATCTACATAATTAATCTACATAATTAAATTAAGTTATAATTAATCTACACAATTAAATTAAATTATAATTAATCTACACAATTAAATTAAATTATAATTAATCTACATAATTAAATTAAATTACAATTAATCTACACAATTAAATTAAATTATAATTAATCTACATAATTAAATTAAGTTATAATTAATCTACACAATTAAATTAAATTATAATTAATCTACACAATTAAATTAAATTATAATTAATCTACATAATTAAATTAAATTACAATTAATCTACACAATTAAATTAAATTATAATTAATTTACATAATTAAATTAAGTTATAATTAATCTACACAATTAAATTAAATTATAATTAATCTACACAATTAAATTAAATTATAATTAATCTACATAATTAAATTAAATTACAATTAATCTACACAATTAAATTAAATTATAATTAATCTACATAATTAAATTAAGTTATAATTAATCTACACAATTAAATTAAATTACAATTAATCTACACAATTAAATTAAATTATAATTAATCTACACAATTAAATTAAATTTTAAATAATCTACACAATTAAATAATATTTATAAAAAATTACCTTTAATTGCAAAATCCACGAAATGCTAGCGTGCGTTTTTTTCCTCCTGTTATTAATTTAATAATTATTATTTATAATAAAAACTGAGATTCAGATGATTCCTTGTGTATTACTCCCATCACAATCCCTACTGTAACTCATTAAACATTTCTTTCTGCATATCGACAGGACCACTACTCCTTATCCCAGGTTACCTATTCTTTTATTTTATTATAAAAAATTATATATCAAATAATTAAATATCTACTATTAATATATTATTAAGTTTTATTATAAAAAATAAAACTATGTACACATTATATGACCTTACTCAAAAAATTTATTATATTTATACATCATATTTTAATAAATTATAAATTAAATTTATTTAAAAATTTAAGAGTGTTTGTGAATTAATTTAGATAATCATTATATTTAAGTAAAATATATTATTTAATTATAATAAAATTAGTGCTAGATACAAATATTTTTGAAATTAAGAGGTTTCGCACAATAAGAATTCTATACTAATTAGATAATATGATTTGGAAAGAGAATGCTACAACATTATTTTCACAGTGAAAAATGGACCAAGAACTAAAAACCCCACACACAGGATATGCACCTGAGAATTAAGGTCTTTGAATGGTTGATGATACTGAATTGACTTTTGACGGAGGATAATCTCATGAAGAAGGTCAGAGCTTTTTTAGTAGATATGTGATGTTTAGACAACCGTGGGGGTGGATTAATATTATGAATACATAGATTTCTTATTCCCCCTCCCCTTTTTAGCGATTCTTCTCCTTTCATTTTTTTCATTTTTTAAGGTATTGGACTCCAAAACCATTTCCGTAAAACTTCTCATCATCAATGATCAAGGGCTTGACCCTTTTTCCTTCTAAAAAAAGAATGCATGAAATGACACATCAAAATATATTCACGTCTCAGATTTTCTGTGGTGATGCCTCACCTAAAATCCGCAGAGATATGGAATGATATCCACTTTCTCCTATCAAAAGGAGAAGAATTAATATCCGTATTTTGTCTGTGACGATGTCTCAACTATGGGGACATTTTTCCAATAATTAATATCCTTATTTTTTAGCACCTCTCTATTTATTTGCCAATGTATTGTATCATATTAGATGAGCAAGTCACTATTTCGTTAATGAAATATAATTTCGTTATTTATTTAACAAAAAATATCAATACATTGGTATATTGTTATAAACAAGAAACTACTTTCACATTAAACTCAAAACACAAATTTTAGACTTTACTAAATTATTTTTTAATAATAAATCAAAAGACTCAAAATGGCAGAATTAAATAGAAAACTTCTAATATAGAAGTTTTCTTTCTAGTGACAAAATCAAAGGAGTCGAGTTTTTTTTTTGTCATAGAAGATGGAGTTTATAACTCAGTTTGATAGTCCACAATTGTCCTAATAATTGAAGTTGAATTGACTTGTACTTGATGTCACATTCATTGTTATTGAACTATTTTTACATAATTTATCAGGAAAATAGATATCAAGTAATTCTTCTAATTGATGAAGATAATTTTTTTATTATAATAGACAAATTATAAAATTTTCTCTATACAAAAGGCTCACAAGTTCTGCCTTCATATATATGTTGAATCAGTTTTATCATTTTCTAAATTTGTCATAATTATTTACTTTAATTATAGTTGTTTATATTTCTTATTATATCAATCTTTAACAATAATTTTATAGTCATCAACTCGTAAAAGATCCAAAAAATTGATTGTCTACAATTTATAAACTATTCAGGAATGTTATTCAATTGGACCTCGGTACTGTACCGAAGGTTGTGCTACTTGAAGCACAGAGACTAATTTTATAAGGGAGAGAAATGGAGAGAAAGAGAGGATCAATGGACGCGATCACATAGTTGACTAGATATCAATTTGATTTATTCACAGAAATTGTTCGGATTTCATACTAAGAATACATAATTGACTAAAACTCAAGGCCTCATAATTGTTCGAATATATTACGGAATTCAACATCAAGGCCTCATTTGAAGCACAATAGTCATTTTCTTTTGTGATTGAGAAGACTGCTTCTACCTAGTGTGATTTTTTTGTTAGATTTTAGACTGTCAGAATAGAACCATTTATTTGGTAAGCATCCATAACATTGAAATGTATGATGCTGACTCCTGCCATCATATTTATTTAATTTGCATGACATAATGCGTTACATATTTCCATCATATCTTTTGTTGATTCCTATACTTACCAGTTAAAGTATTATAATGTTAACAAGGGATGCAATAGCAGTTGTCACTGAATTAAAAGAAATTCTGATAAAATCAGTAATTGAGTGTGTATCCAAAAATAACAGGAGATAAAATATGTGGTACTTTTTATGAAATTAATTCTCTTTTATGGAAAACTAATTATCAATGCAAAACCAACAATAATTATGAGATTCAACATATCTGAAAAGGACTTGTCATAGTTTAATTCATACTAAGTAGAGTTCAGCTACTTGAAGCACAGTACATTCTGCCCTAAATTATCAGTTGACTCAACATCCATTAGAATTTATTCACAAGAAAATATTGTTCGGTTTTAAAATAAAAAGTTCCCTGATTCCTATAAAGCATATAGGAGTTTCCAATTTTTTGGGAGAGAATATTACAAATTGAAACAAATTAATGAGAAGTGAATATTGCAATGGAGATATCTTGGTTAAGAACAGGCCATGTTGTTTGGTATCTCTGAAATATGTATTTGTGAAGATATCGTCCATCATTATTCCCAGTATATGAATAAGTGCTTCATATAGATGGAAACTTGAAATTGACATATGTTCAATAGGTGAATAAGATGCAAAATTGTGAAGATTCCTCTATATTTGATCACAATAATTTTCTCTCTCCGTGAGAATTTTTTTTTTCCAATGTTGAAGCTACATGGCGAAGGTATCAACATTACGGGTTATACAAATAGCATTGATTGCTGACTTGGGCTTGGATACTGCCTTCTTTTCGGCATCTTAAATTTATTCAAAGAAAAGAAAAAAAAAAAGAAACAAATCAAGATACCTTACCTCTCTATATTTATGTACAGTGACAGACAATGAAGTCATCAAGGAATATATGGAAATTTAGCAAGTGATAGTGCAACGCCCAAAGGATCATCGAGTCCTAATTTTGTGGGATGCTGTCCAGCTGGCAATGGCACGACTCTTATATATGACCAAATAATATATATTTTTTTTGTCAATCGCGCATAAAGACTGTTGTCTAGCTCGCATGACTCTGTTGTTGGTGTTTATACTGTCCGATCCAAAGCGTATTTTGATAAGCATCCACAAAATATAAATGGATACTGTTATCTATTCTGATTCGTTTCTTCTGTTGGGTCGTTTGACAAATTAAGGAATAGTTTTGGAAAGTGGTAATTTTGGAAGAGTGATAGAATAATATTTTTTTGGAAGAGTAGTAGAAGAGTGGTATTCTTGACTATTTGGAAGAGCGAAAATATTATTTAGCAGTTGTTACTCAGTATAGTTAAAATATGAATAATTATGATACTAATAATGATGATGATAATAATAATAATAATAATAATAATAATAATAATAATAATAGTAAAATAATAATCATAATAGTAAGATAATAATAATAAAGTAATAAAAATAATCATAATAAATAATAATATTATAATAGTAATATAATAAAAATATAAACATAATCATAATATAGTAATATAATAATAAAAAATTATAATTACAATCATAATTATAAGAATATAATAATAATAAGTAATCATAATTTTAATAATATAATAATCATAATCATAATCATGATAATAATAATTATAGTCATAATCATAATAATATAACCATAATCATAATCATAATAATATAATAATAAAAATATAATCATAATCATAAAAATAATTAAAAATAATATAATAATAAATTAATCATCACTATAATCAACATATAATAATATAATACAACATAATAAAATAATAATAAGTAATCATAATCATAATCATAATCATCATAATATAATAATATAATAATAATAATATAATGATAATAATAGTAATAATAATAAATAATAATCATAATATTAATATAATAATAAATTATAATTATAAATATAATATAATAATATAATAATACTAAATCTTAATCATAATCATAATATAATATAATCAAACAATAATCGCTATTCCGACGAGAGCTAATCCGGTATTCCACCTATAAGTTGATATACTGGATTAGCACTATTCCGCACTCTTCTACTTAGTCTAAAATTCATTTGGCAAATTAATTCGTCGGAATAGCTATTCTATTCCAACTTTTTACTATTTCATTGAGTGCCAAACACTCCCTTGGTGTTTATACTGTTTGATCCAGGGCGCATTTTGATAAGCATCGATCTATGACATCCAAGCAGATGCTGCCAGCTGTTTCCATCATCATGTAGCAGACCTTGAGGGAAAAATAAGAGAGGGTCAATGATATTTGGTTACTTGTATTAAGTAATTAGGGAGGACCAATTATATATCTCAAATACAATTTCACTTAGAAAATTAATACTAACTATATAATTTTAAGATTGATGGGTTCACTTAGAAAATTAATACTAACTATATAATTTTAAGATTGATGGGGGTTGGGGGGTCATGGCCCAATTCCTTATAAGGAAGTTCCATCACTGTCCATCATATCTGTCAATTGCCGTTTGAATTTTTTGCATGATATGATATGTTTTTATTTATGTTAATTAAATTGTTGTACAATTGAAGGTTTGACTGAGTACGTGTATCATAAAAAAAAATTAATTTTGAATTTTTAATGTGTACATTTTTTTACCTTTCTGAGATTTAAACTTGAAGCAGAGCAACAACCCTTAATAGCAATTATGATCCATATTTAACAAATATTTGGGAGATGAAGATAGTAAAGTACCACATAGGTGTGCTGAAAATGTTTTAATGATCCAATACGACGTGATAGATGTTTAATTTTGAGAAGATCGTAGAATAAAGGAGATTATATTGACTTAGCTATTATAATGTTTTGCATTTTTTCAAAATGTTGGTGTTGCTTTCACGCATCTAATTAATCACTTAAAGTTAATTAGCATAAAAATAAAAATAATAATAATAATAATAATAATAATAATAATAATAATAATAATAATAATGAAAGAATAATCAACTGGTAGACAGATAAATCAGCAAATTAAGACGATAGCAAAAGGCACTAAGAAATGATTAAAAAAGATCTGATGACACTACCGATTCACTGGATATTATTGAAAACAGCTAGAGATAAAGTGTTTAATGAAATATCTTCTATTTTATCATGAAATAGTCATTGTTAATGCAAACCAACATTAATTCTTGGATCCATCTAATCTGAAAGGGACATCGAATAGTTTAATTTATACACACAAGCACTCTTCACACATATTATAATCATCATTTGTGAGCAGAACCTAATCACATTTTTCCCAATTTCTTTATAAAGTTGCTTTGTGAAATTTTGATGAATTTTTAGGTTGATAAATAGTCATATTGTGCTTAGTGCTTTGCAATAAAAACTTTAAGCTACAAAGAATCTGATTCAGAGTTTTGTCATACGATTTAGTATGGATCAGAGGGAATAATTTTTGAAACAATCTTGGTGCGATCATAGGTGCTTCATCTTTATTTGTTCTTCGATTTGCGGACATGCACGAATATCTTTCTCTTAAGCTTTTAAGAATAAAAAATAAATAAAAGAACAAACTTGCAAGGTATATCATTTTGATAATTGTTCCTTCTTATAGGGATATGAGACGCACAATCTGATTATTGTATCACATTTTTATTAAGAGGAGAAAAGAAGAAACCAAAATTTAGCCTATGGAACATACTCCCGATCGAAAACATGTGTGTCAGATAGCTGCATATAATAAATACTGCATGTACGATGTAATGAGTGATGTATTTAAAAATACAACAAAAAATAGATTTTTATGAGAAAATAAAGGAAATAAGATATGAAGATAATTTAACAATGTGGACATATTCAAATATTATGCTTAATTAGGGTGTCAATAATTGATCTAAATCCGACCCGATCCGAACCAATCAGATATGACCCAAAAATAAATGGGTCGGGTATGAGTTTTTATCTTTTGACCCGAATCAGGTCGGGTTGGGTTCGGGTCAACCGACCCGACCGATTAATTATGTTTTTTGAAGTAATTTTGTGATTTAGGACTAATTAAAGCTTAAATATATACTAATTAAGATTAATTATAAATTATTTAATATTTTATTACTTAAAGTTATATAAAAATAATTAATTATTTTACACGGGTCGGGTCGGATCGACCTGTGACCCGTCGGGTCGGATATGGGCAAAAAAAATTTGACCCGAATTTAATTGAGGCGGATCAAAAAATAATAAAATAATATGACCCGACCCGACCCATTGACACCCCTACAGCTTAATCGACTTAAATAAATATATTTCTCGTGCAATAATATCTCACATCAAGAATACATTTTTGTCATATAATGTTTTTTCCAATTATAAAATTGATAGCATGTGATTGTGATTTTTAAATTTAGTAAGAGATTTGCATATATATAGGAGACCTTACGACATTTTGCGAAGTAAAAAAAGGATTTTGCTTCAGTTTCAAATCGTATACATCAAAAGCTTAAAAAATCAATCTAATTAATCCACAATAATTTAGATATTGAAAACTTATTGAATATCAAATTTTACTATTTTTGGAGCTTTGCAGCTATTTTTTTTGATTTTTAAAAGATGATAATTTTATAGGTGCATCTATAATTATTTTATTATTATTTTTGGGACATTTTTAAAGATCCGAAAAAATAGTTAGAAAGCTTCAAATATAATCAAATTTGGTATTCAACGATATTTGAATATGTAGTTTATATTGGATAAATTAGATTGACAATTTAAATTTTGATTTTGTGAGATTTTTTTAAGCTAAAGCAAAACTCTCTTTGTTTCGCGAAGCACCGTACGATCTCCCTATATATATATTTGATTTGTGAAAATCAATTGAAAAACATGATAAACGTATTAATGTATGTAGTTCTCTTTGCATATTTTTCTTGTGACATTCTTATGTAAATACTTGCATAATTAAAGCTTTTTTGCGCATATTTATTTTGTAAGGTATTTGATGTATGTAAATGCTTAAGTATACATAAATCATTTTATGCGCAGATGAAGTTATGTCAGTTTTGATGAATCATTAATGAGATGTATGAACAACCTATTTAAGTATTATTGTGGATTCTTTTACTTAACATTTTAATATTCTTTTTTGATCTAGCATTGATAAATCTTTTCTACTCTTATATAATATTATTTGGAGTATGTATGTTGATTATAGTGAATTTTTTGACTTGAATTACGTCATATAATCAAACAAAATACGAACAAGCATGCACGTTGCACTATATAAATACGAACAAAATACTGCATTTTCACAATTGGTTTCGATATTATAAAAGCAAAAGAAAAAATAGAAAGTGAATTCTTCCACTCCATTTATCGATTTCATGTTCTAAAAATGTTCATCGACCTGATGAGAAAAAGTGTAAATTTGATTTTTTTTTTTAAAGAGAACATTAACTCAGAATATTTAGTATTTTTTGTGTGTTTATCAATGCATGACCTAAAAATGTCAATAAGGGAAGTTTTATTTCATTTATTTTTGTGCACTTTGAAGATTTTATAGATGTATAAGAAAAACGTTTCTTTCATAATATCAATGAATCATATTATTTGATATTTTTTTACTTAAATGATAAATTATTTACTGAGTATTGGGATTTGGGAGGGAGCGTTATAATATCTTTCTAAATTCTAAATTAAGATGGTTTAATCTTTAAAAGATTCTATTGAAAATGATTCGGAAATAATCTTTTAAAAGATCTGTGGAATGAAACATGCGCGTGACCAGAATGCTCTCTTCTTGGCTGTCCAAGCGTGTTATAGAAGCCACGTATCCGTACAAAGATTCTGTTTGCGTCTGTGAGAGAGAGAGAGAGCGTATCTGTACAGAGATCTCGTTTGCGTGAATGTGAGAGAGAGACGAGGGTGAGTACAACAGTTCGGTAAGCACGCTCCTTCCCTTCTCAGTCCTTGTTAAAATCTTCTCCCAAGTCCCAACTCCGCCGTAACCTTTGTCCCCCATCCCCAATTCCTCATCCCCAATTCCTCATCCCCGATTCCCATCCCTCCATAGCTCGATCGGCGGCTCCTTCAAACCTCGTCACTCTCCTCCAATGGCTATCCCATCTTCAATTTCTAACCTCCTCCATCCTTCTCTGATCCACACTTTGCACCTTCGTTTCCTATTTTGAGTTCCGGCGAGCGCCTCTCCCCCTCGCCTCTCTCTTTCGACGGGTGGAACACTCAATCAGTACCTATCTAGAGTCCAAACACAAACTCGATCCCCCATTACTTATAAAACCTATTTTTAGTACATTGTAGTCACGATGCTGAGTTCCGATGAGCTCCGCCACTGCTGTGAGGAGTGTTCTCTTTTTTCTCAAGTTCGCGGCCTCCAAGAACCTCATGCGGAGAAGAAATGGCATGCTCCTCTCAAGGCCATCAACTTCAAGCAACTCTTGTTGACCCCTACATGATTGTGCGTTTCCGAAGGATTTCCTTGCTTCTATGCGCTCTCGGTGTGCGACAAGAGGTTGTATCTACCTGTTATTTGTTAATCTTTAGGGTTTACTAAATTCTAGTTCCAGATGCTTGTCACAGCAATTTCACCTTTCTTTTGTTCATTAATCTTCTATTCATTATTCTGCAGCAGTACCCTATCTCCCTTGTCCAATCAGAGTATCTAGGGGCACCTCTTTGCACCGATGAATGCTGAGGTCAGCGGATCTTAATTCCTGTTACTCCTTTCTTGTCTTGCTGGAGAGGATGCCGCATCTCTCCCAAATCCAGCGCTGGTTACTCTTTCCTGCCTCGCTACCTAGGTGCCACATTTGCTGTAATCTAACACATTTCTCGCCTCATGCAATGGTAGCTCAATAGTATCGTTCTCACCTCACCAAGGCAATCCTGCATCTTGCTTTTGATTGACAGAAACCTTTGCTTATGTCGTTTTCTACTGATTGCTGGTACGGTTCACACTAGACAATTCTGTCTAGGTCAGTGTTCTCAATTTAACTCTTCAATGCTATCTATACTGATATGTAATTGACAGCTTTGTTTCTTGCTTCATCTTTATAGCTAACAGTATATTGTTTCCAATTTTATAAAGCAACACTCCTTTCATAGCAGATGTTTGATTTCAACTGTTTCTCTTTTTTCACCAGAGCTGCTAATTATTTGGGCTGGTTTGGAAAAAAAGACATATAAAGGTCTTAGTTCATGAAAACACCAAATGACAACAACACTCTATGTAAAACATAGTATTAGGAGGCAGGAAAAATAGAAGACACATAACCTAGCAATTTGGGAAGAGGTTACTGGCAATAGATGAAGTCAAATCATTAATTATCTGAAATTCCATCAGATGAATGCGATTTCTCCTTTAGTACATAAACTTCTTTTCTATATTGTTTTTCTTTCTTTCTTTCTTTTATGTTTTCCTTGAATTAATTTTTACTGACAATAATTTTTGAAGGTCATTGAATCACTTTTTTAATTAATGTACTTATGTATAACCATGAGTTCAAATTCTTAGTTTGTCAGATAATTCTGGAGAAGAAATTGCAGAGTTAAATACTAAGTCGAAGATCTTCCTGCTAATATGAAATTTTCAGAAGCTAGCGGAACCAAACACCAAGCAGGGAATGTTTCAGTCTCCTTTGAATACATGTTAGTAACATTTGCCAAAAACTATAAAAGTCTGAACTTATTTTGTCCAATAGCACCATGGTGATGGTACTCTTGTGTTTGTGCTGAGTGAGCCAAATTCAAGCACAAGTACACGATACACAAATACAAACATGTGTACCTATACATGGGAGTTCTCCAACTGTGCTGGGCAGAAATAGAGTTCTTTGAGTAAATTAAGCTTTGTTTAGTATTCTTAGACTTGGCTGCCCATTTGGCCATCTCTAGTTTCATACATTCTAGAAGCCAACTTTTAGATCATTACAGATTAACTAGACATCTGAACTTTCATGTTCCATAAATAATCATAGCTAATATTTATTTTCACATATTAATTTTGGGATATCATTTCTACAGAGAGATTGAATTTGTTATGTAACAGGTCTCACTGGATTGGATGGCATTAAAAGTCCTAGCTATCAACATATTGGTGCTGTTGGAATGGTACCAAAAGATTGAATTGATGTAATTCTACATGGCTTGTGTAAGTTCTATTGCTACATATCTTGCTTGCTTTTTCTTACTTCCTGCACTTCAGATTAGGAATTGTAATCCTACCTCAGCTTCTGTCATATGACTCTAGCCATGGAATTTTTTACGATTCTGGCCACGGGACTCTCCCTGTTTTTTTTTGTCTTTTTACATACAAGTTGAGATATGTTAGAATTGAATTAGATTACAACTGGCATGGCTAGGTTGGGGTCTGTGTGTCTTACTGCACATTTCTGACCTTTATATGCCATCTTGGAGTGGATGTTTTTTTGCAATAAGGATGACTATTTCACTAATTATATCTAGTAATTCTGATAAACTATTTCAGGGTGCATTTGTTTTTGTGCTTTTGTAGGAAGGATAATGATTTGGCTGCCACTGTTGAAATGAGTTCCATTTCTCAGTGAAGAAACATTGCTTATTCATAACCATAGAGTTGACTGTAAAAGGCTTAGTCATATTTAATGACCTTTATTCCTTGGTCAAATGCTTTCTTCTTCTTTTTGTTATTGCTTTTTTTGTGTATTATATTTTAGATCTGGTTGAACTTATGATGATAGATGTGGAAATCTCTTTTGGACCTTTTAGTTTTTTTTTTCAGACTTGTATTTTTCAACCACAAAAATCATTCAAGGCAATCTCTCCCTCTCTCTGAAAAAAATATGTTTAACTTTTGGCTAAAAAAATTACTTGATCTGATGCAAATGATCCTTAGAAGAGATGTTGGAACTGATCTCAATTTAGCTAAACTCAAAACTATACCTAAATTGTGCAAAAAAATGTCTATGCCTCAAGAAAAGACATGGATCTATGCTATGTTGGTAGCCAATTAGTCATCATTCTTGAACCTCTAATTGGTCCTTGTGCCTTTCAGTGTCAGATAGTGGCAAAAAGAAAACACTGGGCATGGTTAAACCAACCTATGCTTCACTTCAGTGCAAGGTCTGATGTAATAAAATTTGTCTCCTTTAATCTTGGAAGCATTTGGAGTGAACATTAACCTAGGTCCTGAAGAGGTCAAGGCTTGCGTGAAGAGGCATCCATTGAGTTCATGATGGCTCCGAATTACCACCCAACCATGAAAATAGTTAACCCTGTCAGAAAGAAACTTAAAGATTTTTTTAATATATTGGGTACAATGCTTAATCCTGCCAGGGTTCCTTTTGCTTAAGTTTGTTTTTCATCATTTTTCATTCTTCCTTGTTACTTGATATACAAATGACATATAATTACAATGCTGGAAAATGCAGTGCAGGTCATGAAGATGGCCAAGGCACTACAAAGGTCTGGGATTATTTCTGCAGCTTGATTTTCTATCTAGAAACTTGTACCCGAGGCAATCTAATTTTGCACCTGAGTGAATCAATTGGTTCTATTAAATTCTTTCATTTGCCCACGTGTGTATTCTTTTTGCTCATTATATTTCTCTTAATCGCCGATCTACGGAAGTATGCAGGTCTTCTAAATTTCAGCAATGATTTTCACTGTTGCAAAATAGGCTATTTCAGACGAAGCGGAAATCTCATTATAATGACCATTTTGTGTGTAAGTCCTCTATTTTGGTACAATAATGGTCAAACTGATTTTGTTCCTTTGGTTCTTTTGTCTTTTATATATTAATAAGAAAAATGGAAATTTAGTTGCAGGCCTTTATTTCATTTTCCTTCTTTATTTGTATTAAGTCATATATTTTTGCGTATTTCGATCCATGTATGTACCAAGAGGGAATTAAAATGAGAGAATAATACTTAAACGGAAATAGGCATTGAAATTTTGCAGGAATAGAACTTTCTGATATTTGTGTATATCTCTCCTGTTTTGAGTAACATTGTTATCACTTCTTCAAGTTTGTCTCTAATAAATTCCTTCAATTTCAGTATATTTTTATTATCATTTAGAATAGGATTTCATGGCGCCAATTCATAGACCAATTATCTGTGTACAAGTAATCGGAAAGATTCAAGATATAAAATGCATGCACCAAAGAGGGAAGAAAAAAATTCAATTAGTGGAAAATTTTAGAGGTACCTTTTCTACTTTGTAAGCTAAACAGGCTACTAGTTTCAAGAGATTTAGTGGATTGTATAATTTTGCTTGTAACTGGGTTATGAATTGAATTTTGCTGAGAAATAACTACTTAAGATATAGTATAAATGTTTGTTTTCAATGCTATCTGGTGAAAAATAAATTCAATGCTACATGATCTTTTTTGGTTTATATTATATGGTGAAAAATAAATTGAATGTGACATTAAATATTTATTTTCAATGGTCATATATCCACTACTATTGGTATGGAATCTGATATGATAGTCCCTGGTTATCTACCTAGGATTCTCTCTAATTAAGATGGAATTACTTTTCTCTTTCTTGTGTTGTTTGGTGTTGACTTTTGGTGCATCCAACATCAGCCACAAAAATTATATGGAATCGAAGAAAGATAAAACTGCAATTTCATTGCTTATACTTCAGTTTCTCCTCAACTCTGCCTATGATACTAGTTTCTGCATAGCCTTTTCCAAGCCAGGAAAAAAAGAGGAGGGTTGCAATGGGTGTGGCGAGCCAACAATAAAACAACCAATCTTTATGGAAATGAAACCCAGTCAAACTTCGTTGTTGTTGTGTATTTCAGGGTCTTCTTCTGTCTATACCTGAAACAAGAACCTGAAGTGCGCTTAGCTGTAAGTTTGCCTTAAAACATAAATTATGTATTTTTTTGTGCGCAATAATGTTTTATAAATTTTATGCTTGTGCTTATATATGTTTCATTTCATATGCATTGGATTCTGAAACAAGGTTAGTTGTAGCTGTCTTGGTGATTCGTAATGGTGCATAGCTGAAGTATGCTGTGAGCAAGAGATCATTTCCATCATCACTGATCCACACATTGAGACTTCTAAACTTGGTTTGTCTTATTTATTTTTCAACTATAGATGTCTTTCATACTGTAATTTAATGTTAGCAAGAAATTACAGTTTTTGGCAGTCCCTGTCAACCATTTCAAAAAAAAAGAATTACAGTTTAAAAGCATTTACCTAATTAGACCTGCATTGCCTGAGATGTTGAGAAAGGAACCAATAATTTGCTGTTTTTACACTACTAGTAGTACTTCTGACAAGATGGTTATGAAAGACAGAAGATTGATCTTATAATATAACAAATGAACTATATAGGGATCCATTAATGTAATATTGCGATGTTAAGTAGTAATGATTCACTTGAATTCAACACCTTGGTGTTAAATAATAAATACGACTGTGTAATAACAACAGTACAATCTCAATTCTATGTTTAAAATATTAGAGGCATTTATTTCCCAAACAACAAAAGGTTGCTATTTTGTTCCCTCTAGATAATCTGTGAACTATTTGGGATTAAAGGCTTTGTTGTTGTTGTTGTTGTTGATAATCTGTGAACTCTGAAGCTTTGGCAAATACCACAACCTCCCATTATTTCTTGTGTTTGCAACTCTGTGCATCTGGATCTATGATATGAATATCATTTGTATGTTAGTTATTTACTGATTTATTGCATTACATACAGGGATAGATGCACGCATGACTGTTGCGTAGCAGTAAACAGAGCTTTATCAGCTTCTAGCTTGCTCCATGATGCAACTGCTTCTGGTGTTGCTGGAAAGGTAAATACAACATGTAGTGAACCCTTAATTGTGTGATTAAGTCTATTGGGTTGAGTTCAAAATCAAACTCCAGAATGAAGGTGAATACAATATTGTTGTATATTTCAGGGTCTTCTGTCTATAATGAAACAAGAACCTAAGTGCGGTTAGCTGTAAGTTTGCCTTAAAACATAAATTATGTATATTTTTGTATGCAATAATATTTTCTAAATTTTATGCTTGTGCTTATATATGTTTCATTTCATTTGCATTGGATTCTGAAACAAGGTTAGTTGTAGCTGTCTTGGTGACTCGCAGTGGCACCTAGCTTAAGTATGCTGCAAGCAAGAGATCATTTCCATCATCACTGATCCGCACATTGACTTCTAAACTTAGTTTGTCTTATTTTTTTTTTTCAATTCTAGATGTGTTTCATACTGCAATTTAATGTTACCAAGAAATTACAATTTTTGGCCGCCCCCATCAGCCATTTAAAAAAAAAAGTTACAGTTTAAAAGCATGAACCTAATTAGACCTGCATTGCCAGAGAAGTTGAGAAAGGAACCAATAGTTTGCTGTTTTTACATTACCAGTAGTACTTCTAACAAGGTGGTTATGAAAGACAGAAGATTGACTTATAATATAACAAATGAACTATATAGCACCTTGGTGTTAAATAATAAATACCACTGTGTAATAACAACAGTACAATCTCAAGAGTACAATCACAATTCTATGTTTAAAATATTAGAGGAATTTATTTCCAGATCACAAAAGATTGCTATTTTATTACCTCTTGATAATTTGTGAACTCTGAAGCTTTGGCAAATACCACAACCTCCCATTTTTTCCTGTGTTTGCAACTCTATGATATGAATATCATGTGTGTTTTAGTTCTTTACTCATTTATTGACATTACATACAGGGATGGATGCACGGCACAAATGTTGCATTGCAGTAAACAGGGCTTTATCAGCTTCTAGCTTGCTCCATGATGCAACTGCTTCTGGTGTTGCCGGAAAGGTAAATACAATGTATAGTGAACCCCTAATTGTGTGATTAAGGCTATTGAGTTGAGTTCCAAATCAACTTCCAGAATCAAGGTAATACAATGTTGTTGTGTATATCAGGGCCTTCTTCTGGTTATGATGAAACAAGAACCTTAAGTGCAATTAGCTGTAAGTTTGTCTTAAAACATAAATTATGTATATTTTCGTGTGCAATAATATTTTCTAAATTTTATGCTTGTGCTTATATATGTTTCATTTCATATGGCATTGGATTCTGAAACGAGATTAGTTGTAGCTGTCTTGGTGACTCGCAATGGTGCCTAGTTGAAGTATGCTGCAAGCAAGGGATCATTTCCATCATCACTGATCTGCACATTGAGACTTCTAAACTTGGTTTGTCTTATTTATTTTTCAACTCTAGATGTGTTTCATACTGCAATTTAATGTTAGCAAGAAATTACAGTTTTTGGCAGTCCCTGTCAGCCACATCAAAAAAAAATTTACAGATTATAAGCATGAGCCTAATTGGACCTGCATTGCCGAAGTTGAGAAAGGAACCAATAGTTTGCTGTTTTTACACTACCAGTAGTACTTCTAACAAGATGCTTATGAAAGACAGAAGATTGATATTATAATATATGGAGATCCATTAATGCAATATTGTGATGTTAAGTAGTAACGATTCAATTGAATAACAAAAAGGCGATTCAATTGAATAAAAACAAGGATAATCTGTGATAACGATGGATACTAACTAATTTGTAGTACGGAGAGTGAGAAACAAGGTGATTCAAAATGTAATTCTCATTCCTCTTCGCCCCTTTCATCTCATCGCCAGTGACAACCACCTCCGCCCCTGTCCCTAAAGGCAAGTGAACTTTCCCCCAACCTCACGCCCTCCCTCCCCATCACACTTCCCCAACGATCCGAGCATTTTCATTTAGAGGAAAAACCGTTTCTTTTTTAGGGGTTGGATGTAATACCCAGTCTCATCTTTAACCAAACTTTCCTCTGTCTGCCCCAATAACCACCTTCAGCACAACAGCCTCCTCGGGTTCATAGCTTGTCCCAATGGCCTGTCTAGTGGTGGCGAGTGATGGTTGATCTACATACATACCAGCTAGGCACCTCAAAATTAACCACTACACTCCATTTGCACCATTTCATTTAACACCGAGTGCACCCAGCTTTTTCACCCAGGAGAAACAACCCATCAATATAAACAGTAAACACCCCCTCGCCCCCTCAGAAGACCTAAACACAACCACCCTTTCCTCAAGAACAAACCTACATACACAGTCACGGCTCCCATCTCCTAACCAACACCCCAACTCAAATGCCCGTTCTGCACCCAACCATTCCCCACAAAAATTCCTCGTTGTTCACTCACGACACTCATTCCCTTACCTAGCGTTTTCAGGGCAGGCTTCGGCCGTCGGCGTACGTTCCAGCTTATACAGTAATGAATGTAATGGCATAAAGGGCTTCATCTTTTCTACTATTTTGTTTCTTTCTTTCCTTTACTCTGTAATCTCTTTTTCTATTTGTTTAATACAAATTATAGTGGGCTTCTCGCCTGCCACCTTAAAAAAACGATTCAATTGCATTCAGCACAGATTCCACTGTGTCATAACAATAGTACAATCTCAATTCTATGTTTAAAATATTAGAGGAAATTATTTTTTAAACTACAAAAGATTGTTATTTTGTTACTTCTTGATAATCTGTGAACTCTGAAGCTTTGGCAAATACCACAATCTCCCATTATTTCTTGTGTTTTCAACTCTGTGCATCTGGATTTATGATATGAATATCATTTGTATGTTAGTTATTTACTGATTGTTGACATTACATATAGGGGTGGATGGACAGCATGACTGTTGCTTTGCAGTAAACAGGGTTTTATCAGCTTCTAGTGTGCTCCATGATGCAACTGCTTCTGGTGTAGCCGGAAAGGTAAATACAGTATGTAGTGAACCCCTAATTGTGTGAAGGCTATTGGGTTGAGTTCCAAATCAACTTCCAGAATTAGGGTGTTATTAAATTAGCGTGTTATTAAATAATTCAATTAGGGTGCTATTTAATATATGACTTTAGGCACTCTATCATTCTGTTTTGTTTTTATGTTTGGTCTGTGCTTGTATTATGAAGTACGGGTATGTGGAAGTTGGAATTTCTGTTTTGTTTTATGAGTAGCATTTCTTACAATGTTCTAGAGCATTGATAAAGTAAAGAATATGGCTTCTAGTATTTTATGATAAATGCTACTTGATAATGGAAATTTATTGGTATAGTACCTTGTTTGTTTCAGTTTTGAAAATGCCAAAGAAGATGGTTTAATATCACAGACTCTTCATACAAGATCTAAATCGAGGTAATCTATTCATTTATTTGATGTATTCATATGAAAATGATCTTATGATAACATTGTTGGATTGACGCCATTACTTTTTAGAATAGCTGCATTGTATAGTTTAAAATTAATCAAAGACACTGATGATGGTGAGGGGTTCCTCATACAAATTAAGATGTTTTGATTAGGTAAATATTGGAAGATGGTTGTTATTGGATTGAGTTCAACCAGTACATATTTAATCCATGCTGCATATTTTAGTTCTCAATTGAGGCAAAATCTCCATTTTTTATGTTTTGTTGGAAAATTAGGGTAGAGATCAAAATTGGAATATTATAACCCTTTTTGGTATCATAGTTGAAATCTTACTTGTGAAGAAGTATTTTCTTTTATTGTATGATATCAGTGCAGGGCAGGAAAATTTTATCTTCACATAAGCAATGGCACATCAAATCTCATCTACTGTAATATTCAGGTAAACCTGCTATGTAGATTGGGTTTCTAACTCTTGTACTGCCATTGTCTTACCAATCGGGTGGTTTTAATTTGCTTCTTTTTATTTATTTATTTTTTTTCATGTGCAAGCAGTAATTTTTTTACTTGTATAAGTTTGGGTCAACAATGCCTGATAGTGGGACTCTACCGTTTCATTTTGTCCCGGTGCATGGATTTACTTATTATGCAAATGACATGCCTGTATTCTTAAAGTTAATTTGTTTTCATATAAATAAATGTGATATGTTCCTATACCAGTAAATAGGAGTTGGTACCTGCTTTGACTTTTCCTCTTTCGAATCTATTACTATCCAATATTTTCCTGATCCACATGAATCTTCCTTAAAATGACGAGTTGTGACCGATGACAACAAAGACGAAGTCTTCTTCCAGTTTGCCATCCAGGTTACATATTTCTTTTTAGCTTCGACTTGATTCAACTTTTGAGAATAGATGCAGCAATTACTTAGGAATGTTGGGTACATTTTTTCAAATTTGTTCCTTTAACAACTAAAGTTAAAATATGCAGGGTACTCTCTGGAAAATTTACATTTTTACTTTTGGGGTATTATAATTTTTTTTTTTTAAAAGATGGGGTATTATAATTGTATTTGGATCCTGTGGTATGAAAGATTCTTCAGTAGGACTTGGGACTGATCTCAGTTCAGGCTTAAATCCCAGACAATGCAACTAAGCCCAAAAACCAAAGCAAATCGAGTCCCTATCTAATGATTGGTCCTTGGGTAGAGAGAACCAAAAAGAAAAACAATGAAACAAGCTCCATACATGGATAAACTAATTACAATTTCTATGAACGCTAGCAGTGCAAAGCCTGCATAGTTAATACTTAACAGTTGCTTCCTTTTGTTAGCTTCTTGCAAGATAGTTTGTTAGGGTGATTATAATATGCTTATGAATGTATAATTTCGTAGATCACTGCCTCGTGGAAAGCAATCAGTTGTGAGTTAAACAATGCCATATGGAAAATGCATATTTCTATTGCTCTGTATGCTCCGGGTTGTGCGATTTTCTTGTTTGCCATGTTGTTTTCATATTTTATATTTATGCTTCTTTTTCCGAGATTTTGGTGCATGCCTTGTGTAGTTGTGGTCATTAATATTCTTAATACTGTTTAAATCTAATTAATTCGGAATTGCTCTTTTAAGGATAGAGAACTCTTTGAACAATTTGGAGTATATTATTATCGTACATGGTACAATTCTATGAAAGGCAACTGCACCCCATATGGGACCAGCCAGAGGTAAAGAGTATGGTCTCCACTTAGGCATCTTAATGAGCTTCAAAATCAAGTATGTCCTGCGAAGTTTTAACTCTGGTCACGAACTTTATATGTACGGCCTGTTTACTATCCTAAAGAACCTTGAAACAAATTTTCTTTGAGCGACCTCGTAATTGGTCTTTTCTAGGCTGAGGTTTCTAAGTCTTGGGCCTATATTACTTCTAACGGGCTGTATATTCTATGTTGTCTGCCTGTTTAACTTCTTACTGGGCCCTAGTGTTTATTGTTTAACTTCTTAATGGACAAAAATTGTTCTTTCCGGCCTGATGTTATCTAACGGGCCTATATTACTTCTAACGGGCTATATATTTTATGCAAACGGCCTGTTTAACTTCTTAATGGGCTCTGGATTTTCTTGTTTCGGCCTGCTTAACTTCTTAATGGGCCTATGTTACTCCAAAAGGATTTTACGCTACCGGCCTGTTTAACTTCTTAATAGGCCAAAAGTTCTCTTTCTCGGCCTGCTTAACTTCTTAATGGGCCTATGTTATGCTACCGGCCTTTTAAACTTCTTAATGAGCTCTGGAGTTGTTTCGGCCTGTTTAACTATCTAATGGGCCAAAAGTTTTCTTGTTTCGGCCTGTTTAACTAATTAAGGGGCCAAAAGTTTTTGTCCTGTTTAAATTATTAATGGGCCTGAAATTTTTTAATTCGTAAAATTGTTATCGGGCCGCTGTGTTAAAATTATTATTGGGCCACACCTTCATTTTATCGATTTAGATGAGAGCATTTAGCGTTTTATCTTAATGGACCCTAATACTTACCGATTTATCTTCTTAAAGTGCCCTTGTATTCCTACCCCATCTTCCCAATGGGCCCAAATTATTTCTTTTCTTAAATTGTTTCCTGCATTTAATGCTAATTTCTAGTCCCGTCGATCTTTTTAATGGTCACAGATATTTCCCCTTTTATGCCAATACACCCTTAAATAAGCTCACATATTGAAAAAAAAAAAGAGAGACATTTCAACCAAGATAACCACGCACAGCACACACATACAAACCGACAAAACACATTTCAACCAAGATAACCGCACACAGCACACACATACAAACCGACAAAAGGCGGGAACACATTACACATTGATAACATAACACAAAAGTGGAAGCAATAATTAAATATTATACCCTGCACTTTGCATGGTTCGAGGCCCGTCCTACACAATCTGCACAACCACCGCCCCTACAGACTCCAAAACTCTGAAAAGGCCAAGGAAAATAATTATGTGACTTCACATTGGGAAAATGTGTTTAAATTTATGACTAGCTTAGGATTACAAAAAAGTAGGCACAATTTTTGCATCAATATCAAGATGACAAAAGAGTAAAAATGAGTATGAGCATACCCTTAGCATGCCATGTTTTACTATTCATCTCTTCAATCCTGAAGAAAGAAATGTAAAGCAAAACAGGTAGGAGATATGTTTCCAATTCTGAAGAGTCAAAATTCACTCTACTTTTTCAGGTAACATTCTCGTTTTCTTTGTTTATTCATATTTCAAAGAAAAGAATTTATTTTCTAGATGCGTACAAATAATATATCAAAATAACAACTATTTCCTTGATGCTTACATAAGGTAGTGGCAAGAAATTGGGGTCAGACACTAGCATGGACATCTCATACGATTGGTCCGAAAGGAATGCCGGAATTCTAATAGATGCAAAACTGTTGTGTGACAGAAAAATGTTACACCTGAATTGTACTGCATGAAAAAAAATACTATGATTCCAGTAATTTCTTTTCATTTATAGTTGCAAACTGCCAAAGTTAATATGCCTATTTATCTAGTCTTAGAGAAAGAATAAAGAAATAATGGAAGTTCATGCTTGCAGAGCATACTAGAAATTATTAGTAACGTAAGCCCAAAAAAGTTTACTGCCTCATTATTTCGAGAGCCTCAGCTTCACGATAGCTTTCTAGTTCTGTATTTTGCTTCTTCATTGCTGTGCTTCTACATCTATAAAAAAAATGAACACAAAAACGAAGGTACAAACTACAAACTGTGGTATATTAGCACATCATGCATTATCCAAGCAAAGAATGATGCTCAGAAATTAGACATTTATCATATTACTTTCTTTAATTCTTAAGATATGCTATCCTTATAAGTGATAAATAACAAACTTATTACTCAGTACACTGAATTTTGTAAGAGATTTTGGATTAGAAAAGAGAGATTATATAATAGATTTAACAACACACTAATAAGAAAATCTGCTACTAGAATTATTCATATGACCTCTCTTATAGTTTCTCGACTCACTTTTTATATTACTTCATATTACTGGCTTTAGAGGGGTTATCTATGAAAATGTCATATGCTGCATGACTGAAAGAAATTCAATGTAAAAAATATAATGTGATTGGTAACTCACAATGAAAACCCTTCACCAAAACCCTTCAACACTTGGATGGATTAACGTCCCCCCTTTCTAGAAAAAAATATATAGTAAACAGACAAACTGTAAACAATCAGTCAAACTGAAAACTTTGAACTGTTATAAAGCTACCAGGTAATCGAAAGAAAAACTCCAGAGATAGCACAATGGTTAAAACTCGGAAGACCTTGGAAAATAAGACATTTTGAAAAGTTGAAGATTTTTAGAAAAAACTTGAACAACATATTTCCAAACAACATTCTAAAATTTTCCACCTAGTGACTTTCCAATCAAGTACTAAACAAAAATCACAATAACAACATTTTGCAACCCAACAATTAACATGTGACAAATCATTATTATGTAACGTGACTACCCAATAAGATAAAATGACTCACAAAATTATTTTGCAATATCCAACAACTCCAAAAGTTAAAGCAAAATTGAGATCAGACTAATCTACCTGGATGCCAATTTGTTTTGACAGCAACGCCGAACCAGCACATCCTCTCCTAATTTGCTCTCTCTTTGTTTCAGTTGTACTCCGTTTGTAAGTCCTACCCTCTTTGACTTGATCCAATTATCAAACATTGCTAGAAAAAAGAAAGAAAAAGAAATAACATTTAGAATGTGCAATAAATTTTAAAATTTTCAAAACAAGTCCGTTTTGAGCACCTTTTCATTACTTGATAAAATCTTCAAGGTCTTTGACCGGTTGCATAAAAAAAATTGTTCTCCTTTTTTCCAGAATGTTATCTGATATGCATGCCCAAATAGCCAGACAGGCGTATATATGTATATTCATTTGACAAGTTGCTAATAAGAGAGTGACAAGTACATTTAAGTTATTGCACATATGTGCTCTGTTTTGTTACTGACAGATATTGATAATAGCTACGAATCCCATCAAATGTGTTCAATTCACCTGAAAATCCAGAAAATTAACTATATATAATCTAGGCCTACTGTGCAAAAAGATCAATAATGCTGTAATCACTTTTGCAGACGAAAAATTAAATATCATGATGTATATATATATATAATTGTAAATAGAATCAAAGTCTATCATCCAATCCAATTCAAATAAATATATCATAAAGAATATAAGGCCAAACATTTTAACTTATTACAATTTAACATTAAGGCAACTAGTCAACTACACAGTATCAAGCAATCATTCGATCACTTTTTGATGACTAGTAGCAAACCCACCCATCGTGCGGGGCCCTTTATTTTAAAACTAGTTATACATGATACTAATTTTATTGCAACTAAATAGTACATTTTACTCAGATATATCTAAATTATTAATAATATCTTTTAATTTGTAAGAAGTAAACTTTTTATTTCAACAGACTTTTGCATGGATTGACTTAACCAAAATTGGCCAGTTTTGGTGCCAAAAAGATGAGGCATTGCAGTAACTCACCCCAACCATCTCTGTCAGATGTCAGTGCTGACTGAAATATTATCTCAATTGCATCTGGACTTTCTGTTGCATCATTTTCATTCATAAGAATAAGAACAATGTTTTGAGCTAACGTTTTAGCAGAAACTGTACATCAGAACAGTGGTTTTATTAAATTTTTTTAGGCAAATACCTGGGTTAATTAATCAAAGAAATAGAGGAAAAACCAAAAAACAATAACCAAGATATAGCCTATGCAAGAAAAGACCTCTTCAGCATGTGCAACCTCAGCAAAGAAGTCTTTCTCGATGTGATTGTGAGTAGCATCAGCAAGCTTACACTCAATGAGGGACAGAGATGAGGAATTGTTGTAGCTACCTAGCCTTGATCACATCTTCCTGCCATGAGATGGGCTTTCCTTCTATCATGGCTATTGCAGCTGATGCTCTGTGAAAAAGCTGCATTGCCTGCTTCTATACCACCAGCAAAACCAGCTGGAGTGAAAATACCCTCAGAAGTAGACGGTGATTCCAAATGGGACCCAGGAACAGCCACATTTTTTAGAAACTCCATTGAGTTTGCCACGCCAGTGATCTGTACAAGAAATGAAGTTTAGCATTGAGAAATCACACAGCATACCCTGCTGTTGGAAAGCGAGATTAATCAAGAAGCAAT
Source organism: Schoenoplectus tabernaemontani (assembly GCA_037127355.1). Taxonomy (NCBI): domain Eukaryota; kingdom Viridiplantae; phylum Streptophyta; class Magnoliopsida; order Poales; family Cyperaceae; genus Schoenoplectus; species Schoenoplectus tabernaemontani. The sequence continues at coordinate 25,832,675 of CM073750.1, forward strand.
TAAAGGGACATTTGGATAAATGAAGCCTCAGACCCGTTAGGTTTATTCATCATTGGCTATTTTTGGCAATGAAAAGAAGCAACTATTTTTGGCAAAAAAAAACTCAACTTGAAAAAAAAATTAGAAACATATCACTGTAAAATACATAGGTACACGTTAGAATAGAAATAGGCTACCATTAGTGACTTAGTGCTATATAAGGAGTTAATTAGAACAATCAATAAGAAAAACATTCTTCTCTGTTCATCATTTTTCACATACTCACAAAATTCAACACATACTTCGCTTCGAAAAATGAATCCCAACTTAAAATGCTGCTAAAGAGCAATATGCATGTGAGGTCTTCTACAATCAGAACTTACCACTATCTTATCTGATCATTTCTACCAAAAGAATAAACCCAGTACAATTCCTTATTAACCCTAGTATTGTGTTGATTAAATTCAAATCTCCTGATAACTTGCAATCATTGGAACCAATAAACAAATGGAGTCCACTTAACAACCAGCTTATGCAAAAAAAGTGTCTTTCATAAGAAAAGAGACTAACCTAATTCAGGTCAGCCATTTTTGTTCTCTAAGGCAACAAAAACCAAATCTCCTGCTTCATGTTCCTCTTTCTCTTAGCAAGAAGAGTTATTATGCTTCTAGCTTATTAACTGACAGTATGTCACATCCCTATATAAAGAGTGGATAAACAAAATAATATATATAACCTTTTGATGTAAATGATGACTTCCTGTGGCAAAAATAACTATACATAAAAAAGACAATTTTCTTGCAGACTTTGATAAGGACCTATTTATCATGCTTAGATGAATATTACAAATGATATGCTCCGTCTGTGTAGACTAGTTTCTGCACAGTCTGTCCCATGCCAGAATAAAGGACGAGGGTTGCGGTGGGTGTGGCGAGCCCTGCACTAAAACAATCAATCTTTATGAAAATGAAACTCAATCAATTTTCGTTGGGACGTCACCCTCTTAGCGACACGCCATATTGGAACCCGGATATGGTGATAAGAGAACAAAGGCCAGGTCGGGGCGCGCCATATTGGAACCCGAATATGGTGACAAGTGAGCGAGGGCCGGATCGTCATCACCTTAGTGACGCGCTGCATCGGCGCCCGGATGTAGTGTCAAATGAACAAGGGTTTTCGCACTTGACTCGACGAGTGTGAGGAGCAAGGAAGCTAATCGGGAAAAGTAGGATTCATTTAGTTAGTTGGAATGTAAGGTCCTTAACAGGTAAGCTAAGAGAGTTAGTTGATACTGCGATTAAGAGACGCGTTAATATCTTATGTGTTCAGGAGACTAAATGAACGGGTCAGAAGGCTAAGGTGGTGGAGAATACAGGCTTTAAATTGTGGTACACGGGAAAAGAACGAAGTAGAAATGGTGTAGGCATCTTAATTGATAAAAGCCTCAAGAATGAAGTTGTCGCGGTTAGGAGACAAGGGGACAGAATCATCATAATCAAATTGATTTTTGGAGATTTGGTCTTAAACGTCATCAGTGCGTATGCCCCACAAGTAGGTTTGAGCGATGATATCAAGAGACGATTCTGGGAAGACTTAGAGGACATGGTTAGAGGAGTGTCTAGCAGTGAAAAACTCTTCATTGGATGTGATCTTAATTGTCATGTTGGCACAGTTAGAGGGGAGTTTGAGAGGGTACATGAGGGAGAAGACATCTTGAACTTCGCTATAGCTTATGACCTCATGGTAGCGAACACCTTCTTTAGAAAGAAAAAATCACATTTAATTACTTTCAGCAGTGGCCAACACTCGAGCCAGATCGATTTTGTCCTGACTAGAAGGGAGGAGAGACCAAACTGCATGGATTATAAGGTTATACCTGGCGAGTGTGTTGTCACACAACACAAACTTTTGGTGGCTGATTTTTGTTTTCAAGTATGCGTTCGGCGAGATAGAGGTATGAAAATAACGAGAACGAGGTGGTGGAAGCTCAAAGGGGACATTTCTCAGGTGTTTAAGAATAGAGTTATTGCAGAAGAATCGTGGAACGAAAGTGAGGATGCGGATAATATGTGGAAGAAGATGGCAACTCACATTCGGAAGGTGACTATAGAGGTGTTTGGAGTAACTAGAGGAAATAAACGTGAACCTAAAGACACTTGGTGGTGAAATGATGAAGTACAAAAGACTATCAATGAGAAGAAAGAATGTTACAAACGTCTACATCACAACAAGAGTGATGAAAACATACAGAAATACAAAGAAGCTAGAAGAAACGCAAAAAAAGTTGTGAGCGAAGTAAGGAGTCAGGCATATACGGAGTTGTATCGGAAATTAGATACGAAAGAGGGCGAAAATGATGTCTACAAGATGGCTAAACTTCGAGAAAAGAAGACAAGAGACTTTCACCAAGTTAAATGTATTAAAGATGAGGCTGATAGACTTTTGGTGAAAGATGAGGAGATTAAGAACATATGGAGAACATACTTCGACAAGCTATTCAACGACGAGAGTGAGAAAACCGCGATCGAGTTTGACGACTCAATTGACACCAATAGGCGATTTGTTCGGAGAATTCAAGAGTCTAAGGTGAAAGAAGCTTTAAAAAAGATGAAAACAGATAAGGCGTTAGGACCAGATGACATCCCGATTGAGGTATGGAGATATCTTGGAGATATAGCAATAGTGTGACTCAATAAACTATTTAATACCATTTTTCGGTCCAATAAGATGCCTGATGAGTAGAGAAGAAGTATATTAGTACCAATCTTCAAGAATAAAGAAGATATTCAAAGTTGTACTAATTACAGAGGAATTAAGTTCATGAGTCATACCATAAAGCTTTGGGAGAGAGTGATCGAGCACCGTTTAAGAAAACTGACAACTGTCTCTAAAAATCAATTTAGTTTTATGCCTGGGAGGTCCACTATGGAGGTGATTTTCTTGATAAGGCAACTTATGGAGAGACATCGAGAACAGAAGGACCTACATATGATATTTATTGATTTAGAGAAAACGTATGATAAAATTCCGAGAAATATCATGTGGTGGGCGCTCAAAAGAAAACTAGTCCCAACAAAGTACGTTACCCTTATTAAGGATATGTACACAAATGTTGTTACTTGTGTCAGAGCATGTGACGGCGAGTCCGATACATTTCCTATTAAGATAGGATTACATCAAGGGTCAGCATTGAGTCCATATATTTTCATCTTAGTGATGGATGAGATCACAAAGGACATACAAGAAGATATTCCTTGGTGTATGCTCTTTGCTGATGATGTGGTCCTGATTGACGAGAGCAGAATTGGAGTCAATCAGAAACTAGAGTTGTGGAGACAAACTTTAGAATCGAAAGATTTTAGACTTAGTAGGACAAAAACTGAATATATGAGGTGTCAGTTCAGCGGGGAAAACATAGATGACGGAGATGTTAGTTTGGATGGACGAGTAGTACCCATGAATGACACATTTCGGTATTTTGGGATCGATGTTGCAGAGTGAAGGAGAGATCGATGAAGATGTTAGTCATAGAATAAGAACTGGATGGGTAAAATGAAGACAAGCATCTGGTGTTTTTTGTGACAAGAAGGTCCCAAACAAACTAAAAAGCAAGTTCTACACGACGGTGATTAGACCCGCGATGTTGTATGGCGCAGAATGTTGGGCTACAAAAGAACAACACATCCAGAAGATGTGTAGCTAAAATGCGGATGTTACGCTGGATATGTAGCCACACAAGGAAAGATCGAATCAGAAATGATGATATTAGGGACAAACTTGGGGTAGCACCAATTCAAGAGAAGCTAGTCCAACATCGTTTGCGATGGTTTGGTCATATCCAACGAAAGCCTCCTGAAGCATCAGTACGCAGCGGTATTTTAAGTCGTCTTGAAAATAGAAGAAGAGAAAGAGATCGACCGAAATTGACATGGGAGGAAGCAATAAAAAGAGATTTGAAGGAATAGGATATATACCCAAAGAGCTTGCTTTGGATAGGAGTGCGTGGAAGATAGTGATTCATGTTCCTGAACCATGATTTAGGAGTTAGAGTCTAATAGTAGAGTTATAGACTTCATATTCTTAGATTTTTTTTTAGGATTTTAGAATTTAGAATTTAGAAATAGATTACAGAAATAGAGGTTTAGATAGGATTTTAGGATTTAGAATTTAGAATTAGGTTTTAAAATAGGATTTTAGGATTTAGAAATATATTTTATAATAGAGATTTATTGTACTATTATTATTATTGTTATTATTGCTATTATTATTAGCATATTATCATTATCATTATCATCTTTATTTATATATTATTATTATTATTTTATTTATTTATTTTTATTTTTTTCTTCCATCATATTCATTTTTATCACTGATATTTGAGATCTTTGATCTTATGTTTTCCGATTGGGTTTCATTTCTAGCCTACCCCAATTTATTTGGGATTAAAGGCTTTGTTGTTGTTATTGTATATGCTCCAATAGAATGATCAAAAGTAGTGGGCAAAAAAAATCAATATTTCAACCTCGAATGTTGTATTTGCAGATATAGGGCAATGCTCTTAATCATATCTAACTAAAATGACACATCTGAGAGGAAAAGTTAAATAACTAAATGAATGAAGCTCAGCTTCACTCTTATCCATCATTGTCATTATTTGGACTGCACATGATAATTCTTTTAGTAACTCGATAAACTCCCAAATTTGCATTGTATGCTGTGCTGCACAGGAGTTGATGTTTACTGGATAATATAGGGACGCTCCTACATGCAGAGGAACCTAGATTGCTTCACAGTTTGAGCGTGGATGACAAGCTTTTCAAGTTTTCATAATAGGGTTTCAAGGAGGCTCGACTGCTGAATTTAACTAATGCTTGCGAAATGTCTCACAGTCCAAGTTTCTTGATTAGTCTTATTATCTGTTCCTAAGAAAGTTCTTACTTGAATTTATTTATATATCATATCTTACTGCAACTGCAGTGTATTATTGGGTAATTTGTTCACACCAACTAATGACAGATCATATTGGTAAAAAAATCTACAAAGATTTACTAAATTTTATCTAGAAGATTTTAAATTGTACAAAAGTAATATTTTCAGATCTAAAAATGAGGGTGTAATCACTATGCAAACTCTGGACAATAAATTTATACACAATAATATATGATGTATTGCATAATAACTGTTTGTTGGAGTACAGAACACATGGTACAAAGTTCAAAATCTAATTCAGTAATTCAGGAAAGCATAAATTAGGGTAGACTGGACAGCACATATAGCAAATTCAATAGTAAGCGCATTTCACAAAATAAAGCCTGCTATTGGTTATTCCAGGAATACAATCAGTCGAGTTGAAACAGTGATTGAAGTTCAATATTTTTGGTCTTAAATTACTTACTCCCAATCTAATAGAGTTATTTATTTTAAGTCTAGTCCCGGGTTGCCACAGTAATCAAACTCCCATGGCAAACCTTGCTGTTGTCAGACCAAATAAGATTTATTTTCACTTGGCTTTTGCTTACCATTACGTTCACAATTAACATATGGAACCAGAAAAGTTCAGATTCAACCAATTTTTACAAAGAAGACCTTTTAGAATTTTAAAACATGAAGAAAAATATTATACCGCCCTTTATACAGTCATTTTACAAGAAAACTGGCACTCTTATAGTTAAAAATATTAGCTAGCGAAATACGTACCGATGCAATGTCAGCTTTACGGAGTGGATAGCAAAAGTATCCCGAGACAGAGTACTCTCAACCTAGCATCTGAAAAAAAAAAGGATCAAATGAAAATAAAAAGAAAAAAACAACAAATGAAATGACGAAGTAGGTAGAAGTGTTGACGTCACCTTTTCGAGGTGGACTCTAAGGGGAGGTCCCGAGAGGGCGATCGATTGAGCAGCAAAGGAATGGTGGTAAGATTCTTGAGGCGATTAAGAGCTGAAAGCGTTTAATGGCGTATTTCGACTTCATTTCTGTGAAGGCTCGGAGTAAAAGTGCAAAACGATGAGGCGAAAGAGTACACTTGACTTGAGTGGAAAAACGCTCCGGACTACGGCGTCTAGGGTTTAGCGAGAAGAGAAGAGAGTTGGTTCAGACTTTGTGTGGGGTTCAAGTAGGAAAGTGTTTGGTGCGCAAGGTGGGAGCATAGCCGCTGGAGAGGAAGAGGGAAATTTGGAGGAGACGAGGTCTTAGCGAGGAGCGAGGAGCGAGGTGTGGCGGCTGGTTAGGGTTTCTGTCCTGGCTTTCCTCATATAGAATTAGAAAAAAAAGAGAGACGGGAGGGGGCCTTGCGGCTTAATAGGGAAAATTAGTTTTAAATGAATCCGAGAGGAAAACATCAAATCCGCAAAAAAAAAAAAAAAAGGAAAGAAGAAAAATACTGAACAGGTGTACTCCGGTCCCCAACCTAAAGGAATCAAGGACTCGAAGGTCGTAGGAATAAAGGTTCTATATATTTAAATTTTAATTCAACAATAATTCAAATGTTCAAATGACATTTTTGTATACTATATTAGAAAGATCAAATGACAGGTTCTTCTGACCCCATCAAAACGCCACCCTAACAAACACAACAAATTAAATAATTTGATACTAAATCAAATGTGAAAACATGGATAAATTAAATTAATCAAGATCCACCGCTAATTTTTTGACATTTTGGGCCTTCACTAAACAAACACTAATGAATACCTCTTTTGTGCATTCCTTTTGTCTGTAATATTGAATAAGGTCAATGATTCACTTTTGTGATTTTTGTGATTTGAGATTATAGAATTTAATAATTAATATAACAAAAGATATTGTTATAGCGTGTCTAGAGATGCAAGTTGATTCCGCTATATGTTTTGAAATAACTAAATTTAATACATCAGAACCGTGGAAAATTGTAAAATCTCAAATTTTTGAGTAACGAATTTTTCAAGCTCCAATTTTTTTTTATATGGTAGTGATTAGTGCAGTTTTATATTTTGGAAGTTGAAAATCTGGAAAGTTTTCATTGGTGATGGATTATTGTCAATCATCGAAGAATAGAAGTTCCGTCTCTAAGCAGATAGAAATATTATTTTCTTTGTTCGTTTTGCACAGAATATATTGTTTTTGACATGACATCAGGAGAAGGTAAACTCAGCGATCAACAGCACTTCCATTCCGAATAAAGACAAATTTCGGATTGTTTATAGTTAGGGCTATAGGCTTTAGAATTTCGACAACAAGACTTTAGAGCTTATATTGAGTTTAAAATATATATATATATATATAAGAAAGAGGGAATAAGAATATGTTCAAGGCATGTGTCCCATTTCAACGTCTCGGTCCATCCTAGAGGACAAAAAATAAAATAAAGAAAGATAAGCTTGACATTTTTTGCCATTTAAATTCTGTTATTTTCCTGTTGAATGTTGAACACTTAACTGGTTTGTTAATTTATATAAAACTAACTCTAGTTAAGATAAGTCCAATTGTAACTTTAAATTAAAATAATGCGTCAATTGATACCCCTGCCAAGTGACGAGCTATTTTATTGCTGATGTCTGTGTTTAGGTCATGGTGCTTTGGTACCACTGCACCAACACCAGCCAGTCAGCCACCGGCCAGTCAGCAGGACCATGTAGAGTATTTGAATTTATTTTTTTTATTTTTTTAAATAAAGGAATCACTAATTTACTATTTTTTTATTTTAGATGTCTTTACAACAAATTCATATTTTTTAAATAAAATAAATACTATCTATCACGATTCACACTAGGCCAATGACTCTAACAAATAATTTGATACTTAATATTCGGTGCAGAGATTTTTTTGCATATTTTTCTTGAAAATAAGTAATTGTCAAGGAATCTATCTTTCAATTTAATTGGTAAATTTTAGTTCATTTTCTCAATTTTGACATAATCTACATAATATGGAAATATGCTAAAAATTCTCTATATATGTATTCTTAATTTGCGTTAGTTAGGCCCCCCGTTTGGCATTATTTTTGTTCTGCTTTTTTATTTTTCAGTTTATAGAATATTCATTTTTTATTTCTAAAACTTAAATCGAACAGACTCAATACATGTTTTTTCACTCTAAAACAATAAAAGAATGAAGAAATTGCATCTTAAAAATTAAACACAATGAAGCGAAATGATAAATTATTGATACGTCTTAGTCAAGAGGACCAGGTCGTAGGAGGATGATGGATGTGTGTGAGTTTTTTAGTATGAAAGTGTGTGTAAAGAGGATACATGAGCTACTCTGATCTATAGGCTCTGTGTACATGTGAAAGAATAGCTCCTTCCCCTGTCGTCGGCAATGTCTTACATAAGAGAAGACGAACATGGAGATCGTGGAGATCATGGCAGGTCACTGGACTCGATATGGATATGGCAAGTCATAAATGTGGCAAGTCAGTACACATAATGACAAGTCGGCATGCTTGATCGCATGCAGTTGTCATGTACAACCACGCGCTATATGAGATCATGACTAGTTATAAACCGCTATAAGTGATCGTAAGCGGTTACAAAGACAGTTATATTCGAAATAAGTATAAAAGTATTCTCAAGCTCAGAAATTCTCAGCTCGAGGTGGACTTATTTGAGATAAATATTGAATGAAAGAGATTTTATAGGGCTTATTGAATTAACGTTTTAGGATTAAGTGTTCGGAGCTATGATAATTGAGCCTTCGGGAATACAGCCCCGGATTCGAAATATATTAAAATGATATTTTTGAATTTTAATCTATATAAATAGACTTGAACAATTAAGAATACATATATTGGGAACATAGTCCTATCAATTACCATAAACGTAAATATTGTTGTCTCCGTATTCGTATATCGTGTATGTAGGTCACGGTTTCCAAATAGGCATTTGATCATTTTCAAATGTGAAAACTGAAAACAAATAGTGAAGCGAAGCATGGAATCGATCTTCTGAAAAGCAAAGAAATAGAGAGGAACCTTTTTAATGGCTTTGATTTCCCTATTTGAACCCTACGAGAGTGCGTAAGATAAGGTGAAAACGAATGAAGCAATGGATGGAGGAGCGGTCAAAGAAATGGAAATAAGTGAAATGCATTTTTTTTTCAATGAGATTCAACATTATTGTATGCTACATTTCATTTTAAATCATAGCCGCTGAATTCAACCCTCATAAAAAATATTATTCTGACAGGTGAACTACCAACCAAAGTCCAAAGAATAAAGTACACAGCACGGACAATTTTATGTTTTATCCTTCTTTCAAAAAATTAAAAACAAAATGTCCTTCTCTCCAATTATTTAACAAAGTGTCCTGATAGACCTCATTTTTCAGTTATTTTCCCTTTCATCTTTATTACTATGCTCTGTTTATTTGTTTTCATTTATATACACATATTCATATAAAATAATTAACAAATGTCTTGTTTATTTTTTTTTATTTTTCTTCATTTATACACTCAATTTTTCATAAAATCTTCATTTATAAAACTTTTAATGATATTATAAATTTATTCAAAATATATATAGGTTGAGTTATCATAGAATGGGAGTCCCTTGAGGCGCTGACCAAGGTTGCTAGATAAAATAAAACTTATTTAACATGTAATGATTTAATGTATATTATTTTATTAACTTAATGATTTAATATATATATTTCGAATGTAATTTTTGTATCTCTTATTATTTTTGCAAAATTTATAAAGAAGAACTTGTATTTTATATTACTTTATTATATTAAGAATAATAGTAGTATTATTTATTTTGAAATATATTCAATAATCTAGGGATCATTTTGAAAATATATAGTTAATAAAAAACACAAACTATTGTGCGACCCTTTTTCGCGCCTCTCACCGCCCTGAAAAAAGAACTGGACGATGAATTGCGGAAGAAGGACACGGAGATCCCTCTAAGTGTGCATTGGGGTATATTTATATAAATTTGGAATGCACATTTAAAGGTTTTAGAGATTGTGGGGTCTTTAAGATTCCAATGGACGCAAGCCCCCATTGTTAATTACCCTGGGCTTTGAACCCGAGGAACCTCTGATTAAGAAAGAGAAAATAAACAGAATAGTTAAGCAATTTTAAGCGGTCGCTATAAGTAAGGGCATGGAATATATGGACTTTTCAAGGTAGTTTACACCTTCTGAATTGACTTTTTATTTTTTATTGATAAAATGATTTAGTTTTTATTTATTTATTTATTTATTATTTGAACTTATCTTATTTAAATTTATTTAGTCTTGAATATTGAGATTTATTTTTATTTTAGATTAAGGTTAGTTTAATTCTAAAATTGAATTTTTTTATTTGATAAGAAGAAAAAAAGGTTTTTTAGTTTTTTATTATTATTTTTACTAATATTTTATTTATTTATTGATATTTAAATTTATTTAATTTTGAAATTGAGAGTTACTTTTTATTTTTTTATTTTGATCTTTATTTTAGGTGAATGTTGATTTAGTTTTAAAATTGAATTTATTTTTAATTGGTAAAAATAAAAATCATAAAGTCTTTTACTTTTTATTTATGTATTTATTTATTTAATTCATTTTTATTTAATTTTTCTTTGATTATGAATAAGAGTTATATTTATTTTATTATTTTATTTTTTATTCATTATATATTTAATTTTGTTTATTTTTGTATTTTTGTATATTTTTATTTAAAATTTGATTTAATGAATAAAAATTATATTTATTTATATTAAGAAAAATTTTATCTTATTATTTTTTATGTTATTTCTTTTTATTATATATTTTCAATGAATGCATTACTTTTATTTTATTTTATTATGATTTTTATTCTAATTATTATATTTTATCTTGAAATGATTATTCTTTAATGAAAATGATTTATTATGAAACTATTTTTAATTTATTTTCTTAAGATATTTTATTATATTTTTATTTATACTTATTATCAAAATATTTATGATTTTAAAATATTTTTTTAGAATGGACCATAATATTTTTCTGATTTTTATCGGTAAAGAAAATATAATCAAGTAGTGATCTTTTTAGACTTTTTGAGAAAAATATATTAGTAAGATACTAATTTTATTTGATAAAAATATCAATGACAATGTTATGAACAATTTTTAGTTTGAATATTTTTTAATTTGAATCCTTTAAAATATTATTTCGGGAGGAATATTAGAAACGGACAAATCTGAAAATTTACGAAGATTTCAGCAGATAATATTGTTTTTTATTTTTTTTAGAGTAAAATTAGTTAATAACATACTGATTTTATTTAACAGAAATATGAAATGGGATGTTACGAACAACTTTTATGTTGAACACTTTTCATTTTGAGCTCTTAAAAGTACTGTTTTGAGCAAAATACCAGCAGAAGACGGTTCTGAAAATCAGGAGCTGTCAAGATTGTTTTGCTTATTTGAAAGGTATTTAAAGCGTATTTTTGCATGAAAATTTATATACAAACTCCTCTTGATATGTATTTTATGAATATAAAATAATATATATATGTCACATTCACGGATCGGTACAGTTTTTTAATTCTTTTCTGATAAAGGACTGAACTGGACAGCAGAGGATATTTTGAACATTTTAAACAATCTACTAAAGAAAATATTTCAGAAAAAATATGAACATTTTAAGGAGTATATTTGTAATAACTTTTATTTTGATAATATTTTTATTTAAGCATATCTTAAATGTGTTTTAAAAGGATTTTTATTCAACAGAAAAATAAAAAAGAAAAATTATTTTTGTAGAAGGTAATTATCAATTGTATAGGGGAATATGCATATATAAGAATGTAATTTCAAAAAAGTATTTTAAATCTCAACAGAAGCGAGCACTCGCGGCTGTGTATAGCCGGCACAAGCTTATACTCCCCAAAACTAGGCACTCGCGGCTGTGTATTAGCCGGCACCAAATCTAAGAGGAGCTTGTTGGTTTTTATTATGCTTAAATTTAAATTCATATAAAATAATATGAAGCTCCAAAAATTATAAAAATTTACAGAGAGATGCACTATAACTAGATCTAGACGCTTGCAAAATTTTAATTAAATTGGAATAGCAGAGGTATGATTTTTTATTTTCGAATCAGACCAGGGGCAAAAGAGGAAAATGCTGTACCAGTATTTGCTGTTTTTTAGATTTAAAAATGCTATAACTTTTTACAGAAAAATCAAAAAAATATAAAATTAGTTTCTATAGATTCATATGACTTATTTCTACGAAATTTGAAAGTTTTATAAGATTTGGAGTAGATCTCATCCTATTTTTCTTTTTATTGCATTTTCAGCTATTTTAGGGCTGATTTTGCATTTATAAGGGATTCATTGATCTTAAACAGTTTAAATGCATCATTTAGCTTCAATCTAATATTCAATGATGTTTGTATGCAGATTTGAGCCAAAAGAAAAGAAAAAAAAATGAAAAAAATAAAAAAAAAAATAAAAAAAGCAAAAGATGAATTGAAGTTACCAGAACTTGCTGTTTTTCAGAATTAAAAAGGCTATAACTTTTTATAGAAAAATCAAAAAAATACAAAATTCATTTCTGTAGATTCATATGACTTATTTCTACTAGATCTGAAAGTTTTATAAGATTTGGATTAGATCTCATCCCGTTTTTCTTTTTATTGCATTTTCAGCGATTTTAGGGCTGATTTTGCATTTATAAGGGATTCATTGATCTTATATGGTTTAAATGCATCATTTAGCTTCAATCTAACATTCAATGATGTTTGTATGCAGATTTGAGCTAAAAGAAAAGAAAAAATGAAAAAAATCGAATTGCAACATAAGAACGTCAAGAAAAAGAAGAAAAATTAATTTCCACATGAAAAATTTCATCTTTATTGCACGAATCAAAATTACAAGCTCTAATACACTCTTGATATCTATATTTACATGATATATGGCTACCTAGATCTAATTTGTAGCTTGAGTAGAAGAGGATTTGATTGAATCTTGTATCTTTGGGCTTGATTTTGATCTCAACTCAAAGATTGGATCTTATTTTGTATCTAATTTGAGCTTCAATTGGTTTTGGCGGCGTTTTGGATTAGCATTCACTTGGGATGGGTTGTGTCTCTTGTGTTTGAAGGAGGAGAGGTTTATATAGGCCTGGGGGTAGTAGATGGGTGTATGAGATCGGTTTAACTTTTCTTTGACCAATTTATGCACCAACTCCCTTCATTCATCTTCTCATACTCTTATGAACATTTTGTGGTGTATTAGACCAGGTTAAGTGTTTTAAATGTCTTTCTAACAGTGAGAGGACAAGTGGGCGCACAAGTGGAGTTTGTTATGTTTGCTTTGAAAATTTACAAATTTGCCCTCTCTAACCATCACTTGGTCACCAGATGATTCTAGAGACTTCTAGAAGGTTGTAGAGGTTCAAACACGTTCATGCCACTCCCTTCCTGCATTTTAGACCTTGCCGGATCACAATTATGCACCCGAGACCCGTTTTTGCCTTCAAACCCGATTTCAAGCCTCATAGCCGTTCTCCTTCATTTCTTCACCATTTCTTGTGTTTCAAAGCTTGATTAGCATCTAATTGATCCCAGGAATTGATCTATAATGTTTATTCAATCAATAGAATGCTCTGGTATAGAGTTTGACCAACTCGATTTTTTGACCCGATTTGCGAGTTCGTGGTCGCACCAATTTAAAGCTAATGAAATTCAACCAAGCCCTTAAACAATCTCTTGTGACCATGGAGAAGGTGTTTGAAGTATCAATTTGATCAATTATGGTTCGGATTGCTCAATTTCATTTTTGGATCGGAAACTTCCCCTTCAGTTTTCTTCCAAACCGCTCAACCATTTTGCAAGTTCTTTATCTCATTGTATTCTCCTCACCGTGCTCTTTCCAACGGTATATAATATGTGGGTTTTCGTCGCACGGAAGCGCCATCACCATTTTTGAATTTTGGGCAGTGGAGAGGCTCGGGTACTGTAGCGCGGGACTGTAGCAGTATGGGAATTTTCGAATTTAGCCCCTCTCCATTTTGATTTTTAATTGGAGCCCTCCATTTGCTGATTTTCTTATTTCTCCTTTGCTTTTAAATTGTTTCTCAAAGATCCCTTTGTCCAAATTGCACCAAAATTTGCTCAAATATTCCTTGAAATATAACAAAATTTATGGTAATTTTTATTTACCATTTTGCCCCTTGGTCAAGCATCAATTAATTTTTAACGCTTGATTAATTAATTTTTCATTATATTAATCGATAATTTGGAATTTCTTTGACTTCCGTAACTCCAAAAATATCAAGTAATATATGAAAATTCTCATAATTTTATGGAGAATTTTATTTTGCCATAAAATTTGAGTTTTGAGATTTTAGGTTTCGAAGAGGTTTTCGATTTGAATTTGTAGAGCTTCGGCATTTAATTCTTTTCTTAAGAATTTTGATTTTTGAGCATTTCACTGAATTCTTCTTTTTTTTCTTGGTGCTTCTGGACTTGAATTAAGGCTCTTCGGGCTTTTAAAATTTCTCCTTGAATTTTTGAATATTTTGTCCCAAGTTGCTTTTTAATTCCCCGAATTTTCATGGGTAAACAAAGAGCCACCCACCAAAGCGGGTCATGAACACTTTGAGAATTGAAGGGCCTGCTTTGGTGTATTCAAACTTAACACTTATTCTGACTTTGTAGAGGTTTTTGAATTGAATTTTCTTGTGAATGGTGTTTTCCATTTGGATCCCTTCATCTGAAGAGGTTTCAGCTTCATTTCTTCATCCCAAGGATCTCTGATTTATTTTACTCCAATAAGGTTATCTTTGACAAAAGATACAGGGCTCAGGACATTTTGAGTCTAAAGCGCTATGCCAACTCACGTCAGGGCCTGCAATTATCGGAAGACGGGCTGAGTTTTGTGCGTCTTATCCGACATTCTAAGTCATTAACTTGAAGCGTTCTGCCGGCTTTTGAACTTAGGTCTCCAACTCCTTATTGAAACAATCTTCGATTAGAGTCTCGTTTGAAGAGGTTTCGGCTTGAACTCTTCATCTGGTGGGATCTTCAATGGAGTACATTCGTTCCAAGAAGTTTCAACCCTGATTTTTTCTTTGTAGAGGTTTTGGATTTAATTTTTTTTTTTGAAAGGTCTTTGCTCAGATGCCTTCATCTAAAGAAACTCTTGCTTCACTTCTTCATCCGCAGGGAATCTCAGATTTCGCCTTCGATGCATCCTTTGGCTGAAGATGTTACAACTTGAGGCCTCTGTCTGTTGGGATCTTCGACAAAGCACCTTCACTTCAAGTGATTTCAACCCTAACTTCTTTTTCTTTCAGCTTATACTTCCGTGTGTTTTTCTTCTCGGTGGCTTGTTTACCCGATATCCTTTCTAGGGGCTTCGTACCTCGATTTTCATCGGAGATTCTCGCTCTTGCCGATCTTTAATGAACTTCTCGCTTTCACCTTTCTTTGCTTCGGTAGGCTTGTATGCTTGTTTGTTTGTTTGCTCGCATATGTTGTTCAATCGCCGTCTCTTCGATCGCATTTTTGACACGGCTTCACGGAGGGACCATGGTATTTAAGGATACCAATCCTACCCGTATTGACCTCTAGGCCGTGCACAGAGTGAACCCGTTTATCCTTTTATTACGACGGATAAACTTGCCGTGTCAATTGTATTATGGATTCAATTGACAACACCATTTTATAGATACTTCATGTATATATCATTTTTAAGTGGAAGCTCACACACTCTCCCCTCATTTGTGCACCTTTGTGCTAAAGTGGAAACTCACCGTCGCTCGTCTCCTCTCAATTTGTTTGGTGGAGATGGTATTTTATGGATACCGAACCTACCGTATTGACCCCTAGGCCAGGCATACAGAGCAAACCCGTTTATCCTTTTATTACGACGGATAAACTTGCCAGTGTCAATTGAATTATGGATTCAATTGACAACACCATTTTGTGGGGACTTCATATATACTTGTCATTTAATTTTGGAAGCTCACACGCTCTCCCCTCATTTGTGCATCTTTGCGTGCTAAAGTGGAAACTCACCGTCGCTCATCTCCGCTCAATCTATTCGGTGGGGATCCTACCATCAAACATCCATCACGCATCCCTACGAGACAGGCTTTCATCGGGTAGGTTCGCTCTCCATGAACAAAATCACTTCTTTAAGCAAACCACTTTGTTTGACATATAAATGCCAAGTAAAAGCGTAAACCCTTTATTCTGACCCCTCCACGATTTGTTGTGGGATTGTAACAAACCATTTCCTTGGGCGTGAGGTGCTTTTGCGGATAAATGCACCCAACCTGGCTTTGTATAACACTCGTGGTGTCGGGGACAAAGGTGATAACCCCTTTTGAAAATTTTATTTTTATATGTTTTATTCAAAAATATAGAAAATATTTTTGTTATTTTATAGTATATATTTTTTTAATATATTTTTATTTGAGAGGGAAAATTTTGTTATTATTATTATTTGCTATTAATATGTACGAGAGTTATTTATTTACATGCCCTCGGAAGCGACTATTACTAGCCACCAATTTGCTCGACCTATCCCTTGGCTTGCACCGTGGGCGACCAATATGAGCAACTTTCGTCATTGGACGGTACAGATAGTTTAAGGGACAAACTGCAAACCCTGCCCATTTTTATATTTATTCTGTATCAAATGGACAAACCCAGTGGTGTTCGTATTATGGGCCCAAACACCTTAGCCGTCACCTTTACCTTCGCGTGGTTTTGGTCTTGATGGTTTCTCCATGGCATCTCATTTTATGATTTTAGTCTTGATCCTGGATCGAGTTTTGTTCGAGATTGATGAATCTGAGTGTTTTGTGCCTTATAGATTCAGTTATTAGAAGATTATGAATTTCATTCACTTAATCACCTTACTGATCTTCTCAATTATGAAACAGTGCTAGCACATAATTTGGGGTATTAAAATCTGAGCATTTTGAGCTTTGTTAGGTTTGATTATCGAAAAACATATGAGATTTGAATCACTATGTTGTTTTATCAATCTTCTGAATTATGAAACTGTGTTAGTTCATGATCCAAACAATAAAACCTGAGCGTTTTGGGCTTTGTTAGGTTTGATTATCAGAAAATAGGTGAGATTTGGGTCACTTAATCATTTTACTGATCTTCTAAATTATGAAATCTGAAGCGCTATGCCAACTCACAATTTAGATATTGAAACCTGAGCGTTCTGGCTTTTATTAGGTTTCTTTATCAGAAAACATGTGAGATTTGAATCACTTTATTGTTTTGCTGATCTTCCAAATTATAAAGTATGAAGCGCGCTGCCAACTCATAACTTGGGTATCAAACCTGAGCGTTTTGGGCTTTATTAGGTTTGTTCATCAAAAATAAAAATGGGTGAGATTTAGGTCACTTAATCATTTTACTGATTTTCTAAATTGTGAAATTTGAAGCGCTGTACCAATTCACAACTTAGGTATTGAAACCTGAGCGTTTTGGCTTTTATTAGGTTTCTTTATCAGAAAACAGTGAGATTTGGATCACTTGATTGTTTTGCTTGATCTTCCAAGTTATAACGTATGAAGCGCACTACCAACTCATAACTTAGGTACCAAACCTGAGCGTTTTGGGCTTTGTTAGATTTGTTTATCAAGACACCGGTTGAGATTTGGATCACTTAATCGTCTCAACTGGATTCATGATTTATGAAATCTGAAACACTATGCCAGCTCATAACCCAGAGGATTAATAGTTTTGGCGGCCTTTCATTTTTGTGGTTTTGGTTTTGATTTGAGTTTTCGTGATCTTTTATTTTATGGTTTTTGTCTTGAATTGAGTTTTGATTTGATCTTTATGGGATTTTTTTGTTTTAGGCTTGATTTGGCTCTGGTTTAATCATTACAGATTTTTCGTTTGGGGTTTAGTCTTGATTAATTTTATTTTATTTTTTGAATTTTAAATTTATTAAGGTATCATTTTATTATTATTATATTTTTCTTTTTGGTTTGGGGTACTGAGATATTTATTTTATTTTAATTTTTTTTTACTGAGCCTTCATTTTATTTTTGAGTTTTTGAGTTTTTGAGCCTATAAAGGCTTTTAATCTGGTTTTGGATTTTCGAGCCTATTGAGGCCTTTATTCTATTTTTTTTGTTTTCGAACTTATAAATGTTTTTTTTTATTTTGAGTTTTCAGGCCTATCGAGGCCTTTATTTTGTTTTTAGATTTTTGAGTTTATAGATGTTTTTATTTTGCTTTAGGGTTTTTGGACCTATTGAGAAATTTATTCTGTCTTTAGATTTTAGGGTCTATATAGGCCTTTATTTTGATTTTGGATTTTCGAGCCTACTGAGGCTTTATTTTGATTTTGAGTTTTTGAGCCTATAAAGACCTTTATTTTTATTTTTGGATTTTCGGACCTATAAACGTCATTATTCTGATTTGTAGGTTTTTGAATTTATACAAATTTTTATTTTTGATTTTGGGTTTTCATATCTACTGAGACTTTTTCTTTTGTTGTCGGGCCTATTGAGGCATTTATTATATTTTTAAATTTTTAGGCCAATTGAGTCTTTTATTCTGGTTTTGAATTTTCGGTCTTATTTAAAATTTTATCATGTATTGGGGTTTTTAAGCCTATTAAGGTATTTATTCTATTTATTATTTTTGAACCTATAGAGGCATATTGAGACTTTATTTTGTTTTTGGGTTTTCGAATCTATAAAAACATTTATTCTATTTTTTAGTTTTCAGACATATCGAATTATTTATTTTATTTTTGGATTTTTAGGCCTATAGAGATATTTATTTTATTTTTGAGTTTTTCGACCTATTGAGATTATTTATTCTGGTTTTAGATTTTCGGGCATACTGAAGCCTTTATTTTGTTTTTGATTTTTTTAGGCCTATTAAGGTTTTTACTCTATTTTTGATTTTCGGACCTATAAAAGCACATTGAAACCTTTATTTTTTTTTGCGTTTTCATGTCTATAAAAGCCTTTATTTTGATTATGAATTTTCGGGCCTATTGAGACTTTTATTTTATTTTTGAGTTTTTTAGGCCAATTAAAGTTTTTTATTATGATTTTGAATTTTCAGAACTATTGAGGCATTTATTTTATTTTTGAGTTTGTAGGCTTATTGAGGTTTTTATTCTGTTTTTTATTTTTTATTTTTGGGTCTATAGAGGCATGCTGAGACCTTTATTCTATTTTTGAGTTTTCGGGCCTATAAAAGCCTTTATTCTGGTTTTTATGTTTTCAGGCTTATTGAGATTTTTATTATATTTTTGGATTTTTGAGTCTATATAGGCTTTTATGCTAGTTTTGGATTTTCGGACTTACTAAGACTTTTATCATATTTTTAGGTTTTCGGACCTACTGAGGCTTTTATCATATTTTTGGATTTCGGGCCTACTAAGGCATTTATTTTATTTTTAGATTTTTAGATCAATTGAGGTTTTTATTCTGGTTTTAGATTTTCAGGCCCATTGAAGTCTTTATTATATTTTTGGGTTTTTTAGGCCTATTAAGGTATTTATTCTGCTTTTTTTTTTTTTTTTGTGTCAATTGAGACTTTTATTTTATTTTTTTTTACACCCTACGACTGATTATGTATGGTGGGACTAATTCTTGATGAATCGTGAATCATTATCAGATTCATAACCCATTCCTCGGGTATTCTTCATTTTACCGTCTGGACCCTTGATCATCTTCCGAGAATTATTTCATAGTCTCGTGAAGGTCTTGGTTTCGGGTTTTGACACGTCTCTTATAGATAATTTATCCTTTGTGCCAACTTATAGGTTTTCTTTTCGAAGAAGTGAGCGATGACATCATTATCTTTTTCGTCGCCCGAGTCTTCCTGCTCCATCATCCATCGTTCCCAGGAATCAACACTAGAGTCTTCCCTGGACTGGATTGAATCACTTTTATAGAAAATGATAGCTTTCTGAACTATAGGTTTGCCATTCACATATATCAACTTTACGGGTACCATGAAGGTTTTAAAAATTTGTATGTGATTTATCTCCTTTGGGGTTAAGTCTTTGAAGTATTTATCAGTCACCGTTGTGATAGCCAGTGACATTGTCTCATCTTTTGTTTTGACATTCAATACATGATTCGAGCGATGCACTTCTTTAAGATTCCTCTTCTTAAACTTCTTGAGAGGGTTTTGATCACTCCCGACTCCTTTTGGCTTTTCTTCTTTTTGGGTTCCCAATTCCGGGAGATGAGTCTTAATTGACTTCAGATTGAAGACAATCTCATCATCAGAGTCTTTATCTACCATGTCATGTGAGATAGTGCATACTCTGAATCGCACGCTCTCCTCTTGTTCTTTCGCTTCATGTGGGGCCGGGCTTTGAAGAACGTTTTGCGGGAGTTCGATTATTCCTTCTGTGTATCATTTCTCAACCCTATTTTTAAATACCCAAAGAATCCTCGATCGGGTGCCCCAAGACTCGATGGTAAGGACAGTAATTTGAATCAATGTGTTTCTCCATCTCAGCTGGTCTTTTGCTTGTCGGCAGGATAAGTTCATTTTCTATCGCTTCTTTGAAGATTTTAGCCACCTTGTCTCTTCGAAAAGAATATGGTTTGCTCTTCTTTTGTTTGAGAGTCATGTTTCGTCTGCTCTCTTACGTACATGGGTTGTTTACCTTTATCTTGGTTCTCTTCCGAGGTTCTTATTTTTTCTTCCGAGATATTAGCGTCATTGATGGTTATTTGAAGGGCCTTGACCATTTCTAGGATTTCATTATTTTGTACTTTTATATCCTGCATCACCTCCCATTGTTCAACTATTTCTCTTCTATTGACATCCACTTGGCATCTCAATTCTTCGATTGAGGGAGGTTCTGCTACTCTGAGATCCCAAATACGGGTTCTTGAGGCATCGCACCATTGAGGCCTTGCATTTGAAGAGTTGGGATCTGAAAACACATGATCTTCATCTCTTAGTCTGTTGGTAATAGCGAGTTACATAAGTTTATCTTCTATGTGATTGATCACATATGACGCTTCACTTTCGCTGCTTGTATCTACATCATTTTCAGATCTTCGAAGACAACGGTAGATAATTTCATCTGATTCTTCTCTTTCTGAGTTTTCAGATAATTCTCGCTCTCTTGATCTTGAGTTATTCTCTAACTCTTCTTCATTTGAGCTCTTATACGCCGGGATATTACGTGGCGTCATGTGTCCTGAATCTTCAGATTCCTCGGACTCTTCATTTGATGATGTCTCGACTTGGATTGCAGCCCTCTTCATCTGATCCATTGCTTGATCTTTTGGTTTGAAACATGGTATGAGGTTTGAAGTGAAACTTGATTTCTTCTTCTTCCTTTGAAAATGCATCATATTCTGATTCTTCGTTTGCATAACATTCCTTGATGTTTTTACTGACTCTGATAATTTATCCTTCTCTTTGTTTTTCTTTTTGATAAGAAGAAGTGATTGTTGTGTAGCCAAGGTCGTCCCAACAATGCCCGATATAATGGCTCAACATCTATCACGTAAAATTTCATCGGGGATTCTAAGCCACCATGTTGTAAGTTCAGGGTCACTGCTCCAAGGCCTTCTGGAAGTTTTGGTTGAACTCATGGATAGGTTTTCACATCAAAGGCTTTTATCTTTAAGGTTTTGAGGGGCATGATGTTGATTGAAGATCCAGCATCAACTAGGATACGATCAATTCTTCACTCTTCACAGTCTCCTTTGCTTCTGTCTTTCTTTGCGGTCGAGAACCCATGAAGCTTGGGATATTGGCAGAGGACATGCCTTTCGTGTTGGACACTGCTCTTAGTAAATCTTTGAATGTGCTGACCTTGGTCACACCCAAGAGCATCCCCAGCCATCCATCTATGTTCTTTTGGATCAGGTTGATCGCCTCATCTTCGGCCAGTGTCTTGTTACATTTGATGCTGAGATTTCTCCATCTATTGAGTAATCCACCATGGACTCACCCTTTTTGGGTTTCATATTTGCCCGATCGGCTATATTCATTTTATCCGATATCATGGCGAATCTGGCCCTAAATGTATTCGTCATTTCATCTTATGTGTTTACACTTTCATTTTCTAATGAATAATACCATTGAGAAGCAGTGCCAACTAGACTTTGAGAGAATTTTCATAGTAACAATGCATCATTCTCGCCAGTGTTCCCGCACGAGGCTACGAAGTGCGCCAAGTGTTGTTCTTGGTTTAGATCTCTGTTTCCTTCTCCTGAGAAGACCCTGAATTTTGGGATCACATACCCTTTTGGATATTCTTCAAGATCATAGATGGCAGGATATGGATATCCATAGTTTCGAACAGGCGGAAGTGCATAGCCACCTCCTGCAATCTGCATCTGTTGAGCAATCATCGCTTGTATTTCTTTCTTGGTTACCCCTGGTATTCGGGTTCAGGATTTACATGACTATGAAAGGTCACTCTCGAGTTGCTAGGACCAGCATTGGTATTTGACCCATCTCTTCCTTTCTGGTTTTTGGAATCGACATTGATGCTTATTTGATGAGAACCTTTTACTTTGTTAGTATCAGTGTTAAGATTCATGTGCTCTTACAAAGCCTTGATGGTGTTGGCTAGTTCTTCATTCTCGCTTTAGCACGACCCATCGGGAGTTCTCGTTGTTTCACAAGCTTTTCATCATGTATTTCTATGTGATTTCTCAACAACTCTATGTTATCAGGCGGGACGCTTGTTGCTCCTTGATTTTCACCTCCATCTTCGGAATTAGAAGGATTATTTTCTTCGTTCTCTTCTTCTCCGGATTTGTTGCTATCGCTTGTTCCTTTATTTTTCTTGGTCTCCCTTTTCGACCATTGCCTTTACCAGTATTTGTCGTATTGGTCTGATTTTGCGGGGATCGGTCTTCAAGATCTTGAGGATCTTCTGAAGTCACAACATTGACACTGGCGTGGACTTGAGATTCTTTATTTTCTTCGAAGCTTGCGGTGACCATATAGGCCGAGAAATACCTTTCCAGATCTCCCACATATTTAACAACCCGCCTTTTCTTTCGACTTTGGTTATTCACCGAGATAGTTAAATTTTCAGATTGAATCTTGGGACCCAACCTATTAAACATGCTATAAGAGGTGTGTTCTTCAGCCACCGATTTTAATCGGGATTCATATTGAGTCTTAGAAGTTATAGGGACCCACTCTTGCATGGTTTTCTGATTTCTTCCTTTTACGAGTCTCACGACTTGAGAGGCTCGACTGCGCCAATTCTGGCTTACTTGATCTTGAGAGGGAAGGATCGACCTGGGTTTGACTGGTACCCGATTTTGGGTTTGGTCAGAGATTTGACATCTTGACTTTTTAGTTTTCAGATTTCTCTTTTCTTTTAGGGTCACTGATGAGATTGACTTCTTCTGGCTTTGTTGAGGTTTTCTTGATGAAACTTCCCAAACTTGACGCTTCTGACCTCTAGAAGGGTTCTCTGCTACAACTCTTAGAGCGGAGAAAGAGTTGGATACAGAGATATTTGGCCTAGCCACCAGGCGTTCTTGAAATACTTCCCGAGTTCTTTTCTGGAAAACCTTGGATGTAGAGGCAGTTTTGGGAGAGATTGCCTTCTTAGTTGGGCGTCTCCTCCTCCTTTGAGGTTCAGGTGGAGAGTTCATGATTTTATTATCTATACCCTTCTGAGTTAGAGTAAAATAGACTTCTTCGTCTTCTTCTTCAATTGGGGCTGCTGCGGAGATGGGAGCCACCATGGTTGAAGCCACCACTGTTGGAGTGTTGATGATGATTTCTTGCGGGATAGTCCCAAAGAAAATGAAATACTTCCCTTCAGCGCCTTGGGAAGGAGTGAAAGTGCGAGAAGCCACCATTGTTGTTGTTTCGTTGCTGTTGAGATACGCCATTTCACCTACAAAATAAATAACTTCAACTTTATTATTTTATTTTATTTATTTTATTTAAGCAACCACTTAATTTACTTAATTATTCTATTTATTCTTCCTTTCAAAGATGAGAGGAGAATCATGGTCCCACCGGGCGTGCCAGATCCTGTGCGACCCTTTTTCGCGCCTCTCACCGCCCTGAAAAAGGAACTGGACGATGAATTGCGGAAGAAGGACACGGAGATCCCTCTAAGTGTGCATTGGGGTATATTTATATAAATTTGGAATGCACATTTAAAGGTTTTAGAGATTGTGGGGTCTTTAAGATTCCAATGGGCGCAAGCCCCCATTGTTAATTACCCTGGGCTTTGAACCCGAGGAACCTCTGATTAAGAAAGAGAAAATAAACAGAATAGTTAAGCAATTTTAAGCGGTCGCTATAAGTAAGGGCATGGAATATATGGACTTTTCAAGATAGTTTACACCTTCTGAATTGACTTTTTATTTTTTATTGATAAAATGATTTAGTTTTTATTTATTTATTTATTTATTATTTGAACTTATCTTATTTAAATTTATTTAGTCTTGAATATTGAGATTTATTTTTATTTTAGATTAAGGTTAGTTTAATTCTAAAATTGAATTTTTTTATTTGATAAGAAGAAAAAAAGGTTTTTTAGTTTTTTATTATTATTTTTACTAATATTTTATTTATTTATTGATATTTAAATTTATTTAATTTTGAAATTGAGAGTTACTTTTTATTTTTTTATTTTGATCTTTATTTTAGGTGAATGTTGATTTAGTTTTAAAATTGAATTTATTTTTAATTGGTAAAAATAAAAATCATAAAGTCTTTTACTTTTTATTTATGTATTTATTTATTTAATTCATTTTTATTTAATTTTTCTTTGATTATGAATAAGAGTTATATTTATTTTATTATTTTATTTTTTATTCATTATATATTTAATTTTATTTATTTTTGTATTTTTGTATATTTTTATTTAAAATTTGATTTAATGAATAAAAATTATATTTATTTATATTAAGAAAAATTTTATCTTATTATTTTTTATGTTATTTCTTTTTATTATATATTTTCAATGAATGCATTACTTTTATTTTATTTTATTATGATTTTTATTCTAATTATTATATTTTATCTTGAAATGATTATTCTTTAATGAAAATGATTTATTATGAAACTATTTTTAATTTATTTTCTTAAGATATTTTATTATATTTTTATTTATACTTATTATCAAAATATTTATGATTTTAAAATATTTTTTTAGATTGGACCATAATATTTTTCTGATTTTTATCGGTAAAGAAAATATAATCAAGTAGTGATCTTTTTAGACTTTTTGAGAAAAATATATTAGTAAGATACTAATTTTATTTGATAAAAATATCAATGACAATGTTATGAACAATTTTTAGTTTGAATATTTTTTAATTTGAATCCTTTAAAATATTATTTCGGGAGGAATATTAGAAACGGACAAATCTGAAAATTTACGAAGATTTCAGCAGATAATATTGTTTTTTATTTTTTTAGAGTAAAATTAGTTAATAACATACTGATTTTATTTAACAGAAATATGAAATGGGATGTTACGAACAACTTTTATGTTGAACACTTTTCATTTTGAGCTCTTAAAAGTACTGTTTTGAGCAAAATACCAGCAGAAGACGGTTCTGAAAATCAGGAGCTGTCAAGATTGTTTTGCTTATTTGAAAGGTATTTAAAGCGAATTTTTGCATGAAAATTTATATACAAACTCCTCTTGATATTTGTTTTATGAATATAAAATAATATATATATGTCACATTCACGGATCGGTACAGTTTTTTAATTCTTTTCTGATAAAGGACTGAACTGGACAGCAGAGGATATTTTCAACATTTTAAACAATCTACTAAAGAAAATATTTCAGAAAAAATATGAACATTTTAAGGAGTATATTTGTAATAACTTTCATTTTGATAATATTTTTATTTAAGCCTATCTTAAATGTGTTTTAAAAGGATTTTTATTCAACAGAAAAATAAAAAAGAAAAATTATTTTTGTAGAAGGTAATTATCAATTGTATAGGGGAATATGCATATATAAGAATGTAATTTCAAAAAAGTATTTTAAATCTCAACAGAAGCGAGCACTCGCGGCTGTGTATAGCCGGCACAAGCTTATACTCCCCAAAACTAGGCACTCGCGGCTGTGTATTAGCCGGCACCAAATCTAAGAGGAGCTTGTTGGTTTTTATTATGCTTAAATTTAAATTCATATAAAATAATATGAAGCTCCAAAAATTATGAAAATTTACAGAGAGATGCACTATAAATAGATCTAGACGTTTGCAAAATTTCAATTAAATTGGAATAGCAGAGGTATGATTTTTTATTTTCGAATCAGACCAGGGGCAAAAGAGGAAAATACTGTACCAGTATTTGCTGTTTTTTAGATTTAAAAATGCTATAACTTTTTACAGAAAAATCAAAAAAATATAAAATTAGTTTCTATAGATTCATATGACTTATTTCTACGAAATTGGAAAGTTTTATAAGATTTGGAATAGATCTCATCCTATTTTTCTTTTTATTGTATTTTCAGCTATTTTAGGGCTGATTTTGCATTTATAAGGGATTCATTGATCTTAAACAGTTTAAATGCATCATTTAGCTTCAATCTAACATTCAATGATGTTTGTATGCAGATTTGAACCAAAAGAAAAGAAAAAAAAATGAAAAAAACAAAAAAAAAATGAAAAAAGCAAAAGATGAATTGAAGTTACCAGAACTTGCTGTTTTTCAGAATTAAAAAGGCTATAACTTTTTATAGAAAAATCAAAAAAATACAAAATTCATTTCTGTAGATTCATATGACTTATTTCTACTAGATCTGAAAGTTTTATAAGATTTGGAGTAGATCTCATCCCGTTTTTCTTTTTATTGCATTTTCAGCGATTTTAGGGCTGATTTTGCATTTATAAGGGATTCATTGATCTTATATGGTTTAAATGCATCATTTAGCTTCAATCTAACATTCAATGATGTTTGTATGCAGATTTGAGCTAAAAGAAAAGAAAAAAAATGAAAAAAATCGAATTGCAACATAAGAACGTCAAGAAAAAGAAGAAAAATTAATTTCCACATGAAAAATTTCATCTTTATTGCACGAATCAAAATTACAAGCTCTAATACACTCTTGATATCTATATTTACATGATATATGGCTACCTAGATCTAATTTGTAGCTTGAGTAGAAAAGGATTTGATTGAATCTTGTATCTTTGGGCTTGATTTTGATCTCAACTCAAAGATTGGATCTTATTTTGTATCTAATTTGAGCTTCAATTGGTTTTGGCAGCGTTTTGGATTAGCATTCAGCTTGGGATGGGTTGTGTCTCTTGTGTTTGAAGGAGGAGAGGGGTTTATATAGGCCTAAGGGGTAGTAGATGGGTGTATGAGATCGGTTTAACTTTTCTTTGACCAATTTATGCATCAACTCCCTTCATTCATCTTCTCATACTCTTATGAACGTTTTGTGGTGTATTAGACCAGGTTAAGTGTTTTAAATGTCTTTCTAACAGTGAGAGGACAAGTGGGCGCACAAGTGGAGTTTGTTATGTTTCTTTGAAAATTTACAAATTTGCCTCTCTAACCATCACTTGGTCACCAGATGATTCTAGAGACTTCTAGAAGGTTGTAGAGGTTCAAACACGTTCATGCCACTCCCTTCCTGCATTTTAGACCTTGCCGGATCACAATTATGCACCCGAGACTCGTTTTTGCCTTCAAACCCGATTTCAAGCCTCATAGCCGTTCTCCTTCATTTCTTCACCATTTCTTGTGTTTCAAAGCTTGATTAGCATCTAATTGATCCCAGGAATTGATCTATAATGTTTATTCAATCAATAGAATGCTCTGGTATAGAGTTTGACCAACTCGATTTTTGACCCGATTTGCGAGTTCGTGGTCGCACCAATTTAAAGCTAATGAAATTCAACCAAGCCCTTAAACAATCTCTTGTGACCATGGAGAAGGTGTTTGAAGTATCAATTTGATCAATTATGGTTCGGATTGCTCAATTTCATTTTTGGATCGGAAACTTCCCCTTCAGTTTTCTTCCAAACCGCTCAACCATTTTGCAAGTTCTTTATCTCATTGTATTCTCCTCACCGTGCTCTTTCCAACGGTATATAATATGTGGGTTTTCGTCGCACGGAAGCGCCATCACCATTTTTGAATTTTGGGCAGTGGAGAGGCTCGGGTACTGTAGCGCGGGACTGTAGCAGTATGGGAATTTTCGAATTTAGCCCCTCTCCATTTTGATTTTTAATTGGAGCCCTCCATTTGCTGATTTTCTTATTTCTCCTTTGCTTTTAAATTGTTTCTCAAAGATCCCTTTGTCCAAATTGCACCAAAATTTGCTCAAATATTCCTTGAAATATAACAAAATTTATGGTAATTTTTATTTACCATTTTGCCCCTTGGTCAAGCATCAATTAATTTTTAACGCTTAATTAATTAATTTTTCATTATATTAATCGATAATTTGGAATTTCTTTGACTTCCGTAACTCCAAAAATATCAAGTAATATATGAAAATTCTCATAATTTTATGGAGAATTTTATTTTGCCATAAAATTTGAGTTTTGAGATTTTAGGTTTCGAAGAGGTTTTCGATTTGAATTTGTAGAGCTTCGGCATTTAATTCTTTTCTTAAGAATTTTGATTTTTGAGCATTTCACTGAGAATTCTTCTTTTTTTTTTCTTGGTGCTTCTGGACTTGAATTAAGCCTCTTCGGGCTTTTAAAATTTCTCCTTGAATTTTTGAATCTTTTGTCCCAAGTTGCTTTTTAATTCCCCGAATTTTCATGGGTAAACAACTATATATATTTTTTAAATACATAATAATTTTAAAATTTTTATGAATGTAAATTTATATCATATTAATTTTTTTATATATGAAAATTGGTGTATAAGTGAAAAAACTAAATGAAAAAAATAAACAAGGCATAGTAATGAAGATGAAAGAAAAAAAAAGAGTCTACAAGAATATTTTGTTAAATAATTTAGAGAAAAAATATTGTATTTTAAAAAATTTAAAGAAAGGGCAAAACATAAAATTGTCTGCGGCACACATCTCCTGTTGGACAGGGCTGGAGATACTTCGGGGCCATCCTCTCCCATTTCCCAATGGGACAAGCGGATAAGTGTGGGCACGTTCCAACCGAACTACACTACGTCACAAAAATAGTAGAACAGTGCTGTACGGTTCTCTTCCATATATATAATATTTTCTGTGCTCAAAGCTGTGAAATATTTGGTATCTGATTAGACCAGATACATGGAGAGCGGGAGATGAAGAGAAAACTCGCTATATGATGTAAATTTCTGCAACTGTCACAGAGTTGACAGTGAGAAGTGTAGTAGGAAACAAACACTAACTCTAACTATAAAAAAAGATAGTCATTTTTTAAAGAAAAGCATGGTTATTTGGTTTAAATTAATCCGTCCGTTTGTCGAGCGCAAACAAAGCTGCCTCCTTTTTTAATATTCTTCCCTCCCGCTTCAAAGTTCAGGTACTTCCCTTACTCGCTCCTTGTAAAATCACTGGAAATGGTGCTAATTTCATGTGGTCGTTTTTACACAGAATATTGTTACAGTTATGCATAGACTTTTATTTGAGCATTGCTTGCATTTTCTTTCTTTTACTGGGCTGAACTTTTTGGGTCTTTCGTCCTTCAAATAAGATATCCTTTTCTAAAGCCTTAGACAATTTTAAAATTTTCATATTTAAGCCCAAAATTCAGACATTCCTCTTCAAAATTATTTCAAGTTATTTCAATATATCCACTGAGCTGAGCATATTTAGTTGATTTTTAAGTTTGATCATCAAATTATTTATGTTTTCATTCCCACCACTCCCTCTTTTATATATGAGCTGATGATCATAATTAGTTGACTATTGTCAATAAGTTTCTACTTTCGAACTGCAAAGGTAATTAAACAACAACATAAAATATATGTTTGTTGTTTTCATATCATTAGCTATCTTTAAAAGTTAGAAATATTATGCTACATAATATTTTTGACATGATAACTTTAGCATATTGGATGCAACTTCTATTATGATGGGATTGATAATTTAATAAATTGGATCAACTTTTTATCAAATTTCTAGAATGAACAATATTTATTTAATAAATTATTTGATAAAAAAAATATTAAATAAAATACAAGCAAAAGAATCATAAATTTTGTCAACAAGAATATGCTTTACTTAATAGAGAGGGTTAAGGTTAATAAAAAGAAAAGTGAGGGGAGTAAATGGGAGGTTTAGAAGGACAATTTGGAAAAAGCAATTGAAATTGGGGCCGGGGTTGGGGGAGAGGGTAATTTGCTGTATATTTTATGAGGGAAGATGAATCATAATATTTCCCCTTTCTATATAAAGTAAATGAGCTGTTCAACTTAAATTTCACATGTTTACTTTAATACTGCTTAGTACTTTTACTAAATATTTAACATAAATGTTCATGATGTTAATGGGCTTCATGAAGAACTCAAAATATTTTTTTTTCTGATTTATTTTTTAATTAAAACTTAATTCTAGATAGAGTTACAAGCGTGTTTCTATTGGATTGTATTTGTTTTTTATGTACTTGCACTAAATAATCTACAATATTGTACAGTTTAATATTTGAAAAATTCTCTTAATTTTTTCTTTTTAAATTTGAATTAAAAATGGATATATGTTTGTTACTTTGCTACTTGAAAAATTGTAGGATCACTACAGGAGGGTGTCGTATTTACATCTAATAGAGCAGATGCAATAAATGCTATTTACATCAGTAAATTTATGCTAAAAACCTTTCGCATCAGAAAGCTGATGCAAAACGCAGATGTAAATACGCTTGATGGTGATAATCAATTGCATCTGATTTTTTATTTGTATCAGCGTTTTATTACATCAGGCAAGACAGATGCAAGATTTATTGTCATTTTCATTTGTTCCCTGAAGAAAATATTAGTTTTTTGCAAGCATATTACTGATGAAACTGTATGCATTAGCATCCGCTTTTCTAAACCTAATGTGTTTGATACTTTATCACAGGGTCAGCCTCCACCTCAGCTACACCTCCGACCACTCTTCCTCTTGATTCGATTTTTCCTTTGTGAGTTTTTCTGTTCTTATCAGAGGAGGGGGGTCTCAACTTATGAGAAACTAATGGGCGAGAGGAAGAGAGGTCAGAGACAGTCTTAAGGGAGGGAAAGGGACATTGTCAAGGTGAGGTGATAAACTAGGGAGTTGATTGAGGAGACATGAGGGATGCGGGGGAATGGGAAAATTGGGGGAGAGGAGTTGGTTCCGCGGGTTGGCATAGAGGGAAGT
The DNA here is from genome assembly GCA_037127355.1 of Schoenoplectus tabernaemontani. NCBI lineage: Eukaryota > Viridiplantae > Streptophyta > Magnoliopsida > Poales > Cyperaceae > Schoenoplectus > Schoenoplectus tabernaemontani. The sequence continues at coordinate 25,863,833 of CM073750.1, forward strand.
AGTTAGAGTGAAAACAAATGAGAGAGCGGGATCGCGCATGGGAGAGAGAAGGGGTGCAAAGGCGGTAAGGGAGAAAGAGAGAGAGGTGAAGGAGAGTGAACACGACAGTAATAAATGCCGCAATAAATGAGGTGAGAGGAGTTTGGGGATCCTCTGTGGCTTTTAGGTGTGGCTCAGGGTGTTATGTGGCCTTGAATGTAACAGATCACTCGAGTTATTTCAATTGTTTTGATTAGGTTTGTAACCTTGGTTAGCGGAGTTTGTTTTTCCAAAAATTGAATCACTTAGTTACGTTTGGTTCACCATTTAAATTTGTTATTCCCCGATTTGCCTGTTTACTCGTTATTATCAATTACATTGTTATTCACTCTTATTTGATCCTTATTAATTTTATGATTATATCAGTATTATTAGTCTCTTGTTTATTTATATACATTATTGGTTAATCATATTTAGCGTTTTAATCATTAATTTAATTATCATTATCACTAAATTAATTTTCATGGTTTGATATTTATAATCTTAACAATTAATTTAATATAAGTTTACAGAAAATCTTAAAAGATAAAAAACTTTATAAATATATTTTTAAGTTTATGGTTTGATTGTGTTTAAAATTTGATGTAATTTGAGTGTCATTTGATATTTTATCATAGTGACATAACTAGAACGATCTATAGGGGGTGCCCTAACTACTATCTTATATATATATATATATATAGAGAGAGAGAGAGAGAGAGTAAAGATACCATGAGCTTAAGCTCATAGAGGCCTTTCGTGAGCTTAACTCAAAAAACATATTAAATCATCTCAAAATTTTAATTTATCATTCTCATTAAATTTTTTATATAAAAATCTTGTGGGATGCAAAAATTTGGAGTGTTTGATATTGAAATCTTATGGGGTACACAAATTTAAAATGTTTTGAGTTTTTTAAGTCACTCTTTTTAATTTTTGAAAATAATGTACAAACATTAAATAATTTATTATTATTTGGAGCTGATTTTCAAAAATTAAAAAGAGTGATTTAGAAAACTCAAAACATGTCAAATTTTTATACCCTATAAGATTTCAATATGAAGAATTTAATGAGAGTGAAAAATCAAATTTTAAAGATCATTTAATATATTTTTTGAGCTAAGCTCATGGAAGTCTTCCGTGAGCTTAGGCTCACCGTAGATTTACTATATATATATATATATATATAGAGAGAGAGTGGAGATAGCGTGAGCTTAAGCTCACGGAGGCCTTCCGTGAGCTTAACTCAAAAAACATATTAAATCATCTCGAAATTTTAATTTATCATTCTCATTAAATTCTTTATATGAAAATCTCATGGGATGCAAAAATTTGGAGCGTTTTGAGCTTTTTAAGTCATCGTTTTTAATTTTTGAAAATCAGCTCTAAAAATAATAATAATATATTCAATACTTGAACATCATTTTAAAAAATTAAAAACGGAGACTTAAAAAGCTCAAAACGCTCCAAATTTTTGCATCCCATGAGATTTTCATATAAAGAATTTAATGAGAATGATAAATTAAAATTTCGAGATGATTTAATATGTTTTTTGAGTTAAGCTCACGGAAGGCCTCCGTGAGCTTAAGCTCACGCTATCTCCACTTTATATATATATATATATATATATATATCAATTTTTTAGTTTCTAAGATACTTGATCAAATGATAAAAAGATACTTAACGTACGATTATCATAATGTTTTACTTTCCTAAAAGTAAATGTTTAACAGAATAAATATTAGATCAAAGATCAAATGTATACCTAAGTAAGAAACACTTAATCGATGAATCATTCTTCATATCTTGAAGCCAAAATAAAACATAAAAAATAACCTACCTACATTGATAGAATTCAATTATCAATTTTATAATGAATCTATATATCATAATCATAATGATTTAAAATTTTCAAATAGAAAACATACCACTAATGCCTAATTTGAGATAGTTACAACTTTCGAGTCTTCATATTTTGAAAACGCTGCAAAATCCTTTCATCATCGAGCAACAAACAAGAGGCCAATTTATTGAATATCATCTAACAATAACCTCCAATAAAAATATATGAAATGTGTTGATAAATATATACGCGGATAAATTACCGTTTATAACCCAAAATTCCAAAAAAAAGACGGTCTAAAATTTTCAACTTTGAAGTTGATATCCGTTGATGTCAAATGAAACAGTTCCGGTTGCTCTGGGTATTCTCAATCTCCAATTCCAACCCCCACTCTCTCTCCTTCAATCTCAGAGCATTTATGACCTATACCATTCAAAGGGCCAGGGGCGTAGTCGCGTAGAGGAGCAGAGTGGCAACGGGCGACGGGCGGGCGGTGAACCGAGAGGGGGGGAAGGAGCGGGGAGTCGGGCAGTCACCACTGTCACCACATCAGCGATTGGCGCATCTTGCGTCAAAACAGAGGAGCGGGGAGGCAGGAAACGGAAGAGGCAGGGAGCGAAATCGATAATTTTTTTTTTTGGAATTACGCGAGTTGCGAGTGTGATCAGGCGTTGAGGCAGGAGAATTCTTTTTTGCTAGGTGGGCCGAATTTTTTTTTGGTGGGCTGACCAGAGGATTTAGTAGGAAGGGTTAATAAACTTTTCTGGGCTAAGGGGGTGCTAAGGCCCAGACTGGTCCAGGCCCTGAATCTGTCCCTGTTTTATCAAAAACTATTAAATTTAAACAGTTAAAATCATCATATAATTTTGATGTCATTTGATGGAATATCAAATAACACTCAAATTACATCAAATTTAAAATATAATAAATTCATATGTTTAAGAATGGGTAAATTTTTTGGGAGGTCACAAAACTATATCTAAAATTCATATTTGATCACTGAACTTTCATTTATCTGTTTTCAGTAACTAAATTTTAATTCTTATTAAAATTTGATCGTTTCGTTAGTTTTTCCATTCAAAATTTAATGGAACACTTTGCTTGACCTCTATATTAAAGTTTGAACACATATATTTTTATATAAATTTTAAAAATATGACAATATAGGCACAAATTATTTATTTTTATTTTTCTTTTAAAAAATTAGTAAATTTTTATGTTTTTTAAATATGTTTTATTTCTAAAAAGAAATTATACTATTTAGAATATATATTTTTATTTTAATTTTTAAATTAATTATTAAATAAATATATTATGATATTAATAAATAAATAAATTAACCATAAAACCTTGATTTTCAATTATAGTATGATATTAATACCTCTAAGTAAAATATTAAATTAAAAAAATTTCTTGAAAAAAATAAAATCAGATGGTTGATATAAATTAACTTATTAAGTTATATACTCAATTACAAAAATACTTTGAATGATAAAAAACATTAATTTATAAAATTAACATACATGTTCATATGATATTATAAAATTTTCATATATATTCATATAGTATTATAAAATTTTCATTAATAATAGAAAAAAATAATTAACATACATGTTCATATAATATTATAAAATTTTTGTTAAGTTTGAATGAAAAAACTAATAGAGTGATCAAATTTGAACAAACATCAAAGTTTAGTGACTAAAAACGGATAAATAAAAGTTCAGTGACGAAATATATTGTAGAATATTTTTAATTTTAATTTTTTTTATAAATGTATATTAAATTAGTTATCAAGATTGTCAAATCAAATAGTTGTAAAAATCCCAACCTAGGAATATAACCCTAGAAAAAGATGTAATAGACAATTAGCATCCATTTGCATATCCTGGGATCACCTTGTGAGAAAAAGATGTAATAGACAATCGACTTCTTTGATTCTGCACAGACCCTGGGACCACCTTGTCACTTCTCAGCTCGGGCCCACCCTGGCGTGTTGATTGATGAATGGAATTCATCGTATGTTGTGCTGCGCTATGCGTCCGAATCCGATCCGTATAGCAGCGTCTCAAGATTTGTAAAAATCAAACTAAAAAAATTGCCATATAATCCATACACTGTGCTGTTACTGCTGTATGGTGAAAATAACGCATCAGAGGATCAGCTTCCTTGTCCACGTGACTACGTGTGTGAGTGTGTCTCACTCAACTCGTTTTTTCTACCCTTTTTAGTTAAATTTTATTTCATCCCTTTCATATGAATTGAATAGTTCAACGTTTTAGTTAAATTTTATTTCAACCCTTTCATGAGACGATCTGCTTCCTTGTCTACGTGTAATCGAAGTAATCGAACGGGGGTCTGATTTTATAATTAATTATTCTGAAATTTTATCATTGAACCAGTAGGTTGTTTTGATTCTTCATTGCGAATGCACTCTTAAAATATTTTGGTCTTCTTGTCGTATTTGAAATTTACCAATGGTAAGATTTTCCATTGCATTGGATCGAATTTTCTTTTCTTCATTTTTATCCATGTATTCTCTGGTTTTGCCAGCCTATATTTCCTGTTAGTTTTTTTAAACATTTGATAACTCGCTAACCATTTTTTTCCTTTTTGAGCTAAAAAGTAAAACATAATTAATTAATTATGCCACTTGCGGGTCATTGTAAAACCATTAATTTGTGAAAATTTTATTTAAGAAGAGTTGAAAATTATAAAATAGTACAAAACAATTGAGAACTAATATGCAATTAATGCAACTAGACAATATAAGACTGCGTATGTATCACGAATAATTAGCTGCAAATAAGTTAAAAACAAGGGGCTCATTTCAAAGCCACATTTAATAAAAACAAAATTGTCTTGGTCTCCGCCTTTACCTTTTAGTCCTTTATATCTCCACACATCTGCTAACCTTTCAACTCCAAATCCAAAATTCTCTCGTCTCCAATTGATCTCCACACTCCCATGAGACCAAAATCGCTTCAAAACCTGCTTTCCATGTTCCATCACCTATTCATTACTTCTCTACTGATCATCAAACTCTCAACACTAACATCATGTCAGCCCATGAATTTCAAAGTCGGATTTATTTTCGACCCGACCTCGCCGTATGGGATGATCGCTCAGACCACCATCCCTATGGCTTTGAATGATTTTTATGCTACTTACCCTAACTCTACCAAACATGTAAGTCTCGTAACTAGAAGCTCCCCCGGCGGCGATATAGTCACCTCTGCATCTGCCGGCAAGTTCCTTCTTGATTTCTGATTTAATTTGTTGTATATATGAACTAATTCAGAGTTAGCAGAAGTTCTATCTGTTATTTTTCTGTCTGCGAATAAGTGTCATGTTCCCCTCGTTTCAATCATAAATCAAATAATTAATAATATCGGTCGCTTATATATAATTCCTGAATCAATATCTTCATCTATTCAGCTTTGGAGTTAATCACACAACAAAAGGTGCATGCAATTCTTGGCCCTGGGTCGTCGCCGGAGTCGGATTTTGTGGCTGATATTGGTACCAAAGCAAAAGTTCCAATCATTTCTTTCTCGGCAACTAGCCCTTCAGTGTCGCACTCCCACTCTCCATTTTTCATCCGTGCTGCTGCGAATGACACAACACAAGCCAGTGCCATCTCGGCTCTCATGCAAGCATTTGGGTGGCGCCGTGTGGTACCGATTTACCAAGACGACGACTATGGCTCCTCATTAATTCCTTACCTTGTAGATGCTCTTGATCACGTGGGAGCGGAAATTCCATACCGACAATCCATTGCGCTCTCTGCCAATGAAGACAATATTGAAGCTCTTCTTGCCGGGCTTCAGAATGAACAGACTAGAGTGTTCCTCATCCACATGAAGATTCCATTAGCAATAAGACTACTTGAGGTTGCGAATAACATCGGTATGATATCAGAAGGATATGTTTGGATATTGACAGACGAGCTCACAAGTCAGCTCAGCTGGATTCAGGCGAACATTCCAGCAGGATCGATAGAAGGGGTGTTGGGCCTCACCACTTACTACCCCATGACAGACCGATTACGCAAGTTTAGAAGCAGATGGACCCGCCAATTTTTGAAAGATCATCCTATGGTGGACCCAGCTGTTGCCCAGGGCATCAATCGTTATGTCATATGGGCATACGATGCAGCCTGGGCAGTGGCTATGGCTGCAGAGCACGTAAAACAAATTGACAACCAATTTGTTAATACTAAAAATGGTAGCACCGATCTTTCAAGCATGGGTTCCTCAACAACTGGCGAGCAACTTCTTCAAGCTATCCTAAACACAACATTTGATGATGGCAGGCAGTTTCAAGTTAGTAAACAGCTAGATCTGTCATTTTACATTGTTAATGTTATTGAAGGGAAGGACCATAGGCTATTACACCCCAACACATGGCCTATCCAGAAAATTGGAAGTTCACAGCAATTACTCATTCGACGACCTTGGGCCGGTTATTTGGTAATCATGGTGTGGGTGGGCAACGGTCAGTAAAAAGATGAGAATAGCAATACCGAGTGGAGACGGATAACACAACAAACCAGAGCCTTTTCTCTTCTCTAAACATTTTTGCATTTGTTGCCTACCTGCTAATTGTTGTTATGATATTTTTTGTGACATATATAGTATATTAATCACGACGTACATCCTGGAAGTTGCATGAAATAGGGTTAAGCTTTAGTTCTAGAATCTCATGGTCTTGCTCTAGATAATTAACTGGAAGCAAAAACATCGAGGGAACATGCATTACTATTTATATGATTTGATAAAAAATTAAAACGAGGACAACCCAAAATGATTAATTAATTAATTTTGATCACACTTACGTTATTGTAGGGACACATTTACTACGTTAGCATTTTTTTTCTTTGGGTCATTCACAATCATAGCAATTACTGTATATATAGATAAAGGGTGGTCATTCCATTAACCAATAACATCGATATTCACGACGAAGCTTTCTCAAAATAGATTATAAATTTTAAAAAATAAAAGAAACAATAATTATAGACATATGTATGCATTTTACTCTCCGTATAGATTAGTTGTATATTAATTTTCATGCAAGTTAAAAAAAATCGTTTGATGCTATTTCAAACATTGTTATATATAGATATAAATGAACTGGCGTAAATTTCATAAATTAATTGATGAAATGTACTACTTTCATAGTTTTTAATAATATATATATATATTATGATATATATAATATATAGATTATATTTCTTTATTAGATTTAATAAATATAAATTATTTTACACTATTATCGAGGATATCAAAATAATTAAGTAATTGTCAACATATCTCACGCATACGTACGTACATATTTAAATATATATACATACAGAGTATATTAACCTCGTCGTCGTCACAAAATTCATTTTTTAATAAACAATTTCAAGGTCCATGAATCACGAGACTTCAGATTTCAAAGATTCAAATTAAGTCAAACAATTCTGACTCTTAATTTGCCTCTTGGCGAGGGGCTAGAATTAATTTTTGAATGCAAAGGAAAATTAAGCAATATTTTCTTTGAAACAATATGCATGTTTATTCAGAGTTTACATAAATTAAAATGAAATTCAAATGTAACTACTAGTAATAATGTGACATAAAATAGATTTAATTGCAGGATGAATTGCAGTTTGTTGCATGAACGCCATATACAGTTTCGTTAACTGAAAGACAAATTCCAACTTTCTAGGGCGTTTAAGCATAAAAATAAGTACGAACATGGATGTTTTTAAAAAAAAATAAAAAAATAGGTTTACGTGAGGCCTACACCCTCACAAGGGACGCTCATAATTACTATAATTTCCACCAATGAATTAGTGATCGATGTAATTTTTTAAGCTGTATATTAGTTGGATCAATAATTCAGTTCTTTGCATAATATATATTATCGTGCCAACTTCTAATTAATTAATTAATTAATTCGATGAAATGTATTTTGTTCATCCAACTGCATGCATGCTAAATGATCATGAAAGATAAAACATATTTATAATATGACAATATTTAAGGGAGCACCAACCAATTTTAATTACCTCTCTGACTCTGAGGCTTAACTTTATTATACACAATAAGCTATCTCTTTTTGAAATGCACTTTTGATTCTTGCTTTTGCAAAAGGGCATCAATGGAAAAAAAAATGTAAGAGATTCTTGTTTATGCATGGACGGTCTTTTAAGAATTTTAAAAGTCTTTTTGGTCGCCTTTTTGATGGCCAATTCGTAACGAATTACAGTTCTAGTAAAAAGGAATATTGTTGCATTCAAATTCAAGTTCGAACCTGTCAAAATATTAAATATACATATATAAATAAAGTTAAAAATGGTCCTCCATTATTATAAATTATATGTGTTAGTACTTCTGGTAAAAAAAGATGGGTCATTATTGATATGATTTCGAAATTTTCATGTAATACAATAATGTCTCTCAGAAAAAAAAATATTACAATATACCTCTGTTAAGATATACGAAAAATAATCAGGAAACATTTTCTTCCTCATTCTTTTACGTGATATATAAAATATATTAATTCAATATTCTCAATAATCAGATCCAAATTTAATTATTTGTTAGAAAATACAATTAATTATATGTTAAACATTCTTATATTTTCCATAGTTTATATGTTTGTTAAAATTAACTTTATGAGTTTCTTTTTGAAATGTAATGTATTTAATCAAATTTAAATAAATTATTCTCCATTAAGCTCGCTGCTACATATCCATTACGAAAACATATTCTTCTCCTTCTTATATGGCTGGTTTCGAAATCACAACCCTTGTCAGATAATGTCATCTTCATTGAAGCAATAATTCACAATATCAGGCTTTTTAAAAATATCATATTTATTTATTTAAAAAAAAGATTATTATTTATAAGAGGCTAGCTCTACATAATTCTGAGCTAAAATTCTGATATACCTCCGCAGATACAGTGTCCTGTTTAAATATGAAATATATAATAAAATAGTATAATACTCAAATTTGTACGTGATTCATATCTAATTAATAAACAAAAAAATGTCTAATATCTACGGATGACGCTCATTAAATATATTTATTAAGGAATCAACTAAGATCGAATTCAATGCATTTATGTATAAGCTCTCCATTTGTACTTTATTTTTCACATTATCGTACTGTTATAAATTTAAATTCACCTGTCGTAGAATGAGAAAGGGTCCAATTACTACCATTTTGGTGCCATTAAAATTAAATATCAAATGACTATTATTTAAATTCTTAAATAACAAAACTAATTGAAGGGATATTTTGTAAATATCATCTTATATATGTATACAAAAAATTATATCATTTCAATATTATTTATATAGGCAACAAGTATTAATAAAATCAACGGACCAAATTTTACAATTTAGACACGTTACTTGATGGCTATTCAAATAAGTTAAAATTTTATAATTTTTCATATACATATAATTGAAATGATATAAAATACATCTAAGAGTTTAAATTTTTAAATGTATACATAAATAATTAAATATACACTATAAACATCAAAATGATGACAATTGAATTCCTTCTCATAGAATATGTTAGTTTGATTCCTTTTATGACAGTTCCAATATACAATAGTACCAACTTGTAAAACAGTGAAAATGACGTACGCCTAACGAACAAGGAAATTTGATATATGAACCATAAATTAATTACCATCCAACCCCCATCTTTCTCCTACCAAAATATACGTGGGGGCATTGATGGATTACAAATCTGTAATTGTTAGTTTGAACTTTGAATAAACAATATTCTTGGTCACAAATTTAGTTTGAATTCCACGCTGACTTTGAATCACGCGTTCAAATTCACGAGCAACATGAGCTTGCCCAGATTTAGAAGTCGTTCAATTAAGTCATTTTCGGCCTTGCTATTAATTCAAGATATGCACAATGCTTGACTCTTCAAGTCAAGTAGTCAACTATATAAATTTACATAATTCTAATTTCTTTTACTATAATTAATTAGGCCCAATAGAATAGACTAGGAGTTGTTTTTTTCTTTCTATGAGGCATTGATTACTTGATGAAATAAAATACCATTTAGTATGCCTTTCTTTTTCACAAAAAAAAAAAAGAGAAGAAAAGAAAGTAGTCTGCTTTACCAATATTAATATATTTTCGCGATCAATATAACTAAAGGATTTTGTACTATACTTTTTTTCTTTTTGTTATCACATTCACAGCTAAACACACATATAGATAAAGCAAGTTTATTAATTTTAAGAATATTCATCATTTCAAAATTGCAGAGTTAACAATCTTTTTTAAATGCACAAAATTAGTAATTTTTAGTCACTTTTTCAAAATATGAAAAAGAAGTTATATGCATCATAGAGAAACAAACTTTAATTTTTTTTTTATCTAAAATTTTAATTTCTATTTTAAATCAAATTATTTTGAACTGACCATTCAAATATTAAAAAAATAATTGGAATCGTCAACACTTGGAATTCAGTCAAGTTAAAATAGAATACCATCTAACTGTGAATTTGTGACTCGGGCCGGATGGGGTGAGACTGAAATTCACATTTTTTGTAATACTTTACTGCATGTAAAATAATGTCTCATAAATCTAAATTACAACTGTCATACTTATCCCTGACTGTTATTTAAATTTAATGATCTAAATGAATTCAGACAATTATTGTGCTGTAAAATTTTTTAGGAAGCCTGTAAGCTATATTTACACACTATAATTTATCCCTCCACCAGCGGGATTAAAATTTGGAACCTCCTCTTTGAAGGCCTACGTCACTACAGTTAAAACTGAGCTAGGCAACGGTGACAGCTGACCGATGAGTCTTTAGATTAAAAAAAGAAAACACTTTTTAAAGAAAATTTATTGCTGAAAAGAAAACAAATCAAAACCTGACTTTTTTCAGAAGTCCGGTCCGTTCCTCCGGAGAAAATCCAACTAGTGGATCTTATTCCTTTAAACATGTATAATTCCAAGCGATATGACCATGTATATTTCTAAATAAAAGCGGCCTCAATTTTTATATATTTCCTTAACAGGCCTTGACTTTTTAATTATGTGGTTGTTGCATGAGATAATGACTTCTCCTATACAATTTAATGTGGTTGTTGTACGTAGTTTTTGTCAGTTCAGTGCCGCGAAAAGGTTTATAAACTTAATTATGCATCTGTTTGAAATCTTATAAATTTCAGTCCACATAAAAAAAAAATACCAATTTGCCATTCAATAAGTGCAATTTTAAATTTCTATATATTTGACTAACTAACTACTTGTGGAAGACATCTCCTATACTGATTAATCAGATGGAAGAAAATTATTTAGGTCTTGATGATAATCCGTGTCATACTAATAATTCACTGTGTTATGTGTTTAAATTAGTGTTCGTTTTCAACAAATTGCTAATACTCAACATTCATTTTCCCCCATAATTAATGCATTTACAATTTACCTCAATAACATTCTATTAAGAAAATAAGTTACTGTCCTATAATAAGTAATTAATAATCAAATTTCATGTAGACATATGACGCAGTAGTTGCCGATATGACGATCACCTACAACAGATCACAGGACGTTGATTTCACACTACCATACATGTCGTCAGGCTTGTCGATGGTGGTACCGGTGAGGAATGAGCGGAGCAAGAATGCATGGATCTTTCTTAGGCCCCTCAAGCCTGATCTCTGGTTTGGTAGCTTAGCATTTTTTGTTTTCACTGGTGCAGTCATCTGGGCTTTGGAGCACCGTATCAATGATGAGTTCAGAGGCCCGCCTTCGTACCAACTCGGCACCGTCTTTTACTTCACATTCTCAACACTTGTTTTTTCGCACAGTAAGTTTGATTATCTTTACTCTTTCACATTTCTTTTAAAGAACAATTTCAAGGGAAAATTACCAGCAATCAATCGTGTCCCTCCATCACCCCGAAAGAAGAAAAACTGAATTATACCAAATCATGCATTTGTACCGACCATTGATATCTATGTACTAATGCCTACATTGTTTGTATGCAAAGATTTGAACGTCCATAGAAAAGAAACAATTCACTGTGTTTTACTTTTATTTGAAGGTTTGTTGGCGCATAGTCAATCAATAAATTTCATTAAATTAAGGTTAGTTCATGACTAAGAGAAGTCAACACTTCTACTTACTCCCAAATAATGCACCTTATTGCAGGGGAAATATTGGCAAGCAATTTATCAAGATTGATCATAATCGTATGGGTATTCGTTGTGCTCATATTACAAACCAGTTACACAGCTAGCCTAACATCGACTCTGACCGTTCAGCGCCTTACTCCAATTTTTTCTGAACTGAGTGAGCTTTTGAAGAGTGAAAGGAAGATTGGTTACCTAACAGACTCCTTCACGAGAGATTTTTTGCTAAGATCAGGTTTTCATGAAAGTAGACTTCTTCCCTTGCAATCGCCTGACGAATACGAAGAAGCATTGTCGAACCACTCCATTGCTGCAGTTGTAGATGAGACCCCGTATCTCCAAGTCTTTCTAAACAAGTACTGTTACAACTATACAATGGTCAACTTACGAGAACAAGACGAGCGGATTTGGATTTGTGAGTCTTCCGCAAACTCTGCATTTATATTTATATATATATATATATATAAACAAGAGGATTTGAATTTGCTGACAACATGAACGTGTGCTGTGGAAATTATATAAGCATCATGTTCTGGTTGAAATATTAATCATTGGAAAATAAAAAAAGTATTGTTAGATTACAATTTTTAAGGAAATAAACCAAAGGACAATAATTAATTAACTCTCAAAGAACTAATATATTATAGGTATTTTCAAGAGGATCCTCTTTGGTCCCTGATCTCTCTAGGGTAATCCTCAACATAACTGAAGGAGATGAGAGCACGCGAATATCTCAAAAGTGGTTTGGTGAGGCACTGTCATGCCCGCCACAGGATAGCCCCTTCTCTTCCCAGAGCCTAGACCTTGAAAGCTTTTGGGGTTTATTTCTCATCACCGGTGTGTTGTCAGTGATTTGTTGCCTGATCCAGTTAGTTATGTTTCTCTGGCAAAATAGCCACCACATAAGGTAGATTACCTCTTTAAGTTCTTTCCGATCTAGCCTTCGATCTGTGATTAAACTCTACGATGAAAAAGACTTGTCCAGCCATACATTCCGCAAAATGCAACCGAGTTCCCCTTACAATTTTCCACCAGGCACTCCGATGAGCATCTCCGTCCATAGCGCTGGCGGCCTTTTTTCATCAGAGAGCATGAGCCCTATCCCAGATAAAGGGAAAATGTATGGCAATGCTGCAAATGAGACCCCACATCATGAAATTATTTAGCGGTTATGTATGCATGTATGTATGTATGTTGATGAAGTTTAACTAATTAGTTTTAAAGAAGTTTGCATAGGTTGCAGAAGAAATTACACAAGTGACATACTATATATATATATGCGGAGAGATCTCCTCACAATGAGTTATCTTGATAATTTTAAAAATAAAATTTTCAAATGAATAAGAAAAAAATCTTAAAAATAATTTTTTAACAACCTTCCCCTGGCTCGATTCGGCTGTGGCAACCGAAGAAGTGGAGACGGAGTAGGACGGACTGGCGGGTGGGTCCCGCCTATCAGGGAGCTCAGTGGAGAGCGACGCTCTTCTCCGGGCTCCCCCTCCGCCTCCGTATCCACCGCCGGAGAAGTTTCTGCGGTGGTCAGAAGAGCGCGTCGCCATCGTTGAATAGTTCGTAGTTGAACAGTGGATTGAGAGAAGACTAGTTGCAGACTTGCAAGTTGGCGCGAGTTATGGCCTAATGGGAGAGAGCAAAAGGTAAGAATTTTATGTGAGCCCACGATTTAGTCACTAGTCAGTGCTCTTTTCTTTGACCGGATAATACGGGTCCTAATAACAAATTTTTTAGAGTTTTAAATTTTATTTTTGACCTTTTGAGTAACAACTGAAAGGTATCTTTTGAACATTTCTTATGAATCATCTGAAATGAATTATATGTCAGAACCATTAGTAAAGGTCAATTTTTTAAAAAAAATTCAAACATATAATTTGGGAGATTTGATAACTGTTATTCAGAATCTTTCTTAACATCCTCTTTAATAACGGTTCATGAACCGTTGTTAAATTTGATCAACAACCATTGTCAAATAGATTTTTTATTGTAGTGAAACCTGGATGTTTCCTCACTTGGTGATTCTTTGATGTGTCTGAAAGCACATTATAATAAAATCATTGAAATTAATCCCCTTCCATAAAGAAGTATGCTTTCATTTGTTATTTTTGTAATAATTTCCTTTGATATAAAATTACGGCATATTAGTTTAGAGAACATGTTTGTTAGTTTCAATTTCATCTTCTGAGTAATCAATTGACACCACAAAATTGAACTTATACGAATGTATTTTCTATCTATACTGTTATATTAAGAACTAACCTGAAATTGAACTTATACGAATGGATTCTCTATCTATACTGTTATATTAAGAACTAACCTGAAAGTTCCCTCGATTCTAAGAACATGGTATATAGAAAGAACTAACCTAAAAAAAACAGTCTAGTAGTGGAAAGCAATACATAATTCCTTTTCTTTTCTGTTTATACTCGTTCAATTTGGCGGTCATGTTTTTCAAACCATTTTATAATTATCCTATGCTTATAAAATTATTTTGTAAGCCCACTATATCTGCTTTTTTAAAAGAAAATCGTCGGAATTGGCCGAGTCAAGGCCAATTTAGTCAAGTCAAGGTCGAGTCAGCCAGTTCTTGGTCTGAGACTGGTGCAGGAATAATTTTCATAAATGAAGATGAAAAATGGAGTCAAAGACTTCTAATTTTAGAAACTTATACGAATTGAGGAGTTTTGAGAAAAAAACCATCAAACAAGAACATGTGGGAGGAGAAGAAGGAAATATATTGTCTGTTATAATGATTATCTCGGTTGCACTTTATGTATGGACCGGAAATATGGAAATATAATATTGTGACATACCTACGTTCACTGTTAAATCTCCTAATTTGATTTTTCATTCGCCCTCAAATCTATTTAAATTACACTAACAATAAATTTTGAGCTACAATATTTTCTAGTTTTTTATTTGTATTATGTATTTATCTCAATTATTGTGCTAATCACAAGTTCATCACTTGAATTGTATTGCAATTGTATTGCATTAGATTGATTACGTATAATTATTATTTTTACATACTTAAAAAAAAATTATTTTATATCTTTAAGCATAAATTTGTCATTTTTCATGAATCGGTACAAAATTTGACTGCTGATAGTTATGAATGATTGCATTATATTGAATTAATGCATTTTTTGAGTGCAATATTTTGTTCCCTAACTTTTTTGAGAAAATAATTTTTATAATTCTTTTAATGAAAAATAAGTTTTTTTTTAAATTGAGTTTTTGAATAAGTGATTGTGTTTCAATTGTAATTCTATATAATCTAAGTTTGATTTATTATTAAATAAATATGTATTTAGATATATATTTTTTATATACTTTTGTACTAAATGTAAGAATACATGATACTATCTGATTAGTTTGAATGTTTAATTTATATTAAATTAGTGGATTATTTGAGTTTAATGAGTTGCTTTAACATTATTTTGTAATTAAATATTTTTTTACACTTTTTCTATTTAAAAAAAAGAAAAATAAGATTTTTTCAAAAAATCCGAGTCTCTGATCCGATTCCACGGTCAACTTGCCGATTCCGATACTGATTTTGCGAACCTTGTTCCCCTTCATTCGGAACATGTACTGGTATATAGTTCTCACTTCCCAGCAAGAGAGTTCGATTTAATTTTGAGATTAAATATCAAGGCAAATGAAACAAATCACAAATAATGAATTAAAATATTGTTCTCTTTATATATTTGAGTATTTGGCATTCATTATTTTTTAATAATGTTTCAAGATGACGACGAGAGTATTATGGTGGTGAAGAAAAAACAAATTCACAGACTTTGATGCTTACTAAGGGTAGGTTTAGTGAGGAAGAACAGAGGAATTGTAGTGAAAGTGTGTCGGAACAGATGTCAAACTATTATAGCTAGAATTTAAATTTTTTACTGAGACCACATAGCGATGCAATACACTGACATTACTAAACCAATAATCAAAGTTAAAATATAAAAGGCTGATCTTGGTTTTGATAAAGTATATGCTGTGAAAAAGATCATATTCACAGCAAAGGAATCTGTGGGTACTAGCATGGTCCGTGAAATCACGACCGTTGGCAAAATCAAGCACCGTAACTTGGTCAAGCTTGTTGACTTCTGGATTCGAACCGATTATGATATTATCTTGTACGAGTACATGAAGAATGGAAGTTTGCACGATGTGCTCCACAAAGTTCAGAGTTTGATTTGTTGGAATTCAGTTGATTGATGCTTAATTTGGTCTAATTTGGGCTTAGATTTTTTTCTTTCTAATCTTAATCTAAATAGAATTGCCCCTTGACCACCAGTAAGGCCAGTGAAACAAATTTGACATTGATTTTTTCCCAGGTATTTATCATTATCATAGTATGTACATTGCTTTTTCTAACTTGGCAAGTGATGTATGAATCTTGAAAGCCAACCGTACCATGATGCTTTTTGGGTATTGTACATAGGGGTGTCAATGGATTAGATTGGATCGGGTCGGGTTATTATTATTTTATTATTTTTTGACCCGATCTGATTCGAATCGTTTAAATTGGGATAAAAAATTTTAATCCATACTCGACCCGATTTGTGAAATAATTAATTACTTATTAATTAATTTTATAAAATTTTAAGCAATTAAATATTAGTTAATTTTAATTAATCTTAATTAGTGTATATTTGAGCTTTAATTAGTACTAAATCATAAAATTATTTAAAAAAATATAATTAAACAGGTCGGGATGACCCGAACTCGATCCGACCCATTTATCTTCAGATAATAACGGGTCGAGTAACTTTAAGGAAAAAAATAAAAACTTATCTAATGGTTGAAGTTTGTAAATTTAAGCAAAAAGAGAAAAAAAAAGTTGCTACTGTTTAATACCCATGACTATTAGCATCAATCCTCGTCTTTATTAATAAAATTAAACAAAGCATATGAATTTAACTTATCCAAAAAATATGTATTTTTAATATTTCAAATTTTAATAAACAAAAATAAAGACTTATAAATTAGAACTAATATTGTAATTTCAATATTTCAAATTTTAATTATATACTTTCACATAAGTAGTTCAGGTCTTCAGGAGGACAAATGAAGTGAAATATGCATAAGGAATATAAATTCTAAGCACGTTATTTTCTTAATTAAATAATTTAGACAATTTTTATCATAACGAGACATGAGATAATAGAGCTAACTATCTTTATGTAGCCTTTTTGCTTTTAAGATATTTTGATTGGCTAAAAGAAAATTGAAGTGATAAATTAATTATTTTCTGGACTAGAGGAGCTGCAGTTTCCGTAAAATATTAGTGTTTTAATGAAACATTACTGTGTGCGCGTTTGTGGTATGTGTAGGTCTGTAGGACCGAGTGCTGATTCACTGTTGCGCAGTACCGTGCAGTGATCCATTCGATCACTTTGAGATTTGAGTTAGCATGAATCTCGAAGTGATCGAACGGACCACGTGGATATGAATTCCTGTAGGACCTAGAGATTTTCGCATCTGCAGTGGATATGAATTCCTGTAGGACCTAGAGATTTTCGCATCTGCAGTGGATATGAATTCCTGTAGGACCTAGAGGGCTTCGCATCTGCTAAGATTGTAGGCGATCTCATCATCCTGCAATCCTTCAATCCAGGTCGTTCAATTCGAATAACGCTTCAGATTATTTGATCGCTGCACATCTTTTTTTTTTTAATAGTTTTTTTATTAGATAAGAATATATATTAAATTATTATTATTTTATTTAGTATCCGATTAGTTAATGTGTTTGAACCCAATAAATTATTACAATCCGATAATTGTCCCCCTGATCAAAATCATGCATCCGCCCTGGCTGGTGGTTCACATAATCTTCTCTTTAGGAAAAGAGATTATGCTAATCATGTACGGAATAAAAGGAAAAGATGTTTGGTGTTGGGGGAAGGTACAATCATGTTGAGGTACTTTTCTAATAAAATTTTGGAAAATAATTATTTCCAACATACCGAACAACGCGATAAAAATGGACAAATCACAAATGTGTTTTGGGCGGAAAATACACTCCCAAGGTTTTTTGAAATATTTCAAGATGATTGGGAGTTGTCAATGGCTGATTTTTGAAGTCAAAAAAAGAAGGGCAATCATCAACTAATTAGTACAATATTGGTGTTAGTACTTTTGGTGATGACTCTTGCCCAGATAAATCTGTCATGTCATTGCTGACCATACACATCAAATTGTATCTTGCAGCTGCAATAAATTTAAAAGATGGAGAATATTGTGCGGGCATGCTGTCAAAGTGCTGGACATAATGGATATAAAATGCTTACCAGAATTATATTTTGAAAAGATGGACTCAAAGATGCAAGGAGTCAGGGGCGGATCCAAGGTAGGCGCCAGCGCCCGGGCACCCCCTCGGTTCACTAAAAAATAAAGATCATATGGTAAAAAATAAAATTTCTTTTGACCTGAATATTTTATTTATTTGAACCGGGCACTCCCTATCGATCGTTTCTGGCTCCGCCCCTGCAAGGAGTGACATGGTTGAAGATGGCTATGGAGGGTCCATTGTTGAGAATCCCAAACTGGATGTGACGCGTAGGTACCAATCTCTTGCTCGAAAGCTTCTTAAGTTAGCTGCTACAGCAGCTAATTATAAAGTAGTATCTAGTTTTGTAGATTCTGGCATCAGTGCTCTTAGTAAGGAGGTTGATGAAAAGATACCAAGTCTTTTAAGAACTGAAACTGATGGGGATGATAAATGTACTACGATGCATCAACTGGATTTGATGTCAAAAGTACCAGAAAACTCAACTCAAAATCTAATTGTCCTAAAAAAAAGAAGGTAGAAAGAAAAGGAGTTGATAACCTTCCAACACAAAAGAAATGCAAATTCTCCAATGAAAGGGATAAGAATCAGAAAAAATCTTCTTCAAGTGAACCGCAACAGTTTTTGAAGGTATGAATAGATAACTTAATTTGTAAACTGCTTAATATAATTTAGTCAAAACTTATACATTTCTACCAAGATTATGAGCACATCAATAATTACATGCATATGCAAGACTGATATAGTTTGTGGTTAAAGTACAATACTTTTTGGTGTAATCTTATGAACATATTACTTAATAGAAGACATTTTGTGTAGTTTTCATGTAAAGCACAAAGCTCAGGGGCTATAATGTAAACTTTGAGAAATCTTAGAGACTTCTCAGTTCGAGCTTAGTTATGCTTTAGATGTTGTAATATTAAGACATACCACAGAATAGGCCATGCTACAAAAGATGGATATTATTTACTTTGTTTTCTACATGAAAACTGATATACATCCAACTATTTGCTGTATAACATTTAAAGTCAAAATCTCTATCTATGAAAAAGTCTCAAATATAGAAAACACAATTCAGTTACAAATCTAACAAAATCAAGCAAAGTATTAAATATATTATTCTAATTAAAAGAGAAGGCGTAGAAAAATAAGAGCCATAAAAACAAAACTGAAAGCTAGCTAGAAATAGAGTGATCTGAAATAAGACAAAGATAGAGAGAAAGATAATGGATTCCATGAGAAGAAATGATATTATGTTTGAAGTTTTTTCTATTTCTCACGAAATAACGAAATGGCCTCTAAGAATTAATAAAGGGTAGATTGATAGTCCGTAACTCTTGAGCAGACGGGTAGAGAATGGGCAGAGTGGGTAGAATTTTTTATGTGAAAAAAAAAGATGGGCAGCGATCAAATAATCTGAAGCGTTATTCGAATTGAAAGATCTGGATTGAAGAATCGCAGGATGCTGAGACCGCTCACGATCTTAGCAGATGCGGAGCCGGACCTAGAGGCACTAGGCAATAACATCATCGATCTCCTTTGCACTTTGGACTACACCATGTTGGCCACAGTATATAATCTGACAACATTTTTTTTTTAAGATGAAGGCGCGTAGGTAGGTGCGAAATCAGGATTTAAATTTGAGAGGTATCAAAATTTAATTAGATAGTCTATATATTTAAAATAAAATTATAGAAAATATTTAATACCTAAATATCATATTAATGTAAATAAAAATTAATAAGTTTTACTAATTTATATAAATTATGGGGATGTCGGCCCCCCTCCAAAGACACCCCTCTTCTGCCCGTAGGCAATTTATTTCATTTAAAAGAGAAGATTACATCCATAAAATAAAGAAGAAAACCTTTTGATCTAAAACCAAACAACATAAAATATCAAATTAACACTAAATTAAACCATCTACTAAAATAATCTAAATGATTTTGCCTCCAATACATATAGAGAGACAAATTTTGAAGAAACCCAAATATCTTTTCAAGCAGCCGGTGAATACCATTGTGTTTGGCTTTGTACTAATCATACGAGTTGTTAAACACGCTGCAAGACTTCAAATTTTGAATTTATTGAAGTTAAAACAAAACTATTCTTCTTGAGTATCTCAAAGCACAACATCTCAAATGAATAAACTCCTTTTATAATAAAAAGAATGACGAAAAGATGGACGAAGAAATAAAAAAAATTGAACAAAATGATAAAATCTAGAAGACTATAGTAAAAGTAGAAAAGAAGAGAGTTGACGGGAAAGACAAATCAATCATCTCTCCACCGAAGACTTCTCAGATAGAGTTTCGTTTAGGACATCTCACAACATCAAAGCTTGTCCAATATAACTATTTGTTTTTTTCTTTCTTTTTCGGATAAGGTATTGCATTCTTATGTGTACAATAGGTTTTAGTTTGTTATGGAGCCCTTTTGGTTAGTGATTAGAGAATGGAAAAAAGTAGTGTGTCCACTTGGAAGACAGGTACAGCTCTAGTTTTGTAATTGTGCGCTTAGATTGGCAATAAAGTCGATGTGAACTAATGGAAGGGTCTTAGATTGAATTCAGAGGTTAATATATTAAGACGACATATTACATATACGTGGCGATGTAATTTTTTATGAGAGGATACCGGCTCTCTTCTGTCTTGGTATGTGCGTCAGTCAGCGCTCAACACTCAGCACTGAATAGAATAAGTGAATAACAGTCTAACAGTCTAACAGAGCAATTGATTTTGGATTTATTGATCTTTTTTATTTTGTGCTCGTTCCAGGCCCATGGGCCGAACAACCGGGGTTAATAGTCGCCTATTTAATTGGGGCCTTCAGCAATTATACTGTATTAATACTTATTACTTTCTATGTTTACTAAATAATCATAATAAAATACTCTAGAAATTGAAGTAAAAGAACATAATATAGTCACATTGTATGCATTTCATCTCCTCTCCTAATTTTCCTATACAGATACAAATATTTAATGAATATGGATAAATTTCAGATATCTATCGGTTATGGATAAAAACACAAATATATTTCAGATATTAAATAAGAATATCATACATACCATTGACAAAATAATTTCAAAACATTTTTATGATAGTCACTAATTATGAAAATTAATTACAAATTTTAATCACTAATTATTTTTATATTATTATTTATAATGCATTCATTATAAAAATATGATATATGAGTCCAAATTAGATTTAAAATTAATTTAATTTCTAATCTACATAAAAATTCAATAAAAAATATATAATAGGTCTTTGATATAAATATTAAATCTTTTTAGGAAAAAATGGAACTGAATCTGTATCTGTACACATATTTGATATGAGTGGGGATGCATTGACAATGGGTTATTTTGACAACCTTGACAATGGATTTCTAAATAAATACAAAAAAATCTTAAAAATAGAAAAAAAATATAAATATGTTCTTCTACATTTAGATTGATGGTCATTCAAATTTCATGTAATTTCATTATCATTTGATAGTCCATCAAAGACCATCAAATTTTCATATAATTTACAATGGTTCTAATATAACGGTCTTTGATGGACTATCAAATGATAATGAAATTTGAATGACCATCAATCTAAACGTAGAATAACACATATATAAATTTTTTTTCTATTTTTAAGATTTTTTTTTGTATTTATTTAGATGTCCATTTTCAAGGTTATCAAAATAAACCATTGTCAACCGATCCCTTCTCATCTGATATTTATTCGAGATCCATATCAGTAATTATAAATGAGAAATATCTAGATACGAATATGGATCCAAATCCATTTATATCTCTATTTTATTTTTGAAATCCGATTAATTAAAGGATTTTTAAAATATTTAAAGTTAAAATTATAACTTTTACCTTTAAAAAAATAAAATGAAAAATGGACAATTTGATAAACCACCAAATATATCCATAACGTCACTTCACCGCAGTTCCGTTACCTAGTTACTTTCGAATACTTTTTAAAGCTTCCAACATCATATGCTTCATATTTGGATGTTTCTCGTATCGGTTTATATTTATAAAAGGGTGGATTTTGACAACTATTTAGTTTCACAACCTTAACAACTAATTTCATATGAGTTTTTAGAAAATCTTAAAAGATAAAAGTTTGATAAACACATTTTTAAACTTATATATGAATTGATTGTGTTTAAAATTTGATATAATTTGAATATCATTTGATATTTCATCAAACACTATTAAATTTAAACAGTTAAAATCATCATATAATTTTGATAACATTTGATAGAATATCAAATAACACTCAAATTGCATCAAATTTAAAATACAATAAATTCATAAGTTTAAGAATGGGTAAATTTTATGAGAGGTCACTAAATTATATCTGAAATTCTTATTTGATCACTGAACTTATATTTATCCGTTTTTAGTCACTAAACTTTGATGTTTATCAAAATTTTGATCACTTCGTTAGTTTTTCCATTCAAAATTTAATGGAATACTTTGCTTGACCTCTATATTAAAGTTTGAACACATATATTTTTTATAAATTTTGAAAATAAGACAATATAGGCACAAATTATTTATTTTTATTTTTTCTTTTAAAAAATTAGTAAATTTTTATGTTTTTAAATATGTTTTATTTCTTAAAAGCAATTATGCTATTTAGAATATATATTTTTATTTTTATTTTTCAATTAATTAATTAAATAAATATATTAGTTATTATTTATGTAGATATTAAATTATAAAAATTTAAATATCTTTAACCATAAAACATTGATTTTTAATTATAGTATGACATTAATGTCTCTAAGTAAAATATTAAATTAAAAACTTTTTATTCAAACAAATAAAATGAGATGGTTGTAAAAATACCCAGAAAATTTACCCGCGTAAAAATATATTGTAGAATATTTTTATTTTTATTTTTTTTATAAATTTATATTAAATTAGTTATCAAGATTGTGAAATCAAATAGTTGTAAAAATCCCAACCTAGGAATATAACCCTAGAAAAAGATGTAATAGACAATCAGCATCCATTTGCATATCCTGGGATCACCTTGTTAAAAAAAAGATGTAATAGACAATCGACTTCTTTGATTCTGCACAGATCCTGGGACCACCTTGTCACTTCTCAGCTAGGGCCCACCCTGGCGTGTTGATTGATGAATGGAATTCATCGTATGCTGTGCTGCGCTATGCGTCCGAATCCGATCCGTATAGCAGCGTCTCAAGATTTGTAAAAATCAAACTAAAAAAATTGCCATATAATCCATACACCGTGCTGTTACTGCTATATGGTGGAAATAACGCATCAGAGGATCAGCTTCCTTGTCTACGTGTGTCTCACCCAACTCGACTTTTCTACTCTTTTTAGTTAAATTTTTATGAATTGAATAGTTCAAAGTTTTAGTTAAATTTTGTTTCATCCCTTTCATCAGAGGATATGCTTCCTTGTCTACGTGTACATATATCCTAATCACATT
Organism: Schoenoplectus tabernaemontani; assembly: GCA_037127355.1. Lineage (NCBI taxonomy): Eukaryota > Viridiplantae > Streptophyta > Magnoliopsida > Poales > Cyperaceae > Schoenoplectus > Schoenoplectus tabernaemontani. The sequence goes on from CM073750.1 coordinate 25,887,657, forward strand.
CGTTTCCCTGTGTGGCTAAAAATTAACACATAATTAATTAATTATGCCACTCGAGGGTCATTGTAAAACCATTTGTGAAATTTGTATTTAAGAAGAGTTGAAACTTATAAAAAGTACAAAACAAATTGAGGACTGATATGCAATTAGAAAACATATAAGACTTTGCGTTTCTTTGCCTCATGAAATCTCCAAATAAGTTAAAAACAAGGGGCTCATTTCAAAGCGGCATTTAATAAATACAAAATAGTCTTGGTCTCCCCCTTTGTATCTCCATTCTCCACACATCTGCTAACCTTTCCACTCCAAATCCAAAATTGTCTCGTCTCCAATTCTCCACACGCTCATGAGACCAAAATCGCTTCAAAACTTGCTCTCCATCTTCCATCATCTATTCATCACTTCTCTACTGATCATCAAACTCTCAACCCTAACATCATGTCAGCCCATGGATTTCAAAGTTGGATTTATTTTCGACCCCACCTCGCCGAACGGGATGATCGCCCAGACCACCGTCCCTATGGCTTTGGATGATTTTTATGCTACTTACCCCAACTCTACCAAACGTGTAAGTCTTGTAACTAGAAGCTCCCCCGGCGGAGATATAGTCACCTCTGCATCTGCCGGCAAGTTCCTTTCTTAATTGAGATTTAATTTGTTGCATATATGAATTAATTCAGAGCTAGCACGAGTTCTATCTGTTAATTGTCTGTCTGCAATTAAGTGTCATGTTTCCCCTCATTTCATTTTTGACTTAAATCAATAATCAAATAATGAACAAGATTGGTCGCTTATATGTAATTCCTGAATCAATATCTTCATGTATTCAGCTTTGGAGCTAATCACACAACAAAAGGTGCATGCAATTCTTGGCCCTGGGACGTCGCCGGAGTCGGATTTTGTGGCTGATATGGGTACCAAAGCAAAAGTTCCGATCATTTCTTTCTCGGCAACTAGCCCTTCAGTGTCGCACTCTCACTCTCCATTTTTCATCCGTGCTGCTACGAATGACACAACACAAGCCACTGCCATCTCGACTCTCGTGCAAGCATTTGGGTGGCGCCGTGTGGTACCGATTTACCAAGATGACGACTACGGCTTGTCACTACTTCCTTACCTTGTAGATGCTCTTGATCATGTGGAAGCAGAAATTCCATACCGACAACCCATTGCGCTCTCTGCCAATGAATACGAGATTGAAGCTCTTCTTGCCGGGCTTCAGAACGAACAGACTAGAGTATTCCTCATCCACATGAGGGTTCAATTAGCAATAAAACTACTCGAGGTGGCGAATAACATCGGGATGATATCAGATGGATACGTTTGGATATTGACGGACCAGCTCACAAGTCAGCTCAGCTGGATTCAGGCGAACATTCCAGCAGGATCGATAGAAGGTGTGTTGGGCCTCACCACTTACTACCCCACGACAGACCGATTACGCAAGTTTAGAAGCAGATGGACCCGCCAATTTTTGAAAGATCATCCTATGGTGGACCCAGCTGTTGCCCAGGGCATCAATCGTTATGTCATATGGGCATATGATGCAGCATGGACGGTGGCTATGGCTGCGGAGCACGTAAAACAAATCGACAACCATTTTGTTAATACTACAAATAGTAGCACCGATCTTTCGAGCATGGGTTTCTCGACAACTGGCGAGCAAATTCTTCAAGCTATCCTAAACACAACATTTGATGATGGCCTAGGCAGTCAGTTCAAGTTAGTAAACGGTGAGCTAGATCTGTCGCAATTTTACATTGTCAATGTTATTGGGAAGGGAAGGACCATAGGCTATTACACCCCAACACATGGCCTATCCAGAAAATTGGAAGTTCAAAATAACGCAGCATACTCGGCGTCTCGAGACGACCTTGGGCCGGTGATATGGCCCGGCGAATCCATGGTGCAGCCGGATGGGTGGGTGCAGCCTACGGTCAGTAAAAAGATGAGAATAGCAATCCCAGGGCCCGTCCAAGAAGGGTTCAAGGTGTTTTTGGACATGGAGACGGATAACACAACAAACCAGACAACGGCAACCGGATTTGTGATAGAGATGTTCGAGGCGGCGGTGGAGAAGTTGCCATATGCATTGCCGTTTGAGTATGTACAGGTGCAGCATGCGAAGTACGATGATCTTGCGAAGATGGTCGGTAATGGGGTGAGTGAGCCTTTTCTCTTCTCTAAACATTTTTACATTTCTTGCCTAGCTACTAATATTGTTGTTATCATATTTTCTGCTTCTTCATTCTGTTGCATAGTATATTTTTCCTAGTATATATTGCTGCCATTTTTAATCACGACGTACATCCTGGAAGTTGCATGAAATAGGGTTAAGCTTTGATTCTGGACTCTCATGGTTTTGCTCTAGACAATTAACTGGAAGCAAAAACATAGAGGAAACATTATGATTTGATAAAAAAATTAAGAACGAGGACAGCCCAAAATGATTAATTAATTAATTAATTAATTTTGATCACATTTACGTCATTGTAGGACGCATTTACTATATATGTTAGCATTTTTTATTTGGTTCATTCACAATCGTAGAAATTACTGTATATATTAGATAGAGGGTGGCCATTCCATAATAACCAATTAATAACATCGATAAACAGGACGAAGCTTTCTCAAAATATATTATAAGAATTTAAAAATAAAAAAAAAACATTAATTATAGACATGCATGTTTTTCTCCGTATAGAATATTTGTATATTAATTTTCATGCAATTTAAAAATCGTTTGATGCTTTTTCAAATGTTGTTCTATTATAACTGGCCAAAATTTCATATTATTTGATGAAATGTAACACTTTTATAGTTTTTTCATTATATATATATATATGCTTTGGTTAGTCGCGAAGTACAAAATATTTTTTATATTTCACATTGTATATCTCATTTCCGAATATAAAATACTGATCCGACCATTCAAAGTGTTATCCATATTAAAATATATTTGAAAACTAAATTTTATATTTTTTATAATTTTTTTCTATTTTTTTTGTGGGTTAGAAAATCATTCTTATTGAAAACCATAAACTCAATGCATTTTTAACCCCTTAAAAAATATATATTTTTTTTTCAAAAACATAAAATTTGGTCTTCAACCATATTTTAATATGGAGAAGACTTTGAACAGTTAGATTAGTACTTTGAATTCGAAAATGAAAGATACAACGCGAAGTACAAAAATATTTTATACTCCGTAACTAATCGTAGCATAATTCTCTCTCTATATAACATAGATATGATATATAATATATAGATTACATTTATTTGTTGGATTTAATAAATACAAATTATTTTACACCATTATCGAGGTTATCAAAATTATTAATTGTCAATATATCTCACGCATACGTATACATGGTTAAATATATATATATATATATATATATACACACACACAGAGAGTAAATTAACCTCGTCGTTACAAAGTTCATTTTTGAATAAACAATTTCAAGGTTCATGAATCACACGAGACTTCAGATTTGAAAGATTCAAATTTAGTCAAACAATTCTCATGACTCCTTGCCTTTTTGCGAGGGCTAGAATTAATTTTGGAATGCAACGGAAAATTGAGCAATATTTTCTTTGAAACAATATGCATGTTTATCTAAAAATGAAATTTAAATTAATGTAACTACTAGTAATAATGTGGCATAAATTAGATTTAGTTGCAGGATGAGTTGCAGATTGTTGCACGCCATATATATTTTTCGTTAACTGAAAGACAAATTCCAACTTTCTAGAGCGTTTAAGCATAAAAATAAGTACGTACGTGGATGTTTTTTTTTCTAAAAAATAAAAAATAGGTTTACCTGAGGCCTGTACCCTCATGAGGATTGGGGGAAGTTCATAATTAATAAAATTGCCACCAATGAATTAGCGATGATATATTTTAACCAGTAGTATATTAGTTGGATCAATAATATCAGTTCTCTGCATAATATATATTATCATGCCAACTTCCAATTAATTGATTAATTAATTCGAAGGAATGCATCTTGTTGATCCAAATGCATATTTGATCATGAAATTAGATAATATGGCAATATTTAAGGGAGCAACAACATTTTTTTTTACCTCTGAGGTTTTACTTTATTATATATATTAATCTATCTCTTTTTGAAAGGCACTTTTGATTTTTGCTTTTGCACAAGGGCATCAATTAAAAAATGATGTAAGAGATTCTTCCTTTATGCATGGACGGTCTTTGAAGAAACTTTAAAGTCTTTTTGGTCGGCCTTCCAATTAATTGGTAACTAATTGATTCAGAGTTCTAGTAAAAAGGAATATTGGTTGCGTTCAAATTCAAGTTCAAACCGGACAACATATTAAATAGACATATATAATAAAGTTGAAAGTGGTCCTCCTTTACTATAAATTATAAATTATATATATGTAGGGCGAGTACTCCTGGTAAAAAGATGAGTCATTATTGATATAATTTTGAAATTTCCATGTAATACAAATTAATATGAAGAAAACCAAGCATGAATAATTAGAAAACATTTTCGTTCCGTATTATTTTACGCGATGTATAAAATAAATAGCTATATACCCGCGCGTTGCAGCAGAATTTTTTATTTAAATATTAAAATATTATAAAATAAAAAAAATCACATTTATCTAATATTAAATTATAAATTCACCAAATTATAGAGAAAACATATAATAAAGACTATATTTAATCTTGGATGAGATTTTTGCACAATATGAGTTAATGATTCATGATTTTTATGACAAGAAAAGTAAATTATTCTAACATATATTATCACCATTAATTTCTTATCAAATATGCACAAGGTTGCTAAATAAAAAAAATAAAAATTATGAAAATAATAGTATATAAGGGAAATAAATGGAGAGAAAGAGGGGATCAATGAACGCGATCACATACGTTCGATCAACCAACAATAAATATTATCCATCTAATTGAGGGATAAAATGGGTATAATAAAAATTTACCATGACAAAAAATGGACCCTCCAATTCTTAGATGCTTTATATAATAGTATAGATATTAATTCAATATTCTCAATAATAAGAGTCTAAATTGAATTATTTGTTATAAAATATAATGAATTAGATGTTAAACATTCTTATATTGTCCATAGTTCATATGCTAGTTAAAAAATGTCTAATATCTGCGGATGACGCGACACCCACTCATTAAATATTTTTATTAAGGAAACAACTAAGTTCAAATTTCAATGCGTTTATGTATATGCTGGTCCATTGTAAATTATTTTTCCCAGTGACGTATATGCTGGTCCATTGTAAATTATTTGCTTCCTTTTGTTGATAGAAACGATATACCAGTTCCAATATACAATATATAGTACCAACATGTAAAACAGTCAAAAGGACGTACGCCTAACGAATAAGGAAATTTGATATATGAATTAATATAAACCATCCAACCCCCATCAGTCTCCTACCAAAATATACGTGGACATCGATATGGATTGCAATTTTGTAATTATTAATTTGAACTTTGAATATATATAAACAATATTATTGGTCACAAATTTAGTTTGAATTCCTCGCTGACTTTGAATCGTTCAAAATTTCAAATGCACGATCCACTTGACCTGGCCAGGATTTAGAAATCGTTCAATTAAGTCATTTTCGGTCTAGCTATTAATTCAAGATATATATGCACAAAGCTTGACTCTTCAAGTCAACTATATTAATTTATATAATTCTAATTGCTTTTACTATAAGTAATGATCGGCAGTCTTTTAATTAAGTGATCCATAAACTAATTAAGCCCATTAATTTGGATAGACTAATAGTTGTTTTTTCTTATGGGATACTGAGTACTTGATGAAATAAACTATTATTTATTATGCTTGTCCTTTTGTTAAAAAAAAAAAAAAAAAGAAGAAGAAGAAAAGAAAGTAGTATGCAGGCATTACCAATATTAATATATTTTTGTGAGCAATATAACTAAACGATTTTGTACTATACTGTTTTTTTTTTTTTTGTTATCACATTCACAGCTAAACACACATATAGAAAAACCAAGTTTGTTAATTTTAAGGATATTCGTCAACACTTGAAATTCGGTCAAGTTAAAATAGAAAACCATCTAAGTGTGAGTCGTGACTCGTGACTCGTCGTTTAAGCCCTCGGTCCTTGTAATTTGGACCCGAAGGATGGGGAGAGAGAGAGAGAGGACTTTTCTGACGAGATCATGATTCACGAGACATATTTTGTATGAAAAGCTTTTTGAAAATCGTCTAATTTAAATAAGTTTGTAGGACTAAAAAGTGAAAGAAAGACCCTCAATAATTGGCTGAACGACTGAACGTCATGACGTCAATTTTGACAAAAAATATCGTCATGGCAATGACGCCATCAGATTCTTATCTCTAGAACAGGACTGTGTAGAAAAATTAAATAATATTGATAATAATAATAATAGTAAATAGAGAGTGAAAGCTACGGCTGAGCTAACCGATGGCATGAGTCACATTCATTTACGATTAAGTACAGTCTTCACATTAAAAAAACAAGAACATTTATTGCTAAAAAAAATCCAAACCTGACTTTTTCCCACAGGTCCTCTGGGCAAAATCCAACTGGCGTAGATCGAGTGGATCTTATTCCTTCAAACATGTATCATTTTGGGGATGGGAATGATATAAGTAAGGGTTCTCTTAGTGTATTTCAAGCGAAATGACATTTCTCTTAGGACTGTTAATGACATTTTTTTAGTCGTTTATCTAATCCATATTGAAACCGATAAGGCGAATATAGATAAAATTTTATTTTCATTAGGTCATCGGATATGGATATAGATAAGAAAAAATTTCGTTAACTTATCGGATATGGATATGGATAAAGAGTTTTCATTACCCGTTATCCATTGAGTAAATTATATAAATATAATTATTTTATATTTTTAATATATATATATATTTAAATTATATAAATATATATATAGTAATTAGTATATATTTTTATGACAATTGACATAAAAAATTATATAATTTTTGTTATATCTAAAATATTAATTATTATTATATTTATTAGTATATTTATTTAATACTATTTATTTATCTAAATCATATAATTTTTTTAATTGAATTATTTTTATTTTTACCCATTATCTATCGTTACCCGTTCGTTACTCAAAATTTTTAATGGGTAAGAGTAGGGTATGGATAAAGAAAAAATTTAACGGGTATGAGTAGGATATGGATAAAGAAAATTTTAATGGGTATGAATATGAAAATATCTTCATCCATATCCTACCTTACTCATTAACAGCTCTATGATATAGAGAAAAATTCAATATTACTGAATTTCCAATTTCCCAAAGAACTGACCCAAACCCAAATATCATGCTTATTCACCCAACGGATCCTAGGAAAAAAAAAACCACAAAGCTAAAATTCCTACACATACTCAGGCTGGGCCTAATAGATATCTATTTTTCTCCTTTTTTGAGTGAAGGTAGAGCTCAGAGTTGTTCTTATTTTGTGTCCATTGGGATTTCAAATTTGGACCATGACCTTTTTGATACAATTTTTAATTAATTGTTTCTTCAGCAGTTGAGCTACTATTCCATGGGATCTAAAAGTTAATTAAAATTGATACGTAAAATTTCATTTGTGTGGGCCACACACTGTAAAATCATGCTTTGAAAATAATATTAAATTTAAATTATTTAATACTATGCTTCACTAAATTCCACATCTTCTCCAGTCACCCTCTTTACCTCAAAGCTCTGGAGGATCATTCAATGAATTTTGACTTTTTAGTTTCCTCCATATATTTGCTCTTTCCTTAACAGGCCTTGACTATATATATTTCTAAATAAATGTTGTCTCAATTTAATGTGGTTGTTGTATGACTTCTCCGGTTCTCCTATACAATTTAATGTGGTTGTTGTAGCTTTTGTCAACACACCAATAGTTCAATGCGACGAAAAGATTTTAAACTTAATTATGCATTTGTTAGAAATCTCATAAATTTCAGTTCACTAAAATAAATGCAATTTTCCATTCAATAAGTGCATTTTTAACTTTCTATATATTTGACCAACTAACTACTTGTGGAAGACATCTCCTATAGTATTTAATCAGATGGAACAAAATTATTTAGTTCCTGATGATAATCTGTGTCATACTAATAATTCACTGTGTTATGTGTTTAAATTAGTGTTCTTATTTTCTAAAAACTGCTAGTATTCAACATTCAATTTTCCTTTCATAATTAATGTACATACACCAAATTTCATGTAGACATATGACGCGGTAGTTGCCGATATGACGATCACCTACAACAGATCAAAGGACGTTGATTTCACACTGCCTTACATGTCATCGGGCTTGTCGATGGTGGTACCGGTGAGGAATGAGCGAAGCAAGAATGCATGGATCTTTCTTAGGCCCCTCAAGCCTGATCTCTGGTTTGGTAGCTTAGCATTCTTCATTTTCACTGGTGCAGTCATCTGGACTTTGGAGCACCGTATCAATGATGAGTTCAGAGGACCGCCTTCGAACCAACTCGGCACCATCTTTTACTTCACATTCTCCACGCTTGTGTTTTCGCACAGTAAGTTCAGTCATCTTACTATTTTACATTTCTTTTCAACTTCAAGTACAATTTTATGGGAAAGTAATCGGCAACCAATCGTGTCCTTCCATCACCAAAAGAAGAAAAACTGAATTATACCAAATGATGCACGCCGGCCTCTGCAATTGGATCAATTAAATATATATGGTCTGATTATGTAGTACTGACCATTGTTATCTAAGTACCAAAGCCTATATTATCTGTCTGCAAAGATTTGATCGCCCATATGAAAGAAAAAATTTCACTGTGTTTTATTTGAAGGTTTGTTGGCGCATAGACAACCAATAAGTTTCATAAAATTTAAGTTAGTTCACGACTAAGAGAATTCAATGCTTCTACTTACTCCCAAATAATTCATGCCTTATTGCAGGGGAAACATTAGCAAGCAACTCATCAAGATTCGCCATAATCTTTTGGGTATTTGTGGTGCTCATATTACAAGCAAGTTACACTGCTAGCCTGACATCGACCCTGACCGTGCAGCGCCTTACTCCAACTTTTTCTGAACTGAGTGAGCTTTTGAAGAGTGAAAGAAAGATTGGTTACCTAGCGGACTCCTTCACGAGAGATTTCTTGATAAGATCAGGTTTTCATGAGAGCAAACTTCTTCCCTTCAAATCACCTGACACATACGAAGAAGCATTGTCGAACCACTCCATTGCCGCGGTTGTGGATGAGACCCCCTACCTACAAGTCTTTTTAAACCAGTACTGTGAGAACTACACATTGGTCAATCTACAAAACAAGACGAGCGGATTTGGATTTGTGAGTCTTCCTCACACTCTGCATTTATTTATACATTAAAACAAGATAGTATCGATGAAAAAAATTTAAAATTTGATGGAAATTCATTAGTATTGTTAGTTTACGAGGAAATAAACTAAAGGATAGTAATTAATTAACTTTATGCACTAATATATTACAGGCATTTCTGAGAGGATCCTCTCTTGTCCCTGATCTATCTAGGGTAATCCTCAACATAACTGAAGGAGATGAGAGCACGCGAATATCTCAAAAATGGTTTGGTGAGGCACTGTCGTGCCCGCCACAAGATAGCCCCTTCTCTTCCCAGAGCCTCGACCTTGAAAGCTTTTGGGGCTTATTTCTCATCACCGGTGTGACGTCAGTGATTTGTTGCCTGATCCAGTTAGTTAGGTTTTTCCGGCAAAACAGCCACCACATAAGACGGATTACTTCTAGAAGTTCTTTCCGATCGAGCCTCCGATCCATGGTTAAACTCTACGATGAAAAAGACTTGTCCAGCCATACATTCCGTAAAATGCAACCGAGTTCCCCTTACAATTTTCCTCCAGGCACTCCAATGAGCATCTCTGTCCATAGCGCTGGCGGCCTGTACCCATCCGAGAGCATGAGCCCTGTCCCAGATGAGGGGGAAATGCACGGCAATGCTGGAAATGAGACCCCACATCATGGAATTCTTTAGCAGTTACGTATGTATGTCGATGAAATTTAACTAACTTACGATCAATGTTAATTAGTATTAATTAAAGTACATGTTTAAAGTTTGTATAGGTTGCAAAAGAAACTAATTAATATATATGTAACATACTATGTGTATGTGTGTGTGTATACATACATCGTGTCAATATAATAAATTATATGATTTACAAAGAAATGAAAAAAAAATATGAGGCTTAATAAAGTTCCTTCCCATGATGTTTTTTTTTTGTGTGTGTGAAAGAAACAGTTTCATATTGCTATATGATTAATTAGACTCCTGCTCACAGTCACACACATCATCTCGCTCGTACACCAAAATTATACCAACCATGCAGGGGAGGACCTATGCTGCCATGCATATATAGACAAGAATAGCCAGTGCCCAGAGGTTTGAATTCGGAAATATGCAGTATTGGATGTCTTGGCTTAAGATAATGCAATTACATAATTGGATGTCTAAATTCATTTAATATCACCGAACGTTTTCTAAATCATTCACTTATTATTGCGTACTGTGTGTATAGAATGCAATTTTTTTTAAATCTAATGCATCTCCCATTGCATCCCCCCTTACGACATGTAACATTTTCAAATCAATTACATGCATCCCAATAACATCTAAAATAGTTTTGGATAACTAAATTTCCACTCAAAATCTAATATTCGAATACGAATAATTAAAATCGAAAATCATATCCATATTATTTTCCGTCTAAATATTCGAATACAGATATCTATATATAAGTTTCTAAATACAAATCAAATATTATTCGTATAAATTTGCCATCTCCTTTTCAAAAAGTTGGTCAGAGTTGAGAGATCAAGAGTAACAAACTTCCAAGAAACAGCCTGGCGCCTGTTTAGCAGAAAAGGTATATAATTATTAATAGAAACTAGCTAGTTTATCCCTCAACATTTACACCATTAAGAAATTGAGCAATTATGGATTCTCAGATCTCCATGACTACTTTTAGCAGGTCAAAGTCTTTTTTTAATTGTGGGTTTAGTCCGCCACAAGTCCCCATTTGTACAGAATCTTTACTACAATTAAAACCATAACATCTGAATTATATAAACACCGTGCTGCATTAATCTCTTCCTTCTATGAATTTCAATTTAGAATCCTTGCAGATTAATTCCTCCTACAGCTTAATTCATTTAACTACTCATAAAATTACATTGTTTAATAAACTAAGGACTCTGCACGGTTTCCTCTGGTCATTGTTGTCTTCGAGGACTCAATCATTAAAATAAATTCACATCTAACAAATGACAACTCTTTTAACAGGCAATATAGAAGATCCAAAAGTGGGTGCACTGTATCTATTTTTCTTCTTCTTCTTATTATTATTATTATTTTTTTTTTGTCTTTGTTGATATTCGGAAGTAGCCTATCTGTTGCATAAATCTTGTTCCCACAGTTAACTGTTTCTAAAGGAACTGCGCCCTTCTTGCAGTACTCATAACTCCCAAGTATGAGAGACCCCAAACCACATCAAATTACTCAAAACAAGCAAATTTGTCTCTTTTTTTACATTGTAATTTACATTCTGAACCCAGCATCCGCACAGCCAACACAGATAAAAGCACCATTCAAGGTGGGTTTAATTATTGACACCAACTACCCGATCGGTCAAATTGCTCTCACCTCCATCAAAATAGCCATTGCCGATTTTTACACTGCCAATCCAAGCTCCAGTAAACAACTCGTAGTTGTGCAGCGTGACTCCTCAAGCAATGTCCTTGCTGCTGCCTCTTCTGGTAGATGTCTCATTTTTTCTCGTAAGACCTGAGGTTTCAGTAAATTGCATATACTAATAAGAAAAGTTGGTCTCTCATGCAGCCTTGGAGCTTATTACAGGTGAATCAGTTCATGCAATCCTTGGTCCCGATACGGCAGCTGAAGTTGCATTTGTTGCCGATCTTGGAACCAAAGCAAACGTACCAATTATATCATACTCCGTTACAAGCCAATCAGTTGCTCCCTGTTGCTTTCCTTTCTTTGTCCGAGCTGCCCCAAGTGATGTCCTCCAGGTACATGCCATTGCAGCACTGGTACAGGAATATGAGTGGCGTCGTGTCGTGCCGATTTATGAAGACGACGACCGCGGTGTAACACTTCTTCCATTACTTGTTGATGCTCTGGATCATGCTGGAGCAGCCATTCCATACCATTGTGGGATACGATTGTCGGCTACTGAGGACCACATCTCAGCTGAGCTTTATCGGCTTCAGACATTACAAACCCGTGTTTTTGTAATTCACACATGCAGAACTCTTGCTGTACGTATTTTCATCACTGCCAACAGGATTGGTATGATGTCAAAGGGCTATGTTTGGATCCTGACCGAGGGTCTAACAAATCTTCTTGGTTGGATGAAAAGCAAACAAATGCAAGGCGTGCTCGGAATATCCACTAAAATTCCAGATTCAGAAAGACTAAATGGTTTTAAGCGAAGATGGACTCGTCAATTCTTAAATGAAAGCCCAGAAGCAGACTCTTTAATAGTCTCATCAGACCTCAGCAACTATGCCGTTTGGGCATATGATGCAACATGGGCTCTGGCTCTTGCTGCTGAGCATCTAGGACCGGTAACAAACTCAACAATTCGAACAAGTAATGGAAACATCGATCTGTCCACCATGGCTAGATCTGATACAGGGAAAAGCCTTCTACAAGCTCTGGCAAGCGTACGCTTTGATGGCCTAGGTGGAAATTTCCAGTTGGTGAATGGAGAGCTAAACATAACAGGAGCATGCCGAATCATCAATGTGGTTGATGGAAAGGCACGAGAAATCGGTGTTTGGACTCAGACAGAAGGGTTGAAGTGGCCGCTCAGGCCTGTAATATGGCCAGGCGATTCAATGGTCGTTCCGAGGGGGTGGGCTCTGCCAACTAGTGGTAAGAGGCTCCGATTTGCCGTACCAGGACAAGTAGATCCTGGGTTCCAGTCATTCGTCAATTGGGAAGTGGATCAAATGACAAACCGGACCTCGGCAAAGGGTTTTGTCTTTGACATGTTCGAGGCGGCGGTACAGAAGCTGCCATATGCTCTGTTATTTGATTATGTACCAGTTGATCATATAGACTATGATTCCCTCCCGGAGCTAATCGTCAATGGGGTAATTAATCTTCTCTACTCTTATTTTTCATTAATTATTGCTCTCTTTTGTTTTTGTCTGTATTTAATGGTTACTTCTGTTTGGTGATTCAGTCCCATAAATCCAACCACATGCTTGAATTTTATTTTAATGAATTTTTTAAGGTAAATTTTTTGGCCTGCTTGAATTAATTTATTGATCAAAATCCCTTTGCAGAACAAAACATAAGGGTAAGACAAACTTTTAGTTATGATGCAAATGAGACACAAGTAACCAATTTCTTGCCTAAGCTTTTCATAATCTATACTTGAATGCTTGAACTTACTGATTTTGAACCAAAAATAACTAATGAATTGTCTCTGACTATCAATTGCAAATCCCCACCGAGGGCACATAATGAAACATCATATCGCTTACCATTGAACCCCCCCCCCCCCGTGGTTGGTTGAATGGTAGGTGCAAATATTTTTTTTAACTTGACCTCCTTCAAGTGGGCAGACATACCAAGTATGAAATTACTAAAATATTGTTAGAATACGAATAAGATAACATCAAATTGTAACAGCTGCACATTGGGAAATGTAAATGCTTACCTCCTCTCCTAGTTTTGTTCCTTCCTCCTGCAATACTAATGTAAAGTTTTTGAGTGCTTGTCCATGCAAAATATTAATAGCACCATCTGGATCCCTGCGGATGTAAACAGCTAGAACTCGTAGTATTACTTCAGCGGACAAAAACCTTTTTGTTGATTTGTTCTATTTATTGAACTTCCAAGGCATAACATTGGTATTGTTTAACAAAATCCGAATAAAATTAGTATCACAATTGATTCATATGGGTTTATACAATATTATGATATAATTGACAATTTGACAGGATTAAGCAAATTGTTAGAAAAAAAAGGTAAGAGGCAACTTAATTATGTGTGGCTAAATTTCTCATATTTGTTTCGTCTCTCTACAGGCATGTTCAAATCAATTCAGTAAAGAACATATAAAAGTAGTATACTTCTGGACTAATAGGAACCTTATTTTAAAAAAAAAAAATACTTCATGCTAGGAGAGAATGAAACAAAACAAGTTAGGTAAGATTCCATATTAGCTACATCCAGGTACAAAAGAATTAAAAAAGAATAAAGAATAGTAAACTACGACCAACTAAAATATAGCCAAGATATCACTCCTAAAATGCCACATTCCAACTTTTATAGTACTAATCCAATAAATTATGGAGTATGTTTGTCAGAGTAAGCAGTTTACAAAATAACACCGCCCACTTGCCACTGCTGGCACCAGTAGCTGTAGTTGGTGTAACTTATACAAAATATTGACATCTATGATCCATTTATTCTACACCATATACGATCTTCATATCCATACACATTTTTCCTTATTGGCCTTTCTTTTTCCTTCTTTTCTGCTGGTACTATTATTGCTGGTTGTTAAATTTTTGTGGTCTATGTTTGGAATATAATTTATGTTGAATATTTTTTAGGACAAGTTTATATTCAATTTCAGAGTTATGATGGCATTGTTGCCGATATGACTATCACGGCGGAGCGGTCAATGTTCATCGACTTCACTCTACCATACAAGCATTCTGGCATATCAATTGTGGCGCCAGCTGTAGAAGATCAGGGGAGCAAGAGAGCCTGGGTCTTCACAAAACCACTCAGACCAGGATTGTGGGCTGTCATCGCAGCCTTCTTCATTTTCACGGGAATCATCATCTGGATAATGGAGCATCGGTTCAATGAGGAGTTTAGAGGGCCATGGTGGAGACACAACTGCACTATCATCAGCTTCGCATTCTCCACACTAGTTTATGCACACAGTAATCTATTTTTCCATTTAATTTCTTCAAATTTGTTCATATATTTCCTAAAAATAAACTGAAAACCTAGTTCTATGGCAAAAGAAAGATAAAAATCCATTCAACGGTGAAGTTTCCTGTTTTACATAAGTCTCTAACTATTTTCACATATAACCCTACAAAATAAGCTAATTGCTCAACATAAACTAGTGCTTCGGATGAACTGATTGGCCTGAGAAAGTAACACTTAAGAATATTGTTGATGGTGATATATATGTCTTTACTCATATGAGCTTTTCACCGAGTTTGTAATTTTGTATATTTCCTTACATCCTTCTTCTAATAGAGACTATTGATATCCATAACTTCATTGTTTGACACCAACAAAAAGATATATAAATCCCACTGTGATGTTCATTTGAACTAGGTTCAGACATTAAGGTGGTACTTGTACGTTCTCTAGGACTTCCATGCTATGACAAGTTTACCAGCTTTCCAGGCAATTATGAACAATTGACATGCAATTCAAACAGTACTCAGATAGGAGGGTCTCTAATATGTTTTTTTCTTTTTCCTCAATTTGTATATCATAGACGAGAAGATAGTAAATAACTTCTCAAGAGTTACCCTCATCGTGTGGATGTTCGTTGTTTTCATCCTGACCAGCAGCTACACTGCAAACTTGAGCTCCATGTTGACAGTGAAACAGCTGAAATCATCGGTCTCAGATATCCATGAACTCAAAAGGAGTGAAGCTAATGTGGGTTATATGCAACATTCATTTGTAAAAGATAAGTTACTCAAGTTGGGGTTTAATAGGTTGAGGCTCCTGCCATTAAAATCACCCCTGGATTATGCCGAGGCATTGGCAAGTGGTCGGGTTGCTGCCATTGTTGATGAGATTCCATACCTTGAGGTGTTTTTACATAACCATTGTGTTGGCTATGAAATGTCAAGTGAGATTTACGAGACGGGCGGGTTCGGATTTGTAAGTCTCTATGCCTTCATAAATACTGTTTGCATATTACATTACCAAATTGGGAAATTCATGGTGGCCTTACATACCGGTTGAGCTCTGTGAACCTTCTTGGATTTTGGGCCAGAAACTATTATTGAAGCATAAGCTAAGCTTCAATCATTCAATTAGACAGTTGGCACCATAAAAATTGATAGAACTAAAGCAAACTGGAAAGCAGCCTTAATATCAGCAAGTCAACAAAACCAATAAAATCTGAAAAGTGCAGTGTTACTATAGGCATTGACAACTATTGATATGTTATGGCCCCATGTGTGAAGATGCAAATAGTAGACCTTACTGGTGAAGTAACATGTCCGGAACAGCAATAACTAAGTCATACCTGTTAGCAAAAATTATTTTACAAGTATAAACAGAAGATGGTTGCAAAGATGGCACAAAACTTCTTTTTAACAGAAAACAATATATCTAACATATCAGTCAAGCATGCTTACTTTTCCGACTCTTACATTTACCAATATTGTATGCAATAAATTATTAGGCTTTTCCAAAAGGTTCAATGCTAACTGCTGATCTCTCAAGGGCAATACTGAAAATAACTGAGACAGATGAGAGCTCCTCTATACAAAATAAATGGTTCAATCAAGTCCAGACAACTTGCTCTTCTGAAGGTAGCCAAATCACATCAGAACAAATCGGTTTTGACAGTTTCAAAGGCCTTTTTGGTATAACTGGTTCTGTATCGGGTCTGTGCTGTGTCATTGCTCTTATCATATTTTATGTCAAAAATAAGAATGGGTTGAGGAAAATTGTTGCAAACAACTCATGGCGAACTTCATTGAACAAAATTTGGAAGCTCTTTTACAAGCCAGCTGACAACAACAAGAATCCAACTGACAAGACACAGAATTAATTTTATATCATCCAGTTAATAGAGAGAGTATTAATATGGTAAAGTTTGTTGCCCAACTTTATTAGGATCACATAAGATTAGGTTTAAAAGTAGCAGAAGTTTCAACAATTGTAAGCATTTACTTGTATTAGCTTTATCTATTTTGTATTAGATCCAGCATGTCAATTCATTTCTCTTCCTGATTATGTTTCTACACAATAGACAACTCTAAGACATGAACCATATTAGGTGCATGGAAACTGCAACAAACTATGGATTTTCCTATTAGCATCTAGACCACTTGAAGAAATTCTCTTAATTGTGTACCTTTATGCATATGTATATCAGTATTGTACATACGTGCTGTCAGTTTTGCTACAAAATCCTTTCTTTTTTGTAAGAAAGACAAATAATCTGACTGATAGTTCAGGGCACTCTAACACCAACACTTAAAGGTAATTGACCAAGCTAGTCCATTATTAATGCTGAAAAGTGAACACTTAGATTGAACCAATCAATTCGTTCTACAAAGTATATAGACTGTAGACAGAGAGAAGGTAGTGTAACTGTCTGCTTCTATGGTCTTGGTTAATCTGACTATAAAAGACATCCTGTCAAAACCATTTTACCATCATCTTCTTGCTGTTACAAAACCTGCACAACAGTATAATTGCAAGTCAAACGAGTTAATGGTCAATATAAATGGATACCGAATAATTAGGTGGAGTGGGGGAACTAGATCTTCAGGAGTGTACCATTGTAGTACTATCATGGGGAATACTCTCTGATGTACTAAATTTGAGCACTTAAAATTGGTTCAGCGTGTGCAAGAGACTGTGCCCATGGTGCCGTTGGCATTGGCAAAGAGCAGCACTACATGAAAGGTTTGTGAAAGAATGAACCTTCCCTAGCTATGCATACGATTGAGCACCTCACATGGATACCTCAGCTTGCATAGCCTGCAGTAGGCAAGGTGGTGAAGGACACGTGACATTGAAAGTTCACATGTACATATGATCGGGTCCGTTTAGAGACTCTGAAGCACACGGTCGAACACCTTACGTGCATTCAATGATGTGGATACTGTCGCATAAATTTCGTCCTGTTTAATGTAATTATGCACTTTGGAGCTACATGGATCCCGGTAGAAAAGAAGAAAACAGCACAGCTGCACAGGCGCATCTCATCTCAGTGTGGTGGCTGTCTTGCTGACAGGATTAACCTGACAGCTTTTTGTTAGATTTAGTCACACTCACATCACACAAGCGCCTGAGAAAACAAGACCCAATAAAAGCGCTCTTGTAATGAAAAACCAATCATTTGTTTTGGGCCCAGCATTGAGCAGGCCCGCATAAGTCCATAGGCTTCATCCCATCGCAATTTTCTAACGGGCCACAATCCAAGTGCTGCCATTTCCGTTCGAAACCGTTCTCGCTTTTTTTTTTTTTTGTAAGGTAATAGGAACAACAGACAAACTGTCAAAGCCTACTTAAATAATACGGAATTATACTATTGCAGAAATGGTCATAAATAAATTTTTATTTGATTCTGAAATATCATTTTCAGAAAAATTCAATTGAGTAACTTGTTATTTATTAATTTGACAAAAATGCACCTTATGCGGTCATTGTCAAGTATCAAGTGGACCATATCCATTTGCTGTTTATTCAACTCTGCATGTACTACCAATTAATTTAATTTAGCCTAAGAATTGAATGACGCGGACAGAAATTACATGGAAACCCACAAACCGCGTAGCGGAGGGGAAGACCGCAAAGATAATTCTAAACATACAATCAATGTGTCGGTTGCTTTGGATCTTAAATATTCAGTTGTCCTACTTTAATTGGCAATCATAAAGTGTATTTTAGTACATACATATTATATTAAAAGTTCTAATTTTATATATTAAATAACATGGTCTCGTTTGGTGATGACCACTGCCGCCAAAAACCATTTTTTTTAAATGCAGGCGATCATAAGGCTGCAAGAAAAGTTTGTAATTCGTAATTAGTAATTCGTTCGATGTTTGATTCGATTTTAGTTCGAGTTCGGTTTGTTCGATTAGATTATTTTGATAGTTCGATTTGAGTTCGGTTCGATAATTTTTTAATAAACTAGTTCGAGTTCGATTCGTAATAGTTCGATATATAGTTATTTGTATATATTTTTAACTATTTAGATAATAATATATACAATAACATAATTATTTTATTATAAAATTAATGAGATATTATTATTTTTATAAATTTTAATATAAAATTTATAAAATATTATTTTTTTAGCTTTAGTTATTTATGATAATATAAAAATTAGAATAATTGAGTTCATTTAGAGTTTGATTTCAGTTCGAGTTCGATTTAGTTTGAGCTTGATTTTGTTCGAGTTCAATTTAGTTCGAAATAGTTTTAAATCAAATTCAAACACCGAATTCAGTCTCTCGTCAATCAGCGGGTGGATATCTTGCTTCAAAATCAATGACTCGCATCGATGGAAATGCGACGACGTACGTGAATGCCAACGAACTGACAGAGGATAAATTCTTTCAAATTCGATTCGTTTGCGGTCCTAGGCAATCATGATAATTAAGAGTTTCTTCATGTAAGTTTGAATATAAAAAGTTGACTAGTCATGCCTTCTTTTTCCAGGAATTACTTGCGTTCAAAACGAAAATCATCGACTTGACCTGGTCGTGTAATCGTGTCAACTTATTGTTTTGAGATATATCTCTCCATTGTTTTACAAAATAGAGAGTTCCAAGCTTAGAGATTTTCACACTTCACTAGTTGATTAGTTCCGGGGAAAATGTATTTCACCAGACATCTAGTAAAAACAAATTGGAATATATATATATATAAATATATATTACACATATTTTTACAGAATGACATTAATTAGGCTTGGAGTTAATATTTTAAAATTTTAAGCACTACAATTTTCCATTAAATTGTTGTTCAAAAAAAATTTGTTAAGCAAAAAGAACCCGCTTAAGTTGTAAACGGCAGGTATAAAATTTAGTGATTGATAGATTTTTCTTGATTTGATTTACATCCTAGAATATTCAAACAAAATAGTATCTCACACACACATATATATTAGCTAATTTTTGTTCAGATGAAGAATTAATTAATATTGAATATTTATTCATTTTGTCCTAAGTTGGTGATTCACATTGATTCAAGTTTTTGGATGGTCAAAGCACACGGTCAACTTACCGAACATCTCTAAATGGAGATGAATTGTTTACTATTGCTTCGTTCCAAAAGCATCTAAACAAAAAAGAGAAAATCCCCAAAAGTTTGAAAAAGACTAATCATGCCCCATTGTCGTCACCATCTACCACAACTAGCTATTCTTCTTTTCTTCTTGATTTCACCACATGTTCTTGAAGCACAGAACACTACTAGTGAAAGAAACAATGTCACAGATGTAAAGGTAGGCGTCATATTGGATACTTCTTCATGGAACGGTGGCATCAGCTGGAGCTGCATGCAAATGGCTTTGGAGGATTTCTATGCAGCCTATCCGAATTATACGACGAGAATCTCTCTGGTGTTGAGGGACTTGAAGAGCAACCATCTTGACCACACGGACGACGATGCGGACGGTGATGCCTTTGGTGCAGCAGTTGCAGGTTGTTCTCTTTTGTTTATTGATAGCTAATGATTTAATTTTGAAGGACTGATCGAGAGTGGAAACAAGAGGTGACAAACAAATTCACAAATGGAAAGCACTATCCATACATGAAGACAGTTCATATAGATCATCTTGTGTCCACATTTATCTTCGTTGAATATTCAAAAAAAAGTAATGTCTATATGTCTGAAACTTTCGGTACAGATGTGCAAAACCTCCTTTCGTAGATGTTAGAAGATCCTCTATTAAGTATTTCTCTTTATTCCAAGTTCCCATTCTAAGATTCTAACATTGCTCGTAACCATGCAGCCCTTGATCTGCTGAAAAACGTCCGAGTCCATGCAATCATTGGGCCACAAACCTCAAATCAAGCAAAGTTCCTCATCGCGCTTGGAAACAATTCAAATGTACCGATCATTTCATTCTCGGCAAAGTTCCCATCTACTTCTTTCAGACAAACACCTTATTTTATTCGTACCTCCTGGAACGACTCATCACAGGCCACAGTCATTGCCTCGATTGCTCGATTCTTCACATGGAAGGAGGTGGTGCCAGTTTTCGAGGACAGCAGCTCCGGCAACATGTTTGTCTCATACCTAGTTGACAAATTACAAGAAATTGATGTGTATGTTCCATACCGATGTAAAATTCCTTCTACGGCAAGTGACAGTAAAATAAATGCAACCCTTAATTACATGATAGCCAACAGAACCAGAGTCTTTGTAGTTGACATGTCGAAGAAATTAGCTCTCAAATTCTTCTCAAGTGCTAAAGAGAGGAACATGCAGACTGATGAGTTTGTTTGGATTACAACATATGGGTTAACAGACATTGTAGATCTTCTAGGATCGAATGCCAACATCGTGATGCAAGGTGTGTTGGGTATTAGGCCGTATATACCAAAGAGTACATCGGCTTTCAGGGTGTTTCCATGAAACTGAGAAATAAATACAAGGTGAACAGTGAGCCTACTGTTTTCAGTCTCTGGGCATACGACACAGTGTGGTTGCTGGCCCAATCTGTTGAACATGTAAAACATGCTAATTTATCCTTTAAAGCATCTAGTAAACTGTATAACTCAACTGATTTTTCAAAAATCGGGGTTTCCAAGATGGGGCCAAAGTTGAAGGCTTCAATATTATCTACAAATTTCACTGGGATAAGCGGTGATTTTAGGCTGGTGAATGGTCAGTTACAGTCGGGTCAATTTGAGATAACCAATGTTGTCGGTGGAAATAACACTGTAATTGGCAACTGGACTGGGGGCAATCTTTCCATTAATTGGCCTGAAAATAACCAAACTGCACCAAAGGGATGGCAATGGCCGGTGACTGGTGAAACACTACTGATTGGAGTTCCCAGCAAACCTGGATTTCAAGAGTTTGTGAAGTATGACACACAATCCCCACACAACTTCTCTGGCTATAGCATTAAAGTGTTTGAAGCTGCAGTTGATCAACTGCCTTACAATGTCTCTTATAAATTTGAACAGTATACTGACCCCATAACCAATCAGCCAAAGGGAAATTATGATGAACTTGTGTACCAGGTTTATCTAAAGGTTTGCTTCTAGTGCTTTTTTTCTTTTTCCATTTTCTTATAGTTGGTAATAAGTTCAATCTTTTAGCTTAATTTGAAAATAAACATTCCAAATGTTCTTAAATTAGGTAGTGCGAGTACAATTAGTGCATTTAATCTTATTCCCATAATAAATTAAGCATAAGTTACACATTTAGCTATATCTTGAAGGTGAAAATTGTACCTTGCATTGTTCTTATTCCAATGGATAATCCAATAAGAATCAAGAAAAAAAACAATTAGAAACGATAATATATCAATCCAACTATACACTTCCCCAAATGGACATCAACTTAATGTGTTCAATTAACAATTACCGCCAATCCATAACTAATTAAAGAGAAGAAAAAACAAAAACAAAAGCATGGTACTTAATTCTTAATAGGACTTGATTGCTAATTTGCTCATCTAGATGGTTTAATTAGTAATAATCAAAACAAAATTAAGTTGCAATAGGTATATGAGTACCCAACTGACAGGCGACTTTGTTAATTCAAAATTTACAGAGGTATGATGCTGTCGTTGGTGATATCACCATCTTGGCGAATCGCTCCTTGTATGTTGATTTCACGCTTCCTTACACCGAGTCGGGAGTACGCCTTCTCGTCCCAATTAAGGATGTGAACGAGAAATCCCCATGGGCCTTCTTGGAGCCCTTGACTGCCAAGTTATGGATCACCACGGGTGCCTTTTTTCTCCTTACTGGCATCACAGTCTGGTTCATAGAGCACCGAGTAAACCAGGAGTTTAGAGGAAGCCCTGTGAACCAAATGGGTTCTATCTTCTACTTTACATTTTCAACCTTAGTCTTCGCACACAGAGAGAGGTTGGTCAGCAACTTGTCGCGACTCGTGGTAATAATATGGGTTTTTGTGGTGCTCATCATACAACAGAGTTACACAGCAAGCCTGACTTCCAAGCTGACAGTTGAGCAGCTCCAGGCAACAGTGACAAGCATAGAACAGGTTATCAAAACGGGGCAAAATGTGGGGTACTTGGAAGATTCGTTCATGCCGGGTCTTTTAAAGCGGCTGGGGGTTAATGAATCAAAGATCATTTCTTTATCATCACCAGAAAATTACAATGAGGCGCTATCCAATGGAACAGTGGCAGCCATTCTTGATGAGATACCCTACCTAAAGGTGTTTCTCAATAAGTATCCTAAAAATTATACCATGGTCGGGCCGACTTACAAGTCCGATGGATTTGGATTTGTAAGTTCTCTTTATTTCTCTCTCTAAAAATCTTATTTTCTTCAGATTGCATCTTTACCATGGTTAGGCCAACTTCATTTCATGCTAGAACACGTGATATTGCCTAAGCTAGCTAGATTTACTTGTACAAGGGTCCAATCAGTAATCAGTAATCACCAATAAAATAATAGAAACGTGCTGGAACTTCTTTCATGGAACTGTGCATTGACACAACTAATTAAACACAAAAGCACAAAGAATACTATCTTGCATCGGAACTGATAATTGACACAGAAAAGTCATATAGTGACCATGATTTTCAATTAAATCGACCTTTTCTTATAATGAAACATAACATATTTCTTTATTTTTTTTTGTTTGCTTAGGCATTTCCAAAAGGATCGCCATTAGTGCCAGATATGTCAAGAGCAATCTTGAATGTCACGGAGAGCACTAACATGACAAACTTTGAGGAAGAACTATATGGGGACAGTACCTTCACTGACAAAGAAGACACAACTAGTTCGACCAGCCTCACATTCCGTAGTTTCATGGGTCTGTTTCTATTAACAGGAGCCTCATCCATTTTAGCTCTAATCATCCACATGCTTTTTGCCATCAACCAGACACATAACAGTATGACAAACGACAATGCCCCACAAATCCCTCCCAATACTGATGAGCCCATGGAAGAAGATCAGTCAAATGGCCACACAATGACAACACTAAATTCTGGTGATAATGTGGAGATCAGCATAACCTTACCTGATTCCGAAAGTGACATTGAAGAAATTACAAGTAACGAAGGGACACCAGGAAGGGAAATTGCAAATAATGAGCTTTGTGAGATGCCTTCCTTTGGAGAGATGCTTGACCATACCGGCGAGGGATCACGTGAATAAATCTGTATGAGGAAACTAATTATACAAATTGATTATATTGTTTAGTTATTTAGCACAATCATGACAAAAAGAAGATGTCAGTCATTACATGCGACACCTTGTAAAGATTTAAGTACGGTGATCTCCAATTTTTTTTTATTCTTTTAGACACATGAACAGTTGTATATATTTTGAAAATCATAATCAGAAAACCACTGATATATTAATGCTCAGATTGCTTGCCTAAGATAGTAATTCCAAAGTTTTTTCCTTTCAATTTTTAGAGCTACACTTCTGTTTAGTTTAAAACGATTTAAATCTTACTTGGTTTCTAGGGGTTGGTAACCAGGTCAAGAAAAACGAAACATTCAGCCATGTCTCGTTTAGGCTTTTCATCGAGCGCCTTGGATACAAGCGCTTCATTTTACTTGACCAGTCAACGACAAGCCAACTTGCTAAGATCCACTAAAAACAAGAGTCCAAATGGACTTATCGCGGGCAGATTTATAAAAGTAAGTACTACAATAAGTAAATAACTTTATCGCGTATATTTAATATTACTTGAGAGGACGCGAATTCCTATAAAAGAAATAAGTTAAATAACCTAGAGACATACAACCAAATAAGAAAAGGTAATTCCCAAGGAAACCCCTATAAGTCGCGACTAGTATCAGAGGAATCTAGTAATCGTTTATCATCGCTACGAACATGAATCACCTTAGAAATGGAGAATTAAACAATGTTAGAAGGGTGGCTGTTCAAGTCGGCAACTGATTTGGATGATACAGATTTGGAGAAATCTAGGAGCAATGGCCAATGGGATTACACTTAGTTATTTGGATGAAGCATAACATGTAGCATATCAGATGTATTCGGGGGAGAAGAGGCCTAAAGTAAGGCCCAGAAGGCCAAGCCCAAGCTTAAGCCACTTAGTGCCGTTGGTTGGTAGTGGCGCAATAATCAGTATTCTCTGAAGCATTTTTTTTTTTGCGCTCTAAAGTGAAGTATTTTTTATATCAACTGTTCAATTAAATATTAACTGTTTTGATTCAACAATAATAAACCGTGTGCACTAAAATTTATATTTGAACTTCCTCATTACTATTTAAATTAACTTGAGTTGTCCAGGTTAACCTTTAAATTAACTTGAGTTGTCCAGGCACATGAGTCGAGCCCCGCTTGTGCGGGTACAGAGGTGTGGTTTGTGTGCATGCGTGCATAGCTTATGTGGATGTGAGTTTGATTGTGGATTGATGTCTCCTTTTGACACTAGTAATAAGTTCGTGATTTGAAAAATGTTCGGTGAGATCAAAAATTTAACGTTCGGATATAATACGGGTATAATTCAGAAATAGTTTGATAAACTATGAAAAATATATTAAACATTATAAAATTTTATATAAAATAATATATATATATTTTTTGCCGAATAATTTGTGAATAAAATATTTTTAATCAAAAAATATAATATATATTAAACTGACGAATTATTCATAAAACATCCGACTAGAAATGAAAAATAAATTATTCACAAATAAATTATGAAACTTGTTACTATGCTTTTGACTATTTTTTCAATATATTAGGTGGGATTAATTGCGCCTTTTTTATAGCCAAGCCACGCAAGGCTCCAATGGAGACTTTTGAGCCAACTATCGGAGAATGGACTTTCCTAAATAATAGCGTCCATTGCTTATAAATATACAGGACGACATGAATTAATAGCGTCCATTTGTATTGGCTCACAATTATCAATTAGATATTTACTGAGCTTAAATAAAAAAATTAGGGATGAAATCATAATACAATGCAATATTAATTTGATATTTGTGTTTTTATCTCCTCATCGCTTTTATAAGTTACGAAAAATAGAGAGACTTCAACACTTGATTGAAAAGAAAAGAAAAAAATCATAGTTAATTATCAAAGAAAAAACATAATGCGTTCACCCTTTTATACTGTCCACCTCTCTATTTGTCAACTACAATTATCTATTTATTAACTGAAAATACATAACTATTAACTATCAAAATTGAAGCAATTTGTATACAAAATATTTAAGCTTTGTTAGTTATCCATTGTATATTTTCAGTTGACAAATAAAAAAATAAAAAAAGCGGACAAAGGATGGATAAATATATGAGATGTTATTTTCACAAGCATTACTCATTACCAGATGATTGTGACGTCCTACAAAAAAATATATAAATATATGAGATGTTATTATATTTTTATTCTTTAGAATTGTAAGGGAATAACTAGGAATCAAGAAAATAAATACAAAGATAGATATTATAAGTTCTAAAAGTACTTGATCATAACTTTCTCAACATCAATTGATAGGGACCTTTTTTCTTTAAACATTCACCAGTCACCAGCCGTAGGCAACTTTATTTAAACATTGAATGTTTTATATGTGCAATCCCACAATATAGCTTATAGTTAACTCAACTTTTTCAAATGTATTACGACTGCATTATATGGTAAGCTCACCTACCCAACTCAGTTTAAAAACACCTTCTAAACCCTTTCATCACTGCCAACACAACTTCCTCTAACCACTGATCACTTATTCTAAAAATATTCCTAGCTCTTACCTATACTAAATTACTAATCATTCACTGACTTTGCGCCGTTCAACGGGGAGATTCTAATTAATCGACTTAATTTCATGGAAATGTTCATTGGCTTGCTAAACAAGATCTTCAAATATCACATTTGAATAATTAATGTACCAGTTCACCACCACCAACATAATCGTTCTGCAACAGTACAACTTTTCTTGACGTACTTTGAGCTATTAATAACATGCACATTAATAGCAAACTAAAAAAAAAACAATCTGAATTTAAAATTCTAAAATATACAAAAATATAAGTTTGTGGTAAGATATTAAAATTTTTATGGTCTTAAAGAACAATACTGTAATGGGGTGTCACTAGAGTCAAGTTGATTCGAGTCTGATCGTCATTATTTTATTATTATTATTTATCTGATATGTTTCTATCAGAATAAAATAATTAAGTATTTATTAATTATATATATATATAATTAATTTAATAATAATTAATAATAATTAGTGTATATTAATTTTGATTAACGTTAAATTATATAAATCAAAAAAATATAATTAAGTGAGTCGGATTGAGTTGATTCGTACTTGATTTTACCTAAGATGGGTCAAAAATTTTAATCTATATCTGATCCATTTTTCTCAAATCATTTTGGATTGAGTCAAATTGAACATAGGTTCAGGTCAAGCTTTGACGCTCCGCTAACTAGCCCTATAAGTGATTAAATGGATGCCTATCATAAAAATGGACAGAGTAACAAACACCACTTTTCTTTCTCTATGTTAACTATGTAATAGTTTATCTGCTCCCATTTGCGTTTATTTCTTGCTAACAAGTCAAAATTTAATTTTTCATATTTTAAATTTTAATTTAAGTAACTCAATATTTTTTAAATTTTCTTACATTATAGTCTTATAAAATAATAATTCTATCATATTTAAAATTAGTTTACTATGCTTAAATTTTTTTAGAAAATGACATTTGACATATAAATTTTAGTATTTTTTTTCATTATTTTAGAGCTATCTTCTAAAAATCAGTAAGTATAATAAAATAATTTCAAACATAATAAAACTTAGTATTCTATTAAACTATTTATATAAAAATTTCAAACATAAAAAAATAACTTTTGACTCATTAACATTTTGTATTAAAATATAAATGATAATATAATAAACAAACTTCCATAAAAAAATTTGAGTTTGTTATAGATATTGGTAGCATTGGGGTGTCAATGGGTCGGGACGGATTCGAGTCGGATCGTCATTATTTTATTATTTTTCTTAACCCAACCCGAGAGTACCCTCTTGACTCCAGGCCGTGGGGTCCATGCCCAGTGAAGAATACAAAAGCTGCGGCACCGTGGGAATATTTAATTTGAATTGTTCCTGTAACTTGCATCAGCAACACCTATGAATACAAGTCAACTCTTCATTGATCTGAACAACATTTTACATAGCAAGTAGTAACCAAGCAATGTCCTTGAACAACATTTATCTATAAGAGGGGCGGAGCTTAGTCACCGAAGAGAACGTGGCCCTCAAAAATTTTAAAAATTAAAATATCGATCAAAGATTTGTAATATTTTATAGTGTAATTATGAAATGTTTCTATTTCATCCCTCTAAAATTTAAGATATGATATCTAAGAAGAGATCTAATTATCACTATTTTGATGTTCATGATATTTATTTATTTTTTATAATTAAAAACATGAACCGTTAGATATATTCTATATCATCTCAATTATATGTATAAAAAAATCATAAAATTTTAATTTCATTTGAATAGCCATCAAGTAACGTGTCTAAATTGTGAAATTTGGTCCGTTAATTTTATTAACGCTTGATGTCTATATAAATAATATCGAAATGATATAATTTTTTCTATACATATATAAGATGATATTTACAAAATATTTCTTTAATTAGTTTTGTTATTTAAGAATTTAAATAATAGTTATTTGATATTTAATTTTAATGGCACCAATGTGGCACCAAAATGGTGGTAATTGGAAAAAATTTTAACCCCATAATTTTAGATCAAGGTCCAAAGTATATTTTCGCAATCCAATTAAAAATTCATTATACATATTTATTTTATCAAAAATATGGTAATAAAAAAATAAAAACTTTCTTCATGATTATACTATTGACAGGGTGATGGAGAGAGCCGGAGGAAATTAATGGTTATGGTTCAATATGACGAATACCGATCTAACTATGTTGGATTAAATGTATTAGTCAACGACTAAGGTTATTATATATATTTAACCGAAACTCTAAAAGTGAACGCCATCTAGACAAAAACAACAATATGTTGACTTTACAAATTAAAAAGAAGAGTTCACCTAAAAAAAGGAATAAAATGTGCAAGTTGATACGCAGTATTAATTAGGCACATAAAGTGAAGCGAAGCAAAAACACTAAGAGCATCAACATTCTATTGTCAAATTAATTGTCAAATCTCATTTGATAATTGTCATTTAAATTTCAAGGATGCGGAGACTAGGCAAAATTAGATAATTGTCTAATTTTGATAATTTATTTGACAAATTACGTCAGTAAAGGGACAGAAAATTAATTATGAAAGTGTCATTTTGATAATTTTGTTCTATTCATGAATGTCACTATTAAAATAAATTGTCAATTTGATAACATAGCATGAAATTTTAATTTTGACAATCGACACCAATGCAAATGCTCTAAAGTATGATCGTATATTAACCGTAGGGGTGTCAATGGGTTGGATCGGGTCGGGTTATATTATTATTTTATTATTTTATTATTTTTATCCAATCTGAACACGACCCGATTAAATTTAGGTCAAAAAATCTTGACTTGTACTCGACCCGATGAGTTACGGGTTGACCCAACCCAACCTCTATAAAATAATTAATTATTTTTATATAAATCTAAGCAATAAAATATTAATTAATTTATAATTAATCTTAATATGTATATAATTAGTGTGTATTGAACCTTTAATTAGTACTAAATTATAAAATTACTTCAAAAATATAATTAATCGGGTCGGGTCGGATTGATCCAAACCCAACCCAACCCGATTCGGGTCAAAAAAATCAAACCTATACCCAACCCGTTTATCTTCGAGGCATGTCGAGTTGAATCAGATCGGATTAATAATTGACACCCCTAATTAACCCTAATAAAAAAGAGTAAAACATCCAGAGTATGTTAACCCTAATTAACCCTAATACATATTCAACCAGCACCTAATTGATAGTCTGGTCAAAACAAAATCTCGTTGGGAAAGAGGACGAAAAATGGAACAGATTTTTTTTACCAATTACTAAAATTTAGTATGAAGATCAGAGACAGATCCAATAGTATCCAGGGGAGGCGGCTGCTTCATTTTGGATTTTGAAAAATAGTGATTTTCGGTAATTTGCTTCTTTTCTTCTTCCAAATTTTTTTTTACCCCCGCCCCCGGATTGTCTGATTATTTTTATTGAGAAAAAAAAATTTAATATCATGCATAATGAAATAATTATGCAAAAATATCAAAATATAAAGTTACGTAGATGAAAACTTTCTTCATCGACTTGATTATCTATTATTTTGTGTTTTATTTTATTATTATTTTTAGTATATAAAATATTATTATTTTAATAATTTTATTAGATAAAAATATATATTAAATTATTAATTTTTTATTTAGTACCCGATTAGTTAATGAGTTTGAACCCGATAAACTATTATAATTCGATAATTGTCCCTCTCCCCCACCAAAATTCTGCATCCGCCCTAATGAAGATTATATTAAATAATTAAAATCAATCATTTTTATTTAAAATTATAAATTTTAGCATGATATATAAATACATACATCTACACATTACAATACACCATAATCTCAGACATATTGGATTTCTGATTTGTTACCTTCTCGGCTACACAGAATTCTTCTTTTTTTTTTTGAAAAGCCGACACACAGAACTATATCCTCCAGCTAAATTTTGTCCTAACGAGAAAAAAAAAAAAAAAAAAAAAACAGTCAAGCAGAAAGCCAGGAACTATGTCAGAACTCGCAACTCGATCGGCGTTGAATTTTCAAATTTTCATATAAAAACTTAAACTTAGCTACCCAATGTTCTATCAGAGTGTCAGGGCTAATAGACTTTTGTTCTAAAATACATCTAAATGTCGAAATATAAGGACATAAATCTTATATAATTAGGGGTCGAATCATAATGATATATATCTTTTCACACTAAATTATACAAATTTCGGTTATCTAAATAACAAACAATGAAATAGGAACCTAATTTAAATTAAGTGTGTTTGGATGGTGGAAGGATTAGTGTAAAAATATCACTTTTTAAGTTAGTGATTGAGAATAGTATAGGATTAGTGACATCTCAAGAAATATGAGAACATTATTAATTTTATTATTCTGAGTTAATAAAATATTGTTTGAATAGTAACTTAAGAACAATTGAGAGGATAGTTAAAATAATTAATTATTTTAATTATTTTATTTAATAATAATATTTATTTATACTATTTTGTAATAATATAAAAGATAAAAAATATTTTTTTATTATTTTCACCACCCTTATGAAACACTAATCCACTAACCCAGCGTTTCCTATGGGTTAGCAGATTAACATTGTTTTGCTGTTATTCTCGATTTTGTTTTTATATTTGAATAGTTGATAATCCGAAAACAATACTGTTATTCCGAGAACACTGCTATTCCACATCATTCAGACACACTAAATAAAGAAGTATAAATGCAATCTTCGATTAACGCTAATGTAAATTGGATAAGTAAAGAAGGATGTGCTGGTTCTATTTTCAGAAAATTATTTGAGGATATTTTTAGTGTATCTTCTCTAGAAAACTTATTAATGAAGCATTTTCGACGTCATTTTGGGTTGGTTAGTGAAACATTTTCTACGTTATTTTAGACTTGTTACTGAAAATTTTGGTGTTGCTTTAAAATTTATAATTAATCAATTAATATATATTTAAACTTTAATTAGTACTAAATCACAAAATTACTTTAAAAAACATAACTAATTGGATCGGGTCGGGTTGATCCGAACCCGACCCGACCCGATTAATTATGTTTTTTGAAGTAATGTTGTGATTTAGTACTTAAAACTTAAATATACACTAATTAAAATTAATTAATAAATATTTAATTAAAATTAAATATACGTGACTCGTCGGGTTGGGTATGGGTCAAAAAATTTTGACCCGAATTTAATCGGATCGAGTTTAAATCGGATAAAAATAATAATAAAATAATATGACCCAACCTGAACCCAACCCGACCCATTAACAACCCTGAATTGAAACGAATAGCAAAAACATTAGAAAATAAATATGGATTTCTCAACCTATCTTGGTGTGAATGAAGAAAGAAACTGCAATAATAGATTTTGGGAATATTATTAGGAAAATATCATCTCGAAGATTCTCTTTACTGGGTTCACTGAATACCCTGATAGTTTTAGTTTATTTTATAAATTGTATCTCGATAAACCGTTGGTTCGCACAATTATATTGTTATTTCTAGAACTACCCAAAAAAAAGTCAGTTAAATTGAGGCATCTCTAGATCTTCGGACTTCAAAGGTAAGATGTCATTTTAGATAATAATGTTCATGTACCGTAGAGTTATAGTGGAAGAGGTGATCCAAAATTAGTACTAATAATATATATTTAAGTTTTTTAGCACTAAAGTTGTATTTTTCGAAAATTTAAATATTAATTTCATAACAAAAAAATAATACTTTAAAAATTAATTGGTAATTTTGAAATTTTATGGACTAATTTGATAAAGCAATTATACGATACGGATTACGGATCACTTTGCATAATTATTAAAAGGAAACACATATTTTTAGCTTGTCAGCGAAATTGCTCAGAAAATTAAGATCCTCCTATATATTGGACAAAGTGCCAAATTCATTAACCTAATTAAACCTTTTTGTTTGACTCTGTCCAAGTAAACCATGGAAGGTACCACCTCTCCCAAAAAAATCCTATATATAAAGCATAGTGAATATATTTGGCATGCTTGTACGTACGAAATAGAAAGATGAAAAACCTAATTAAACTACCAGTTTTCCTCTGTTTCACCCTTTTTTCTGTTGTTCCGGCTCAAAATTCAAACCAATCCACATCAAGTCATGATATTCCTGTTGGAGTTATACTCGATTTGAACACAATTGTAGGCAAAATAGGTCAAACAAGCATTGCAATGGCTATGGAAGATTTCTACATAGCAAATAAAAATTATAGTACCAGACTTGTGCTACATATCAGAGATTCTAATGGTGACGACTTTCAAGCTACATCTGCAGGTAATAAATCATTTCTTGATATATTAAATCCTAGCTACTGTTTGAGTGCAAATAGGTGCTCTTTTAGATAACTCGTATCGCACCTCCATGAGCACATTTTTCAATTTACTCATACTAAAACTACCACAAGAAAAACGACTCCAGTAACGTTATACAACCGTTATAAATGTAGAGGTTACTAAAGATATATAATAACAGCTACTAAAGATGTACCGTTCAGAATGTTATTTATTAAAAACCGTTATTATATATTAATATTTAGTAACAATTATTATACAAAACCGTTATTAATATATGATTTTATATAAGAACTGTTATTTTTTTTAAAATTTATATTCTACGCTTAGTACTAATTTTTTACTTTTCTTAGAAAATTGTTATAAGTTTCCTTATCTTCTTTAAAAAAAGATAATTATATGAAATTAAATATTTTTAATTATATTCTCTTTTAACCTTTTGGATTTTAATTGTTTTCTTTAATAATTGTGAATGTATATGAAGAATAATGTGAATATAAAAATAAAGAACATGTATATATATATGTATAAACATGAATACATCTTATTCACGGAATAATATAAAATTTTATACAATTCTAAGAATAAACCCATGAAAACTCAGAAAAAGAACAAAAAATATCAAAAACTTCAAAAGGGATTCTTAGGCTCAAGATGAGCTCCTTTTTTATCTGAAAACTATCATCATAGCAACAACTGTGAAACTTTATAGATCTCATCGTGAGTTTTTTATGGTTGTGTAGTACGTCCTGATTATAGATTTCTATTAAAAATTATAACCATTTTGAAGTTGAGGTGTCCAAATTTTAATTTTCAGTTCAGATTTTTTCATTTTTTCTTCTTTATTTGCCTCTGGCACTCTCTGCCTCTCATCAGCTTTCTTAACAAATCATATCTGAGTTTTGAAAATGAGAAGAAGAGAGAAGATGAAATGAAGTAGACGGGAAGGCGATTTATTATTGTGAGGTCCGCTCATTCGGGTCGGATGAAGTGTAAAATGTACGATGAATATAATAAGAGTTTAGAATATGTAAATGTAATTTTTTTTTAATTTCTATTGGTTGAGATATTTAGTAATAGTTATTTACAAGAATAATTAGTAAAAGTTGAGATCAAAATGTGGTTACAGAACATTCAGTAATGATAATAAGAACCGTTACTGATCAATAACACAGTAACTTTTTTTTAAAAAACAACTAAATGATTCTTTCAGCTGTTGTTGTTGTTATTAAGAATTATTATTTATTGATTCTTTTAAGAAAAAGAGCATTGAATGACTCAGATTCTAATCATGAGCTCTGCCGCTTATTCTGTGAAGGCTCTGTTATAATTGTCGTACAATGTTGCTTGTACATGTACAGTTAGTTGTACGCACTGCCACCAGTTAAAAAATAAAATATATATATATATTGCTATCACTATGGATAGATTCGACAGTTACAAAATGTACAACAGTCAGTACTAGAGGTAGCAATCGGGCGGGTCGGGTCGGGTTCGGGTTCGGGTCGGGTCGGGTCGGGGTTCGGGTCGGGCGGTCGGGTCGGTTTGACTTTCCGGAAGAAATCGTGTCGGGTCAATTTACATGTTGTGTTTTTTCAGATCGTTGATAGATTTCGATTGGATTGAAGGCCATTTGATCTCGGGTCGTCGGGTTCGGGTCGGTCGGATCGCTTGACTTTCTTAAAAAATCGGGTCGGATCGGTTCGGGTCCGGACGGATCGGGCGGGTTTGTCGGGTCGGGTCGGGTTCTGCCACCTCTAAACAGTACTAACAACATCGATCAAAGTATATAAGCAAGGCATGACATCGGATGGAGTTCTACCTAGAGGTGATACAACAAGATGTCTACGTCTCAATTCGATCTGATTTAATTTTAAAAAAAAATTAAATTGATCTCATTCTACACGATTTTTTTCATAAAGTCAATTTGATTCGACTCGTCTAATCTAAATCTAAATCAATCTAACCCGTCTGATTACCACCTCTAGTCCTATCGTTTACCTTAGATAGTGTGTAACAACCTAGTGTGTATGTACAAACAACGTTGATCGGGCAACGGATATAATTATATAATATAGATAAGAGTGAGGATCCATTGACAATGGGTTATTTTGACAATTTTGACAATAGACCTCTAAATAAATAAATAAAATTATAGATGTGTTATTCTAACAATAAATTGATGGTCATTCAAATTTTATGCAATTTCATTATCGTTTAATAGTCCATCAAAGATCGTTAAATTAGAACCTTTGTAAATTTTATGAAAATTTGATGGTCTTTGATAGACTATCAAACGATAATGAAAAAACATAAAATCTAAATGACCATCAATCTAAAAGTAGAAGAATACATCTATAATTTTTTTATTTTTAAATTTTTTTTTTTTTTTAGAGATCCATTATTAAAGTCATCCAAATAACTCATTATCAACTAATCCCTTCTATATAGATAATAACATAAAAATAACTAGAGCCGCCACTTATTAAATTTTAAACATCAAATCCAAGTTAAGTAACAAACAACAAATAGTGGCAAAGTGCCCTTCATAATTAAAATTAAAAGAAAAGAAACTAATTAACTCGATTTGATGATATAGAACAGGGTAGAATCATCACATCAACTTTAAGCAATTCGAACTCTCATTAAACATGTCGTGGTACTTTGAATCCATGAGGTGCGATATTTAGTTTCGGCCTGGGGATTTGTAAAATCCACCTAATGAACATGAATACTCACCACTGAACAAAGATAAAAATGCATTTTAATCAACAAAATAATCTTAATATTATTTTTAATAACATTCACATAAATATATAATGGCATGCCATGAAAATGCAATTCCGATCCAAAATGCACACTAGCTAGACAGTTCTTCAAAATAATCCAAAATCTATTTGATAAACTTGGAACATTCCAGAATAATTTATGGCATCAAAAAATTACAATAACCTGTCACATGCAGCATGATCTACATCTGACCATATCGAAAAGGACTGGTACACGTAACGTATATGACAATCACAAACACAGAGACCATACAATCGATCATATTAGGTATATCAACTTATCAAGAAAGGAAGTTTCTTTATACTGCATCTGAATAGTGGTGGAGATGGGAGGTGCCAAGATAGAGATTTAAAATGGGCCGGGTTTGAACTGGTCGGAGAAAGGAGGATGCCAAACTAGAGGTTTGAAAATGAAATTCAAATCATCTGGGATACTCCACGGTGAAAGGGGCAGAATCATCCCCCTCAAAATCTATTTATGCGAATCTCAACACTAACTGCTACAGTATCATCTACGGTGTTCAAGCAGGGCGGTACTGACCGATTTGGGTTTTTTTTTTCTCTTTTTCCCAATCCATAAAACTAAATAAAATCCAAAAGATCTAAAAAATTCTAGAAAATTTAATAAAAGACACAAAATAAATTTATTGAAATTTTTAAGCAATAATATTCAACTAATTCAATTTTTTATTTATGATTATTTAAAAATCGAATAATACATGAACAATTCCAACAAATATAAAAAAATTCTTAAAAGTTATAGAAAATTCCAAAAATTCATAAAATTTTCAAAATAAATTTACCATATTTATTACGATTTATTTTTATTTTTTTGGAAAGAATGATTTAAACTGCTTTTTTCGTTAGAGTGGGCTGGTCTGATTCGTACCACGGGTTAGGCCGTGTCCTTGTGGCGGTTCAGACTGAGCCATGGGTTAGACCGGCCGGGTTAAAGGGGGCTAAAACTGAAAAGAGGGAAATCAAACTATGGTTAGACTGGTTCTAGGGGGTCCGGATTTGGGGCAGATTTGATCGAGTGCATTTCCTCTATGATATTTTACCGTAGAGTAACTGCCCGAATTTATCACGGGCCGTAGGATTTGGACCGCGGGCGGGACAAAAACAACGGTGATGGTTGAATTCACGGGGCCCACATCAAAAACGGACACTTCACGTGTGAAGTACCGCAGACGATGTGAATTCGATTTGATCATGGTCTGGGTCGGACGTGGTTGCGGCACAGATTGGTCTAGATCGTGACCTGTGGGGTGCTTTCTAACCTCTATGCTAAGTTGTGATGGATCCAGTCTGTTTCGTAAAATCTGGATACAATTAGTTGATAAATTTTGGATTATCAAATATTCAGATACAGTAGATTTAATTTTTCAATTAATTCTAAGTACTCATATAATTTTTATTTATATTCTTTTAATCTCAAAAAAAATATTTACTATTTTATACATACTTTCAAAAATCAAACCCGAATACCGATCCCACTTATCCTACTGTAGCTCGGCTCCTAATGTCAAAGTATTTGTAGGGAATTACTCATGAAAATCAGAGTATTTGTAGGGAATTGTGGATTGGGCCCCGTAATTTGTTCCCATGTTATGGCCTTGTACTAATTTAAATCGTAAAAGATCAATTTTAGCCCAATTACCAGTTAACAAATCTCTTTTCAATCTCCCTCGCGATTTTTATATTTTGACGATTTCTTCTTCTCCCCCGTCCACACTCTCTTCACGATTCATTTCCCTTTTGATCTTTCCCAGTCAATCACAATATCTGGAGTCTGGTCCTGGTCCATCGCCAAGATGCCTCTCTCTGCCTTCGACTCAGAAGTTTCGAGTCTGAAGTCTCTCAGTAAGCATTTCCTTTGTTTCTTGACAATCACAGCAAGTTAATGTGATTCAATGATTCTTACAATATATCTTCTTTCTTGATCAAACAGAGAATAAGCATTATAGAATACATGACAATTCAATCAAAGAATATCTGTTATCATCATCCACAATTCAAATGCAAATCTAAAATGCAGAAATATATATTCAACTTATATAGGTAAAAAAAAAAAAAACTGCACTTTACACGAAGAAACTTCTACTGTCATTCTTTTTTCTTGAAATCTTCTGATCCAACAAGCCCTTTTTATCTGGATTTTCTAAATTAATATAGATTTACTGAAATAATAATTATTCAGAAACTACTCGATAATTTCAAATAATATTCTAAATTAATTTATTTATTGTTTCCATTTCTTGTTCAGTTTCTATTTCAGTTTGGTTTTATAAATTGTTTCCAGTTTCTCACAAATACTTGATGAAACTTTTATCAGAAATACAGTTCTAACTTCCTGTATTTTTCAGAACAGATCCTAATTGAAAATTACAAACAAACTCCGAAAATAATTTACCAGAAACTGTCCAAAACGATTTTAAACAGTGGAAATTGGATCAATCAGAATATCAGAATTAAAGTTAAACTTAATAGGAATAAAAACCATCAGTTTTACATATTGGAACTAAATCAGATTATCAGATTGAAGAACTAAAGCCCAGACAAAACATTAAACACTAATCCTACATTCCCTTCTTACTCCGATACAACTGTCAGTATCAGATTCCAAGCATGAGAAATCAATCTTCATGAATTTTGTTGAACACATAATGTGCAGACCAAGGCAGAGACCATGCCAATAATTGATTACTAATAATGAAATACAGAGAATTTGATAACAATTAAGCAACACAAATGACATAAGTATCTCAAATCAAGCACTGATTTCAGTTAAGTTTATGGTCTTACAACACTTGCATAGGTCGCAATCTTCTGTTTAACCAACACATCACTTCCAGCAAGTTAGGATACTAAGCTTCTTTTTATTTGCAGCAATTGACTTGCTACAAAAGATGAAAACTGTAGCAATCATAGGACCTCAGACATCTTCACAAGCTGTCATTGTCTCAGAAATCGGCAACAAGAGCCAAGTACCAGTAATTTCTTTCTCAGCAACCAGCCCAACACTTTCCTCCAAGCAGCTACCATACTTTATAAGAACAGCAATAAACGATGCTGAACAGGTATATACTATTACTGCTCTAATCAAAGCCTATGGATGGCGAGAGGTTGTTCCAATCTATCAAAATACTAACTTTGGACGGGACTTTGTCCCCTACCTAGCTGATGCGCTCCAAGAGATTGATGTGCACATTCCTTACCGCAGCATAATAAATGAATCATCAACTGATGACCAGATTCAAAAAGAGCTATACAAATTACAAACTATGCAAACAAGGGTGTTTGTTGTGCATATGACAGGTTCAATGGGTTCTACTCTATTTTTAAATGCTAAAGAGGTAGGAATGATGAGCAAAGGTTATGTATGGATCACGACAAACGGAGTGATGGATGTTATCGACTCTTTCAATCCAAAAGTAACCAGTTCAATGAAGGGAACTCTCGGAGTACGACTATATGCACCCGAGACAGAGGAGTTGGAGAATTTCAAAACAAGGTGGATAAAGATATTCCAGAAGACAGTAGGGAAGTTGATGGACATTGTGAAATTAGTACCTTTGCTCTGTGGGCTTATGATACAATCGGTGCACTGGCAATGGCAGTAGAAAAAGTTTGGACTAAAAATGTCAACTTCTCAATGCAATTTCCAATGGACCACAACTATTCAGTGCACTTGCCTGTCTTTCCCGATGGACCAAAGTTGCTTAATGCAATTTCTAATATCAAGTTCAGAGGTTTGAGTGGAAATTTTGAATTGAAAGAAGGGCAACTAC
Source organism: Schoenoplectus tabernaemontani (assembly GCA_037127355.1). Taxonomy (NCBI): domain Eukaryota; kingdom Viridiplantae; phylum Streptophyta; class Magnoliopsida; order Poales; family Cyperaceae; genus Schoenoplectus; species Schoenoplectus tabernaemontani. The sequence goes on from CM073750.1 coordinate 25,927,285, forward strand.
AGTCCTCTGTGTTTGAAATAATAAATGTGGTCGGAGGGGGGACAAGACAAATTGCATATTGGAGAGGACAACAAGGAATAACAAAAAGATTAGTAGCAAACAAGGACAAGACCTGTTTGACATCACCATCCGATTTAAACCCCATCATTTGGCCAGGAGAATCAAAAATAATCCCAAAGGGTTGGGAAGCCCCAGTCAGTGAAAGAAAACTACGTGTAGGCGTGTTCAAAAGTTCATATAAAAACTTTATGCAGGTGGATGAAGATCCCGTGACGCATGCAATAATACCAAATGGGTACTCAGTTGATGTTTTTGAGGCGGCAATAAAGCGATTGCCTTATGCAGTCCCGTACGAGTATGAACTATACGGGGTGGTGTCAGACGTTAGCTCACTAACCTTTAACGATTTTGTCTACCAAGTTTATCTTGAGGTAAGCAGTATCTGCTTCACTGAGCCTTTTTCATGTGGTAAATTAATTGTTTCAACTGACCCTTGTCAACCATTTACTGGAAAGAGTATATCTGTGAAATCATTTATTTTCGAACTAAAATTCTGGTAAAACTGTCAAAGCTGTTAAGCAACAATTAATTTCTATCATACTCCTTAGCTGTTTTCTTTTCTTTTTTTTCCTTGTTACCTCACTTGACAGTTTGATTCATGTTAATTTCTTATATTTACAGAAATATGATGTGATAATAGGGGACATTACAATAAGGTACAACCGTACGCTTTATGCTGACTTCTCAGTGCCATACACTGAGTCAGGAGTAGCAATGATTGTGCCAGTAAAGGAAGCTGCAAGTAGAAACTCGTTAATTTTCCTCCGGCCTTTAACTGTTGATCTATGGTTTGCTTGCTTTGCTTTTTTCGTATATACCGGCATTGTGATATTGATATTGGAGCCAAAAATCAGGAGGTCCCTCGGGAGCTCAATATCAGGGCATCTTGGAACCATAGTACATTTATCTTTGTTTGCATACCGTAAGTACATATATTTAATGAAAAACTAGTATGAGTGTCTAAAAAAATTAAATTGACAAAAACAAACATCTTTAAGGGATTACTGTTTGTTTTTTTTGAAGTAAATCTTTAGGGGATCACTAGTTAATTTCATCTGAAACTAACAAGTATACAAATGAATTGTAGAAGAGAAGCTAGAGAGCATCCTGTCGAAGATTGTTGTTTTTGTTTGGGTTTTTGTTCTGCTTGTGTTGACTTCGAGTTATACTGCTAGTCTCTCCTCAATGCTAACTGCACAGCAGCTTGAACCGACAGTGACTAGTGTCGATGAACTCATTAAGAATGGTGATTATGTCGGATATGGAAAAGGTTCCTTTGTGAAAGGTGTGCTTGAAGAGCTCAATTTTGAAAAATCAAAGATAAAGAGCTATGATTTTGAGGATTTCGTCGATGCACTCCAGAAAGGAAATTCACATGGTGGTGTCGCTGCTGTAGTTGATGAAAGACCATACATCAAGTCACTCATATCCAAACATTGCAAATCATACAAAATGATTGAAATTTATAAGAGTGCAGGGTTTGGATTTGTAAGTTAGCCTCCACTATTTCATTTACTAGAAAGTAGAAACTACACTGCATTGTCATATTTAATGTTTCTAATAAAGGGTTTCAACTTGCAAGCCTAGAAAACTTTCGTACATAAAAAAAGTCATGAGAATAAATCCTCCGCAAATAAATTCTTGAGTTTGTATCCAAAAGATCAGTAACATTCAGGATAAAAATAATGAACTATGAACTTCTTTTCATTTTAATTATTAGCTTATAGGTATGGAAAATTGGTCTCATGTTTTTTATCTGACTGATTTCGAGTTGTTTGAACAGGCTTTCCCAAAGAATTCACCATTAGTCCCAGACATTTCAAGAGCGATTATAAACATAACTGATGGGGATGACTTAATCCAAATCGAAAAGAAATGGATTGGAGACCAGAACTGTGAGAATAAAGGCAGCATCACGGAATCAAACGGCCTGAACTTTCTCAGTTTCTGGGGGCTTTTTCTCATCACAGGAGTTGTTTCCACCATCAGCCTACTAATATCAATAATCATTTCACTCTGCAAGAAACGACAAAAGATGATCAAAACTGCAAGTCTGGAAACGAACTCAGATGAAACAAATGATGTTGAATCCTTTCCTTCTATAAACCATGAGGAAAACCAAGGGGGTGACTATTTCAGGTCACTGTCACCCGAAGGAGACGCCAACTCTTCACCAGAATACAATCACCAATAAGATGTTCTGATTTTGATTTTCATTGTAGTTTATTCATTTCAAATTAAAAATAGTATTTTCATTTTTGTAGATCTCGTCAACAATCATTATCATGTCCGGGCATTGCAACGGCACATTGTATAAGAACGAACAAAATTTTCCCATATAAAAATAAAGACTAATGAAGATATCATATTAAAATAAATTGGTTCTAAAATCCAAATTATAAATAGAAAGGAAATTAGTATAATAAAGACACCGTACACCTTGCATCTGTTAATGAGAAAATAGATAGTCAATTGCTACAAAAAAAAAACAAATAACAAAATTATTACAAATATTAAAAAGGAAGCCTCACTCAACAGAATTAAGCTTTACTAACAGCGTTTTTACAATCATTAGTAATGAGAGTTAGAAAAAGTATAAGCAACCATTAGGAAAAGATGAACGCTGGATGAACCGTTTTTAGTCAAAAATTGTTAGCAAAAAGTGTTACGAATTGTTAGCAAAACCGTTTTTAGCCAACAATACGCTATTACTAACTCAAACCAAGCTGATGAATTGCACCTCAGGCCATAGCGCAGAAACAAGTCAGAGGGTGAAAAGCTAGCACATTTAATTAAATATCTCGATCTATATATTATCACCGATTTTGTAGTATAATAATATAAAAAATCTTATTATTAATAATCTATACTATCATATAAAGCAGTTAAGAATTGAAAGATCCATTTTTTTATTATGATATTTTTTATTATACTCATTTTATCACTCAATTAGACAGATAATATCTATTTTGGTTAATCGAACATATGTAATCACGTCCATTGATTCCCTCTTTCTCTCTGTTTCTTTCCCTTTTATACTATTATTTTCATAATATTATTTTTTTTATTATTTATGCACATGATTTATAAATAATATTCAATATCTTTCTATTTATGTTATGATATAAAAATTTTATTTTAAGACTTAAGGTATGCCCTATGATTAGAATCTTGTATGTGTTTGGTAAAAAATTAATGGTGATAATATATACTGAAATAATTCACTTTTCTTACCATAAACACCATGAATCATTAACTCATATTGTGCAGATTATCTCATCCAAGATTAAATTTGGTTTTTATTATATGTTTTCTCTAATTTGGTGAATTTATAATTTGATATTAGATCAATGTGAATTGTTTGTATCTCATAATATTTTCATGTTTAAATAAAAGAGTATGTTGAACATGTAGATATATAGCTAGTAATAATGAAAAAAGATAAATTTTAATTCTAAGAATGGTAGAGCGTCACTGTGGATGACGCGGAAGAAACGTGTCACTCCCAGTAGCGTCTTTTTTTTTACTTTTCAAAAAAATAGAATTGTGCCAGTGGGAGTGACATTTTCCCACTGGTATAATTTTATTCTTTTCATTTGAGAAAATATATATTTATATTTACAATGTTAAAAAAAGGCGTCACTGGGAGTGGTGTGTTTGCAAAAGTGCCAGTCTGACTGTCACATTTTCAGAACGTCACTGTCAGTGACGCGCTGTCATCTTTAATATTAAAATTTAGCTTTTTCAATTGCTAGCATAGAATCTGCGTGTTGTGCAGGCCCACTTAATTTTAAAAATATTTATATGTAGCACTAATTTTATATAATTAATATCTAAATTATTCATAAAAACTCTTAAATTTTTAAATAAATTTAATTTATTATTTAATAAAAGATGATGTATAAAATATAATAATTTTCTTTTCTATGTAAGTTAGTGCAATGTGTAGTTTTCTTTTTTTCACAATAAAACTTAATATTAGTTGATATTAATTATTTGATATACAATTTCTATTTATAAAATAATTATAAAAATAATAAATTTTATGTATATATAACTTATATATAAATCAATTACAATGGCTCCTAAAATTTTAAATAAAGTTAATTCATTATTTAATAATAGATAATACATGAAATATAATATTTTTTCTTTTTTGAGTAACGTCGTAAAATTTGTAGTTTTCTCTTTTATAATAAAACTAAATAATAATTGATGTTTAATTTATTTTATATATAATTTCTTTTTTAGACCTCTTATAAATGTATTGGTAAAAAATAGCAAATAGAATGGAGAGGGAAGATGAGTTTGACTGAAATCTCAACCGTTGCTTTTATAAAATTAATCAATCTCAATCATAAATTAAATAAGAATATTTCAATCATTATACATTATTTAATAACATTAATTAACATTTCTAATACATACGTTCTTTATAATATAGTATAGATTATTATTATATTACAAAATCTGTGATATGTTGTTTATTACGGTTACTGTATGAAGAGTGACATTTTCATCAACTTTTTGTTTTCTTCCTGTATAGTCTTTCTTTTATATTTCCTTCTTTTGCTGACCAACTCCTACATAAATTATTTTTCTGTTCTTCCTTATTTATATGTATTCCCTTTCATGCATAATGTTTTCTTTTTTATACATAAGACTGAAATCTAATTTTTATTGTATAATTAGATATCGACATACTAGTTTTTATGAAGAAAACAGTGTCTGTAAATATCTGCTGAGAAGTTTCCAGCTAATTAATTGAACTTGCAATTGCATACATGCTGCCAGCGAAGAGTGAGACTCAGTATAATCTATTAGCGTCTAGTCGTCTACAATCTTAATAGGAAGCAATCATCGAATTTTCATTATTGTGTGTATTATCAAGCAAACCGACCAGAATGACTTTTGAATCTTCCATGCTTTTACCTTAACTTTTTTCTAAAGTGTTGTGGATTTAACAAATATTCTTTTAATTAATTTTATTTTGATTGAATCGTGTTGTTGAGATAAATTTAGGGGTCTTAATTATTGTCCCGACCTGACGGGTTAATCTGAATATGATCCGACCCGAATCCGACCTGATCCGACATAACCCGAAAATAAATGAGTCGGATATGAGTTTAATTTTTTTGATCCAAATCAGGTCGGGTCGGGTTCAGGTCAACCCGACCCGATTAATTATGTTTTTTCAAGTAATTTTGTGATTTAATACTAACTAAAGATTAAATATATACTGATTAAGATTAATTATAAATTAATTAATATTATTGCTTAAAATTATATAAAAATATTTAATAAATATTTAATTATTTTATACGGATCGGGTCGAGTCGACCCGTGATCCGTCGGGTCGGGTATGGATCAAAAAAAATTTGACCCGAATTTAATCGGATCAGGTTCTAATCAGATCAAAAAATAATAAAATAATATGATCCGACTCAATTTAACCCATCGGTACTCCTAGATGAACTGAATGATGAAAAAACATGAAAAAAAACGTAATGAGGACTTTTTAATAAAAAAAACTAATCAATACTATGCCAATGCAGAGTGATCGATTGAGATCAACGAGTACGCGCCGAATCAATTCATTTCGCGAATATGTAATTTTCGGAGGGATGTCTGAGGTTAGTTCGCTGAGCTATGATGATTTTGTCCATCAAGTTTATCAAATCCGGAGCACTTATCTCAAGATTATCAAAGAACTCATACAATCTTTACTTATAAATATAAAAAATTAAAACCTTAAATTAGTCAAATTTAGAGTGTCTTTTATAATTTTCTAAGCAATGCATAGCACATATTTTTGAACTTTAGCTCAATTTTCTTTTCAACTTTTAGCTGTGTTTTTTAGATTTGAGTGCTCTTAGTTTGTACTTCTTTTAATTAATAGTTTTTTTTATCTTATTACACTTATTTTAATGAAGAAACTAAATTTTCTACTTGTAAAATATTTTTTAGTAATATAGTGGCGTCCTGTAGGCTTCTATAACCAAACTTCATCAATATTTTGTATCTTCTTTAAAGTATAGCATTTGCATCTTGTGTACTTCATAGTCTATATTCTTACAAAATTATATTTTTTTTGTGATATATTATTTTGCATCAATTGCTCTTTTTGTCAATTAATATTTGGTTGATTTTCATTGCATTCGCATTTAGTATTTGACTTAATTTGTGCATTCTTTCTTGATCTTTCTTAAGTCAATTCTTTTGTGATTTCATAGTAAAATTTGCTATTTACCAAACTGTTTTTTTCTAACTTGTCCAAATTTATGTAAACTTATAATTTTCGTAAATACTATCAACTATTATCTTATATTATCAGATACGAATATGATTATGAATACTAAACGAATACCAAAATTCAAAATCAAATCTGTTTTAAATGAATACATATTTGAAGCGAATATTCAACGAATACGAATTTTATGATGGATATGAAATAAAAATTAAGATATGTTACTAATAACTATGCATATATAATAAAAATAAATAATTATATTAATAAGTATTTACAATGCATATATTTTTGACACGTTGACGTCTTTGCATAATTATTTTATTATATATGATATTAAATATTTTTCTCAATAAAAATAATTAGATAATTTATGGAGGTAAAAAATTTTTTCTAAAAGTACATATTATCAAAAATATTATTTAAAAATACTATTTTTTAAAATTTACCAGGGTCCGCCTCTGAGGCCATATCCAAGACAAAATAGCGTTTAGCCTAGAAAATATAATTCCTCAACTCAAGTTTCGAAATTGAAGGGGGATCATAACCCAGGCTTATCCATGAGAAGCTCCGCCACTTATCATAGATGAGTGAAAGGGAGAGATGGGAGATGGAGTGTGCTTGCTTTAATCTGAACCGTACGTCTACAGTCGGCAGCGTTCCATCATCACCTCACATCTTCCCAACGTGCCAGAAGCTTCTCTCACGTGTCACGATTTTCAAACTTAAATATCTGCTTTGAAAGTCGTATCACGACCATTCGACATATTCTACGATGAAACGCCAGTGCTAAGTACTCGCAGGGTGAAATTCTCTTCTTCTTCTTTTTCTGGTTTTTCTTCATAAGACCACTCACTAATTCAAAGGTCAAGCGTGTAATAGATTAATGTACACAATTAATAGTCTGGCCTATTTTCCTTCAATACGTCTCGTATATACAATAGTCTATGAGTGATCTTCTCGATTCATCATATATACCACAAATTCCGTTGCTACGTGCCATCTTCTAGAATTTGACGGCCAGTGTACGTATAAATGAAACAGTAAGGCTATGCTGTGCATAGCATGGATTTATATCTTCGTTTTTAAAATATTAATATTTTATCCGAACTATTTACTATAATCTCCATATATATAAATATAGTTATACACCAATTATATATATATATAACTTTTTTACCATTTTTATATGGAAAAAATATTTCTTCTTTTAATAGTTCAAAATGTTTAAATCAGATGACTTTTAATTATCTAAAAAATAGTAAATAAATTATAAAAAATATAAATATGATCTATAAGTATATTTGCATATGGAGTCAAGGATGAATATTTAGACTTTGTAAATAAAAATATATAGACTTTGAAAAACCAAGTCTCCGTTTACTCTGTTTCCATTCTTGATGTGGAAAATCAAATCTTAATAAAACGTATTTTTTGACTAAAATTCAAGTACGCTTTTTTTTTAAAAAAAATGGTAAGGAAGGACGTGCAACTGGATATTGCTTCCGCACAGGTATTTTTGGGAATGTGTGCATTATTTATTTGTTCATCTGTTGTTTACCTTGTTAATTTGAATTCGCATAGTATAAATATAATTTATCATTTAATTATTAACAGTTTAATTAATATGCTACATGCGGAGAGCGATTTCTATTAAAGTGCCAATAGTATAAAACTGAATTAATTTGCTATAAATTCGTTAGTAGTGACTCTTGAGCCGTACAGCCAGGCGTCATGTGATTGATTCAAAAACGAACCAGAATTTAATGACTCGATAATTAATGGGCAGAACTCAGTACTTGACTCTGTCTTATTGGGTCAAAGTTTGTTAACCAATTAATTGAATAGAAAAACCATACATATTTCATACAATAATTTCATTAACTTTTATAACTTATATAGTACACTAAAAATCTAACTCATTCACTTAACGAGCAAGTTAAATTTAAATCGATCCTGAATGAGTCATGAACGATAATACGAGCTATGATTTTTTATGACAATCCTACCACAACCCATCTATTACGGATTCAAATTTGTTGCTCTTCAATCCCTCCTTTTTCCTCGCTCTTTTTCTCTGAAAGCGGATTCCATTTGGGAAAGAGGAGGGATTGAAGAGCAGCAGATGCCCCACCAGCCCACGCCTCGCATCCCATTTTTGACGGTTCGGGTTGATGACCCGCGCGGCCGTGCTAATGTCGGGATTGGCAATCACGATTCGTTCCATGAAAGAATGAGATTGCCAAGTTCGATCAAACTGAATCTCCAAATTTTCTTATTTTACGTAATTATGCTGATTTTTTTATTATATTAATAAATTTCCGGGTATTGAGGAACCTGTGTTGCATGAGTGCGGGTGCGAGTATCGTATCGGGTACGGTGCGGGTACGGCGGTACGTCAATTTTAAATATTTTAGGATACGGATACTGTAATATATATAATATTTTTTAAATAAAAATAAATATATAATACGTAAAAAATAAAAAAAAATAGATAAGTATAATATATATATATATATATATGTCAATCACTACTAACACAAGTGAAGAGATTGTGTAGCGGTCTAATGCATTAACGGGTGTAGCTTATTTTTTGGGTTCAAATCTCACTCATGCACTTAATTTTTTAAATTTTTTGAGTTTGACCGCATCCAACCGTACCAGACCGTATCGGCTGGTCAAACCGATTAAAATAATTCAATACGCCACGTGACGTACCCGTACCGTACCCAACGCGTACCCGTACCCGATACGCATCCGGTACTTGTTCAGGCTGGATATATGAAGTACCCGGATAACATAGTGAGGAACTGATAAAGGGACGTAAACAACTAATAGACTTTCAAATTTTGACTTACGCGCCAGTGAATTTGCTCAGCAAAAGATCCTCCTCTTGGACAAACTGTCACTGTGCCACATTAATTACCTAGACCTTTTGTTTGACTTTTCAAAGTAAACTATGGGAGAACCATTCTCCCCTAAAAAGTAAAGATCCTATATATTTAGCACGCTTCATGTAAGAAATAGAAAAAATGACAAGCCCAATTAAGCTATCATTTTCCCTCTTTTTCATTTGTTTGCTGTTGTTACAGCTCAAAATTCAAACCAATTCACAACTACTACTCATGACATTCCTGTAGGCGTTATACTCGATTTGAACACAACTGTAGGCAAAATAGGTCAAACAAGCATTCAAATGGCTATGAAAGATTTTTACACAGCAAATAAGAACTACAGTACCAGACTTGTGCTACATACCAGAGATTCTAATGGTGACGACTTTCAAGCTACATCTGCAGGTAATAAATTACTTTTGATATATTAGCTCCTAGCTAGTGTTTGAGTGAGAGAAAAATGCTCTTTTAGATAACAGAAACTGTCGATGCGGGTGCGAAGACACGATAATGTTTGGGTGAGGTGATATGATAATTTTCAAAAACTATAGATACAGATGCGGCTCTATATAAATCAGAATCAAACTATCACTTTTCATATTGAAACTAACTCGGATTATTAAAATTAGAAAACTAAAACCCACACAAAACATTAAACAGTAAACACTAATCATACATTCCTTCTTCCTCTGAGTCCATAACGTTTGAGTGTTAAGTCCCAAGTACTAGATATAAGGTTTTAGAAATTCTGTCGAACACCTTATGTGCAGACCAAGGCAGAGACCCAGAAATGTCATGTAAGAAAACCAGTAATGGACTACTTATAATAAAATACAGAGACTTGAAAGAGTGCAACACAAATAGCATAATACTCTCAAATTAAGGATTGATTTCAGTAAACTATGTGGTCAGACAAACACATACATACTTCCATCTCAATCTTCTGTTTCACTACATATCACTTCCTACAATTAGGATTCTAAACTTCAGTATACTTGCAGCACTGAACTTACTACAAAAGATGAAGACGGTAGCAATCATAGGACCTCAGACATCTTCACAAGCTGTCATTATCTCTGAAATCGGCAACAAGAGCCAAGTACCGGTTATTTCTTTCTCAGCAACCAGCCCAACACTTTCCTCCATCCAGGTACCGTACTTTATAAGAACAGCAATAAACGATGCTGAACAGGTATATACCATTACCGCTCTAATCAAAGTCTATGGATGGCGAGAGGTAGTTCCGATCTATCAAAATACTAACTTTGGACGGGACTTTGTCCCCTACCTTGCCGATGCGCTACAAGAGATTGATGTCCGCATTCCATACCGCAGCTTAATAAATGAATCATCAACTGATGACCAAATTCAAAAAGAGCTATACAAATTACAAACTATGCAAACAAGGGTGTTTGTTGTGCATATGACACCTTCAAAGGGTTCTACTCTATTTTTAAATGCTAAAGAGGTAGGAATGATGAGCAAAGGGTATGTATGGATCATGACAAATGGAGTGATGAATGTTATTGACACTTTCAATCCAAAAGTAACCAGTTCAATGGAGGGAACTCTAGGAATACGACAATACACACCCAAGACAGAGGAGTTGGAGAATTTCACAACAAGGTGGAGAAAGATATTCCAAGAAGACAGTGGGGAAGTTGATGGACATTGTGAAATTAGTACCTTTGCTCTGTGGGCATATGATACAATCTATTCATTGGCAATGGCAGTAGAAAAAGTTTGGACTAAAAATGCCAACTTCTCAATGCAATTTCCAATGGACCACAACTATTCAGTGCACTTGCCTGTCTTTCCCGATGGACCGAAGCTACTTAATGCAATTTCCAATATCAACTTCAGAGGTTTGAGTGGCAATTTTGAATTGAAAGATGGGCAACTACAGTCCTCTGTGTTTGAAATAATAAATGTGGTCAGAGATGGGATAAGACAAATTGCATATTCGAGAGGGCAACAAGGATTAACGAGAAATATCTCTGCAAGCAATGACAAGACTTCTTCAACTTTGCCATCTGATTTAAACCCTGTCATTTGGCCAGGAGAATCAAAAATAATCCCAAAAGGTTGGGAAGTCCCAGTCAGTGAAAGAAAACTACGTGTAGGCGTGTTCAAAAGTTCTTTTTTATGCAAGTGGATGAAGATCCGGTGACACATGCAATAATACCAAGTGGGTACGCGGTTGATGTTTTTGAAGCAGCAATAAAGCGATTGCCTTACGCAGTCCCGTACGAGTATGAACATTATGGGGTGGTATCAGATGTTAGCTCACTAACCTATAATGATTTTGTCTACCAAGTGTATCTTCAGGTAAGCTATATCTGCTTCACCAAGCCTTTTTTCTGTGGTAATATGTTTCAACTGACCCTTGTCAAGCATTTACTGGAAAGAGTATACCTGAGAAATCATTTATCTTCACCAAGCTTTTTTTCCCATTTATCTTCGAACTAAAATCATTAATTCCTTATATTTACAGAAGTATGATATGGTAATAGGGGACATTACAATAAGGTACAACCGTACGCTTTATGCTGATTTCTCAGTGCCATTCACCGAGTCAGGAGTAGCAATGATTGTGCCAGTCAAGGAAGCTGCAACTAGAAACTCATTAATTTTCCTCCGGCCTTTAACTGTTGATCTATGGTTCGCGTGCTTTGCATTTTCGTATATACCGGCATTGCGATATTGATATTGGAGCCAAAAATCAGGAAGTCCCTCGGGGGCTCAATATCAGGGCATCTTGGAACCGTAGTATATTTATCTTTTTTTGCATACCGTAAGTACATATCTTCAATGAAAAAATTGTATGAGTGTACCTAAAAAAATATTAAATTGACAAAAACAAACAACTTTAAGGGATTAGCTTTTTTTTTTTGAAGTAAATCTTTAGGGGATCACTAGTTAATTTCATCTTAAACTAACAAGTATACAAATGATTGTAGAAGAGAAGCTAGAGAGCATCCTGTCAAAGATTGTTGTCATTGTTTGGGTTTTTTTCCTGCTTGTGTTGACTTCAAGTTATACCGCTAGTCTCTCCTCAATGCTAACTGCACAGCAGCTTGAACCGACAGTAACTAGCGTCAATGAACTCATTAAGAATGGTGATTATGTCGGATATGGAAAAGGTTCCTTTGTGAAGGGCGTGCTTGAAGAACTCAATTTTGATAAATCGAAGATAAAGAGCTATCATTTTGAGGATTTTGCTGATGCACTCCAGAAAGGAAATTCAAATGGTGGTGTTGCTGCTATAGTAGATGAAAGACCATACATCAAGTTAATCCTTGCCAAACATTGCAAGTCATACACAATGATTGATATTTATAAGAGTGCAGGGTTTGGATTTGTAAGTTAGCCACCACTATTTCATTTACTAGAAAGTAGAAACTACATTGTATTGTCATATTTAATGTTTCTAAAAAAGTTTTTCAACTTGCAAGCATAGAAAACTTTCCTAATTAAAAAGTCATGAGAATAAATCCTCCTTAAACAAATTCTTGAGTTTGTATCCAAAATGACCATTATTTTACCATTCAGGAGTAAAAAGAGTGAACTACGAACGTTTTTTTTTCATGTTTATTTTTTTAATTATTAGATTATAGGTATGGAAAATTGGCCTCCTGTTTTTATCTGCCTGATTTCGAGTTGTTTGAACAGGCTTTCCCAAAGGGTTCACCATTAGTTCCAGACATTTCAAGAGCAATTCTAAATATAACTGATGGGGACGACATAATCCAGATCGAAAAGAAATGGATTGGAGACCAGAACTGCCAAAACAATGGCAGCATCATGGAATCAAACAGCCTAAACTTTCTCAACTTTTGGGGGCTTTTTCTCATCACAGGAGTTGTTTCCACCATCAGCCTACTAATATCAATAATCATTTCACTCTGCAAGAAACGACAAAAGATGATCAAAACTACGAGTCTGGAAACGAGCTCAGATGAGACAGATGACACTGAATCCTTTCCCTCTATGAACCATGAGGAAAACTCGGGTGACTATTTCAGGCCACCGTCACCCGAAGGAGATACTAACTCTTCACCAGAGAACAATTACCAATAAGATGTTCTGATTTCAGTTTTCATTATAGTTTACTAATTTCAAATTAAAAATAGTATTTTATTTTTTTAAGATTATGTCAACAGTCACATATAAGTTGCTCTGATAGTTGAATTTCTGGGGCACTATATTTTACAATTAGTATTGAATAGTATATAAGCATCATTTGTGGATGTAAATCATGTAATCAAGTAGATGCAGATAGTTTGTAATTTCTACAGCAATAATTAAGTATGTCAGGATTTTAAGCATTAAGCAAGCTGCCCGATCATCCAAATGTTGAATATTATGCGGAGTGATATTATCTTCTTCTTTTTTTAAGACAATCTAGAGAACTATTGGATGTAACGCTGCCGAGATTAAAGAGTTGGTGAAAACTTAAAAGGGTAAAAATATGTTTAAAAAAAGAAAAGAGAATCCAAATGTTGGGAAAGCATACCTGAATCAAACTAAGAGCTCTCGCACCTCTCAACATTAAGATGTTCTGACAGTGTATAGCAAGTTAAGTCACGGAATCTGTTCTAGTGTTGTAGTGGAGCCAGCCAATTGACACTTCAATTCAGCTTCATAGCATTTCTTCATTAAGATATATTGGAGCTAGCCGCTTATTGAGACCAATCCGATCAGAGTATGAGCGCCTCGCCGACTGAGTGAGGTGTGGGCCGTATGGCCGTATCCCACTTCCCAGGCAGAGACGGAGAGGCGTGAAGAGCAGAGAAGAGAGACGACTTACTGTTGGGCCTAATGGGCCTTCAGCTCTTTTTGTTTACTTCCGTTGTGATAATCTATTACTCTCTAAAATCTTTATTGGGAAGCAACCAACGAACTTTCCTTAATGATTAATATTATGAAACAAACCGACCAGATTTGACTTTTCATCTTCCATGCACTTACCTTAACTATATTCTAAAGCGTTTTAGGATTTAAAGAAGTTTTTTATTAGTATTTTTTCTTTTGATTGAATTGTGCTGCTGAGATCAACAGAATGATGAAAAAACATGAAAAATAAAGAAATGAGGACTGTTTAATAAATGTTAATAACGTAACACGCCTTAGTTAACAAATTAAGCAAGCAAGAAATTACCAAGTCCTTCTCATTTGACTTTTCTCAGATTGTAGAACATGTATGTATAAATATGTATCCCCATACTGAAGAGAGCTAGCATTGGTATATACGTCTGATCGTACAAGATGGAAAGATCAACCAACATAACGAATTTTCAGTTCCTCTATTGGATCTTATTTTCAGTTGGTACTGCTCAAAATTCGAGTGAAAGCACACCAGCTTTGTTTCATGCTGGTGTTATACTCGATTTCAACACCCTTTTAGGCAAAACTGGTCGAATGAGCATTGATTTAGCTATAGCAGATTTCTACGCAAATCATGCGAATTTTAGTACCAGACTGGTTTTGTTGACAAAATTCATCATGTCATCTTAATTCATCCGCAATATTAATTAATAGTCATTGCTTGATCCAATTATAATTCAGGGCCAATTACTTTTTTCATATACCCACAAATTAAACCTACTGCAAAGATGTTACATAATTACATACAATTGGAACTACTTGGGGTTATGAGACGCTTCTTTCTCTTTGCAGCACTGAAGTTGCTACATAAGATGAAAACTGAAGCGATCATAGGACCACAGAAATCTTCACAAGCTGTTCTTGTGAAACTCCGTAAATTTTAAAATAATAAAATATAAAAATATATAATTAAATAAAAATATGAGAAAAATACATATAATAAATATTATGATTTTGGAAGAAGAAATTTTAAAATTTAAAATATATCTCAAAAATCAATTAAAAATTTATTAAAATATAAATAATCTAATTCCAAATTGAGTAGATGAAAAAAATATATATTTTTTTTATATATTCAAATTCGATAAAATAATTAACAACAATAATAATAAACATTATGATGATGATAGTTAATTAATTAAAATACACACTTTGTAAAGTATAGATTTAAGAGTTTAATTAAAGAATAAAACCCAAAGTTTAAATTAAAATATATAGATATTAGAATAATTTAAATCATAACTAAGTAAACGAAATAAACATCTTGATCCATTGATTTAATGATTTGATGGAGAAACTAATAACAATGATAATAACAGTAATAATATTAATTAGTTAAAAGAAAAAGTTTGAATTAATGAAACCTAACTTAATGGTTAAATTAAAGAATATAAATTGATTAATTTTGACAAACTCTAATAATCGAATCATCATAAAAATAAATAAATAATTTGATCAATTAAATTAAAATTCTGACTGTCACACAAATAACCGTACGAATTTGATCACAGACAATCTGAAATGACCCTAAAATCAATTTTTTCTCCATATTTTTTTTTTTTTTCTTTTCTTTCCTTTCCTTTCTTTCATTTCCTTCCTCTCTCTCTCTCTCTCTCGTGACCGCCTCACCCTCTTCCCCTCTCTTTTTTTTCTTTCCCCAGCGACCCAACACCAAACCCTCCCTTTGAAATTCCTTATTTTTTGTCACCCGATGGACCAAGCTCCTCTCACTCTCTGAGCTATTACAAAACCCCTGACAACTCCCCAAGCCCCATCGCCTCTCCTTTACACTGTGATTTCCACCCTCATCTGAACTCTCAAAAAGAAACAATAATAAAAAAAAACACTATATAGATCTGATTACCCGTTAATTAATACAGATATATCTAAAATTCTAAATGCACCTCAGGTCATATATATATGTGTGTTGTTGATTCAGAAATCAGACGATGGACAAGAAGAGCAGTGATTATTTGCGCAGAAATAAGTCAGAAGATGAACTTTATGGGGCTCAATATCAGGGCTTTATGGGGTGGTATCAGATGTTAGCTCACCAACCTATAATGATTTTGTCTACCAAGTTTATCTTCAGGTAAGCTATATCTGCTTCACCAAGCCTTTTTTCTCGTGGTAATATGTTTCAACCGACCCTTGTCAAGCATTTACCGGAAAGAGTATACCCGAGAAATCATTTATCTTCAACAAGCCTTTTTTCCCATTTATCTTCGAACTAAAATCATTAATTCCTTATATTTATAGAAGTATGATATGATAATAGGGGACATTACAATAAGGTACAACCGTACGCTTTATCTTTCTTTCTCGCTGCCATACACCGAGTCGGGAGTAGCAATGATTGTGCCGGTGAAGGAAGCTGCAACTAGAAACTCATTAATTTTCCTCTGGCCTTTAACTGTTGATCTATGGTTCGCGTGCTTTGCATTTTTCATATATACCGGCTTTGCGATATTGATATTGGAGCCAAAAATCAGGAAGTCCCTCGGGGGCTCAATATCAGGGCATCTTGGAACCATAGTACATTTATCTTTGTTTGCATACCGTAAGTACATATATTTAATGAAAAACTAGTATGAGTGTGTCTAAAAAAATTAAATTGACAAAAACAAACATCTTTAAGTGATTACTGTTTGTTTTTTTGAAGTAAATCTTTAGGGGATCACTAGTTAATTTCATCTGAAACTAACAAGTATACAAATGAATTGTAGAAGAGAAGCTAGAGAGCATCCTGTCGAAGATTGTTGTTTTTGTTTGGGTTTTTGTTCTGCTTGTGTTGACTTCGAGTTATATTGCTAGTCTCTCCTCAATGCTAACCGCACAGCGGCCTGAACCGACAGTGACTAGTGTCGATGAACTCATTGTTTACCCCTAAAATATTTAGAGAAAAATCACACAAAATTTTGACAAAGATATCCCCTAGAACAGAGCATTTTCAATCCTAGTACTAACCGTACTCGGGATTTAATGGTCGATGTCCCAAAGACAAGTTTGTACTCGTGGTGTGTATATGCACTTTCAAAATCCCCATGCTAGCCGCATGCGGATACAAGAAAATACACGAACTCGACAATGTGTGAAGTATGAACCAAGCCTTATGCATTCCTAAAAATCCCCATACTAGCCGCATGCAGACTTAGGGAGACACACACAGGCCTGGAGAATGCATGAAGTATGAAATGCATTAAAAATTTATTAATATTGGAGACGTGTGATGGTAAGCAAAATTTACCATAAAATACAACATGATAAAAAAATTCAATTGAAATGATTTTTTTTTTCTGATTGGATAAGAAGCCTTTGGGGTGCAACTAAGGGGTTGGTTGGGATAATTTCATAGATTATGGAGAAAACAGATGTTACAAATAGCAGGTGTTAGTGCAAAGATGACAAGTAGAACCTTTATTTAATTGATATGGTCTGTAATTTACACTTAAATGTGAACCGCACTAGCTGGACCTATGGATCAAAAGAATAAATTCATGGCATATAACTACTGATATAGACTGGGAGTAGTTAAGCGAAGGGAACGCTTACAAATGAAATTTCTGCCTCGTCTCAATTCTTCCTTCCTAACGATGAGAGAGAAATGAGAGAGAATGAAGGGATAAAAGAAGAAATGAAGTGATTCTTACTGATGTCAGAAGAAAGGAGCTCACTTCCACACAACTGAAATAGCAAAATTAATGGCTTGGTGAGTCTAATTAAGGTGAGGCGACACTGTTGAAGTCATGAACTTGTTTAATTAGGCTCGTAAGGGTGTATTCCCAAGAAGAGAAAATGGGGTAAAAAAGAAGGAACTTCAAAAGGGGCGAAATTCAAATGAAAGAAGTGAATACTGGTAATTATATTAGTGTTTGAATGAAGACAAGGAAATGACTTGAAATGGTAAAAGGGTGATTCTAATAGGATTACCAGACAAAATCGCAGTGTACAGAGTACCATAACTAACAGCTATACAATGTAGCCAATCCTCTCCAGTAGCAACCTGGAAACAAGGGAGTTAATTAGTGTAGGAATGGAGATAATGTTGAAAACAAGTAACTGCACACTGACGCTCTCAAAGAGAAGATTCTCCATACCAGAATTGGATGAGCATGAACGAAAATATAATTCATGAATAAACCTGGTCTAATGTATTGAAGACTCATAAATAACTGAATTTCAAAAGGATGGGTGAACCAGTTTTTGACTAAAGAAGATAAGGAACTAACAAAATTATGTCAAAAGTGCTAACGGATAGCCAGTGACAATTCTAAGCTCAAGAACACCCTCACAACAAACACAACCAGGACTGATCCAAGTCATTGAATTATAGCATCAAAGGCCGAAATATTGCACCGAGCAATCCGTGGGATTTGATGAAGAGCAAGGAAGCACAAATGGGAGACAAAGGTGGTCACATAAAGAGATCCGTAGAGTCACGAAAGAGCAAGAGAAGGGATGCGACCTATATAAAAGGACCTCCATAGCAAGCAGTAAAAGAGACCCCCGCCAATATTAAAAATCTAGTATCCTAAAACCTTTGCCGGACTATTCCCCCGAGAAAATCGAAAATCTAGTATATTGAACCTTTGCTAGAATACTAAATTCTCTCGAAAATAAAAGGAGAAAGCTCTTCATTTTTAGCTAGGTAGATTCCTATACTAATGTAGTTGTATACTATCTCGATGTAAAGATCAATCGAGCAAATACAATCAATATTTTGTTCTATGCATTGATCCCTATCTCTTTATTCATTCTCTCGTTAAGTCTACATGAGCCGTTTTTTTTTTTCCTTTTCTCTTTGGTTTTCTTTAATAGTTTCATTTTTTTTTTATTATTATTGTTTGACATCAATTGTATACAAGCCAATGAACTTCTCATAATGCTCGAATTACAATTCGAGAAAAAGTGAGGCCGACTTTTGAACTTTTCTTTACTCAAGTTTCATGCTATCATCTTACTCTAAAAAAAAAATCGAATTTTTTTCTTTTCATCGCTTGAACCTTGTTAGTGATGACTTATTTAAACATTTGCTTAGATAATAGTAAACTAAAACTTCTAAAAATAATATACTTTACTTGTGACTGAGACTTTGTATATTCTATTTTTTTTTTTCTCTCTCTTTTCTTTTCATAAAAAAAATCTCTTTTATGTTAAACCTTGATTGATCTCTGATCTGATCAGCTGAGTACGGTTAGTACTGGCTTAATCAGATCATGAGATGAGCCTAAGATATGGTATATCACTTCTTTTAATAAATATGTAAAATGATTAGTCTTTTCTTAAACTAACTCTTTCTTATTTTGATCTAAACCCTGCTGAGTACGGTTAGTATTGGCAGAGGTGAAGATCTAAGCCTAAAAAAAAAAACACAAACAATCACAAATTTATTTCCTTCCTGTCTTGATATTGCCTCTTTTGAAATATATTTCTGTTTTCTGATAATACATAATCAAGATACACTAAGAACACTCAAATAAGAACTGCATACGGCTAGTATGGGTTCATATCATTCCTGCATGGGGTTACCATGGGGATTGATTAAATTATGCACAGTATCAGATCTTGGAACTAAATCTAATGGTACTCTGAGCACGGCTAGTGCTGGAGTTATGAGAATAACTAAATTCTGAGCACAGGTGTTGCTAGAATAATGAAAGATGGATAAACTCTTCATAAAGGGGTTATTTACAAAATTACTTTAATATAAAGGATGATGCTGTGCAAAATTTAATCAATTCAAAATTATGCTCCCACATAGTTTTCATGAGTCTAACCAGGGTCAAAGTACACGAAAACTATGTTTAGAGTATTATTTCAATAAGAAACACAATACTGGTATAGAAAGGTGAATAAAAAGGCTGAAAATTGTATAAAAATGGAAAAAGGGAAAATAATAATCCAATTTCTCTCAAAATTTACCAGCATTTAGGAGACACTAAAATAAAACTCTTCAAAAAAATTTCACATTTTTCTGGATTTTTATTCGATTTTCTGTGAATTTCCTAAGTTCAAACTTTACAGAATATGCATTTTCCATTTATTTCGAAATTTGCTTGAATTTTTCTGCTCCTGGATAAATTACTACAAAACACTGCCAAAACAATATTAAATAAAAAAAACTTCTCAATGCGAAAAATGTTTTTAATAAGTTTCTTTACTCAAATACGCAATTTATTTACATAGTTCTTAAACAAAAATTATCAAAATGCCAAGAATACCCTCTGACTTTCCTTTTACTGACAATAACAAATAAATTGAATAAACTGTAGCAATCTATGAATTTGACATATTTATTTTATTTTATATTTTTATTCTCTATGAAGAGTATAGCCTAACTGTAGATTTTGAGATAAAAATACAAAGTTTTGAGCATCCAAATGCCCTAATTACTCTTAACTGTCCATTAATTACAGTTTTAACTCTTTAGACAAAATCACTTGAAACTTAACCAAAATGGCGTCAAATAAATAATTTTTAAAAATAAAAGTTATTTTAAACTACCCAAAGTGTCTTACTGTCACTTTGTCCCAGTATGGTATTTTAGAGATTTTTCATAAAAAGCCAAGAATTTGACTAATTTTGCATTCTTCTCTTGAAAATTATAAGAAACCCCATTTGAGTTGGACCATTCTGCAAACATGACATATATATTTTATTTTATATTCTTACACTCTATTATAAATAATGTTTAACTGAAAATTTTCAAATAAAAATATTAATCTCTGAATGTTCAATCTTATAATTTTGTAAAATGCAATTTTATAATTTTATAATTTTGACCCTTGAATGAAAATGGGCCTGTAAAAATGTTTAAATCAACTAAAATAAAAAATTTTCTCAAACAAAATTGTTCCTAACCTTCTATACTGTATTTCTGTTAATAACTTTAATGAGGAAAAATTCAAAATTATTTTCTATTCATTTTGCTTTGAACATCTTCACTAATAGATGACAATCTGTTTATAGTGGACTCAGCCCGAGAGAAAAAAATTCAGTCCATGATAAAAAAAAAAAGGTCTAAGACATTCAAAAAATCCCAAAAATTAATAAATAATGAAAATACAAATAAAATAAACTTATTTCAAGATTTACCCAAAACTTTAAATTAAATTAATTTCTAAATTCTTCATATTTTGCATAAAATTTTCTAAAATTAAAAAATATATATTTTTCATATAAACATAATAAAAATAAAAAATGAATGTACTCTTTTCTTGAATAATAAATGATTCACAAAAAGAAAATATATATAAATCTTTTACATATTCATAGTAATAATCATAAATATTTTTTTGATAATAAAAATATATAATATTTTCCATCAATAACAAGCATAATTAAATACACATAAATAAAATAAAATTCAATCTTAGTTAAGTAAATTCATTTACTTTCTTAAAATCCATAAAATATAAAATAAATAAATATATAATAATACTCCTAATTTGTAAATATTTTTAAGTGGATGTATTATTTCTCCTTTAAAAATAAACTTTTTTTTTAAAATAATAAATAAAAATACAACTATAAATAAGTTAAAAAAATATATATAAATAAATAAAATTCTCTTTTCACATAAATAAAATAAATGAAGTAATTTAAAATTTACTTCTTATAGATAAAAAATGAAAAATTTATTTTCAAATAAATAGAATAAATAAAATAAATTATAAATATCTTCTAAAAGGTAAAAAAAAATAATTAAATATTAAATTCAGTTTTTAGGTTATGAACTCGCAAAACGTTTCGATTTCATAATTCAAAAATCCATTTAAGACGATCAAGTGATTTAAATCTCATCCGTTCTTATAATAAATAAACCTCATAAAACATATAAAACTCAGGTTTATTACCCAGGTTATAAGTTGACAACGCGTCAAATTTCATAATTTGGAAGATCAGTAAAAACCATTAAGTGACCCAAATCTCACCGGTTTGCTAATAAGAAAATCTAATAAAGTCCAAAACGCTTAGATTTTAAATCCTAGGTTGTAGGTTGGCATAGTGCTTCAAACTTTATAATTTAGAAGATCAGTAAATGACTAAGTGATCCAAATCTCACCCATTTTTTGATAATGAAACCTAATAAAGCCCCAAACGCTCAGGTTTACATTGCCTGGATTATGAGCTAGCATAGTTTCATAATCTGGAAGATTGGTAAGACAGGTTAAGTGACCCAAATCTCACATGTTCCCGATAAATCAAACCTAACAAAGCCCAAAACGCTCGAGTTTAAACATCCTAAATTATAAACTCATAGAGTTTCATGATTTAGAAGATCAGTAAGATAATTAAGTGGACCAAATTCACCATCTTCTGATAATTGAATCTATAAGGTATAAGAACACCCAGATTCACCAGTCTCGTATTATGGTTTGAGCTACCACACAGGTTCATTAAAACAACAAAACCAAGGATAATTGTTGTTGATTAGTTCTCGTTACTCAAAATGACCTATTTAATTGATTTTATTTATATTCTAATTCTTTCTTCTTAGCATCGAAGGTTCCTCGGGTTCATAGCCCAGGGTAATTAACAGTGAGGGCTTGCGCTCACTGGAATAATAAGGTTCCCACAATCACTAAAAAAAACCTTTGGATGTATAATCCTAAAAATAAATACATAAATATACATTCGAGGGTGGTACCGTGTCCTTCTTCCGCCGTTCTCATTAGATTCTTTTCTGAGTGAGGAGAGGCGCGAAAAAGGGTCGCACAGGATCTGGCACGCCCGGTGGGACCATTGTTTTCCTTCCGTTCACTAAGAAGAAAAGGAATAGAACATAAATAAAATAAAATAAGTCATTATTAAATAATCATGAGTAACTAATTGAAATTGGAGTTTGTTTGTGTTTGCAGGAAATGGCGTTCTTCAGCAACAACTTGAACTCCAACGTCAACAACAGCATGGTTCCTCTTCCGATGAGCTTTGCTCAGGATGCTCTAGGAAGGAACTACTTCTTCGTTGGGACGATTCCTCAAATCCCGACGATACCACAGCCTGCTCCAATGGCTCCTATTATGGTCACTCCAATTCCGCAACCACTTCAAGCCGTGGAAGAGGATGATGAATGCTGCTTCTACCTCACTGAGAAGGGCATTCGTAACAACATAATGGGAACTCCTCCTCAACCTCAAAAGAAAAGCAGGTCATATCGGAGAAAGATGGCTGCGGCATCATCCTCCCGCCCTGTGCCAGCGTCAGCACCACAACATGCCCCAAGGCTCAATAAGAAAAGAGCTTTGGAACAATATCAGGATCAACTGGTGGCTAGGCCAGCTGTCCCGGTGGCCAATTCATTCTCACCACTGAGAGTGGTAAGGAACAACTCTCATACTGGTCAAATACGTCGTGTCTGGGAGGTTCCACAACCACGCCCCCAGCAAGCTCAAGTGCACAGTGATAGACCAAAACCCCCTACCTCTACCAATGTCATCTATCAGGCGCATAAAGCCATGAAAGAAAGAAAGCAACGAAGGTGGCAACGAAGGACGGATGAACATATCCAACAAGTTCCTATCCCAGTTCGGGAATCTGTAAAGACCCGGCTAACATTCCCCAACCACAGGGAGCGAACTGTCTACGCTCCCCGGGAATCAGGGAGGCAGTTTAAACCTGAGGCCCATAAGATGAAACAAATGTGGATTCCAAAGGGAAGTCCTTCTCAACAGGCACACGAAGACCCTCTCAGAGAGTGTATTTAGTCGATTGGGACATAAAGTTAAATATGGACCACCACCTGTGAATAAAAATCTAGTTATAACTACGTCAAACCCAAGTCACAAAAAACGACGAGTGGTAGAACAAGCCGAGCAGCACTTCTCAGTATACATGGCCCACGTAGGAGTTGATGATTATGAAGAAGATGATGTTCCAGAAGATATCACGAATGTGTTCTTTGAGCCAGATCTCGCGAGGGCTCATGTGATAGTAACAAGAGGTAATAGTAGAAATACTAACCCGAGAGATGGAACACACAAATTGTCAAAGAAAATGAAAGAGGTCGTCAAGAAGACCCTAACAAAGAAGATGATGAGGTTAGCGATTCAGGGACAGTTAATCCCGATGAATTGCTAAAAGTTCGTTTAAAGCTACAAGAACAACAAATTGCAGTGCAACAAAAAGAAATAAAAGAACTCAAGAAACAAAATGATGAAATATTTAAGATGATGCGGTCCATGCGAGCCTTCATGATGGGAGGTAAGGTTGCGTCAAATGAGAACCCAAAAGGAAAACCCGAAGAGGTGAAAGATGATAATGAAATAGAAGAAAGACCGAGTACAAATACTAGAAGACCATATAGAGAGGTAAATCGTTCCAATGAGAACACTTCTCGAATGCACGATCATCAAAGCATAACCAAGAAAGAGGTGCAGGAGTTGGTCGGACAACAGATACAAATGATTGGGGGAGGATACATACCTACACCCGCAAGGAGATGTGGAAGACCATATCCTGCATTTTACGATCAGGTTGATTACCCAAAAGGGTACGTTATCCCAAAATTCAAGTCCTTTTCTGGCGAGGGAACAAGGGATGTAAACCCAGATCAACACTTGGCACATTTTGTTGCCTCATGTGGAAATACGGGAGGTATTGATGCCCTTCTGCTGCGACAATTCCCTCAAAGTTTAACCGGAATTTGCATTTCAATGGTACTACTCATTAGAAAATGATAGTATCGGTACATGGGATGAAATGGCCGATGCCTTCGAGCCAAATTTGCGATTATGATTGATACAACAAACCTAGTGGATTTAGCAAATGTGAAGCCCAATCCGGTGAAAAGATGTCGAGAATACATCGCTAGATGGAGAAATCGAGCGTTAAGTGTGATCACAAACTAACACAAGAAGAAGCTGTTGAGTTTATACTCAGAAACATCTCCAAAGAAATGAAGCCTTATTTAAGTGTTGCGTCGATCCGCACTTATCATGATTTGATCAAAAGTGTGGCCAGACTCGAGAAGACGTTACATCCAAAAATGGAAGATGGTGCCTCGGCGTCCCGACCCCAAAGAAGTGGGAAAGTCAACACCCGAGTAGCTTATATCCCCAACAGAAATAAAGGGGTGGCCAATACAAATACAACAAACAACACCGGCATGAACAACAACGGTGGAAACAAACAAATGAATGACAAGTCGATGATGGAAGGAGGTTCTAGACTCATCACAACTTTGAAAGAAAAGAAGAGTAAACCTTACTCCTTTCGCAGAGATCGAGTGGCTAAAATTTTCAGTGATTCATTGAAGAACGGACTTCAATTGCCTGAGTGCAAGCGTCCGGCAGATATGGGGAAATCTGACGACCCAAACTACTGCCCATATCACAGAATCTTGGGACACACCATCGAAGATTGTTGGGTATTTAAGGATTGGGTGGAGAGAAAATACCGAGATGGAGAAATCGCTCTACCGAAAAGCATTCTGCAGGATCCAGCGCCCCATGAGCAGTCCAATCATGTCTTCTGCCAAGAGGAGAAGGTAGATGATGATGAAAAACCTTGGGTAGTGCACTTATCCAAAAAAGCGAAGAAACTGCTCAAATCCCTTCAAAAGGAACTTAGCATAAAATGGAGAAATGAGGTTACACCCGTCGTACCTTCTCAGCCTAAAGAAATAAAAGTATTTTATAAGAAGAACGAGGGTAGTAAAAAGAAGAAGAATAGGAAACGAGCCAAGCAAACGGACATACAAAAGTATGTAGATGCTCTCGAAGAGTATAACCACAGTAACCGATACCGGCCATCCTACGAGATTATATCCCGAAGAAAGTCCGGGATAAGTTGATGGGAATTCCCGATGAAGAAGAAAAGCATGTCAAAGCAACCAAAGAAAGGGAAAGAGAAAATAGTCGAAGAAGAAGAAGAAGACATCGAAAAAGTAGAAGTTGAGACGATAGATTTCAATTATGAAGATGATGATGAAAATATATGGGGGGAGGCGTGTCTAATGATGAGCCACATTGATTTCTACGATTATGAAGCATGTGACATGGTAGTTCATGATGTTGAATCTGAAGAAGAGAACTTCTCATCATTGAGAAAACTCTTTTGTCCTAAAGAAGAAGGAGAAACAAGCAAGCCTAAAACCGTAAACTGTAAAGTTGTATTGCGATCAGGCGCTCAAATTCCCGAAAGACAAGCTCCGAAGGAAGCAAGTAGAGGGAAAGATAAGGCTTTGGAAAAGAACAAGGATATTAATCCTATTGATAAGTCAAGTGATAAAATGAGGTTGGTAGCAGAAGAATACAATATTATGGCTCATTTGCGAAAGATACTGCGCTTCTCAGTGTCTTTGACGCATTAATGATGTCGCAAGAGTTACGGGATGTCTTGATTTGTGCATTACGAAATCCCGAACAATATAAGTCATACTTCGCAGACAAAAGCTTGCAAGAGGCTCTTTACATCAGCGGCCGTATGGCCGGTATCAACTTCACTGATGAAGATCTACTGATAGGGACCGCTGATCATAACCGGCCCTTGTTCATCACTGGAGAGTGCGAAGGACAAAGACTTAATCGCATACTAATAGATGCAGGATCATCTATCAACATCATGCCCCTAAAAACATTGAAAACCCTTGCGTTGGATATTAAATTATTGTCAAATGAAAAAGTGACCATCCACGGGTTTAATCAGAATTCTCAAAGAGCGTTGGGCGCTGTGAATCTTGCCTTGAATTTTGGGGTGTTAAAAACAGAGGCAAAATTCTACATAATAAATGCTGATACATCATACAAGGCTCTATTAGGTCGTCCATGGTTACATGAACACCGCATGGTGGCTTCGACCCTTCACCAGTGCATAAAATATGTGAAGGATGGAAAACAAAGAAGAATAAATGGTGATATCAGGCCCTTCGGCGTACATGAAGTCAAGTACGAAGAGGCAAGATATTTTAACTCACCAGAAAAGGCAAGGTTGAGCGAGTCAAATAGGAAGAAGCTTGAAAACCGGGCAAAACAGGTGCATAAAGCAGTGCCTACCTCAGCAAAATCTATGCCGATTATCCTGAAGAGTAAAGGAAAAGAGCGAGAGATAGTCAAGCCTCTTGTTGAACCAGTTTATGATACGTCATCAGACGAAAATGAGAGGATAATGTTTTACCGTAAATCGGTGGCTATGTCTAACAATGCACCTGTATTGGGAGCATCATCGAGTGACGATTCGGCTAAGGAAGAAGTAATATTCTATCCAGCGAAAGCTCTGAGTCACATCCCCATTTTAGGAGCATCAACCGATGAAAGCTCGGAAGCAAACGAAGAATCAAGTGATAGCCAGAAAAGCGACAGAACCACTTCTGAAGATTCTCGAGAATCAGAATATGAAGAATCAGAGGAAGAAGTGATATACCGTCCTAAGATGAGGAATGACACAAGTGATGAAGGTGAAGAGTCATTACAAGTTAATCAAGACAAAAAGAGAACCATCGGGATAGCTAAGAACACAAGCAAAATTAAAAACGAAGGATTTAATTGTAATATGATGAGTGATTTGTCTAAGGATCAAGATTTTGCTGCCATAAGTGGAAAAAGAGAGGAAGAATATTATCTTGAACTTTCGACTGAAGAAATGAGACCAAAGAATAACTCAACCATTAGAAAGGTAGAAGACGACAATGCTACATGTTTCACTGTCATCTGCACTTGCACACGGAAGGATGCTCTGTGAAAGGGATGTCGAAAGAAGAATAAAAATTGAAAAAAGAAGACATTCCAATATTGATTATCCGAAAGAAGTTATAGAGATAGAGGACAGTGAAGATGAAGATGCTCCTATACAAATTATAGAGATAATCGATCTAGACAGTGATGAAGCAAGTGGATCAGGGACCGCACCGCTTGCAATGTGTTATTCATTCTATGAAGGTCTAACAATTAAAATATTTGAGCTTTGGTGTGCTCAGGGGTTCGAAGTCCCTAAAGTTGGCAAAGCTAAGAGACAAAATATTAACTTAGCTATGAGGCCAGATTATTGTTGGTACCACCAAATTGCTTGCCATAATACTAGGGATTGTGTAATTTTTAAAAACCTAGTCCAGACTAAATATGAAGCAGGAGAATTTGATATACCTGAGCACTTTATCAGACTCCCGTGTGAATTGGTGCCAACAGAAGAAGACGTAGAAAAGGACATACTTGTGCATCGTTTTCCAGAAAGGAAAAGACTTCATTGGGAAACTTTTAGAAGACAAAAATGCGGAGAATTCACTGTTTTTACAGTTTCCTGCAGCTCTGAAGAAGAAGATTCAATGGATAATCTTGGAACAAAATCAATCCCGAGCATATCTAGTAAGGTATCAGTAGACGGTAATGAAGAAATCATCTTCAATCTGAGGTCAACCTCTCGTGATATCCCGATATTGGGAGCCTCAACTGATGAGGAAGATCACAGTGAATCAGAAACATATGAAGGAACTGGCAACTCAGAAGATGAGGTGATTCACAGAATAAACACCATTAAAATCAGTAGTGATGAAGAAGGCGAGACATCACTAGCAATTGAAAAGGTCCCGGAAAATCGCTACAAAGACCTTACACCTCGGGAAGTCAATCAAGTACAAGTCTTACGTACTTTCATAGTACCCCCAAAAGAAGAAAAATCCCAAGGTAAAATAATTAGGCATAAGCCTATCATATTTTACAGAAGTGAGTTAACCAACGATGATCATCAGAAAGATGAATGGAAAGAATGGGATGATGAAGATAACATTCTTAATAAAGAAGAAGTGCGATTGAAACCTCCCGATATTATGGGAGAAAGGTGCGAAAATTGGCCGGGAAGGCTAAACTCCCAAAGTCAATTCGAGATCACAAATGGAGAATTTTGAAAAGCTTTGGAGAGGCTCTTTCAAACAAGTGATGGGTTTGGATGGGAAAATGAAGAGTTCGAGAGGTTTAGGATATGAATCCGACAAAGATCTTTTAAGCCACGAAGAAGCATGCGAGACAATTCTTCGAGTGCCACATGGTGTCATGCGATGAAACACTGTAGAAGAAAAGGAAGATGATGAAGTCTCACCAATAATCCGAAATGCAAAGAAAGAAATGGAAAAGACCCCAAATACTATCGATGACTTAGTAGAAATTAACACAGGAAGTGAAGAGAATCCTAAACCCACTTTCATCGGTGCATCTCTCGCACCGGAAGAAAGTGAAAAGCTAAAAAGGCTACTCTTAGAATATGTCGATTGTTTCGCATGGAGCTATGAAGAGATGCCCGGCTTAGACCCGCAAGTTGCGGTTCACCAATTGAAAATTGACTCGAGGCTAAACCCATAAAGCAAGCGCCTCGACGAATGAGAATAGAGCTTGAAGAAAAAGTGGTTGAAGAAACAAAGAAGTTGATTAAAGTGCGGCTTTATTCGGGAAGAAGAAACCCCGAATGGGTGGCTAGCATAGTTCCGTTAAAAAGAAAAATGGACAAATACGCATATGTGTTGATTTTCGAGATCTTAATAAGGCATGTCCAAAAGATGATTTTCCGTTACCAGTCACGGAAATCATCATTGACCATACTTCATCATATGAAGTGTTTTCATTTATGGATGGATATGCGGGGTACAATCAAATTAAGATGGCGGTCGAAGATGAAAAACACACGGCCTTTCGTACCCCAATTGGTATCTATTGTTATACAGTTATGCCTTTTGGACTCAAGAATGCAGGTGCCACATACCAATGGGCTATGACTAAAATATTCGATGATCTCATACATAAGATTGTCGAGTGTTATGTGGATGATTTGGTTGTGAAAGCCATGTCAATAGAAGAGCACCTTAGCCATTTGAAAGTGGTATTTGATAGGTTGAGGTTGCATTCGCTCAAATTAAATCCTCTGAAGTGTGCCTTTATGGTATCATCAGGGAAGTTTTTGGGCTTCATTGTACACCACCGAGGCATTGAAATCGACCCAGGAAAAATCAAAGCAATTTTGGAATTACCTCCTCCCAAGAACCTTAAAGGTTTACGCTCACTGCAGGGACAGTTAGCGTATATTCGACGCTTCATAGCAAACTTATCTGGAAAAATTCAACCTTTTACTAGACTTACGAAGAAGGATGTCCCATTCAAATGGGACTTAAACTGCCAAAAGGCGCTTGATAGCATTAAAGAATACCTGCTTAACCCTCCTGTTTTGGCAGCACCAATCCCTGGGAAAGAGTTAATCTTGTATACAACTGCCTTAGAAGGGTCTTTGGGTGCCCTTCTAGCCCAAGAGAACGAGCAAGGGAAAGAAAATGCCTTATATTACCTCAGTCGAATGATGGTAGGAGCTGAGCATGGGTACACACCCATTGAGAAGCATTGTCTGGCCTTAATTTTCGCCGCTAAGAAATTGAGACATTACATGATTTCTCATCGGGTGATCCTTATATCAAAGGTGGATCCACTTAAATACCTAATGACGAGGCCTATGCTCACGGGGAGACTGGCCAAGTGGGCAATTATATTGACAGAATTCGACATCACATGTGTACCACAAAAGGCAATCAAGGGGCAAGCATTGGCGGACTTCTTGGCAGCACATCCAATTCCAGACGATTCGCCCTTATCGTGTGATTTCCCAGATGAAGAAGTCATGAATAATCAAAGAAGATAATCCCGTATGGGAAATGTATTTTGATGGAGCGTCATCAATAAGGCCACTCCGGGACCTGGTATTCCTACAATTCGGGCGGGGATAGGTCTAGTGTTTGTCACCTCGAAGGTGGCATTGCAAGACATGCGCTAGCATTAATGGAACCATGCACCAATAATGAGGTTTGAATATGAAGCCTTGATAAGCGGCCTTGAGATGGCTATCGATTTAGAAATCAAATGCTTACATGTTTTCGGTGATTCACAATTGATTATAAATCAAGTTACGGGGAAATACAAAGTGTTGAAACCGAATTGGTACAATACTACCAAAAAGCGATAGAGTTAGTGAAGCAAATACCTGAAGTCATCTTCAATAAAATCACAAGAGCCGCAAATGGCAGAGCAGATGCCCTCGCAAAGGTAGCTAAGGAGTTAAGCGAACCTGATTTGCATGAAATTCATCTAACCATTAGAAGTCGACGACCATTATCTCTGTGCTTCACTAAAGAAGATGATGACTATTTTGCTGAAGTGGAAGATGAATGTTATTTGGATAAAAGCTCAGACCAAATAAACACGTTGGTGGCTAATTCTGAGAAGGATGATTGGAGACGGCCTTTCATCGATTACCTCAAGCAAGGTATCCTTCCGAAAGAGAAAGCAGCAGGAGACCAGATAAAGAAGCGGGTTCTTCGATTTGTGTATCTAAATGACACTCTTTATAGGAGATCATTTGACCAACTATGGTTACGATGCATCTCCTACCAAGAAGCCGAGCAAGTAATGAAGGAAGTTCATTCTGGCTTATGTGGTGCCCACCAGTCTGGACCAAAGATGCGCCTCAAGATCAAGAGAATGGGGTACTACTGGCCAACGATGGTGACTGACTGTGAAGATCACGCTAAGAGATGCCACATGTGCCAAATTCATGGCCCGTTCATACATCAGTCACCAAGCCCACTACATCCTACAGTGTCGTCATGGCCGTTCAGCATTTGGGGCACAGATATAGTAGGGCCAATTGATCCGCCCACCTCGAAAGGACACAAGTATATTCTCGCCACGACGGATTATTTTACAAAATGGGCGGAGGCAATTTCGCTTAAAGAGGTCAAGGCTTCGGATGTGGTAAGGTTTTTCAAAACCTATGTGCTATACCGGTTCGGTACTCCGAGAAGGATTATATCTGACAACGGGACAGCATTTAAGAATGCTAAAATATATGCTTTGGCGGAACGTTTTAAAATCGACTGGAGATATTCCTCAATTTATAACCCAAGAGCCAATGGGTTGGCGGAAGCGTTCAACAAAACCCTGATCAACATTATGAAGAAAACAGTCGAAGGGAATCAACGCGATTGGGATAATAAACTCTTGGAGGCGCTTTGGGCTACAGAACCACATACGGACCCCAACACAAGCGACGCCATATTCCTTGGTATTCGGAGTCGAGGCAATTTTACCGTTGGAAGTAGAATTACCATCTTTAAGGGTGGCTATGCAAACAGAAATGAATTTGGAAGAACATCGTAAACTCAGGCTAGATGAGTTAGACGCGATGGACGAGAAAAGACTAATAGCCCAACAAAATCTGGAGCTTTACCAGGCAAAAATGGCGAGAACATATGATAGGATGACTCGCATAAGAACATTCCGGGAAGGAGAACTGGTATTAGTATTAAAAAGACCAATCATCGGTAGACATGTGGGGTCTAAGTTCTCCCCAAATTGGGAAGGACCATATATCATTGAGAAAGTGTATGAGGCGGGAGCATATCAACTCATCGATCACAAAGGGAACAGGCTTTTGCCACCAATTAGTGGGAGATACCTCAAGAAGTACTACGCTTAAACCTTCCAAATCCAAGAACATAAAATAAAATAAAATAAAGGCTTTAGGAAGCCCATCGTGTGCATAAAATAAGAGGCTTTAAAGAAGCCCATAATTAAAATAATGTACATATAATAAGAAAATCTATGAAGCTTAGAGATAAAAATGAAATAAAGATTTAATAAGCGGGTTGCTAATAAAGAATTATATTAGAGGGTTTTAAGGAACTTACAAAACCCGAATAAGAGGCTTTAAGAAGCCCACAATAAAGTTGAATAAAGACTTTGACAAGTCCGAGAAGTGGCTCGAAGCAAGGCTAAGTAGATGGACGATAAGTCAGATAAAATAAAAGGGCATGAGTATCAAGGTCATAACCTAACAAAGGTGCACGGCTAAAACTCCAAATAGGAAATATGTCAAAAAGCAAAACAAACCCAATATGAGTACGAGGTTAAAACCAAGAAAATGGAAAACCTCCACAATCAAACTGAGGTCAGTCAAAATTCAAGGCTAAAACCCCAAATCGGAAAGCCGTGAAGACCAAGTTAAACTCAGTTTGAACCCAAGGCGAAACCCCACAATGGAAAGCCAAGAAGGTGGCTAGGGTGTTTGGGCCCATAATACGAACATCACTGGGTTTGTCTATTTGATCCGAATAAATATAAAAATAGACGGGGTTTGCGGTTGTCCCTTAAACTATCTCAGTCGCCCAATGAGGAATGTTGCTCAATAATGATCGCCTACGGTAAAAAAAAATAAAGGATAGGTCGAGCAAATTGGTGGCTGAATAGTCGCTTCACGAGGGCATCTATTTTCATAAATAATATTTGTATATAAATAAAATATAGTAGTAGTAGTAATAAAATAGTATTTTACTATAAAATAAATTTTTTTTTTTTTTTTTTTTTTTTTTTTTTTGGAAATGGGGTTGTCACCTTTGTCCCCGACACCAAAATGTTATACAAAGCAGGTTGGGTGTATTTATCCGTAAAAGCACCACACGCCCGAGGAAGGTTCCATTATTATCCAAAATGGATCACTGAGGGGTCAGATCAAGGGTTTATACTTTTACTCGACACTTTGTGTTAAATAAAGTAATCCGTTCAAAGAAGTGATTCTTTCCATGGAGAACGAATCTACCCGATGAAAGCCTGTCTCACAGGGATGTGTGATGGATGTTTGAGGGTAGAACTCCCACCAAATAAATTGAGTGAAGATGAGTGACGGTGAGTTTTCACTTTTACATAGAAAGTACATAAATGAGGGGAGAGTGTGTGAGCTTCCACCTATAAACAATATATATGCAAAAAAGTTCACAAAATGGTGTTGTCAATTGAATCCATAATCCAATTGACACTGGTAAGTTTATCCATCAGTAATAAAAGGATAAACGGGTTTACACTGTACCCGGCCTAGCGGTCAATACAGGTAGGATTGATATCCTTAAAATATTATGACCCCACCACAAAGCAATACAAGAATACTGGTCAAGAAGAGGTGTTGGTTAAGCAAACAAACAAATAACAAGCATACCAGAAGAAAAAGATAAAGGCATCAAGCGACAAGCATACACCGATGGTAACACGCAAACAAGAAAGGCAAGCAAGCAGGGTGTAAGCAAAACATACAAACGAAAGCAGTAACAAAGAGACAATGTGCATAAATGAAACATGCGAACAGTCACATACAAGCTAAACAACACCCAAACATAGATATGAAGGTCTAACAAGCTGCAAAATAGAAAGGAAATAGTCTTATCTAAAACATGCTGATAATAAAGATAACATCTAAGATCCTAAGGATAACTCGGCATACGGGATATAAAAGTAGAAAGCTGGTCCAATAATCTCTCGGCCTCCTGGGTGTTGGCGCTCATCTCAGTATTGATGGAGTCAATGTCTCTCTGAGCCACAATGTACTCTTTCACGTGACCATCAAGAGTCTCCTGAAGATTACCTAGTTGAGTAGCAAGTTGGTTGACTTCACCTTTAAACGACCACTTCGATTTTCTTTTGTTTGAGCATTTCATAATTGGCCCTCCTAGCATGAAGCATGGCATAGTTCCTCAACTCATGAGTAACACGATCCTGGGTTCTTATGATACGAAGACGTAGAGTGCTAATGTTATTCTCCAACACAGTCATAGTACGGGTGATGGTTGAAGATACATCCCAACGCCTATCGTATTCTTCAGAAATATACTCAGCAGAGATCAAATGCAATTTTTCAATGCATGGGCGCACCAAAGTGTCCACAAACCCCTTGATTGTATCCAAAGGATAATAGGTAAACATAAACTCAGGGAGATGCTCGTTCGGGAAAGAGTAGTCTAGGCGAGTATGAGAAGCGGTCAATGTCAATTCTTTCAGATAATCACGCAATCCTGCATTTAGAATAAAATGAATCTGAGTAGACATTTTAAAAAAAAATGAAGTAAGAGAATTTACCTTGAACATCAGTGATCCCGTTAGCTCTCGGAGGTTCATTATTTATCTCTTCCACATGCTCTTTTATTGGCTCTTGAAGTGATGATTGCCCAAAATAAGTGTCATGGTAGCCATAGACCATCAATTCCCTTGCAGTACCTTTTGTGAAAGCTCCTATAGGCTCAGAAGAATGCTCCCAATTCATTCTTTCTTCATCGGAAGTTGGGATTGTATAATTGGCAAACATACTATCATCCTCACGATCTGAATAATGTTCATCCATGAACTCCCTTGATGAAGGAGTGACATGAGGAGGAGAAGGAATAATTGTTGGAGTTGACTTAATAGGATGAATTGGAGACCCTCTTTGAATAGGAGAAGAGTGTTCATAGAGATCAAAATTAATTCCTGTTTCAAAGGATAAATGATGTAAGAGAGTTAGATAAGAAGAATGTTATAACTAAAGAAAAATAAGAAAAATACCTATAGATGTAGGAGAAGGAGGAGGTCTGAAAGGAGAAGTCTTTTGTAATACGGGGTCATCATTTGTAGAAGGAGCAATTGGAGAAGGTGTTCTGACGCGTGGTCCCTCTGACCTTGAAGAAGGAGATCTGCGCTCTCGTACTTATGATAAAAAAGGGGTTAGATGAATGCTTTACAAAAAGAAGACAATGATTGAGGTTTTACCTGGGGATGTCACGGGATGAGTTGGTTCAGGAGGAGCACCCCGATAAGAAAATAGTTCCTCAAAATCTGGGTCAATGGCCGGAACTAATAACAAATAAAAGGAAAATCTTAGAATGAATCAAATTGATGAGGTGAAATGAATACAATTGAGATTGTAAAAAAAATGAAATACTTGCAATACGATGAGAAGGAAGTGAAGATATTCCTATTGCATTAGAAAATGCCAGACGACTATCACACCCATGAAAGTCTGGTGGGGCTGCTTGAGCATCAGAAGCTCGCTTTCTTTTGGCTGAAGTCATCACAAATGATTTTCTATCTGTCATTCTTTTGACAAAATCGAAAGGTAATGGCCTAATACTAGAAATTAGGCCATTGTACCATCTCTTATAGAGTGCAGAAAAGCGCGGCACCCGAGATAAAGCAGGAACGAAGAAGTGACATTTAAAATTCCTTCTAAGGATGGACAACCAACACTTATCGGCATTTTCTAAAGTGGCCGATAAATGCGCGGACGGAAATACTAAGCGGAAGATCTTGATCGAAACCAAATTGGTGAGCACACCGATGAGGCGAGTAAGGCTCCAAAATAACTATGTCCTCTATGCGCAGGGGAAGAAATCCGTAACGAATACTAACTAAAAACTCAAAGTTTCTGCATCTTTTGGCATCTGTAAGATCATGGTCAGCATCCAAAAGTATCATGTCTACCTCTCTATCTTCCTTAAAAGTGAAAGCTCTCTGGGTTGAGCGATCGCTATGGTCCTTGAGATGCCCATTAATACCGTCAAAATAGAGCCTTGCATCAACTGTCTTAAAGTCTTTAGGATTTGCACCCGCTATGTCAGCCATAAAAGGCAACCCTTTTCTTAGCGCCTCGGGAAGAGCAGGTGAACATACACCACTCCAATACATATTTAGCCATCCATAAATGAAATGCCAAGGAAAGACCGTGCTACAGTAAGTAGGGTCAATAGAAGTGCACAATGATCTCAAAGTTTGGTAAATATTAGCTAAGGCAGGTACAGCCAACGAGATTCTCTTTCCTCGAGCCATTAAGTTAGCCATAATAAAAGTAGAAGGCCTTATTTTCCCAATTCGTTGAGAAGGCAGAACAAAATACCCTAGCCACCAAGCAAGAAAGGCTGTTAACTGTGTCTCTCGAGAATACCCATGTGAGTTGACTGACTTTCTTTCATGCATAGGTGGTGGATCAATATATATGGCATCTGGCAAACCTATACCCAAAGAATCTTTGGTATCTGCAAATCCTTTCACAGGCTGCTCCACTAAATCGGTAAAATGACGAGCCCAATCTTGATAAGAAACACCAGATCTGTTTTGTGATAGACGATTATACGCATCAAAAACATGCCAAAGAGATCCATTCTTCTCCAAGGGAATATATTCATCGTATGGCAAACCTGCTAATTGTTTTAAATCCCATAAAGTAATTGACATCTCTTTTTCCCCTGTAAAAAGAGAATTGGTAGTATAGTTCCAGCGCTCTGCAAAAGCCTGAAGGAGATTGGTGCTCATGTCATATTTGAACATGGAAAGAAAGACTGCCTCATAAATACCGGCATTAATCAGATTGTTGGACTCATTAATGAGCATATATCTAATCCAGTCTAATCTCACAGAATGTCTCTCCAAACAATTCTTGAAAAATTTGTTATCCCAAGGGGTGATAGATCCAGATAAAATCTCCTGGCAAAGCATATGAGTAGTAGGAGGGTTTAGAGATTTGACAGTGGGTCGTAGCGTTGCTAACCCTTCAACATGATAATCTTGGTTCCAGCCATAAGCCACTGGAGTTGGCTTAATGGGAGTCCAATTTGGGAGATGCTCCGACAAAGAAGAATCTATACCCTTGAAAAAGGGAATAGGTTCGTGAGGGGAAACCATGATATCTGCAGTTATTAAAAAATTTAACAAGGAGCTCTGTGAAGATTCTAAGTCAAAGATGAAAGAAAAGAGAAAGACAATATATACCTCGGAGTCACTTAAATGGGAAAAGGACTGATAATTTTCCTACAAATGTGAGAAGGTGTTAGAAAGTCTAAAAAGAATGTGACAGAATGAATACACCAAAGCAGGCCATTCGATGTCCGAAATTTTCTCATGACCCGCTTTGGTGGGTGGCTCTTTGTTTACCCCTAAAATATTTAGAGAAAAATCACACAAAATTTTGACAGCATATCCCCTAGAACAGGAGCATTTTCAAAAATATCCTAGTACTAACCGTACTCAGGATTTAATGGTCGATGTCCCAAAGACAAGTTGTACTCAGGGTGTGTATATGCACTTTCAAAAATCCCCATGCTAGCCGCATGCAGGATACAAGAAAATACACAGAACTCAGACAATGTGTGAAGTATGAACCAAGCCTTATGCATTCCTAAAAATCCCCATACTAGCCGCATGCGGGACTTAGGGAGATACACAAGGCTGGAGAATGCATGAAGTATGAAATGCATTAAAAATTTATTAATATTGGAGACGTGTGATGGTAAGCAAAATTTACCATAAAATACAACATGATAAAAAAATTCAATTGAAATGATTTTTTTTTTTTCTGATTGGATAAGAAGCCTTTGGGGTGCAACTAAGGGGTTGGTTGGGATAATTTCATAGATTATGGAGAAAACAGATGTTACAAATAGCGGTGTTAGTGCAAAGATGACAAGTAGAACCTTTATTTAATTGATATGGTCCGTAATTTACACTTAAATGTGAACCGCACTAGCTTGGACCTATGGATCAAAAGAATAAATTCATGGCATATAACTACTGATATAGACTGGGAGTAGTTAAGCGAAGGGAACGCTTACAAATGAAATTTCTGCCTCGTCTCAATTCTTCCTTCCTAACGATGAGAGAGAAATGAGAGAGAATGAAGGGATAAAAGAAGAAATGAAGTGATTCTTACTGATGTCAGAAGAAAGGAGCTCACTTCCACACAACTGAAATAGCAAAATTAATGGCTTGGTGAGTCTAATTAAGGTGAGGCGACACTGTTGAAGTCATGAACTTGTTTAATTAGGCTCTGTAAGGGTGTATTCCCAGCAAGAGAAAATGGGGTAAAAAAGAAGGAACTTCAAAAGGGGCGAAATTCAAATGAAAGAAGTGAATACTGGTAATTATATTAGTGTTTGAATGAAGACAAGGAAATGACTTGAAATGGTAAAAGGGTGATTCTAGGATTACCGGACAAAATCGCATGAGCAGGTACAGTACCATAACTAACGACTAAACAATGTAGCCAATCCTCTCCAAGAATAACAACTGGAAACAAGGGAGTTAATTAGTGTAGGAATGGAGATAATGTTGAAAACAAGTAACGCACACCATGACGCTCTCAAAGAGAAGATTCTCCATACCGAAATTGGATGAGCATGAACGAAAATATAATTCATGAATAAACCTGGTCTAATGTATTGAAGACTCATAAATAACTGAATTTCAAAAGGATGGGTGAACCAGTTTTTGACTAAAGAAGATAAGGAACTAACAAAATTATGCTGGTGCTAACGGATAGCCAGGCTGACAATTCTAAGCTCAAGAACACCCTCACAACAAACACAACCAGGACTGATCCAAGTCATTGAATTATAGCATCAAAGGCCGAAATATTGCCAGCTGAGCAATCCGTGGGATTTGATGAAGAGCAAGGAAGCACAAATGGGAGACAAAGGTGGTTGCTACAGTAGATCCGTAGAGTCACAGAAGAGCAAGAGAAGGGATGCAGCCTATAAAAGGACCTCCATAGCAGCAGTAAAAGAGACCCCCTGCCAATATTAAAAATCTAGTATCCTAAAACCTTTGCCAGACTATTCCCCTGAGAAAATCGAAAATCTAGTATATTGAACCTTTGCTAGAATACTAAATTCTCTGAAAATAAAAGGAGAAAGCTCTTCATTTTTAGCTAGGTAGATTCCTATACTAATGTAGTTGTATACTATCCTGATGTAAAGATCAATCTGAGCAAATACAATCAATATTTTGTTCTATGCATTGATCCCTATCTCTTTATTCATTCTCTGTTAAGTCTACATGAGCTGTTTTTTTTTTCCTTTTCTGCTGGTTTTCTTTAATAGTTTCGTTTTTTTTTTATTATTATTGTTTGACATCAATTGTATACAAGCCAATGAACTTCTCATAATGCTCGAATTACAATTCGAGAAAAAGTGAGGCGACTTTTGAACTTTTCTTTCTTGTTTCATGCTATCATCTTACTCTAAAAAAAAAAATCGAATTTTTTTCTTTTCATCGATTGAACCTTGTTAGTGATGACTTATTTAAACATTTGCTTAGATAATAGTAAACTAAAACTTCTAAAAATAATATACTTTACTTGTGACTGAGACTTTGTATATTCTATTTTTTTTTTTCTCTCTCTTTTCTTTTCATAAAAAAAATCTCTTTTATGTTAAACCTTGATTGATCTCTGATCTGATCAGCTGAGTACGGTTAGTACTTGGCTTAATCGAATCATGAGATGAGCCTAAGATATGGTATATCACTTCTTTTAATAAATATGTAAAATGATTAGTCTTTTCTTAAACTAACTCTTTCTTATTTTGATCTAAACCTGCCGAGTACGGTTAGTATTGGCGAGAGGTGAAGATCTAAGCCTAAAAAAAAAAAACACAAACAATCACAAATTTATTTCCTTCCTGTCTTGATATTGCCTCTTTTGAAATATATTTCTGTTTTCGATAATACATAATCAAGATACACTAAGAACACTCAAATAAGAACTGCATACGGCTAGTATGGGTTCATATCATTCCCGCATGGGGTTACCATGGGGATTGATTAAATTATGCACGATCAGATCTTGGAACTAAATCTAATGGTACTCGAGCACGGCTAGTGCTTTGGAGTTATGAGAATAACTAAATTCTGAGCACAGGTGTTGCTAGAATAATGAAAGATGGATAAACTCTTCATAAAGGGGTTATTTACAAAATTACTTTAATATAAAGGATGATGCTGTGCAAAATTTAATCAATTCAAAATTATGCTCCCACATAGTTTTCATGAGTCTAACCAGGGTCAAAGTACACGAAAACTATGTTTAGAGTATTATTTCAATAAGAAACACAATACTGGTATAGAAAGGTGAATAAAAAGGCTGAAAATTGTATAAAAATGGAAAAAGGGAAAATAATAATCCAATTTCTCTCAAAATTTACCAGCATTTAGGAGACACTAAAATAAAACTCTTCAAAAAAATTTCACATTTTTCTGGATTTTTATTCGATTTTCTGTGAATTTCCTAAGTTCAAACTTTACAGAATATGCATTTTCCATTTATTTCGAAATTTGCTTGAATTTTTCTGCTCCTGGATAAATTACTACAAAACACTGCCAAAACAATATTAAATAAAAAAAACTTCTCAATGCGAAAAATGTTTTTAATAAGTTTCTTTACTCAAATACGCAATTTATTTACATAGTTCTTAAACAAAAATTATCAAAATGCCAAGAATACCCTCTGACTTTCCTTTTACTGACAATAACAAATAAATTGAATAAACTGTAGCAATCTATGAATTTGACATATTTATTTTATTTTATATTTTTATTCTCTATGAAGAGTATAGCCTAACTGTAGATTTTGAGATAAAAATACAAAGTTTTGAGCATCCAAATGCCCTAATTACTCTTAACTGTCCATTAATTACAGTTTTAACTCTTTAGACAAAATCACTTGAAACTTAACCAAAATGGCGTCAAATAAATAATTTTTAAAAATAAAAGTTATTTTAAACTACCCAAAGTGTCTTACTGTCACTTTGTCCCAGTATGGTATTTTAGAGATTTTTCATAAAAAGCCAAGAATTTGACTAATTTTGCATTCTTCTCTTGAAAATTATAAGAAACCCCATTTGAGTTGGACCATTCTGCAAACATGACATATATATTTTATTTTATATTCTTACACTCTATTATAAATAATGTTTAACTGAAAATTTTCAAATAAAAATATTAATCTCTGAATGTTCAATCTTATAATTTTGTAAAATGCAATTTTATAATTTTATAATTTTGACCCTTGAATGAAAATGGGCCTGTAAAAATGTTTAAATCAACTAAAATAAAAAATTTTCTCAAACAAAATTGTTCCTAACCTTCTATACTGTATTTCTGTTAATAACTTTAATGAGGAAAAATTCAAAATTATTTTCTATTCATTTTGCTTTGAACATCTTCACTAATAGATGACAATCTGTTTGAAATAATGCCAAAGAAATTTGATCCTTAAACCCCAGAAGCAATATTGATATAACCCAATAGCATAGTCCAATAACATACAAAAAAAAAGAGAAAAGAAAATTGGAGCTCAATTTGGAGAACGCAGGAAGATAGCACGACCCATTGAAGAAGAAGTGAAAATGGAGACAGCCCATAATGCAAAATATTAACAAATATAAATCCAGATTTAAAGAATTAAGTTGGCCCAATAAAGATGAATTCGGTTCAGATTTAGAAACTGCAATCCCGGCCTAGTGAGAATAAAATAGTGGACTCAGCCCGAGAGGAAAAAATTCAGTCCATGATAAAAAAAAAGGTCTAAGACATTCAAAAAATCCCAAAAATTAATAAATAATGAAAATACAAATAAAATAAACTTATTTCAAGATTTACCCAAAACTTTAAATTAAATTAATTTCTAAATTCTTCATATTTTGCATAAAATTTTCTAAAATTAAAAAATATATATTTTTCATATAAACATAATAAAAATAAAAAATGAATGTACTCTTTTCTTGAATAATAAATGATTCACAAAAAGAAAATATATATAAATCTTTTACATATTCATAGTAATAATCATAAATATTTTTTTGATAATAAAAATATATAATATTTTCCATCAATAACAAGCATAATTACATACACATAAATAAAATAAAATTCAATCTTAGTTAAGTAAATTCATTTACTTTCTTAAAATCCATAAAATATAAAATAAATAAATATATAATAATACTCCTAATTTGTAAATATTTTTAAGTGGATGTATTATTTCTCCTTTAAAAATAAACTTTTTTTTTTAAAAATAATAAATAAAAATACAACTATAAATAAGTTAAAAAATATATATATAAATAAATAAAATTCTCTTTTCACATAAATAAAATAAATGAAGTAATTTAAAATTTACTTCTTATAGATAAAAAATGAAAAATTTATTTTCAAATAAATAGAATAAATAAAATAAATTATAAATATCTTCTAAAAGGTAAAAAAAATTAATTAAATATTAAATTCAGTTTTTAGGTTATGAACTCGCAAAACGTTTCGATTTCATAATTCAAAAATCCATTTAAGACGATCAAGTGATTTAAATCTCATCCGTTCTTATAATAAATAAACCTCATAAAACATATAAAACTCAGGTTTATTACCCAGGTTATAAGTTGACAACGCGTCAAATTTCATAATTTGGAAGATCAGTAAAAACCATTAAGTGACCCAAATCTCACCGGTTTGCTAATAAGAAAATCTAATAAAGCCCAAAACGCTTAGATTTTAAAACCTAGGTTGTAGGTTGGCATAGCGCTTCAAACTTTATAATTTAGAAGATCAGTAAATGACTAAGTGATCCAAATCTCACCCATTTTTTGATAATGAAACCTAATAAAGCCCCAAACGCTCAGGTTTACATTGCCTGGATTATGAGCTAGCATAGTTTCATAATCTGGAAGATTGGTAAGACAGTTAAGTGACCCAAATCTCACATGTTCCCGATAAATCAAACCTAACAAAGCCCAAAACGCTCAGGTTTAAACATCCTAAATTATAAACTCATAGAGTTTCATGATTTAGAAGATCAGTAAGATAATTAAGTGGACCAAATTCACCATCTTCTGATAATTGAATCTATAAGGTATAAGAACACCCAGATTCACCAGTCTCGTATTATGGTTTGAGC
The DNA here is from genome assembly GCA_037127355.1 of Schoenoplectus tabernaemontani. Lineage (NCBI taxonomy): Eukaryota > Viridiplantae > Streptophyta > Magnoliopsida > Poales > Cyperaceae > Schoenoplectus > Schoenoplectus tabernaemontani. The sequence goes on from CM073750.1 coordinate 25,970,857, forward strand.
TACCACACAGGTTCATTAAAACAACAAAACCAAGGATAATTGTTGTTGATTAGTTCTCGTTACTCAAAATGACCTATTTAATTGATTTTATTTATATTCTAATTCTTTCTTCTTAGCATCGAAGGTTCCTCGGGTTCATAGCCCAGGGTAATTAACAGTGAGGGCTTGCGCTCACTGGAATAATAAGGTTCCCACAATCACTAAAAAAAACCTTTGGATGTATAATCCTAAAAATAAATACATAAATATACATTCGAGGGTGGTACCGTGTCCTTCTTCCGCCGTTCTCATTAGATTTTTTTCCTGAGTGAGGAGAGGCGCGAAAAAGGGTCGCACACTCATTAAGAATGGTGATTATGTCGGATATGGAAAAGGTTCCTTTGTGAAAGGTGTGCTTGAAGAGCTCAATTTTGAAAAATCAAAGATAAAGAGCTATGATTTTGAGGATTTTGCTGATGCACTCCAGAAAGGAAATTCAAATGGTGGTGTTGCTGCTATAGTTGATGAAAGACCATACATCAAGTTAATCCTTGCCAAACATTGCAAGTCATACACAATGATTGATATTTATAAGAGTGCGGGGTTTGGATTTGTAAGTTAGCCACCACAATTTCATTTACTAGAAAGTAGAAACTACATTGTATTGTCATATTTAATGTTTCTAAAAAAGGTTTTCAACTTGCAAGCATAGAAAACTTTCCTAATTAAAAAGTCATGAGAATAAATCCTCCGCAAACAAATTCTTGAGTTTGTATCCAAAATGACCATTATTTTACCATTCAGGAGTAAAAAGAGTGAACTACGAACGTTTTTTTTTCATGTTTATTTTTTTAATTATTAGATTATAGGTATGGAAAATTGGCCTCCTGTTTTTATCTGCCTGATTTCGAGTTGTTTGAACAGGCTTTCCCAAAGGGTTCACCATTAGTTCCAGACATTTCAAGAGCAATTCTAAATATAACTGATTGGGACGACATAATCCAGATCGAAAAGAAATGGATTGGAGACCAGAACTGCCAAAACAATGGCAGCATCATGGAATCAAACAGCCTAAACTTTCTCAGCTTTTGGGGGCTTTTTCTCATCACAGGAGTTGTTTCCACCATCAGCCTACTAATATCAATAATCATTTCACTCTGCAAGAAACGACAAAAGATGATCAAAACTACGAGTCTGGAAACGAGCTCAGATGAGACAGATGACACTGAATCCTTTCCCTCTATGCACCATGAGGAAAACTAAGAGGGTGACTATTTCAGGCCACCGTCACCCAAAGGAGATACTAACTCTTCACCAGAGAACAATTACCAATAAGATGTTCTGATTTCAGTTTTCATTATAGTTTACTAATTTCAAATTAAAAATAGTATTTTCTTTTTTTAAGATTATGTCAACAGTCACATATAAGTTGCTCTGATAGTTGAATTTCTGGGGCACTATATTTTACAGTTAGTATTAAATAGTATATAAGCATCATTTGTGGATGTAAATCATGTAATCAAGTAGATGCAGGTAGTTTGTAATTTCTACAGCAATAATTAAGTATGTCAGGATTTTAAGCATTAAGCAAGCTGCCCGATCATCCAAATGTTGAATATTATGCGGAGTGATATTATCTTCTTCTTTTTTTAAGACAATCTAGACAACTATTGGATGTAACGCTGACCGAGATTAAAGAGTTGGTGAAAACTTAAAAGGGTAAAAATATGTTTAAAAAAAGAAAAGAGAATCCAAATGTTGGGAAAGCATACCTGAATCAAACTAAGAGCTCTCGCACCTCTCAACATTAAGATGTTCTGACAGTGTATAGCAAGTTAAGTCACGGAATCTGTTCTAGTGTTGTAGTGGAGCCAGCCAATTGACACTTCAATTCAGCTTCATAGCATTTCTTCATTAAGATATATTGGAGCTAGCCGCTTATTGAGACCAATCCGATCAGAGTATGAGCGCCTCGCCGACTGAGTGAGGTGTGGGCCGTATGGCCGTATCCCACTGCAAAGATGTGGGCCGTATGGCCGTATCCCACTGCAAAGATGTGGGCCGTATGGCCGTATCCCACTTTTATTTTACTATGCATATTGTATTGTTGCTATATTGCTACTTATTCTTACTCTCTCTCCTTGAGTTACAACCGTGTGTAAATACGATCTCAAATAAAGTAACAAATTTCTACGAACTAGAACTGACACAATTCAAAACTGGTACAAATCAGACCTGACCGTAACTAATGCCTACCCAATAAGATTGGTATTTATAGCGATAAAAATAGTTCTATAATTATGATAATTTTGTGCATCGCTGAAGTAATAAAATTAACAAGAAAATTTACGTATAAATGAAAAATACCTTGAATCATTAGAAGGGATACTTTTGTCTTATTATAATTTTAATTAATTATTAATTTGATTTTTATGAGGATAATATTAATTATGGATAAATATCCTAACTTTTAATATTTTTAGGGAGGAATATCCAATTTTTAAATTTAAAGAGATAAATATTCAAATTGGGATGTATTGAGAGATATATCTCCATTTTGCCTTTAATTAAATGTGCTAGCTTTTCATCTTCTCGACTTGTTTACGCGCAAATAATCACTTTGCTCTTCTTGTCCATCGTCGATTTCGAATCAAGAACATATATATATATATATATATATATATATATATATGACTTGAGGTGCATTTAGAATTTTAGATATATCTGTATTAATTAAAGGGTAATCGAGATCTATATAGTGTTTTTTTTTAATTATTGTTTCTTTTTGAGAGTTCGGATGAGGGTGGAAATCGCGGTGTAAAGGAGAGAGCGATGGGGTTTGGGGAGTTGTCGGGGGTTTTGTAATAGCTCGAGAGAGTGAGAGGAGGTTGGTCCATCGGGTGACAAAAAAAAAAAAGAATTTCAAAGGGAGGGTTTGGTGTTGGGTCGCTAGGGAAAGAAAAAAAGAGAGGGAAGAGAGGGTGAGGCGGTCACGGGGAGAGAGAGGAAGTAAATGAAAGAAATGAAAGAAAATAAAAAAAATAAAAGAAGAGGGAGAAAAAAATTGATTTTAGGGTCAGTTCAGATTGTTTGTGATCGAATTCGTACAGTTATTTGTGTGACAGTTAGAATTTTAATTTAATTGATCATTTTTTTTATTTATTTTTATGATGATTCGATTATTAAAGTTTATCAAAACTAATCAATTTATATTCTTTAATTTAATCATTAAGTTAGGTTTCCTTAATCCAAAGTTTTTCTTTTAACTAATTAATATTATTATTGTTATTATCATTGTTATTAGTTTCTCCATCAAATCATTAAATCAATGGATCAAGATGTTTATTTCGTTTACTTAGTTATGAGTTAAATTATTCTAATATATATATATATATATATATATATATATAGTAATGCTATGGTGCTTCGCGAAGCAAAAAAAAATTTGTGCTTCGCGTCCGTATCTCGAATTTAAAAGTTCAAACGGCCGATCCAAACCGTTGAACATCATCTTCATATTGAAATATTCTTGGAGATCAAATTTTATATTTTTTGAATTTTTTTGATATTTTTTAGATGGGTACAAAGTTTGTTGATCTAAAGATTTCTGCACCATCCAAAACAAGGGATTTTGTACCCATCTAAAAAATATCAAAAAAATTCAAAAAAATATAAAATTTGATCTCCAAGGATATTTCAATATGAAGATGATGCTCAATGGTTTGGATCGGCCGTTTGAACTTTTAAATTCGAGATACGGACGCGAAGAACAATTTTTTTTTTACTTCGCGAAGCACCATAGCATTACTCTATATATATATATATATATATATATATATATATATATATATATATATATATATTAGAATAATTTAACTCATAACTAAGTAAACGAAATAAACATCTTGATCCATTGATTTAATGATTTGATGGAGAAACTAATAACAATGATAATAACAATAATAATATTAATTAGTTAAAAGAAAAACTTTGGATTAAGGAAACCTAACTTAATGATTAAATTAAAGAATATAAATTGATTAGTTTTGATAAACTCTAATAATCGAATCATCATAAAAATAAATAAAAAAAATGATCAATTAAATTAAAATTCTAAGCTCATCACACAAATAAACATGCGAATTCGATCACAAACAATCTGAACTGACCCTAAAATCAATTTTTTTTCTCCTCTTCTTTTATTTTTTTTATTTTCTTTCATTTCTTTCATTTACTTCCTCTCTCTCCCCGTGACCGCCTCACCCTCTTCCCCTCTCTTTTTTTTCTTTCCCTAGCGACCCAACACCAAACCCTCCCTTTGAAATTCCTTTTTTTTTCACCCGATGGACCAACCTCCTCTCACTCTCTGAGCTATTACAAAACCCCTAACAACTCCCCAAACCCCATCGCCTCTCCTTTACACTGCGATTTCCACCCTCATCTGAACTCTCAAAAAGAAACAATAATTAAAAAAAAACACTATATAGATCTGATTACCCTTTAATTAATACAGATATATCTAAAATTCTAAATACACCTCAAGTCATATATATATATATATATATATATATATATATATATATATATATATATGTTCTTGATTCGAAATCAGACGATGGACAAGAAGAGCAGTGATTATTTGCGCAGAAACAAGTCAGAAGATGAAAAGCTAGCACATTTAATTAAAGGCAAAATTGGAGATATATCTCTCAATACATCCCAATTTGAATATTTATCTCTTTAAATTTAAAAATTGGATATTCCTCCCTAAAAATATTAAAAGTTAGGATATTTATCCATAATTAATATTATCCTCATAAAAATCAAATTAATAATTAATTAAAATTATAATAAGACAAAAGTATCCCTTCTAATGATTCAAGGTATTTTTCATTTATACGTAAATTTTCTTGTTAATTTTATTACTTCAGCGATGCACAAAATTATCATAATTATAGAACTATTTTTATCGCTATAAATACCAATCTTATTGGGTAGGCATTAGTTACGGTCAGGTCTGATTTGTACCAGTTTTGAATTGTGTCAGTTCTAGTTCGTAGAAATTTGTTACTTTATTTGAGATCGTATTTACACACGGTTGTAACTCAAGGAGAGAGAGTAAGAATAAGTAGCAATATAGCAACAATACAATATGCATAGTAAAATAAAATAATCCAATGTATTATCGTTGATTTTGTTGTGTTGCAAATTGTATGGATGACGGAAAAATATGGGGCGGTGCTTTTATCATATTATAATTTTAATTTATTGCTAATTTGATTTTTATGAGGATAATACTAGTTATGGGTAAATATCCAAAGTTTTGACATTTTCAGGGATAAATATCCAATTTTTAAATTTGAAGGGGTAAATATCCAAATTGGGATGTGTGATATATACCCAATTATGCCTTAATTAAATACCTTGATTTATATATCATTTATTACGGTTACTACATGAAGTAGTAGCGGAGCCGATAAATATTAGTTAATTGTACTAAGAAATAAGCTATAATACGATAATTGATTACACTTGTTTTTTCGTTCATAACTGAATACAAGACCTTGAGTCTCTGTTGAAATATAAAGAAAATATAGAGATTATTATGTAAGATAAACTAATAAGATTTTTAGATAATTAGATAGTTAGAATTATCCAAGACTATTAAAATGTTACCAGTCAATTGACTGGATTAGTTAGTAATTTAAGATTATAAATAAAGATATATAATCAGTATAAAATAACAAGATTTATTCAGTCAATTTGACATCTCTTTCTCTCTTTGATCACTTAATTCTCCACTTATACAACTCTTCTTAATTTGACCTCTCTTTCTCTCTTTGATCACTTAATTCTCCACTTATACAACTCTTCTTGATATCAGAGTTACCAACACCTTGCTTCACCGGTCGGAGTCCGCTATATTGCCCGAAGCTACACCTATCTGCCCTGACACTGCCCAATGTAGTTCTACACTGGCCGGAGCCACACCTCTCCACCCCGTACTACCCAGGTAGCTCTACACCGGTTAGACTTTATCAATTTGACCTCACCCGAAGCTCTCCACATCGGCTAGAGCCACTCTAAACTGGCCAGAGCAGCCTCTAATTCGGTCAGATGTTTGAGCCAAGCTCAAAAGGACATATGATGGCGGTGGTAACGATCTGAGGGTGTATCAGATCTAGTGATAAATTCATGCCACTATCCGATTTGATCAGACAGTACAAGAGTACACCACTAACTTGGAGCAATTGTGGTAAGACTATGGTTATTTCTTTCCTCACACTAGTTATCGGGACTCGGAGTGCAAGCTGCGGGAGGCATTTCTGCAGGGAAAAGACGATGTAGTTCCTCCAAGACCTGGTGTCGATATAAGAGCAACGGATGACACTATTGGTGGCATAACCAAAGATCCCATCCCTAAAAGAGGCGGTATATGCCATTATCCAGGAAGAGAGCTGGATCATACTTTCGGGGAAGTTTGGAGGTGGAACTACAGTTCGATCAATGTTGGTGGCATTAAAAAATACACTGGTGCAGGGTAAGACCAGATAGTGTTATAATTGTGGCGAGCGAACCCATCTGAAGCAAGCCCACCCTAAACCACCGAAAGCAAAAGCCCCGACTGGACACGGTCAGATTAGTGCTCGAGGGGGAGGTCGTGGGCAAGATATCAGGTAATTGCGCACACCTAGTGATTGTAGATGAGACATCGGAGGTTGGTCTAGTAGTGGATGCAGATATAGAACTTTGGGCATATCAAAAGATGTTCCAAACGATGACATAGAATATGATGCAGTCGATGATAATAAGGGGGGTTGAGGGTTCCAGACCAATGATATGTCCTCTTCTCGTACGGTAGCTCTTGCACTATCATCTAACGGTAAGGACAAATCACAGGCACTGACAGTCCCAAGTATTGGTACATTAGAGTGGATCATTGATTTGTGTGCATCACGCCATGTTACTGGTGATCATGATGAATTTTTGAACTATATCTGAATTGCTAAATTAGAAACTATCCAAATAGCCGATGGTATAGAACAATTAGTAGTTGGTAAAGATAATATTAATTGTATCGATATGGTAACCCTAGCAGATGTATTACATACTCTAAATTTTTCTATTAATCTTCTCTCTATCAGTGCTATCATCCCCAACTGAAATGTGTTGTTCACTTTGATATTTCAAAGGTGATCTTTTAGGAGAAAGACACAAGTAGAATGCTCGGGACTGGGACATGGCATAATAGGATGTGGTATCTGGATCGAGAGGGGTCTGATACAGCACTGATCACACTGGTAGAGGAAAAATAGAGAAAATATTGTTGTTGTAACATAAGATGCTAGGGCATTTGTCTTTTAGTGTGCCGAACAAAATGTATCTTACGTTATGCAAACATATAGATAAGAATATATTGATCTCTCATGGATGTAAGTATCAACAAATAACTAGGAGCTCCTATATTAGCTCAGAAAATAGGAGCTCAAGTATGTCTAATTTGGTACATTTAGATGTATGGTGTTCTTGTCCCGTAACTGCATTGTATGGATACATATATTTTATTGCATTTCATTAATTGTTATTCTCGGGTCACTACTTCGTGTTTTATGAAAAATAAGTCTAATATCTTAAGCTGCTTCAAAAACTTTCACAAATCTGTTCAAACTCAATATGGAGTAGCGATGAAGGTATTAAAATCAGATGGAGCAAAATATATAATAGGGAGTTTAAAAATATCTATCTGAACACAAAATACAGTACTAGACGATCTATTCATACACACCAGTCCAAAATAGAGTCAGTTTCAGGAAAAATTGATATCTATTGAAAGTAGCTCGCAGCATAATAATTTTGATGAATGTTTCTAAACGATTATGGGGACAAACCTTATTGACAGCAGCGAGAATTCTAAAAAACAAATTCAGAATAAACTGAAGATAATACTGGGTCAGGGTGCAGACTACAGAGAGAAAAAACAAATGGCAAAACATGGACAAGAATTCAGATACACTATTTCGCAAATCGTAAAAGAAGTAACGCATGGGTTTACCATAGTCCTGATCTGGGAGTTCAAAAGGCCAGCAAGACCCAACTTTCTATATTTTCTCTGAACTCCAGGATAATGTTATATTTATGTAAATATTTAATCGGATCTTATTCTAATCAGATCCAATTTAAAATAATTAAAAAATTAAATTGATCGTATATAGATTAAGATTTTTAATCCATTATGAATTGGATATAAATCTAATCTATTTAGTTATATTTTTATTTTGAGATTTAACGTCAATTAAAAATTATGTATATCAATTATATATTAATTAATATGAAAATTATTTAAAAATAATTAATATATACTTAATTATTTCATTTATATCGGATTAAAATTTTGATCCATTTTTAAATATATCATAACATGTTGGAATAAAAATAATAAAATAATGAGATCCGACCCAATAGGTCACATAATGGACACAAATTTCCCTATTAATCATATAGTTGAAAAGTGTGTGATTCTTTTCATTTTTAGTTTTCAGCTTTCCTTGTAATCCAGATTTATCAGATCATTGTAGCCTCGAACTAAATCTTAATTGAAAAACAAATTTCAGGCTTTCATTCATGGCACGGCACCGATTAATGCTATCAATCTTCATTTTATTAATTAAATTAGAATACATAAGGTAAGGTTTAATATTTTAATAAAAATCACAACCTCAAATTTCAGGCTTGAAACACTTAAAACATCAAGCAAAATATACACAAAATTAAATCAACCGTCAGAGAAAATAAAAACATAAAAGAAAACTAACATAGCCATACTGGAGAAATAATTGCTAAGCACCGGAGAGTTAATTGAATTAGACGTCGAAAAGAGAAAATGAACTACTTGGGAAGGGAGAGAGAGAGCAGAAAGAAAAAAATGAAAGTCGAAAGAGAAGTGTTATTATTAGAAATTTAGAACCAAACGAAAATAAATTGATAAGGGTAATTTAGTCATTTAAAAAAAATAAATTAAGCTGTTCGACAGTTCGAGTAAAGAGGACGCTGCTCAAAGAGTCAAAGTAGGGCTATTCTTTTGTTTCGTTTACAGCCGCACATCGCACGCACCCCCTTTTCACAAACCCTAAACACACGAACTTCCGCCTCTTCTCAGAAATTGGAAATGACATCTCTGGAGCCGCCAAGGCGCCAACTCTCCTCTTCGACTTCGACTCGAGACAAGCTAGCGCTAACCTAACCCTAGATGCTGCATCTCTCAGATCTGCTCTCCCCCTCGTCGTTTTACTTTGAGCCTCCACAGAAATGAGGTCAAACGGCAACAACTCTCAAGCTATTCGGTAGATAATCTTAATTAGCACCATTTCTCTGATGCTGAATCGATCGACCTCTCCACCCATCCCCTTCAATTCTACTTCGAATAGGTGACATTTACACTTCTGCCTACTTCCTTATTTGATCTTTGTTTCCTACAACTCTCCTTTGATTTTAGCTTTTTTCTTTTCAGAGCTAGATTGAGAGTACTCTTTTCAGTTTTCACTTTTTCAGAGCTAGATTGTGTAGACGCCCTCCACGTTCCACTGGACCACTCTTCGACTTCGACCCGAGAAAAGGTAGCGCTAACTAACCCTAGACGCTGCTACTTTCAGATCTACTCTCCCTTCGTCGTTTTACGTCGAGTCTGCATAGAAGAAATGAGGTCAAAACACGCCATCAAACGTTTTCACCTCTTTAAGATTTTTGATGATTTCAGCACTGTTTCTCTGTTGCTCAATCTATCGACCTCTCCGTCTCTCTCCCCTTCAATTCTACCTTAAAGAGTTGGCATTAACAATTCTACCTACTTTCTCATTTGTTCTTTCTATTCTGCAACACTCCTTTGATTTGAGTTGTTTTCTTTTTCAGGGCTAGATTGAGAGTACTCTTTTTAGTTTCCCCGTTTCTTATCATATCCGGTTGATGACTTATTTTACTATGTATTTTGAAGCTGACATTGCCTTGCCCTTGGTATGTACCCTGCAAGCTAATTTATGTGTTTTTACTGACAATAGAATGTTTGCTTGTATCTGTATAAATGGCGGTACAATGTTTCGGTTCAGATTGAAGGACTTAGTGGGAAAATTGGTTAAATCTGAACTTTTTTATTCGTCTCTTTGTAAATTTGTACTTAAATTTGCAAACACTTGCTATTTTGAGGTGTTTTAAGTCTGAATGCCCACATGGTTTTCCAAAAAGGAAAAAACAAACTTGAAGCAAACCTACTTGATTGGTGGATGAAATGAGTTTAAATGGTACCTTTTTTTTTTTGCTTCTGTCAGAATTTGTGCACTTATGTTCTTTCTAGTCAAGATTTGTTGCTGGTCAAAAATCAATTTAGATTAGTCTTTCTATTTATGAATTGTAGTTCATTAGTGGTAGTTATATCCAATTGTATGTCAATAATAAGACATTTAGTCTAGTCTAGAAGAATATAAATCCTCTGGCAATACATCCAATCGCTGTTTTTTCTACAGTTGTTTAAACAACACTTCTTTCAGCTCTTTATGCAGTAGTTCCCTATAGCTATCTGTATAGTTGTCTATCCCAAAATAGTAAGCCACCCCCCCTATACATTTTTCAATCATTTTCCTTTCTCCGTACTGCGTACTGTGTTCCCTACAATATTTTAAATGATCTTCTATCTTTTATTAGTATTACTATTGCTACTATTATTATTCATCATATCATCATCATCATCATTACTATCATTGATTTTTGATATTCTCGTCATCATCACATGTGACTGAAAGATAGCATGACACACGAGCAACGAAACGTTTAGTCATCTTAATGTCAATGGAACTAGACTGAAAGTTTGTCATTCACTACTAGAATTGTTATTATCGTGGAAGGAAAAACGCTTGTTCCGTGGACTCAAGCACAGAAAAGACGTCATTTCCGTGAATTACCCACGGAAAGACTTCCACGGTACTTTCATCGCTAGAATAAATATTATTTCCGTAGAATACTATGGAAATAATCATTTTTTGAGGAATTAAGCACAGAAATGATTCTACGGAAATAGTTTCATGTCTCATGGTTCTTACTTCCACGGAAATAATTTTAACAAGTCACGGAATAATTTTATTCATCCACATTATTATTTTTCTATTATTAATTAATTTACGCAGATTTTAAGAAAAAATACAATAGGTGAACCCATTATAGTAAAAGCACATTATTTCTGGCAGTAACACTACATTATTTTTGTCTGTAACGCGAATTATTTATGTTAGTAACTTTTGATTATTACTGTCGGTAACGTGAATTATTTTGTTTTCCAATTGTCAACTGATGAAAAATTAAAATAATCAAGCATTGAAAATAACTTCAGAAAAATAATATAACATATAAAAACATCAATTGGAAGTACATCAAATCAGAAAATACAGGTATTGAACTGCCAAAATATAAATCTTTATATCATTTGTTATATTGCTATAATTGAAAAGCATATGATGTCCCTGAGGTAAAGCTACATGCATCCTCATAGCTCTTTGAAATGACTGAGGAATGGGACCATGATGATCCTATGAGTGAAATTATAAATTAGTATGTTATCAACAAAGCAGTACCTCCCAATAATTATCTTAAATTCAGTCTTTGTTACCTGAAAAGTAGGATGTTGAACTCCTAACAAAGCAGTACTTCCTAATATCAAATTTAAGAAAACAGAATAGGTTTCTAGATGTTTGATTTGGACAAGGGAGAAAAATTAGAGGTGTAACAAGATAGAGATAGAAGAGCCAATAAATATTAATTATCTGATTTTTTTTTTCTATTAGAAGAGCAAATATGACACCAACTGTAAAAATAAAATTAGAGTCATTATTTCTATGAGTAATGTTAGTATTCTTGTGAGTAATGTCAATATTTTTGTAAGAAATATTGAAGTTCTGTAGTAATGTCGATATAGATAGAATTAGGACTTTGATGACTTTAACAAGATAAAATTAATGAATAAATAGTTATCATAAAAAACGGTTTGCAATTAAGAATTTGACATCTCCAGTAGCAGTACCCAAAGCAACCAGGACAACATTTTTCTTCTTATCTTGAAAAGAAGTTAACCTTTGAATCATAATTGAGGTTCATCAAAATTTTACTGAGAGAAGAAAATATCATCATAAGTACCTTCTTTCTTCAATTAGAGCGTGCAATGCAAGAGTAGACGGCAACTGAGTCAGGATCCTTTCAATCAGCCACGATTTCTCCAGAGCTCGTATCCTATACCTAAAAATTAAAGAATATTAAACAAATTTTAGAAAATTTTAGTCAAATTAAGCACAAATTTGAAACGAATTGTGGAAAAAAAACAAAGCTCGCACCTTTAAGGTTGATTCGTGAGAGAGAGCGGCGAAGTATCGACCGTCTGACGAGAAAGAGTTGGATTGTTTCGTGTTCTTGAGAAAGGGAGAGGAAGAGGACGGAGGAGGTGGAGGGTTTGGTTTTGGTTAGAGAACGGAGGAGGTGAGGAGAGGACGATGAAAGAGGCGGCATCTTCAAATTTTGGGTTAACTAAAAAGAAATAGGGATCCAATCGATCCTTAAAAATGATTGGAGTAAAACAGACGACATCTCCAAATTTTTTGGCGGATTGTCAATTCATTTTGCTGGAGATTGAAATTTCATTTAGGTTAAAGAAATGAATTGTTATGGCTGAAAATGAAAGAGGCGGGAAAATGAATTAGAAAAAAATGGATGTGACAAAGTAGAGTATTTCTGTGAAATAGAGAGTTCTGGAGTATTTCCGTGAAAAAGTAGATTATATTCCGTGAGTTTTATTTTCGTGTAATTTTTTTTCTGTTGACTTGTTTACAGAAATAATGAGCGCCACGCGTCAATCTTTTTATTTCCGTAGAATCCAGATTTATCACGGAAAAAATATCAACTAACCACGGTAATAACTCAAATTCTAGTAGTGATTATATTTTCTTTTAATTTTGAACTGTATAATAATAGACTTTATTTTTAATAAATGGCCTTCTATTTGTTGGGCCGTACTATCAGAAGTTGACTTTCTTGATTTCCAACAACAAAACCATTAATTCCAAATAAGTTTGGGTAGGCTAGAAATGAAATCCAATCGGAAAACATAAGATAAAAGATCTCAAATATCAGTGATAAAAATGAATATGATGGAAGAAAAAGAAAATAAATAAATAAAATAATAATAATAATATATAAATAAATATGATAATGATAATGTGCTAATAATAGTAGCAATAATAGCAATAATAACAATAATAATAATAGTACAATAAACATCTATTATAAAATCTATTTCTAAATTCTAAAATCTTATTTGAAAACATAATTCTAAATTCTAAATTCTAAAATCCTAAAAAATCTAAGAATATGAAGTCTATAACTCTACTATTAGACTAACTCCTAAATCATGGTTCAGGTATATGAATCGCTATCTTTCACGCACTCCTATCCAAAGCAAGCTCTTTGGGTATATTTCATTCCTTCAAATCTCTTTTTATCGCTTCCTCCCGTATCAATCTCGGTCGACCTCTTCCTCTTCTTGTATTTTCAGGAGGCCTTCGTTGGATATGATCAAACCATCGCAAACGATGTTGGACTAGCTTCTCTTGAATTGGTGTTATCCCAAGTTTGTTCCTAATATCATCATTTATGATTCTATCTTTCCTTGTGTGGCCACATATCCAGCGTAACATCCGCATTTCAGCCACACTCATCTTCTGGATGTGTTGTCATTTTGTAGTTCAACATTTTGCGCCATACAACATCGCAGGTCTAATCATCGTCCTGTAGAACTTGCCTTTTAGTTTGTTTGGGACCTTGTCACAAAGAACACCAGATGTCTGTCTCCATTTTATCCATCCAGCTCTTATTCTATGACTAACATTTTCATCGATCTCTCCTTCACTCTGCAATATCGATCCCAAATACTGAAATGTATAATTCATGGGTACTACTTGTCAATCCAAACTAACATCTCCGTCATCTAAGTTTTCCCCGCTGAACTAACACCTCATATATTCAGTTTTTGTCCTACTAAGTCTAAAACCTTTTGATTTTAAAGTTTGTCTCCACAACTCTAGTTTCTGATTGACTCCAATTTTGTTCTCGTCAATCAGCACCACATCATCAGCAAATAGTATACACCAAGGAATATCTTCTTGTATGTCATTTGTGATCTCATCCATCACTAAGGTAAAAATATATAGATTCAATGCTGACCTTTGATGTAATCCTATCTTAATAGGAAATGTATCAGACTCGCCGTCACATACTCTGACACAAATGACAACATTTGCAGCCCAACTTTCCTGATTTCCAATTTTTGAAAAATTCATTTTGCATTTTCTAAATTGGAGTTTTTTTTCTTTTTCTTCTGACAAAAGGTCCATGGCTTATAATTGTAGGGATAAAGTCTAAGGTGGAGGACTTGTAACAGCTCATTCTTCGTTAAAACTTCTACGCGAGCTAGTGGAGCAGTATTAGGGAGATGAAGTTTGGGGGGATGCTCACATGGCGGTGCTGACAAACCAAGTTGGCATTCAGGTATATCATTTTGATCTAAATTTTGGTTTAGAATTTGGAATTTAATTTAGTTATCATTCACATAGTTGTTGAATCGTAAAGTCGTAAAGTGTATCATGTATCGTATCGTACGGTATCATATTGTTAAGATACACTAAGTTATTTTTGAAATAACAAAAGAAATTATAGTAAGTTATTAACTAACAAAAGAAGCAATCACTATGTTCTAGTAACTAATGAAAGAACATATTATAAACTATGTATTTATAAACAAATAAATTAAGTATAAATTATAAATTAATAAACTACATATTCAAACATTTATAATTTGTTTCTTCAAAAAATAAATTATGTAATTAAGTACATAAATACATAATTAAAACCAGAAAATATAATAAAAAAGAGGTCTTCTCTGCTTAAGTTTTTTTTTTTTTTTGCTTAGAACTAAAATTATACGATTGGACTATTGTTGGATGTACTATGTCAATAGGGAAGTCAACATAATGGCCCATAAAGTTGC
Organism: Schoenoplectus tabernaemontani; assembly: GCA_037127355.1. Classification (NCBI taxonomy): domain Eukaryota; kingdom Viridiplantae; phylum Streptophyta; class Magnoliopsida; order Poales; family Cyperaceae; genus Schoenoplectus; species Schoenoplectus tabernaemontani. The sequence continues at coordinate 25,985,909 of CM073750.1, forward strand.
AAATTTAAGCGCATGAGTAATGTAAGCTATGCAGGATATACTTTACCTATGTTTTCAAAGAGATGTAATCAGATTTAACTTGGATTACTGAATATGAATGGAAGCCTATGGGTAACTTGTCAAAAAAAAAAAAACTAGCAGCCACACCTCTCCTATCTACTTCCTCCCCTACCTTCAGCTCCATAAAAGAGATGACCCTAACCCCTTACTGTGCAATTCCTGGATCTACTATCCCCCACTCTCCAACTCCACAGAAGTGCCTAACCTAACTTAAACCGCATCTCATCTCTGAGATCTACCCTCATTCTCATCGTGTTTCTTCGAACCTTTAATAAATGAAGTCAAGAAATGCCATAAAGCAATTGCAGCTCTTAACCTTTTCAGTAATCTTAACACTGCTCCTCTACTGCTCTATCGGTCAACCTCTTGACCCCTTCAAATCCAACCCAAACAGATGTTGGCATTTCTGTCTACTTCCACATTTGTTCATGTTTACTATCCACTTTGAAGCTGACATTGCCTTGCTTTCAGTACGTGCCCTTTTAGCTAGTTTTAAGTTTTTTATCTAAAGGTGATAATGTTTTGGGTTCAGATTGAAGGGAACAATGGTAAAACTGGTTGAATCTGAACTTTTCTGGTTCCGTATTCTTGTCTACTATTTTGTGGTAATTTTAGTCCGAACTCACACATGAATTTCCAAAAACTAAACTGAACCTATCTGATTTATTATTTATTATGGTTACAATGGTGATAAATGAGTTTAAAATGGTACATCCTTTTGCTTATGGAAAAATTTGAGCACATCTATGCTTGCCAGTCTTGTTGGTCTAACATAAATTTAGGTTGGTCTTTCTATTTGTGAAACGCAAATCATTATTGGTAGTTAGACTCAATTGTAGTCGATAATAAAACACTTTTAAGAAGAACTTCAAATATGTGTTGCTTGACAGAAGTGCTCTAGAATATATGTTTATGAAATATTTTATTTTAAAGTTTATAGTATTATCATTTTTTACAGTAAACTGTAAATATGCTTAAATTAGTGTTGTAAAATTCCCACATGCAGGAGGAACTGTACCGTGAGCACTTTTTTTTGGTACTGATGAGATTGCCTTCTGAACTGCGGAACCAGATTTTAAATGTGCTTTATCACACTGATGATCCCACCTCAAGGTACGCCCACGTTCTATTGTGATCAATCATTTCATTCTTGTCTCCATTGTGTTTCCAATGTCATTTAATGACTTCTTTATTAAAAAGAAGTGGATGGTGATCCACGCAAGTGCTGATATCATTGTTATATGTGTGGGTTAGCTGAATTGAAACATCTTTTTGTGAGATTCACTTAATTTTACTTTCTGTGATTTGAGATGTTTATTGTATGAATTTTACATTTTGGCCACAATATGATTGGTTTTACTTATATTATGCATTCACATGTCTGAATGGTCCACACAATCAGCTCAATTTATTTTACATTATAAATCATGTAAACCATTTTTATAATGTTTGTTTATTTTTTATGGTTTGAAAATGTCCCTATTTTATATGGACTTTTTATAGGTTTCTTTCAAAGATTGGAAGGATTATAGTAAAACAATCCTACAATTATGTAGAGAAGCATCAATGTATTTGTATTTGGCCAGAATTCAGTTGTTAATAGAACTGCCTAAGTTGGATTTTCATGTTAGGCCCTGATTTATATCATGTGAAATATTAAAAGTTGATCTTTATACTGTTGACTTGTTTGTTTCATGATATAGGGATAGTAATTAGAAGTCAAAAACCCAAAACAAATGAGACTTCCATATAGAATTAAAATTCCAAATAAGAAACAAAATGAATATAAGATACTTTTATGGTAAAGGCCAAAATTGGCAATTTCTCATCACTTCTTTGCCGCCCTTAATTGTTAGGAAGAATTTTATTCTAGAGCTGCCAACCTCATTAAAAATTTTACTCTGTGAGGTACTTTCCATTGCCACAGTTTTTATAGATAACCGTTCTAAAAGCCATTATTCATTATTTATAGGCAAAGGAGCTGAGCATTGAAGACAGGGAATAAAGTAAAAGGCTAAAAAATTATCAGGAAACTGAGACTTCAAATAATGAGGTATGCTAATCATTTTGGGGATTTACGTTATATACAATTCATAGTAAAGTTTAGGAATGTTCAAACTGTCCAATGTTTTCTTATTGTGTTTTTGTGTGCTTGAATGCTAATCTTTTGGGGGTTTTACATTATTATAATTTGTAGTAAGATATGCTAATATTCAAACCTTCCATTATTTCTTTATTTTGTTTATTTTACTAGAGATTGGCATAATAAAACTTGCAGTTTGCAATGCTAAATGAAAAGAAATTATGAGAAATAAAATGGGTTTTTTCTCCCATTAATACCAAACTCAAATGCAGCATTTTCCATATAATGCTATTGTGTGCAGCTATCAGAAATTGACATTTTCTATGGAGCAATTGAATGACATCTGTAAGACAAGCCTGGAGCATCAACTTCACGCTTTGTCTACCATCAAGATGCAACATCCTTTTTAGACGTAGTTATTAATATTTAGTAAGCCATGTTGATGGTAGGCATTTAATTTGTGTCTCGTAATATTTAGTTATTAATATTTAGTGCGTCTCGTAATATTTAATTATTTATGCTTCTTATATGTTATCAGTTGTGTAATATGCTCTGTCGCTTGGTTTGTATGTGCATGTGATGTCTGTATGTTTGTTTTGTGTATGTTGTATTTTGTATCTTGTCGTTTTGTTTGTGTTGTTTTGGGATAGTGGATAGCTACGGAGTCCTGTTCCTCTGCTGCAGCACTGTGTACTGTTGTATTTTCATCTAATTTGAGTCGGCACAGATCCCAAAATGATCCAACAGTCCATGTGTGTGCTGCACGGTGCAGGGATATGGATTTGTAGCCGCGAGGGTTCTTTTATTTTGTTAGGTTCATTTGTCTGTAGAAATCGATGATACTTATTCCTGCTGGTATGCTAGGAAAGAAAATGTGTAGTAAAATTAATTCCTGCAATTAAGATTTCATTCAGATTGTAGGTCGTCTCCGCCGCAATGCATTGTCTATGCGACCGTCTTTTTCCATTTGCGACGGTAACGTATATTCTTCGGCCTGTGCAATTATTTTCGGCCATTTAACGTACTTTTTGGGTGTTAGCCTGTTATCTATTTTATTGGGCCTTGATAGTTATCTTCCGTTTTATGACTTACTAAATGGGCCGTTTAATATTTATTTGTACGGCCTGTTAACTTCGTTATTGGGCCGTTTAATCTTTATTTTACGGCCTGTTAACTTCGTTATTGGGCCGTGATAGTTTGGATTGGAACATTCTTAGTGGGCCGCTTGAGCTTTATTTTCTCGGCCTGTTAACTTTCTTACTGAGACTTAATAATTATCTTTTCGGCCTGCTAACATTCTTACAGGGCCGTTTAATCTTACTTTCAGGCCTCTGAACACTCTTGTTGGGCCGTGGATTAAAATATTTGGGCCTGTTAGCTATGCTTTTGGGCCTAGAATTATATTTTTCGAACTGCTCGTTGATTTATCGCCGTAAATTTTATTTCGCAGCCCTAACATAGTTAACAGGCCCTCGACCTGTTCACAATCATATTCTCAGATTGACCATTTTACAAGGCCCTCGACCATTTCTGTGCCCACTATCTTTTACACAATGAACTATTTAATGACCGCATATCAATTCTATAAAAATTGCTTAAATAAGCAAAACCGGGGTATCAACTTTTAGTTTGGACAACTGCTTCATTGCTGCATAACTTCCAATCTACCCTTAACCTCATACCACCTCGCTCACACAAATATACATGCAAACAAACAAAACCAATGCAATAAACAATAAAAAAGAACAATTAACAAAAAAAAAAAAAAAAATACCACACCCACGCACCACATAGACACAGCAACCAGCAGAGCACATTTACATTGATAACATATATGCAGTATAAATAATTAAATATTGTGTCATACACCACGGTTTGAAGCCCGACTTGAATATGCCTACAAGCACAGCTTTTCTCAAATATTTAACTACATACAAAAAAGGAATGTTACACTTTTTATGTACTCAAAATGTACATGTTTGAAATGTGTAATAAATTACTACGCGCAAAGCATCCTGGACCAATTATACACGTTAATTTTACATGCCTTTATTCATAATCAAGATCAGAAAGAGATTATCTCCTGTCTAAATAAAAATAAATAAAATAGTTTAGGGTGTGCTCTGTAGTTAGGAAGGAAAGGGCTGGGATAGGAAGAGAAGGAAAACAGGCAATTCCTCAGCCTCTAAATTAGAAAGGAACAATTATAAAAAAAAAATGAAGGTTATTGTTGAATAAATATTAAATATTATTTTTAGTGGGTTTTTAATTTAGAAATTAGTGAAAAATATATGACTTTTAGAATTCAGCACGCTTGCAGAATTTATGGGCTGATTGATTAGAGAATATGAAAGATCAAACGACGTCAATTTTGATTGTATGACATATGGATGGAAAAATCTTGAAATTTAGTTTCTAATGGTTCAAATAACAAGTCGATTGGAGTTCCCTAGAGAGTTATAACTGTTTTAGTGGACAGAGGTCAGCTGAAACAACTGCTGTTTGGTATTCCGTTTTTAATACGAATTTTCTAGATATTTCTGTTGTCTTACCATATAAATATTTATAGTTGTAATCTGTTGTTTAATATGCAAGAAAGATATATGAGTGTCTAATAGTAAGAAAACTTGTTTTATCCATCTCTTCTCTTATCTCAAAGTATGATATCCACCATTCTCTTTTAACAAATTGATATCAGAGCCAATGACGAATGTGACGGGTCAAATGCCGCTACCACGACTAACGAAAGTGAACTACGAGAACTGGAGCATTCAAATGAAAGCTCTTCTCGGATCTCAAGATGCATAGGAGGTGGTCGAAGATGGTTTTGAAGAACCAACAAATACCACGGATATACGACACGATCGAAGGATAAGGCGGCACTATACATGTTGTTCCGAGCCGTTGATGAATCGAGCTTTGAAAAGATTGCCGGTGCAATTACTTCAAAAGAAGCATGGGACATTTTAGAAGAAATGTTCAAAGGAGCCAACCGAGTCAAGCAAGTGCGTCTCCAAACTCTTTGTGCCGAGTTAGAGGGCATAAAGATGAAGGAGTTAGAAAGTGTATATGACTACATCACGTGTGTACAAACCGTGGTGAACCAACTCATTCGTAATGGCGAAGCGTTAACCGATGCGCGAGTTGCGGTGTAGATTTTGAGATCATTAACCTACAATTTTGAGAATGTTGTGTGCGCGATAGAAGAGTCAAAAAACCTTGCGAAACTCACAGTCGACGAGGTTGCCAGTTCTCTCAAGGCACACGAACAACGTAAGAAGAAAAAAAAAAGAGGAGACACTCGAGCAAGCACTTCAAACCAAGACGTCAATCAAAGACGAAAATGTACTCTATTCTTAAAATTTTCGAGGTAGAGGGTGTGGCCGTGAAAGTCGAGGAAATGATCACAGTGGTAGAGACCGTGGTCAAGAAGAGTATTATGAGGAGAATGAGCAATCAAACAAAAAAAAAAGACGTGGAGGAGGACGCGGTCGTGGGAGAGGCGGCCGATCAAATTATTCTAACATCGAGTGCTACAAATGTTACAAATATGGTCACTATGCGAAGGATTGTAACTCCGATAAGTGTTACAATTGTGATAAGGTAGAGCATTTCGCGAAAGAATGTAGAGTCCATAAAAAAGTGGAAGAGAACCAATCTAGCCACGGAAGATAAGGTAAAACAAGATTTTCTCTTGATGGCTCACAACAAAGTCAACTCGAGGTCAAAGGCCAAGGTACAATTTGTTACTTACAAAATGATAGCCTGGTAGGGTCAATCCAAGATGTGTATTACATACCAGACCTTAAAATCAACATTTTGAGTATGGGGCAACTCATGGAGAAAGGTCAGTCGGTACTTATGAAAAATCGGGTACTACACTTGAAAGATAAGCAAGGGCGCTTAGTCGCTCGAGTCGAGGTGGGAAGAAATCGGATGTACAAACTAAATTTGAGAAGAGTGCGAAAAAAATATTTGCGAGTCAACGTAGAAGGCGTAGTTGTGGCATCTCCGCTTTGGTCACCTACATCATGGTGGTCTAAAAGAGTTAACAAAGAAAAACATTGTGCACGAGCTGCCGGACATGGACTATGAGGGCAATTTTTGTGAAGAATGTGTGATTGGCAAACAAACGAGAACCTCGTTTCAAAAGAAGGCAGAATATCGAGCTAAACATACTCTCGAGTTGATTCATACCGACATATGTGGACCAATCACCCCTGAATCTTTCAGCGATTAAAAGTACTTTATTTCCTTTATCGATGATTTCTCACGAAAAACTTGGGTTTATTTTCTGAAAGAAAAATCTGAGACATTTGAGATTTTCAAAAAGTTCAAAGTTTGACGGGGGAGAACGTGTCGATGTGAGTAGATGATAAACCAAAATCACATATATATTCTGATAGGATTTGGTATCTAAAACTATATACCATTTTACCCTTTTTATGCACTTTTTAGTTCAATTAATTGATTTAGTTTGGATATTGCACAAAGTTCGAGATACTGCCATGGTTTCTTTGATTTTAGGATTTTTGGAGCATTTTGGGAACATTTGGATGAAGATGGAGTAAGCTAGGCGCAACTAGAACAATGAAGATCTTGCTGGAGAAAACTGTATGAACCTTTTGACCCAAAAAGTTATCTCTTCGGGTCGAAAAGAGCTCTCTGTCAAGAAACCGCGTGAACTTTTTGGGTCAAAATCTTTTCTTTTCGAGCCGTAAAGAGCAGTTCTGTTTCGCCTCTGAAAGCATCTCTTCGCCCATAAGGCTCCATATTCGATTTTAAACAGAAGAGAACGCCTCCAAAAGTCCATAACCGCTCTATGACAGATTGAAGAGAAGTTTTTTGGAGTTTCTTTGAGAGATTTGGAGAGAGAAGAAGACAAAAGAAGGAGAAATCAAAAACTGGGAGTAACTCTTATTCTCTTGATGATTTTCTTTCTGTTTTTCATTGCTTTTATCTGTGATTCTTTCTCTTCCATGGAAGAGTAGTCGTCTCTCTAGGGTTTAGGCATGTAACTTGAAACTTAAAGTTTAATCGTACTTATTGTTGTTTTAATTACTTTATTTTATGAATTACTTTTATGATTGTATTACTGTGCATGGATTGAATTGTTTTATGTTTGTATTAGTAATCCGTCTGGGATTAAAAACCCTAGATAGCATAGATTCATAACTTGCAAACGATATTAGAATTGCAAATGTATCTTAGAGAATTGTTTAGGTTTCTAACCAAAATCTGATGGTTCTCCGACCTCCAAAAGAGGTATCTAACCCTAGGTGATGGACTTAACCGTGAAGTCTAGGTTAGTTGGGACTTTTCTGAACACTAGTTAAGTGCCTATCGGAAAGAGCAAAAGACAGCACAATAATAATTTCTAGTTGGGATGTTAGTCCCAAGACAAAGGCAATTAGTATAGTAAAAAAATATTTGTTGCTTTCTAGACATAAAAAGACAACATGCATGATTTTGAATTATTCATTATTCACTTTAGAAAAGAATAAAGCCTTTGGGAGAAGAAATTTTCGAACCAAAATGGACATGATGGATTCATTTAGATTTTCGATTTTAATCCAACAAATCGATTCATTTTCAATGACAGATAACACTTTGAGATTATATCTTACAAGCTCCTTTTATAAGGAGTAAGGATTTAGAGTATTAATTAGATGGACTTAACCGTGAATAATTAATCTTTGAAAGATTTAGAATTACCAGAACTTAACGGTTTTAATTAGGAAAAACGATGGACTTAACAGTGAAGTTTGCCCTAATTGAAATAGGGTGTCAAACCCTAACCAGGAACTTGGTACTAAATTAGATGTTAACCCTCATAAATTAGCGTTAAAATACATAAATAGTACGATTAAAACTCAAGTGGATGGTGATGCTGAAACCCTATAAACTCTCTTAACCTTGAAGTAATCCAAACATAGTTCAATTTACTTGTTAATTTTAGAGAATTATTTAGTTTAGAAACCTTTTCAGATTTTATAGTCTAGCTTAAAGAAGTTATCTATATCGGTAGTTTAATCAGTCTCTGTGGGATCGACACCTAAATACTACACGGTAGGCCGTGTGCTTGCGGCTTCCTCTTGTGTGTATTAGGTTAATTTTATTAGTTTGAAAATATCACAACAGTAGATACCGAAGTTTGGTAGGAAGCCTTCGTTATCTCACATGCACAAGCCTGAATCATTCATTAAGTGTCGGCATTATAAGTCGGTTCATGAAGGAGCCGATTTATTCACATTGGAAAGCGTTGAAGCGAATCTTACAGTACATCCAAGGAACGGTGTCACTCGGGTTGTTCTACTCAAAAGCAGAAGATTATTTGTTGGCTGACTACTCCGACAGCGATTAGTGCGAAGACATAGACGATCGAAAAAGTACATTGGGATATGTGTTCTTTATGGGAAATACTGTGTTTACTTGGTTTTCAAATAAGCAACCGATCGTGACACTCTCAATGTGTTAAGCTGAATATGTGGCAGCATCTTGGTGTGTATGTCATGCAATATGAATTAGAAATTTGTTTAGCAAGATGGAGCTAAAGCAGCTAGGTGCAACCGTGATTCAAGTTGACAACAAATGAGCAATTAAGTTGGCAAAGAACTCAGTGAATCATGAAAGAAGCAAATACATTGACATTCGTTTTCACTTTATCCGAGATCATGTGAAAGAAGGAAGTATGGAATTGGTGCATGTGGCAAGTCAAGATCGAGTTCCAGATATCTTCACAAAACCGCTACTGAAAGTACTTCTCGACAAATGTAAAAAGATGATTGGCATGACGGATGGTAGAAGCATTTAAGTTCATGGGGGAGTTTTGTTGAATAAACATTAAATGTTATTTTTAGTGGGTTTTTAATTTAGAAATTAGTGGAAAATAAATGAGACTCTTAGAATTCAGCAGTTGCAGAATTTATGGGCTGATTGATGAGAGAATATGAAAAATCAAACGACGTCCATTTTGGCTGTATGACCTATGGATGAAAAGTTCTTGAAGTCTAGTTTCCAAGGGTTCAAATACCAAGTCGTTTGGAGTTCCCTAGAGAGAGTTGTGGTTGTTTTAGTGGACAGAGGTCAGCTGAAACAGCTGTTATTTGATATTCCGTTTTTAATACGAATTTTCTAGATATTTTTGTTGTCTTACCATATAAATAGAGTTATAATATGTTATTTAATATGCAAGAAAGATATAAAAATGTCTAATAATAAAAAAACTTATTTTATTTATCTCTTCTCTTATCTCAAAGTGATATCCATCATTCTCTTTAAAAGTTATCCCTTTCTTTCCTTCCTAATTCACATCCTCTACCTAACTCAAGAGCACAACATAGATGTAGCATGATTTAAAATAATAGCAGAGATGTAAGTTGGCATAGTTCTTGCCTCAGCCCGAATAGAACCAAAAAGTATAATCATAAACATATATGAACATACCTCTATCATTCTTTTGATTCTTTTCTTCTTCTAACTCCCACTCGACATGTATATGGATGCTCCATCATCACCTCAAATTTCTTTCTTTTTTTAGCTCTTGTTAGTTGCTTACCTACCAAAAGTGGGTCAAAATGGTTACTATAATTCTACTTCTTTCATTCAATTCAGTGCGCGCCTTTCCCTATCTACCCCCCAATCTTAATCCAAACGCCGTTCTAACTTGTAACTATCCAAATGCTATTATTAAATTATCCAAATAGATCAGCACGTATAATTATTGTTGAAATATTATTTGCATAAAAAAGACTACACGCTCCAGCATCCCTTTCACGTGCTCCAATATTTATTATGATCTCGGTCTATATACAATTTTGTTTTGCATTAATAATTCCTCAACCAAGTACTCGAATGAGATTAAGTGACCTCTACGTAGGGTTTATGAATTATGACTACTGCTGACATTCATTATAAATATCAAATGTTGACATTTTATTTTAATTACGTTATTTTCTGTTTTGGAAGAACAAAATTGTTAAAGCAAACATAGTATTCTTTTTTTTTTTGCTTGCAATCAAACAAAAATATTGGATTAATTGATAATCAGCAGAACTCAAAATTTAATATATAGCAGAAAAAATCGAAAGCCAACATGATATAACTGAACTTACTTGGTAGGAATGGGGTACTCCGGGAAATACTTAGCGAGGATGCGAACCACATCTTCCCGGTGGAGAACGCGCTCGGCACATAAATAACGGCCCGACACCTCCTCTGCCTCGAAAATTCTGACGTGTGCTTGTGCCACGTCACGCACATCAACATAAGCCTGAACAGCATTGGTATACTTCTTTGCAGAGCCGTCGAGGTACTTGAGTATGTGCATGATGCTGGCGTTGACTTAGCAAATTTACTTCACAAGAAAATATTTTGACATGTACTAAAAGGACTTCTATCATGAAATAATTATGAAGAACATATTATATAATTAGCTATCTGCCACGCTCTGCTGCAGTATATTCATATATTTTTCATTAGTGTCATGCTTTTTTTTTCATTTGGTATTTTGATGTTTATATGTACATTTGTTCATTAATGTTATGTTCAGAATATTGGTACTTCATTAATTGACTTGGTACAGGATGTACAACAACAGTTTGACACTGACCAAAAGAATGATATTAATTGTAAATTTTAATTGATAGACACATAGTTGTTACTTGAGAGACATTAGAAAGATTTACATAATTTTAGTAATTATATTAGACACATGGTCATCATTTGATACATATTAGATAAGTCATAATTGAGAAAGAGTGCAGAAAGAAATTACCAAAACCAACCGAAGACAAACACTTAATTGGGGAATTCCTTAGCCGCTTCAAAAGGAGCATAGGGAAAAAGAGTAGATATGTATATAGTGGAAATTCATCTGCGGAGCACAATATGCAAGGAAATCAGCTATGAGAAAACTAGAAAAGTGAATGCAAAATTGATGACAGAAAAAAAACAACTGAATTTTTAAAACATCAATTATAAAATGAAAAAAAAAAGAGAAGCAACATCATAAAAGACTTGTCAATTATTCTTAGCAGAAAGATGGAATGCTGCCTCCACTAAAAATCCAAGGTAGCTTGTTGATGCCTACAACAAATTGAGAGAGAACAGAACTATTAGGAATTTGGAAAATAATAGAAACCAATGACAAGTCATAGAAGCGGAACAAGTCATACCAGCAACAGAACCTTGCATCTTGAAGGATTTAATTTGGCATGAGAACCAATTAGAAATTGTATCTGGTAATCAGACATATGTATCAATCAATAATTGTGATTAAAGCATGAGAACTATTAAAGTAATGATTCTAATTAATAACAGAAACTGAAAAAATCAAAAGAAAAGAGAATTTAATTCCTACCATAAGGAGAAGAAAGGCAATCGGAAGGCAAATATAGAACTGGATATGAGAACAAAACCCAGAGTTCTTGCAGTAAATTGAAGGACAAAAAAGAAAATGAGTTCTGTGGCCATTGGAGCATGCGACCAGTGCACCAAATGCACATTCAACACCCCCCAAGCTACTGCAAATTGAAGTACAATTTGATAAGAATACAAATCAGAGAAGTCCAGATTTAACCGATTTCTACCACGGAGCACTTCAATCTGAACCGAAAACATTGTACCACCCTTTATACAGATACAAGCAAACATTCTCTTATCAGTAAAAAGACTTAAAGTAACTTGCGGATACGTACCAAGGGCAAGGCAATGCCAGCTTCGATATGCATCGCAAAATAGGCCCTCAATCGGAGATGATAAAAACTGAACAGAGTACTCTCAATCTAGCTCTGAAAAGAAAACAACTAAAATCAAAGGGGAGTTGTTGGAAACAAAGAACAAATGAGGAAGTGGGGAGAAGTGTAAATGTCACCTGTTCGTGGTAGACTTGAAGGGGACGAGTGGAGAGGTCGATCGATTGAGCAACAGAAAATGGTGTTAATTAAGATTATCTACCGAATAGCTTGAGAGCTGGAGTCGTTTGATCTCATTTCTCATTTCTGTGAAGGCTCTCGAAGTAAACGACGAGGGGGAGAGTAGATCTGAGAGGTGCAGCGTCTAGGGTTAGGTTAGCACTAGGTTTTCTCGAGTCGAAGTCGAAATCGGAGTCGAAGAGAGGAGCGTGGAGGGCGGCTACACAAGAGCTGGGTTCTAATTTCTGACTGGAAGTGAGAGTTCGTAGGTTTAGGGTTTGTGAAGGCCCCCGGGGGGAGGGGAGGGGAGGGGAGGGGGCGGCGGCTACAGAAGAGAGAGTTCAGTTGTGATTTGATTTGTATGTAGAGGCGGGAGTTTGCGGGTGACTGGATTTAGGGTTCGTGAAAGGAAAATGTTTATGGTCATGGTCCATAACAATATCTATTTAGAAATCATCTCCTCATTTAGAAATCATCCCGAGATTCGACGGAAAGGAAGATAATGGAATGGAAAATACGGTGAGAACGGAGAGTCTTACATTTCTAAATCTTCAAATCGGAGGTAAAAATTTTGACCGAAAATCAACGCGCGAGTCTCCTTGTTCACCCTTCTTCTCCCTCTCTTACCTTCTTCATTTTTTACTCGGGAACAAGGTGCTAATCGATTTTTCTCCGCTTTGTCTTTCCCTTCCACTCCATCACCCGCTCTTCCCTTCTCTAGAGCAAAGCCTAAAAGGAAAATGTTTATGACCAGTGAACCATATGAATCATAACTATATCTATTTGAAAATCAATTGATGACTAAAAAAAATGTTTATGGTCAATGAATCATATGGACCATAACTATATCTATTTAAAAACCAACTGATGACTAAAAAGAAAATGTTTATGATCAGTAGACCATATGGACCATAACTATATCTATTTAGAAACCAACTGATGACTAATGACTTCATTGACTTGGACAGACCATATACACTTTAAATATACAACCAATTATTTTCAAGCATGATGTCCAACTTCTCCGGATGTTAATATATATTTATAGCATGCCCCCTTTTTTCGCTTTTACTTTTTCATCCTCTAATAACTCAGGGATTAAACAATGCCTTTATCTTTATCGATATAATTATTTTATTTATTTATTTTATATATACCATTTTGTTATGTTATCTATATCCATAAATATATATAGATATCCAAATTTTTATTTATTTATTTATTATTATTATTATTTCACCATCATCATTATTATTATCGTTAATATTTGAGATCTCTGATATTATGCTTTAGATTGAGTTTCATTTTTAGTTTACTTTAATTTATTTGAGATTAAAACTTAGGACCTATTCGAACATGATAAAACTTTATGGAATTGGTTCCCAAGTAGATGGATTTGGTAATATCAGATTGCTAAAACCCAGATAGCAGAAATTGGAGGCTGTAAATGAAAACACATTCATTTTTCTAAAGTCATCGCCTGGAGACTTATGAGTAGCATGTTTTGCATTTTTCATGTGCACAGGCTTGTTATACTGATACTGGAATCAAGGATCAGGGAGTTCCAATGAGGTGTATCGGAACATCTTGGAATAACAGTGCATTTATCATTTTTTGCATAACGTAAGTTTCTTTTTCTCATGATATTCTGTAACTGCAAAAAATCATTCTGATGAAACATTAAATTTTTCAATAATACATAATTTACAGGTCTACAGTAAATCTTCTGATTAAACACTTACAAATTTTGAATATAAATTGCAGAGGAGAGGCTAGACAAAGCCCTGTGGACGAAGATTGTTTTATTGTGTGGGTTTTCGTTTTGTTTGTATTGACAACAAACACAGAGGAATCGGAACTAAGTCATCAATCGGCCCGAGTTTTGTACAAAAGTCGGTGAATCGCTGAAAATCGGCCGATTTCGAGCAACGTGAGGTTTAATAGGGTTCAGCTTTTGAAATCCGAAGGAAGAGGGAGAGGCACGAAGAGGCATCGGCGGAGATAGCCGAATAAAAAGACGACTCTGACTTGTGGCCCCAGATTAAATGAAATCTCACTTAAGAAATGGGCCCCGCCGCTCCATTTGCCTTTTTATTTACGACCTGACACTTTTTTCTCCAGTGACCAAAAAAACTTCTGGGCTCATCTCATTACTAACCGTCTAATAAAAAGGTCTCCCTTTTATCAAACTGGAGTTAATTTGAACTCACTTCTGACAAATTAATCAGAGAAAAATGTATTTACCTGCCACTGTGGCACTGTGTCAATCGGTATGAAACCACTCAACCAAAGCATTGTGCAAATAGCGACACCGACATCTTTTAATATTTTATCAAAAATTACATCAAATCATCTCAAAATTTTAATTTATCATCCTCATTAAAATTTTTATATGAAAATCTTATGAGCGACAAAATTTTAATTTTTTTTTTAGCTTTTTAAGTCATAGTTTTTAATTTTTAAAAATCAGCTCTGCAAATAATAATAAAATATTTAATATTTAAATATCATTTAAAAAAATAAAAACAGTGACTTAAAAAACTTAAAAAACTCCAATTTTTTACATCCCATAATATTTTCATATGAATAATTTAATGAGGATGATAAATTAAAATTTTAAGATGATTTAATATACTTTTTGAGTTAATCTCTAAATTATGTATGCATTTTTTTTAATTACTTCATAAAATAACTAATTCCACCATTATCTTTTTCATTTCCGTGTTTATTAACATGCATCTTGAATATTTTTGCTTCCCTATCTGATTAGTTTGAATATTTATATTATATTAAATTAGTACATTATTTGAGAATAATGTGTTGTTTTGACATCATTTTGTGATTAAATATTTTTTATATATTTTTCTATTTTTTTAATAAAAATAAGTTTTTTTCTGAAAAATTTGAGCCTCCAATCCGATTCCGATTGCAAATCCAATTTTGCGAACCTTGCATATGAGCACCAGTAAGAAAAGCACCTCCAAATTAACGGACTAACATTGTACTTGATATAGACACCAACATATCATTATTTTTCATCCAGTCTTGGTTCTTAGCAATTTTCCAGCACTATCAATAGCTCAAATACGGTTTCAAGATACTATTTTCCTAATTTGTAGTTCTTTTATAGGCGTTTTTAAAAAAAATCACTTAGCTGAGCATTGGTTTCAAGATACTATTTTCCTAATTGGCCGACCGAGAAGAGAGAAGATTCAATCCAATACCAATACCAATACCGAGATCGACTTGTTGGGCCTAATGGGCCTACTCAGGCTGGTTGTAGTCGCACACTCGAGGCACAGTCGCACTCGCAGTGTTGCACAGAGAGGGAGTGGAGCGCAGAAAGAAGAGACTCGACGTAAGATTAACGGAGTGCTGCTGTATAGTTGTATACTAATGTGATGTCAGCCCTTTTTGAGCCTCCAGTTCAATACATATGTCAATGTCATCGAGTGAATCCTCTCTGGTGAGCAGTAGAAGCAATCCACACCGTTTGAGATCAAATTCACACACTGAGCCTTTCTGATAGAGTGTCAATGAGTACAATACAGATTAAATTAGTTTTATTATCATTTTAAAGTTATTCTAATACATATTTTATCTTTATGTATTAAAATTAGACTTATATATACGTCACCGTTAATTAGTAAAATATACAGATAATGAAATGATAAGAGATACTAACAAATAATTATAATATATTAACTATTTTATCATCATTCATGAAAAACATTCAAACTCATTCTTTTCATACAAATACATTTCTATTTTATTAATATAAAATCAAAATATTAAATTATAATTATGTAGTTTCAACTTTATATATTGAAAAAAAGAGGAGGAATTAATTCACAAAACTCAACGCAATTAATCTTATATTGAAAAAAGAAGATAACTATTAGATATTATAATTAAAATAATTTTTTTTTAATAATTTATGTTATAGAGTAATAGATACGAATGACCTTTATCCATATCTATACTCATTTACGTAACAAAATTTTTTTACCCTTATTCATATCAATCAAGTTAACGGAAAATATATTAACTCATATTCATTCTATCAAATACTATACAAATAAAAATAATAAAATATTATTGATAGCCCTACCCTTCACATAGGGGCGAAGCTACAGTAAAACAAGCTTGGCCCGATGCTAGAGCTTGATTTTAGAAATTACGTGCAAAGTAGTAATTTTTTTCTGAGATTAAAATAACATAGATAAAAAAATATATGAGTGTCTAAGTTTAATTGAAAAATTAAACCTATTATATATAAATATTGGAGAATCTAAGATCTATGTATTAATTATGTGCAAACTTACAAAACAGACTGAATCTGTCAATATCTTCAAGTGGTGAAGTATTACAAGGGTCAACGAATGGGTAAGTCGATGTGTTTGGATTGTGGAAAAATTATTACAAAAATAGTGATTTTGAGATTAGTAATTGAGAATAGATGATATTTGTGGTTTCTCAGAGAATGTGAGAATAGAGGTAACATTTTATTGTTTGGGTAAGTAAAATATTTTTTGGATGGTAACTTGATAATAGTAATGGAGAAAAAAATAAAATAATGAATTATTTTTTAATTCTAATATTTGTTATTTTATTTATTATTATTAAATTATTTATTATTATTTATTTTAATTTTAATTAGTATTATTTATTATTTTATTTATAATAAAAAATATTATTTCATCTTATTATTTGTCATTAATTAGTATTTTATTTAATACTAATGATTATTTTATATTTATTATAATTTACTATTAATCTACTTATTATTATTTATTATTATTTTATTTAATAGTAATGCTTAATTAATATTACTTTGTAATATTAAATATTATTTTATTTAGGGAAAATTGGATATTTACTATTACAAAGTTTTAAAATTAGAAATTTACCACTCTAAAATTTCAATTAAGATATTTTCCATTATAAATCTCATTTACTCTTAATTTTTCCATTATACATAATTAATGAGAATTAAAAAAAATCCATATTTTAAATAATGCCTATAATACCCCTCTGATCAATTGATTCAGATTAGATCGATTCATGCCGATCCGTTCAAACCGATACATTCTTCTCTTCGGCAAAGCAAGCGAAAATCTAAAACCTTCGTGAACAAATCCAAGTACTTTCCGCCAAAGTCTATGCGATAATGTAATACCAATTCTCATTATTTTTATTTCTTATTGGAGTGATTTTATTTTGAATTTCTTACCGCGTGTACCAGCACCAATGCCTTTTATTAGTGAATCCCAAATTAGCGATTTTGTTTTGTATTCATGAACAAGCTTATATTGATATCGCTAAATTGAAATTGTAATAATCAGTGATATACTGTACTGACAATCAACTCATTCCAGAAAATCTCATAATATGGGCATTCCACGGTTGATAGTGATCTCCTTTTTGGTTGAGTCATGCTTGAGGAGGAGGTAGGCTTTCGATGCATTATCTGTGCTTGCTTGGACTTGGCAGAGAGGATCGTCAGAAAGAAGGCATAGAGCCGATCGTCAGGCGAAGTCCAGGGTTTGGTAGAGATTTGATAGCCCGACAAAGTCTAGGGTTTGGTCGGAGAGGCGATCGGTGGAGGGTTTCCTCTCTGTCGAAGAGAGCCAAATAGTAGTGAGTCTGAATATGAATCGAGTCTTAGGATAATGGATCTATATTCTGGATCCTTAGGGGTATTATTGGTATTATTTAAAATATAGATTTTTTAATTTTCGTTAAATATATATAATGGAAAAATTAAGAATAAATGAGATTTACAATGGCAAATATCTTAATTGAAACTTTGAAGTGGCAAATTTCTAATTTTGAAACTTTATATTGGCAAATATCTAATTTTCCCTTTTATTTAATAGTATTTTTTACTTTTTTCATATTTATTATTATTTTTATTACTAATAATGTTTATTAATATTATTTTATTTAATGCCAGTGATTATTATTATTTATTGTTTTGTATAAATACTTTATCTTATTAGTTATTATTATTTAATATTATGCTTATTATTTTGTATGATCATTAATTATTATTTTATTTTTACTAGTGATTATTATTTTATTTATTACTATTTTATTTAATATTATTGTAAAAATAAATAAAATAATGAGATGGGAGATTTTTTTATTATTTTCACTATTATCATGAAGTGATAATCCGCTAAATAGCTGATGTTCTCGGAATAAAAAATAGCAATGATGCAATCAAACACAAATTCATTGCTCCGGAACAGTGAGAACAACTGATGTTCTGCTATTCCGAGGGGGAGATGAAATAATTGTTATTCTTCTCAACTCTCCATTATTATTTAAAATAAATAATTCAAATAACATTTTTATCATTCAAAATAACATCACATTTTTACTATCCTCATGATAATCGAAAAATTACTATTTTTCACTATCCTCATTTGTTATTCTTAATTCCTCTATTTTTATGTTATTCTCTGTACGATTTAAACATATCCTTGATTTATTTATTAAATTAGCATTATTTTAAATTAATTCTAAATTTCTATTTCGTGTTTGAACGATGTTACTATTGAAATTAGTATCGCTATTCTAAAAATAGCACTAATTTAACACGCCAAAGCAGACGCATTTGATTTGGCTTACAAATGTCTAATGTACAGTACATAATGTTTAAATAATTTCGTGAATTATTCGGATTTTGTTATTCATTATGAATAAAACGCTGTATAATATGATTCACGTATTATACGCAAATAAAACTCTGTTTATTCGGTCTATGTACAGTAGATAAAAGTGATTGCCGCTCTTCTGACTCGCGATCTCGTTATTCTTCTCGCGAAAAATTTTCTTCTTTGAATTCTACCCACCGGAAAAGAGAAAATTAATGGGAAGATATAGCCCCAATGTCAGTCATATCACTTTTAAATACTGGGCACTGTCCACGAGGAGTCTATTTGTTTTTTCTTTTTTGAGGAAAGGAGTCAATCTCTCGGGCAATTTTATATTTTGCCCTTCTTTCAAAAATTTTGAAATAAAATACCCTCCCCTCTAAATTGTTCAACAAAATGCCCTTGTGTACTTATTTTTCTATTTTTTTTTCTTTTTCATCTCCATTACTATGCTTTATTTATTTTTTCATTTAGTTTCTTTCATTTAACATACATTTTCATATATCAATTTTTTTTTCATATGATATAGATTTATATTCATGAAATTTTTAAAAATATTATGTATTTAAAAATAATTACAATTTGTGTTTGTTTTTATTCTAGTATGTTTGTATTCATTAATTATATATTTTTAAAATGATCCCTAGATTATTGAATATATTTCACAATAAATAATAATACCGTTGTTCTAAATATAATAAAGTAATATAAAATAAATGTTCTTCTTTATAAATCTTGCAAAATAATAATAGATAAAAAAATTACATTTGAAACATATATTAAATCATTAAGTAAATAAAATAATATACATTAAATGTTAAATTTATTTTTTTAAATAAATTTTATTTTTTATTTTATCACTCATCATATAGCATTAGATTAGGATGACTCAAACGGACAATTTTATGTTTTGCTGTTCTTTCAAAAACTTTAAAATAAAATGCCCTCTTCTCCAAATTATTCAATAAAATGCCCTTTTGGATAGTTTATTCTCTTTCATCTCCATTATTATGCTTTATTTATTTTTTTCTCTTTCATCTCCATTATTATGCTTTATTTATTTTTTTCATTTAGTTTCTTTCATTTACACACATATTTTCATATAAAATAATTAACAATATGTCTTGTTTATTTTTTAATTTATTATTTTTCATTTATACACTCAAATTTTCATAAAATTTTCATTTATGAAATTTTTAATGATATTATAAATTTATTCAAAAATACGTATAATTTGAGTCATCCTAGCCTAATGCTATATGATGAGTGATAAAATAAAAAAATAAAATTTATTTAACAAAAATAATTTAACATTTAATGTATATTATTTTATTTACTTAATGATTTAATATATGTTCCAAATGCAATTTTTATATCTCGTTATTATTTTGCAAGATTTATAAAGAAGAAAATTTATTTTATATTACTTTGTTATATTTAGAACAAGAGTATTATTATTTTTTTTTGAAATATATTCAATGATCTAGGGATCATTTTAAAAATATATAATTAATGAATACAAACATACTAGAATAAAAATAAACACAAATTATAATTATTTTTAAATATATAATATTTTTAAAATTTTCATGAATATAAATCTATATCATATGAAATTCTTTTACATATGAAAATATATGTTAAATGAAAGAAACTAAATGAAAAAAATAAATAAAGCATAGTAATGGAGATGAAAAAGAAAAAAAATAGAAAAATAAGGTACACAAGGGCATTTTGTTGAACAATTTAGAGGGGAGAGCATTATGTTTCAAAATTTTTGAAAGAAGGGCAAAATATAAAATTGCCCCAATCTCTCTCTTTCCATCCATACAAGCTCGAGATCATAACTAGACATCTTCTTTAAGGGCCCGGATCGGGTTTCTCACTAGTTGAATCTAGTGGATTTATGATAGAGCTTAATTTTTAGGGATAAACTTGATTTTTATCAAGTCTTTTAGACTGTAAGAGTCGGTCGATAAGAATTTGATATTTTTTTAATATTAATTTATATTTTTATATATATTATTAATGTTAATTTATATTTATATAAAATATAAGTTATATTTTTTTGATTTGTTTTATTTTTTATTTTTAAATTTTTTAAGTATAATTAATATGCAATATTAAATATTAAAGAAATGATCTGAGAAGAGCAAGGTAAGAGCCGGGTTAGAAGGGTCTGCTTTTAAAGATTGAGCTTAGTTTTTGAGAAGTTCGACCTTTATTATTAGAAAAAACCGGACTTATGAGGGCCGGATAACGACCGAATTTTTTCAAGGACCGGCCGGACCGAGTTCAAAGACCGAGCCTTTATGGACTATGCCTACTCATCAAGCTATCACTTCTGTAATATTAATAAATTATTTTATTCATTGTGTATTAAATTATAGTGAAATTTTATGGGAGGAGAAACCAATATCTTTATTATTCATTTAAAGTTATATATAACAACAAACTTTATTTTTATCATATATTTTATGCTTTTGACAATATTATATTATGATTTACAAAATTAAACTAGCGTGAATTAATTAAAAAAATTATGTATTACATTTGTATTAGTTTCCTTTTTTTTAATGGATCTCTAATAAAAAGATTAATTAAAAATACACTTTAAAATGTGTCCAACAATAGTATTATTTATATTTTTAATTATATATAATTTGTATTCATATTATTTATAAAATTTGTACATTAAAGTCCTTTATTAAATATATTACTATTTTGAAACACTGAATTATTAAAACAATATTTCCTGAATTATATGATTTTATTACCTCGCTAATCTTTTCCGAATCATTAATTTATTACTATTATTGAAATTAGCCTCATTTTTTGGACTTCTCATCCGAATTGCAGTGGAGACATCTCAGATTTATTTAACAGTAAAAAAAGAAAGGAAATAACCAAATGCTGCTTTGCAAAGTTTGGGGTCCGATATCAAAGCTTCCCCGCTCATATCCTCTGTTGCTGATCACCATCCCCGTATAAATCAAATCTAAGCATGGCTATGGTTTTAAACCTTGTTTTTGAAGTTGGTCCTCTGCTCAGAGTATCTTTTTCTGAATCATTTTTTTTTATTTTGTTCCGTAATTGTTTCAAAAATGTCTTTCCCCATTAAATTCCAAATTTGAGAGTTTGATGAATAACGTGGATTTTGCTTGACAGACGACAATTGAATGACAGAATTTTATTCTTTTATTTTAAAAATTTGAAGTAGTTGTTAAAATTTAATGTTTACTAAACTAAACAATGTTAATCAGCTTCAACTTCAAGCATCGAACACCCCAACTATAATTGAGAACATTAAGCAGATTAGAAAATTGCAAATGCAAATATAAATATCATGATTGACAATTATGACAAAACATGCTTGTAACATTTCTATGTTCCAAGTCCCAACTTCGAAATATTATTATATATTTCCCATCAATCAGTCACACAATGGAACCCCGTAAATAAAGTTTGCTTAATTGTACAAAAAAACCTTTAAAAAGGAAAGCAAAATTAAATACACACCCCGAGGAGGGGTTGGGAGTATTTAGATAAAATCGGACATTATTAGAATGATATCTTCAAATAATGTTGAATATTGATGAATAATAGTTAAACGATATACGAAGAATATGGATGAATAATTACTAAACGATCAAATATAAATAAATAATAATCAAATTATATTCTTATCAGTTAAATTTTTTCGAATACATATACATATAAGGATATATCTTTAGATGCGAATTCAAATCTAATATTTTTTTTATTTTTCAGATTACATGACGAAAAAAAATAAATATTTTACCATCCATTTGTATCCATACTTCTTCCTGAAAAGAGGAAAGATAAAAAAAAAATTCCTTCTCTTTTGATGGTTTTTCAAAACTGTCTAACCGAACGGTGTACTTTCTGTTAGTTCAGAGTGCGCGTTTGTGGCATCGAATCAAATTTGTCTTTAAAATTACTTTCAAATATCATCTTTGATGCGGAACGCATAAATATTAAAGGAAAATAAATGACTAGTTGTGTATGTTGTATAAGATATATGTTACATTTTTTGATAACAACATTTAACTATTAGAATTAAGCTGGTTGAGGAAACCATGGGCGCGCCTAGGAGCTACAAATTGTACTTTATATATGGATGATATATAGCAATTGGTCCACAAAATGCATATACATTGACTTAAAATATCCAAAAATGAATTTGTTTGGCACTAATGATTTTATACTTCAATTAGTTATGCAAATATATTATTATTAAACTTAAATGCTATAAACATGAATAATTTGCATAATTTTAATAGTAAAATATTACACAAACAAACTGAATAATATGATTATTAATTTAAATAATAGAATCAGTACCAATGATTATATGTATATATCATTTTCCTTAGTTTTTATATTGAGAACTAAACAAACGAGTAGAAACTTTCTCAAGCTTCACTCTGAAGAAATATCAATTGTCATTATGAACTATTAGGTTTTCCTCAAGCTTCACATCGAAAAAAATAATGTCAGTTTCATAAAAATCAATACAAATAACTGCATGACAAGTTTCTACAAGGTGAGAAAACATTTGTTCCCTTACAAACGAGAAGAAAGAGTATAACAAATAGAGTAATTCTAGTGTACATCCAACTTTTATTATACACCTTTTTTGAAAAAAAATATTGTTTAGATGAAACAAACCACTGTATTATGGAGTCTAGACTCTTATGTTTTTTTTGCTTGTAGACGGTATAACAGACTTTTGATCTATAATTTCTTTTATCATATTGTCTATTTGTGTATTGTCCAAATCTCTCTCTCTTTTTTTTTGAAATAGCAGCCGGGATGGAGGAGTTTTCATTGTAGAGTAGTACTAGTACATGTGCATTACCAGGCAAATGAAACAAAACATGAAATTAAATGCATATTAAAATGATTAATTTGAAAATCAGGAAATTATCATTAATCCTGATATGTTGCAGCTTCTCTCGCAACAAACATCAGTTGAAGAAAGTACAGAACTATTTTTCACAGAGCACGGTTGAAAAACTCATCCGGAACCGAGTTGAATTGGACTATCAAGTCAGACCGGAATTGGCTAGGGCAAGATAATATCAATCAAGAGTAATATATCTTATATATCCTTAATTCACCTAGGTGGACCTTAACATATTCAACATTAAATTAAGCAAGCTCATACTTGCTTAATATTCCCTTAGTTATTTGACTATATCAAAGTAAATGGAGGTACTTCATGCATAACTATAAATTGACATGAAACTACACACAAACATATAGTAGTTTATTTCTTGATGATAAAAATGAAAAAATCAACTAAGATAACAGTTTCCCTGTTCGTCATCTTATTTTCGATTGTTACAGCTAAAGATTCAAATAAACCAGAACCAGCTCAGTTTCATGTCGGAGTCATACTCAATTTGGATACCACCGTCGGCAAAATGGCGCAAACCAGCATTGCCATGGCTGTAGAAGATTTCTATGCCGTACATTCAAATTACAGTACCAGTCTTGTGCTTCATACCAAAGATGCCAAACAGGATGACGTCGAAGCTACTTTTGCTGGTAATTGTCTCCCACAAGAGTTTCCACTTCTAAATTTAAATACAAGCAGTGATGCTTTGGGGAAAAAAAGAAAAGAAAAAGGAAAAGGTACACGGTTGGGAAAAAAGACCGATTAATCTAAGAAACAGATAAACAAATCAAAAACACATGTACACAATTTCCCCCAAAATAAAGCCAAGATAACTATCTTCAACGTGATATATTCCATTTCCTAATAGAAAAGAAAATATAGTAGCCCAACCATAACTGACCTACGCTGCAGAAGCAACAGAACCAACATCACTTGTGTTGACATGAGTGTAATATTTACCCTCTCCAGGAACCAAATGCAACTTATATATATCTAGATCCTCAACGCAAACCTACTTAGTTTTCATTTTTTTTTTTTGCACTATTACACATGATGCAACTTTTCCTTCGCAAGTAATTAACATAAGACAAGATTACCTTCTATTTCCATACATTCCCTTTAAATTAGGAATTCTAAGCTAAGTGGCATCCGTTCCATTGCATTGCAGCACTGGATTTGCTACAAAACATAAAGACTGAAGCAATCATCGGACCACAGAAATCAACACAAGCTGCGATTGTTTCTGAAATTGGCAACAAGAGTCAGGTGCCGGTTATTTCCTTCTCTGCAACAAGTCCCGCTCTTTCCTCCATGAATGTGCCCTATTTTCTAAGGACAACTATAAATGACATAGCACAGGTAACTACCATTACCTCCCTCATCAAAGCCTATGGATGGAGAGAGGTAGTGCTTATCTGTGATGATGATGATTTTGGGCGGGGCATTATTCCATACCTTGCTGATGGGCTCCAAGAGATTAATGTGAAATTTTCATATCATAGCTTAATACCCATATCATCAACTGAAGACGAAATCCAAAATGAACTCTTTAAGTTGCAAACCATGCGAACAAGAGTTTTCATTGTACACATGTCATCTTCTCTAGGCTCTATCTCTTTTTGAATGCTAAAAAACTAGGGATGATGAGCGAAGGATATGTGTGGATCATGACAAATGGAGTTACAAACATGATTGGCTCCTTCAATTCAAGTGTTAACAGTGCAATGAGGGGAGCTCTTGGTGTACGACTTTATGTACCCAAGACAACTGAGTTGGATAACTTCACAACCAGATGGAAAAAGAGATTTCAAGAAGATTGTCCCCAAGAAATATACAGTGAACCAAGCATCTATGCGTTATGGGCTTATGATACCATCCACGCACTAGCAATGGCAGTTGAAGATGCAAAGTCTAACAATATCAAAAGTGCAACACCCTCCATGACATCTGATATTACCTTGAATGTTTTTCCAAATGGACCCCAGTCTTCTCAAGGTACTTTCCAATATCACATTTCAAGGTTTGAGCGGCAACTTTGTTCTAGTAAACGGACAATTGCAATACACTGCTTTTGAAATAATTAATGTAGTGGGACAAGGGATAAGAGAAATTGGATACTGGAGAGGAAAACAAGGATTTTCAAAGCAAGTAGACGCAAGCAAGAATTATTCAACTTACCCAGAAGATCTCAACCCAGTCATTTGGCCCGGGGAATCAATTAAAGTGCCGAACGGCTGGGAGATCCAAAACATCAGGAGAAAACTAGTTGTAGGTGAGATAAAGAGTTCTTCCCCGGACAGCGGGACACTACGTGTAGGTGTGATAAAGAGTTCATACACAGAGTTCATGGAGGTGGAGACAGATACTGTGACAAAAAAAGCAAAACCAAGAGGGTATACTGTTGATGTCTTTGTGGAAGCCATGAAGAGATTGCCTAATTACCAATATGAATTTGAACTGTTTGCAGATTTGTCCCAGGATACCTCACTTCACTACGACGATTTTGTCTACCAAGTTAAACTCGGGGTAAGCATCTCTTGATAAATGTCTTTATTCCTCATAACTTGGTGAGATTAGCAACACTTCTAACAATGTGATTGGATTAATTTGTAAAAGTAACCATTACATATATACTGGTCTTTATTACTTTTTTCCTGGTAATGATATGTTTTCTTAAACAGTCAAAGTTTATTCCTGGTATTTGCATTTTTTTTCCACTCAATACTCTTATGTATGGAAATAGAATCTTTATTTGCTCTTTCGCAAGTTACTATGATTTTCAATTAATTAGGCGTTAATTTATCCTTTTCAAGTATATCATTGTATATGTATTACTGCCATCATTAATGGTTCTAATAGCTAGGTTCAGGTACGCACTTGAAAATTGATGCTCTTTATGTGTTGGCCTTTTTTATCGCCTCTAGTGATTTATCAATAAGGCTTTAAATGGGAAAATAGCTTCCATAAAGTAAAGTCAGTTGATTATGCTTGCAGAGATATGACGTGGCAATCGGAGACATTACAATAAGGTACAACCGCACAAATTATGTTGATTTCTCAATACCTTACACTGACTCAGGAGTAGCAATGATTGTGCCAGTAAAGAAATCTCCAAAAAGCACATTCACATTCTTACAGCCGTTATCTTTCGGTCTATGGTTCGGAAGCACAATGTTTCTAATCTATGCCGGCATAACAATATGGTTAATGGAGCCGGTGGAACCCGACAAGAAGGTTTCAGTATCAAAACATTTCGGAAATATATTGCAATTGTCATTATTCGCATATCATAAGTGAAGCTCTTTTTATAATTAAATGGTATTGGAGTACCTAAAATAATTGTTGTTATTAAATAAAATTTCATATGAAGAATCTGAGATTATGAAATTCACACATTACTATTATTTTTTTGGACTGAAGCTAACATATTTGCAAATAAATTATAGAACTGGAGCTGAAGACCCTCTTTTCAAAGATTGTTGCTATCGCAGCTGCTGGCCTTCTGCTTGTCTTGACATCAAGTTATACTGCTAGCTTGACCTCAATCCTAACAGTACAGCAGCTTCAACCAACAGTAACTGACATTCATGATCTCATAAGGAATGGCAATTATGTTGGATATGGAAGGGGCTCTTTTGTGGAGGGTTTGCTTCAACAGCTGGGTTTTGATGAAAAGAGGGTCAAGGCTTACAATGTCGATGAATTTGGTGACGCACTCAATAACCGAAGTGTTGCTGTTGTAGTTGATGAGGTACCCTACATCAAGTCATTCCTCGCCAAACATTGCAACTCATACATGATGATTCCGATTTCTAGTTCTGCAGGCTTTGGATTTGTAAGTTGGTTCCTCCTCTAATCGTGCTTGCTAGATTAGTAACTTCTCCATTAAAAAAGGGTCTCATTTGAGAGAAATTGAAGCTCCTATTTTTGATTACTTATTTTTGTTCTTGAACAGGCATTCCCGAAGGGTTCTCCACTAGTCTCGAATATGTCGAACGCGATCCTGAACATAACAGACGGAGACGACATAATCAAAATTAAGAATAAATGGATCAAAGAAGATAACTGCCAGGACAATGGCGGCTTGGACCTCAATTCAAAAGGCCTAAACTTTCTCAGTTTCTGGCAGCTTTTTGCCTTCAATGGAGCAGTTTGCACTGTCTCCCTAATAATATTTGTGCTCCGCAAAAAACAGGGTAAAATAAACATCCTATTTTCTAAAGTTTTTCCAATCAGAGAAAAAAATGAATTCAAAAAACTACCACCAGTTTTCCAAACAAAAAATCTACAACCGGAAAGATGACACATCAACTTATCGATTGTTATAAACTAGTTACCCTGTATGGCAAAATTGTGCTGTGCCAGCAGGTTAACCAGCTACTCCATGCATTGTTTTCTTTTTTTTTTCCCTTTTTTTTTCTTTCTTTGCAACAAGTTGCTGAGCGTTCTTATTACCTTGTTTAAATCTCTTGATTTTCTGAAATGGTCAGTTCCTTTTTTATGTTAGGTTCTTCATTTTCTGAAAAGGTCATTTCCTGAAGGTATCATTATTGTATGAACTTTTAAAACAAATTGATCAGCTGAGATATTTATGCACTGCTGGTTCTATAAATCTATGTAAACACTCTATAATGAGCAATAAAAAGTCGTGTGTGCATGTAATAAAGATTAAAGAATGGGTTAAATGAAGACCAGCCATTATATCAAGCATCACAAACAATAGCAAAAAGAAAAATGGTTGCTTTCAAAAAAAAAAAATGCTACGTCCAAACAGAGAAGGCAGGCTCCTCAAGGAACCCTTTTTCCGTGTTTGACAATACTCGAGCAGGATGTAAACCTACATGGCATGTCCACTTACCTCTTATTCGCTAAGAAAATCCTTCAAAGCAATACAGGAAAAGAAAACAAGGTCACTATCAGAGTATCAGTAAACCACCCCTAATGGGCAGGACAATGTTACGGACAAACATTTATGAGCCCACAACATAACTTCTGCCTCAGAAACTTCCGAACACACCAACCAAACTGTTAGCAGAACTGCAGAATTGACATGATCAGTCGACATAGTACATGACTATATTCTCTGAACTTGGTTAGGTTATCATATATCTTTTTACATAATTAGATGCCTCTTGGATCATTTCAAGAATCTTCAAATATCACAGATGACAAAAATTGTTCCTACCAGAATTGCGGGAATGAGACTTCCAATGGAATGATGGCATGCATCTTTGTGTATCAGACTCTAACAAATGGATGCTATTTTATATTCTAACATTTCAGCCCTCACATGACAACAGATTCAAATGCTAACTCACACAAGAACAGAAATTATCAAATGAAAGTAAATTAGGAAAATCAAATGTAGCTTGAACTTAATACCTGATACAATGCTAAAGAACTACTTAATGGAACAAGAAATAAATATTAAAGCAACAATAGAAAAAAGTTCTCACATTCACTATCTAGCCTTATCTCTATGTGCCAAGAACTTGTACCTGCTTTTGTTGGCAAAATCAGGGTGCACATTAGCCTTCTCAACAACAACATTTGAGTTACTATCCATTTGGTATGAAATATCAATGCCTTCAAGGATGAGGTGGTACACCACTTGATTTGGCAGATCAGCAATTTCAGGGTAGACCTCCTCTTTGAAATTGGCCTCCTCTGTTCCATCATCAATTGTATCACTAACTTTATTTGTAACCACAGTATTTGGCTGAGTGCACTGTGAAACTGAACCTCCTTTATTTATTTTTTTTATCCTCTCAAATTTCATAACATAGTTAGAACCTCCTTTATTAGATTTTGAAACTGTTCTGAAGATTCATACTGTGATTGCTTTTCCTGAAAAGATAGAACACCATGAGAAATCAATGCTATTTTAGTAAATCATGACTGTATAATATGTCAGTGGCCTTACAAGTTAATTATTTCACCCCCAATACAATCAGTCAAAATGCCTTTTCTCACAGAATATATGTTGGCAGATTCGATTGAAAACAATACTATTCATATTAGGCAAGAAAGTAGCTTACAACATGAGCCCAGCAACTGGAAAGGGAAGAAGCAAAATCTAAGTAAAGGTGATTGACCCAGCAGCCAAAGTGGTATCTTCCTATTATAACAGGCAACGTTCAAAATGATTAAAGAAAGGAATATGACTTAAAAAAGTGTCAAAAGAGACATAATATGTTCAAAAACACAAACCTGAATCCAACAAGGAACAGTAGCACCTTTCAGTGAGTCCCAATATGGGAGGTATGGTTTAATGTCGAGTACTGGCTGTTGCACCAAATGAAGATCAAATTTTAATTGAATAGAATGGACAAACTAAAAGATAGAATTCACTATGAAAAGACGAGCATTCTAGTCTGTCAATAGATGCAGGATTCAGATAAAAGAATCTGTTTCCTTCAGAAATTTTATTTTTCTTTTTTAACTTGACAATTAGTGAAAGAGAGAGAGAGACTACCGTGTTGTCAACTGAATCTACTTCAGAAAGCAGAATTGCCTGCCCATCCAGTGCCTCTATCTGCAAAGCATTGTTTCAAAGTTCAATCTAAATTTGTAAATTGTAGTTCAATATTGGCCAATGTATTGGGCTTTAATTAAAATACTTTTGCAACACTAGGATCTATAGGACAAAGTCTGTGAGGCGACCTAGTTGCAAGAACACCCATCTTGCCACCTTCTAGTCTAGGAACTCTAACCTATCACCATAATAATAATGTAAACATATTTTAATTCTTAAGACTATAAATAAGTACATAGTATATATCATGAATCCAGAAACCTACTGGTCAATGCACAAGTGAAGCTGTACAGAGAAGAATCAAGTTGGCTGAAATGCAGCATTTGTTGTTGACTTTGGTGTCTAATTACATCTTACAGATATGTAAAGGGTAATCCACCTTAGGTTTATGGCATTAAGGTTTAACATAAAGCATGCCAATACTCAATAATATTATACAATACCATATGGCATTAAAGTAGCCACTTCCAGCATCAATATAGTCATAAAAATGGAGTGCTGTCAAGAAGTGCCACCTTAGCCTTTGTCTTGGATCGAGCTGGGTCTTTCCACATTTTCTCCAGATCTGTATTTAAATGAAATACATAAAGAATCCAACAATGCGAATAGTCTGAGAGTTCTTCAAGTGCCTCTGCTGAAGCCCTAGCTGGATCAAGCAACAAAGAGGCTCTTGCAAGTGGTACCACCAGAGGCTGTCATGGGGTTCCATTTCTATATAAGTGGATCATATGAGTACATATATCTGTCAGATCCAATGCTATAATGAACAAAAGCCAAGGATAATTCGGGATCACATGAGGTTTAATTGAACAACTGGATTTGAATATATGGTTTATTAATGTACGAATCATCCTGTTCAGAATTTCAATGTTTGTCTTGCTGAATTTCTGAATTGCAAATTTCAGTAATCACAAATTATCATTTGGACAATCAATTTTCTTAACAAGGAGTTATTCTTTTTTTTAAGGAAAAAAAAACTTCCAATGTGACAATGATGCATTAGGGTTCTGCAAGCCCATCAACAAAGAATAAATAAATGAAAAGTCGACAGAGGAAGATTGCAATTAGAATAATGGTACCTTGTTGAGAAGCACGACTGGACCATACCAATTGGCACCATTGGATACACCTCTTTTGATCCATCCCCACTTTGTTGAGTCAAGGCTTTCCTCAATGCCTAACAATTTCAAAATCCAAAGATGTGATCAAGTTCTGACAGTATATTTTTTAACATTGCTTAAACCTGCTGAGCATTGACACGGCCCCACCTCTCAGCAGCCCCTTTCTGCAGTGAAACCTTCAGAGATGCCTCTAGCTGTCTAACTCGACCCTAGTCTCTTGCACCTTCTCCCATTGAAAAAAGCTGGAGAGAAATTAAATTATTTACAATTAATTTCAAGTGGGGTTTAGGATTTATCACTTGCCTGTTAATCATTCTGACGTATTTGTGCAAATAATGTAAATAGAGAAGAAAGGTAAGTCACTTGAGAGAAAGATTGTGGTGGCGGAGACTGCCACGGTGGCAAAGCCGAGTGTGAATGATGGAGGGATCGCCATTGGAGCTAGAGAAAGGAAAGGAGTTCTACAAAAATCAAAATTGGCGTATATGGGCTGAACCAAGCAAATATAGGCCTTGGTAACACTTTAGTGAAGAGTTCTACCAGATCAAATTCAATTGTTCAGTTTTACAATTTTACTTCCAGTGCTTTTGGTAATTACGAAACAATGTTTCAATTTTATTTCCAGCAGATAAAACCGTGCGACCGCATGAAACCTGAAGATGAACCAAGGATGGTTTAAAACTATCCTTGTTAGTGCCAGACTACACATTTCTCATTTGCCACAAATAACCTTGGATACTTGGAACAACGCATCTAATACTATATTCTCATGATGAACCAATTCCAAGCCGAGCTCAACAAAGGAGACAATTTTATATTCATTCCACAAGCAGCATTAGTTAAAGACATGCTCCGAGTCCAACCCCTAGTCCTCTAGGCCTTTAGCCAGGAAAAATATCATAATTCACGAGTGCAAAGCGAAGGATGGCCTTAAATTGGAGCCGTTAATGGCAATAAATTTCTTCTAATTAATAACAATATTAATTTAAAACAGCAAAGAAATCTGTGGAAACAAGACTAAACGCCAAATAATGAACGAAAATGAAAATATCTACATATTAAGCTTAGAGCCTTGTAAAGAAAATTGATCAAACGAGAAAACATCTGTAACAAAAATATGCAAGGACAAAGAACAGCACCAACTACAAATGAGCCAACATAAAGGTCCCAAAAGCTGTTTCCTCTTATTTGTCAGATGCAAATCAGGTAGATAAAACCTCATAGTTCAACGGTTTATAGGTGTGTGCATCCGCTCAACAATTCTATTAACAGCATCTCGTGTCATAACAAGTGTGTCATGTTGCAAGATGCTGTATACATTCAACCCCTGCATTAAATGTAGAAACATACAGCACAGAATTTAGAAAAATACAACTAGCCAGTGGCTCAGAGAATTATGTTATGTAGTCTCAACTCATAATCACCAGTGTATACCCCCTTTTTTCCTACTGAAAAGGATCCCCATCTCGTACAGATGATATTTCCATCTTTATTAGGATAATCAACGATTATGCTTATTTAGCTAGAGTGAATGTGATATTACATGATAATTAGAGCTTTTACAGAGGTGAAGGATAAATAAGTGTAATCACCAATATGTTGTATGAAAATACTGGTTTTTACTTACAATAGTGGGCAGCACATTGACATGGTGAAGGTTGTGTGTAGCCAATTTTAATTTATCATCCAATGGACCACCATCAACCAACAAAACTTTCTCGGCATCTGTCATTTGGGACACATAGTTCACAATGTTCTTTGTCTTGTGGCTAGGTAGCTCCAAATCCTCAAAAACTAAAAGCTGCTCACAACATAAAAAAAAAGATGTCGACAATTGATAACCACAAGAAGAAAGAATTAAGAGTTCAACTGAAACAGGAAAAAATTGCATAGTCAAATTGAATCTCATTTCCCAATATACCAAAGAAGCTCACAAATTTACTAACAGGGTGAAAATAAAGTTAATCACCTTGCCCTCAGCCGTCCTAGCAGATAAGGCAACTTTTAGACCAAGACGTCTGACCTTTTTCTGCAACTTAATTGCATGGCTCCTTGGTTTTGGTCCATGGCAAGCAGCACCATGCCTGAACTGTCAAGTTTGATTTTGAACTGCTATCAGAAGTCAATGAACTAAACACAACACTCTCAAGTTTGATTCTGGACTATGAGCTGTACTTGGCTCAAATGAGTACAATATAGACATAAAAGATCATACCACATAAGCAAGAATGGATGTCATGTGAGATGCTATCATCACACAAAACTCAAGCTTGTGGACCAGTATTTTAAAACGCAGATTTCAATATGCATGCATAAAGCATATCAGACTATTACGTGGATTCGTATATGCAGGTTATTTATAGTGGTTTTCTAGTTTTATACTATCTATTTGAAACTAGATATATTTAATATCCAACTTATACTTATCACAAGCGCATGTGCGCTCTAGTGGCACAGCGCATGGATGCATATCCAGGGGTCAAGGGTTCGAGTTTCTACTCTATGCCCTACACTACTCAAGAACGAACATTCAGATTTTCTGTGAAACAATTAGAACAGTACAGCATCATAATATGTGGTTGTACAGTGATATAGGTATAGCGAACATTCAGATTTTCTGTGAAACAATTAGAACAGTACAGCATCATAATATGTGGTTGTACAGTGATATAGGTATACAAATACAGCCACAAAGACATATCCGCATATTATTCAGTGCAGGGGCTATTTCTATACAGATCATCTCCACACACACATATGCATCCACACGAACCGCATGTTAAAAAGGTGTTTTGTACAATTTCCACTAACCATTGGTTGCTCTATTTACTTGAGATCCAGTTGGGCAGTGTAACCATGAGAAATAATGTATCATCCCATTGATTGATTGCAAAATCTACAAATTATATCTGTGCAAAGTGCAACCTCCAAAATGTGTGAGTGGGTATTATTAGCTACAACTTAACCATTAACAATGAGAAAGGCAAATAAGAAAAACCTGAGGTCCACGTAGAGTTCCATGCCGTGCTCGGCCTGTTCCCTTTTGTCTCCAAGGCTTCCTTCCAGTGCCACTCACTTCACTGACGGTTTTTGTTGAATGTGTGCCCTATCCAGGAAAGGTGATCCAAATTTTAGTTATCCAAATGAAAAGTGGCAAAATTTATTGAAGGGAAGGGCTGCAAACTCTGAAAAAGCATATAACCTTACACAATGAAATTTAACCCTCCAGGGTATAATAGCCCTAATAATATGCAATTTTCTTATACTGCTCTCCTCCACCCATTTTTTTCTAGAAAAGTTGAGAATGACAACTTCCATAATTTACAGTGATAACTATTCTTTTTCTTCATTTATCATGAAAAGAGATAACTGTAACACATAGAAACACTCATCCTGTATGAGTTACATATACTTATGTTGTGATCTAATCTTCATGTCAATATGCAGAATGTGAGACTCTTAAATTATAACTGTCCACATTGAACATGTAAACCCGCACATGATTTCCATCCTCTGGTATCCCCAACAACATACTAAATAAGTAGATAGAATCACAATTGTAATGGAGATGGAAATTCCTGGTTAAGAGTATAACCTGCCGCCGCTTTGCAAGCTGCCACTTGACCACTCTGTGGATAATATCAGTCCTGAGGGGGACATCAAAGACATCTCCAGCCAAAACCATAAAGCCCCTTTCTTCTCCTCCAAAGTTGGTCACCCTTGTAACTAAATCCTCATATTGACCTAAAATTGTATTATTATTTCTCTTTCTGTTAGTTTAAGCTTGTCTTCTTCATATGAAAGTGGCTTAGATATATAGTACATACTTTTTGTCATTCCTATTACTGCTACCGTGATTGGTAGAGAGTTTGCATATAACATCAATCGTCGTTTTGGTATGATGTGAAAGGGGCATTTCATTCAATGTTGACAAATCTGTTTGTGCCTCTAGTCAGTGCTTTTTCTTAAGTTCCAGGTAGAATTAAGAAAAAATCATTCAAATGTGGTGCTCAAAGGCAATGTTGTGTGTAATCGTCATTCAGCAATTTTAAATTTACTGGAAGCGATTATTTTACACAAAATTTTCTTTTACAATTGAGTTCTATTTCAGAAAAGCCATAAAAATTTTGGAGCTAGTTGAACACAGAATGAATATCATGGTCCAGAAAAACATCCTTAAGGCTTAATTAGGCCTGAATGAACTTCAAACTTTGACTAAATGCAACAAAACTGACAAACAATACTCGTACAAACAAGTGATATCTAACAAAGCCCAGTAGAAGACCATACCAGAATGGTACTAACTTTGAAAGAACATACCAGAATAATACCAAGCAGGTTAAATTGAATATAACTATTTGGGTTGCTTTCTGACACAATCAAGGTGCTTCCAATATAATCAAGCTTCAATCACACTTAAAGGGCAAGTAGGCAACAGAAAGCCAAGAAAAAGGTTCAAAAAGAGCTTCTAAGGTACATAATATCAAGCATTTATGTCAAACAAAATAACCTACAATTTGAGCATTTTGAAAAGAAATGAACTATCCCCTAAAATGAATACTAGTGGAAAGTGAAAACTAATACAAGTTACCAAATTGTCTATCTGGTGTCAAAACAGAACGGCCTGATAATAATTCTGGGGGAATAAGAACTTCATTTTCATGGGTCTCCAGAGTTGAATATCCTTTACACAGAGCAAATGGGCTCAAATGCTGCAAATAAATAGCACCTTTAGACAAAAACAAGTCCAATATATTATAAATTATAGTGCGCATCAAGTTCCTGAAATTAGGAAGACCCATAGAAAATGTATGATTATATTAACTCACTCTCTTCTAAATTATTGAGAGGAAATGTCAATGTGGTGGAGAAGAGGAATCTAAGCAGCTACATGTCAGCTGATATGAACTCATTCCCCTTCAGGTGATGGGAGAGTGTTAGTCCTAGCAAATCTAAATGACAACTGGTTACAAGTCTCCGTTCGAGCAGGTGGTTCATTGCTACCAACAGATGAAAAGGTCTGAACTTTCGTATAATGGGTATGAGAAATGTGTTGAACCTCAGATGCTTTTGCTGTGCTTGTGTTGTTCTCTTGGTGTACAACACCTGGTGGTCTGGTACCATGTTGGTGGATTTGACACATGACAATCCTTGTAGCAAACCTCCCATTGCAAAATAAAAATATAAAACCTGAAAAGTGACTGAAGAAATAAGAACAAGCGCAAGCACCTTGGAGATCCATGGAACGAGAGGCCTCTCGATCTCAGCTGACTTGGCGAGCAAACTGCGAGGCTGAGAGTGAGACTGCCTCAGAAGCGCCACCGCTCGGATCAAACCCCGCATCAGTACAGATTTCACCTCAAAACCACAGACAAAGAAGCAAATTCAGATGGGTGCTCGTCGTCTGCTTGGTTATTCTCTCTCTGTTGTTTCACACTCACGAGTAGAGGTTTTGGGTTTAAACCGTTCTCGTTCTCGTTCTCGTTTTCGTTCTCGTCTGATCTGATCTTGCATCTATTGGGCTTGAATTAGGCCCAGATAAGATAATAATTTAATTGGACCCTAGTTTCTCGGCTTTAGGAGGCCTTTCAAACCAGTTATGGAGAAGAAGGATGTCACCATAATTTTCTTGAGAAGGGAAAGGGATCGGCTGTTACTGTCAGTAGATTACCACAGGAACTGATCTAGAGGGTCTGTAACAGAATCTCGGATTGTTACGCTTTGAAAGTTACCAATTAGGTCACGACACGCAGTCACAAGGGAAGGAACGCATGCAAATTATTAATTACTAATTTCGAGTTTCGACTCGGTCTTCTACGCTCCTCTTCTTCTTGAAAATTGAAAATCAATTCAACAACTCATCCGTGTCCCTGTGGAATTAAACAACAAAAAGCAATTTCACCTGCGGGCTGCCCTGCAGTTTCTGGCAACCAAAATGCTAATTGTCCTTGGACTCCTTTTTATTTGTTCATAATTCATAATTGGAGCTCTCTTTGTAAGAATATATATCTATATAAAAATTAAAAAAAATGCAACTATGGGTTTATGCCACTAAAATCTTGGTTTTATTAACTTCTTATTTCGAAAAAAATAATCGCATTCAATTTTTTTCATTTTTTTTATTATTTTAATACAAATTTTTGGATGTATATCCATGTGTCACTTTTATGCCATTTTTTTTAGAAAAATTATTATGCCGTCCATTATTTCGTTTTCTAAAACCAGAGGCAGAGTCGTAAGAGAGGATGAGATTTTAAAACACTTTATGGAGGTTGGGAGGTCTATTCTTCTTCTAGAATGCACAAATATGAGAAAGTAGGTGGTCTCAGTTTCATGACAAAATTGATTGCACAAGGCAGCCCCACATTATACAAGTATGATTGCCAGCTGTGTATTTTTGGAATTTCATGTATCCACAAAATTGAATAGAGACTTATACAATACTTAATACTTTGATTTTTTTTTTTTTTTTTTTTGTGTGCGGTTGTTGGTTGCATCTTGCAAAACATACCTCACCAATTTTGCATGACAAGTATCGTTGGCAATTTGGCATGCATCTACTAGTGTGAATTCTTGATCAGACCCGAATCAGACCCGATCCGATCACGATCCGAAGATAAATGGATCATATATGGGTTTTTTTTTTGATCCGAATCGGATTGGATCGGGTTCAGGTCAACCCGATCCCCAATTAATTATATTTTTTAAAATAATTTTATGATTTAATACTAATTAAAGTTTAAATATATACTAATTAAGATTAATTATAAATTAATCAATATTTTATTGCTTAAAATTAAATAAAAATATTTAATAAATATTTAATTATTTTACACTTTGTCGGGTCGGTCGCCTACGACCCGTGACCCGTCGGGTTAATATGGGTCAAGATTTTTTTATCCGAATTTAATCGGATTCGATAAAAATAATAATAAAATAATAGACCCGACCCGCTTTTAACACCCCTACTTGCATCTCATCTTCTTAATATGTAGAATGAGTATTCTACTAGGGTTTAAACGTGAATTTCGTTGGTTATGTGTTTATCACATTTGTACTTCTTTATTTTTATTTTTATGTGACTGAATTTCAGCAAATTTGAATTTCGAACAAACAAAGCATTAAAATTGACAAAAATAAAATAATATTATTTTCTCTGAAAATTCTATTCTTACTTGATGAAATTGGATATGGATATAATTTCATATATAAATATATTGTATACCAGCCATCAATAAATTATTTGGCAACTGACGGACAAAACAGTACACTGATCCATATCGTTTGTTACTTCGAATCTATAATATGTTATAGAGATCATTAATATTAATATGAGATCTAAAAAGATAAGTTTTATGTCAAATAAATTAACCATCAATTATTATTAAGTTTTTTTATAAAAAAAGAAGAAAAAAAACTACTCAACTATGCAGAAGGAAATTTTTGTTACAATTCATAAATCATTAAATAATAAAACAATTTTATTTAAAAATTTAAGACTCTTTATAACTAATTTAGATATAAATTATATCTAAATATAATATATCAGTTGTTTATAATAAAACTAATGGTATATACATTTATTTTCAAAGTAAGAGGACGCAACCGTGGGTTTCTTTCTAGTTTTATTAAATGGATCAATCATTGAGTTTTTAAAAGAGAGAAAAAGTTAGTTTTAGATCTATCTAAAAACAAAAGGCTATATATTTGGACAAGAAAATCAACATTCTCCTCCAATTGCTACAGAACACATGGGGGTACCAGTGCTTATTATTTGCCTTGTTTTGTAAGAGAAGACATATATTATCTTTTCATGTTCTTTTTTCCCCTTTTGATGTAAGGAGACTGTCCAATT
Organism: Schoenoplectus tabernaemontani; assembly: GCA_037127355.1. NCBI lineage: Eukaryota > Viridiplantae > Streptophyta > Magnoliopsida > Poales > Cyperaceae > Schoenoplectus > Schoenoplectus tabernaemontani. The sequence continues at coordinate 26,025,063 of CM073750.1, forward strand.
CTTTTGTCCTTTTTTTATCAATATCCGTCATAAACCATTTATTCTGTTCAACATGTCCTTTTTCTATATTTTTTGTTTCTTTTGTAGTTTGTATTTTGCTTTGAATAAATAACGAAAAATTTATTAAATCGATGTTCGTATTTATGAAGATTACATATTATTTTTTAACACTTTTTCATTATTTATTTTTTATTTATTTCGTATATGTAGCGTAATATAATGTGATAACTTTTAGTCTATGAGCATCATAACTAAAAGGTAGAAACGTAATTTTCTTTTTCTTTTTTCTTTTTTTTTGGAGCGTGATGGTGGAAATTAATATCTAAATCTCACTTAAAGACATTTGGTGTATTAATTAGTATATAATAATTCCTTACAGACACAGGAGCATTCAGATATCTTGTGTATTATCATCCAAACTAGCTCAAGCACAATTACTGGGGCCGAAGTGTTTAGACATGTTGCAAGAAGATATAATATATATGTATCGTCTATATGATGTATAAGATAAAAACATTTTCAAAAGTTCCTACATTTTTCAAGAAAACCAGTCCAAGATTTCCTTATCAAATGCCTTATAACTTGTTTTTATATACCTATATAGTTTTGATATGTTGCGTCTTAACTATTTGAACAAATTTTATGATTGTGCATTATCACAAAATAACATAAAATATACTCATCACAGTACAATCACACCTCACTCAATTAATATTTATATTAAACAAAAAAAAAGGTAAGACTAGACCCTTATCTACTCAAAAAAGAGAAGGCGTATTTATATTAAACACTTATACAACTATATAGTTTTGATATGTTGCGTCTTAACTATTTGAACAAATTTTATGATTGTGCATTATCACAAAATAACATAAAATATACTCATCACAGTACAATCACACCTCACTCAATTAATATTTATATTAAACAAAAAAAAGGTAAGGACTAGACCCTTATCTACTCAAAAAAATATTTATATTAAACACTTATACAACAAATCAACAAATAAAGTACTGCTGATAGTTACAAAAAAAATGCCTCTGAAAATAATTCAAAGTCACATAACCGGAGACAAAAAAAAACTGATAATAGTAATGGCAATCGAAAATTAAATAGTAAAATAATACAAAACAAGATGGTAAAAGAGGAGAGTCAATTTTAGACCAAAAGCTTTAATTGCAATTCTCAAAAGGGAATTACAAAAGTCAGGGTCCTTGTACATATACTAGGATCATATCTATATTCAGTGATCTATGTAAATAATGCCAGACAATATTTCTCTTTAGCTAGATTACAGTACAAATAACACAGAAAAAAACACCCAAAATAAATAAAGAAAGGCATCCCAAATATTTTTTGAAGTTCCTACACATATTTCTGTTGATGTAATTGATTTCATTTGTATTATACTTCCCAAATTCTTTTCCCCCCCCTGAATGGAAGACTTCCAAAATACTTGACCTCTTGCTGGGGAAGATTCTTCCTAAACAAATAGACAATATTATCCATGTACTCTGCACTGGAAACATTCCATCACTAGAGAAGATACGAATTCATGCGAAATTGATATGATCGGGTCCAGTGTTATATGGGGTCGTTCCTTCACTATCTGCACATGGAAAGATACAAAGGAATACTGCATCCATCAATTATTTATGAATTCAAAATTGAAATAATGGAACTTCGTGAGCCCCTATGGAAAATAACGCATTTTGTTTACTCCATTTTTTTCTGTAATTTTCATTTTAACTACATAACATTTTAAGTGTTGTTTCTCAATAAAAAAACACTAATATGCTTAATAAAATAAATCAAAATGTCTTAAGTTATACTCCATAAAAAAAAATAAGTTTTTTAATCTCTCATATATACCACATCAACTATTCTTTTGGATGTCACAGAAATAGCAAAATAGTTATTGTTCTCGAAATAGAAATAACAGTTTTGTATCCAAACGCAAATCTGTTATTCCGAAATAGTAAAAATATTTACTTTTCTGTTATTCCGTGGAAAAGATAAAATAATTATTCTTCTTCTTAACTCTTCATTACTATTTCAAATAAATAATTCAAATAAAATTTCTATCATTTAAAATAATAATATTTTTTTACTATCATCACGCTAACCGAAAAATCACTATTTTTTCACAATCCTCATTTACTATTTTTAATTTCTGACGCACTATCCTTTGCATCGTTCAATGTTCGAACAACTAATGCGGGGCGGTCTGGCACATAGATTGCAAGTACAATATTGTATTTTATTTTTTTGCCCCTTAATTAACTAAGGGTATGTTTGGATCGTGCAAAGAATAGCGTAAGAATAGAGGATTTTGAGAATAATAAGTGAGGATAGTGAAAAAATAGCGATTTTTCGGTTAGCGCGATGATAGTAAAAATATGATGCTATTCCGAATAGTAGGAATGTTATTTGGATTGTTTGTTTGGAATAGTAATTGAGAGTTGGGAAGAACAACACCTATTTTATCTCTCCCTCGGAATAGCAGAACAGCGGCTATTCTCACTGTTTCGGAACAATAAATTTACGTTTGGTTACACCGTTACTATTTATATTCTGAGAACAACGACTATTCTGCTATTCTCGTGTCATCCAAACATATCCTAAATAATTTTTTTTTTCAAAAAGGAGGTTTAACGTGCTAGAACTTGTAACTTCCCACCTACTAGAGTACATAGGCAATATAATCAAATCAATGTTAATATGTTCTTTAATTCGTGAAGAAAATACAGATGTGCTGTTAAAATTTTCCAAATCCAGGATGGGGTTAGTGTCTCGGATAAATACAGCCCCCATGACTTGAGTTGACATTAATTCTGAACAAAAATATAGATATTCGCTTTTATTCATTTGTCGTTTCGTTTGGGATTTTCTATGGTGACGTCTCAAATATGTACTCCATTAGAGTTCCATCTCAAGTCTCAACACTTTTTGGTATTAAATCACCAATCTAACAACTCCAAAAATGTACAAGGAAATTAAAACAAAAATTAGCCCTGAATACACAAGACACGATTTAAGAAATAGTGCACCAGTTTGGTACAATTTTATTCTTCAAGATTTTTAAAAATGCGTACTAAACAAGATGCTTCAAATCTTAAACATCAATCATTGCATACTAATAGAATTACGTGGCGATCATTAACATTTAAGTAATACCTAATGATGTCTACGGGACCAAAAACCTTTCTAATTTTAATATGGTAGTTCGATTAGGTAATTTTTTTTAAAAGGTAAAAAATAAAAAAAAAATCCGGCTAAACACTTAACAGGGACCGTCTATACTCCATATAAATATATACTTATTAATTTGAAAAAGTAAGAAATAAACAAATATGGAAAGGTGGGAACGTCCCGGAAAGAAAAATCAGAAATTGGAATTTGGAAAGGCGGTCCAACGCTTTCACAAGTCAGTTAATTAAAGTGACTATTGACTTCGTTTAGACATTATAATATTAGAATTTCATTAAAAAGTAGTAATCTCTCACTTATTGTCTTTAGAAAAAAAAATGCTTTGGATCTATAAAGTTCCTGTAGTTCCATAGCTCGTAGTATGTATATTTGATAAATGTTTGCAAGGGTACATCTAACAAAATTTTAGTTATAAAATATCTGTGATATGGATAAGATTTCTTAATTCCATATATATAATTTTTTCTATTTATCTTACGATCGAATTGCAAATATATATGTAATGTAGGGCATTATTCCTTGAATACTAAAAGTTACTTTCAGTCCAGCTCAATAGGGAAGCAAAAGCATGTTATTATTTTTATTGAACTTTCAACGGAAGAAATATTTGACATTTCTAATAAAATATCTAAACATACTACGTAGTACGTACAATATATAAATTACGCGTACAAAGTCAATTTGTTGTATACGGACAGATGGTCTTCACTTGAAAAAGCAGACACTATACCTGATGAGATTATATCAGCAGCGATTTCTTAAATTAACTATTAGAATAATTTTATTTTAATAATTTTATTTTTAATAATGAGAGTGATTGAATTAAAATTTTAAAAATATGAATTACAGTGTGTCATTATCAGTGATGTTTTGCAAACACGTCAGTCGGACTGACGCGTTTGAACAAAGACGCCATTGAAAATGATATCTTTCATTTTTTTTTATCTTTTGCATCCAACTTAAACAAAGTCATATCCGTCAGTGTCATCGAGAGAACGTGTCATTCACACTGGCATGAATGTGTTTTTTTTAATAACTGAAAAGTAAAAAAAAATGAAAAAACATCGCTATCAATAACGCTCAGTCATTCGTATTTTTAAAATTTTGATTTGATCACTCTTATTATTAAAAATATGTTTATTTTAATAATTAATTAAAAAAATCGTTGTGATACCAGACGAGGAGATTGAGTAATATGCATATATTGTTAATTTCCCCGTAAAATTTAGAGCAACTAGAATTGTTTAACCATTGCTGTTGCAATCATCGGTTATAACGTTGGTGTCAAATGCTTACCTGTGGTTTCTTTCAAAAGAGAAACTTGCTAAATTTGGGGCAACGGTAATTGGATGAACGAAATTAAGAGGCCATCTTTGTCAAAGCAATAACTAGCGTGTATAACGTGTGAGTTAATGATTTTTTTATAAAAAAATTAATTCAATCCGATTATATTAAATTAAAAAATTTTAGCTAACCATCCACAACTTAACCCCAATCTATATTTTTTTACATACAGATTTTTTATGAGTTTTTACGGATTAAACGGGTTGATATTTTAACTAAATAATATATATAATATATTTTATTAATATTAGATAATATATATTATATTAATGGTATCACAATCCAACAATGAAAAAAATAATAATATTTCACGTTAGTTATGAATAATGGATTAAAAACTAAATATTTATCATATTTTATAAAAAATAAATATAAAAATAATTAATATTATAAAGAAAATGATATATAACATCTAAAAAAATTAAAAATATAATAAAAACTACATGGTAATAAATATAATATTTTAACTCTTAAATGATTATTTTGTTCATTATTATAAAATTATATATATAATATTAAAAATATATATAATATATAATATATACGGATTATACGGTCGGGTCCGAGTTAGACGGGTTTCTAAAAGCAAATCCATAATCCAACCCAATAAACCGAGTTAATCAAAATCACAACCTCATATCCAACCCGATAACTTTTCAACCCGACAAAAAAAATGGATCGGATCGGATTGATTGAACTGGTTAGACGGATTTATTGTACATCCCTAATAGCAATAACAAGGGTACTTTACAAATTTTAAATATATAGTTGTTAAAGATATGGTTTAAAGATAAATAAATGTTCTTGGACCTAGGTTAATATTTTTTTTTTCTATTTCCTTTTGGTTTGAAACAGATGTTAAATATGTTGTCAATTCCAGCTCATGGTCTGTCATGAATATACACATGAAGTTTGCACCCGCTGCCATAATTGAATATGAATAAATATACAAAAAATATTAATATCAAATAAATTAATGTGAGTATTCGAAACAAATCTGCATAAAAAAAGGTTTGAGTGGACATTGAAAGATAAGGATTAAAAAACAGATAATAAAAACAAATATTATTAGAATATATACACATAAATTAAAAAAGAAATCTTTGAATAATGAAATGAAATAACAAGATTGATAAGAAAACCATGCATATATGAGTCGAGTTCGTAATACATAGAAAATATATAAAACATGAAGGTATTCAAGAATATTGAAAATATACAATTGGAAGAATGAGATGCAAAAAAAAAAATGACAATTGACAATTCGGTCCTGTCCTACAGATTAGAAAAACTCACAACACACTACCACAAAAAAACTTTTTGAACCGACCATTTAGTAACCGTTAAATAGAAAATCAATTCTAAAAGTATTGAATGATAATGTTATAATTTGGGTAAAATATTTTAGAACCGGTTATTATAAAATAAAGGGTTGTAATGAAAAGAACAGTTACAATGAATTTAGTTTAACACCGATTTTTTAAAGAAGCGGTTCTAATTAAATAAGTTTAAAATCGGTATCAAAATAACCGACTCTAATGAAATAGAATTAAGAATATATAAAAACTGGTTTTAACCTAACACATTTTAAAACCGGTTATTTGAAAACCAATTTTAATTAAATAGATTTAGAATCGGTTATTTGAAAATTGATTTTATTGATTTAGTTTTAAAATTAGTTATGTAAAAATCGACTCTAATTAAATAAATTTTAAATCATCTTTAAAATAATCGGCTCTAATCAAGTAAGTTTAACACTAGTTTTATTAAAAATCGACTCTAATCATCAAACGTCTATTTAGAACTTAGGTTTTACCCAAGCTACTCTATCTTTCATCTTCTCTCTGACGCCGCAACTCTTCTTTCTTCTTCTCTTTTCCTAGATCTATTCTTATCACCGGCTAAAATATTTTCTCACCATCAACTTATAGCAAACATTCCTTCTTCTTCATCAACTATTTTCTCATCAAAGTATTTAAAGTATTTATTCTTCACATTATCTAAAATTTTTTATTTCTCCTAACTAGCTCTACAGACTAATAAGAGAGTTGAATATAGGAGTACTTACTAGAGAATGAATGATCATACCCAGTATAGTTAAAATTAATGATAACTAATTTATATCATTATTGTATAAATTGATTATATATATGTAATTAAAATTAGAGTGAGGCTATGGTGCATTGCAATGCACGGATGCATCGTGCATTAGCTCAAAATTTTAAATTTTACGTAAAATATGATCGATCCAAACCGTTCAATATAATTTTCATATCAAACTCTAATAGCTAGCCAAATTTTTTATTTTTTTGTATTTTTTGTTATTTTTTTGCATGAAGAGAAAATTGTTTGATTTAAAAATTATGGATCGTCTAATTTGATGATTTTCTCATCATGCAAAAAAATAACAAATAAATTTTAAAAAATATAAAATTTGGCTAGCTATTAGGGTTTGATATGAAGATTATATTGAACGGTTCGGATCGGTCATATTTTACGTAAAATTTAAAATTTTGAGCTAATGTACGGATGCATCCGTGCATTACAATGTACCATAATCTCACTCTTAAAATTATATATATGTAATTTATAGTATTGTTATATAATACATCTATTTAATTTACTTCGAATTTTACCATTTGCATCGGCTTCTTTCATTCTTTGGTTGTTCTTTTTTTTTTTTTTTGAGAAATAGAGATAATTTACTTATAAATAGATAATATATTTATGGCTAATATGTGGATAAGGACATTCGGAAACAAAAAAATATAGATATGTCCATTTCGTTTGCACTCCTTATCTAAATGCGTTCATTCATAGAAAAAATTAACATAATGTTAAAGTTTTGAAATAAGAAAACCAATTATGGTATTGAATTGGTAGGCTAATTATAATATTTTTTTACTATTATTCTAACCACTAATCAAAACATAGGCATCCGCATATCCTACAACAACAAAAAAAATGCAACTATTATTGACTAAGTTTAACAAAAGTTCTTGAATCGTTATTAAAGAGAGTGTTAGAAAGTTTTTAAATAATCGTTACCAAATCATAAGTGATCATATTTTTTTAAAATTGATCTTTAACAATGATTTTGTGTCGAACTGTTACTAAAAGTCAATTTGTTTTAAAAAAATCAAATTTAAATTTTCTTTAATCTTTTAACTAAAAACATGCAATAAATAATAATATGAAATGAAAATAGATTGATATGTAAGAACAAACCAAGAATAAACATTATGATATTTTATTTATTCATTCAATAATTAATATAAAAAATATATAATTTTCATTCAACAAAAATATATTTACTCAACAATACATTTTGCTCACCCAATAATATAAGAATTTATATAATTTCATAGAAAAAGAATAGAACTAAAAACTTTAGATGTATTTTTGAGGGTCAAGCCATTAACCATGTAGGTCTCATCGTTAGTTTTCCGTGGGCGCGTAGAATGTCTCAATCGGAATTTTCTATCAAAAATTATGGGTATTTGAAGTTGAGATGGTCGGATTTCGATTTGTATTTTTTTCTTTCTCTCTCTCATCTCTCTCTGTTGTATATGAAACATATGACAAATGAGATGGTAATCCGTGAGATTTTGATTTTTGAATTTTAATTTTTGAATTGTGAATTGGGATGAACGAATGGTGAGATGAAAAATATTACAATCTATGAGAGCAAATGTTATTAGGCATGGGACCCAAGGACATTTCCACAGTGTCTAAGTTAAGGTGTGCTGTCAATTAGATATATATGGCTTAATGGCTGCAATCATATTTAACACCTCATTAGTCATTACATCTATAAGAGAATTATTACAATACATTGACTTTAAATTATATACAGTCTATTTTTTTTCAAAATCATCCCCTAAAAAGTGAATGAAGTTTATTTTAGTTTTATTCATCATAACTAGCTAGGTATATATGTGAAAATACACCCAAAGTGTCCCACAAATGAGCTTTACATGATACATGGAAAATCGGCAAAACTAGGTTAAAAAAAACTACAATATTGTAGTAAAATATGAAGCAAGCAATTTTCTTTTCAGTTATGAATTTACATACAGAAATGCAAGCATTTGTGTAATTACATGTGTGATATATATATTTTCTATTTATAGAAATTTAACCATTATGCAAATGGAAAATGCACCATATTTTTTTAAGTTCATAGTATACTTCTCTGAAAAATAATTAAACCTATAATTAAATTATAGAACAGAAGGGTTTGGACTTTGGACGAAGCACATATTTGTTGAAATGCCGGATCAATATCCAACTGATTCACAAAGAAAAGAACCTCGGTTAATTAGTAGTTGTGCACTCGATGTCCATCAATGACATCCCTAGTCGAGAATCAAGAGACCTGGCTAAAATCGGATGGTAAAGCACCTGATTTGCTACCATATCGACAAGCGGGTCAAATTGCAAAAAAATGACGTAAAGCGATTTGATTTGGTTGCACAAAAGCTGGATGGTTAGCGCAGCAGATGATCTGTTACCTTTCCAGGTACTGTCCTCGTAACCGCTGTCATTGCACAGTCCAATCCGACGGTTGATATCGACGAACCATACAATGGATCATTGGCATTGTTTTAAAATGTAGCTGTATAACTATGTTTATGTTTATGTGGTGCGATTCTGTATATATTAGAATATGCATCTGTATATTCAATAACATATGTTATTTTTTAAAATATTTATTGTATTAAGTCTATAAAATTAATTATATGATATTTTTCATATAAAATATTCAAAATTATATTAATATCTTATTATATTTTTTATTTTACATTAAAATTCTTCAAAAATAAATGATTGATTCAAATATTATAATATTTTTTTAGAATACATATCCGCATATGTAATCCACATATGAACCACATATGTAACCGCGTGTCGTATATGCGTTATGCAGTGGTTAACCGCACGCATATTGAAATCCATATTTTAAAACCTTAGGAATGGTACTTCAAAAAGAGTCTTGTTTTTTTTTTAAGTACAGGTTGTTTCATCAGTTAATAAATTGGTTCTTCCCCAATAATAATAATGAGCACCTAGGTATTAGTTAATTTACTCTGATACTCTTATTTTTAAAATTAAATAGGCATTTATAAACTCTAATATATATTATTTTTTTATAAAATAAATTGGTTCTTTCCCTTATTAATGATAAGGAGCGCCTATTATTAGTTAACTTACTATAATACTCTTAATTTACTCAGCATTCGAACTTACGCCGCTTCGTAGAAAGGCGAGATTTATTATTATTTGTACTAGGCCTGTAGTTTCTAATAATCTTAATATAATTATCATAAAATTATTTTGCTTCATTAATTTGTTAAGGTGAAAAGAGTACGGAGTACGGTTGCAATACAAGTCATGTGCAATTTGTTTTTTAAATGAAACCAACATTTTCAACTTCTTTTTATATTCACATTGTATCATTAATTACATTATCGTTATTATATAAATTATTTCATATTTTGTATATACTTTTGAATATTTCAATGACTATCTATATATTATTTATTTTACAGAATTATATGTTTTAATAGTTTTATTTTTAATTAATATTTTTCCGGAACGAAGCCGAGAAACCTCCCTGGTATATAGGGGTGTACAATCGGTCGGTTCGGTTCAAACCGAAATAAATATATGCATCCAAAGTTTTAATTGGTTTGTCAAATTAAGAGCCAAACCAAACTTTTAAAAATATCAACAACAACAACAACAAAAGCCTTTAATCCCAAATAAATTAGGGTAGACTAGAAACTTTTAAAAATATCAACCAAATAAATTGAAACCAAATAAACCAAAGTTTTATTTGGTTTATTCGGTTAAAATAGAATTATATTAATAAAAGAGGAATACAATATATTGATGGTTAAAAATTTATAGAAAAAAATAAGTAGCTTAGAAAATAAAATAAATAACTAAATAAATATATTTGGACTATTTTTTATATGATTCTTATTGACATAAAGCAAAATAAATTTGTTTGATAAATTTTGGTTCGGTTTATTCGATTTAGAAAAATATAAACCAAACCAAAGAATAAAAATTGAATTAATTAAAATTTTCAACCAAACCGAAAATTTTAAGCTGAAAAATCAAATCAAATAGTCCAAAAATTGATAATTTGGTTCAAAATCAATTAAATCGATCCGTTTGCACACCCCTACTAGTATTTCTAATGGTGTATTATAAATATGTAATAACATTCACCAAGCGATTTGAAAAAAATAACATGTTAAATTTAACAATGTATACATCATAAAGAAAATTCAGAAGGTAATTAACGAATTTGCTTAGTATAGAATTGATAACTAACTCAAAGTGCACACAACAAACATTTAATATATGATGGCAATACATGTTTCTGACATTGCCTTGTATTGCTCATTTTTATACCTTAATTTGTAAATTATTGTTAAATTTGCAAAACGATTTCGCTCGAAAGAGCCTCCATGAAGAATGTCACATGTCAAAAGAACATAATTAATATAGATTGTTTATGGAGTTATGTGTTGGTAGTTGCTTGTGGGTTCCTTGAGCTGTTGTTGTCATAATGAGATATGATGAGTAGGTTTTGGTGCTTTTAATATATATTTTTTTCCTTCCCACGAATTTATTAATAAATTTTGAAAAACTTTTTCTTAATCGGTAGAAAAAGATGTATCTCCTACCAATCCATTGAGAGAAGCACGCGTGCAAAAACGACCGTTCAAAGTTCAAACAATCAAACTTAAAGCTTCAAGCACAAAGGTTTTGAAAAATTGTATTTAACAGAAGTGAAAGTTCAATGCCTAGTGGCCGTTGTCAATATCATTAATTAGTTAGTTAAAAATAATCATATGCGAAAGTTCTTCAGTTCCACAATATAATTAATCATGACGGTTTCCTTCTCAATTTTGTATTCATTATTGTCATTAGTAAGGATATTTCCCTGTATCTGGGCCATTCAATTTAAATCATGTGGTCAACCTCTGCTCTGAATATTCTTACAGTTTTTATCACAAGTTCAATATTTGTAAATGTTCATTGATCAATCTATAAACAGACAGAGCTCGTCCCCGGATCAGTAAATTTAATCGAAATATGACTTATAAAAAATAACAATTTTTGGTTTACAAATGCTTTTTTCACATATATGTATTAAAAAAATTGTTAACTTGTAGTTGAAAAATCCATACAGCTCCATCAAAATTATTACATTTTAGTATTCATCAAACAGATTTGTTAGCAACCGTCCGATTTCTTTTTCTGATCTCCATTTATTGGACAGAAATGTCTCATATTAAAATTAAATTTTTGTTTCTATAATTTTTTTCTCGGAACAAAGTCGAAAAGAACGCCGGTGTTCCAGAAAACAACTTAGTAGCAGCTGTTAATTTTAATTTTTTTTATGGTTATTTCATTGTTACCTTTTTCTAGTAGCTTAAATTAGGTTATTATTTTTGTGTGTGCTTATATTTCTGTAATTTATATTTTCTGCGTCTTTTCTTTGGGATTTGTTTTAATTTTTCAGAGTAATCTTCAGGCAATTTTCACTTATAAAATAATTGGTCAGTGAAAAAAGAATCAGTAAACACAAAAAATAATTTACTTACTAACTGGTAAGAAAATGCAAATTTAGTACAAAATTATTATTGCAAAAAAGTGTGTTTTATTATTTGTTTTTTTTTATAAAAAATGTACAAGCCCCCTTACCTCCCTGCATTGTGTGTTATACCAAAAAAAAAGACCATAGTTATACCAAAAAAAAAAACTTAATTTATTCCAAGATTGTATATCCCTCTCCACAATTATGCTACGTAATATTTGAACAAAAAATAATTACGATTCTACCTTTTCAGTTTCTTCACATGTATGCAAATTACCATCCATTCTTATTTCTTATACACTTAAGAACGGAACGAAAATAAGAATTAGTACCAGAATCGTCTTGCTATATTTCAAACTTTCAAGGTCCAATTGGGTAAAAAGGGTAATAATCAACAAATTTCTTATGACAGGTAAGCAGTAACTTCAAGTTAAGATTTGTGAGACTCGTGACGTGTTAAAATTTGAAATATTGAAGGAATAAATGAGCTGTTTCACACTCTTCAGAGCTTACTGGCGTCTGACGGCCTTTTAGTTGAAAATGAAATCAGGTTTTAAGGTCTTTAAGGCAAAAATAAAAAGAAAATTCTCTCTTTGCTAGGCTGGACAACCATGAAATTTCCTTTGGCGCCTTTTCCCCCATTGGTCTTAATTGCTCTTGTTTTATTTCACCTTGTAATATTTTTTTTCCTAGTTAGAAAATCAAAATTATGACTCCTCTGTTCTCAGTCTCTCTCTCTCTCCTCTCTTTTCTTTTAACTCAAGCTTCCAGCTTTTATCTCATCACCAGGTCTGGTGCAGTACTCTGTTCTCTACCTGTCGTTATCCCTTACTTGGCCCCAAAATCCCAATCACACCGCTCGAATCTTCTCACTTCTCTTCTCTATCTTTCTCTCTCCCCCATGTACAGTACAGATGTACTTGATGCAAAAGTTTTGACTAAACAGGGATTGGTAAATGGTAAAGTAGTAAAAGCTGAAAAGAAGGGGGAAAGAGAAAAACTAGACGATATATATGTTTGTTTTCCTGGAGCGACATTAAATTATCCCCACATGACCTTGAGCTTTACAAATAGCGAGAGATATCTCATATAGATACCTTACCCTCTGCGATTGCTGCTGTCATCTTGAGAAAGCCATGAGAGCAAGCCAAGTATCAAGACCCCTAGCTTAGCCCCCTTAAAACTTCCTCCGCCATTAATGTGAAAAGGTTCAAACCTTGCGCCTCAAATTGTGAGTACTTCGCTCCTTTGGTCTTTATTAATTGCGAGAGAAATAAAGAGAGATAGCAAGAGAGCGCGCGCGAGAGAGGGGTACCCTGGCAGCCTTTTGGCCCTCTACCAAGTTTCGGGAAAAAAAAGAGAGACAGAGAGCGAGTAAGAAATGCCACCGAACATGGGTCTCTCTGACTGGTGGGGCCGGGAGGCTAGAAAGGGAACTCCAGTGGTGGTAACAATGGAGAACCCGAACTACTCTGTGGTGGAGATTGAAGGCCCGGAAATGGAGTTCAGCTCAACCGAGAAAGGGAGAGGAAAGAATGCTAAGCAATTCACATGGGTGCTGCTACTAAGAGCTCATCGTGCAGCCAGTTGCATCGCGTGGCTTGCTACTGCCATGTGGGCCCTGCCGAGAGCCATCAAGGAGCGACTCGCAAACCGGCCACAGGAGAAGCCTGAGAAAAGCCGGCTTCTTTACAAGTTCATAAGGGCATTTTTGGTAATTTCTGTTGCTGTGCTCTGCCTTGAGCTGGTGGCTTACTGGAAAGGATGGCATTTCCAGAGACCCGACTTGAATTTGCACTTGCCGGAGAAACTGGAGATATCCAGTTGGGCACACGGGTTATACATCGCATGGCTCGGGTTTCGGGCAGCTTATATCGCATACCCGATTCAAATTCTTTCTAAATTCTGTATAGTTTTGTTTGTTATTCAATCTCTCGACCGGCTTGTGCTCTGTCTTGGGTGCTTTTGGATCAAGTTTAAGGGGATTAAACCAAAGAGCGAATCCGACCCGCTTAAAGAAGGATCCGATTACAAGTATCCAATGGTTCTTGTACAGATTCCCATGTGTAATGAGAGAGAGGTAATATACCATTCTCTTTTCTTATTTACATTTTATATCCCCTTCCTTCTTTTAACACGCCTCTCAAAATTGATTTTTTTTTTCATTTTTTGAGTGTTTTGCTATTCTTGAGAGTGCACAAACATCTGGAAAAAATTTCTTTCTTTCTTTCTTGGCATACTAGAATTAGCTATCATATCAGGTGCCATGGAAAGAACAAGGCCTTCTCTTTTCCTCCCAAACTCTTAAGTAAATGTACAATCCTAATTTGCTTTAAAAATTGATTCTTCATTTTTCCTTTATTTTCTTGAAGTTTTTTGAAGTACGTATTTTGTTTAAATCAATGGATAGTTTCAATTATTAGATACATTTTCAAGTAGTTGCTCTTTTCATGATTAAGATACTTCATGTGAAAGCATTTTTCTCTGTACGCTTTAATGATGACGAAGGTAATCAGTACTGATAATAATTGCACTTATCACTAATGTTGTCATCATCAACAACATCATCATCAATTATGCTTTAATGATGATGAAGTCCGATCCTAATGCCTTTAAATTTGAGAAATCATGTACTTCAAGTTTTGTCTCACTTCTAACAGAATTATCTGTTTTATCTGCAACAAAAAAAATAACATAGGTGTACGACCAATCAATCTCAGCCGCATGTCAATTGGATTGGCCTCGAGATCGGCTTCTAATCCAAGTGCTTGATGACTCTGACGATGATTCCATTCGGACTCTAATAAAGGCTGAGGTCACAAAATGGAGCCAACAAGGTGTGAATATTGTGTATCGGCATCGGTTGGTGCGTACCGGATACAAAGCTGGGAACCTGAAATCAGCCATGAGTTGTGATTATGTGAAGGATTATGAGTTTGTTGCTATTTTTGATGCTGATTTTCAGCCCAGTCCTGATTTTCTTAAACGAACAGTGCCACATTTTGAGGTAAGCTGCTTATCTATAATCCTAGCAGAATTATCCTAATGATCATTTATAGTTACTTATTTTGTTTTATTGAGGTTATAATATATGTCGGTTGCATTAATTAAGAAATGGCTAAGAATTGATAAGGACCTCTACATTCAATCTGAAGTAATGCCATCTGTTTTATGTCAGTTATGGCAGAACTTGACCGAATCACTATAAATTTTGGTATTTGCATGTGAAGACCTACTTCATATAATTTCCAACTTTGTTTATGAAACGGGGCCTCCCTCTTCAAATAGTAGTGTGTTTCTTACGGGGGGTGCCAAGGTACTTTTGTAAAAGTACTGGGTGAATGGTGAGTGTTGATGTTGAAATTTATTGTTACTTTTGAAGTTAAGTTTATTACAGTCCAGATTTGCTTAATGTACCAAAAAAGAATACAGGAATGGCATCATCATCCTTGTTTGATTCATTTGTTATTTAATAATTTGACAATAGAACAATATGAACATTTCAGGGAAACCCCAATCTTGGACTGGTACAAGCAAGATGGAGTTTCGTAAACAAAGATGAAAACCTTCTGACGAGGCTTCAAAACATAAACCTCAGCTTCCACTTTGAGGTGGAACAGCAGGTGAATGGTATTTTTCTTAATTTCTTTGGGTTTAATGGGACGGCAGGTGTATGGAGAATAAAGGCACTGGAGACATCGGGTGGGTGGCTGGAAAGGACAACTGTCGAGGACATGGATATTGCTGTCAGGGCCCATCTAAATGGGTGGAAATTCATTTACTTGAATGATGTCAAGGTATAGTTCAAATTGGAAATGAATATCCTGGATTATGCTGTCAATTACTTGGTCCTTCTGTTTGTTTTAGAGGCAGAACTGTTGATCCCAAATTACATGAGTAAGTTGATGCTCTATAGTTGATGGTATCAATTTCTAACTTAACATGTACCATATCTGGCTTATACCAGCATGTGCTTTATAGGTATTAGTTAATACCAGAATGTGTCAACTGTATTGATACCCTATTACCCTATTACCCTACGAGCTTGTCAAAACTGGAAAAGTGCAATTTGTGTATCTTTTATTTTGTGTCTTCTGACAATGACACTGATAAGCATTAATTTTTTTTTTTGAAATTTATTTAGGTACTCTGTGAGGTACCAGAATCATACGAGGCATACCGAAAGCAACAACATCGGTGGCATTCTGGGCCAATGCACCTATTTCGCCTCTGTCTCCCTGCTGTCCTTACTTCCAAGGTTCTAATTTGTCCTTTTCATCTTTTCAATTCCTGACTTTCTGATAAAAGAAATTCCCAACTTTGTTAGAACAATGATAGATCATATTACAGCTGAATACTTTAAATTTTGAAGCATTTCAAATAGCTGCCAAGATATGTGAACATTTTAGAAAAGAAATTACATTTCTTTCCTATTTCTCCTTAACATTTAGAAAAAAAATTATCCCTTTTACAGATTTCTGCATTCAAGAAGGCAAATCTAATCCTCTTATTCTTTCTTCTTCGGAAACTAATCCTCCCATTCTACTCCTTCACACTATTTTGTGTGATTCTGCCACTGACAATGTTTGTTCCGGAGGCTGAGCTACCGATATGGGTCATTTGCTACATACCAGTCTTCATGTCATTTTTAAACATCCTTCCAGCACCTGGTTCATTCCCTTTCATTGTACCGTACCTACTTTTCGAAAATACCATGTCAATCACCAAGTTCAATGCCATGGTATCCGGCCTATTTAAACTTGGGAGCGCGTATGAATGGGTTGTCACAAAAAAGGCCGGTAGATCATCAGAATCGGATTTACAAAAAAGTGTAGTAGGGATTGCCACAATTTCACAAGCATGTATCAGACAGTGCACTGGTCGAGTTGAGCAAGGAAGAAAAGAAGATTTTGCTACCCAGGGGTAAAAGGGTAAATAAGATTTACAAAAAAGAGCTTGCACTAGCATTGCTGCTACTTACTGCATCTGTAAGAAGTCTGTTGTCAGCTCAAGGGATTCATTTTTACTACCTCCTCTTTCAAGGGGTCTCGTTTTTACTCGTCGGACTTGACCTCATTGGGGAACAGATGTAGAGTACTGAAAATTGATGGGTACATTTTTTTTTATTTATGGGTTTTTTGGAAAAGAAAAATGAGGCCATTGTATTTAGCAATTGTGATATATTCTTTGTTTTTTTTTATTGTTCATTTGTTCCTTTTTCCTTGTTTCCACTTCATATATGTATACTGTGTTTATTTAATGGTTCATTCATAGTTGTATATTTATATGAATTTTTTAACTCTTAAGCTAAAATTGATATTTATTATTGTTCTGTCATATCTCCTTTTCTTCCGACATTGAATTAGTGCTATTCTGGTATTTTCATTTATTCATATATAATTGACAGTAGGCCTATGTTGAATTAGACAAAGCAACCTTTTGGCTAAAATACCAGTTGCTGATACTAGTGTTACTGACAAATTATATTGCATCATAGAAACAATAATGAAAGCAATAAAATGCAAACAAGGTATGACGGTCTTAGCTATCAAAGTATATGCCAAACAAATTTTAGATTATTTTACTTTTTAGGAAACAAAATTAATCCGATATTAATCGGAACTAATAATATTTCAAAGTTGAAAAGAGCCGGATTTGGCAACTCCAATTATTAATTTAAAATTGAACACGTTGTAGCTGCAACTTTATGACTTCATCCGTTAATTAACATAAACTCAAATCTGAATTTATTCAACACGTTTAAGACGGAAATTTGAAGTATGGCCGTTAAAAAAAGTGTTCTTTAATTAAAAAAATAACGTGTTTTACATCTGCACGACCAAAAAAAAAATTTGCGACATATTTTGCCATCGTAGTCCAAATACACAGGACTCATTCCAAATTCAGAAAATTCAACTTGATAATGATTTTGAAAGAACTTAGACGCGGTAATTTGAAAGTTAAGTTGACTTTCAAATTTCAAGTTGTGTAATTTGAACCACCAATTTTGTCAAATTTATTTCGAACTGTTAATCTTGATTTTGTTTCCAAAACCAAAAATAAAAAGAAAGAAAAGTTGCATCGGTCCAAGGCTGCATAGGAGGCAGGCATGCCTTGTTCAAACTCATGTCATCCACCAATTAGAAGCAAAAAATGGACAAAATAAAGGTGATTCATAAAAAATGCTTCTTATTGATGATAGTGACAAAAATGTAGTTTATAGTTGAAACAGACGAGAGATTAGGTTGTCGGTTATTAATATTTCAGATCTTTTATCACAGTACATCACCAGGTACTGCAATAATGTGCTATACATTAATACATGACCCGTTGGATTCATCATCAAAGATCCAACGGCCAGGATCTGAATTCCATTCATAAAGTGTCGGTCGGGACCAAATAATTCAAGAAAATAGTGTGCACCATGAGGCTTAATTTGCAACAAGATACCTACCACCGCTTTGCCTTCAATTATCACCATTATACAATAATAATAGAGGCTTAAATAATGGGTCCACCTATGATGTCTTAGATCCTCATTCATTAATCATTATCAACATGGAAAAGTGTATTTATGCTATGAGTCTATAGAGAGGTTGTAACTTATTTGTTTAGGTTTCGTATTTCTATAAGTTTCGTAAAACTTTTGGTTCATTCTTTTTTTTTGTATCGTTTTTTTGAGAAAGTGTCGTAATCTTAATATATATTGATACTATTGACTTGTGATGATTTGGTATATATATATCCGGAAACCGGAAATAAATCTGCAATCTCTCACATAAAGCTACACCAAACAATTTCTAATTTTGCCGAAGTGTCTGAAAATGCATATATTGTGTTATTAGTAATACTTTAAAGCTATGAATCTAGGAGTGTTAATTATTGATTTGATATGATCCAAAAATAAATAAGTCAGATATGGATTTATTTATTTTTACTTGAATCGGGTCGGGTCGGGTTCAGAGTCAACCCGACCCGATCCAATTAATTATGTTTTTTAAAGTAATTTTATGATTTAGTACTAATTAAAGTTTAAATATACACTAATTAATATTAATTATAAATTAATCAATATTTAATTACTTAAATTATATAAAAATATTTAATTATTTTACACGGGTCGAGTATGAGTTAAGATTTTTTTACCCAAATTTAATCGGATCGGGTTCGAATCAGATAAAATAATAATAAAATAATATAATTCGACCCGACCGATCCGATCCGACCCAACCCATTGACACCCCTAAAAATTGAAGATGTCGTACCTCTTTAATCTTAAATCTGCCTTGGCTCTGCCTTGGCTCGCATGGCACATGATTTTGGCATAAATTTCGTTACAAAATGATAGATAAGAATCACAAGACTAGGGGTGTTAACGGATCGGATAATATCCGAATTTATCCTTGATATGATCCGAAAAATAATAAAAATTATCCGATCTGTATTCGTATCTGGAGATATCCGTATCTAAATTTTTTTACGGATGCGGATACAGTAAGATCTTTACCTATCCGTATCCGACCGTTTAGTTATTATTTATCAATATCCGACATTATCCGAAGGTATACGATCCGATATTATCCGATTTTATCCGAATATGTATATGAAATATTTCTATTATATGTTTTTTAATTAGATTTTTAACATTCATTATAAATCTAATTTATTTTATATTTAATATAAGTTAATGTATCATATTTTTTATAATTCATTGATACATTTAAACTACTAATATAATAATAATTAATATTTAAATTTTATAATTAATGATTTTATCATAAAGTACTATGTAATTTTTTTCCAATGATACATACAATATTTTTATTTTAATATCCGAAATATATCTATATCCGTATCCCCATCCGATATCCGATCAGTATTCGGTATCCGTATCCAATACTAACCATATTCAAAAAATTATAACGGATACGAATATGATAAGAGCATTATCCGTCTGTATCTGATATTTTACACCCCTACACAAGACCCATCCGTATTTAAGTTGAGATTATAATTATAGCTTCTATTGGGATCTTATTTAAGTCACGAGGGGGAGAAGATATTAATTATATATTAATCAGCACCAAACGCATGGCTTGCATGATTCCAAACAAGTCATGCATTTAATTAAATTTAAGCCCAAGTGTATTTCTTAATTAAATGCCACAAAATAATGCCTACAACATATTCGTAATGCATGGTGAATACAAATTATATGTAGTTCACGTTAATAGACCTGAAGAAATCCTCAAAATCAATCTATATAACACTCATATATATATATCAAAAATCAAATTTGAGAAGTTTAATTTCCATATTCATCAATTTTTGATATTTTCCAAAAGAAAAAAATCAAGCACTATTACGTATCTTTTCCCCCTCAATTGTGTAGCGTCGTATAAATTCAAATAAATCAATGTATCGTTTATATTCTGATATTTTTAAGTAGTAATTTTTATAAAATTTTCCATTATTTGTCTACATTTTCCTGTCAAATTTAAATAATGATGTTCTCAATGATATGAGCGCAGGCTTAAAGTATTTTCAATTTATAACTATATAAAATTAAATATATTCCATGATAAATTGTGGGTTTCTAATTTATGATTTTTTTTTTGCAAAAGTTCAACCATTTTTGTAAAAGTTATATGATAACTTAATCGGTCAAGAATTATCAGATAAAATGTAAAGAGAAGTTGTAAAAACTTGGTTTCATCTCTGGACTTTGCAAACATTTTTCATAGAGTGAGCATCAATAAATTATGTAAACATTAATTTCAACTAAATCGATGCCAGCGTGTGAGCATACCATTTCGCTGTGAAGCGTGGGGGGACAAAATATATAATATTAGTTTAGATACAACAAAATTAGTCTTATAGATAGTTAGTTTTACAATAAAGAAGCCCCGCATAACTTAAGATAGAAATATAACTAGTGAGAGGATGCGTGGGGGAGGCTGTATGAGAGTTGAGAGCGGAGCCAGCGAAGAAAATAGAAATATAACTGAAGACGATCAGATTTTAATTAAATTAATATTATTAAAAATAAGAGTGAGAAACGTAAAATTTCAAATATACGAATGGCAGCGCGCCACTGGTAGTGGCGCGTTTCATTATTTTTAGGAAACGCGTCACTGTCAGTGGCGTATTTCGGCCAAATCCCGCGCAAGTGACTGCGCATTTTGTATATATAAGAAGCAAACGCGCCACTGCCAGTGGCGCGTTTCAAACGTGCAGTGAACACGCCACTACCAGTGACGCACTGTCATTCTTATATTTGAAATTTTATGTTTTTCACTTTTATTTTTAATAATATTAATTTACTAAAACTTATTATTACTAAAAACTGAAAGACGATAAAAAAGAACTTGGAATGCTTTTCGCTCCGCTGATTCATCTGAATAAATAATAGTGGCCGCAGGATAGAACGATAATTTAGATTTTTCACATCTATCAAATTAATACTAAAAAACTGAATGCCTCCAAAACATACATACATTTTTTTAAACATAATTATTTTTTTAGTGAGAAATTATACCTTATATTTTTAAAACTCATTGACCTCATCCTCTATCACTCTATCACTCTATCAGATAGTTGTCTTTAACTGTATCGCAAAAATTGTTATTCCTCAGTCCTGTCGAAGAGGGAATTCCATATATTAATATTATCGGCTTGGGTCTTGGATGCCATTGAACCCGGGGTATTAGGTCCTATCAAATTTAATTTATGCATTAAATATTTTTCTTCTAATTAACTGGTTGTGTGATAGAGTTATATTTCTGAAAACCCATTTATCATAAGTTCAAATACTTAGTTTTAAAATATTAATTCACTAGATCCTATAAAACCTCTTTCATTCAATACTTATTTCGAATAAGTATACCTCGAGCTAGGCATTTTTTAGTTTGAGATCAACCCGACACTCATCTTGAATATGAGTGCCTTTGTAACCATCCATGATTATGTATAACTGGATACGATCCCATATAACGCATGGTTGTACACGGCAACGACACAAGGCTAAGCTTTCCATCAACTTGTCATTACATATACTTATCATATTTATGATTAATTTTACTGAGATCGTGTCACCGACTGGCTATGTCCATAGTTGTATTCCTCTATATAAAACATCATCTATTTATATAAGGCATCGTCTAGGACAGAAGAAGGATCGATTCTTATTTATACGCATAGTGCTTATAGATCAGAATAATTCTCGTACATCATCTACATACACTTTCAACCACAAATACTAACACATCATCTCTCTTAGCACGGCTTGACCACCTAACTCAGGACGTATCATTATGCAAAAGGTGTTTTAATTTATCTTTTTTCCTCTTTTCCCCTTTTCTTATAAAACAAAATTGCTTTCAGTTAAAATTCAGTATAACATGAAGAAACGCGGTAAGTTAAAATTTGATATATTAAATCATTTAATGTGTATATTAGCAACACTATAAAATGATTTAAATAATAAAATTATTTAACATGAATAATAACTCTGCATTAATTTTGATACCAATTTTTATATATTTGTATTAGCCATCACCATTTAAGATATACGCACTCTTATCGGTTGAAAGAAGGCAAAACACTTATATTAGTATTCATATGATAAAATATGTTTTCATTAAAGTAATAAGATGAAAGTGTTTCAACTTTTAAGGCACATTGTATCATGACTTTTATTTCAAAAAGTAAAAAAATATGTATCATCATTGTCGTGGCATATCGGATAAGATATATAGCCATATATCCATACTCAACAGCATGATTTAACCGTAACGACCTCGTGCAACTTCGACCATCAATTTTCTCCTCTATAAATAATTCCAAATTGGCATATGCCCATTTCTTCTTTTTTTCTTAATAAAAACAAACAATTTACATTGCAACACCCTATCAGTTTCATGATCATCCAGTAGATGATCCCATTATTTGCCATAAGGTCCATCACAGACAGAGAATTTTAAGCGACACAATCATAGTGGCCCATTTACTTGTTTATTCACTTCAACAGTGTGTTCCTTGGCCCACGTGGGATTTACACGTAAAATTTGATGCCTAGGCCTAGCATTGTTTTTTTTTTTTTTGAAGAGAATGCCTAGCATAGTTGCATTTTCTGATCTCTGACACAGCAGAGCAGAGCAGAGCTGGGAAGTGGATCACGTGGGGTTTCTTAACAATAGATTATGGTGATAATTTTGAAAATAAATCTCTAAATAAGTATAATTTTTTTTAATAATATGATCATCTATTAAGTAGATTGATGGTGATTTAAATTTTATATAATTTTATTATTATTTGCTAATTCATCAAAAATCATCAAAATATTATGTAATTCACAACGGTTCTAATTTGATTGTCATTGATGAACCATCAAACGATAATAAAATCATATAAAATTTAAATTACTATTAATTTATAAATAAAAACATATATATTTATAAAAATTTTTTCTTATTTATTTAAAGATTCATTATCAAAATAACCATTATGAAGTGATCCCTTCTCTTTTATTTTTTATGAATGCACCCAATGCTATAGGCTACAGGCTACAGGCTACAGCTAGGCGAACTAACACGTTTAAATTTATTTGCTCAAGTCGTTATAAATTAATTTTACATAACGCAAATGCTCGAGCTGGCACACAATTGTCAGATTGAATTGTCTGAAATAAAAAGAATAAGTAAGATGCTTTATTAATATTGAACTCTGAAATATTGGTAGGATCTATGCTGATTTTGTAGCTCGAATGCATAGCTTTTTAATTAAATGTTCGCATAATTTTAACCAACATATAGCGTAATTATAACTATTTATTCAAAATTATAATCTTAATTATAAAACAATAATGCATATAAAATTTTATATTCAGAAAGAAGGTTAATTTTTCAATTTTTTTAGCTATACCACATCACCTATATTTTTTCATCAATAATTTTATTTATCTTAATCAAATAATTCATATTTTTTTCTCTTTCTTCATTTAAAGAGATGATATGATATTTTAAGATACAATTTAAATGCTAACATAATATAACTCTTTATATTATTTTTTATATAACTAATTATACTTTCTATCATTATACATATTTTACATAGTACTTTAAAAAAATATTTATGTTAAAAAAATTTCTAACGAAAGTATTGCATGTGCTCGTTGAATGCATATTAATTCTTTAATTTATCTTAAAAAGTTGCAACCGAATCTACACATGTGAGTGAGTGCGACTAACAAAAGCTATGCTTATAGGTTATAAATTATAATTGTTAAATGTGGCATGAACAAAGGGATATGGCAGCATGAATTTGACCCATATATACATATATGAGCAAATGACCTATTCCACTATGCTCTGTCATGACAAAGACAGTTATTATTCTTTCCACCGAGTGTCGGTTAAGCAGTTTTTTTTTTTTTTCCTGTAATAAAATTTGGTATTTTCACTTGGGAACTCGGAGTTATTAATTTAGCTAAGGTCGGCTATACAGCCTATAGTCCTATACTACAGTACAACTCAGTATAATAAAAATAAAAAAGGCCATGTCAAAAGTTTTAAATAAAGGCCCATTTTTACACATCGTTTTGGGCCGAATTGTGGATGCTCCTCCTCAACAACAAACAAGCTCCAGTCCTATCCATAAAAAAATAAACAAAGAAAAACAAGCTCCTAGTCCTATACAACTATAAATTAAGACAGAGTGCTGATCATACAATGGCCATGCTATATATGCCCTAAATTTCTCCTACATCCATTTATATTTACAACTGAACCCCACCCACGGCTTTTGTTTTTTAGGAGTCTCTTTTATCATAAATGGTTGGAGCAAATAGAGAGATAATGTAGGAGACGCTTTATATTTATTTCTTAAAGGCAAATAGAGAGATAATGTAGGAGAGCAAAACATACAAACATCACTCCATGCCTCTTCTATGGGTAGTTTCATGGTGTCTCTCACCTTGATTAACCTCAGAGTTAACTATATATTTCTTATCGGTAGATTTAGATAGGTCTTGAAATAGTTCCTTAATTACTGAAGACACTGCTGTAGATGGTTGTGTTCAGCCAGGACAAAAAGAATTAATGTAAATGAATTTGAGTCATTCAGATGATCTATGACAGAATCTTACCATCAATATTATGGCAGCAGATGCGAACTCCACCATCGGTACCCACTCCGGCCCGTTGGTACTGAACAATTAATCCTGTATCGCTTCCGCCTTCACATGTAACTGGTTTGATTAGTGCAATTAATCCAGTGCATGTTGGGACATGACTGATTTGATTGGAGGAGGAACATAAGATAAAATACTATATTAATTGAAACTTGTCCATTTGCATTTTTTTTCTTTGTGCTGTTTTTTTTTTAAATTAAATAAACTCCCATATATTATTTTTTATATATCTAGGAGTTTGAATCTACGTCACTTTATAGAGATACGAGATTCATCATTATTATCTGTACTAAGCTTATGATTCTGTTAAGACACATTAATTTCTGAAGCAGTCATCTAATACACTAATTACTGACATACAGTACAAAGCCCAAATTGCATTTTCGACCAAGATACACACTTACAGCGTACTGTAAGTATGAAATTCTTGCAAAATTCATTAACTGTAGCAAAATTAGTTTGACTCGCATAGTAGAGAGATCGTGTGCGAAGAAAATTGGATATATATTGTTCACAAATTTCAAAATTGGATAGAATATATCTTGAGTTTCAGATTTGTATGATGCTTATAACGAGCTGCAGTGGCAACGAGAGGGCAACATGCAAAAAGATGAGATAAGAGTGTAGGAGTGAGATATATTTCCTTCCCTGCTTGAAGACAAATTAATTGATTGTAACAAATGGGAGAGCATCGCAAATCTTTTCAAAGTCAAAGTCAAAAATCTTCATTTTGTAGTTATTTTTGCGTGAAATAGAGTGATGTTCAATAACGATGATACATCGATCCAAAAAGTCTTTATTACCAGCAAATAATTTTGAAATGCTGATATTTGGGGACGCTCCTAAATGAATATTCAAAACCAAAAAAAAAAAACTGATACTGATTTTAATCAATAATGTTTCTGGAGGGGCATTGGAAGCTACATCAAGTACCATGAACAAGTATAGCAATTCATGCAGCAAAAGTAAAATAAACATTTCTATATCTCTCTTTTCTTTCTTCTCTTCTTCTTCTCTCTAGATTTCTCCACTGGTCGACAGCGTTGGCTCTTCTGACAAGCTGGGCAAGAACAGTCTTTTCAGAAAAATCCTGAAGATGTAAGTGAGAAAAAAAAGAAGAGCAAGTGAAAAAAGAATGCAAAGGCTTTCATGATTCTGTGAAAATAGAAATATGTTCAATAATAAATTAATAATACTTCCGAAGAAAAGTGCTTGTGTGCTAAAAGCAGAGACATGACCTCTGACTTCTAAAGGGTCTGGCCCACTTCGGTCTGGCCCATTATAGAATAGAAATTACCTCTTGATCAGCCAGCTAGGAGAGGAGGCCCACTTCGGTTAAAATAATAATGGGAAGATAATACAATACAAACAATGTAACAAACATAAGAAGCCCTTTCTTTGACCCATAGTATTAAATATTTTATATATATACATTGAGCGGGACTAAATTTATGAAAGTATACTAGCACAGATATATTGCAAACTTAATTTTTACAATGTGTACGCAGTATGCGTAACAGAAGGTTCATAAATGGTACTTCAACCAATAACATTTTTTTGTTAGAGGCTTAGAGCTATATTTTCTTTGACTTTGTGATATCATCGTAATAAAACATCTAGCAACTTCGCACGTATTTTTTCTCACTATAAAAAAAGACCCGTTCACGAGTTCATATAAAAATAGTAAGGATTTTTAATTACATATAGTCAAAGGTACAAAGATATTGATGTTTGAGGAGCTGCAACAACCTAAATTGAACAATAATGCATTTTAGGTTTTCTGGTAAAATTTTCAGAGAACTTTAGAGCTAGACAAAACAAACATACAACACTTAACGAATTGATTATATAAAAGAAGTTATCGATGTGATTTCATTTGGTGTAATTCGCTAATTTTAATTGTTTAGGTAATGATTGATTGATATTAATTACATTTAATTTTCAAACCGCTCAATGAATTCATCAATTTAAAATTTGCATATAAGGAAAATATTTAAAACTTTTAATTTGATTACTGTTTTACCGATTATTAAGATTATTAAATAAATTCATAGCTATAATATATTATTGCGTAACAAACACTTCCTGAGCATCTCTCTTTGGGCACGCATAGAAAATAACTGCAACTCAAAAGAATGTTTTATTATTTATTAACATTAGAATGCAGAACAGTTGTGCGTTGAGAATTAATTTCAACCCTTACATTTTAGGCAAAATTGGGTATATACCCTCAATATATTTCAATTTGAATATTTACCTCTTCAAATTTGAAAATTAGATATTTATCCCTCAAAATGTCAAAATTTTAGAACCCATAACTACTATTGTCCTCATAAAAACTAAATTATAATTAATTAAAATTATAATATGATAAATATCTTTTTATTTCTATTATTTGCTTAAATCTACAATAATCTCTTTAAATAGCCTTGCCTTTTATTTTTCTCCATTAATTTTACGAGCTCGAAAAAACATAATCAACAACCTTTGGCACAATTATTAGCCTCCCTGAAAGACTGATTAAGCTCCAATAGCCTCCATGAAGACACATGTAACTGAATCTTCTATATCTTGGTTGTGAAGAAAATATATGTGTTTATTGAGAGTTTTAAATTTGAGAGCCGAAGAAAATTAAAGTTTGAAATTCATACTATTCACTTGATCAAATGGTAAAGATAAAATTAATACTTCTCAATTTACTAGCTCTTAGCGAATTATTGACTAATGGAGAAATATTTTATTCTTTTATAATTTTAATTAATTATTAATTTATTTTTTATGAGGATAATAGTAGTTTTGGATAAATATCCAAGATTTTAATATTTTGAGGGATAAATATTTAATTTTTAAATTTGAAGTGATAAATATCTAAATTAAAATATGTTGAGGGGTATATACCCTATTTTGCCTATATTTTAACTAGAATATGATTCCCACTAAAATTAAATTTCATTTTCAAACACGTTTAAAATTAAATGTTTCTTTAGCTAACCAAATCAAATATGAGAAACACAACAATATCTATCTGAACCAAATTCTTGTTATGTTACACCATCACTTGTTTTTGTGGTTGGATTTCCCAATTTAGCACATGTCCAAAAAATCGCAGAATGAATTGTGGAATATGATTTAATGTGTGTCGGGTTGACAACTTTAGTCCAAACGAACACAAAAAGAATGTTGAGATGTTGTGGAAGTCCTATTCAACTTGCATTGCAAAAACAATTTTGAAACATTTATAGTTTTTTTTTCCTTTGGGCGGTTGGGTGTCTTTTGCCAATTATGATATTCCGGCTATTATTTATTTTTCAGATAAAAGTTAGAATATTTAGGTTTATCAACTTTAAATATTCAGAAAAATGTTCCAATTAAATTTTTTGGTTCCGTGAAAAATATATACATATTTTTACAAGATTGAATTTCTAATAAAAATAGAGCGACCACAACATCATTCTCATTTTGTAAAAGGTAAATTTACAGAAAAATAGGGCGAGACACTTTATCTAATTTCGTATATAATATAATCACCTCCTGAGGTATATTTCTCTGTGATTGGATGTTTGTGGGGCTGTAATAATTAATAAATGTGAGAGGCCTTCAAAATAAAAAGCAAAATAAAGTTCTTTCCAGTTTTCTCTTTGAGACTCCACTGAAAATTAATTAATTTTTATCTTTCCGAAAGAAGCAACAACCAATAAGATGATCGTCAACTCTTAGAAAAAATTAGGAAAATGATGCAGACGGGAAGATCGTGATTCTAATGTAAAGTTTTAAATTGAGGATTATTCAGGTGTGCATCCATCCAACTTTATGATACATCTCAATTCATTCAAGTTTATGGTATATCTTATGTTTATGATACATATTTTTGAAAAAAAAAATCAAATAAAAAATTTAAAGTATAAATATGTTTCTAATAGTCTAGATAGAATGTGTATCAAAATTAAAATAATTTGGAATTGATTGATCATTCATCATAATGTTATGAAACTCTATCGTTAAAATTTTAAAATTGTATGAAAGACATTTTGCTAAAATTTTATATGCATTCAATCTAAACTATTAACACAGTTGCAAAGTATTTTTATGGAGTTTTTCATTTGAAGATGCTCGCATAGCCAATTCTAATAGTAAAGATTATGATTTGATGCTAAAAAGTAGTTGTAATTGTTTTTTACATAAATGTGCTTATCGTTTATTTTAATATTGACTGGGATTCGAACTCATGTTTATAAATTTATCAATGGGGAGGGATGCCTTGATAGTGATTATTTTGACAATTTTGAAAATTAAATTTCAAATAAATTCGAAAAGAATGATAAAATATTAAAAATAGAACATTGATAAATATATTGTTGAACTTAGATTGATTTTCTTAAAATTCCATGCAATTTATGTGTCTTTTAATTTTTTTAAATAAAAAACCTTAGATATACTTGTATTAATTATCTTCAAGAATCCTAAGTCAATTTGTGCCTTTCATTTTTTGATATATTTTTGCTACAGGGTATTTAAGTCATTTCCCCGGACGAGTCAGACGTGGATCAAGAGTAATTTACTAATTTTAGACTTTCCGCAACTTTTTAATCCTAAGTTCATAGGCACGAACCATCGCAAGGAGGATTAATGTAAAATTTAATTCTACAAACATAAATATTAAAATGGATGCTTAATCAACACTCAAAAGCCAACAACCTTTTAATTTGATGACAAAGTGTCCGCGTGGAAAGCTGTGGTTTCAAATCCGATGAAAAATCTTTTATAAATATTTGAAGTTGAGTGATTTATGTCCTCATTTTTATCTAAAAAAGAGCTCAGTTTTAGTAAATAAATTATAAATACGATATTCCAACTTATTGTTAGAGATATTATAAAAATACATGCAAGTTCCAAGAAATGGTTGGGTAGGTAATAGGATTACTAGTGGTTTGGGCTATAAGACTGTTTGATATAAAGATGTTGTTATAATACTCATTAAGATTGAAAAAAATACAAACAGAGATCAGCTAATGGCATTTCATCTTAACAGTCTTCATAATTATTTTTTAAATTAATTCAAATAAGGTCAAAACTAGAAAGAAAGTTGTAGCATATTGTTTCATCTGTAAATAGAGTATAGATTAAATTTTACACAATTTAAATGTTTTTTGACAGTAGTACATTAAGAATTGTAAATTTTTAAATCATTGAAAAATTCAACTACTTATAAAAGACAAAGCAAGTACAATGTCTATTTCTTTTTTGCACGTTCACCCTTAAAATGCAGAATTTTTCTTAAACATATCAATGGATCTCATAATTGTAAAATTAATTAATGGACAAAATTGTTCGTCTTGACTCATTGATGTGAGAAAATGAACAAGACCAAACCCAAGCACTTCATGAACCCGGTCCATTTTCAGATAATGAAATGCCAGAAGCCGGTCCATTTTCAGACTATGATGTAACTAAATTAACTAAATAAAGTCTTCTACTGACAAGTGGGGACATATATATATATGATATGAGACATTTTATCTCAGATCAAATCAAAACTCAGTTTGCTTTTATAATATAATAATTAATTGACACATCACACATGTAAGCATGCGGCCTGCATGATCCATTTCCACCAATCCTGAGTCTACAAACAGATATCATTATATGATAAACAAAGCTCACCTCTCTGGAATTATCTGTGATCCCAGATTAAGATTCCTTGCTTTTAATTGGTCTTTAATTGCATTAGTTAGGTACTGATTGTTAGATTAATTATCTAGTGCAAGATAAGAGCTTTTTTCTTTTTGGCCCACGCTAGAATAGATTAATGATTTAGTTTAGGTCCTTCAGTCTTTATTTCACTTTTATGATTGAAGGAATACGTGCATATTTTATACATGTTAAATTACAATTCATTAATTTAGAAGCTTAAAATATAATCTGTCATTCTGTCACCACCAGCATTTATGACCAATTAGTTAACTTCTAATCGACAAGTGAAATTATTGAATAGTTAATTTAGACCTTCAATTAGCCTTATGGGAAATATATTAATTTATGTATTAAGCAAAGTTTGTCTATAAAAAAAATTGATTATATTGTGATTTTCAAGTTCTATTCTCACAAAAATCCCGGCTCTTTGAGTCCGAATGATTGTTAACAGAGAATAA
Organism: Schoenoplectus tabernaemontani; assembly: GCA_037127355.1. Taxonomy (NCBI): domain Eukaryota; kingdom Viridiplantae; phylum Streptophyta; class Magnoliopsida; order Poales; family Cyperaceae; genus Schoenoplectus; species Schoenoplectus tabernaemontani. The sequence continues at coordinate 26,056,573 of CM073750.1, forward strand.
TAAATAAAATAAAATAAATTCCTATTTCTGTAAACTTTAAATCGTTGAACTTTCAAAACAGAATTATTTTTTTAATGAACACGGTCATCAATATTTTAATTTTTTTTTTATGAAAACATTATATTGCGTTAAATATGTTCTAATAATTAAGTTGCCTACTTGTCATGTTTGTCAATGCTTGTATATCTTTTATTTATAACTGTTAGCTCTTTGTATATATTATCTCTGTTTTAAAAGTCATACAAGCATGCAAATATTTGTGATGTGTTGTTTGCTGGAAGAACATTTCATTAAAAAATAATTTGAAATGCAAAAACATTGTATTTCGGAATTTGCATTAATTAACTACAGTGCTATATCTAAGTTATAAAAATATACGACACGACACGGCACACTACACAATGTGCTTTAACACAATACGACACGAAATAACATGATTTTAGAACACTATCCCTCAGCAAAATTACTACTTCACTTATTTGGTCTATACATAGACCATGTCTATTTGGAAATTGTCAAATACAGGGACTTGATAAGGCCAAAATTGAACCTAGATTCTCTGAGACGTAGCCTCTGCACAAATACATGCAGGGGTAGCAGGTAATCTGAGACTGCCACTGAGAGGTGGGCTCCATAATTTGCCGGACCCGTTGATCAGTGGCCTGTCCCTGTGTACTCTAGCAGTAGTAGTACGCTAGTACATAGGACAGGATAATTTGGATTTTTCAAATGGCAACATTACCAGATAAAGGGGATGATAAATTGTGGGGTCACATGTGCAGTTTCCGTGTGGGCCAGTCGGATAAGATAAGGTTTGAAGGGGGCCCTGGCCCTGGCCGCCTCTATCCACCACACATCATGTCTTATCAGGATCCAAAGAGACCAAAGACTTGATGTAGCAGTAGCATTCTGGCAATTAAGTAGGAAGCGTCAGTGTCTAGGTTTGTTTGATCAAAATAAACGTTGACAAATTATTTTCTCTCTTTTATCTAAAGAATTATAGTTTAAAAATGACTTAGTATCTGAGTTTGAGTGCTTAATTAGAGTAGTAGAGTGCTTAAACAAATTATTATGTCTCCCATTTAATATATTCTTTATTGAGATTGTGCTCAGACTTGATGATAGTCTGAATCCGGTTCTGGACCCAAGACAAACCCTTTACTTTTTACTTCTTAGGCGTAAAACAAAAGATCAATAACAATTTCCTCAAAACTGTTTCAGGAGAGATCTTATACTATCCGCATTTTTATATCCTGAGGGTTTTATGTATTTAATCGACGGGTTGAATCAGTATTTCAATTTGAAAGGGTCGAGTATTATATTAAATATTAGATAAAAATATTGAGGGACCGAATTGAAAATTTCTGTTTTACTTACTAATATAAATAATCATTAATGATAACATAACAAAAAGTATATTTAAATATGTTAGTAGTTTTCATGGCAATTGTGTAATTTCACTTAACAGATAGACAACTTTGACAAAAAAAAATAAAAAAATCTTAGCTGCCCTGTAACGTATTTACTGGTAAAAAGACAGGACATCATGCACGCTAAACCAATACTTAACACGAAACTCTTCCACCCAAAAAGGACAACACACACACAACATGAACATGACTTGGTGGTTCGTAGTTTCGTACCATTTCATGAACAGTAGAACCAACTACTACGCATGTGAAAGAGTGGGCTCAGTAGTCAGGTGAGAACTGAGACAGATTGAGAAAGGAAGAATAAAGTACATAAGCTGCCAGTGAAATGGATAACTCTTCTCTTCTCGCCTTCCTTCTTTTTTCTTTATTTATTTTTTGAGAAGGAATCATTTGACAATGACTTATTTTGATAACATTGATAATAGATCTCTAAAAAAATATAAGATGATGTATTCTTTTACTTTTAGATTGATTGATGGTCATTCAAATTTTATATAATTTCATTATCTTTTGATGAGAAGAGATTTAATTATCATTTTTTTGATGCTCATGGTGTTTATTTATTTATTTATGTATAAATTTTAAAATGTGATCCGTTAGATGTATTCACATCATCTCAATTGTATGTATATGAAAAATCATAAAGTTTTAACTTCATTTGAATAACCATCAAGTAACATGTCTAAATTGTAAAATTTGGTCCGTTGATTTTATTAACGCTTGATGCCTTTATAAATAATATCAAAATGATATAATTTTTTGTATACATATATAAGATGATATTTACAAAATATTCATTCAATTAGTTTTATTATTTAAGAATTTAAATAATAATTATTTGATATTAAATTTTAATGGCACCGATGTGGCACTAAAATAGTGGTAATTGGATCACTTCTCATCGTTTGATAGTCCATCAAAGATCATCAAATTTTCATAAAATTTACAACGTTTCAATTTAATAATCTTTGATGAACTATCAAACGATAATAAAATTGCATAAAATTTAAACGACCATCAATTTAAAGCTATAGTAACATATTTAAAAAAAAATTCTAGAGATTCATTATCAAAGTTATCAAAATAACTCATTATCAACTGATGCTTCTCTCTTTTTTTTTATCTGAAATAGTGTAATGGATAACTCGTGGATTGGTAAACTGAGAAAAGTATTTGATCGATCACATGGCGCCTTTAATAAATTAACTCGGTCTTTTACTTGGGAGCTATTAGGCCGGTTGCCTACCTATTTCCTAGTCCTTATCCAAATCCAACTAATAATTCCTCTGTCAAATGTCTTTATATATATATATATATTTAATCTCACATAGGCTTTCCATAAATTTAACTCAAAAAATATATTAAATCATCTCGAAAATTTATTTTATCATCTTCATTAAATTCTCTATATGAAAATCTCCTGGGATACAAAAATTTGGAGTGTTTTGAGATTTTTAAGTCATCATTTTTAATTTTTAAAAATGATGTTCAAATATTAAATATATTATTATTTTTTTAGAGCTGATTTTCAAAAATTAAAAACCATGACTTAAAAAATTCAAAACACTCCAAATTTTTGTATCCCAATAGATTTTCATATAAAGAATTTAATGAGAATGATAAATTAAAATTTTGAGATGATTTGATATACTTTTTGAGTTAAACTCACGGTATTTTTACTCTATATATATCTGAGTTTGACTACGGTGCTATGCGTAGCACGGATGACTCGTGTGCTACGGATCGTTTCTCCGTCTTCAAAGTTTAAATGGTCGATCCGATCGATCAAAATATTTTTCATATGAAAATCTAATTGAAAATCAAATTTTATATTTTTTTAGGATTTTTTACTATTTTTTAAGATAACTAGAAAATGACTCATTTTGAATGATTCATAATAATTAAATCAAGTGTTTTTTAGCTATCTTAAAAAATATAAAATTTGACTCCCAACTAAATTTTCATATGAAAAATATTTTGACTGGACGGATCAGCTATTTAAACTTTAAAGACGGAGAAATGATTCGTAGCACACGAGTCATCTGTGCTACGCGTAGCACCGTAGCCCAACTCTCTCTATATATATATTGTTGAGAAATTGTCTGATATATCCATTGCGAGCAATCAGTCCAGTTTTGAACCCACCTTAAAATATTGAATTTCATAATTTTCATTTGGAGTAAGAGCTTCATTATTGTAAAATATGAAACTTAATTTCACTCATAATACATTACTAATTATGAATCCGGGCTTACGAATATTATGACATGATTTGTTTATTTTGTTGGATTAAAATTCTTACTCGAGATGATTTGTCACACACTTATTGTTCAAATAAATAATTTAATAAAATTATTTATTAAATTTCGCTTATCGTCCTCAAATAAATAATTAATAATATAAAATTATAAATATATTTAATAAAATTTTATATAAAAAATTAGACACAATATTTTTAAATACTAAATAATAATGATAATTATAATAATAAATAATAATATAATTAAATATATAATAATTTATAAATTATCATATAAAAAATAGATCATTTTAAGAGTTAAGTTTCATCTTAAATACATTACTCATATTATTTTAAATGAGGAGAGAGAAATTATTTTATATAAAATATTAGATTCAAAAAGATGAAAAAGATTTAAACAAATCAATGGTGGAGACAATTGATAATGTAACATTTTGAAAAGTTTGAAAAACTTAATCCTTTTTATATATTAAAAATTCCTGCTCTTTTAGATTGAAGGATTCAAAAATATTGATCGGAAAAGAAATAATAATAATTGTGTCACAAATAATTCCGAATAATTATTTCCTATCACGACTTCGAACTTTACAAAAAGAAGTCGTAATATATTTTCAAATTAATAATATTTTTTAATAATTTTCTTTAATTATAAAACAACACTTCTTGATAATGATATGTTGAATGACGTAAAATTTAATAAATATATTTCCAGCGACACTACAAATCCGTATAGTAGGAAATAGCATAATAATTGTGCAAAAATTTTGACTGAAAAATACAAGATGATGCATTGCTTTAGAATTGCTTTAGAATTTATTTCGACATATAAAGCGCATTTCATTTAAGAAAACGAACGTAAATATGGTAGTACATAATCCATCTGATCTAGGACCGTCAATGACATCTTTTGGCCGTTTACTCGATCCGTATTGTATTTGATAAGACAGATATATATATAAAGTTTTATTTTTATTAAGCTATTGAGTATGAATATGTATAAGAAAAAAATCGGATAAGAGTACGGGTAAGAGCTATTCTTTACCGGTTATCTATATCATTGTTAATTATATTATAATTTTTCATTGTGAAAGCCATGTGGACGTTTGCCCACCCCTATCATATCCAATGAAATGGATATGAGTAAGAATAAAAAAAATTATTAACATATCAGATAAAGATAGGAATAAAAGATTTTAGTTACCCTATATATCTTATTATTGACAACCCTAATCTGATCAGAATAAATGAAGGTAGAAAAACAGAATCGTACAAAATGAAGGCATGAAGGATCTCACGTGACTACAAAATTTGGGAATTTTATTCTTCTTTATATATTAATATTATTTTGTCCCTGTCGAGAAATTTTATAAATGTAAGTCAATTTGCCTACAAACGTGGAGTTGAATCGCTAAAAGAAAAAAACAAATTTCTGGATGTGTTGCCAACTACTATTACGGATTAAACAAACTTTTCTATTTAACTAAGATTTTGTATACCCTATTTTTTTTATATGTGTTCATTTTCTAATAATTATTTTTTTAAGTAGAATATTCTAATAATTATTAAAAAAATTTAAAAAGGTACGAAGTTCTTTTCTTGATAAAAAGGAACATGTTTTCCCTTTTCTTTTCTTAGTAAGCAAATTTTCTTTTTAATATTTAGCAAATGTGAAAAGATTTTGATGTTTAAGCAAAATGGACTTGTTAGGTCTGTTCCAGAATATCTCAGGTCATACATAACAGATACATAACTCTATTTATGTAGATTAATTTTTGCATAATCTGTTTTAAATCAGAAAAAAAGGTTGTAATAGAGGTGGCAAGTCGGTAATAAAACAATTATTTTTTTGTGGAAATAAAATCCAATCAAATACATGACACATCCATAATTTCACTTATATTGATTAATTTCTACATAATTTGTCTCAAATAATAAAAAAAAAGAAGTTTTATGATGGACATGATGAACCAATAATAAAAGAACCAATTTTTAGATCATCCCAACCAGAGGTCGCATCTGTCAGCACCGTTCCCAGAGCTAGGGGTCGTTGCTCCCAGCCCCTTGGGGTGGGGTGGGTAGTTACTCATTCAGTGAGCAGATATGTATTGAAATAATTATACTATTCACATGGGACAACATTGGAGATTGTGTTAGTGGCTTTTTACACTGAGATTTTACTGTCCTATACACCTAAAGTACTTCAAAGGATATAGATTCCAGCCACATTCCCATTCCTAGAGAATCGGTATCCTCTGAGATTTTTTTTCCCGCGAAGCTGTGTGATTTTTTTATTTTAATTTGTTCGATCACCAATTAACGAATCTATTTAATAATAATAAATAAGTATGTGCATTAAAATACGTGTTTAGACTTTACCACAATCGTAAAAATTAAAATGAGATATTCAAATTTTTCTGCGGAGATCTCTATAGAGGCTGGTCCGCCCCATCCCGGGCATCTACTGATCTCTGTCAATTTGTTGAGCCTAATCTGTTATAGTTATGGGTTGATGCAAATATTTCTAGTAAATTCAGATAATATGATGATTATCTGATGGAATGAATGTGAGAGGAAGTACAGTGCCGAGACCAGATACTTTTTGACAATTTGGATAATCAACGCTGTGACATGGTCAATTTTTTATCACTTGATAGATAATATTAAAGCTTTATCACTGTCATGCTTTCCTGTAGCAACATATATTCATGGAATGCACTCTCTGCGAGTATATCTTCCTCTGCTCATTCAATGTATTCATCAACTACTGTACCTATTACCAGCTCTGGGGCCGGAGTTTGGGAGCCCGTTCGGCCTAAACATCGAAATTTATTTGTTACATTTGCCCAAATACTTAATTTTATTAAATTTTTTGCTTACTAAGGAAAAAAAATGGCATAATCTTCATGTTTTTGTTGCGTTACGGGAATAAAAAATTCATGAAAAACTTGGTTTGATATCGATCAGAAATACAACGGGCTCCCATGAATACGAGGCTAATTATGTAAATTCCAAGCTTTTCAACTGGATATAAACTGAAATATTACATACGTAAGCACATGTAAAAGTAAAAAAACATATACAAGCTGTTGCCATCTGTATCTTTTTTGGACACCTATTCAATGAGGATAAAGTATCATATGTCCTTGCTACTCACACCTATTCCAGTAGAAACTGTCAAACTGAATGCAAATTTCCTGCAGAATCAAATATAACAATCATAATGATAATAAGATAAATAATTAAGACAGAAAGATAACTCAGAACTCAAAACAATGGTCTTAAATTTACCATTTCAACCCCGGACTCTGGAAAAATTGAAGTATGATTTAATTTGATCCCAGAAGGCTCGTGATTTAGAAATTATCCGAACTAATCCGTTCGAACACCGCTGCTAATTTATGATAAGAGTCGATAAGTTCTCTGACACCAACGTTTTCTCTGTATTCGTCCCCGATTCTTCTACATCCATTTTCTTGGATTTTGATAAACTCGTGACGAGTCAACTGGTCATTTATAATATATGTTAAGTATCAATCCGATCTAACACCTAACCTAATCCCCCTACATGCGATTTGTACACATCATACAAGTTTTAATTTTGTTAATGAGATGTGATAACTGCACGCCAGTTTTGAACACTTTGTAAGTTTGTATATCAAGAATGTCACTGATTATTATATATAATAATATGAATAATTTAATTATTGATAATAATAATAATAATAATAATAATATTTTAATAGTAAAAATAGCAGCACGCCACTAGCAATGATGCTTTATAAATGTGTCACTGGAACTGACGTGTTTGACAAAGACTCCACTTCTAGTGTCATTTTTCTTTTTTTACTTACTAGTTTGTATTAAATGCTTAGCGTATCTAAATATTGAAATTATTTGATTTGACATTTAATGGGAGTGCATCACTATCATTGACGTATTTTTTTTTCTAAAAAAATAACTGAAAAGTAATAAAAAATATCACTTTTAGTGATATATTTTTAAAATGTCATTGAAGGTGACGCGCTGTAATTCTTACTATTAAAAATTTATTATTATTATTATTATTATTAATAATAATAATAATAATAATAATAATAATAATAATTAAATTATTCATATTATTATATATATAATAATCAGTGCAATAATTCTTAATATATAAAAATGTTAAGTTTTAAAAAATTTTCAAGTATATCACATCATCACTTTTCTTCATCATTGATTATGTTTAAATCTTTTCACCTTTTTAAATTTAAATGTTCATATAAAATAATTTCTCTCTCCTCATTTAAAATAACGTATATAATATATTTAAAATGAAATAAATTTTTTATATGACACTTTATAGATTATTATGTATTTATTTATTTATTATAATAATAATAATTATTATTATTTAATATTTAAAAATATTATGTCTAAATTTTTTAATATAAATTTTATTAAATAAATTTTTTTTTTATTAATAATTATTTATCTGAAAATTATATTGTGAGGCGAAGCCAGAATTAGAGCGCTCCATACGCTTCCATTTTGCTTAAAGCGCCTTGCGGACCCTCAAGTCTGCGCCCTTCTAAACCCATGTACATGTAGTCATGTAGTCCCTAAACGTGTACACGCACATGTACAGAGTCAAAAGTGTTTATACCAATAATCAAGTATTTTTTTTCAATTAATATAAAGAACTCGCTCAAGTCTTTATAAATATATCCCCCTTAAAGGGAGGGGAGAAATTCAACTCCTTAGGCGAACACGTCGACAATTTATTTGTAGCTTTTGATTTGCATTTAGATTTGTGCATCTCTCTTATGTACTTCCATTGTATGTTTAACTAACCATATGATAGATCTCTGTAATGGATGAGAATATACTTTGAAATGGATATAATGATAAATTTTTTGCATCTGTTGTACTAAAAGTTACACGTTTTATTAAATATATTTTGGAACAACGCATTAATGTTGTTCTTATCGCTCCCTACTTGTTCTCTTTCTACTTCACAATCCCCAACAAAGAGAGAGGGAAACGATTCCTTAGATATGGTTCCATTCCCACCCACCATCGCTGTAGACAGCCAAAATTTCATAACTTCATAAAGCAATAGTTTTTTTTAAAACAAATAAAAAAAGGAACAATTTTTAGGTTTGATATTTAATGTCATAGACTCTTATATCATGGATACAGATTTTTTTTAATCATGTTCAAATGACAACTAATATATCAGTCTATACCATAACTCAGTTTGTCGTTAATTCAAAACACAATAGACACCACCTCCAACAAAATGTACAATCCCGCCGCGAAGCGCGGGGGCGCTACCTAGTTTATATAATATAATATCTAAGTCTCACATACATATATGTAGTCAAGAGTGTTTATACTAATTACCAAATTTGTTTTAATCAATATGAAAAACTGATTAAATCTTAAATAAAATCATAAATAATACAATATTTTGTAATCTTACAGTTAATATGTCTTTTAATTTATTGTCAACAAGGTGTTTTATACTAATATTGAAATATCTTTATATTATTATCCTAAATGTAACTATATTCATATCAACATATAACTATACTTTATATTAATAGTCAAATGTGTTTATACGCGGTTAAAAAGTGTTCATATAACTATACTTTATATTAATAGTCAAATGTGTTTATACACGGTTAAAAAGTGTTAATACTAACGTACAAATATATTTACACGTAGTATAAAAGTTTTGTACTAACATTTAAAATAGTCAAAAGTTTTTATATCAGATCTTGAAAAGATTTATGTCCGCACTGAAATATCAGAATTTCTCAATATTTATAGAAAGAATAAATATAAAAGGAAGATATAATTCTTTAATTTATCACGACATAAATTATTTAATTTATCACGACACTTCGATTGTCTATTTCACGGGTAGTACAAACTTTTATGTGCGAGGTAGTCAAACATGTAAATTTGTACAAAAATTAAGTCCTATGTGATTTATTTTTAATAAATAGATAATATATTATTTTTAATGTGTAAACTAATTCTGTATAAATTTTAATTTATTAATGTGTAAACTATTGAATTTTCGAATTTATAAATTTTGATTATTTACATATATAAGTTTTGTACTCATAAATATCGGACATCAATATTTGAGTCGACACATTAAAGTTCATGCTAGATTTCTAGCAAGATATATAGAAGATATAGAAAGTAATGATCCACAACAATGCATTAAAGTCTATTTTCAAATTTTAGGATACATTGATTTGTAACGGTCTTATTTTTGTACTAGATCTATTTTCAAATTTTATGTACATATCAAATTTATAAATCATTATCTTTTACATTATTATCAACACTAAAAGGATCTTTTATTTGTTCCAAATTATGTTCATTACAAATTTTGAATTCAAAAAAAATATTTAACAAATTCTACCCAAATAAAGAAATATTTAAATTTGAAACATGTGTAACATGAAATAACACAAAAAACCTACATAGAAACATGCAAAAAAATAATATTACTTTTCTATTATAATAGATAATTTAGTACTGATTATTTTAAATGACAAAAGAAGAGTTATTATAATATTATACGAAAGTAAGCCGAAACTCCAAATTCTAAAATTTTAAAAGGTAAGTTAATGAATACAAAAGTACGATGAATGTAATGTATAATTTTAGAAGTATTTGCATCGAGCACTAATTTTATTTTAAAAATAATATATTATACTTATATATAACTTATGTCTGAATTAATTATAAAGACTTTAAATTTTTTTAATAAAATTATTTTTTTAATAAAAATTATGTACAAAATATAATATTTTTCTGAGTATACTTGTACAATGTATAGTTTTTTATAATAAAATTAATAATGGCTGATGTTCAATTTATTTAATATGTAACTTATTTTTTTAGACCTATAAATATATGATAAAAAATAGCAAATGAAAAGGAGAGGAACATGGGTTTGATTGATATATGATTTACAAAATATAATAATTTCTCATTTTTAAACAAAGCTGTATAGCAAATGATTTCTTATTTAAGAAAATAAAATAGATGATTATTAAATTTAACTGATGGATAAATTTTTTTAGACCTCCCATTAATGCATTATAAAAAATAAAAAATAAAATGAAGAGAAAAATAACATTGACTAAAATCTGAACCATTAGTTTTTGAAAATATTAATCCGCACCATTTTTATTAGGAGTGTTTTGATCATTAAAAAAAAGCTAAAAATTTGAATATTAATGGATAAATCTAATACATATGTTTTTTATAATATAATATAGAATTATAGATATAGACTAGAAATAATTTTTCTATGGCACAAATGTACCATAGTTTGAATGTTAATATGTAAATGAGTCCCACATAAAAAAACACCTCCTACTATCTAAAATCTGAACCGTTTAAATTAATCCAATATGCTACATTGAGTATGATAACTTGCTGTTATGACAGCAGATACCAAATGGATGCAACAAATAGAGAGGCACAGACGGTGCCACAGAAAATCAGAAGAATGAAAATAAAGAAATAACTCCACAATAGCACAATTCCACAAAAAGAAACGTCTTCCTCATCACCTCTTCAGTCTTTCCTCCTCGCTGTCCAAATTCGAAAAACAGCGAAACTTTCGTTCTAATACAACAATAGAATTTAACAATGAAATTTCAGCATTTGTCATAGTAGTCATTTAACAATGGAATTTGCATTTTATAATACAAATTGTTGTTTCTCAATATAGATTGTTGTTTCACCATTATACATAACTAATCATCATCACACATAACTAATCACCATTCTACCTCTAATTCCAAAAATAACAATATAATCTAAATTCTTCTTATTTGTGCATCATCACAATCACAACAACGATCAAAACAACGCTGTTTATAATAATGATAAGTTTTATCTTCTTCAACTCTTCCATCGCATCTTCTAATCGAGCTTCAATTCTTTTGACAATAAGATTAAGCTCCACATCACTCTGCACGTTCGCCACTCCTATTTCCCGAATGTAATTCTCATACTCTTCCTCCCACATATAGAATCTACATTTAGGTAACGTTTGCGAAATTAAAACAAACCATATATCAAATAAGATTGCGACATAAGCAATTGCAAAAACAGGTATTCGGCCTTTATATGCGCAAGCAAGGCCTATAAAAGGCTGAAGAACAGCAAGGCTGCTGCGCACATAGCCACATATGGCAGTAAGATAAATGGACTTAGAACATACTCCCAAGTTGTTAAGATGCATTAGCGAACACATTACCTTTTTTTATTCTATTCATTTTAACACCTTAGGTGCAGGGCCTGCTTCTTTTCAGCGATCTGATGGAAAACTGAACTCTTTGTGCATTGAACCAAACCCTATAACTCCATGGAACCCGACTCTTTGTGCATTGTGCATTTTTCTCTAAACCTAACTCTTTTATCTCCATGGAACTCGACCCAGTCTTCTATCCGAACTATAATTGCAACTATAATTGGGTTGGGGTAAATACACCAAAAATTAAATAACCAAACCTGGTATGTATAGGGGTATGTAACCTGACCTGGTAATATGGGCATTTGTAAAACACCCTTTCGGGATTCTTCGGAGTACCGCTCACAAGCCTCTTGACATCCACCTTGCAATTTGGGCATCGCACGATCGGCAGGAGCGCCGGAGTAGCCTGACGCGAGCTTGATCGACTGTGATGACGAGACATGGAGATTGAGCGCTAGGTTTTCTTCATGAAGGAGAGAGGCGATCGGGAACTTGGCTACCGATTGACGATTATCCCCCCTTTGTTGTTTTTCTTTCTTCACTAGGGTTTCATGCGATATAATTGAAGGAGAAGCGATGGGGATAAGCTTTCGGAGAGAGAGATCGAGGGGAAGGGGGTATAAATTGCTAAGTCTGATAGTAGATTCAGTTAAGGAGTGCAAGGGTAGTAGGGGAAATATGAAAATACATCTGGTATATACAATAAATTTATTTAATAATAAAATTATTCATGCATAAAAATCATTTAATGGTGGCAATAATCTCAATTATAGAGAATTTTGTAATTTAGGGTGGCAAATCTCCTAAAATTAATTATGGGGTGGTAAATCTCTAAATTAAGAGTTTTGGGGTGGCAATAATCCAATTTCCCCTTAAAAAAAAAGCTAAAAATTTGAATATTAATGGATAAATCTAATACATATGTTTTTTATAATATAATATAGAATTATAGATATAGACTAGAAATACTTTTCTATGGAACAAATGTACCATAGTTTGAATGTTAATATGTAAATGAGTCCCACATAAAAAATACTTCCTACTATCTAAAATCTGAACCGTTTAAATTAATCCAATACGCTACATTGAGTATGATAACTTGCTGTTATGACAGCAGATACCAAATGGATGCAACAAATAGAGAGGCACAGACAGTGCCACAGAAAATCAGAAGAATGAAAATAAAGAAATAACTCCACAATAGCACAATTCCACAAAAAGAAACGTCTTCCTCATCACCTCTTCAGTCTTTCCTCCTCGTTGTCCAAATTCGAAAAACAGCGAAACTTTCGTTCCCCTTCTTTCCTTCTCAGCTCGCACCTCTCTTTCCCTCTCTCGTCGTTATATAACTTCACTTCTTCACCTTAGCTTCGTTAAACCTTCCCTACTCCGGTTCCCTTCTCTCCCTTCCCCTCATGCCTTATCTCTCGCCTCCGCCGCGTCGCATCATTGTCTCCCACCGCCTTCCTCTCCTTTCCAACCCCGACCCCTCCTCTCCATTCCAGTTCTCTTTCTCTCTCGACCCCGACTCCCTCCCTTTCCAGCTCTCCTCCTCCCTCTCCTCCCCTCCCCTCTTCGTCGGTACTCTCCCCTTCCCTCCCCCTTCTCCTGCCCTCTCCGACGACCTCTCCCAACACCTCCTCTCCACCTTCTCCTGCCTACCTGTCTTCGTCCCACCCGACCTCCACGACCATTTCTACCACGGCTTTTGCAAACACTATCTCTGGCCTCTCCTACACTACCTCCTCCCCCTCTCCCCTTCCTCTCATGGCGGCTTGCCCTTTGACCCTGCTCTCTACCGCTCCTACCTCTCGGCCAACAAACTTTTCGCTGACCGAATCACCGAGATTCTCAACCCAGAAGAGGATTTCGTTTGGGTGCATGATTACCACTTGATCGCATTGCCAACCTTTCTCAGAAGGAGATTTCCATGCGCCAAACTTGGGTTCTTCCTCCACTCCCCCTTCCCTTCCTCGGAGATCTTTCGTACCATACCCGTACGGAGCGACATTCTTCGTGCACTGCTCAACTCTGATATGGTGGGGTTTCACACCTTTGACTATGCAAGGCATTTCCTTTCCTCCTGCTCCAGGTTACTAGGTTTGGGGTACCAATCCAAGAGAGGTTATATTGGCTTGGATTATTATGGTCGAAACATAATTGTTAAGATTCTTCCGGTTGGAATTGACATGGATCAGCTTCGGTCAGTAATTTCTTCACCAGAAGCAGCTTCTAAGATCAGGGAATTGAAGGAGATGTACAAGGATCGGGTCTTGATTGTCGGTGTTGATGATGTTGACATTTTCAAAGGCATTGGACTCAAATTTCTTGCAATGGAGAAGCTTCTAGAAGCTAGGCCTGAGTTGCAAGGCCGGGCAATTTTGGTCCAGATAACAAACCCGGCTCGGAGTCAGGGGAAGGACACACAAGAGGTGTGGGATGAGACCCATTCCATAAGGGACCGAATTAATACCCGGTTTGGCCGACCTGGATATGAACCTGTCGTGGTAATAGAGAACCGACCCATACCCACGTATGAAAAGGCCGCCTTCTATGCCATGGCGGAGTGTTGTGTCATGAATGCTGTCCGTGATGGATTGAACCGCATCCCCTACACCTATACCGTGTGCCGTGAACTCAGCTCCGTGTTAAATGCTTGCTCCAAAAAGAGTGTGATAGTAGTCTCTGAATTTGTTGGTTGCTCTCCTTCTCTTAGTGGGGCTATTCGGATAAACCCATGGAACATAGAATCCGTTTCAGATGCCATGTACTCTGCTATTTCAATGTCTGAAATGGAGAAGCAGTTGAGGCATGAGAAACATTACAAGTATGTAAGCTCGCATGATGTGGCGTATTGGGCTCAGTCATTTGACCAAGACTTGCAAAGGGCTTGTCAAGATCATTCTGTAAAGAAAAATTGTTATGGTATCGGCTTTGGTATGAGTTTCCGGGTTGTGGCTCTAGGACCGGGTTTTAACAAGTTGTCAGTAGAAAAGGTGGTATCAGGCTATAGAAAGACATGTAATAGATTGGTTTTGTTGGATTATGATGGAACAATGGTGTCACAGTCACTGATTGATAAGAGGCCAAGTGAAGAGGTGATACGGGTTGTTAACAGGTTATGTGAGGATCCGTTAAATATGGTGTTTGTCGTGAGTGGGAGAGGGAAGGATGATCTTGCTCAGTGGTTTGAGCCATGTGAGAAGCTCGGGATTGCGGCAGAGCATGGTTATTATATCAGGTATTATCATCCCTATATTTTACCTTTTTTGGATGAATTATGTACAAACACATATTACTTCATAGTTGTTGTTCTTTTCTGGTGTTGCTTTTGTCGTTCTTATTTGAGGCTTTTGATGTTGTATGGATGGCTTTCTGGTTAGAATCCATGGAGAGGACATTTCTCTGTGATTTTTTCTTTTTCAGATTTTGTTCCAAAATGTTGCTTACCTACAGAGAAAGGTCAATTTTACATCTGGAAATCACTTTCAATGGTTGACTGTAGCTAATTTATCCTGATGAAAATTTTGCTGTTTAATGTACATTGGTGTGAAATTTCAGATTTTTGTGGGTCTACTCTGTTATTTTTCAATATATTTTGCATTGGATATATGCAGTTGTCCTTATCCTGAATTTTGTTGGAGTATTCGTCTTAATTCTGAAAATGACATACACTAGCAGTATATTTTGGCTAGGAAAATCTTATCCAATTAGGCTACTCCTCATCAATGCCAAGATATCAACTACATAGGGACTAATCCACAAATGATCGTATATCTACATGCACCTAACTCTTTTTACTACTTACTACTGGTTATGCCTTATAGGCGGAGCAAGAATTCACAGTGGGTAACCTCACCATGCAGCAAACAATCATGGGATTTTGATTGGATGAATGTGGTATTGCCTGTGATGAGGCAATACACCGAGGCAACAGATGGGTCCCAAATTGAACCAAAGGATAGTGCGCTGGTATGGCACCACCAAGAGGCCGACCCTGATTTCGGCTCGTGCCAGGCAAAGGAACTACTGGACCACTTAGAGAAATTGTTAGCAAAAGAACCAGTTGTAGTGAAGAGAGGGCACCACATTGTTGAGGTTACCCCCCAGGTGAGCATGAAATATATGCTATATTGCATTATTTATGTAAGCATAATATGATTGTTTGCAAGAAGATTACCAAAATGCTAGAGTTATGGAAATATTAGGTGTGTTTTAATCTGACCCAAGGTTTAATTTACTGATTCCCAATTCAGGACATGGCTACAATCTGCTGCTTTGCAAATTGTACAAATAAGGCCCTTGTTAAGTTAGGAGATTTACCAGCTACATGTGGTCATCTCAAGCTGCCACATGTGTGATGGAACAGAATTGGATCACTAAAAGAAATATTTCAAAATCACACAGTTACACTTCTGGTTTTCTTACTCCCTTTTTTTAATTCATATTGTATGGTGGTTGACTAGATAAAAAACTTTCTTATTTAGACTCTGATGACACAGTTCAAGTGTATAGATGAATCATGTGATATTTGTATTGTGGGGTTCTAAAGTACATGTATATTATATTGGTATATAAAATTTAGACGTCCATGTACAAATACATGTGTTTGTTGTCATGCATGCTTGATGGTGGGACCATTTAGAGAGGTTCTTAGTCATAGTCAAGTGAAGTCGCTTTCATGATAAAGTGGGGGTTTTGGATTTGGATTAGGATTGACTTATCAGAGAGAGAGAGAGGAGGGGGGGGGGGGTCTCCTTCTCAAATCAAGCTAACATGTCAACATTTTGCACGTCTAGGATTTAGGATTTCCAACTCAGTGCCCCCTTATCTACAAATCATGTAGTTTTAACACTTAAATAACAGTTCTAAAAATAATTGTGGGGCCAGTATGTTATGGCCTCCCTTATCCAAGAATAATAATGTTATTCCTCTCTCTTACTGAAGGGTATCAATATATTACTTGCCAACTATGATTGAATGCTCTCTCTCTTCTTTTCCTTTGACGTGCTTTGTTTGCATATACCCCCTGTAAATGTTTCATATTTTTATTTTACACTTCCAACAGTTAGCAAATTGGGATATACAGTATTTTGGGGCATTGTCTTAATTCAAATATGAGCAACAGGCTTGGTTTTTTTAATTCAAATATGAGCTTTTTTTGGCATGATATAGTGAACTACTGTATTATTGAAATGCAACATGTCATGGTCATCCGCTTATACACATTATATGTAATTGGTACATCATTAACTGATCGAGGCTTCAAATCTGACTACTTTGAGTGATTGAACTAACCTTCTGATCCCGTTCAGGGCATAAGCAAAGGTGCTGTTGTGGAAACACTAATCGCTGCAATGCGTAATCAGAATAAATCCCCAGACTTTGTGCTTTGTGTTGGAGATGATAGCTCAGATGAAGACATGTTTGAGGCTGTGACAAACTGCACAAACAACCCTGCAATCCCCAAAATCACTGAGGTGTTCCCATGCACAGTCGGTAATAAACCTAGCATGGCCAAATATTACCTGGATGATACAGTTGATGTGTTGAGTATGCTTCAAATCCTTACCGATACAGATCAACCGAGAACCGGTTCAAGTCAGTCTTATGTCTCCTTTGAAGATCCTTCCTAGTGGGGAGTGGCAGTTGGCATTTAATTTACCATTCTCTAGTCACAAGAAGTTGCTGCTGGACTGATAAGGAAGTTATGGTTCAGAGTTAACTTTAAACGGGGGCATTTTTTTTCAATTAGGTTACTAGGAAGTTCAATATTTGCCCCTGAAAGAAAACTAAACCATCATATCTATTGAAAGATCGGTTTTCAGATTGCTAATTAAAAAAAATTAGGTTAAAGGTATAGGAGGTCAATGGTATGTGCATGTTCATGTTACTTTTCCATGTGATGCGTATGGAATTCACTGGGCATGCAGGTTATACCGTTATAGTATAACTTTTGTTTATAGGGAAAGAAATGTGAAGGGGCATCATTTATTTAATTATTGTATAGTTTTTAGGGAAAGTCTATGTTTGCATATGTAGATGATGACGGAAAGTATAAGAATCCATCACTTTTAGATGGTTTATTTTATCCATTTTTATCTTTTTCAGTAAATAAAATGTTACTTAAATGTGTCCCATTCTCCAATTGTAGTTGAAAGTGATTTCATTTGTGTAGAATGAATTGATCCCTAGAAATTTCTCGTTCTTTGGACCACATCTTTAATTCACTTTGATTTATAAATATCAGGATTGGAGGTATTCGCATGTTAAACATATATCTATCATGCTCACATGTCATCTTTCATTATACCGAACAGATATTTGAAATAGTGACAATCGAGTGGTTTTTTCAGATAGTTGGGTCAAGGTTGGATGTGAATGGTTGAGAGGTGAAACTGCTGTGACCTCTTTATTTTAGGTTACAATTTCATTCATTCATTATTATTATTCTTTCAAGATGCTTGTCCTGTGTAATTTCTACAGTTGGATTTTTTTTTACCTGAAAAGATAGTTGAGACGGTTATTTGTATAGATGATCAGGGAGGATGTAACATTTTGGTCGGGATGTGATTTATTGTAATAATTTATCGGGTTCAAACTTATTAATTAATTAATTAGATATTAAATAAAAAATCAACAATTCAATATACATTCTTATCTAATGAAAAAACTATCAAAATAATATCTTGTTATACATTAAACAAATAACAAAATAAAACTCAAAATAATAATAATCAAATCGATAAAGTAAAGTTTTCATACACAAGACTTCATATTTTGAAATATTTTCAGAAATCATTATATAAATATTTCTTTGTAAAAAGAAATATGCAAACTCACATATCACAATATTTGCTGTCCTTAGTTGCTGATTGCTCTTCGGCTTTATTTAATGATAATTAAATTGTCAATTATACATATCTATATTAATATGACTTTTTAATATTGAATTAAGTGCCCTGGGAAACCAAATTAATCCAACTGCATATTAACACAAACATTTTTTTTTTTTTTACATGTATTAAACCGTCCGATTAATGTTCTTGATTTAATAATAATAAATCTCCTTGTACATCATAATAAACTCCTATAATCATTGTGATTTAATTAAAGCCGTCCAGATTAATCTCTGCACTCTGCAGAGTTAAAACTCGCAGAGAATTCTGCCCCTATGCCCCTATGGGATGTGTACCTTTGGTGAACCTTTTTGGATCAGTTTAAACAAGTTTTTTTTTATGAAAATAGATAATAAAAATAGTACATCTGAAAATTCATTGCATAAGATCTTAACCGATAAATAATTTTGTGTATCCATCTTATTTTATGTACAGTTGCTGCTACACATACTGATTGGATATGGTCATATATGTAAGATAGAATAATTATTAATTTCATACTATTCACTTGATCAGATGGTAAAAATAAAATTAATGTTTCTCAATTTGCTAGCTCTTAGCGAATTGTTGAATGATGGAGGGATAATGTCCTTTTATAATTTTAATTAATTATTAATTTAATTTTTATGAGGATAATAATAGTTTTGAGTAAATATTCAAGATTTAAAAAAAATTGAGGGATAAATATTTAATTTTTAAATTTGAAAGGATAAATATTTAATTTTGTTTTTTTTTAAATAGTAAACAAAAGTTCTCACAAAAGTCAAAGAAAATAAAAGGTCACTGGGCTTGCCAAGTAATAGGTCAATGAAGTGCCAGCTGCTACTTGGCAAAGCTTCTTAGGATCCTCATTTCTAATTGGAAAATTTACCTTTACCTCTAGGCTCTAGCACGAGACAAATGGTGGTGCTCATGGTCCAGTAATTGGTTTTGTTCTCTTCCTCTCGTTTCTATTTTATGGTTTGTGATTGATTGACAAATCCTTGGATCCGTACCAGATTTCTTCTTTCAATGAGATACGGAGATGAGATGAGATGTTGTATACGTATAATGTTGCAACTCCAAAACTCCACGTGGTTAGATAAGAAATTTCATGTGAGATTAATAGTCTTCTTCCTTTCTTTAAAAAGGAGCAAACAGCCGTACTTGATGGACTGCTTTGTTGTCTATTTTTAGTGAAGTATTGGAATTCTTGCGAATTATTTCAAAATCTGACAGCTGCTGTCAATTTCTTAATTTCGAAAAAAAATGGAATCTATTTTTTTCCCTATTCATTCAGGAAGAAATTGACATATTGAAATTGTGATCAATTAATGGGGTCTAAATGTGTGGTATTAGTCAAAAATATACACTATTGTCTTGGCAAATCAAGGAATGGTGTCTTTTTAAAAGAGTGGTATTCTGGACTATTCGGAAGAGCGAAAATATCATTTGGCAGCAGTTAATCAGAATAGTTAAAATATGAATAATTATGATACTAATAATGATGATGATAATAAAAAAATAATAATAATAATATAATAATAATAATAAAATAATAATCATAATCATAATAAATAATAATATTCATAGATGTAATCATAGTAATATAATAAAAATATAAACATAATCATAATATAGTAATATAATAAAAAATATAATTATAATAATAATCATAATAATATAATAATAATAAATAATCATAATATAATACAACATAATCAAATAATAATCATAATCATAATCATGATAATAATAATTATAGTCGTGATCATAATAATATAATAATATAATCATAATCATAATAATAATTATAAAAATAAATAATATAATAATACTAACAAAGTTGATGATAATATATAATAATAATCATCATTATAATAATAATACTAATAGTGATGATAATATAATAATAAGGATAATGATAATGATAATTTAATAATAATAATTAATAATAATTATAATATTAATATAATAATAATAAATTATAATATAATACAATATAATCAAACAATAATCGCTATTCCGACGGGAGCTAATCCGGTATTCCACCTATAAATTGGTATATCAGATTAGCACTATTCCGCGCTCTTCTACTTAGTCTAAAATTCGTTTGACAAATTAATTCATCGGAATATCAATTATATTCCTACTTTTTGCTATTATATGGAGTGTCAAACAAATCATAATGGAGTAGCGGTCAAATTAAATTTTATTCTTGTACGTAAAAAGAGAGACAACTCGTGGTTTTCTTCTTGATTTAAGTGTCGTTTATTATTCTTAGCGAGAGAAAGTGGAGTGTGTTTAATTTGGAATTAGTTGATTACAGGCACGTTCCATTATACTTTTATGACATTTCTACTTTGACCCTTCAAATTTTATAAGTGGAAAATTCAAGATTGACACCTACAAAAGATTTTTTTTCGTCCAATAAATGATTTGACTTATCTTACTTTAACAACGTACTACGCGGAGGGTCCAAAATCATAGTTTTGTCCCTATCGTGTCTCATTTTATTAAAGAACTTTAATATAAAAATACGAATTTAAATAAAAATAAAAATATTATTTATTTATATTGTTCTAGTATTCTAGAAAGAATGCAGCACTTTATTTGTAAAATACAATAATTAGAAGCATGAAGATTACAAGACGTAATTGACATACCGCAATTTTCACATTAATTATTTTTATTCGTAAAATGAATGATCTAGTAAGGATGATAATCAGTTTCATTTCTTTACGAAAAAACACATTTCTGAGTCTTATATATATTATTATTTGGAATCATATTATTGTATTCCCCCCTAATCTACTTATAAAAGTATATGAATAGAGGAGGTTTTTTTTAGAACCACGTGCGGATGGTACTAAATCTCATCTTTTTATGGAGTGGTGCAGACTCAAATTTCGAAAGTGATATATAAAAAGCAATATATGCGGAAGTTACTAGAAATTCTATTTCAAAAAAAAAAAAATAGAGCGGCCTGCATTTTGTTAATTACTAGTAACTCAAAATTTAAAACTAAAATATCAAAATAAGACTATTAGATAAGATCTATATTATCTTATTTATGCATCGATGAAAAAAATATAAGATTTAAATATTATTTTATGTGACTTGTAAGAAATACATTAATATGAATAATTTATGAACATTGATTTTTACCTATTGATTTTCATACATGAAAGTGAAAGGTGAATAATTTTTTATGTACTAGAAGGGATTATAATATAGAACAAATATAATATTTTTATTTTGATATTTTTATTTTGAGTTTTATGATATAAAAAAATAAAAAATAAAGGCGTAATTAAAGCAAAAAAATGAAAGCATTTGAACCCTTCTCATATAAATTATTAAATATCACTTATGATAGTTTTTTCTTATCATTTACTTATTTTATAATCATTTTTACAAGTGGAGGCACATGATTATATGCAAAAAAATAGAAACTTTTGAAACTCGAAAAGCGATAGTCATTCAGACATCTCGATAGTCATCATAACACGTATATACTATTAATGTCTAAATGGATGTAGTACTGAAATACATAATATGTACTTTTCATGATTGTTAGGATATACAAAAGAAAAAAGACGAATGTTTGAAGTATATTTTCCATGTCTAGCTTGGAAAGGTGTTAAAATATAAAATTGTAAATAGGGTTATTATTGGGCCTTAGAATCATCATAGGCCCATAAATAGATTAGAACAGTTTTGGGATACTCAAATGGTAATAATATCATTTATAGTACTGTAGTGTACTGTTGGTACACAATCGATATATATAGCAAATATAACCACTATACAATCATGTTTTTTTTAGAAATACAACCAATATTCAATAACAACAACTAACAATATAAGCTTCTGAATTTCTACATGGTATCAGAGCAGATCTGATTGTTCGATTTTTTCATCATATACCGAAGTATACTCATATCATACCAATACCTGACATATATCTTCTACTCACGAAGAGGTGATATGTAGCATCTGTTCTTATACCAGCATGTTGTGAGGAGATGCATACCAGTACCAGTACGATACCAGTATAATACCAGCTTTGTAATATATGTTTCTATCAGCAAATATCAATCCTTATCAGGAAATACCAGTTCTTATCAGCACAATATCGGCTCTTATCAGCAAAATACCAGCAAAGACTAAGATAAAATATAATATTTATTCCTATCAGTAAAATATCAACAAAATCCCATTTGGTCGATACCAGAAAAAACTCAAATACCAAAAAAAATCTCAAAAGACCAACATAACCGAAGCTTTACCAGAAAATATCATATACCCATACCAGATCAGAGACATATTTGTTCTTATCATACCAAAGCCAAAAATCACCAAAAAACCATGAGTCACGAAAGTACTGGTACATGCATCAATACCAACACGGTAACCTTTACAAGAGAAACCATAGATATTAATACCTCCTTAAGACTCACATCTATGCTGCTAAATGGTAAGAATTATCAATCACGGGCTAAGCCAACACAAATATCCCTTAGAGGAAAAGGCAAAATAGGGTACATAGATGGCACAAGACAAAAACAAACCACAGCACAAGAAGCCGAGGAATGGGAAGTACAATATAGCATAATCCTATCCTGGCTTCTACACTCAATGGAACCCGATATCAGTGAGCAACTAGTACACAGAGCCGAGATATCACATGAGATATGGAGCTGTCTAAAAAGGAGATTCGGCAAAACATATACTTGTGCACATATATTTTAAATCAAGTAAGAAATCGTCTCAAATAAACAAGGCTAGAAAGCTTTTGCCCAATTGTACTCTGAAATGTATAGAAAATGGGATGAATTGCACATTCTCCAACCTGATACAACAAACCCAGAGGAAATCCAAGAGCGAAAAGACCAAGAGAAGATGTTTCAGCTATTAGCAAACCTGGATTCCAGTTATAAAAAGACCCGATCGTAAATCCTTCTAAATTCAACCTTGCCCTCTTTAGAGAAAATCACTGCCATTATAGAGCAAGAGGAGACTCGATAAAGTGTCATGAGGGGCCCACAAATTAGTACCGAAAAGGAGCGCGAAGCTCAGGTACTCACCATAAAGTTTCACAAAAACTCTAATTTCAAAGGCACAACACAAATCAAGTGCACTCACTGCAAATAACTCAGCCACAAGCAAGAAACTTACTGCTTCCTCCATCATGAACTGAGGCCAACGGGATGGATAGAAAGGAGCAACGGGAGTCGGAAGGGAGAAAGAGGAAGCAAAGGGATAAAGTTTTTCCCAATCGAAAGAGGAAGCAAGAAGTTTCTCGACAGCGAAGGAAGTGAAGGACAGTGGCGCTGTATTTGATGTAGTGGGAAGCACCACATTTGATCAGGTGTGGAGACGAGCAAATGAGCCCAACCAGAACGAGTCATCCGGGTCAGACAGAGGAGAATTTAGAGGTGGCAGAACCCGACCCGACCCGACAAACCCGTCCGACCCGTCCGGACCGAACCCGACCCGACCGATTTTTAAGAAAGTCAAACCGACCCGACCCGCACCCGAACCCGACCCGACCCGACCCGGCCCGAGATCAAATGGCCTTCAATCCAATCGAATTCTATCAATGATCTGAAAAAACACAACATGTAAATTGACCCGACCCGACCCTGACCGACCCGATTTCTTCCAAAAAGTCAAACTGACCCGACCCGAACCCGAACCCGACCCGACCCGCCCGATTGCCACCTCTAGAGGAGATTAGATGCAACATTTGTTCCAATAATTTTTCATGTGGTATTCCAAACAAAACAATGATAGTATATCCCTAAACTCTTTTAAAGTTAATCTAAATAATAAAATTATTCTTGATAGCGGGTTAACAGATCATATGTTTTATAATAAAAAATTATTAACAAAATTAGAACCAATAAAGGATGAACAATTTATTCTAGTGGCAAATGGGATGAAAACAAAAATCAATGGTATAGGGAAAATAAATTTACTTTCAACCAAAATTACGAATATTTTATATCTAAGTTCGTTCTCAACTAACTTAATTTCAATATCAAAATTAACAAGAGAATTAAAGTGTAGCGTTATATTTTCCTCTAAAAACATGAAATTTCATGACCGAGAGACCGGAACAATGATTGGTGAACGAGTACTTAAAAATGACTTGTATGTTTTGAAACCTCAAGAGAAGAAATGTATTTTAGCAAAGAGCGATGATCATGGACTTTGGCACAAACGATTAGGACATCCAGCCAATAAAGTTTTAAATTCCTTTTTTGATAATTCATTGAAAACGTGTATTAATTGAGATGTTTGCAAATTAGCTAAACAAACTAGGCTTCATTTTCTTTTGTCAACTAGTAAGACTCAAAGTGTCTTTGAATTAGTGCACTCCGATGTATGGGGGCTGGCCCCCTTAATTTCGTATAATGAATTTAAATATTTTGTAATATTTATTGATGTTTTTTCTAGAATTACTTGGTTATATCTATTTAAATCAAAAGATGAAGTATTTAATTGTTTTGAAGAATTTGTTAATAGGTTCCAAACCCAATATAATGAAAAAATCAAAACATTTCGTTCAGATAACGGAACCGAATTTGTCAATAATAAATTCTCAAACTTGTTTAGAGATAAAAGAATTATACATCAAACTACACATATAAATATACTCGAACAAAATGACGTTTTGAAAAGAAAAAAATAATATCTTTTATAAGTAACACGAGCTCTATTATTATAAAATAATATTTCAAAAGTATATTGGTCCGATACTATTTTAAATGCTAACTATTTAAAAATAAGTTGCCAAGTGCACCATTAGGAAATAAAATCCCATTAGAAGTACTTTTTCAAAGAAAAATAAATATAGATCATCTAAGAATTTTTGGATGCGTTTGTTTTGTCAAAATTAAAAGAAAAGATAAACTTGATGTAAATTTTATAAAAACTATTTTCTTAGGGTATTCTTTATACTCTAAAGGATATAAATTCTATGATCCTATTCATAAGAAAATTTATATTTCTAGAGATGTAATATTCGTTGAAAATGAATCATTCTTTAAAGAAAATAATAATAAGATAGAAAATCAAGAAACACCGATTACCGTTGATCAAGTCAACCCAATTTTACCACAATTATATGGTCAAGATACCTTAGAACATAAAGAATTAGAAAAAAAATACCAATGAGGTTGAACCAACCATTCAAGAAGAGGAAGCAAGTGAATGTGAGCATAGCATTGAGGGGGAGATTGAGGCAAGACGATCGCCAAGAATACCTCAACCATCCACTCGACTTAGAGACTTTGTTACGTACAAGGTACAATATCCTATTTAAGATTTCATTTCATACAAAAATATCTCACCTAAACATACTTCATTTCTAACATCCATAACAAAGGAACAAGAACCCAATACCTATCAAGAAGCAATTACTTGTCCAATATGGTGTAAGGCAATGAGAGAAGAGCTGGATGCCTTAGAAAAAAAAATAAAACTTGGGTAATAGTGCAAATATCCAAAGATAAAAAAATAGTAGGGTGTAAATGAGTATATAAAATTAAATAAAATTACAACAAGACCATAGAGCGATACAAGGCTCAACTAGTAGCCAAAGGGTATACACAAACATATAATATAGATTATCAAGAAACTTTTGCACCCGTGATAAAAATGAATATCGTTAGAATACTATTATCTATTACAGTAAACTAATGATGAAACCTCTATCAAATGGATGTTAGAAATGTCTTTCTCCAAGGAACACTCGAGGAAGAAGTATACATGACCTTACCACCCGGCCATGCAAAAGAACAAGATACAACATTGGCTTGTAAGTTGGTAAAATCAATTTATGGATTGAAACAATCTCCACGAGCATGGAATGAAAAACTAAGCTCTCATTTGATTTTTTGTAATTTTGAAATTAGCAATGTGGATCACTCATTATTTATTAGAATAAATCAACTAAATATTACCGTTATATTAGTATACATAGATGACATCATAATTATAGATAATAATAAGGAAATCATACAACATATCAAAAAATAACTAAAAGATAGGTTTGACATTAGAGACCCTGGTTATTTAAAATATTTTTTGGGCATTGAGATAGCTCATTCACAAAGAAATTTATTTCTTTCACAACGAAAGTATGTGCTTGATTTGCTTAGAGAAATCGAAAAATTAGGTTGTAAGCCATCATCAACTCCTATGAATTATAAAAAGAAATTGAACACCAAAAAGGGACAGCTTATGGAGGATGTAAATCAATATCAAAGGTTAGTAGAGAAACTAATTTATCTCACCATAACTCGACCGGATCTCGCTTTTTCGGTTAGTCGAGTAAGCTAATTCACGCATTCTCCCTGATCATGTCATTTGGAATCAATTGATAAAATCCTAAAATATTTAAAGGTAACGCCCGGAAAGAGAATACTTATGAAAAATAATAATTCTAATGAGATATGTAGCTATACCGATGCAGATTGAGCCGGAAGTTTCGATATAAATTTAAAACCGGCTATTACACATTTGTAGGCAGGAATATAATCACATGGAAAAGTAAAAAATAAAACGTTGTAGCAAGGTCAACTGCCGAGACCGAATACCGAGCTATGATGTCAACCACAAGCGAAATGATTTGGATAAAGCAATTATTAGCCGACTTGAATATCATAACTCATTCACCAATGAAAATATTTTGTGATAATCAAGCGGCATGCCACATAGCTTCAAATTCGGTGTTTCACGAGAGAACAAAGCATATTGAAGTGGATTGCCACTTCATACGAGAAAAAATTGCAAGCAAAGGAAATAGAAACTCCGTATGTTAGAAGCAAGAAGCAATTAGCGAATATTCTTACGAAGAGTTTGGAACCCGCTCCATTTGAAGACAACATTGTGCAAGTTATGATTGATCGATATTTATAATCCGAACTTGAGAGGGAGTGTTAAAATATAAAATTATAAATAGGGTTAGTCATCATATGCCCACAAATGGGTTAGAGCAGTTTTGAGATACTCAAACGATAATAATACCGTTTATATTATTGTAGTGTACTATTGGTACACAATCGATATATATAGCAAATATAACCAATGTACAGTCATGTTTTTGAAAAATACAATCAATATTCAATAACAACAATATAAACTTCTGAATTTTTACAAAAGAAAAATGTCGAACTGCCATCTTAGAGGAAGGATATGAACACGTGTCATGCCAGCACATAATTTGCTTGCTTGGCTTCATCAATTTGGCGCCAACCAATGCACCATCGCCATGTACATGTACGTGTAGTGTTGTCATGCAAGGGAAGATCCCTTCTAAGTTCTAATTTCTTCAGAAGATGCGTCTGATTCTCTTCCTGACCTATTATTTTTTTGGAATGGAACAGCCGGACAAGATAAGGAACTGGAAGAGGCTGTTCTACATTTAAATGGATATTCTAAAATTTTAAAATATATAGTTATAGTGACTTTTTTAGAAATAATAAAATCTCCCCACTCCTAAGTCTATAATCTGTCCCAAGTCCCAACCGTTTTTATTTTCCCTTTTCGGATTTTGGCCAATCCGGTTATTAATTGAATGTCAATTTTAATATTTTACATTAAAAAAATTCGAAGGCCTTTTTTTTATCAAAAAAAAATTCGAACGCTCTTTCTTTATAAAAAAAATTCGAACGCCCTTTCATTCATGAAATTAATTTTAATTTGAAAATTGGAGCCATCCTCCTTTAATCCAATCGACCGTCCTCCGGCCTCTCTCGGTCCAATCACCTCTTTCATTTTTACTTGATATACATATACTCAACTCACACCTAAGCCCTTGACATATTAGAAGGTGACACATGTCCCCAAGATATTTGACATAGTAGCAAGCTATTACCCACCTAAAGTCGGTAAATGATATGAATCAATACTGATCCACTCCCATCATTTTTCCATGACTAATAAGTATTTATTCATCACTATCCATAAAAAATATTTATGATAAAGACCATAATTTTATCTTATTTTGGTATTTTTTCTTGTATCCCACACAAACATTGCGGGCTTTCATGCCATTTGATCGGAGCGTTTTTGTTAATGCTTGGGTATTGTTTTGGGGATAAAGTCTTGTTATCAATAAGATCATTAATTACTATAAATAATTCAATTTAGATGCAGAAAAAACTGACTAAGAAATATTAATTGCTCTTTCATTTAGCATTAATAACACTAATGGTCAATATAAATAGCAGCCATAGCACTATTTTAACTTTTGATAGCTAACTTTTGAGGATGAAATATAAAGCCAAATGCGTGAGAACTATTATCAACCTTCTTTTTAAATTGGGTTTGAAACATATTGCCTTCCAATTTTTTATATTTTATCATAATTGTTTCAGATTACAGATGTTGCATGCAAAAAACGCATCTTGGATATTGTTTAATGATTATTCTCTTTTGCGAATTAATTAATGAGCTGAAATAAATTGTAAATACCAGAATTCTACGACTCCTTTTCAAATTTCAACGTATTCATTTAAATATTTCTATAATTTTCTAAGTTATTTTTAATGAAAAATCGGAATTATATAAATGTGCTTATTGGGTTGGGAAACAAAAGATTGTGCTGATTGAAGTTTAAACTTTGAGATCATGCATTAAAGGCAAGGCTCCAACTACTTAGGCCAAACCATTTATTTGTGAAAAGGAAAACAATTAGTATATTTATTAGTTAATTGGTCTTGAGTTGACCCGTGAGTGGTTCGGATCACCGACCCCATTTTATCAAAATAATAAATCATTGATCAGACCAATTGACACATCTAGTTATCACACATATACTTCAACTTCTTTGTTATTAAAATGAATCGTTATATTATCATAAAAAAAATATATATATAAGCAATAGGAGAAAGGCAATATAACAGGTTGATTATAATTATAAATATCTTGAAATATCGTCCTACTATTTTCTTCGGAAGTATCATTTTATCCGTGATATGTTGTCTTTAATTTCCCCTGGAATGTATTAACATATTTGCTTCGATCCGTTAAATTGTCTGGATTTAAGATGCATCATGAGGAGATTCTGCCAAGAAAAATAATAGATGAAGTCGAAAAAAAAGTCTGAGAAAATTCGGAGAAAAAAGTGAAAAGAATGAGAGAGAGCACTATATATAATTTCATAATTTAAAACATCGAGGGGCGTTTTTGCATAAATTTCGAAAGTAATGTCTATCAAAGTAAGAACCGTATTGAAGACGGCCAATTGTTAGTGACAGATAAAGCGACCATGATCTTATTTAATTATTTTTCCTTCCCAAGTGGCCGCTGAGTCATAGAAAATGACACTACCTTAATTTTGTAGAACACTGGTGAGACAAGTTTCCATCTTTAAAATATACTATCCTCACATAATCCACGTGGAGTAATCCATGACGGACCAGGAATATATAGATACAGCGGTGTCATTTAATATAATTAAATTATTTTTGTTTTTTTATTGATCTAAAATATACTATCCTCACATAATCCACGTGGAGTAATCCATGACGGACCAGGAATATATAGATACAGCGGTGTCATTTAATATAATTAAATTATTTTTGTTTTTTTATTGATCTAAAATATACTATCCTCAAAATCCATGAGTAATCCATGAGTACAATTTAATATAATTAAATTATTTTTGTTTTTTTATTGATCTAAAATATGAATGAGTCAATATTGATAATATAAATGAAATATTTGTGGGTTTAAATGAGTAGAAAGATAATAAAAATTATTATTATAAAATATAAAATTAAAGATAATTTAAAAAAATAGTGATGTCAGTTGCAACCACAATCTTCTACATACTTCTGCCAGTGATAATTTTATGATCCTCATAGATATACAATTTTATGATCCTCATAGATATATAATTCTTTTGCAATCAACCCATCATTTCGTTGAACCTGTTTCATTCTCTATTGAGTGATTGGGTTGAGTTTTTAAAATAATTCTATTCAACAAATTTTAGTTAACAATTGGCGTGACAACAAATAAAATTGTATGAGAGTTGTATGTTTGATATGCTCTCAATATAGAGATTAATTACACCAACTGAAACACCACTCGATCAAACTAACATCGATTCATGGGGATGATAGACTGCTAGTTGAGACAGATTGAAGGAGGATGGAGGGGTATCAAATGTGTGTAATGATCACAAAAATGAAGGTTTGTGTTAACCGTTTTATTTAAGAGACGGTTAATTTTTTTTGCGTTAACTATTGCATTAAGAAAATATAAATAAATTTTATTGTGTTAATTATTTCGTTGATTGAAATAAAATAAATGAAATAAACGATCAAGATTTTGTGATCGTTTACAAAATAGTGCAAATACCAATAAATAATTTACAATCCATATACCATTAATCAAATATCAGTAAACAATTAACAATCAAAATACCAGTAATCAAAATTAATAAGCCAACAATTAACAACTAAAATATCAAAATACTTTGCATATTATAACCCAGATCTCAAGCTAATTTCTCAAATATTATCTATATCTTGCATATTACAACTATCAATCAAATTAAAATATCCAAATACCTAAAATATACTAACAATTAACAAGCAAGCAATGCTAAATATTCTCAAGCTCATTTCTCAGATATACCAATCTCAGCCAATGATATATCACTTCTCAACAAATGGCTAAATATACAAGCATTCAAAAACTCTATCATCACAAAATTTCATTGCTTGAGATCCAATGAGCCAAAGAGCAACTGTTCAAGCTACAACAATAAGGCTACTAGGCAAGGAACAACCAACAAGGCAACAACCAATAAAGGAATAACCAATAATCCAACAAGGCAACAATTAACAAATACTCATACTCAATTACTGTCATACTAACAACCATTTCGATATTATGCAAAATATCAGCCATTTCAGATAATGTGTAAAATTTCTCAGAAATAATTTCAAGAGGACTTACTCGTTATCAACAAGAGCAAAGACAACAAGAACAAAGATAGCAAGAGCAAAGGAATATGCAACAAGACCTGCATGCAAAAATCGTAGAACAAAGAAACAACAAAATCAGTCAAATCAGTAAAAAAAAATAAAATCAAATAATAACAAATTTAAACAAAAAATTATCCCTCTTTCTTTCTTCATCTCTCTCTCTACTTTTTTTCTTTTCCTTCAACAACACAAATACACAATATATAAGTAAGAATTTGATCACATTTACTTGGTGTCTGCTAGTGCCTAGTGGCAATGAAGCCTCCATCAATAGATCGTTAGCTTATCTCTCAGCCTAGCTATAGTGTAATATATGTTCTATCATCAATCCTTGAGCCCTAGGTTTATCATCCTGAAAACTTAGCCTATAGATTGTTGAGTGGAGATCTCGTCAGCCTCACAGCACTGATGCACACATGCTCATCTAACCAAGGTTTACGACCAAACGATGAGGCTAGAGATGGCATGCTCGTTCTAACCAGTTTGACTTTTTAGAAGAAATTAGGTTTACGGTCAATTTATATATTGTGTTTTTTCGGGCGTTGATGGATTTCGATGTTAAAGGTCATTTGATCTCTAAGTCTTGACAAGTTTTCTTAAAAGATCGGGTCGGTTCGAGTTCAGTCCCGAGAGTGTTTCTCGTTAAGTAATCGACGATCGAGACTCAAGAGAGAGTAAGAGTTTTAAGTAAGCGATCGAGACTCAAGAGGTTTAATCGTGTAAGGGAGACAACTTAGAGTTTTAATCTACGAAAGAAAAGAGAGGAGAGCGGCGAAGGAAAAGGCGAGAGTGATACCAACGAAGAAAAAGACGATAGGAAATTGGAAAAGTCTAGGGTTTTTCAAGAGATTTATCCTCTAAAATTAATTAAAAGCGGCCATATAGAATTTCGGACAAAATAACGAAACCAATGATCACGAAACAACTTATTTTCATTACCGTTTCATTCTAAATATGAAAAACTACTGAGTTGTGTTCAACTGTTTCGTTATTGAAACAAAATAATATTTTTGACCATTATGTTCCATTTTTGCACGAAATGAAACGGTGAAACGATCAAACGCACGATCGTTGACACCATTAAAGATGGCACTATGATATGGTCAGATGTGAGAATCCAACAAGTGTGATGAGTTGGATGGGAGATAGGTGGACAGGGGCGAACCCAGATGATGCTAGGGGTCAGATGATTTGTCTAAATTTAGTTTAAATTAGATAAAATTCAAATTTTAAAATGACATTTTGTTAATTCAAAAGTTTTGACCTTGACACAAGAGCAGGACAGAATGGAACTCCGAATATGAGAGACAGGAAATAACTATGATTTAAGCTCAGGCCATGTCCTACCCGCTCATTGCTATATATGGTAATATTTAATTCTTGTATAAAAACTAGTGAAAGCAAAATATGCAAAAGAAGAGTATTGTTTGGTAATTATGTTAGACGTATCTCTCCATTCTTTTTGTTTAGACTTCTAATAATATAATTTTCATAAAAATACTTCTTTCACTTGACTTTTAACAATTTATGATATTTAAAATTAAGTAAAAGGAAGCAAATCCATTACAAATAGACAAATTGTTGGTATGTCCATTGAATCGTTCTAAATTGCTTTATTTCCCGACCAAAATAGAGAAATCTCTCAATTTTTCCATTTAAAATCAAAACACTTTTTTAAAAAAAATATCAATATTTTTTATATTTCCCATATATTCGATAAAAATTGTAAATGTAAAATATTGTGGAATGTTTATTTCTTTTTATAGTTGAAATTCATGTTTTCTCCTGGCGGCAGATCTAGAGAGCTTGGTAAGCTAAGCAAGGGCACAATAACTCTTGAATCTGAAAGATATTGTGCAGAACAAATCTTAGTGTTTACACGAATCTTGATGCAACACTATCCATTCAATTTTTTACTTTTTATTTAAAAGCATCATCTGTAATTTAAATAACAGAATTATAAAAAATATTCGAATGAAAATAAAAGAATATAGAAAAATCACAAAATAATTATTTTAAATGAATATTCTAAATTTTTGTTATTAAATAATAGCTATTGCAGTATAAATAAATTGATATTCCAAGTGGTAGAAACAAAATCCTTCAAACGAGTCAGTAGATGAACCGTAGGTTTAGTACAGATGATATAGAGTCTCGCCTCTCTACGGAGTAGCATGTGTTCAAATTTCAAGAGATGCAAATAAAAAATAATATATATTAAATTATTGAGAGCTTCTTTTTTTTTAAAAAAAAAAAAATGATAGAAAACACAACCAAATACTTTCAAACTTCTGTCATTCGATATGAAATATTAAATTATTTGTTAGCTTGTCTTATTGGCAAAGATTACAGTCAATCCCTGGAGAGATGAAAAAAGGCAACTTTGAATTTTGGTCTTTTTTTTTACTATTTTTTCATGTACCTTCAGGCTTCAGTAGTACGTGATAAGAGAGAAAACACTCAAAAAAGGACAAAGGTAGAAGGTTCTTTCTTCACGGTGTGTTTGTATCGTACAAAGAATAACATAAAAATAAAAAATTGAGAATAACAAATAAAAATAATAAAAAAATAGTGATTTTTCGATTAGCGTGAGGATAATAAAAATATGATGCTATCACGAATGATAAAAATATTATTTGAATTGTTTATTTAGAATAATAATGGAGAGTTGAGAAGAACAACAACTATTTCATTTCCATTATAAAATTAACAAAATAATAATTATTCTCACTATTCTAAAATAACAAATTTACGTTTGAATTTATTCTAAAAATAATAACTATTCTGTTATTCCTGACACATCCAAACATACCCTCAAACTACAAGTGAATAGCTTTGGTCCATTAAAAACTAGTAAAACTTCATTAATCCTATATTTATTTCTACGGAAAGCCCAAAACACATACTTCTGATGTTCATTTCTACTTAACAAAATTTGGGCCCGGCAAGGATTCTAACCAATTGCAATATACATCAAAGAAGAATTTCGGCCTTATACATCTAAATTATCTGTTTTTTAAAGTCGAGAAAAAACAATTTAAATTACAAAGCAAGAAAAAAAAATTAAAAATAATTGCGAAAGGGGGATGTGGGACCATACATTTTAATGCGATTTGGTCAATTCGAGCTCTTAAATTCTAACTCTATTTTAATTAATCAAACTATCGTGCACACATTTCAATTACAACGATCTTTGATTTTTTTTTAACTAATTATTTGTTTGGTATGCTCACCGGGGTGTTACATTTAGCAGAGCATTTTACAAGTTTGTTCTATAAAAAAATTTGTTTGTTTCACACCTACACTTTATATATAGGGAATACCATCTATACCCCCATTTAACTCAGAAGAATAGTTTTTTACTCATCAACTTTTCAAATTAGATATTATCCATCGTAAATTAAATCACATAAAGATATTCTCAATTTCAAACATAAATAATTTAAAATATATACTAATGTTAATTTAAAGAAAGATTGACTCAACTATCTTTGTATTTTGATGGTAAAAAAAATGAAAAAAATAGCCCGGTCTGCTTCTCACGCAATCCGCCTCCTTTTTTTTATTACAAATTAAAATGAAAAAAAAAATGCCACTCAAAATGAACAAACAAGACAAGAGTAATTAATTAAGGGGAAAATTTTGCATGAAGTGAGACACTGAGACTCTTGTTTTTGAATATATGTCCTCACCCAACTTAATTAATGTATGAATTATCTTCACATATACCATTTTTTCTCACTTTTGTTGCTAAAAACCAAAAAACATTAGTGTGTATAGCGCACCAGGATATTATTTATTGTAAATGGCTGAGGACTTTTCTCCATTGGAAAAAAAAAATAATGTACGTCTTCATATAACTTGTAGGAACTCTCTTCGAGCTTTCTTTATATAACTGATGTAAATGGCTGAGGACCTTTCTTCACATATACCCATTTTTCCTCAGTATAACTTGTAGGAACTCTCTTCGAGCTTGCATATATTTTGTGAAATCCATTCCAAAATGAATAATAAAAACATAAAAAATCTAATTAAATAAAATGTTAGTAAAAGACGCACAAAAAATACTTAAAATTTAAGAAAATATATTAAACCTTGAAGAAAATTCAGAGATCGAATTAACATTAATAAAATATAAATATTTTTTTAGCCAAAATAAATAGACAAAACGAAATATCTCTATCTTATAATGATGAAGGAACTAACTAGAAACCTAACCTTTAAATTAAACTTGAATGTTAAAACATAAATAAATGAAACCAAACTTTAAGATTTAATTACAGAGTACAAATTTGATAGATATATCAAGAGTAGGGTTGTCAATGGGTCGGGTCGGGTCGGGTTCGGATCGGATCATGTTATTTTATTATTTTTTTATCCGACTCGATTAAATTCGGATCAAAAATTTTGACCCATATCTGACCCGACGGGACACAGATCGATCCGACCTGACTCGTGTATCTTAATTAAATATTTATTAATTATTTTTATATAATTTTAAGTAATAAAATATTAATTAATTTATAATTAATCTTAATTAGTACTAAATCATAAAATTACTTCAAAAAACATAATTAATCGGGTCGGCTTGATCCGAACCCGACCAAACCCGATTCGGATCAAAAAATTAAACCCATACCCGATCTATTTATCTTCGAATCATGTCAGATCAAGTTAACCCGTCGGATCGGATCAATAATTGACACCGCTAATCAAGAGTAACACAAGTTACACAACCAACTTATGATAGAATGAACGAGTTATTTAGAATTCTGACTCTGAGAACTGGGTGTCGTATGATTAACCATACGAAATCGACCACATCGGATCCCACAACCTAAACCCTAGGTCCCCATTTAAAAACTCTCATTCCCCCAATTTTCTCTCTCTTCCTTCCCCCGCCGACACCACGCTTCCCATCTCTTTTGCCCCTCTTCCGAACCCTCTCTCCCTCTCGTCACTGTCCTTGCGATCCTCTCTTCCTCCCTCAAACGCCGCCGCCGCCACATCTCAGCCAGCGATCGCCTCACCCACTTCCCTTCCATACTCTCTCGCTCTCCTATCTTCTCCTTCACACCCTCTCATCCTACACTGTCGCCATCGCCAGATCCGCACCGTGTCGCAGCACCACGCCCTGGCTCTAGCGATTGCTTGCCACTCGGCCATCGTGACCGTCGTGACCTCATCCCAGTCCCTCTTCCTTGGCTTAACCCTTCACTGACCGCCACTCGCCTCCCTACTTGTGGTCGCCTCGGCAAGGTCACAACTCGTGCTTAGCTTGGCCGAGTCCTCATCTTTTGTATCTTATCCCTGGCTACCTAGGCATTTCCGGTACTTTTCTCCTCTTTTTTCTGGCCTTATGCGCCATTTGTTATGCCGTGGCTGAGCCTTGTGCCTTTGATTGATTGGTCGTTTTGTCATCGTGATTTGACTTGGTAGCCGGTTGAGCCGTTGCCTTCCCTCTCTTGCTTGCTTAGAGTATGTTATTGCCGTCCCTTGTTCAATCTATAGTGTTTGTGATTGGTTCTTGCTTTCGTGCTTCATTTATAGTATTTTAGGTCCCACACCAAACTGGTTCTGATTCCTTGTGCTCTACTTGATACTATGTACTTGTCTTAACGTTAAATTGGAACAATGCAGAAAGTTTGGCTTTACATTTTTTATTATATATTTAATTTTGAATTGGATAGTATATTTTGTCTTCTATTTGCAAGTAAACGCTAGACTCTAGTTGCAATTGTTTCATGGTTGCTTTTAATTTCTTATAGGATAATTTACATTCCTATACTTAGATTTAAAAAAAATGAAGATAATATGATAAATGTCTAAATGCTGAGAATTGTTTTTCTCTTGCGTTGTGATGAGACAGCACAATTTGTTGTTTGTACAAATTATCATTGTGCTCTTCATTTTTTATAGATGTAGAAGCACAACAATGTAGAAACACAACAATGATGAAATGAAGTACAGAACTAAAAAGCTGCCCAGAAGATCAGGCTCTTGAAATAATGAGTACTAAACTTTTTGGGGTGGTGCCGTACTAATATTTTCTAGTACTCTTTTTATTGTTTCTTTATTATTTCTTTAGTACACCCAACAAACATTCAGACCTTCCAATATATCTTTATTGTTTCTTTAGAACTCTCTCCAAACATTCAGACCTTCCAATATTTTCTTTAACAACAGGGTAATTCTGCACGTTGATCCTTTAGTCCTTGTTTGGAGGCCTCCTGGGAATGGAAGAACTATGGGTATGGGTTACTATGTATCAATTTTTTGGTGCCTATTGATGTGAAAGTTAGCTGGGAAAAAAAAATTCAGTCCCAATGAATTATTTTCTGCCTAAGCCCTGTCCGGCTGTCTAGTGTTTGATGGGAAAGGAAATGATTGGGCGTGGGTTCCAAGTGTCTGATATGCTGAGTTCCCAGTCAACGTGGGAAAAAAAAAATTTGATCAGATCTATTGTTTTTTTCCCACTAATTTGCACTGAGTTGAGTGGGTTCAAATGGGAAAAGTCATCCAACCCAAGTTTACTTTTTTGACTGCCGAACGGGTATGGAAAATATTTTCCTCTTGAGTTGAAAATCCCATCAATCCCATTACTCTGGGATCACTCCGAACAGGGCCTAAGATTTTGTATGTGTTTGATGGGTTGAGTTGGGAAAAGTGATCCAAACCCAAATCCCTACCCAGACAGCCCAACAGGTTATGGATTGAGATGAAAAAAGTAACCAAATCCCTTCATTAACCAAATCCCTTCATTCCCCAGTTGGATCGAGACAAACGAACATGCCCTTACTGTATGAATATTAATGCAGTTGAAGAGTAGGGTTTTGCTCAGGTAAGTTTATTCATGTCTTTAGCTGCCATATATTGTCTCGGAACCAATAAAATCTGAACTCTGATTATCCGAGTGATAAATTGTTCCGATCCATAAATGTACCGAATCTGAAATTATTTGGAATATATATCAATATGTATCCGAAAGTAAACCGTATATAACTTTATCCGACTCGAAAATAATCCGACTCGCTTGATTTGCCAGTCTAGAGTTTTCTTTACATTTTGATGTAGCATTTACCTTGGTAAATTTATATAAAAATGCACATGAAGCTATCATATTTTATATAAATATTTCAAGAAATGATATTGTTGAATGTTAGGGAGTAATAAATTTATGTTTGTTGTACTTTGCTTCCAGGTTGCTTTTAATTTCTCACAGTATAATTTACATCATATACTTTGATTTTTTTAAAAAAAAATTAAAGTAATATGATAAATGTCTAAATACCGAGTATAGTTAATATTCATTTCTTTGCTAATCTTATTATTTTTTCTTATTCTGGAAACTTCTATTAATTATGTCTTGTTTCTATCTTCATTATTCTAATAGTTAATAACTATCAATCATTGTTTAATAATAAGTACTACTATATAATTATAAAATAATTCTACTAGTTTAATTTCTAATTTTTCTCATGACTTGATTACAAGTTTACACTTAGTTTCAATTATTAAATGATGATTAATTAATTATTAATGATGATTAATAATTATAATTTAGGTTACATGTGTGTGTGCGCTCACAGAAAGTTTGGCCTTACATTTTTTATGAATTAGATAGTAGATTTTGCCTTTTAGTTGCAAGTAAATGCTACACTCTCAAATTTTTGGACATGTGTGGTATATTTAAAATTGTCATAATACATTTTATAAATGGGAGTTATTTTCTCTCTGACAATGGTTGATAATTGGATCAAGTCGAACTGGGAGGGCATACAAAAGGAGTACAACAATAACTAGAGATCAAATTAGGGGATGTGCCAATTTGGCGGTGCTGGCAAAACAAACTGTATCCAGGTAGGCTAGTCTGATCTAAATTTTGGTTTAGCTTTTGGAATTATTGGATCTTTCAAAATAATTTTCAGGTCACTTATATTTTATTGAGTAGTCATGTTACATAATAATGGTCACATGTTAGGTTGCATACTGTTTTTATTGTTATTTTTACTAAGCAGTTTGAATTGAAAGTCAAATGTGGAAGAATTTAGAATGTTGTTCAGAAATATGCAGTTTTCAAGTTTCTTTTGAAAATTTTCAACTTATCAAAATGTCTTTGTTGTGTCTTTTTAGAATCTATGTTACCATTGTGCAACCATGACTTTATACAGGATGCAGTTGTTATTAGATTCCTTCAAAGGTCGAGTAGAGAAGTGATCCACCACCACAAGTGATAAAGATAATAATGGTATTGACCTTGCAGTAGTTCAAGCACAATCTACATTGGCGGGTATGTAGAGATAAATTCTATTTACTGTGCTTTCAGATACTTGTTTGTTATGATGAGCTTTTAGTTGAACAATTGGAAACCTATGGTTAAATAATCCTAACAAGAATTATGTTGTCAAACTCATACACTTACATTTTTTTTTGTCTAAATTATGGTTGGTTCCAGTTAATATGTTTTTGCATGGCTGAACTGTTGATCCAAGATGCTCGATTTCATTTACATCATAAAATCTTGTTGGAAACCAAAATTTTACTTTAGATTTTTTGTACTAACTTTTGATTGTTTGGAGATAGCCGTATTTATAAATGTATTTTTATTTTAGATCTCATCTTTCA
Organism: Schoenoplectus tabernaemontani; assembly: GCA_037127355.1. Lineage (NCBI taxonomy): Eukaryota > Viridiplantae > Streptophyta > Magnoliopsida > Poales > Cyperaceae > Schoenoplectus > Schoenoplectus tabernaemontani. Next base: position 26,097,057 of record CM073750.1, read on the forward strand.
AGGACTCAAAATAATAGTAAAAACATTGTTAAATGACAAAATTAAGTATGCTTCAAGATTTTTTGATGTACGACATTTTCATCAGTTTACATCAACCATTCATAATTTAGACTAGTATTTTAAAACCTAATTCTAAATTCTAAAATCCTATCTAAACCTCTATTTCTGAAATCTATTTCTAAATTCTAAATCCTAAAATCCTAAAAAATCTAAGAATATGAAGTCTATAACTCTACTATTAGACTCTAACTCCTAAATCATGGTTCAGGTACATGAATCGCTATCTTCCACTCACTCCTATCCAAAGCAAGCTCTTTGGGTATATTCCATTCTTTTAAATCTCTTTTTATTGTTTCCTCCCATGTCAGTCTCGGTCGACCTGTTCCTCTTGTATTTTCAGGACGACTTAAAATACCGCGTGCGTACTGATGCTTCAGGAGACCTTCGTTGGATATGACCAAACCATCGCAAACGATGTTGGACTAACTTCTCTTGAATTGGTGCTACCCCAAGTTTGTCCCTAATATCATCATTTCTGATTCGATCTTTCCTTGCGTGGCCACATATCCAACGCAACATCCGCATTTCAGCTACACTTATCAACTGGATGTGTTGTCCTTTTGTAGCTCAACATTTTGCGCCATACAACATTGCAGGTCTAATCACCGTCCTGTAGAACTTGTCTTTTAGTTTGTTTGGGATCTTGTCACAAAGGATACCAGATTTTTTTTTTAAAAATTTTACCCATCCAACTCTTATTCTATGACTAACATTTTCATCGATCTCTCCTTCACTCTGCAACATCGATCCCAAATACCGAAATGTGTCATTCATGGATACTACTCGTCCATCCAAACTAACATATCCGTCATCTAAATTTTCCCCTCTGAACTGACACCTCATGTATTCAGTTTGTCCTACTAAGTCTAAAACTTTTCGATTCTAAAATTTGTTTACACAACTCTAGTTTCTGATTGACTCCACTTCTGCTCTCGTCAATCAGCACCACATCATCAGCAAAGAGCATTCACCAAGGAATATCTTCTTGTATGTCTTTTGTGGTCTCATCCATCACTAAGGTGAAAATATATGGACTCAATGCTGACCCTTGATGTAATTCTATCTTAATAGGAAATGTATCGGACTCGCCGTCACTTTCTCTGACACAAGTCACATCATTTGTGTACATATCCTTAATAATGGTAACATACTTTGTTGGGACTAGTTTCCTTTTGAGCGCCCACCACATGATATTTCTCGGAATTTTATCATACGCTTTCTCTAATAAATCAATAAATATCATATGTAGGTCCTTCTGTTCTCGATGTCTCTCCATAAGTTGTCTTATCAAGAAAATCGCCTCCATAGTGTACTCTCAGGCATAAAACCAAACTGATTTTTAGAGACAATTGTCAGTTTTCTTAAACGGTGCTCGATCACTCTCTCCCAAAGCTTTATGGTATGACTCATGAGATTAATTCTTTTGTAATTAGTACAACTTTGAATATCTCCTTTATTCTTAAAGATTGGTACTAATATACTTATTCTCCACTAATCAGGCATCTTATTGGACCGAAAAATGGTATTAAATAGTTTAGTGAGCCACACTATTGTTATATCTCCAAGACATCTCCATACCTCAATCGGGATGTCATCCGGTCCTAACGCTTTATCTGTTTTCATTTTTTTTAAAACTTCTTTAACCTTAGACTCTTGAATTCTCCGAACAAATCGCCTATTGGTGTCAATTGAGTCGTCCAACTCGATCGCGATTTTCTCACTCTCGTCGTTGAATAGCTTGTCGAAGTATGCTCTCCATCTGTTTTTAATCTCCTTATTTTTTCACCAAGAGTCTATCAGCCTCATCCTTAATAGATTGAACTTGGTGGAAGTTTCTTATCTTCCTTTCTCGAAGTTTAGTCATCGTGTAGACATCATTTTCGCCCTATTTCGTATCTAATTTCCGATACAACTCTGTGTATGCTTGACCTCTTGCTTCGCTCACAGCTTTCTTTGCGTTTCTTCTAGTTTCTTTGTACTTCTGTATGTTTTCATCACTCTTGTTGTGATGTAAACGTTTATAACATTCTTTCTTCTCATTGATAGCCTTTTGTAATTCATCATTCCACCACCAAGTGTCTCTAGGTTCACGTTTATTTCCTCTAGTTACTCCAAACACCTCTATAGCCACCTTCCGAATGTGAGTCGCCATCTTCTTCCACATATTATCCGCATCCTCACCTTCGTTCCACGACCCTTCTGCAATAATTCTATTCTTAAACACCTGAGAAGCGTCCCCTTTGAGCTTCCACCACCTCGTTCTCGTTATTTTCATGCCTCTATATCGCCGAACGCATACTTGAAAACAAAAATCAACCACCAAAAGTTTGTGTTGTGTGACAAAACACTCGCCTGGTATAACCTTACAATCCATATAGTTTGGTCTCTCATCCCTTCTAGGCAGGACAAAATCGATCTGGCTCGAGTGTTGGCCACTGCTGAAAGTAATTAAATGCGATTTTTTCTTTCTAAAGAAGGTGTTTGCTACCATGAGGTCATAAGCTATAGCGAAGTTCAAGATGTCTTCTCCCTCTTGATTCTGTTCGCCATATCCAAAAACCTCATGTACCCTCTCAAACCCCCTCTAACTGTGCCAACATGACCATTAAAATCACCTCCAATGAATAGTTTTTCACTGTTAGGTACTTCTCTAACCATGTCCTCTAAGTCTTCCCAAAATCGTTTCTTGACATCATCGCTCAAACCTACTTGTGGGGCATACGCACTGATGATGTTCAAGACCAAATCTCCAAAAATCATGAATGATCATGATGATCCTGTTCCCTTGTCTCCTAACTGCGACGACTCCATTCTTGAGGCTCTTATCAATTAAGATGCCTTCACCATTTCTACTTCGTTCTTTTCCCGTTTACCACAATTTAAAGCCTTTATTCTCCACCTCCTTAGCCTTATGACTCGTCCATTTAGTCTCCTGAACACATAAGATATTAACGCGTCTCCTAATCACAGTATCAACTAACTCTCTTAGCTTACCTGTTAAGGACCCTACATTCCAACTACCTAAACGAATCTTACTTTCCCCGACTAACTTCCTTGCCACTCGCACTCGTCGAGTCAATTATACACTATTGATAGTTTGTTCTTAATTCGTGGGTGTATAAAATTGGAATTAAAGTTGGAATGAAATTGAGGTACCAGTATACCTATTTGGTGGGCAAAATTGGCATATGACCTATTTTACTTTGTGGTACTTTCAATTTCTGTTCAACATATATTATTTTTATAGATAAAGACTGCATTGAGAAGCTCTAAGAGGGGATATTGTCATATGAATACTTTCTAGGAGGAAATTTTGTTACTACTACATTTTTAAATCTCTTATATAATGTCCTCCTTTTATTATTCAAAATCTTATGAAATTCAGTACAGTGATTAATAAATTCATTAATTATCAGGCATAGACAGTTTGATTTGATTATCAATTTTATATTTGGAAAAAGTCCTCGATGAAGTGATTATCTTCATAAATATTTGGAAAAAAAGTTGTAACAACTATAAACACGATCCTTGTATGCTTTTGCATATTTTGTCATGAAAGTGGTGGTTTAATTCTTCCGAACAAATTTGATCGTTCAGAAAACTGTTTGTTTTTGTCTTCAGGTGTTATGCACCACCTGTGGGTCATGCAAGCCAGGCGGCTTGAGTTGACAGCAGTGTAAGTATGCATGATGATCCTTTACCACATGAGTATTAATTATTAATGCAGTCGGACAATCTGGGATTCACTCAGGTAAATTTATGTTTGTCTTAGTTGCCATAGCTTTTCTATAAATTTGGGTATAGCATTTACCTTGGTAAAATTATATAAAAAAATGCAGATGAAAGCTATCATATTTTATTTAAATGTTTCGAGAATAAATACAGAAACTAGTCATAAATTTAAACACATTCTTTCTGCTGTGATGTCAAATCACATATTCAAATATTTACAATATATAGGCCTTTTTTATAGTTTTAAAAAAAGTAAATAACCTCCTTTCTTGTTTTGAAATCAGTAGGCTTGAAGTTATCATTGAAATCTGCGTGGGTGTGCAGGTTGTCAGGTGGGCCTCAAAAGTAGCAAAGTGTGTGGCTTGATATTTATCTACTTTTGCTACTTATATGTTATGTTATCCGCGCGTAATGTGTTTTCCAATTATTGGTTGTTTGGTATGTGTGTGGTGTATTTTTTTTGTTTTCCGTGGTTGGTTGTTTTTGGTTCTTTTTTTTGTGTTGTTTTTCCGTTGTTTTGTTTCTTTTTTGTTGTTTGTTTTTCCGTTGTTTTGTTTCTTTTTTGTTGCTTGTTTTTCCGTTGTTTTGTTTCTTTTTTGTTGCTTGTTTTTCCGTTGTTTTGTTTATTTTTTGTTGCTTGTTTTTCCGTTGTTTTGTTTCCTTTTTGTTGCTTGTTTTTCCGTTGTTTTGTTTCTTTTTTGTTGCTTGTTTTTCCGTTGTTGCAGCTCCAGTAGCAATGAGCTGCCATCCCTGCTTTAGAATGTAGGCATCTTCGACCATAAATATTATCTGATAGGACCATTAGAAAAAGTGAAGTACTGGCGAGGTAAACAACATAGGATTTAAAAGTAATAAATTGTTCAGTTATATGTCGAATTTGTTCGTCTTGTAATAGGTTAGAAAATCGACATCATGTTAGAGCCCAATTAGGTATATAAGGTGTCGTGAAAGTAAAATATGTTGTTGCAGTAACAAGATCTACTCCCTAAGAAAAAGAACTTATTAGGCCCGTAAACAAGATTAACTTGCCCAATAGTATAATATATTAGCCTAGTATATTAATGGTGCTTGGGAAAAAATATTTAGGTTCTGAAAGTAATTCAACGGTCTTAGACCCAGTATTTAAGTCAACGGGCTTTCAAGAATAAAATTTAGGCCCAGCAAGAAGATTAACAGGCTGAAGAAATGAAAAATCTCGGCCCAGTAAAAAAATTAGCGGGTCTAAAAATTTGATAGCAAGGCCCAGTAAGATGATTAACGGGCCGACAGTATATATAAATTAGGCCCAGTAAGATGATTAACGGGCCGACAGTATATATAAATTAGGCCCAATAATAAGATAAATGGCCGAAATTATAGATACATAGGCCCAATTATAAGGTTAACGGACCGAAAATTTTAGATACTAGGCCCATGAAAAATACTATTGTTCCGTAAATTAGAGGCCCAAAATTACGAATGGGCTAAAAAATATGAACAGCTCAAAAAATTCAAATTTGGGCCCAATATAAACCATTTGAGCCGCGAAAACAAAATTGGAGGCGACCAGGGAATGAGTTCGTAGCCTTACGATCTGATCAAAGTAACTTTTCTCAAGGAATTGTTCCCGCTCTCTCTGCACCAACTGCTCTACAAGACTGTCCAGATCATTAGGCGCCATTGCTGCCCAACTGGAAAACAACTAAATTGAAACTAGCCTAGTTTAAGTGCTATTACACCCACCACAAACAAACAAGCAAATCTCGCATAATCCACAACCATTTCATAAGAAAACCAAGAGTAAATGTATCATATATCACAAACCGCACCATAAAAAGTCAAAAATAAATCCATCACAAACCGACAAATCCCACAACTCAGCATGGAACAATGAAAGAATTTGTCAAATCAACAATTTTACCAAAAGCACAATAGATCAGATCACATAAAAACATCCATTCTGCATTTGGCATTGATTTACTTACAAATATGCATTATTACAAATGAATTGATTTCCACAAGGCATTGATCGACAATTATGCATTCACCCACATATGCCATTATAATCACCAGCAAAATGGTTACAAAAGGAAGCAAATTTTAACCATACAGACTTTGCACTAATTGCACTCATAGCAATTGTAATTGGTTTATCCATGTTTGGTGCTTGTTTCTTTGTTTATCAATGTTTGGCTTTAATTGCACAGTTCTGGTATTGATTTACTTACAAATATGCATTATTACAAATTGAGATCAGTTCTAACTGCCCCACTCAAGAAATTTTCATATCAGATCCAATTACATTTATAGCTGCAAGTTAAAAATAGAGTGCATACCTTGCATAATTTAACTTTAGTTGTTAAAGGCACAAATTCTAAAAGATGTAACCAACAGTCCAAAAAAGTACTTTCTGCATCTATTCTTGAAAGTTGAATCAAGTCAAAGCTAAAAAATAAACATATAACTGAGAAGACAAATTGGTACAAGACTTGTTCTTTCTTGTCCTGTGGCACAGCTTGTCATCATAAGTGAGATTCATTCTGAATCAGGAAAATATTGGACTGACATATCAGAAAGATGAAAAGATCAAAGCTGGTACCAACTCCTATTAATGGTACACTGAACATATTACAGATATTTATATGAAATTATGAAGACATATTACAGATATTTATATTCCAGGATACATGGCATGCACGTAACAAATCATACTAATGGTTGATTTTACAAACTGATTATTAATTCAAGGTATAACACCAGAAATCCAGGTTAGATTTGAGGCTTATTTCAAGGATTGAGGACCAAATTCCACAAACAAGAAGGTCAACAAAATAAACTCTATTGAGACATTGCATGCATATTTGTAGGTTGACTGCCATATCAGGTTTTCACCTTCAAAATTCAAAATCAATTCAGACCAAAAGGAATATTCTAGTTGAGCCTTAATTAGGATAAGATAACAAATTTGGTAATTCAAGATATTCTAGTCATAAAAAGTGATAAAGCACATTATTTTCTTTAGAGAACTGTTACTGACCTCCATGGTGCTTTCTAAGGAGTCCTAATGCATTTGCATCAACTCTAAAAACCAGTAAGATATCATTATCTCCCAACGCTTATTCTCAATGTCCCTACAGAGGTAGAGTATACTAAAATTACTACATAAATGAGGGGAAAGAGAATTAATTTATAGCTTTAAACCAGAAAATGCTCAGATACAAGTTCAACCAAACTTTTAGCTTTTGAATTATTCATGTTTTAACATTGAAACTTGCATGCTCCCATTTTGCATTGCATAGTCTTTTGATGTTTGAAAAAGGTAGAAAACTAAGAGAACAAATTAATAACAAACGGAAAGAAGAAAACTTTCAACCAAGGAATGAAAGTCATTTCAAAAGTTGAACTAAGTAATGACCTGACCAAGCTTTTTACAGTCAACCCTATGGTTCTGGATAAATGAGGCCTTTATTGAAAAACAAAACTCATTCCAAAAATGGCAACCAAATACTTGTCCTACCTACTGAAGTACAAAACCAAACATCCTCAAGCACCCTATATTCTCTATACTTTGTAGAACTATACACCGTAAGTAGTCAAAATATTTATCATAGTATGTTCTTTGTGACAAAAAGGTCCCAAACAAACTAAAAGGTAAGTTCTACAGGACGGTGATTAGACCCACGATGTTGTATGACGCAGAATGTTGGGCTACAAAAGGACAATACATCCAGAAGATGAGTGTAGCTGAAATGCGGATGTTGCGTTGGATATGTGGCCACACAAAGGAAAGATCGAACCGGAAATGATAATATTAGGGACAAACTTGGAGTAGCACCAATTCAAGAGACGCTAGTCCAACATCGTTTGCGATGGTTTGGTCATATCCAACGAAGGCCTCCTGAAGCATCAGTATGCAGCGGTATTTTAAATCGTCCTGAAAATACAAGAAGAGGAAGAGGTCGACCGAGACTGACATGGGAGGAAGCAATAAAAAGAGATTTGAAGGAATGGAATATACCCAAAGAGATTGCTTTGGATAGGAGTGCGTGGAAGATAGCGATTCATGTATCTGAACCATGATTTAGGAGTTAGAGTCTAATAGTAGAGTTATAGACTTTATATTCTTAGATTTTTTTAGGATTTTAGGATTTAGAATTTAGAAATAGATTTCAGAAATAAAGGTTTAGATAGAATTTTAGAATTTAGAATTTAGAATTAGATTTTTAAAATAGAATTTTAGGATTGAGAAATAGATTTTATAATAGAGGTTTATTGTACTATTATTATTATTGTTATTATTGCTACTATTATTAGCATATTATCATTATCATTATCATCTTTATTTATATATTATTATTATTATTATTTTATTTATTTATTTTCTTTTTCTTCCATCATATTCATTATTATCACTGATATTTGAGATCTTTGATCTTATGTTTTCCGATTGGGTTTCATTTCTAGCCTACCCCAATTTATTTGGGATTAAAGGCTTTGTTGTTGTTGTTGTAGTATGTTTGGGTTTATACAAGTTGGTAGAGGTAACCTCTGACAAGTAGGAACCTGTGTAACATGTGCAGGCTGAAAATAAATTGCAGTTGACAAACTACAAACTGATGGACTTACTACCATTCATTTACAGCGATAGTGATTTATAACATTAAAAATAGCAATAAGGCAATTATTTAGCACTCAGTGGTTGAGCAGCTTAGAAGAAAGAAACTGGAGCCTTACTAAGGGAATGGAAATATCATCGAAAGGCTGTTAGGTATAAGATCCTGTCAGTGCACTTAATTAAGTTTAGACTCGGATAACAAATACTATAGTTAAATCGAAGACATGCTTACAATGAAGAGAGTGTTGACATTGACATTCTGATATCACATGTTGCTTCTAGGAAGGGTTCATATTAGGGTTGATTGAGTCTCATGTACATGCATTCCAGGTGCGTGCTTCCATGAGAATCAAATAAATTTTCAAATGTTGCTTGTTCGTACTGTTAATTCAAAAATTCAACAATTTAAGTTTAGCACAACAGTCAAATGAGATGATAGTACCATAAACTCAAGCTAAATTCTTTGATTCTAAACAAAATCCAATTAGGCACATGCCCATTACAAGCGCAACCAGTGATACTGACTGACCAGTGAGACCTCTTTTCGAAGCAAATAATTATTAACAGGTATTAATTTTGAGTAAATCAGGGCTTTAAGAACAATTAAGGTACTAATTTAAGGATGAAATTGTACAATTAAAGTCAACAGCACAAGATGAGGCAGTTAAAACTAACTTAAGGTTACTACAGCAAATCAAACTCTGGTAATTGAATCTCAAGAATTAGGACTTACGAAAAATTCACAAAATGAGTAAATTCATGCACTGGCTCAAAATGAAACTGTAGCATAAAGTAGAAGTGCATCTAAACAAGAAGGCATACCTCGTGAAGCATTTGACTATCAGGGCATAATAGACCCGAACTTTTAAGCTTGCCACTTCCAATAAAATATATTAATTGATGAATTTGTAACCTGGAAGAGAGAACTGTTACAGAACTTGTTTCATGCTGCCCTCCAAATAAGCTTCTCATTGAATGGAAGTACCACCTATCTGTAACAGATAAATATTAGATAATAACAAAACAGAATGTTGATAACCTGGTACCAACTCATATGTAATGTTGTAGCACCAACAGCCTTCTGTACCCATGAAAAAGAAAAATAGGTGGTTATGTAGTCCTTAAACAAATATTCTAGAGAAAGTCAAGCAAGGAACATATGAAATGCTCATTTTTAGGTCCAAATCTGTGAGCAATCCACTTCCACACTTAACAAAAGAAAAGGTACTTTTGTCTCTGAGAGTATATATTTATTGAAAATCATCATCGGCTGTTTTTGGGTGGAATATAACAGACAAGAAAAGAGGGTATAGTTGCAGTGTGGCCCTTAGGTACATTTGTCTCTGAGAGTATATATTTATTGAAATTCATCATCGGCTGTTTTTGGGTGGAATATAACAGACAAGAAAAGAGGGTATAGTTGTAGTGTGGCCTTTAGTCATTGTTTACCACGCAATTTACCAACTCTTTCATTTTTTTCAACTATGCAAACCAAAAAGTATATGCAATTTTGCACTTTGTCCTATCAACAATTAACATTTAGGCATGGTATGCAATAGAAAGGAGGTGGCTAAAATTAAAATAACCTAGACAATTAGGGAAAATATTGATGACCGCATCAAACAGGCAATTATGCCCACTTGCTGCAATTGGTCAACAGTTTGTTCGAACACTCTTTCTGAATAGAAGCCCCCCTCCTTTTTGTAAAGCACACAAATTTCAGCATTTTGATAGGAACCTCATCGAATTCAAAGATGGCTTGCCGGCTTCCAAAAGGAAAACAAGAAAAAATAATAAAAAGTCAATGCTTTTAAAACAAACATATTCCAACATAAATTGTCATAAAAATAGAAACAAATAGATACCTGAAGAAAAAGAAAATACTGAGTCCTTTGTTCGGTGTTTCCCTATAGCTAAACTTGCAATTTAAAAGAAGTACCATTTATTCTGTAAAAGATGAACAAACAAAAAAAATATAACAATCTTAAGCATGTACAGAACCAAAAGAAATTGAGGCCAACTCTTCCGTCACTTGTTTCATACATATCCCTCCAGCAAAGCCAGCCAATTACAAAATAACATACAAAAAATAATTAAGAATAAAGACAATAGGCTAAAAACATGTACCTAACTGGAAGTAACTAAGGCAACATTTTTCTTTGCTTGCTTGATATTTCCCTCTAGCAAAGCCTGCCATTTAAAAGAATAAGAGAGAGACATGGAAGAGCCTTGTCATATATAAAGATGACAAGCTTAAGCATGATGTCAGCACAAAAATTGTATGGACAAATGCAAAAATAACATAAACTAAAAAGAGAAAAGAGGGAGATGGGGAAAAACTGATGTCAGCATTTATATATGCACTTGAATGCATACACTAAAAAGCAAATGATTGAGGGACAAAAACATAAAAAAAATAACTTAATAAACAAAACCACAATATAGAACAGTTTATGTGGCAAAGACATTAAATTGTGTTCCATTTCATGGATTTTCAGAGGATCAATGATTTGAAAGTTCCCAGTTATGTGTTTATTTCATGCCTCCTATTATTTTTGTGTTGACTGTTGAGTGTTGCTGTTTGTTTGGTGGAGAATGTTGGTTTTACCATGAACTAAGAGTCTAAGACCTTTATGTGTCTTTTCTAGCACAAAGTGGAACCAGTCCAAATAATTAGTAGCTGTGGTAAAAGTAGAGGAACAACATCAGCCCAAACTATTTTATGAAAGTTGTGTTGCTTTTTCAAATTACAAAAAAAGCAACATCAACTATTGGGAAAGTTGTGTTGATTTTCAGAGGATTAATGATTTGACTTCATCTATTGGAAATATGCCTAGTTATGTGTTTATTTCATGGCTCCTATTATTCTGTTGAGTGTTCATCTATTGTTTATTGGAATGTGCCTGAGTTATGACTCTGTTTTTTCATGGCTCCTAATTAGTGGCTGTGGTATTATGTTTTTATGTGTTGACTGTTGAGTGTTGCTGTTGTTTATTGGAGAATGTTGGCTTTACCATGAACTAAGAGTTTATGCGTCTTTTCTAGCACAAAGAGAACCAGCCCAAATATAAGCCAAACTATTTTATGGAAGTTGTGATGCTTTTTCAAATTAGAAACAAGATATTTTACCTATCAAGATAGAGCAGGATAAAAGCTGTCAATTTAGCTTTGGAGGAGCTAAATTGAGAACCATGTCCTAAGCAAAATGGAATACTATTAACTAATACATGTTCAAACACTAGCTGCAATGTACACAAGAAATTAATAGATTTAAGTCAGTTTGATCAATATAAAGTAAAATTCTGAGCAAAACTAAAGGAGTTTGCACTATCCTTAATTTTTTATGGTATACATGTACAGCTGAGTTGCAGCAACAAAGCCAGAATCTGCAAACAAAAACAAAAAATAGAGTGAAACAACAAAGAATATAGGCAATAAAATCAATAAGTTAATGTATACAAATTTAAAGCTCACATGAGAAGAAGCGGAAGGGAAAATGCATCACCTAGTTGAAAAAACAAGGATGTTTGGGTTCTGTAAATTTAATTTGATGAAACTATAGGAAAATTATTGCCAAAAGCACATAGTTGAGAATCTCCTTTTAACCTAAGTTTCTGTTTACAGTATATATCTAGGAGACTAGGATCCTATCCCTTTTTATTTTTATTTTGGAAATATATCCACTTTCACAATTTTAGGTATGGTATAGACACTAAAATAATAGCATTGTGAATGCATTAAAGATTGGGGACTAAGCAAAATGATACCATCAAGGAGGAAAAAAATGAAAAGAAAACTACAAAAGCGAGGTAATGACACAAGCACTCTACCAATTGGGCCCAGGCATTGGAGTTCATTTAGAGGTTGTCCACCCAGACAGACTTCACTGCATCAATACAAGTTACCCACCGGTAAAAATGACAACTTCCACAGGCTTTGGATCACACACAAGTCTTGCAAAATTTAAAGGAAGCAAATATTATTATACTAGATTTCAACTGTCTATATTAATATCAATTGAAGTGAAGCATAAGTTCATTTAACCATGCTTAATGTTTTTTTGTGCGCGCTATCTAACAGCCCAAGGACCTATTAAGGGTTCATGAATGATTGCTACCAGCATAGCACAACCTGATGTAATTTCTTGAGACTTAATTGCACAATTTAGGTGTTCTTTATCAAAGATGGAATATAAAGGTCAGAAATGTGCAGCAAGTCCATAGACACTAGCTGAACCAGCTGTTAAATAATTCAATTTGAACACAGCACTACTATTACTCTGATTTTAATATGTTGGCTTTGAGAATTATACAAAGTCACAAAGAAACATTTTCCAGGGAGAGTCCCATAAACTGGAATCATATGACAGAAGCTGAGGTAGGATTACAGTTCCCAATCATGGTTGCAGTTAGGAAACAAGATCTTCAGTGACAGAACTTAAACAAGCCAGGTAAGATTACAGTCCCAACAACACTGATTTGTTGAAGCTGGACTTCTAATGCTTCCATCCAGTGATAACTGTCCCATAATAAATCCAATCTCTCTGTAGAATGGTATGCTGAAATATATGAAAATAAAATATTAGCTAAAATAATTATTTATGGCACATGAAAGTTTATTTATCTAGTCCATCTGTAACTAGAAATGTGGCAGCCAAGTTAAAGAATACTAAAACAAAGCTTAATTTGTACAAAGAACCTATTTCTGCCCAGCATGGTTGGAGAACTCCCACTTGCCAGTCGAAATGTTTTTATTTGATTGGTATTGTGTTTGAATTTGGCTCACTCAGCACAGATCAAGAAAACTATTAGTATGGTATTAATTTGGGTCAACATGTAGGGGTAATCACAGCACAACTACAGAAGACCTACATATAGTTTCAGTAGGCGTATCAGATCCTAGCAAAATATTGTTATAATATTAGGATTCAGAATGTTATTCAAGGTTCAGCCCTGACATGAGTCAATGATAATTTGGCTTCATTCAGGGCTAATAAAAGTATTATAGGATACATGGAGAACATGGTTAAATTTCTTTGTTGTCAAAATATTACAAATTTACAACTACTTTATGAACTAAATTTATGTCATATTGTACTCATTACATTGCTATGGACAAAGCAAAAACATCAATGATTTTACAAGTACTTTATAAACTAAGTTTACGTTCATAATTGTATTTGTAATCCACAAACAATTAATTTTACGAACGAAATAAGTTTGGACTCCTTAAGTTTTCAGCAAATGTCACCAATATATATAAAAAGAAACTGAATGATTCCCTGCTTGGTGTTTGGCTCCACCAGTTTCTGAAAGTTTTAAGTTAACAGGAAGATCTTCAACTTTATATAACTCTGAAATCCCTTTCTCCAGAATTATCTGACGAACTTAAAAAACTTGAAGTCATGGCTGTGTACATTAAACAAGTAATTCAAGGACCCTTATAAATTATTGCCAGTAATAATTAATTCAAGGAAAACAGAAAAGAATGAAAGAAAGAAACCAGTCATGTGTTTTCTTTTTCCTGCCTCCTATGACTCTGTTTTGCATAGTGTGTTGCTGTCGTTTGGTGTTTTCACGAACTAAGACCTTTATATGTATTTTTGTCAGCACAAAGCCGAACCAACCCAAATAATTAGCAGTTGTGGTGAAAATAGAGAAACAGCCTAAGCCAAACTATTTTATGAAAGGACTGTTGTGTTTTAAAAATTACAAACAGGTTAATGTTAGCTATCAAGATGGAACGAGATACAAAGTAGTTAGTCTCATATTAGTATAGGTAGGAGGAGCTAAATACACGAACCCTCGCTAAACAAAATTGTCTAGAGTAAAATCGTGCCAGAAAATAGTAGAAGACAACATAAGCAAAATTTTGCGTCAGTCAAAAGCAAGGTGGCCAGGTACAACAGAAGTGGCACCTCAGTCAAAAGCAGGAAAGGGCAACCTGTGTTGTATTTGGGAGAGGTGTGGCATCCTCTCCAGCAAGACCAGAAAGGAATGAAGATCGGCTGACCTCAGCAATTCATCAGTGCAAAGAGAAGAGTGTCCCTAGATACTGATCGGACGAGGGACCGGGTGCTACAGTACAATGAACATGCGATCAATAAACAAAAGAAAAGGTAAGTTGCTTTAATTAGTGTCTGGATCTAGAAATTAGTAAATCCTAAAGGTTATAAAATCACGGGTAGCTACAACCTGTCATCGCACATTAAGAGCGCATCGAGAACAAGAAGTGTAGTGGATCGACATGAGTTGGTGAAGTTGACAGGCTTGAGAGGAACACACCATCTCTTCCCCGCATGAAGTGATTGGAGGTGGCGAACTTCAAAAGACAACACTCCTCATACCAATTGCGGAGCTCATTAGAACTCGGCATCTTGCGCACAATGTACTAAAAAATAGTTTTTTTTAGTAGTGGTGGGATAGAGTTTGCAAATAGGCTCTCCATAAGCGCTGATCGAGGGCTCTGATCCGATCGAAAAGAGAGAGGACTGGGGGTGAGGTGCTCGTCGGAGCTGAGAGTAGGAAACGAGAAGGTGTGAAGTATAGGTACATAGAAGAAAAGAGGAGGGAATGGAGGTTTGGACTTTGGAAGATGGAGATGTTATGGCCATTGGAGGAGAGCGACGAGGTTTTGAAGGAGCTTTGATAGATCCTGTGGTGTCGGAGACGGTTAGAAAAGGGGGATGGAAATATGAGACTGAAAAAGGGAAGGAGCGTGCTTCCCAAGCTATTCTACTCTCTCTCTCTCCCCCTCTCTCTCCAAGCTGTTCTACTCTCCCTTCTCTCTCCTCAGAGCAAGATCTTGTACGAACGATACGTTGCTTCCTCAGCACGCATGATAGACAGGTAAGAGGGTGCTCACGCGAGCTAAGAGAGAGATCACGCCAATCAGATGAGCCATGGAGCATATATTTCATCTAAAAGGAAAGAGGCTTAATTCTTAATTGATAAATTGAATTAAACTTTTAAATTTTTTAAATATATCATATTATTAATTTTATTTAAATCTTATCATTTTTAAAATTTTAAGAGTTCTCTCCTCATTTAAAATAATGTATGTAGTATATTTGAAGTGAAACTTAACTTTTAAAATAATCTAACTTTTTTATGTGATAATTTAGAAATTATTATGTATTTACATATATATTATAAAATATTTTAAAGATTTAAACAATCTTGATTTAGAATTTAGAAAGATATTATAATGCTATGTCTCAATACTTAGATAAAGTATTTATTGTTCACATCTATTTATGCAAGTAGATAAAGTATTTATTATTCACGTCTATTTATGCAAGTAAAAAAATATCTATATTATTATATAAAACAACTAAGAATTAGACTGATCCATTTTTTGTCATTTCTTTCAATTTTTTTATATTTCAAAATACCCTCATCTAATGATTTACATTAATTTTGACTAATCAAACGAATATAATAGCGTCCATTATTTTGTATTCACTCCATTTCTTTGCCATATAGAAGGAAGAGAATTATAGGTTGAGAGAAATTATACGAGATTATATCTGATATTGCATCTGTAATTAATCTTGTAATTGATCTTTTCCATATTAGAATGACGTATATATTATCATGTAATATTTTTATATCTAAATAAAAAATTTACTGCAACGCGGGTACACGGTTAGTATCAAATAATATAGTTCCTTATAATAGGAAAGAGTTATTTTATAAATGCAATCTAATATAATATTCAACGTATACAAAAATAAATAAAATAAACCTCTTATTAACATTTTTATGTCATGAAATTGATAAAAATAAAATACTAAAAACCATAAGTTAATGATCTTTTTAAAAAAGTTCATATTCACACGTTTTCTAATCGGACTGCTAAATTTTTTTTTAGGTCATGAGATTGATATATGAAGCGGAAGGATTTGTTTTATATTACTATTATTATTTATTTATTTAATAATATTGAAACACATTATATGCTCACTGGATATTTTATGAATGAATGCAGTTATATTGTGGTATGTGTGTTTATTCGATGTAATTCAAGTCGAATAACTGCAATATAACTGCATACGGAAGTGGCACCTCATTTACATACATCTACGTACGTTGCGTATCATGTTTCTAATTGATTGCTACTATATGATTAATTACCAAAATATAGTTAACATTCATTTCTTCGCTAATCTTATATTTTTTAGAATGAACCTTTGTTAATCTTTCGATGATGCATACGGAAGCTTCTATTAATTTTGTCCTGTTTCTATCATCATTATTCAACATTTTCTATTAGTTAATAAATATTCATCATCGTTTAATAATAATTATTACTATATAATTATAAAATCAAACTACTAGATTAATTTTTAAATTTTCTCGTGACTGGATTTCAAGTTTACTGATTACTATTTATTATTAACCATAAGGTTAATAATAAATAGTTTAATAATATTATTGGTAGTGGTTAATAATTATAATTTAATAATATCTATTAGTAAGTTTTTACATGTGTGTGCGCGCACACGTTTCGGAAAGGAAAGCACAATTTTAACCGAATGTATAGTATCAATTTTAAAAGGTGTAATTAACTGTAAACCTTTCTAAGTATTAAACAAATAATATATCCATACAATTACTGAAAATTTTATAAAAGAGGATGAATCCCCAAAAGCACACCCCATTACTTCTTTAGCAGCATATGCAATATAGCAGATTTTAATAATAATAATAATTATTATTAAATTAATATTATTAAAAATAAGAGTGATAACCGTAAAATTTCAAATATACGAATGGCAGCGTACCACTGCCAGTGGCGCGTTTCATTAAAATAGGCAAACGCGCCACTGGCAGTGGCACGTTTGCCTCTTATATATACAAAACGCGCAGCTCTTCGTCTCACATCTGCGCGTTGTGGAAAAAAAAAGAGAAAGAAAAAGAAAGAAAGAGAAGAGAGGGAAAAAAGAGAAAGAAAGAGGAAGAGAGAGAAAGAGAAGAGAGAGGAAGAGAAAAAAAAACGTACGAGTGCGGTATATTATTGGATATTGCTATTAAAAGTAAATTTTATTTATCTAAATAATTAGCATTGAAATATAAATTATATATTAATTATATAAAAATTAATTGTGTAGATTAAATTTTAATTATTTAAATATAATATAGTTATAATTTAATTATAGATTTAAGTGTAAAATTTAATAATTATAATTTAATTGTAGATTAATTATAGATTTAATTGTAGATTAAATGTAAATTTAATTTTTAAAGTATTTAATTATAATTTAATGGTAGATTAATTATAGATTTAATTATAAAATTATTTAATTATCGAATAATTATAGGTTTAAATGTGAAATTATTTAATTGTAGATTTAATTGTCGATTAATTGTCTATTTAATTATAAA
Source organism: Schoenoplectus tabernaemontani (assembly GCA_037127355.1). Taxonomy (NCBI): domain Eukaryota; kingdom Viridiplantae; phylum Streptophyta; class Magnoliopsida; order Poales; family Cyperaceae; genus Schoenoplectus; species Schoenoplectus tabernaemontani. Next base: position 26,114,829 of record CM073750.1, read on the forward strand.
ATTATTTAATTGTAGATAAAATTGTAGAATTGTGTAATTATAATGTTAGATTATTTATTAATTATTTGTGTAGAATAATATAGATTTAATTTATTAATTAATTGTAGATTAATTATTGATTTAATTATAGAATAATATATATTTAATTAGGCTTTTAATTGTAGAATAAAAGCTTTTAATTAGGTTTTAATTATAGAATAATTATAGAATAATATATATTTAATTAGGCTTTTAATTGTAGATTAGTTTTTAATTGTAGAATTTATTTATTATTTAATTATAAAATAGATAGATTAAAAATTAAGTATAAAAACTATAAATTAATTTTAAATTAAATATGAAATAATTATAAAATATTTAGAAAATAATTATAAATTAATTATAAAATAATTACAAATTAATTATGAAATGAGTTTTGTACTAGATAATGGCAGGCGAGCAACGAAATGTAAATGTAATAATTTATCTCCATGAAGACAAACATCGGACACATTATAGTCAGGTAGAGGTACATTATATTTAAAATAATAATAATAATAAAATATATATATATGAGAAGCTAATTATGAAATAAAAATTAAAGAGAGATAATAATGTCATTCGTTTCCGCACTCACCGTCCAACGATACCATACATCTCGCACATTTAGAGTAGGTTGCGAGTTATGAGATTTCTTCATCTCGCCAGGCTGCGTGAGATTTATGTTCAAGAAGCGGAGGCCCGTAACTTGAAGATTGATACAGGTTTATTGAGCGCGTTAATAGAGTTTTGGAGGCCAGAAACTCACACGTTTCACTTAAATTTTGGTGAGATGACCGTGACAATAGAGGTAAATAGTAAAATATTATTAATTTAATTACAGTATTAAAAAGATGGTATAGTAATACAATTTTTTTTAGGACGTCACATGTCTGTGGGATTTATCCACCATTGGTGAGCCGGTGACTGGATATACTGACGGAGATTTTTCGGCATACATCCATCAGTTATTTGGGCATGATGAGATATCGGCATTCTGCAAGGATTAGAGATAATTAATTAGACTATACATGAACTTCGGTATTTTTTTGTTCACAAATTGTGATTAAGCTAAATATAAAATTTAGTAGACGTTCTATTTTTCCTTCGAGAGTTACGGTCCCACTTTGATCACGCTCCGAGGCAGACGATCATCAGGGTCTTGATCGATATGCGATCGATTTTGGTTTGCAGTTGGCGGGGTGTATCATGTTCCCCAACAATAATGGAGACTCAGTACCGATATTTCTTCTATCGATTTTGACGGTAAGGGTTTTAAAATAATTTATCTTTCATAATTATATAATTTTAGTACTAACATTTAATTTACAAGAAGATTTATAATTCAGTAGAAAAAGAAATTGGGGCGCTGCGGTACTTGGTTATTTATATCGGCGTCTTGAAGTGGCATGCCAAGGATTGACGAGGAGCATTGGTGGTCCGTGACTTTTATTATTGTTATGGAGCTGGACGCGTTTGCCTCCCGCTCATCTATTACCCGCCTCAGAGGCATTCATTTTCAGTGACTGGGGTACACCGGACCGTGATAGTTGTGTGCCTTTTGGCAAGTAAAAATTTAATTATAAAATTAAATCAATCAATCGATGAAAATATATGTGTAATAACTAATCTTAATTTGAACTGATAATAGGAAATGAACGCTTGAGAAGAATAGATATCATAATCCGTCACACGTCGGTGTGAAGTACGTGAGGGATCAGCTGATTATGTTGCCTCACACGCATGTTAATTGGAGGCCGTACGAGTCGGTACGTCACTTATTGCCGACATGCGTAGACGACTGTGTGGACTCGTATACTTGTCAGCTTCCACTTATTTACTTTTCGGTAGTGGAGTGGTACTATCCGGATCGAGTGAGGCGACAGTTCGGCTTACTTCAGTCAGTACCGCCTCCGCTTTCCGAGGTATTCTATCATATATACTAAAAATATATAATTTTTATATTTATTATGTCACACCCCAGAATAAATAAAACGGATTAGGGGTGCTTAATCCCTCCACGTACGCACGACGAGACGTGCGTACGGAAGGCTAAATGAATAAAATAAAGCAATCACGTAATAAACAAAATAATAATAATAAGAGTACATGACCATACAAATTCGTAATGAACAAAGAGAATACAACGCCTACATAGGCGGGGGCTAGCTCCATCGGAATGGGCAAAATCTCTCAAATAAAAACCCAAAAGAAAGAAATAAGACTCAAAACCCGATGGATCCTAACTGACTACCCGACTCACATGCAAATACAAATAAGCATCCCTCGTCATCACGCAAGACTCGTCCCTAGCACTCACCCTAGCAAAAATCCCGAACCTGAAAATAACTGGATCCCACATCCACCGTGGAAACGTGAGTAATTTTATAAATTACTCAGTACGGCTTTAGATCCAGCCTTAAGATTTGATCTTCTTTCCTAGACTGGACCCAAAAACCGATACTGATGTTTGAAATGCAATATAATATTGATGAATAAATATGATAATGTTATTATGCATATTTAACCTACATGATATGACACGATATGGTAAAGAAACCCGAAATAGAAAATTCTGTGGAAATAATAATATAATATAAAGTATAAGGTACGAGAGTCAAACACCCGTAATAAATATCCAGATTGTAAATTTACCAGACTCATCCCGAGCGGGCACTACCAGGGCCTAACTTACTAACTCGGGCCTTGCCTAAGCGGGCACTACCAGGGACCAACTTACTAACTTAGGACTTTATATTTGTGCAACGACAACGCCGCACAAACGACAATTCGGCTCCCGAGGCGATAACGCCTAGGAGAGTGAACGGCTATAAAGCACGTACTCTGGTCTGCTAAATCTGTAATTTACCATACAAAAATAGAAACAAACGGATATAGTATGTCTTCAGTTGCCATATCGTAAAAAGGAGATAACTACCCGTAAATTAATAAATCGGAAACAAATGGGAGCCTACACTGTACCAACCAAGGGTCAGAGGACCGCATCCCGTAAAAGTGTCAAAACGAAATATAAACAAATGGGAGCCTACACTGTATCCACTAAGGTCACCGGACCGCATCCCGACTTTCTCTGTACCAACTAAGGGCCAAAGGAGAAAGCCCTTCGAAAAATACTATGATCCTAAATAAGCCGGATAGATATAATAATATAGTAGCACAAAATAGATTCCAGTCTCGGATATGGCCGCCCACACTAAACACTGAAGTACACGGTATCCTAATCGCTCAAATTTGGATTAAAAATTAAATCATATAAAGAATACTAATAAAATATAATAACGATCAAAAGAAAAACACTCTGACACGGCCGAACCCGCCAAATGACGGGATCGGTGGATAACCCGACATGCAAGGATTCGCAGTGCATATACAGACCGGTGGGTCCCACGGGCCTATGGGTCACCGTACGTTACCACAACGGTCTGGTTATGCAAGGCAACTTCGACTGAGAATTACCCGGTCCGCCTCTCAACACTCCCATGCACTTAATGCATGATTACTACCTAACTTAATTAATTAATAATTAGTGATAGTAATAATATTTTCCTAATAATTATAATCTACGACTTGAATTATTTAATTCTATCTAATCCTATCTCGGGACTATTTCCCGGATCCTACTCCTATCCTGTCTACGTGCAGTATGACATGATATGACATGTAAATGCGGGTATGTCTCAAATATGCTGGTCAATTTACCGGATGCAAATGACAGGTCAGATTCAGTCTCTAGTTAATTTGGACAAAACACCGCAATTCAGATTTATTTTAAAAACATTTTATTTTCGGTTTGGGTTCCTAATTCTGAAGAAAGAAGATTAAATCCCAGGAAACCGTACCTGAGAGTGCTGGTGAGGATCGTGGAGTCGCTCTACTCCGGGGGTGGAACACCGCCCTCGGGGTCGGTGTCCGCGTACGTCTGGTCGGGAGTGACCTCGTACCCCGCGAGTGGATCCGAGTCGACTATATCACCTATTTAATTTAAATTAGATGTTTATTAGTTTTACTTGATTTGCTAATTAATAATTGGATTAGATTGATAATTTAATTAAATGTTTGTTCGGATTTTATCGTCCTTTCTAAATAAACTCGCAAAGATTTCTACGCATATATATGCGTGTCGGAAATTTTAGTTGCTCGCATATCGATCCGTTAAGTTGTGTTTATCGTTCTTGATCGCTTTTATACGTTCATCCTTTATTTTACATTTCGAGGTTATGGATTTAATTATTAAATCAATTTATTTAAAATAGAGAAATTGATTAATATATAATATATAATATATTTAATATTATATTCTAATATTCTCTTATTTATTTATTTTTAAATTAGAGAGATTGCTTAACATATATTTATATTATATATTTATTAATATTATTCCGTTATTAAATAGAGAAGTTGATTAATATATATATTATACATATAATATTTGTTTTATTATTCTTTTATTTATTTTAAAAATAGAGAAATTGATTAATATATATTCTAATATATATTAATTGCATTCTAATTATTATTGTTACTATGTTTTTAAATTAGGTAGTTTACTTTATTATATATAAGTACTATTATTAGTTTTTATAAGTTAGAGAAAATAGTTTTAAAAATAAAAGTAAAATAAAAAGAAATAAAATAAAGTAAACGAAAACTAATATAAAATAAAAGTAAAGAAAAAGTTATTATATTATTAATGTGTTGGTGTTTTAAGATTATAATTATTTTGATTGATATAATCAGATCAATTTATTTGAATTAAACAAGTATAATTTAATTACATTCATGCTAATTAATTGCTTAATTAACCAATCTTATTTATGTTATTCATGTATTGTTATAAATCATAAATCGTAAGTAATAATATAAATCAGGGCTAGAGGTCAACATTGTGTTATGTATAATAATATTAGTGTGTTGATTTCTAGGATAAAAGTTGCTTTTATGATTTGGCTCACTGAGCCTATCACCGTTGACAACTACACAAACATCCCAGGTACTAACATCTATTATTATTATTATTATTATTATTATTATTTTAATTAAAATATCAAATACACTCCCAATATATCTTATACTCATCCCTTGCACTTGTACAATGACCTTGTGACCTCGCTTATATAGTCGGACGAGATAATCTTATCAAGTACCTAAATACACCGAATAACACTTAATTTACCCATAACCCATGTAACAGCCTTGCACATTTTGAGGTGAAAAACTAAATGCACTTAAAATTACCGTACCACTTGAATTGTCAATTATTAATAGTTTTACTGTAAAGCATTCATGTAAAAACGAAAATTCATTCAAATCAAAAGAGATGCTTGTGATCGTTATGTTTATTTTAAGCATGTTAGTTGAGGCATTAATATGAATTGGTGCAACGCACCTACTGTTGAGGTCCCAATTGAATAATAACAGTTTAATAAGAAAAGTATTGTTAGTATTAGCCGACACAAGGAAGGCAATGGTTCAAGACAGGTAACAACCAACACTACAAATTTAGCCCAAAAGAAATGCACACCCGTTGAAGAATGACAAGGGCACGAGGCTCAGCCCCGGCACAAGGCCCACACGGCCAAATCAGAAAAGGAAAGGTAGTACCAAGTTTTGACGCGGCGCAATAAGGGAGCATGGTGAGGCAACACGAATCGGATGTACAGCCGAGTCTGGGTATGGGTCAGACGCGGTCTGGTAAGGCTAAGCGAGTCGGGTTTGGTGTTATTGAGTTCGAATTTGAGAGGATAGGTGTGAAGAAGCGTGGTTCTGGTGGTGTGTGTGAGGTGTAGGCAGAGGAGGTTTCCGACGAGGTGGTGCTGCGTCGGTTGGGTGGTGCTGTGGTGGTCAGTTAGGGTCGTTGTTAGGGATCCGACGAGGGGTAGTGGAGAAGGAAGGCCTCGGATTAGAGGGTCGCTCGGAGTGTCGGCGGTGCAACGGTGGCCACCGTGAGGTGCATGTGGCGGCGTTGAGGGGACGCTGGCCTGCTGGGCGGTGTTGCGTGGCACTGCTGTCGAAGAGGGTCTGGAGAAATATGCGATTTGGCGATTGAGAGGAATTGAGAGGGAAGCGGAAATGGCACACAGGTAAAGGAGAATAGAGAGGGGGAAGGAAATTGCTTTTCTGCGCTGGGAAAAAAAAAGAAGAAATGGGAGAAGGGAGATGGTGTGGTGAGGGGTGTTCTTACGCAAATAAAGGAAGAAAAAAAAAGTGGCTCATGTGTTGTCAGGGAAGGAAAAAGAAAAAGAAAATGGAGGAATGATGTGACAGGACCATGGGGAGAGAGAGGAAAAAGAGGAGAGAGAAAAGGAAAAGAAATGATGAGAGAGACTTGACTTTTGAATCAGATCAGATTTTCTACGATGGAAAGCATACGATCATTTACGTGTCCAATTGATTCTCAAATATAATTGATCAATTTATTTATTTTTTTCATGATGATTCGATTATCAAAGTTGGTCGAAACTAATTGATTTATATTCTTTAAGTTAATCGTTAATTTAGGTTTCATTAATCCAAAGCTCTTCTTGTAAGTAATTAACATTATCGTTATTATTATCATTGTTATTAATTTCTCCGTCAAATCATTCAATCAATGAATCAAGACGTTTATTCCGTTTACATAGTTATGATTTATATTATTCTAATATTTGTAAATTTTAATTTAAACTTCGGCTTTGTTTCTTTAATTAAATTCTTAAATCTATATTTTCCAATTTCAACGTGTTTTTAATTAATTAACTTTCAACATCCTTATGTTTATTGTTATTGTTGTTAATTATTTTATCCAATAATTTAATATATTAAATTATTTTAAATATTAATTAATTTTTTTTCTTTCTAAATCATATAATTTATTATATATATTTCCTCATATATATATATATTTTTATCTAATTGTATATTTATATTTTATCATTTTAAAAGTTACGGGGTCTCACATATTATTTCTTATACTAACTAATTTTACAGACATTTATGGAGGAGCATCAGAAATTATCCGCGCTTGGATTCAAAAAAAAAAGAATATGAACTGGAGACAACATCATGAGGCGTATGTTGACAGATGGGATGAGCCGCCTCCACGAGACCCGGATGAAGAAGAGTGGAATGCGGATGACTATAGGAGGTATCGACGGTGGTTTGAGGTCTATGGAGCCGCTAGCTCTCCACTTGAGTTGAGTGATTTGGTACCTCATATACCATCGGCGGCGGAGATCTCGACGTCGGCTACATTCCTCACGCACCTCCGCACGGTATATTAAAATTTATAAAATTTATATATCTATATGCACTAATCGGTAATAAGTAATATATATATATATATATATATATATATATATATATATAATCAATGTATAATTAATAGATCGCTAGAGTTACAAAGACTGCACTGAAGACGGTCCGATGGGCGGTCACCAGGGGATGAAGACGGTTTGGCAAGATTTCACTATTCGATTGCAAGGGACATTTTGAGGATGCATGCATGCCTCATAAGATGGACGAGCTTCTTCATGCGGCGGGATTACCCACGGATATTGATGTTATTCCGGATTCGACGGGTGATTCTGAGACTGCACCGACTCCATCCATTCCTCATCCCCCATATTTCCCCTATGAGAATGCCGACTTCACGTCTATCCTCGACAACGTAAGTACTGTATACCTTAATTTAAAAAAATATTATATGAACAACGTAATTTTAATGACTTAAATTGTATTAACAGCTGCCAGAGAACTACGATTGGAACAAAGTTATTACTAGGTTATCTGCTGATATTCCCGATCCGTCGAGTACACTATTCTCAGATCCATTCGGGACTCAGCATTTCTCACAAACCCAACAGATACCGATGGATCATGTACCGTAGTACGACCAAGTGAGATTCGCATACGATTCGCATGGGATCCGCAGACACGAGCGATAATCCGACCCAGTATGGTTTTCCTTTCAGGCCTGAAGAGTTATCGCATATTTAGGATGATGCTGCAGAGCCTGCATAGACAAGAGATTTCACTCCACTTGCTCATGGTCGGGAGCAGTGTGACGTTCATCCACCACCTCGATATACACCTGGCGTGGTTAGTTGTTTGTTCTACAACTTAGTCAATATTAATTATTAAAAAAATTAAAATCAGCTCATTGATATACCATCTTTATTTTTGTAGACACGTCCGAGAGCACGTCGATATGTTAGGCGTCGTCATGAGTAGTATTTTATTTTTTATCTTTATTGTTGTATTATTTTATTATGAAGATTTTATTGTGTTATTTTATTTAGTATTTTATTATTGTATATTTATTATGACTTTATTATTATATTTTGTTATGACATTATTTGATTCTCTATTATGACAAATCAATTCACACATTTTCTGCCTATAATTAATCGACAATTAAATAATTTTACAATTAAATGTACAATTAATCTACCATTAAATTATAATTAAATACTTTAAAAATTAAATTTATATTTAATCTACAATTAAGTAATTTTATAATTAAATCTACAATTAATCTACAATTAAATTATAATTAATAAATTTTATAATTAAATCTATAATTAATCTACAATTAAATTATAATTAAATAATTACAAATTAATCTACACAATTAATTAATAATTAATCTATAATTAATATATAATTTATATTTCAATTCTAATTATTTAGATAAATAAAATTTATTTTTAATAGCAATATCCAATAATAAACCGCACTCGTACGTTGATTTTTTTATTCTCTTCTCTTTCTCTCTTTTTTTCCCTCTCTTCTCTTTCTTTCTTTTTCTTTCTCTTTTTTTTCCCTCTGTTGAGGTAAACGCGCCACTGGCAGTGGCGCGTTTGCCTATTTTAATGAAACACCAAAGGGGCGCGTTTTTAAACGCACCACTGGCAATGACGCGCTGCCATTCGTATATTTAAAATTTTATGGTTCTCACTCTTATTTTTAATAAATATTAATTTAATAATAATAATTATTATTAAAATCTAGCAATATAGAGTATTGCATGATCATAAAAAATGAATCAAATTAAATAAAATTAAGATCCGGATCCGGCTTATGCTGGTAGGGCTGCTTCTTATGGGCCATTTTCCTGAAAGTAATGGAGATCCTGAAAAGAAAGAAAAGAGAAATGTATTAATTAGTATTAATTTGGTGTTTTTTTCCTATTACTGCACTATGCACTATATATTGCTCTGACATAACTTGGTCTTACTTTCATAATTTTATGGTGCCAAATAGTCTCACAATAATAATTAAGATGCACATTTTCAACAATAACGAATTCTTACTCGATAGAGAAAACAAAGATCTGGGAAATTCTTATCAATAATTGCAAAAATATAATGAAACAGATTAGTTGAAGGGTAATTCCGGTGTAAATCTATCTTTTAAAGTACATCCAATACTTATGTTACATCTTTTTTTTTTGAAAATTATTGCTCAAATGAAAATGAATCCAAAATCATAGATGTATTTCTAATGGCTTAAATAAAATGTATATCAAACAATGTAGAGATTAATAGATCATTCATTATAATCACTAGCGGAGATTCAACAACAATTAAGGGTTGGCCTTTTACAATAATTTATATAAATTATTTATTATTTTCACTAATTTTTAGATTTAAGGAGGCACAACTCAAAAATAAATGAATGAAGCTCCACTAGTGATCACAATGTTATTAAAATTTCATCAATAAAATTTTAAAAAAGTATGATAAGAGCCAAAATTTCTTTCCAATTGAATAAAATTTGATACACCTATCTAGATCATTAGAAATACATCTATTATTTTGAATTTTGAATTAAAAAAATTGTACCATAAGCACTAGATATACATAAAAGTTGAATGTACAATGCAATTAGTCTAATTTGAAAGTGCCATACCTTTTCGAACTGACTGCTGGCACACAGTGCTTTGCTAGGTCAGCACCATTTCCGCTCAAAACAAGCACTGATCTGTTAAAAAAAGAAAATATTTAATGATCAATCATATTTACAAATAAAATGATAATCCCAGTCTTATTAAGGATCATTTTACATGATCAATCATTGATTTTAATCATTTTACATTATTTGCGTTTTTCCGTTTAAAATATATAGAATAGCGGGTAATCTGAGACATTACTGATAGTGATATATAATCAAAATTTACATTATTTGCGTTTTTCCGTTTAAAATATATAGAATAGCGGGTAATCTGAGACATTACTGATAGTGATATATAATCTACTGCATTTAAATCACCATTTATCACTAGACCGTCTTATTAAGGATTAGTAACCAAATCAAATTGCAATAGAATTTTAGCCCTGATCTGATATAAAGGATGCTTATCAAATTAAAAAAAAAAAACACAATTACGTCATCAATTTTACAATAGAATATTTGAAAGACAATATAACATTTGGTTTTTCAAATTGTGCACATTCACATAATTACAAAAAAAAAATGATTGAACAAAAAATGGAAAATATTGTCTAGAGAAAAACAAATAATATTTATTTTATCAAATGAACTAGTAGCTCAAGTGGTAAATTTTCATCGGCACAAATTGTACAATTCAGACAACAACTAATCCTCCAAAACTTCTTCATCCAATCCAAAAGATTGCCCAATTCTCCCTCCCTTGCCTCTCCCTTGTCCCGTCTTTCAATGTTCGAACAAACAAAATTCAATTTATTTCGATAAACTCGACAATAATTTTTAAATAAATTTGAAAGAAATCTTAAAAATAGAAACTATATAGATACGTTCTTTTAATTGTAGATCAATAGTGATTCAAATTTTATATAATTTTATTAATATTTGATAGTCCATCAAATACTATTAAATTAAAATCGTTGCAAATTGCATAAAATTTCGATGATTTTTGATAAACTATCAGATGATAATGAAATTATATGAAATTTGAAACACTATCAAGCTATAAATAAAAAATATCTATAAATATTTTTCTTTTTTATATTTATTTGAACATCCATGGCTAATATGGTCAAAATAACCTATCTTCAATTTGAGAGGGCTTAAGTTTTTTGTTGATTGCTTGGTTGTGTTTGGGGGGGGGGGGGGTGCGCTTAAGTTTGTGTTAGATGATGTATAGAGAAAATTGGAGGCTTTCATTTTGGGGTTTAGTAGGTACTAATGGGAGTGGCTTAGATGATCCTGTTAGGTCCTGTTCGGATCTAATCCCCACATGCACAATGTCATCTTAGTTTAATTTTCAACCCCATTCCTAAATTCACTGAGATCCGATGTCAATGGGTGGTTTTGAAGAAATTTCTACAATTATGCGGTAGATTTTTTGTAAACCGGTGTTATGACATGACAAGTCTAGTGTTTAACGAAATGCCTTAGAGAGGTGTGTAATTAACTTTAGCTCAGTCTTTACCGCTTCTATAAATATATTAGAAATTTTAGAAATGATTAACGAATAGAAAGCAAAAAATTTCCAAGTTTGTGAAATATAAATTTAATTGTTTTCAAAATTTATGTGATTAAAATAAAAAATATACATTTGTGATTATTGTTTTTGAAACTTGATCCTCTATTTCCTCAACAACAAAAAAAAATTGATCCTCTAATCTAAGGTTTTTGATGAATTGCTCGAGGAGCATATGTAATTTGCTTTTTAAGGTCCCATTTGACATTGATGGTTGGGGGAAAATATAAGGGGACATAATTTTTTATTTATAGAATATTTTTTCTATGTAAAATGTTATACGGACTCCGATAAGGCGGAAAAAATGTAGTAGTTTGCACATCAGAACTATTGATACCAATTTTTGGAGGAATTATAAGATTGTAGTACAATTACGTAAAGGGAAGAGATCCCTTGATAATTTTGACAATGGATATTTGAATTAATATGAAAAAAATCTTAAAAAATAAAAAACCTCATAAATATGTTCTTCTTTATATATTGATTGGTGATTAAAATTTCATATAATTTCATATAATTACATATATAATTCTGACATTGAAGAATTCTTTCGGGTTTTCATTTAGGTGCAGGAAAAATTGAATCCTCTTATTGTCAGATGATAAAAGTAAACCCTTCAAATTTCAATCCATGATCGAAATTTCTCAAAAACCCTTCAATCCCTCTGATCCATCTCTATGAATCTCCTTTTGGGAAGAAGCTATGGCCGACGTCCTTCTCTTCCCCTCCAATTCTATGACTTCTATCGCACCAGCACCACACCATTCACCTTCTTCTCCACTGCATTTTCTGAACCGCTCGTACATTCTTTTGTATATGAGCAAGTTCATACATTTTTTATAATAACTTTATTGATAAATATCAGCATTTTATTTAGGAAATGAGTTTCAAAAATGTAGCGTGTAGGTCTTAGTATCGAACTTCATTAAAATCTTATGTATCTTTACTTTTAATATTTTTCTTAGTAATTTTTGTGAAATTTTTATTTGATTGATATTTGTCAGATTCTTTAGTTAAAAGATTTATTAGTTTGTGTTAATTATGTAGTTGATCAAGTTGAATTTATTTTTATTTGTAATATTATTCTTGATAGTTTGATTCTTGCATTTTGTATTTTGTTGTAGTTCTCAACTTTTGTAGTATCCTTTATTTTATTTTTAATTCTTTAATTAGTTTTTACCATCATCAAATCAGTTTACCTATATATATTGACCATATCTTAGTATATTAGTTAACGACCACATTAGACTCTCTTTTTCTAACAAGCATCAAGTCCTTTATTGTTCCTAGAACTACATGATCATTTCTAAGTTTATGTTTCTCGATAAATTGTTCATATCAATAAATTGTGTTATACAAAAGTTGTGCAGTAATGTCACATTAATTATTTCTATCTTTTTATCATTGACTTTGTTTCTTTCACCTCAATTTTTTTATTTCAATTACTTATATATATTTATTATTCTGTCCTCATTGACATTATTACAAAGAGGGGAACTATATATATTGTAAGATTGAACGGGCAGTGAACAAAATTCATCACTTCATTTCTCTTATTTCAATATTATTTTATTGTTGTCTATTCAGTTCTTTCAATTATCCATTTGAGTGCTACCTGCTGCAATGTCTGACAAGAAATACCATTTCCTTGATCAATTTAATGAAACATTATTTCGATATGCTCCGTAATATCTTAATTCCAATCAGGGGAACTAAGAGGCAGACAGTTACGTGACTTGTAAGACCTCCTCGACTGATTCTGGTGACGCCTTTAATATATATAGATATAAGCACAATACTCGGTTGACATTTTCTTACAATATAAAATGCAATAATAAAATAAGTGAGAATTTACTATGGATTGATCAAATAATTTTGGATTGTTTAATTTAAGTATCGGATAAGTAAAATATATTTTTTTATGTAACTAGAGAAAAGATGTTATAAGTAAAAAAAAAAAGTATTATCGTTGATTAATAAATAAACAATATTCTTTTTTCTTTTGATTTACAACGGAATTTGTCATTTTAATTTGATGCATTGTAATTTGCAGAGGGTGGATCTAGACTTTGAACTAAGAGGTAAAAATCATTTTTTTTTCAGGAGAGGTCAATTTTTTTTTAAAAAAAAATCAATATAAATATATTTTTTATTTTTTTTTCTGAAAATATACAAAGTATTGGTAAAAAAAATGCTCCTCTTGATCCGGCCCTGGTAATCCGTTATTACCGTCGTCTTACGTACGTCCTGCAAGAAGAAAACTACTATATAAATCAGTGATGAAGAAACTATTTGCAAAATTGTTTATTCCATTTAATAAATAATTAATTTCCAGCAAATCCACAATAAAATAAGCTAGCGAACTTGTGTCATTATATCTCAGTGATGGCAACCTGTTAATGACTTTTAAAAGTCTGCCTGAATCCTGATCCATTCTGCATGACTGATTCTGCTTACGTCCATACATGACAATTTTGATGTTAATTAAAGCTGAATACTTCATATAAAGACTATTAAATAGATTTGAAACTGTCGATCTTAAGTGAGATGCATTTTGTCCTATAAGTTTAACCGTTCATCTAATTTTTGAACTTGTGCCAGATTGATCGACATCAATCAATTAATTGAAATGAAAAAAACATTATAAGTTTAATTAATTTAAAAGTGATTTTGATATTTTCAAAGTATTAAAACAATAGAATTAAAATTTGCTTATCAATTTTAGTTATTAAAGCATATAAAATAAAAATAAAAACAAAAATGATAGAGCAAACATATTATATATCAAAAATATTTAGTGCTGTATTGTTAGATAGTTGTTGAATTTTTGTAAACTAAACGTTCATGAAATATAAATATTTTGATTATTATGTTATAGGCATATATGGATAGTTTTGCTCCATAGGTTTGGAGGGTGTTTGTCCAAACATAAATTTGGGGGTGTTGTAATGAACTATCAAAAATGAAAGAAGAATTCATGGAATTTGAGTTGGTTTTTTTAGATATATTTTTTTTTTGAGATAAAGATGAGAGTTCAAACTATCTAATTTAAAACATGCAACTTTATATAACGAGAATATTATTTTTGTTCCTAAATCAAAAACTAGTTCTCCTATGTTAGACAATTGATTGAGAAAATTTAACGGCTTTTATATAATAATAAATCAAAAGAAGTACCATTAATTTATTAATCAATGATAATGATTTTTATTCGTTGACCTCATTTCTCTAATCATATAAAAAGTTCATTTTAACCATTCGATGCTTAAAATGAACCTTTGACAACAAATATTAGTACTATTTCAAAAATATTTGGCAGCCGCTACTATTATAAAGGAAAGAGCGAACCTTTGACAACAAATATCAGTACTATTTCAAAAATAGAAAGAATAAGAAGAAGAGAGAGATCCATGGCTTCTGTGAGACAAGTAACACGATCCTTTCTCTACCTGACAATGATGAGCCTCCTCTTTCTGACATCTTTAGTTTCCTCAACATTTCCCATGTCATTGCCCGGTTGCCCGGACAAATGCGGGGATGTCAGCATCCCGTACCCTTTTGGCACCCGTCCCAACTGTTACCGTCCTGGATTCTATGTAACGTGCAATGAGTCCTTCACTCCACCAAAACCGTTCTTAGGTAAGAACATTGACCTGTTGGACATCAACATAACTAGCACTGAATTACGAGTCTTCAATTACATCGGGTATGACTGCTATAACCAGACGGGCGAGGTGAATGTTTCGAACCCATCAATTGGGATATCGTCATTAGAAGCATTTCTCTTCTCCAGCAGACGCAACACGTTCACTGTAATTGGCTGCTATGCATTGGCATATATTGTTGGTCAACGTAGGAATAGTTCCACTACTTACACGTCTGGCTGTGTGTCTTTCTGTGACAGCCTGAACAGTACAACTGGTGACGGTGGTTCATGCAATGGCTTGGGTTGTTGCCAGACTGCGATCCCAACGGGGCTCAACTACTATGAAGTTCAGTGGGGTTTCAATAATAACACAGGCTGGTCGTTCAACCCCTGCAGTTATGCTGCGCTGGTGCAGGAAGGCTGGTACAACTTCTCTGTAAATGATCTGGTCGGTTATGATTTCTATGAGGGGAACAAGAAAAACATGCCGGTTGTCCTTGATTGGGCTATTAGAGAAAATGGCACATGCGTGGGGTCCCACATGGAAAGAAGCACTAGCCCGGCATGTCAAAGCAAACACAGCGGATGTGACAACACAACCAACGGCGAAGGCTACATCTGCAAATGCTTGCGAGGATACGAAGGCAACCCTTACCTCCCTGATGGATGCACAGGTAACGAACTTGAACTCGAATCCTGTTCTCTTGAAGCACACAGTTAGTTAATTGTTACTTGGTAGCCCATGATACTGGGCACACATGCAGTTAGAAACATTACATATTGATGAATGCAAATTGGGCACCTGAACAGATGTTGATGAATGCAAATTTCCGGAGTTGTACCCTTGCAACGGAACCTGCAGCAATAGGGATGGAAACTACGATTGCTTTTGCCCAAAAGGCACCAGAGGAGATGGGAAAGTCGGAAATTGCACAAAGATTCCTGAGAACTTCCCTTATCCTGCTCGAGTGGCTATTGGTGAGTAACTAATTAAGCGTTAATTAATTCTAGTTTCTCAAGAAGAAAAAAGGTTCTTTTATTTATTCTAATTTCTAAATGTTCTTAGTTCTTACTATTCATTATGTTTGCACAGACTTTAGTAAAATCATCTGTTGGACACACAGAATTCCCAATCCTTTCTTTTAATTAATATCATTCTCTCTGAAAATAAAATCATTTTTTCTCAACTGATGGTATCTTCTTCTGTTCCTCTTTCCTTTGTCTATACAGCAACTATCCTTGGCGTTGCTATTTTGGTAGGCGTTTGTTTCCTTACAATTTGGTACAGACAACATAGAAGATACATCAAAGAACAACACGAGCACAGAAAATACTACGACATGATGAATAATCACCTTCGAGTTTTCAGCAAAAAACAGATAGAAATTGCAACAAATAATTTTGATGAAGATCACATAATAGGCATTGGCGGCCATGGGAATGTGTACAAGGGTTTACTGGATAATAACATGGCTGCCGCCATTAAAAAGTCAAAAGAAATTGATGACAACCAAAAAGAGGAGTTTGTGAATGAAATTATCCTCGTTTCGCAGATCAACCACAAAAATATAGTTAAGCTATTTGGTTGTTGTCTCGAGGTTCAAATACCCATGTTAGTCTATGAGTTTGTTCCGAATGGGGCACTCTTTGATTTGCTTCATGGGAAGAGCAAAGATGCACCGATTTCTTTGGGCACTCGTCTAAACATCGCTTTAGAGTCGGCAGAGGCTCTGGATTATCTGCACTCCACTATTGCTCCCTCTATTCTTCACGGCGATGTCAAATCGGCCAATATTTTACTAGATGATGATTACCATGCAAAAGTCTCTGATTTTGGAGCATCAAATCTCCTGCCTATTGATGACGCACAGATTGTCGAGATTGTCCAAGGTACTCGTGGGTATTTAGATCCTGAATGCCTGTGCACTCAGATAATAACAAAGAAAAGTGATGTTTATAGTTTTGGGGTAGTTATTTTGGAGCTCATTACAAGGAAGATGGCAATATATGTAGACGATGAAACCGGTGAAAAGCAGCACTTAGCATCTTGTTTTGTTTCAAAATATAGCCGGGATAAACTTCATGACATGTTGGACGAGGAAATAGTGACCGACGATATGATGGGAATTGAAGCTCTTCATAAAATTAGTGAGCTTGCTGTGCAGTGCTTGAGATTCAGAGGAGAAGATCGACCGACAATGAAGCAAGTTGTTGAGAAACTACAGAACATATTGAGGTCTGGTAGCAGCCTGCCGAACTGGGAAACTGAACCCAAAGAGACAGACAGCTTGCTCAGGAAACCAACATTTTACTCTGCATCAGTTTCAACTACTTTTCCTAGTACTGACTATAGTACAGTACTGGAAATCGAATCTCGAATGGCAAGGTGATGCAGAACAAACTGAAACCAAATCATTATTTTATATGCCCAATCAAATCTTGAACTGTGTATGATCTTTTTTTTATTCTGTTGTATATGTCTTATGAAATTAGAGCAACTAGTTTCCATTGTCGTTTGGTTTCAGATGCTCTTGTAGCATGAATTACTTTGCTGTATTTTATAATTTTATTTGAGAAAAACTTTGTTGTACTTTTTTTATATGTGATTGTTCTAATTGAAATAATAGATAAAAAATAAGGAGGAAGAAAATAGGAGTTGTTTGGTCCCTTGTGACAGGTTCTGAGCCTTCAGTTACTGTGGACTGTGCGACACAAATTGCCAATGATAGTGTCAATTTTGCTGAGCCTTCACCGTTCAATTGGTGTGAAATTGCTCTTCGTTTCTAATAGGATTTGTGTAGTTGTTATCCTGTGCCATTTGTGTTTAAGAAGTGTAATTGGAACCATTTTTACAATGATTAATTGTTGGCTAGGTTCTGGAATTGTGACTGACGTATCACTATGACTTCGTCACTGATCAAACATTGCTCTTTGATGTAAGCCGACCGTTTCTGTTGTATTTTGCATTGCAATTTCTTTTAATTGTTTCTAAAATCCAAATCTTTGTAGGAAGTGGGTAAGAATAGAAAAACAGTGAGATGTAGAGTTTAAACACAAGATATATTGAAGAACACTTAAGAAATATTTTATTAACTCTCAAAATATAAATAAAGTTACAACCTTCTTATTTATAACTCTCACAACTTCACACTTCTCAACTCTCTCCATTCTTTTGTTGTTCTTCAGTTTCATCTGAACATTTCTCTCTTTTTCTTTTTGTTTCTTATTTTTCTCTTGATTACAATGAGCTAGAATATCTTTTCTTTTATAGCATAAAGAAGACCTTTGAGTTACAAGTATAATTAACTCTAATACATTCAATTTTACATCAAAAATTTCAGTTTTAAATACAAAAAACGTGGGAGCTACAGAAATGTGAGTTTGAAATAATTTAGGCTACTAATTTATTCAATGAACAAAGATTTCTACTAATTAATCTTCAGATTTATAAGTTGATATGTCAATGTCATAACTCCAACAACCTAGCTTGGACTTGTTCTCCTGAAATTAAACTCGGCCATTTACAACTCCAAAATCATTCATGATTTTCCTATATCTGGATAATTGTGCTTTGAATAAGTCAATAACTGTGCTGGTACAACACTGATCAGCAAGCCAAAGTGCCTGTTGATACTAGCATATAAGCCTTTAGTCCTTGTTATTTTTTTCTTATTTCTTACTAGAACATAAAATACAGTCTTTGATGATTTAATCAAATCATGTTGGTTTAGTCATACTCAATCTAGAGTTCTTGATAGCCTCATTTTAAATTTAATGTGGAGAAAATGAACGTTGTTTCTGTAGATGAAATAAATATGGATATGCCGGTTCCAGTAAAGCTTTGATCACAGTGACCTCAAAAGCTTATTATTATATATTAAGGCCTATTCTAACTGCGAACTTCCAAGTAGAGAGCAAACTTAATATATACATGCGAGCATTTCATAATTTCAGGAGGGTTTTTGCAGATTTTTTTATTTTAGTAAATAAAATAAATAAATATAGCAAATTAGCCACCTCTCTCCTCACTTTTGCGTTTATAGTCAGACCCGAGTTTGAAACTCGGGTCCGGTTTTTTTTTTTTTTTTGAAAACGTAAAAAAAAAAAAAAAAAAACACGGACCCAGTTTCAAACTTGGGTCCAAATATCCCATTTGCATTTTCAGCGCCTCCCATATGGGATAGGCCAGACCCGAGTTTGAAACTCGGGTCCGATAAATTTTTTTTTTTTATAAAAAAAAAAACCCGGACCGAGTTTCAAACTCGGTGTCCCGCTATTTATGTAAAAGTGAGGAGAGAGATAGTCAGTTTGCTATATTTATTTGTTTTATTTACTAAAATAAAAAAATCTGGGGTTTTTGGGTTCTGATGTTGGGCTTATATGCGGCCTGATCCGTCTAGAAGAAAAAATATTTTATGTCAAGTAATGATTCATATCGTATCTGATTTATGAAGATAATGATGTTTCCAAATTATTCTTGAATTTATGCTTCTTTCATTTAAGAATGAAATATTTTGTTAATTTTTTAACAAAGATATGTTTGTTTCAATTTTTGCTGAGGAAGAACAATTTGCAATATTTTGGTTTTAGTCAGAAACACTTCGCTTCTTTCATGTTAATATGTTATGCGCAGCGTACATATGAATGACTTCTATAGAGATCTTTTTGGAATTTGAATTGTAGAAATATTAACCAAATCCATCGGATAATTCTCTGAGGACGGCGGGATGTTTACCAAGTTTGTTTGGCACTTCATGGAATAACAAAAAATAGGAATAAAATTACTATTCCGATGAATTAATTTATCAAATGAATTTTAGACTAACTAGTTATATACCCGCGCGTTACAACAGACTCTTTTATTTAAACATTAAAATATTATAAGATAAAAAAAATTACATTGATGAGATTTTCTACATAGTATGAGTTAATGATTTATTGATTTATGGTAACAAAAGTGAATTATTCCAATATATATTATCACCATTAATTTCTTACCAAACATGCACAAGGTTGCTAAATAAAAAACTATATTATGGAAATAACAATATAGATGAGAAAGAAATGGAGAGAAAAAAGGGATCAATTGACGCGATTACATACGTTCAATCAACCAAAAATAAATATTATCCGTCTAATTGAGGGATAAAATTGGTATAACAAAAAATTACCATGACAAAAAATAGACCCTCCAATTCTTAGATGCTTTATATAATATTATAGATATAGATTAGAAGAGCGTGGAAGAATACTAATTCGGTATACCAAACTATAGGTGGTACACCGGATTAGCTCTCGTCGGAATAACGATTATTGTTTGATTATGTTATATTATATTATTATAGTATGATTATGATTATGATTTATTATTATTATATAATTATATTATGATCATGATTATAATTTATTATATTAATATTATGATTATTATTATATTATTATTTATTATTATTATATTATGATTATCATTGTTATTATTATATTATCATCACTACTAGTATTATTATATTATCATCACGGTTAGTATTATTATATTATTATGATTATGACTATGATTATTATTATCATGATTATTATTTGATTATATTATATTATATTATTATATTATTAAAATTATTATTATTTATTATTATGATTATGATTATAATTATAATTATATTTTTTATTATATTATGATTATTTTTATATTTTTATTATATTATTATGATTATAACTATGAATATTATTATTTATTATGATTATGATTATTATTTTATTATTATTATATTATCATTATTATTATTACTATTATTATTTTTTACTATTATTTTTATTATCATCATCATTGTTAGTATCATAATTATTCATATTTTAACTATTCTGATTAACAACTGTCAAATGATATTTTCGCTCTTCCGAATAGTCAAAAATATCATTTTTCTACCACTCTTCCAAAAAATATTATTCTATCACTCTTTTAAAATTATCATTCTTCCAAAACTATTTCTTAATTTACCAAACAAGTGTTTCCAATTCATCTTGGCCCTTAATGCCGGTGCTTGGAGGCTAAGTCAGTGTATCGGGTTTGGGGTTCAACCCAATAACCCGTTAGCATCGTGATGCTGAAAGGAGGCTCTCTGTGTGTTTAATTAGAGTCTCGAGGTGCTGTGTTGTGGGACCCAATTGCAAGCCGAAGTAGGGGCTCCTTGCGCGATTCTCCTTATAGTCTTATACAGTGATACCCTTGCTTATTTTCATCTCCTATTAGCCCGACGCGTTATCCTTGACCCCCACAAGCCCAGTACAGGAGTGCCCAAGTTGCAGCATGCTACAGGGTTCTGCGCCATTTTTAATCCCCGATTCCATTGTCTTTGTCGGCGGAGGAGACGACACGAGAGATGAGGGAAGAGCACCTGGTTTTAAATTTTTCATCTTTTTTCTCATGGATTGAACGTGGTGCACATGAGCCGACCCACACATCATATTTACTGAGACAATGATGTAGTGCGACAAGAGCATTGCCTTCTCTTGCCTTTCATTTTATTCGCTACTGAAAGATTAAAAGAAATCATTAACGGAATTTCTTCTTAAACAACTTTATAATTAAAACTGGGATTGTTTAAGTAAAAATTCCTCATTAACGCCTTTTTTTACACCATTTTTTTCAGTTTGGCATTGTCTTTTAAATTCTTTTCACATAATCTTCCACATAATTTTATAAAACCATTCCCAAAAAAATTGTTGATTATTGAAGAATCCTTGAAGGAATTTTTAGTTCATGATTTTTATAATTAAGTATTAATACCTCTTTAATATTTTATTAGCACATTTATTTTTGTGGGGGCGTTATTGTATTATAAATTTCTGATTTGAGAGTTTTGTGGTCTGAATTTAGGCTTTTAATTAGCGTGATTTTAATTTCACTTCAGACAGTCCTTAAATATCTTTTTTGCATGAGTTTTTATCTTATATTTTGTTATTTTTTTTCTATTTTGTATTCAACTTTCTTTGTGTCCTCTTCTCTCTTTAGGATGATGATAGAATCTGATGGGTCTCAGAGCCTCCCTTCTAACTGATTGGGATTCTTGTGCTTCATGCACTTGAGGCTCCCTTTGTCCCTTGCATACTCTTGGTTGTATTCTTTCGACATTTCGAAGGTAAACAGGGCTCAAACTTTTTTGTCTGGTTCACACTTATCTCAGGGAAACATCCTAATTATACAATATTATTCAGACAAAATTATGTCATGACTGAAAGGCTAGAAATTCGAGGAGGTTTTGATCGTATACATTTTGACTTCCCTGTCATGCTCACATTTTTCAGCAAACAATACCAAAAAAAAATGAGAATATTAACCTTCATCATGAAATACAAACAAAAAGTATAATTCAGGTTTCCGGATTTTAGCAATTCAACTGTGATTCTATTTGTTGAAGGATTTTAATGATTTAAAACTATTTATGAAAATATTGAAATAAAATTATTAAATGTGATTTATATTGTTTAACCTACATGTGTAAAAAGTCACAACATTTCAACTTTGTTTCTTTTCGAACGCTTGACAGAATTGCCAACTTTGATTCAACTTTGTTATTAACTTATTAATGATATCAAGGGCTTAAGGGCTTGTAAGTATTTTTCTTTTCTTTTTAAAAGAACTTTTGGTCCCCGTTGGAAATTGTCAGATATGTCATTGTTCATTACTTGTGTGTAGGAAAGGATATAGATTGTATGCTGCATTTTCGAATGTTATTATTCGTATTAGCAATATTAAATTGAATAATTAAAATATTAAATTGAATAATTAAAATACAGTACAAAATGAGCGGCGTAATAAAATCATTAACATAAATAATAGAGTAAATTACACAAATGATCTTGAGAGTATCACTATTTTATCAAATTGGTCCTTAAAATTTAAAAATATCAATTTGATCCTTGAAATATTAGATTGTTATTAAATCAGTCCATAACACACACTTTGAGCTTTGATAGTAAAATGATATTTTAAGGATCGGATTGCTACTTTTGAAACATTAAGAGCTAATTTGATAAAAGAGTGATATTTTAATTAAGGATCACTTATGCAATTTACTCTAAATATCAATTCAATAAACGTGAATAATTAAATATGCACCTATTTGGTATCTCCATAATATTTTTTTTACAAAAATGGTAATTTAAAAATGTTATCTTTGCTATTTGGTTTAAAATTTGACAAAATGCTCTTTATTCCTGATCCTTCCTCTTTGTTTATACCTAAATAATGAAAATTAGCAATCAACGCTATAAGGAGTTATTGACTTCTTTGGTTCAATGTAATTGTGTAAGCAACTCTTGACTAGTCACAAGTTAATAAGTGGCACATTACCAACATAAACAAAAGACACCTATGCCGCTATGCGTAAAGTTAAAATGCATTAACTTCTGACAGGTTGGAAGAGAGTTTGGCAATCTCTGTTGTCCCTTTCCATCTCTTGATGGAGGAACGAGGAACCATAACAACTCACAGAAACAATTCAAGATCTGGGTCCGGCTTCGTTGTCAGATTTATAATGGCCTAATTATGACATGCAATCTTAATCACTCCCTGGATTATTGATTTTTTATTGTAAAAAAATATTTAGGATTTAATTATGCTCAAAATATAAAGTTTTATAGACTTTTCTTCATCAATTTAATTATCTATTACTTTGAGCTTTATTTTATTGTTATTTTTTTTTTATTAGATAAAAATATATATTAAGATTTTCTTTTGAAAAGAAAAAAAAATGAGAATCGAAGGGTCCAATAATATCTACGCAGCAAGATGCGAATGTCAAAACTGGGAGAATATATATCTACTTCCTTGAATATCATAAATTTCCAACATAATTTTGTTTTATACCCTTTTTCTTCTCAGCTACATATATTGATATACAGAACAGCGATTTGTTGGTCCATGAGTCCAAATTTAAACACTTTAATTTCGACCGATCCATCATCAGTTTAATTATACTGTCAACACATCATGAGGAACAAAATCTTACATTTTTTTTATAATATTTATTACTACTATTAAATTGGGAGATAGTGCGGTGCTGCTATTAACAAGTAAAAAAGGCAATAAAAATGTATCTGAATTTTTTCCTATCCGAAACAGTAGTGAAAAGATCTTATATATTTTTATCAAAAAATTTAATATATATATACGATAAAATTAATTATTAAAATACGGTGTATACCCAGATTTTTAATATTCAGATAAAATTGAGCGGTTATTACCTATTGATTGAAACCTGAAAACAAAAATTTGGGATAGTAATATCAGTTTGTTCCCGCTACGCATAGTACTATAATGTAACTACTTTTTTTGGGTAAAGAAAAGCCAATGTGAGAATAATTTTTTTTATAAGAAAGATTAGAGTCAAACCCTCAAAATTCATAAATGCTTATAAGTGACCATTATTTGGATTTTAAACCTGTAATCTCCCGTATGAACGATATTGTATTTTGTCACTAGATCAAAGACTAATTGTCATGTGAGAATGATGTTGATATGCATAATTTTTTTAATTTGTAAGGCAACAAAACATTCATGTTAAATAAATATTTCATAATACAAAATTTAAATAAGAAATCCAAGATATTTTATCTCTCATTCATAAATGCATGAATTATAAAATGTATAATTTCTAAATTCATTTGAAATGAGATCAGAATGTCAAATTTAATATAGTATAATTTATTCAAAGCTACTAATTAACTTTATCACTTAATTTTTCGACCACTGCATATTGCGAAATTAGATAATCGTTATGGGCATTAGCTTTTACTGAATAAGAGAAAAATCAAATAAATCAGAATTCTAGCTTTCAATATTGGGGGGCATTATAAGTAGTGTAAGAAATGTATTCCATCTCTGAATGAAAATGAACAATGGAAAAATGCTTAATTTTGCACCTAAAAGAGTGAAGATTGTGCCTTTTATTTTGGGCCTCTATTATCAGTTTATCACACAAAGAGTGTGAGTGACGGTGGCACAAGTGGAAATACTCACGAAACAAACTTGAAACTTGTAAGTTATAATAATTTGTAGCATGCATTTCCGATTTTTAGTACACTTCATTTTGATGATATTTCCCGTTTAAGAAAGCTAAGTCTGCTTTAAACAAATTTAAATTGTCTGATTTGGATTGAGTCTAATCATGGCGAGTTCATTTGACATATAGTCAACTCGGATCATTTGTAAAGTTGATGGTCTTTGATGGATTATCAAATGATAATAAAATTTCATAAAATTTGAATGACCATCAATCCATAGGTAGAAGAACACATCTATAAATGTTTTTCTATTTTTAAGATTTTTTTTATATTTATTAGAGGTACATTATCAAAGTTATTAAAATAACCCATTGTCAATGGACCCCACTCTTAAAAAAATAACAAAAATAAGAAATAGATAATGTTACTCTCTTCTGTTTTATCTTTTTATACTTTACATGTTGCGAATATTCAATTGACGGTGATATTATATATCTTCATGCGATAATATATGTTATTTCATTGACAGGGATGTTGGAATTAATTATTATTAATTATAACATGTATGGACTTATATGTAATAAATATATATTATATAATAAATTATCAAATTATATCCGTTATGAAGTGATCAAATTTTGTATTATTAATCGAGTTTAATATGTGTCATGAGAAATTAGTCCTTTAATGTGTAGAATGTGTATTAATAACTTTATGATTTAGTGATGGTCTAAATTATATAAAGTTTGATAATAATATAATTATATTATTGGTTCCTGGAGAACACAATTATAGATAATTTTCTGATTGAGCAGTGAACCCGTTAAGAGGGGATTTGGATCTGATATAGATCCGCTAAGAAATAATTGCTGGCTCAGTTACGGGCGTCTATTATATACAGGAAGGTTGTTGGTTTTCGAAACCATTCTCTCATACTCTATTTGTTGGCATCTTTTTTGTTTTCCAATAGAAATTCATCTCTCAAGACAGAGTTCCAAAAGAGACGAAAATTGTCTGCGTCAGTCCTCTCAGTCGCTACATCGGATTAGAGGAAAAATCACTAGAAAGCTTAAAGGAATATGGTGATCAACGGAATTGTCTCTCTGAAAGATCGACAGTATAAATTAAGATAATCTAATTTATAATTAAGAAGTTCACTAAATAATCACGGCCTAAAAAAATTCCAACAAGGGACTGTTGTTGAATTCATGGCAACCGAATTTGTCATAACCAACAGTGATATATCACACCAAACAAACACATAAATAGTACGCTAAATAAGAAAATTGGACGCCACGTTGCCACCACCTTAGCATAAGTATTTTACAAATAAATATTCAAAACAACAAATAAAATTGTCGATTTTCGACATAACTGATGCTTACACGAAAGTGTAATTCTCAAGTTCGTATACAGTACAATTAAAATTTTGGAAAAATTGAATATATATCTCTCAATACATTTCAAGTTTGATATTTACTCTTTCAAATTTAAAAATTAGATATTTATCCCTCAAAATATTTAAATCTTGGATATTTACCAATAAGTACTATTATCCTCATAGAAATTAAATTATAATAGAACAAAAATATCCTTTATTTTTGTTCCCGTTATTTATTTAAATCTACAACAGTCTCTTTAAATAGTCTTGTCCTTTATATTTTCATAGATTCCATGAGCTCGGAAAAGAGTAATCAGCAACCTTCAGTGTAACCATTAGCCTCCCTGAAAGACTAATCGAGCTCCAACAGGCTCCCAAAGATACATATGACCGGATCTTCTAGATCTTGACTTGAAGAAAAAAATATATATTTGTTGAGAGTTTCCGATTTGAAATGTGGAAGAAATTAAAGTTTGAAATTCATATTATTTAACTTGATCAAATGGTAAAGATAAGATTAACGCTTCTCAATTTGCTAGATCTCAGCGAAATTGAGACGAGTTGTTAACTAATGGAGGGGTATTTTTATCCTTTTATAATTTTAATTAATTATTAATTTATTTTTTATGAGGATAATAGTAGTTTTGGATAAATATCCAAAATTTTAATATTTTGAGGGATAAATATTCAAATTTTAAATTTGAAGGGATAAATATCCAAATTAAAATATGTTAAGAGGTATATATCCAATTTTACCTAAAATGAACTTCATTCTTTCATCTTTTAATTGGACCCTCAATTTGTGCAAACGAATTCGAAAATTTTCAAGTTTTTTTAGTCAATTGATAATACTTCTGAATAAACTTAAAAAAAACAATTTTACTATAAAGAAATTCCATTTTTAGAACATTAACTGAATATGAAAATTTACACATCAGATATAATGCCAAAAATTGATACAAATTACTCTGTCATCAATTAATTCAATTTTAACTCAAAAAAATGAACAAAGAAAAGAGGGAACCCAACTGAGTCACGCCACAAGCATTGCTGAAAAGCATGCAACATTGAAAGAGACATTTGTGATTTTTTTAGCTGATTCTGTTGTATTTTCTCATTTGACAGTTTCTTCTTAGTTTGCAAATCTAATCTGGTAACAGGACAAATGTGAGGCTTCATTCCTGAAAAAGCACAAAGAAAAGTTACCCCGACATGGGATTCACAGGGAAATTGTACGGAGAAATTTGTTTTGCGTTTATTTATGAACACATTTCTCTGCATATAGTTCCAAACTGAATAGTCAAAACTATGTTTATTTCGTTAAAAAGAAGCGCATCTGATGCTGACCAGTTGCATTCGGTTTTATCTAATTTTATATGTTTTCTCCAAATCCAGAGACAGTGTCAATTCAATTGTCACTTTAAAACAGTATATTATATTCTTTTATTTTATGATATTCATGCGTTTTTTTTTAAAATGAAGTTTGTTAGTGTGGTATTTTTAAGGAATGCTTAACTACCAATACTTCAGATTTGATAATAGATCTTTAAATAAATTAAAAAATAAAATAGAAAGCCTACAGATTAACTATGTTTTAATTTCAAGCAATTTAAGTGCCATTAATACTCCATCAAAACTCATTAAATTTAAATCATTGCAAATGTTAATGTAATTTCGATGGACTTTGGATCTTAGTATGCTAATCGGTCAGATCAGATCATTATTTTTTTTTTTTATCCCAACCCAATCAAATATGGATAAAATAAATAAATAAATATTAATTTTATATATTTTTGATCAATTAATCTCAATTAATATATAATTGATCAGTGTGTATACAAAATTTAATTATATGTTAAATTATGAAATAAAAACAAGAAAGTCACAATTAAATGAGAAGGATCATGTCAACCCGAACCCAATAAAACCCGACACATCAAAAAAATTATTAATTCATATCTCATAATTTATCCCTATATTATTTTGTGTTGGGTCAAAAATTAAAACCTCTATTTTTGTTATAATATTAAATAATACTCAAATTATATGAAATATGTAACACAAATAATTAATATAGTCTTAGTCATTATATTCAAGAAACATGTTTGTAAAAAATTTCTATTTCAATTCGTTTTGAATATGTTTGACAATTGCAAAAGCGCAAACAAATAGGTGCCATTTAAACCCAAATCAGTATGCATTAGATTTAAAATCTAAACCATACTTTAAATTTGAAGAAAACGCAGTATTCAAGTTTCAGTTTTTGTGAATCCAATAAGAAAGTCCCCTCCTAATATAACAAATTGAGCAAAGAGAGATAAGAAGATTACATTTTACACAAGAAACATGTCCAACTCTGCTGAACTTGACAAAAGAAAAACAACACCAAGAGTGAATTTAGATTATGTTTGCAAAAATAGGTTATATCCCTTTGCAATTTCTTTATTTATACTCATTTGTAGATACTCTCTCCTTCCAAATTCCGTGAACAAATAAAGCACAGGAAACTAAATCAATCCATATACGTATTAACCCAACAATACCTTTCCAAAAATATATATATATATTAAAGAAAAAAAGAAAGAAAAAATGCATCCTAGGTCCTCCCGTCACCTCTGTTCATGTCTACCCGTGATCCAAAGAAGAGTTCTCCTAGCAAAAGATGGCGCCTCATCAGCCCTAGAAATCGGAACTGTGCTATTCTCGCAATTTGCCGATTCTACATCCCAATCCACAACGCTCCCGCTCTTGTCCCATGTCGAAACATTGTATTCTGATTCAGTCAGAGGGCTGCTATTTCCAATTTTTGATTTTGAATTCAGCTCAATTGGTAGTCGAAACGATAAAGACCGCCTTGAGTTTGCCTCCGGGACCGATCTCTCCTTTGTTCTAAGCCATGTTTTTGACATGGAGAAGCTCTCCTTTGTGTTGAGTTTCTTACAAACATCGGCATTTCTGGGCCTGTCGCCAATTTTCATATTTCGGTCGAATCCTTTGAACCCTTCTCTCCTCGAATGGCAATCGCACTCTGACATGGCGGCTCGATGGCTGGGTCTCTTGACCACCGGTGTTTTCTTGGGAGGTTTTATCGGAACGCGTAGCGAGGACAGTTCATCCATGACATACTCATAGGTACCCATGGAGTAGCACCTCCTCTGATCCAAAATTTTGGTACCAGTTTCAGTACCGGTACCAGCATCATTGCTACTCCCTTCCCCCAAAGCCACACTACTTGTTTCCACACTTCTAAACTTACCAAGTTTGACTTGGACAATTTTTGCTTCACTAGTCTCCTCCTTTGTATCATCATTGTCTATACTCTTTCGCAAACCGTCATTGCCAGGCATCCCCAATTCATCGTCCCCGAGAGAGGCCGGACGGGTATTTCGCACACTCTCTTCTGGCTGAAACTGTACCAATTTCTCTCGAACTCTCACTGCCCGACTCCAAAACAAAAACCAGGGGGAGCAGCTGTTGGAATAGTCTACTAGGCTTCTTCTACAAAGGGGACAAGTTGAGTGCGACAACAACCATGTATCAATGCATTCCAAGTGAAAAGCATGGCTGCACTTCGGCAAGAGCCTCAATTTATCATCATGGTTGAATTCGCAAAGGCAAACCGCACAATCAAACGGGTCTTTTAGGCCGATTATGGCCTTGTAGAGAAAAACTGGAAGAGTGTCTATAAAAGACTGATCTACGCCTGAGTCATGGAGGTCGAACAGCTGTTGTAATTGGCCTTGAAAGGCCGTGGTGGAATTGTCGAACGAATCTTGCGTGTCTCGTACATTTGGTTTAATTAGGTACCTTACAAGGAGGTGGAGGAGGCCAGAGATGAAGAAAATTATTGCTAAAATCAGAATTATTAGGAGGATACTTGGGCTTATTTTGTTTTGTGAGTTTGTGGGGTCAGAGATAGGAGGCGGGGGTGGTGTTAGAGTGGTATCATGCAATACCCAATTCATGATTATAGGCGAAGGTCAAAACTTACATGGATTTTGTCTTGTGCAAATCATGGTTGCGGTGTGGAAGGAAACGCATGACACTTGCCGGAGACAGATAGAGAGAGAGAGAGAGAGAGAGAGAGAGAGAGAGAGAGAGAGCGCGCACTGAGTTTGTCTGAAATATAGCAACTAATATACAAAGTGGAGAGTTTTTTCACACGAAGAGGCTGCTCTCTGTTCTCTGATACAGAGGTTCCTTGAATCTTAGGTTCCTTTCTCTTATCCAGAGATATGGTTTTTGTTGATTCCGCAAGAAAAGAAAATTTATGAAGGTCAAGGCGTGGTAGAGGGGGGAGAGTTGCTTGCCTGTGCTATGTTTTCAGAGAGAGAGAGAGAGAGAGAGAGAGAGAGAGAGGTTGAGATCCTTAATGAGTGGAGAAGTAAATGGGAAGGAAACCAAGCAGATGGAAAAGAGAGATTAATTGGATGGATTAATTGCAAGGGGGAAGGGGGAGGTGAGCAAATACAATGCAACCAAGGAGTGTATTTAATATTTTTGTTCGCTTGCTTCTTGGGTTTATTTGCATCTATGACCCTGTTCTTTCATTTAACCATCTTTTTGTTCTAATTTATTAATTTTGTGAACCCACTACTGTAACTTGTCAATGTCGTTTGCTCCAGCAGGCAGCAGCTAATGTAATTGTTTAACAATTGGATGATATGATAGTTTGATATCTCATAGTTTATTAACAATCTTACAATACATGTTTCGTCTTTTTCGGTCCGTTTAAATATATGACCCTGGATTTATTTGTAATTGATTTTCATACTAAAAAATTGATAAGACGTAAACACTAAACAATACCTAATTATCATTGAGTAATGATGTGTGGTTTTCTATATTAATCAAGTAATGATTTTGTTCATTGATTGAATCCAGTAATATATCTAAATAAAATATCCGATTAATGAAGCAAATTGGAGATCCGTACAAATATATAATTAACAAAAAAAAATGTATTTGAGATATAAAGTTTCTTAAGTTCTCCAAGTTGCTTAAATTGAACAGTTGACGTGTCCCCTTTAAAATCATCAAGATAACATCTAGATTTACTTCCAAAAAGTTAATGGAGAAAATTTTAGCAAGGCTAGTAGTCCAAATGGCAGAGACAATTGTTGAAAATAATTAAATTCACGTTCAATTTTACAGTACCAATTAATTAACAATTGCATTTTGCCTTCGTCTCTCAGAATCTAATCATTTCAAATTAAACAGATCTGGTTGTATTTGTTGCATTAAATTTTACTGTCAAGACAGAAGCGGTTGGAAAGACCTTTTATTCTCATATAAACATTTATGGTTGGCATTTCAAATTTTAATTATGACACGATGCAGGTGAACTTCCACATTACAACTTGTCATTTCAAATTATAATTTTGAATTATTTATTTTGCTTTTTTAACGTTTTGGAAGAAGATTGTTCAAATGCCTTGTAAATGATTTACGTATTGACCTGTATCAATTT
The DNA here is from genome assembly GCA_037127355.1 of Schoenoplectus tabernaemontani. Taxonomy (NCBI): domain Eukaryota; kingdom Viridiplantae; phylum Streptophyta; class Magnoliopsida; order Poales; family Cyperaceae; genus Schoenoplectus; species Schoenoplectus tabernaemontani. The sequence continues at coordinate 26,146,810 of CM073750.1, forward strand.
TTTTAAACCGCATTGAAAAAGCTGGACATCAATTATCGTAACGCATTAGGAATTCAGAAATAATTCGAAGAAGTCTAAATTTCATAATTTATAATTTATATGCAATACAGATATGTGGAAAAAAATATTTCAGCGATTATTATAATATCTATAAAATAATAGATATTTGTAGAAAGCAAACGAAAAATTTAAAATTTCGTTGAATAATATAGGTCTAAAAAATCACAAGTTCGCTTATTTTAATAATAAATGAATATCTTATTTTATTCGTATTTTAAACGAGGATAAGGTGACGCAATAAACTTGAGCTTTATTTTTAAAAATATTTATGAATATCTAATATATAAACATAACATAAATGCACATGGATGCATTGATTCCTCGTTGCATGGTACATGCATGGATAATTTTTTTAAATTGAAGAGATTTTTTTGTTGGAAATAAGCAGTTCAGACTTTATGACCAATATCCATTGATTTATCTTTGACGCATCAACGGATATAATCTTTTTGTAATATAAAAATTATAGAAGGACATGCGCCAAGTGAATTCGGAAGGAAGGACAGGGCACTAAAATGACGATCACGATTTTATGTGAATACATTATTCTACAAATTAATGCACTGTTTAAATTTACCTTTCTGCCACAAAATTACTCGTGTGATGATAGGGGTGTCAATGTGTCAAGTCGAGTCGAGTTGGATCATATTATTTTATTATTTGTTTGTTTCAATTTGAATTTGACTTGTCCGGATTACGGGTTGATCCGATCCGACCGTGTAAAATAATTAAATATTTATTAATTATTTTTATAATTTTTTAAGTAATTAAATATTAATTAATTTATAGGAATCTTAAAGTGTATATTTAAGCTTATTAGTACTAAATTATAAAATTATTTTAAAAAAACATAATTAATCAGGTCGGGTCGGGTTGACCCGAACCCGATCTGATCCGATTTGCATAAAAAAATTAAATTTATATCCGACCCATTTATCTTCGAGTCACGTTGGATTAGATAGAATTTGAGTCGGATCGGATTAACCCGTCAGGTCGGGTCAATAATTGACACCTTAGTCATGAGACGCCGTGATTTTGATTTTATTTGATATTCATGACAGACGAAAATGATACTTATATATTTCAATAAAATTAATACATTTCTATTACTTATATAGATCTGTGTCTATTCAGAATCACTTGAATTTGATCAAGTACTCGTAGAGGTAATCGTTAATTAATCAATCTGTGCTCACATCATACGGACTTTTCTACAAATTATCTCGAATTTACAGGGAGACTTTACAAATTATTGTTTCTATATAAATAATTTAAAGAAACTATCTTCGAATCTAATTTTTTCCTTAAAACATTTTTTTGTGGTTCTCATTTGCTTAATATTACCTTCCTCTCATTCTTTACATTCCTTCACTTACGCCCAAGTTGATTTTCATATTTTAATTTTCAGTTTTCACAACAAAATATTAAAATTTTCATGATTTAAAAAAGTTAGCTTCAAATTTGTTAAATAATATGTGTGAAATATTTATTTAAATACGATGCAATATCTAAAAAAGCACTCTTCAAAAACTTCAATCATAAAAATTATACCCTTTTAAATTTTAAATACCATCTAATTGCTTCGCTTTTAATTTATGGCAAACTCTGTTGTTTTGAATTATAAAAACTATGCTAATCTTTAAATTTATTTTATGAACATAATAATTAGGAAATTGAAATTTATAACTCTAAACCAAGTTTTTAAAAAACTTCATTTTAACCATTTAAACTCCATTTTATCTTCATCAAAAAATTTAATGTTAAGTAAAAAAAACTTCGTTTAAATTATTAAAACAGTTAAAAGTCGTTAAATAACTCCGTTTTAACTCAATATTATTGTCTTACCGTTAAAATCCGTGAAATATATATTTTTTTAAAAGCTTATTCTAAACGTATATATTTACTTATTAGATCTTCGTATTTTATTCATAAGTTAAAAGTTCCAACTTATTTGTTCGCTGAATTTAATTAGTTGTCGGATTTTGAAACTAATAAGGATGTTTTTGAGAGTTAAATTAATATGACATGATATTTCGTAAAAGTAATGATTATATATTTAAAAGTGGACCTCTCTAATTATATGTTCTCATAGAACTAAATAAAAAGAGCCACATATATTTCATATCTCAAAGACATCTTACATTGAAACTTGAAGCAATTATAATGTATTTAGAATTTAAAAGGGTATAGAATTTTTTTTATGCTTGAAGTTTTTTAAGAGTCATCTTTCAGATATTGTATTTTTCTAAAATAAATATTCTTACATAATATTTTAAAATAATAATTCAAACTTTTTAATTTATAAAATTTTAAAAATTATAAATATGTTTATTACAAAAATAAAAAAAATGTGTTAATGTATGAAAATGGACTTCCAAATGGGACTCATGAGGATATTGTCGAAATTTTTAAATACAAAGATAGTATTTTTATAAGAAAAGTAATTTGTAAAATGTCTCAAATTTTTATTTTCTCTGATCTTAATAATTATTTCGCAGTTTGTAGATATGGTATGGTCATTAAATAAATTTGTTGTTGTCAATTAAATATGCCGGTTTCGCTGCTTTCCTCTGCGGGGTCCACCTGTCAAGGTCCGCGCACACAGTTGTTAAAGTCGGAAACCGCCTCAGAGTATCACAATTTGTTAATTAAATAAAGAGGTGAAGGTTTCTGTGCGATGGATCTTTGACTTTCAGATAAAATAAGTTTGTTTTTATCTTTTGCGTCAAATCCAAGGCAAATTAAATTCTTAATTCTTCTTCCCGTTGTGTTGTTTTCCACTAGACCACTACAAGTTCTTAGAGCTTGGAGTTGGGAATTGCCAAACACACTTTGACCAAATTTATCATAAATTTTTAGTAGTACCTATTTAGGATTAAATTTTACATATTATAAAATTAATGATATATGTTTCATCTCTTCCACCTCCTATCATTTTTCTATCTCCTCTTATAATGATAAAAGTGTTTCATTTTCTTCATTTTCTCCTTAATTTTAGATTTAATTTTCTATTAATTTTCTCTTTTATTACGTTGGGGAGAATATATCCTAAAAGAGATAATATAGAAATAAGATTTTAGCCTCTCACAACTTTTGTCTTCTATCTTTATTTTATAACAGTACAATCCTATTTACGTTGGGGAGAAATCTTGTGCAGTTGTGCAAGTACTTATAAAAATGAAAAAAAAATTGAGTATGCATCTTGTTTATTTCTTTTTATGGAATCACAAATGAATTACAGTATGATCATATATAAAAAGCTGATATGTCAAAAGTAAAGAAATATATTGGTTGTGTTTAATAAGGAATTTTATTTTAAAAATTAAAGGACGTTTAGAGCGCAACGGAAGCTTTGACATCAAAAGATAGAAATAAGAGACTCATTATTGTTCACACGTCTTTTACAAAAAGACCTATTTATAACTTAAATGCCAATTGTGTCTTTTACAAAAAGACCTATTTATAACTTAAATGCCAATTGTGTACCACGCCAATGTATAGGAAGGTGTTTCTAGTCAAATGAGGCGCAGAAAAGTGTTTCTAGTCAAATCTATTTATCGTGGATGACTGAATACTAACTAGGGTTTCTAGTATATATAATTGCATCTAAAATGCGGTAGTAATAATTTTTTGTAGGCATGTTGCCTTTGTATCAAATTCAATACATAGAGATTGGAGATGTGAAGTAATTGCATGCGGAGGGATCACGTAGGCATGTAGGCGAATGGATTAAGCTCGTTTGACGTTGAAAAAGGCTTCATTCGAGCCTTTTCGCCATCATAATTCATAGTCATAGGACCCCTTTTTCCTTACAAATCGTGCCGAGAAAAAGCCGAGTAGAGTCTCATTTGTCTGTGGCAGTGACCAGCTGCCAACCAGGTGGGCTCTTTTTTTTTTTTTTAAATATACATACAGTGTTGATTATAAATGTATAAAAATTAATTAGGTTCGGATATCATTTGATTTAGAATAATAAAAAAAGATCATCAAAATTTTCATTTGATCTAGCATAATTTTTTTTTAAATATGAAATTTTAAAAAATGCATCCACACGAAAATGAACAAAATTAATGGTTCGAATTGGAAATTTAAATATTATATTTTAAAAAATACATTAATTGCATTGGATAAGACTAAAATTATGGCACTGGATTCTTTCTCTACTTCAAAAAAGATAAAATCGTCCAATAACAATATCAATTGAGAAATATATCGAGTAGGCCAAAAAAAAAACACAGAACCCAGAACCTAAATCCCCATTGTCTCTCTATCTTGCCATTTTCAGTTCATTACATTCTCTTATCGCACCTTTCGATTTTTGAGTGAACTGTAAACCCCATACACTCTGTTTTCAACTTAGTAAGAAGGAATTACAAGGTATTTTTTATAAAATAAATAATATTAAAAGTAAATAAATAAAAATGATTGGCTTTCATTTTCATAAAAAAAAAACAAAATGATATATTGAAATAATCACATATTGTATAAGATAAATCAAACTGAAATTAGATATATACGATTTCATAAATTAAAAACAGAATTCAGAAAAATTATGGTAATCAATGACAATCAATTTTACACCATATAAACTTTAACCGCGTCGATCGAATTAAAAAAAATGAAATAATGCACAAAACTACCAATCTAATATAACAAAATCTAAAATCAAATGCACAAATACATAAGTGCTTCAACAAATGCGTCAAAAATCATCCTCCGAACATGCTAAATATATGCAAATAGTACAAATTAATGTGTTAAAATCAAATTTGAAATATAACAAACATCCGAAAATCATACAATATGACAAAATTAAACTCATAATATGATAAATATATGCAAAATATACAAATGCGCCAAAAAAAAATCAAACTTCAAATATGCTAAATATATGCGAAACATACAACTATATCAAAATTATTCTTTGAACACGCTAAATATATGAATGTCATACAAATATGTCGATATCAAATTTCAAATATACCAAACATATGAAAATCAAACTTTAAAATATTATGATTTATAATCATTCAATTATGTCAATATTATTCCCCCAAACATGCTAAAGATATACAAAATCATACAAATATGTCAAAATCAAACTTAAAACATACCTAACATATGAAAATCATATATCTCCAAACAATTATGTCAAAATTATTCTGAAAGTATGTCAAATATATGAAAATTATATAATTATGTCAAAATCAAACTTTAAATGTAGTAAACAATTGGAAATCATATAAATACGCCAAAATCAAACTTCATATATGCCATATAACGATCACCCGAGCTGTTGCTAGTTTCTTTTGTTCTTGAAGTCCCATTGGGGCTCGTCTTACAATGAATAACTTACGGTTTATGGTTTGTGGCTTATGGACTTATGGTTTATGTTTATGTGGTTTGTTTCATTCATATTCTACACAACGAAAAATAGACACTTGACTCAATTTCAGAAAAAAAAAAGATGGCTATTTAGCCAATTTTAATCGACGGGAGTACACAGAAAAAGATAAATAATCAGATAATATAAGATATCGAAAGTGTTTACATGTATTCTCTTTATTAAGTTTATTTTCTATATTTTTTAGAAAAAATACATGTTCCTATCAATTTTGACAGATATATTATTTTACATATATCTTTATTTAGAATTTGAGCCTGCTTTTTACGTAGAGAGACAAAGCTCTTCGTTATACATATATGCCATGCTTGCAACTCTCTTTGTTTTCTGAATTAAACATTAGCATAATTAACATAATGTTCTGATTATATATGAATGACAAGAGATTAAATGGATTAATATGTTTATGTTCCGGGGGAAAAGGGCCAAAATAGAAAGAAGGGCCGATACATATTTTTGGCATCTAAATATTACATTTCATAATTATTTATTACATTAATTTGGAATTTTATCTTATTGCGTGTGATCTCAATTATATGGTCCTCGGACATTTTTTTCCGATTTTTTTTTTTGCAAAACTAAATTTTATTCCGCCATAACCAATAATTGAAAGTCTTAATTAAACAGTTTAAATGGGTCCAAGCTGTGGTCCGTGCGAAAAATAGTAGAACCAACTTTATTCTTTTGTGTTACGAAATACTAAGCAAAATTTTATTGATGATATGACATAAAACTTCACATGTTAATGTGCAAAAGATGTAATGACATCTAACTCTCCTCTCTTTTTTTTTGGGTTAAAAAAGGGCAATTGATTTATAAAATTATAAACTTGTTTGTTTGGATTGAGAAATGCCATGTGTTAGGTGTACTTTTGATATTGTTTTGCTACTCGTCAGTTATAGTAGTCTATAAAACTAAACAATTTCTTTTTCAAATTATTAATTGACAACTAATTGTTTCAAAATATACAAATTTCAACATAAAATCTGTCTAAATCACAGAATTTATAAACTTTCATACTTTTCCATTTTAACTATTTTATTATCAATACTATCTGCCTCTATTCCAATCAGGCTTGCGGGTATAATATGAAAAGGACGAGAAATTGCGCAATATTATTACACATAATTACATATTTGCATACTTCCAACAGGGATTAAAACACAGGTGAAACCACAGAAGATCTGACTCAGATTTACAAAAAACTGTGCATCAATGTCCCACATTGGAGTTAGCGGGGAAGAAGCTTCCAATTTCTTGAGATTGCAATTTGCAGCATTGTCTATTTGTCTAATTCACTAATTGTCTCTTCTTTTGGTTGGGGCTGAAGCTTTGAAATTTGAGCAGTGGTTGGCACCATTAAATGAATTCTTTAACGTCAAGTGCTGTATTTTGGGTTTATAAACTCTGAAACTCACAACAAACACCGTTCAAAATTCAAAATCCAGGTTTCGGCCACCCACACGCCATAAGAATTCTTATCATCTGCCGCGTTGCACCATGTAACGCGATTTTGATGTCGTTCGATGCGTGTGAGATTCATACTTCACCAATCTTAAAGAAATCTTTGTGAATCTAACGGTTGTCGATTGTGCTACTTGCGTGCAGCGCTGCAGAGGATAGCGATCCCACGCCATAGTCATATAAAAGCATCCTTATAAATTGGTTGATTGGGGATTTGTTTTATTTCAGATAAGAGGATAAGAAAGGGTCCTCTTAGAGTCCGGTCGGATGCAGAATTTTAATCGGAGGAATAATTGTCGAATTGTAATAGATTATCGGGTTCAAACTCATTAACTAATTAGGTGCTAAATAAAAATAATAATAATTTAATATATATTATTACATAACAAAAAACTATCAAAATAATATTCTTTTATATATTAAAAATAACAACAAAATAAAACTCAAAGTAATAAATAATCAAGTTGATAATAAAAATATTTCACTTTGGAACTTTGTATTCTAAAATCTTTGTATAATTATTTCAATGCATAATATTAGATTTTTTTCTCAATCAAAATAATGAAATAATTTAAGAGAATAAAATAATTTTCAGCGAGAAACAAATTATCAAAAACATTATTTTTCAAAACTTGGAGAAAGATCTGTCCCCCTAGATACCTCTAGGTCCTCTGATTGGAGCCAGAAAGAAGAAGAAAAAAATGTGAATGGATCAGGGTCATGTGGGTCCTGACTTGCTATAATTTCTGGCAGTTGGCATTGACCACATAAAAGTTAGATAATCAGGTAAATACTTTAATTGACTGTTCTTTGTTTTTGCTTGCTTTATGATCAACCTAAACCGATGTGCCAAGTTGAATTCTTTGTCATTGCTAATTTAAGCTCTCTATAAAGTATATTTTTTTTAAATAAAGAACTTGCGTCGTCACAATTTTAAAGCGTCATAACAGTTATTCTCCCCTTCTTTAACATGAATCGAAAGTCTAATCTCTTAAATGAGTTAAATCGTTTTCAATGAAGGTTTGATAGAACCAAGTGAGGATATTAGAGGGTGACAGTGCCAAGGCTTGATAGAAAATCCAATCCCTTAGTTCGAAAAAAATTATAAGTTAACATTCCTAGTACGTTATTAATATTTCTTTCAGAAATTTTATATATGTGTGCTGTTTTTTTAAAGAACAAATTAGGGTTTTTCTTCATTCTATACTTAAATTGAAAAGTTTACAACAGACTATAACCGAAGGGGAATAAAAAATAATTGTATATTTCGAGGGACTATTTTCAAAATTAGGAGTTCAAGCCAACTTATCACGAGAAGCAAGTCCGGAGAACTCCTATAATAACGTCATATATATAGAGAGAGTGTTTGTATATTGTGTCTATTATACTTTCTAGTAGCACTTCGGCCGAAACGCTATCAGTCTAAATTTTAATTTTTCATTTTTGAAATTTCAATTTAAGTAGCTCAATAAAAATTTATATCATAATCTTATAGAATACTATTTTTATCGTATTTGGAGTTAATTTACTATGCTTAATGATTTTTAGAAAGTAAGTATTTTTGACATACAAATATTATTATTATTTTTATTATTTTAGGACTATCTTTTAAAAATTATTAAGTATAGTAAATTAATTTTAAACATGATAAAAATTAGTATTCTATAAAATTATGATATAAAAAATTTATTGAGCTATTTAAATTAAAATTTTGATAATGAAAAATTAAAATTTGGACTAGTAGTACTGGAAGAACAATAGACAAACACACACACACTCTCTCTCTCTCTCTCTCTCTCTCTCTCTATATATATATATATATAAGGAGTCCTTACGGTGTTTCGCAAAGCAATTTTTTTTTGCTTCAGTTTCGAATCTCATATACCGAGAGCTCAAAATATCAATCTAATTAGTCCACAATAATCTACATATTGAAAACTTATTGAATATCAAATTTTACTATTTTTTGAGATTTATAACTATTTTTTTCAATTTTTAAAAAATGTACTTTATTAGGTGCACCTATCATTATTTTACTATTATTTTTGAGATATTTTTTAAAAATCATAAAAAAATAGTTAGAAAGCTCTAAATGTAATCAAATTTGATATTCCATAAGATTTGAATATGTAGTTTATGTTAGTGAATTATATTGGCAATTTGAATTTGAATTTTATGAAACTTTTTTAGGCCAAAGCAAAATTCTTTTTGCTTCACGAAGCAACGTAAAATCTCCCTATATATATATAGAGAGAGTAAATATATCGTGAGCTTAAGCTCACTGAGGTCTTCCGTGAGTTTAACTCAAAAAGTACATCAAATTAGCTCCAAATTTTAATTTATCATTCTCATTAAATTGTTTATATGAAAATCTTGTGGGATGCAAAAATTTTGAGTGTTTTGAGCTTTTTAATTCATCATTTTTATTTTTTAAAATAATGTTCAAGTATTGAATATATTATTATTATTATTAGAGCTGATTTATAAAAATTAAAAACTATGACTTAAAAAGCTCAAAACACTCTAAATTTTTACATCCCATAAGATATTCATTTAAAGAATTTAATGACCATGATAAATTAAAATTTAAAGACGATTTAATATTTTTTTGAGGTTAAGTTCACTGTTTACTATATATATATATATATATATATATATATATATATAAAGGAATGGCCCCGCCATGATTTTATGCTCACCTTACATCATTTTTTGCTAAACGGCTCCATACAATCGTAGTCTCGCAACTACGTTAACAACAAATTAAAAAGTACCTTGGCTATTAGATTAAAGGATGAATTTCTTAAATAAGATGACTATCATTTTGTATTTTTATCTGGACAATTATAGGCGGATTCAGTAAGAATGCGGTCAATATCCCCCATTTTTATTTAATTACATATTAAAAGTTTGAATAACTTTTAGTATTATATTTGTATTTTTTTTAGAACATTTCATCTTTGAATCAAATAAAAATATGAAAATTATTCTACGATTGAACGTAGTTAAAATTATTGATTTGGATGTGATCATTTTACCATTGAAAATATGAAAATCATTCTACCATAGAAAATTTTTTAGGGGACGGATCTCTCATGATGGTTGTTTTGACAATTTTGACAATGAATTTTTAAAAAATTCAGAAAAATTTTAAAAATAAAAAACATTTATAGACATGTTCTTTTACTTATGGAATGATAGTGTTTCAAATTTTATGTAATTTCATTATCGTTTAACAGTCCATTAAAGACTTTTAAATTAAAATAATTATAAATTATATAAAATTTTGATTATTTTTGATGGACTATTAAATAAAAATAAAATTATATAAAATTTGAGATACTAAATATATATCTATAATTTTTTTCTATTTTATGATTTATTTCATATTTATTTGAAAATTCATTGACAAATTTGTCAAAAATAACTCATTGTCAAGGATCTCTCTCCAAAAAAAGAAAAAAATCCTGGTAAACAATTCATAATGATTTTCACTAGTACGAAAGTTTATCAGATGATTTTATTTATTTGTCACTTTATACAAAATGATAGACGGTATTATTAAAGTGACAAAATATAGTTAGCTATAATTGTCCCGTTTGACAAATGTAGTAGAGCTGATTTAAGTGATTTAAGATGCTTTAATGCACTAAACAAAAGTGATTTAAGGAAGGTGAACTAAGTTAAAGCATCTATGAAGGTACTTTAAAGTTAAATCATTAATTTGTCTTTCTTATGAGACTGTTAATTTAAATTTCTTCATTTATTTACATCATCAAACATCACTGTTTTAAATTAATTTAATATTTACTTTACTTTCATCTTAACCGCTTGCTAAACGGAGAAAAAAAATACATATCTTAGACAACTCAGTGGCATTTGAAAATTGTATTACTACGACTCTTCTATCATTAGCTGAACATTATTTAAAGATATCACAGTTTAATTTAATGTCGCATTGTCGTTATGCGAAAATTGAAACGACATGTCAGGAGTGACATCGCAGATTTTTTTTATTTTAGTAAATAAAATAAATAAATAAATAAAAATGATAAGATTATGTCAAAAATTAGTCTATATAGCCTGAATCGTGTTTGAAACTCGGTCCCAGTTGCCTGGACCGAGTTTTTTTACATTTGTGTGTTATATTAAAAATAAAATACAACAGTCAGTAGATTGATCTAAAATATTACAATAAAAATTAAAATAAAGTTTTATAAAGTCAAATATAAGCACGATTAATATATTATTCTAAAATAGTATCAAACAAATAGGAATATTACAACAACAATTGAAATCTAATTGTTCTGGTAAATATAACAACAAAAAATATAAACACACTGATAATCTAAATCATGCTCTGTTGGAATGAGCTCGACCTCCAGTTGGCAGCCTATTGATATGATCCTTCATTTCATCCATAATCATTGGAATGCGTATCTTCTTCTTCTTCCTTTATTGATTTTTGCTGGATCTGGCCTAATGATCGGGCTGTTGTACATTGGCCAATCTTGTTTATTGTCATCACTACGTCAATGACCAGACCATGTGTTAATGTAGTACTGGATGGTATAATATGGACTAACGTACTGAGTGTAATCCAACCTTCTGAATGAACAAACAACAAGCAAGTTGTCGCATGGATGCCGGTTAATTGCGTTTTGACACCAATAATTACCAATTCCGTCATCGCTAATTCAACCTCATATTTCATTTCACCCCTTCATCCCTATTATTTCAAATAGAAATTATAAATTATTGCTTAAATTTTGAAGTTGAATAAAAAATTATATAAGTATCGAATATTACCGTCTCGATAAGTTCATTTCTATTATAAACACCGTAGTTGTTGATACCCCAATCCAGTGTTATGACATCATAAGTTTTCCCCTTATCACCGCGATGTTTTATCAGTTCGGTGACCTTTTGAGAGAACACCAGACCTTGGGCTTCCCAAAATGCTGTAATTTCTCGACGCTTATAGAACCACTCAACACATTTGTGCCACGTATTCTCGACGACAGCACATTTGTATGGCCGCTAGTAGAGACAGAAGCATTTCTTATGACCTCTCCCAACTACCAAATATGTCTGCAATTGTCAGTTCTCTTTCTCTCCATAATTTATTATAACTCGGTTGTACTGTGGGAAATTTTTGTTTAACCAAACCCTTTATTTTTTTAACTGTCATTTCTAAGTTATCTCTTAACCGATTCTTAACAATATCTGTTATCATTCTAGAAGTCATCTGACTGTGGTCCACCCTAGAAGCACTGTCAAAACAAGAGTACTCGAGCGGATTTGTTCTGATATCTCAAACACCCATTATATTTGGGTGTGGCATACATCCCCCATGGACAGTTAGAATCTTTACATTTCATCACTAATTTTGATTTGTTGCTATTTGTTACCTCCAATTCTATATTTCGTTGAACATGAAAATAAGCGATTTTCACTTTCAACTCTGATTTTGCACTAAATTGCTGATCGACACCAAATTGTTCATCAATTCTAGGTGGTTTGTGAAAATAAGGCTCGTATGCATACGACATTGACGTATTATCAGCAAATTATGCACACAGGTGCTTCATTCCCCGATTGATAAAAGGAACAGATATTTGCCACTCTTTTACTATTTCTTCGACATCTACCGCATTATCAATTCCATCCATATTTATATCTATTGCATCATGATGTCATCCTCCTCGACATCCAGGTGTCACTCTTCCTCTTCGTCATCCTCATCCACATCCACATTTTGTACTGGAATACGAGATGGTCCCTGCTCCTAAGCTCGGGAGTGGGTTCTTTCCTCAGCCATTACTATATTACTACTTCTAGAAATAATGATAGGATCATAGTTATCAGATCTGGATATTAGTTCAGATATAACTACTAGCTCCAGTGTTTTATACCCGGATAATTGATACGAGAGTTGTTGTTTTAATCATTCTCCAAATTTCATAGAAACAACCCCAAATAAGTTATAAAAAAATCACCTGAACCTGCTAGTGCAATGTTGATCAGTGCTCTAATACTAATGTTGAATTGGCTAGGGAGCAGCTCCAAACCAGTATGAATTTGTCTCTTCAAGTCACGAAGATTGATTGTCTTGTCGGCAGAAAATGTGCACGCGACATGAATATCGTAACCCGTGCCGGTTGAAGTGTTCAGGATTTGACCTCCATGATACACATTGATCAACAATATTTTCGTCTCTACGGTATGAACGATAAACCCATCTTGTTAGTGTATTTTAATTTTACAACAAAAATTAATAGTCGAAATAGAAAAAAATTACAATGTTGATGAGACGAGAGTGATGAATACGGATTGGCTCTGGATCTGTCGAAAAATAATTTTCCAGTTGGAAGCTATTGCAACAGTAACAATGGAGATTTTGAAGAAATAGTTGACTGAAAGAAGATGAAGGAGAAAGGTACTGGGTGTACTATATAATAGCATAATGTTGGGACTGTGTTTAAAACTCGGTCCCCGATGTCTGGACCGAGTTTTAAACTCGGTCTAATCACCTGCAATTTTTAAATACACACAAACATTATAATTTTTAAATGTTGAAACTGAGTTTAATTTTTGTTGTAATATTTTAGATCAATCTACTGACTGTTTTATTTTATTTTTAATATAACACACAAACATATATGGACTAATTTTCGAGATAATCTTACCATTTTTATTTATTTATTTGTTTTATTTACTAAAATAAAAAAATCTGGTGACATCGTGATGCTCCAATTTGTATTACACATAATTAATTGTAATTTATTTTCTTTTTCCTCTCATTCATGACAACAAAGTGAAAAAAAAAAATGCTGATGTATTGATGAGATCATGCGGTCCCAACAACGGAAAAAGAAAAAGAAAAACGAAAGACAAGTCTAAGTTCATTGATTTTTTTTTCGAGATAAAGCCTGTCACTGCCATATTTAAGTTGGGGATAACGGATACGTACTCTTTTGTATTTGCCATTTCAGAAGAACATACTGGAAGCCAGCTAATATCGCAAATCTCGAAAAATAAAACCAGCAATATTAATAGCACGAGCAGTGTTCCTTGTAGATTTTTTAAATTAATTATTTGAATAATTATATTTTTAAAATAAAAATCATTAAATCGAAATTTGAAAGATATGAATAACGTGGTGGCGTTCACCGTGACTAGTTCACAAGTAGGACCTCTTACAGTCAGTAAGACGTGTTATTATCAGTGTCGCTTTGCAAACGCACCACTAGCAGTGTCGTTTTTATTTTTTTTATTTTCAGTTATTTAAAAAATATAACAGTACCGTGCCAATGAGAGTGGCGCATTCTCCCACTGACGCTACTGTTGCAATATTGGAGATGCATGAATATTAAAGATGGATGAATATTAAAAAATAATGAAAGACACCACTCTTAGTGATGTCTTTGCTTAAACGCGCTATTTCGGCTAGCGTGATTGCACGGCGCCACTGATAATAGCGCGTTACCATTCATATTTTTGAAATTTTGATTTAATCACTCTTATTATTAAAAATATAATTATTTAAATAATTAATTTAAAAAAAATAAATCAAAAAGAACCTCATATCCCCCTCTATCTCTCCTATCTTTTTAAAACACGCTCTCTCACACACCTCTCTCGTGTGTTTTCCCCCTTTTCACCACTTTTGAAGCTATATATTACATTTTCAAAATCCTATCATCTCTTTATATAAATTTTATCTTACATTTGCCTTGATTTTTTTCAAATAAAAAGTTAAAAAAGTTTAAAAAAATTATCAAAAAAAGCATTTATTGGTATGTTCGAATAATACTTTTAATTTTCTGTATAGGATGTATATGAGTGTTAATATGGATACCCCATTGCAACGATTGTCAGCCATCGCAAAGGGGTATCCATATCCTGTATATATAAGTATTAATATGGATACCTTTTGTGATGGCTGACAATCGTTACAATGGGGTATTCATATTAACACTCATATACATCATACACAGAAAATTAAAAATATTATCCTAACATACCAATAAATGTCCTTTGTTATAATTTTTTTAACTTTTTATTTGAAAAAAAAATCAAGATAAATGTAAGATAAAATTTATCTAAAGAGATGATAGGGTTTTGAAAATGTAATATATAGCTTCAAGGGCGGTGAAAAGGGGAAAAGGCACGAGAGGTGTGTGAGAGAATGTGTTTTAAAAAGATAGGAGGGATATAGAGGGATATGAGGTACTAGTGTATCCATTCAAACTTTTAAAATTGCTAATTTAATCATTAAAATAATACAATATTCAATATCCTTATTGAAACTTAATTTTATTTTTTCTATCCAGTTTAATATACCAGCAAAATTTGTATTAAAAACTTATTTGACTATTTTGTCCTTTCATTTGGGTAAAAAATTAAAAGTTGCTCGCAAATAGAACATAGAGGGATGCACGAGGGAACAGGAGAGGGAGGGAAGATCCTTAGGAAGAGGAGAAATACAAGTGTGCAATGAAGATATTTGTTTCAATTTTAGAGTCGAAAATCCAAGTTCCTAATGTGCCAAAACACAAAATCTTCTTTGTGATTTACTGGCAGTCACCTCACTAATCTAATACCCTTCAATTATTTTCCAACTTTTCAAAGAAAAAAAAAGATTAATAAGTATGTATTATACAAATATCAAGTGCATATTTTAAAGTTGTTTAAAAAATATGTGGAAGTTCAAACAAACTAAAACATATATGCAATAGACAAATGAAATTTATGTAATAATCAAGTGTATTTTGAAAAAATCACATAGTTTAGAAGACTTATAAACTCTCAAACACTCAATTTTTCTTCTTTTTTTTTTCCTGGGAAAGCACCCAAAAGTAAAAGCAAAATTTAACTTGGTTAACAGTTAAAAAAATGCGACAATCCTTATCATGCATATTAATTAAAATAGGTCAATTTCATATTATATAGTAGACAAAGTATGCAAGCGTGCATATTGGAGATAATATCAGAGCATATTTTTAAACCGACATCCACCCAAATGAAAGGGCAAAATAGCCAAATAAGTTTTTAATATACATTTTATGTTATGTTAAACCAATATAGGGAATAGAGAAGATAAAATTAAGTTTCAATGGGATATTAGATATTGTGTTATTTTGATGGAGAAATTAGCAAATTTAAAAATTTGATTGGCTACAGAAATTAACCCCTGATTAAATAGCTTGTAAGTATTAAACAAAACAAAAAAAAAAAAATCTAGAGAATAGTCAAACAGGATTCACACACACCACATGTGTTAGGCTGACAGGCCTCAGCAGTGGCAAGGCACAACATTAGACAAACAGCTTTGGCCTTTTAACTAGTGCAACCTCCATTTAATAGAGTCTGAAAAGGTGTTTGAGATGGTGCTCTTTTGACCATATGAAATGAAATGATGAAACAGGATCAGAGCCTCTAGAATTAATTTTTATAGAAGCAATATTTTGTATGGATGAGTTGACACTTCATGACCATCAAGGTAATCATTATTACTGAGTTCTTTTATCAAATATTTTTACTGAGTTTTGATAATAAATGTTAACATATCAATTCATATGTCAGTGGATTGTTTTATCACATCCGAACTGCAACCAAGCATTTCAAGTTTTCAACAAATTAAACATCTACTCGTAGAAATCTTATTATTTATTTATTTATTTGATAAATTTTGCCTCGAAGAGAAAGATTATTTATTGAGAAAGTTAAAAACAAAATTGTCAAAACTCAAAACACATAATTGCATACAATATTATTTATTGTTTAACACATAGTATTTTTAAACATTAAAGAATGCATACTGATAAAGCATAAATAATCACATAATACTTCATACAAAAGAGTATAACGATCTGGTTTTATTTAAATGTACCTAAACGATATCAGGGAGATATATACAACACAATTTGTGCTTTTCGATCAATGTGAATGGGAAAACAAATTGAATGAATAATAGATGATACGATATGCTTAGAAAAATTGGATATTTAACTTTTTTAACTCTCTTTTTATATTATCTTTTTATATTATGAATTCTAAATGAAAATTCCGACGGCGTTTCAATTCAAAAAGAGCTTTGGCAATCCAAGAATTAAGGCAATTCTGGACCCACCTTAATTAAAATAACTGATCTTTTGGAATTGTCAAAGTAAATGATTATGGATGAATCTCCAATGATTATATTATTAGATGAATTCTAGAGGAGTTTGAGTTGAGCCGTCAAAGTAGGATCCCATTTGTGATCTATCATCTGCCAAATGCTAGTATAGTATGATATCGAATCGTCCCATTCGAGACCTTTCAAAAGCTTTGAGATTGGTGAAGGAATAGGACCGCTACCGACTCTTTCACTAGCTCTAACAAATACCCTTCCCATTCGAGACCTTGCAAAAGCTGTATCACGTGCAAGCTTACTTGTCAAGGGGGACTATACAATATTTTTTAGAGAAAATTAGTATGTTGACTAATTGAGAATTTCTCCATTATTTTTTTTTAAATTTGAGTATTTACTTATTAAAATTTATTTAGTTTGTTATTTATCCATATACTAAATTATCTTCAATAAATTAATATTAAAATTCAATAAAAAAAATATATAACCAAACTAACTCGTCCGTCTAATTTACTGGTTTTTCGTAATGTAAATTTTTTTACTGTTAAAAATGTTAATCTATGAGACTCATCCACCCCTTTTATATTTAATGCATTATAATACAACATCATTGTAAAAGCATATGAGAAAATATATATATTAGTTGTCAACGAAATATTATTCTGAGAATAAACAAATAACATCAGAATAACTGTCATATCTGATTAGCATTAAGAAAAAATAAGCATGAAAAAAAAAAGAAAGGAGGGGCATATAAAAGGAGGGAGAGAAGTGCGGCAAGTGAGATAAATTTAGTTTTAGGTTTACGATACACGGATAAAAAAAAGAAAATCAGTCGGTCATGAAAATAGATGAAAATAAAAGAGAAGAAAATTAGATAAGAGAATAATTTGGCCATATAATTTTTTTTTGTTGAATTTAATATTAATTTAATAAAAATAATTCATTCTCCGAATAAATAACAAGTCAAATGAATTTTTAATGAAAATACCCAAAATTTTAAAAAATAATAAAGAAATTTCCAATTAGTCAAATTTTCAAAAATACATATCCAATTTTTCTTTTTTTACGTTATTTGAGACTTTGAGCATCACATTCACATAGTTGACCACCGAAGAACAAGGTTAAAAGTACCGAGATCTCACAAAATATTTTCAGAATTTTCTTTTCTTCATTTTTTTGGCGATATCATCTAATGCAGGAATTTTGTTCCGTAATTAATCGAACAGGAAGCTCAAAAACAATTTTATTCACAGAAAATAAAACAAAAAGGGATGAAGAAGTAAATGATTTTGGCTCCCTATATATATAGCGTCCGACTGTTCATGCTTCAGTAATCAGTATACTTAATTGAAAATATTTATCAATTATGGTCCTTTACTTCTTGCTTCAGTAATCAGTATGCTTAATTGCTCGTAAATTATATGTCAAGCTTGCTGTGGCCTCCCCCTCTCTATTTTAAAGTTTCTCAGACAAATATATGGGCCTTGAAGCTCAAAATCAAACAAGCTCTTGCTTCCACGGCACATTCCTTGAATAAATGGTCATTATGTTGCTTCCATCATGGAATAAGTAACCTCTTACTATTGTGTTTCCTTTTTATGCAATTCAAGAGGAACAGTATTGTATTTGGTACCAGGGCCGAACACAAAGGTACCGCTTGGTACATGCTCCTCAAATCATGAAATCTTTGTTCATATGCAGTACGACATAAAACACCTCGTAGTACAAGCTAATACAGGGTTACTGTCATTTTTCTGTCTAGATCAGCCAAACCAGTAATCAGGGGCGGATTTACTATATATCAGCCCTGGGCTGATTTGTAATTTAATTTGGGCTGGCGATTTGCTCTCTCGCGATCTGCTCTCTCTCGCTCTCACTTCGCTCTTGTGACCTAGGCTCTCCTCGCTCACGCAATCTGCTCTCGGCCTCTCGCCTCTCACGAGTCGCTCACGCGATCTGCTCTGGGCTCTCAGCCTCTCACTTCGCTCGTTCGCTACTTCGCTTCCGCCTCAGCCTCAATCAATTACTCTCCTGGATAATCCATTAACTGGTAAACTGGTAATTAGTAGTTAATCTCCTTTCCTTCTATTCAGCAACTTAATTATTTGGGAATAATAAAAATTAAGAATTGGGAATTAGAAATTAGGTATTAGGAATTAGGGATTAGAAATTCAACAACTTAATTACTCTAGGCATTTCCAGCTTTGAAATTTGATTGGTAAGAGGAATTATAAATTAGTAATGTGTTAACTGTACTGTGTCTGTGTGATATGCTAAGGTGTTACTGTACTTTGGTATGTGAACAAAGGGATTCGGTATGTGAACAAGGGAGTGATTCAGTATGTTTGTATTGTCGAACAATCGTTCATGTGTACAAAACTACGGCAATAACTTTGAAGATGACACTCGAGGATTTATTCGGAAAGTATGGTCTAGCTTTGTCTAGATTGCGTGGCCAAGGTTACGATGGAGCTAATAACATGAGCGGGGAGTTCAATGGTCTAAAAACATTGATTATGAATGAAAACAATTCGGCATACTATGTGCATTATTTTGCTCATCAGTTGCAGCTAACTCTTGTTGCGGTAGCTACTGATCATAATGAGATTTGTTTGTTTTTTCAAATGGTTGATACTATTCTCAATGTTTCGGGTGGATCTTGTAAAAGACGTGATCAATTACATGAGAATCGGAGAGTTGAAATTGTTGAGGCTATTTCAAGTGGGAAAATTACAAATGGAAGAGGTTTAAATCAAGAAATAAGTCTTGCACGTGCCAGTCCTACTCGATGGAGTTCTCATTTAGCCACCTTAAATAGTATGATTATACTATTTTCAGCCACATTAGATGTACTTGAGGAAATAAAAAAAGAAGGGTCAAAATAATTGCAAAGAGCACAGACGCATGAACTTCAAAGAGCTATGCAAAGGCTTGAGTTTATTTTTTTTGTTGCATGTAATGAGAAAATCATTACTCATCACACATGATTTATCGCAAACTTTACAAAAAAAAAGATCAAGATATAGTTAATGCTATGCATTTGATGAAAAGCGCTAAAATTAGGTTGCAGAAAATGAGGGATGGTGGTTGGAAAGAGTTGCTCCAAGAAGTATGTGAATTTTGTTAGAAACACAATATTCAAGTTCTAAATATTGACGATTTATATGTCGATAACCCATGAAATCAAACAAGCATAACTAATTTACATTATTATCGTGTTAATCTATTTTACACGGTTATTGATATGCAATTACAAGAGCTTAATAACAGATTCACGGAAATAAATATCGAACTTCTCATTTGTGTATCGTGTTTGGATCCGAAGAACTCTTTTTCATCTTTTAACAAAGATAAGTTGCTTCAATTAGCCCAATTTTATCTCTGTGATTTCAATCAATTTGAGTTTCTTATCCTTGCAAGTCAATTGGAGAATTATATTATGGATGTACAAAATGATCGAGACTTTTTGGAGGTAAACAACTTGGTTGAGCTTTCTAATAATCAGTAACCAAATGCACCTTATAAGCTTATAATGGGCTTTCGGAATTAGACCTTTCTAATTTCAAGGCTCCTGGAGCTCTTTTAAATTCAACCAGGTGATGTTTAACGCTCACCGGAATCAAAGTTAAGTTTTATTATACATGTTCCCTTAAAGTATAAGATATGTTTTGTTTGAGAACCACACCAATTGCCCAATCCTGATGATGTTGGTTAGTGATGGAGTATCCCTTTTGCTCACCTGTCATAGAATTGATATAAATTGATGGTCAGGATTATTGTACTCAATGTTGTAGATTGGATGCGAGAAGACATTATATGATAACAGATCCGTATGATATAATAATCACAAAATGACAGGTAAGTTTTTCTGATGACACAATGGTGAGTAAAAAATCTCGACCATCAGTAACTCAGCTGATTGCAGATACTGATCTGTATGATGTTTTGACTGCTTGGTTGACATCCTGACCATTAGTGCTGGTACTACCGTACTGGTATACAGGTGGATCTGGAAAAATGCTGGCACGGGAATGTGAAGAACAAATATAGCACCAGAGTGATAATTACCAATATAAGGCATATTTAATATGTTGCTTCTATATGAGAATTCAAGTTCTGAACATGGTTTGTGCAATCTGACAAGGTCACGAGGAGTCAGAGCAAATTGAGAAGGAAAGCATGTTGTTCTAGAGGGTTCAATCTGTGTTTACCATCATTAGCTGCAACAATTGTTGCAATCATTGGATGTATTGGTGTTATGGTCTCTATACGATAACCTTTTTAGTTGCAGCAGTGATTTCACTAGCTCTGACATCATGTGCAAACAATATACTAAATACTAATTGATTTACTGTGTTCATTGCTTTAAGGTTTCAAACTTCCTTCTTTCATCCATCATCCTCTTTCTCTATTAGGCTACCATACTTTTCCAGTTTTCCTGCACTACAAAATATTTCACGAATACAATTTATACAGAATGAAACAATCGACACATCAAATTATTTTAATAACAAAGTAGTTTAATTACTTTTTTTGTTTTACAGCAAGAAACCTGAAGTATCTGCAGTTTTCCTGGGGCAAATATAGAAACCAGTAAATCAGAGAAAGAGAGAAGCGATATCAATTTTTTTCTCGAAAAAAAAAGGCTATGAGCCCGTTTCATTAAAAATCATATTGTGTGCCTATTTGGTAATCCTTAAGAATTACACACCAAGCAGAGTTAATTTTACAAGCCTATATACATGTCCGCGAGGCGTTCGGCCTAACTTACAAAGTGCTGCCAGCTTAAAAGCTATAGATAATTTTTTAAAATATAACAAAAAAGATTGCAGTATCTAATCCTGCAATAATGTTAATTTGAGACAACTAATAAAGCGAATCAATTCCTCTAATTTTTCCCAGAAACAACATACGCCGGTGAAGTCCAGGAATAGCATGTTGTTTTGTCTGAACAAAATTCTCTAAAAAGCTTTTCCTCAGTTGGCTGATAAAAGAAACAAAAACTACCAGCATAAATATGTTCTAGAAACTCTTAAACTATTCCTGAGCTGCGGTTTTACTGGCAGAAGCGTCTGCATATGCTTGGTGGAGTCCAGGAATAGCATGCTCAAATGGTAGAACAAACCTCGCCAAAAATTGCTTCTCAGTTGGCTTCATGAAAGAAGCCAAATTTCGATCTGCGGCTGGAATTCGTTTCGACTTGAGAAGTTTGCGGACAACATTCCTGGGGATTAACCGCATATCCAAGCTGTATGTGAGGAGAGAAGGATTTTGGACCAAGTAAAACTTATCACAACCAATTACATTGATCAGAAATTCTATTCTACGGCTCATCATCTCCTCTGACTGACTCAAGACAAGAGGGAGTTTACTTACAATAGTGGTTACCTCTTCTTGTGAAAACCCGAGACTTTTCAAGTTATTTAGCCTTGCATCTATGGTGGCTTGGTTCAGATAGCTGACAACAATTAACGCATATATAAAAGCTCCTGATGTGCGAGCAACGCCTAATTCCTCAGCTCTCTGAGTTTGCCTTTGCAAAACATCAGGCTTACATGAAACCAATCGTGGATTCGACTTAATCAACCGAAGAATTTGACGAGGAGATGAACCACATTGCTCTTTAAGGAAAGATAAGTTTGGAATAAGAACATTCTTCAAGCTGCTACAAAGGAGTGAAGTCTCACTTTTCAGCGCAAACTCAACTGTGCCAACAGTCTGCATCCAAAAGTCAAGTTTTGCCCCAAAACGGTACCGAAAAAGAGAAGGTCTGCGGCAAATGATACCTGAGATGTCTTCGATCGAGTAGCCGACCTCTCGAAGCTTTGTAATGTTTGGTGTCCAGATATTCTCCACACTGGAGCATAGAATGCGAGCATCCCGCGACACAGCCTTTCGGATATCTGACTCGCTTACACCAATCTCTCTCAGGAATTGGAGCACTGCATCTGGCTTATCGGGGGACTTGAGGTGTGGGATAAGATTGGAGGCGCTGCGTGCCTGGTCGGAGGAAAGACCGCAGGATTGGACGAGGTAATCTAAGACAAAATGGGCGTTTGGGGGCGATGCCTGAGTGGAACCATTGGATGATGCAAGAGCTGTGGTGCTATTGAGTTTGGGGGGAAGATATGGATGGAGGCTATGGATTCTCCCCAGAAACAGATTCATAGTCATGGAACACTGTCTCAGTAATGTAAAGGCGGAGACGGAGGCGGAGGATTGAAGGGTTTTCAGACAAATTTTGGGTTGGGACTTGGTATGGCTCACGACTGGCTGTGCAGTGCAGCTGAGTTGAAAGACGGCAAAGGAAATGAGCGGATGGATTCCATTTCCCACCAAGTCGAGAAGATGATAGACTTAAACTCGCGCCTCAGTAACCAAATTCTCCATCCACAGTAAAAAAAATAAAAATAAAAAATAAAAAATGCATGTACCTACCTGACCTTATAATGGGCTTTCCGGATTGGGCCTTTTCATTGCACACATATAGATGATGTTTAGCACTCGCTGCAAATTTATTAGACGATTAGTCTAAAACCATGCGATAATTTTTTATATGCCCTTCAACTCTTAATCATTTTCTTATTTCTGTGTGATGTTTTGACTGCTTGATTAACAAGGTTTGCAGGTGGATCCTGGCCATTAGTGCTGGTACTGGTATGCAGGTGGATCTGGTACAATGCTGGTAAAGGAATGTGAAGAGCAAATATAACGCTGGAGTGATCATTACCAATATGAAGCATATATAACACTTTGTTTCTCTATGAGAATTCAAATTTCTGAATATGGTTTGTGTAATCTGACGAGGAGTCAGAGCAAAAAGAAGGAAAGCAATAATATATTGTTCTACAAGTTCTATCTTTTCTGTACCATCATCAGCTCTAACAAATTAACTATCGTAGCAATTCTTAGCTGTAGTAGAGTTATGGACATTGAAAGAGCACTTTTTAGTTGTAGCAGTGATTTTACTAGCTCTGACATCGTCTGCAAACAATATACAAATTGATTTATTATATTCATTGCTTTTAGGTTTCATAATTTCTCCTTCTTTCATCCATCATTCCTCTTAATTTTGCCCCGATTTCTCTAGCAGGCTACCATAATTTTCCTGCAGTACTAAAGGTTTAACAAAAACGATTCATACAGAATGAAACAATAAAATCATCATATTTTAATAGCACAGTAGTTGATCACTTCTTTTCTTTTGTGTTTAAAACAAAGAGATCTGAAGAATCTGCAGCTTTCCAGGGGGCAAAAATAGAAAAACAGTAAATTAGATAAAGAGAGGTGCAACATCAATTAACCAACAATATTTCATTATAGGATCATACAGGTGACAAGGTTTGGTATTGAGTTTCCATGCAAACAAGTGAGCACACACACACAGAGCTAGTAGTACAGACGACAGAGATAGAAGCAAAATCTAGCAGAACCAGAATCAGATTTATAGAAAGGTAATTCATACATTAGTAATTTACACCAATAATAGCATAAGTGCAAATTACTTCTTTGAAAGGTACACGACGATGATTCATAAAAACATACTTTTCTGTCACCTACCAGTAAATCACCAGAAAATTAAGAAATCCTGATTGTAACAAGACTAGGCCCATAAATCCACACAAGTCAATCTCAAAAATTTCCTGCCATAATTACTTGATCCATTTATTACTTCATGAACAACACTCAACAGTTTCACGTTCATAAAAACAAAACATGATAGAGAGAAGGACGAAAATTAAGTTTAAATAGTAAATGGAGAAAATTAAGTTTAAATAGTAGATGGAGTTATACCTACAAAAAGTAATTAAATGTAAGAGTTAAATCCCAACAGAGTTCACAATTGACAACCATTTCACATACTTTTACAAGGCTGCAAACTTACTCTACAACAACAACAAAAAAAGCCTTTAATCCCAAATTAATTGTGGTAGACTAGAAATGGAACTTAACTCAAAATCATAGAGTAAAATAGGGTTATGATACAGTGCCCCTTGCCTTGCCCTCTCACTTCACCTACTTTCACTTACATGCGGGCCCCACGGATAATGCTTTTTAGGAGGGGCTTATTTATCATATATGATAGGGACATTGTGGGGCACTATGTTAGAAGCATTCAAACATTTTTCTTTAAAAGTAATATATGATAAAAAAAAGTTGGGAATATCTAAGACTACAAAAATGTTAATTTGAGATGACTAATAAAGATAATCAATTCCCCTAAACTTTCCCAGCATCAACATATGCTTGGTGGAGTCCAGGAATAATATGTTCATTTGGTAGAACAAAATTCTCTAAAAACTTCTCCTCAGTTGGCAGCATAAAAGAAGCAAAAACTTTATTTGCAGCTGGAAGTCCTTTTGACTTCAGAAGCTTCCAAACTACGCGGCGGGGAATCAGCCGATTCTCCAAGCTGTATGTGAACAGACATGGATAACTGATCAAATGTGACGTACCCACTTCCTTTATCAGAAACTCCATTTTACGTCCCAATGTCTCCTCTGATATGCTCAACAGAAATGGGACTTTACTAATCATAAGTTTTACCTCCTCCAGTGAAAACCCAAATCTTGTAATGTTGTTTAGCCTTGCATCAATGATGCTTGGGGCCAGATAGCCGACAATAATTAATGCGTGCAGAAAAGTTCCTGATGAACGAGCAACGCCTAATTCATCGGCCCGCTCAACATACTTTTTCAAAGTTTCTGGCTTACATGAGATTATTCTAGGATTTGACTTAATCAGCCGCAGAATCTGACGAGGAGACAAACCACATTCCTCTTTAAGGAAAGTTAAGTTGGGGATGAGAATCCTTTCCAAATTTCTAGTGACAAGCACGCCCCTCTGCACTTTGAGAACCAGAGAAATATTCTCTACCGACCCAACGTACCCCAACCAAAAGTCAATCTTGGGGGCGATATTGAACATCAATATATTAGGGCTGCTGGAAATGATACCTGAGATGGCTTTGACAGAGATGCCGAGCTCAAGTAGCTTCGCAATATTTGGTCTCACATTTTTCTCCAGACTGGAGCAAAGGATGCGAGCATCACGTGAGACGGCGGTTGTTATGTCAGACTCACCGACGCCAATCTCTCTCAGGAAATGGAGCACTGCATCGGGATTGTCGGGGGACTTGAGGTGCTGGATGTACCTGGATGCTTTGAGCGCCACGTCGGAGGAGAGACCGCAGGATTGGACGAGGTAGTCTGAAGCGAAATGGGGATTTGGTAGCGAGGCTTGAGCGGGAGCGGTGGAACAGGCGAGGGGCGTGATGCTGGTGCGATTGGATTTGAGGGGAAGAGATGGACGGAGGCAGTGGATTCTCCACAGACACAGATCGAGAGACATGGCAGCTTAGCGGACCCGATGAAGTGGAAAGTGGAGGATTGATTATTGAAGGAGGGTTTCGAGTTTTGACCAATGTTGACCTTCGAAGGCTTCGCAGTGCAGCGCAGCGCCGCTGATTGAATTCTCAGCTCAAAATATCCCGTATATGTTAATTAGGCTTTTGAGTTTCTTTGATATTTCGAAGAGCATCCAAGTAGCAGGTCAATTGCAATTTTGAATTGGGGACTGGTGGGCTGCTGATAGATAGCCCATGGGCCTTTAACACTTTCATCCATGCTGTCAAAGGACCTAACCAAGCTGTATGTACATTGTACCCCAGATTGAGCAAGAGCTTCAGACCAACAAATGACGGATTTAATGAAGGGTTGGATGCCTAAATATTTGCATCTGATCACCGTTCAGCTAGTGGGGCCTCCTCTCATGCTGGAAGGATGGCAAATGAGAATGAGTTGATACCAGTAGGCTGAAAAAAAATTTACCTGTCTCCCATGTCTTCCCTCTGCCCCTTGTCAGTTGTACCAGTCTGCTAGCTGCTTTTGACGAGATCAGTGGTTTGGATGCAATAGAGTACATCTTAACTGCAATGACTTCAACTTTCTGAGTTAGCAAGGGATTATAGTTCAATTTTTAGCTCCTTGACATCATTCAGGTGCCATGCATCAACATTTGTTAGTTGCACTCTGATAGAATGAAAATATTTTCAGAAACTTGATTAAGGAAGCTATGTGCGTGGCTTAGTTTTGACGTCAATGGGTTCAAGTTTTAAGGGTAATTTTATTTTTATTTTTTTCCCGATGTACATTGATTCCTGGTCTCAGTAACGAAACTAGTGCTTTGCATCTTTCATCAAAAAGAAGGTGCAATTAATCTAGAAACAACATACTTAATTTCAATAAATGAATCTAGCACTATGGTACTGTTTTCTGCGAAAACCATTCTAGAACTAAAATATGATAGAATTGGAAAATTTCTCCACAGAGTTTGTGTCAAACAAAGTTTTAAAATATGAATTTCAATAAGTCTCTGCATTAAGATATTTGAATCATTCATCTATTTTTAAAAAAATTTAATACAAAATAAAAAATATAATAAAATATTAATATAATTTAATTTGTTTGCATAAAATATATCATATAATTAAATTTGTAGGCTTAATATAATAAAAATATAAAAAAAAATCACATATTATTGAATATGTGAAAGCATATTTATATGTAGGCATCACATCGCATAAGTATAAACGGAACACATATGTGACCATATAACCACATTTTAAAATAATGGTCAAACGTATAACGGTGACTCTTAACCATTCATCTTGGTTTCAACTTTCGTTTAATATTGTTCTTCCTTAACAATTGATGATCAAACCAAAATACGTTCAAATGCTAAATACCAAACCCAAGGTAAATAAAAATGTCACACCCCAAAATAAATGAATCGGGTTAGGGGTGCTTAATCCCTCCACGTACGCACGACGAGACGTGCGTACGAAAAACTAAATGAATAAAATAAGGCAATCACGAGAATAAACAAAATAATAATAATAAGAATACATGACCATACGATCCCGAATGAACAAAGAGAATACAACGCCCACATAGGCGGGGGCTAGCTCCATCGGAATGGGCGGCAATCTCTCAAATAAAAACCCAAAAGAAGAAAATAAGACTCAAAAACCCGATGGATCCTAATGACTACCCGGCTCACATGCCAATGCGGCGAAGCATCCTGTCATCGCGCGGGATTTGTCCCTAGCACTCGCACTAGCCAAAAATCCCGAACACGAAAATACCTGGATCCCACGACCACCGTGGAAACGTGAGTAATTTTATAAATTACTCGATGCAGTTAGATCCGACCTTAAGATTCGATCTTCTTTCCTAGGCGGACCCAGCAAAAAATCGATGTACGAAATGCAATATAATATTGATGAATAAATATAATAATTGTTATTATGCACATTTAACCTACATGTTATGATATGATATGGTAAAGAAACCCGAAATAGAAAATTACGTGGAAATAATAATATAATATAAAGTATACGATACGAGAGTCAAACACCCATAATAATTACCCGGTTGTAAATTTACCGAGATTCATCCCGAGCGGGCACAACCGGGGCCCACTTACTAACTCGGGCCTTGCCTAAGCGGGCACAACCGGGGCCCACTTACTAACTTAGGACTTTATGTTTGTGCGGCGACAACGCGCACAAACGACAATTCGGGCTCCGGGGCGATATCGCCCTAGGAGAGTGACGGCTATGAGCACGTACTGCAGTCTGTTGAATCGGTAATTCACCTTACAAAATATAAACAAATGGATATAATATGTCTTCGATTGCCATATCGTAAAAGGAGATAACTACCGTGAATTAACAAATCGGAAACAAATGGGAGCCTACACTTTGTACCAACCAGGGTCGGAGGACCGCATCCGTAAAAGTATCAAAACGAAATATAACAAAGGGGAGCCTACACTGCTTGTACCCACTAAGGCCGGTGGACCGCATCCCGACTTTCTCTGTACCAACTATGGGCCAAAGGAGAAAGCCCTTCGGACAATATTAGGATCCTAAATACGCGGATAAATATAATAATATAGTATCACGATATAGATTCCGAGTCTCGGATATGGCGCCCACACTAAATCTTGAAGTACACGGTATCTAAATCACTCAAATTTGGATTGAAAATTTAATCATATAAAGAATAATAATAAGATATATAATAAAGATCAAAAGAAAACACTCGAAACAGTAGAACCGCCAAATGACGGGATCGGTGGATAACCGACAAGCGAGGATGCGCGGTGCATATACGAGCCAGGTGGGTCCCACGGGCCTATGGGTCACCGTACGTAACCACAACGATGCAGTTATGCAAGGCAACTCGGCGAAATTACCGTCCGCCTCTCGGCACTCCCATGCATTTAATGCATGATTAACTATCGACTTAATTAATAATTAGTGATAGTAATAATATTTTCCTAATAATTATAATCTACAACTTAAATTATTTAAATCTATCATTCTATCTCGGGACTATTTCCGAGATCCTACTCTATCTGTCTACGTGCGGTATGACATGATATGACATGTAAATGCGGGTATGTCTCAAATATCTTTGGTCAATTCTGGGATGCAAATGACGGTCGATTTAGTCTCTAGTTAATTTGGACAAAACACCGCAATTGATTTATTTTAAAAACATTTTATTTTCGGTTTGGGTTCCTAATTACGAAGAAAGAAGATGAATCCCGGAAACCGTACACAGGAGTCTTGGTGAGGATCGCGGAGTCGCTCTACTCGGAGGTGGAACACGGCCTCGGGGTCGGTGTCCGCGTACGTCGGGTCGGGAATGACCTCGTACTCATGCGAGGGGATCCGAGTCGACTATATCACCTATTTAATTTAAATTAGATATTTATTAGTTTTAACTTGATTTACTAATTAATAATTGGATTAGATTGATAACTTAATTAAACGTTTGTTCGGGTTTGTATCGTCCTTTCTAAATAAACTCGGCGACATTTCTCTTGCATATATGCGGTGTCGGAAATTTTAGTTGCTCGCATATCGATCCGTTAATTTGTGTTTATCGTTCTTGATCGTTTTTATACGTTCATCCTTTATTTTACATTTCGAGGTTATGAATTTAATTATTAAATCAATTAATTTAAAATAGAGAAATTGATTAATATATAATATATAATATATTTAATATTATATTCTAATATTCTCTTATTTATCTATTTTTAATTTAGAGAGCTTGCTTAACATATATTTATATTATATATTTATTAATATTATTTCGTTATTAAATAGAGAAATTGATTAATATATATTCTAATATATATTAATTGCATTCTAATTATTATTGTTACTATGTTTTTAAATTAGGTAGTTTACTTTATTATATTTAAGTACTATTATTAGTTTTTATAAGTTAGAGAAAATAGTTTTTAAAAATAAAAGAAAAATAAAAAGAAATAAAATAAAATAAACGAAAACTAATATAAAATAAAAGTAAAGAAAAAGTTATTATATTATTAATGTGTTGGTGTTTTAATGTTCGGGATCATACGTGACTACCAAATCGTTGGTGCCATGCTGCGATATCCCGAATCGGGGCGATCAGGGAATATAATCATTTCCCGATCTTTAAGTTTACGTTATTAATAATGGGTACCGCTTAACCTTTCGGGACTTCCAATTTAATTATTCCCTTTTAATTTTGTCATTTTATTTTTCTTAAGACTTTTATTTATTGGGCTTTAATTTGTTTTGCTATTCCTAATCGTCATTTAGCTAATTAAAATAGATTTATTGGCCCATAGCAATTTATTTTTCTCCTAAGTCCATATTAAGTTTTGGGCCTAATCCTATTCTTTTATTTTTCAATTTCCTTTATATCTAATTTAGGCCCAATTAATCCCAAGTCTAATTATCCGCATATCAAAGGCCCACTTATATTCTACTGTAGCCACATCTAGAACAGCCACACCACCCAAGTAAAAAGGCAACCAATGCAAGAGGATCAAGTAGCGGGGACAACGGTAACGAGGCAACGATCACAAGCAACAGACCCCAACAATTGAACAAGGGTCACATACAACAACACGGGTCACGCGAGAACCAACAACGATAACCAAAAAGGGAAATTTGGGCAAACCGGCTAAGTCTCGGGGCAAGTACCGGTCCCAAAGGGTACTAGCAATAATTTCAACAACATAAATCAACCGAATGAGATAACCGGAGAGTAAATCGGATACCGAGAGGGGGCCTCGCCTCCCAGGTACCGATGGTACCGATGTACCAAGGTACACCACACTCCAAAGAACCCAACCAAGCAACCCAATCCCAAATCGGCCTGAGACAATAGCACCAATCAAATAGATAACGTGTATAAGCAAGCAAAAACAATCCAACGAGACAAACAAAATAGGGGCTAGAACAGTGGCAACCCGAAAACCCGACCTGTTGGTACCAATTGGTACCGGTGTACCGAGTCATGTAATGGCAGCCCCTTGCTGGTAAGGCCAAAAACCAACGAGAGCAACCACCAGTCGGCAAAATAAACAACCCCTCTGACAAACACACCAGTACAAAATGCAATAACTCCAACAAACCATTGTAGAACCAGGTTCACAAATAGCAACAGCCCCAAAAACACATAAGCCACTCTAGGGCTTATCAACCCGCAACAACAGAAACAACGGCACAAAGGACAGACAGTAAGGCACGTTGGCCGGCGACAAAAAAAATGAGAGATATTGCACAACCCACGAGACCAACACACAAAGAGGAAAGAGGGATTTAGGGTTTTGTTTACCGAGCAAAAAGGGCCAACGGCGAGCGTGGCGAGCAAGAAACAGAACAAAGAGGTGAAGTCCTCCAAATCAAAGCGCGGCCACCACCCTCCTCCCTTCCCTCTTAACTTGCAAATCGATAACAATGGATATTTCTGTTCGCAACAATCTGTCTATTCTCAACGCATGAGTGCCAAAAGAGGGAGGGGGAGGGGCGCACGCACGGCTTTATAGAGGAACGGCCAAAAAGCTCGGGTGCAGGGCAAGTCAAGAGTGTTCGGTAAGAGGTGACAAGGGACGGTGTGAAGTGACAAGCATGGTGCGAGAGACGACGAAAACCGCTCTTCCAAGGGGGGGGGGGGGGTCATAGAGCGGGTCGAGAGAAGTGGCGTAGGCATCGAGTGCGCCGTAAGGGGAAAAGAGGGTGACGAGAAGGGGGACCACGGAAGGGAGAGTTTCGAGGAGAGGAAGGCGAAACCGAGAGAGTGAAATGGCGGAACCTTTGAGTGGTTTCGCGACGGAAGCAAGGAGGTGGGAGAGAGAGAGAGACCGAAGAGAGGAAACAACGGGCGTGACGAAAAAGAAAGGAGGGAGAGAGAGCGGCGCCATAATGGCGAAGAGATCGAAGAGACGGGGAGCGGGAGAGAAGAGAGAGAGAAAAAGGGTGGGTAATAAATGCGGCGTTAAATGAAGAGAGAGAGAGAGTGAAAGGAGAGGATTTTTACGTGGCCGAGGTTTGCGACGAATCGTGTGGCAAATTTTAATTCCGCTAAATCTTAGTGATTTAAATTTTTGGGTACTTCTACACTTTGTTATTGTAATCCTTCTTAATCATTTGTTTAATCCCAATAGAGTTAAATCATAAATCATTATAATTATTTCCGTTATATATATATATATATATATATCTATATTTTACAAACTTAATTCTTTAATTTAACTTAATTTATTTATAAATCATAACATAAAATAATTAGATTAGATTATTATGGTTTAATTTTATTATTTATTTTATTATTTATATATATATCTTTTATTAATCTTTGAGTTAAGTTTTTCATTAAATTACATTATATCATTTTAATTATTATCTTGATTATCATTATTTCTAAATAAATTTCGCGGTTTAACATTTCTCCCCCCCTTAAAATAAGTTTCGTCCTCGAAACGAAAACTCACGTCGTGAAAAGCTCGGGGTGGCTCCCTCGCATCTCGCTCTCTAGCTCCCACGTAGCCTCTCGGGGTGAATGGTACTCCCACTGCACAAGCACTCGAGGGATGGATCGCCTCCGAAGCTGGGTCACCTGTGTGTCTAGTATGCGTAACGGTCGCTCTCTGTAGGACAAGTCCGGCTCCACATGAAGAGGCTCGACCTCCAAGACGTGAGAAGGATCGGATACGTAACGTCTCAACTGGGATACGTGGAAGACGTTGTGCACGCCAGCGAGCGAAGGTGGCAGAGCAAGTCGATATGCCGAAGGTCCAACCCGCTCAAGAATCAGGAACGGTCCAATGTATCGTGGTGCGAGCTTCCCCTTGACTCCGAACCTCATAACGCCCTTGGTGGGCGAGACTCTCAATAACGCGTGCTCGCCCACGGTCAGCTGGAAGTCGCGTCTCTTGGGGTCTGCGTAACGTCTCTGTCGGTCCTGTGCTGCGCGTAAACGCTCGTGGATCAACCTGACGGTGGCATGACTCTCGTTGATCATCTCGGATGTCGTAGGCTCGTACGTGCCGGCGGGTCCCCAACATACGGGAGTACGTCTTGGGCCCGTAAAGCGCCTCGAAAGGAGACATGCCGATCGAAGCGTGATAGGCTGCGTTATACGCGAACTCTGATAAGCTGAGGTGCAGCTCCCAATCTCCACTCATCGTGAGTGCGCAGGCGCGTAGCATGTCCTCGAGAGTCTGGATCGTACGCTCGGACTGTCCGTCGGTCTGCGGGTGGAAAGCGGTGCGAGCGTCGTCCCGAGGGCCTCCTGAAATCTCCCCCAAAATCGAGATGTAAAGCGTGGGTCACGATCGGAGATGATCCGCGTCGGTACTCCGTGATGTCGATGCTTGCCATGCTAAGTACAATCTACCCATGTCCTCGGCGATGTCCCTAATCGAAAGGGAATGAAGTGTGCGACCTTGGTAAGCGTGTCGACTATAACCCAAACTGCGTTGTGCCCCAATCGCGTCTGGGCAACCGGTCACGAAGTCCATCGTAATGATGTCGAACTTGCGGCGAGACTTCGGTAGGGTGTATCGATCCGGCCGGGCCTCTTGCGGTCGGCCTTGACCTTCGACATACGAGACACCTAGCCACGTGCGGGCTATCTCCCGGTGCATCTTCTTCCACCGAAGTGTCTCTTAAGGGTCGATACATCTTGGTCTCGCGGGATGGATAGCGTACCCCGAGTCGTGGGCCTCTGTCAAGATCTTACTCTTGAGATCGGGTCCTTAGGTACGCACGAGCGATCGTCAAACGAAGCGCTCCATCGTCGGCGATGTGGAAACGCGGCGCGGCGCCACGAGAGTACACTAGCGATGTACTTCGCCAAAAGTGGATCGGAAGGCTGTGCGAGTCGTATCTCGTCTCGTAACGTGGGCCGGATGGACAATGGCGCTGCCGTGGCGACATCGATCGGGGTAGAGGTGGATGGTGCGTCCGCGACAGTCATGACGAGATCCAGTCGTCGCATGTCCTCAATCAGCTGGTGCTGCTCGGTGATCAGAGTCGCAAGGTTCGCGCTACTCTTGCGACTCAAGGCGTCAGCCACTACATTGGCCTTGCCGGGGTGATAAAGGATCTCCAGCTCGTAATCCTTCATCAACTCCAGCCACCGCCTCTGCCTCAAGTTGAGCTCCTTCTGCGTGAAAACATACTTGAGGCTCTTATGATCTGTAAAGATCTTGCACTTCGCTCCATAGAGGTAATGACGCCAAATCTTCAATGCGAAGATCACGGCGGCCAACTCCAAATCATGAGTCGGATAGTTCCTCTCATGGGTCTTAAGCTGTCGTGATGCGTAGGCAATGACGTGCCCCTCCTGCATCAAGACACACCCAAGTCCAAGCGGGATGCATCGGTATAGGCCAGAATACTCCGTGTCGGGCACCGGCATGGCTAGAATGGGCGCGAGAGACGAGACGTCTCTTGAGCTCCTCGAAACTCTGCGTCGCTCGGGAGTCCACTCAAACTTGACTCCCTGCAACAACGGTGGGTCGATGGTGCGGCGAGTACGGAGAATCCTCTACGAATCGCCGTAGTACCCGCCGAGTCCTAAGAAACTACGCACCTCGGTCGAGTCGTAGGGGTCTCCACTCGTGATCGCCGAAATCTTCGCGGGTCCACCGCAAGTCCATCCCTAGATATAATGTGTCCAAGGAATCCGGCACTGCTCGAGCCAAAACTCGCACTTCGAGAGCTTGGCATATAGCTTATGCTCTCGCAACCGCTGCAGAGTCAGTCTCAGATGGCGCGCGTGCTCGTCCCGACTACGCGAATAGACGAGTATATCGTCAATGAAAACTACTACGAACTGGTCTAGATAGTCTGAGAACACCACATGCATAAGGCTCATGAAATACGCGAGGGCGTTCGTCAAACCAAATGACATAACTAAAAACTCGTAGTGACCGTATCGCGTACGGAAAGCGATCTTCGGGACGTCACCGGCCCTAATGGTCACCGATGGTATCCGGATCGTAGATCGATCTTGGAAAATACTGTGAACCCATGGGCGATCAAACGGGTCATCGATACGAGGTATCGGATACACAGTGGGCACTGTGACCTTGTTGAGCTCCCATAGTCTATGCACGGACGTAGGGTGCCGTCCTTCTTGCGGACGAACAAGGCGGAGCACCCCAAGGGGAGGTACTCGGGCGTATAAATCCCTTCTCCAATAACTCCTCCAACCGAATCTTCAACTCCGTAGCTCTGCGGGTGCCATCCGGTATGGGGCGCGTGCGACGGGCGTCGTGCCGGGCCGAAGCTCGATGCGAACTCCACGTCACGTGGCGGCGGCAAGCGGGTAGCTCGTCCGGAAGACGTCGGGATACTCTCTCGCAACGGGAACGGTCGATATATCCACCTCCTTGGCGTCCGTAGGCTGCAACGGACGCCGGGTAATATTCGCATCCGTGACATGAGATGCTTTGCACGAAGGGCGGATATAATTGGCACTCTCGTACCTGGCTTCTTCCCTCGGAAATAAAAAGGCTCTGACGTCTCGTCACCGAACCTCACACTGCGTCGCTCACAGTCGACTACGGCGCGGTGTCGTGTCAACCAATCGAGTCCTAGAAGTACGTCGAAGTCTCGCATGTCGAGAACGGTAAGGTCTACTACTAGGTCCCTACCCGCAATCCTAACCAAACGTCCGCGACAGATCCGGTCGACGATGGTGGTCCTCCCGAGTGGCGTCTGTACCTCCATGGCTCGCGTCCTAATCTCGGTAGGCCACTCGTGTGACGCGATAAATAGTGATGAAACGAATGAATGACTAGCCCCCGTATCTATAAGTACAAAAGCAGGGCTGTCAGAGATGTACACCATACCTGCAATAAGCTCGGCATCGACGGGATCCTCATAGCATGGCTGCTCCACATCCACCTCTGGTGCGGCTTCATCAGCAATGACGGCATGAACCCGAGCAACAGGGCGAGCCGTCTGTCCTCGTCCTCCGCCTCGAGGCGGGGTAGATACTCCACGTCCTCCCTGCGGGTCGAGGAGGCGCCGATATGGCTCCCGGGGTCGGTCGGGAACCCCTGAATGGGCAGTCGGGTGCCCAGTGTCCCGGCTGCTGGCACGAATGACATACTCCGGGGCGAGGTCTCGGCGGAGCATGCTGGGGTCTCGGTGGGTACTGCGTGGACCGGCGAGGGTACGGTGGTATCTGCGCGTGGGTGCAACGGGGGCCTACGGGGTGGTATAGGTGTAGGGGGTCGCGGCGGAGGGAGCGAGGTGGAGGCTCCCTCGAAACGGGGTCGGATGTTGCGGGCGCGCCCGCGCTCCAATAAGACTCTCTGGTACTCGGCCTTATCCATAAGAAACTCCACCGAAGTACCGGGGTAAATGTCGAGGACACTAGCCAAGGCGGAAGTCCTCGAATAAATCGAGCTCGGCGTCGCGCCGGATCCGCGACTAGCTCGGGTGCGTAACGAGAGAGTCGAATGAACAACTCTCCATACCGACGAGCGTCCGAGAACCCCGTGTCGGCATCTCGAATCAGACGGAGCACGGATAACCGGTGCTCTCCCATGAAGCGAGCCCTAAATACGTCGGAGAAACGCTCCCACGACATGGCTCGAACTCCACCCTCCAACCGAGGCTCCCGGGAGGTCCACCGGTGGCGAGCGTCGCGATCCATAGGGTGGTCGCTAGCTCGGCCATGTAGGCCTCGGGAGTACGCGAGAGTCGAAAAGTGACTGTCGTTAAGCCACTCCTCGGCGGCGTCGTAATTTCATAGGATGTGTTTACCCTTAAAAAATTTCAAGGATGAGTAGATGAATAAATGAAATAAATTGATGATAAATCATAAGAAAGGGGAAGAAGAGAGAGAGCAGTGGAAAGGTGGCCCACTGATCAGGAAAGGTCGCTGCATAACCCCGGAACAAATCCATTAGTCCCACAATGGAATGTTGGGCATGAAGTGAAGAGTATAAATACCCCCGCTATTCTCTATCCACTCAGCATGAGTGACACCCAAGAAGATCGAGGGAGAGAGGAGACCTCTTGGGTGTCACCATGTGATTATATCTTTTCGACAAGTGGGACCCACATGGCGGTCCCTTATGAGCGGCTCCATGACATGGACCTAGCCTATTTTGCTAAGAGAGCTAACCAACCCGGAACGAGAGGTTAAGCATTAATCCCACAATGGAATAATATGGTGAAAGACGAGGATATAAATACTCCACCACCTCCTACTCATTCGAGGTGGGCGACCCTCGGGAGATTTAGGAGAGAAAAATCTCTGATGGGTCGACCATTTGATTATATTTTCTCGACAAGTGGGACCCACTTTGTCGGTCCCTTGTAGATGAATCTAACAACATAGCCTATCGATGAGTCATCCATATGACCATTTTCACCGACGGTGGACCCCACACCTCGGTGACTATTGAAGAGGGTCAGAATTGAACCCTAGAAATCTGCCTTTGAAGCTAACCCTAGAAAGGAGCTGAAGCGGTATAATCCCTATACTACATGAAATGATGCCAATGCCAAGCTAGCATTTTGATGCAACTAATCATGAGAAATTCCAAATGTGATTTTGCTTTCAAGGCTGACCTGGTGCCAAAGCTGCGAGCAACCACCTAACCATGCTTTGATTTGTGTCAATTACGATAAGTAGTCGGTTCTTTGACCAAGTCACCCTCATGTTAAGGGATTGAAAGTCAATTTCACAAGACTGATCAGGTGCCAAAGCTGGGAGCAACCACCTGATCAAGTCTAGATTTGTATTAATTGCTGATAAGTAGTCAGCATTTGATCAAATCAAGCCCTAATGGATATCAATATAAGTCTAATTGGTATTTAGTTAGGGTGGTTTCTGCAAGAGGGAGATAATTGGCAGAGACACAGAGCTACAATTGAGATCAGGGATTAATTCATAAGGAATATTAGGGTTTTATGGACAAAAGAATTTTTAATTCAGAGAGGCAGGGGTAAAAATGGAATTAAAAATCACAGGGATGATCATCATGAATTTAGGGATTTTTGGTGAAATTTTCATGATTTTTGGATAAGTGGAGCTATTAAAATAAATTCGGGGAAAATAAAGACGAATAAATGGATTAATCAAAGGCTGAGATTCAATCAAGGGTTCATCTGGGTGCAACTTGGGGACAGAGACACATCTGGGTGCAAACTGGGGATCCTAAGCACACCTATACCGAATCAGAGAAGAGAGAGGGTGTGACACGTGTCAGCACCTCATTGGGCCACCTCGTGCCACGTGTCGACCCCCATTGGTCCACTCGGCCATGTGGGCCCCACACCCCTACAGACCTGACAAGTGGGCCCCACCTATGCCACGTGGCAGTCAGCCATTGGTCCACATCAGCAGCCACCTCATCCAGCAGCAAGACAAATGGCAGCATGCTATAAGGCCACCTCAACAGCCCATTGCCATGTGGCCTTCCCTCATTGGTCCACCTCACCACTATGAATCCCACTATGCTATAAGGCGATCGACAAGTGGGCCCCACCGGATGCCACATGGCATGCACTCACCGGTGCCATGTCATCACACGATGTACAAGAAGGGACGAGATGGCTTCCTATGATTGGTACAAGTCGGCGGATGACAACACACATGGCATTACTAGGCGAGCCACATCACCCACCATTTACGGATCATTAGTGTTAAGGATTTGTTTAACAAGCAATCAACCAATCGGGAAGAGCCACCTCAGCATATTAGCATTAATCAGTTGCTAACCTCACAGCCTTAAACGCTTAAACCTTACAGATGGGACCCAGTAGTCAGGTGGATAAGGCTAGGATCACAAGCTATAGATATAAACCGAGTCTATTCATCCTATCTATCCAACTCAGCGCAAATGAATTTAAACAAAGGAAGAAAAGGAAGGTGAACCTGGTGCATGAGCTCTAGACCACTGCCCCCTTTCTCTCCTGCGTGTTGGTGTGTGTGTGCCGTGTGCATCCAAGCCGGCGGAAGAACCTTCTCCCTCCCTCTTCTTCTCGCCATTGCCCGATTCAAGCACATCTCGCGTTTTTCGCTTCCCCTGGCGTCTCACCATGACTGTAGGTGATCAAGGAGATGATGATGATCAGGCGATGATAAGACAAAGGCTTTGATGAATTAATTAGTAATATGAGGTGAATTGAGAGTCGAATTAAGTGATACCTGAAAACAAGCCGAAGAAGAATGGATGAATTGACACTACGGAGATAAAATTGCGTGACAAGATGGACCCTTTAGGGCAAGGCGACGCCAATGGAGGTGAATTGATGAGGCAATTTGAAGTGTGAGATGCTAATTGATCAAAAGAAGAAAATGAGGCAGAAAAGGGATTAGTGAAATTGGAAATGGTGAATGAATAAAATGGCGTTAAGAGTGATCGTGGAGTGTTTAAATAGCAAGTAATAGCCTTGGGCCCGCTTGTCAGTTGAGTTATGTGAGTAATTGAGAGTGTGGAGTCAAACCAAATCGCGGCACAGTCAAAAATCCTAACAGAAACGGTTATACGAGCTACCGCAAAGAACAAACACAAACTTATCTGGACCGTTAATTGAATTAGAACGGAGGGTGAAGATGAACCCAAGGTGGCAATCCGAGTGAAAGGCAATTAACCAATCACAATTGTGATTAATCAGCCTAATTAGCCTATATAAACTGAAAATTGGCAACGATGAAAAGGGAGATACATACGACATTCATATACATCCATTAGTAGAGCAATTGAGAGAGGATATACACTAGCAGTCGCCAATTACAAAGAAGAAGAGAGATTACAAAGAAATCAATTGATTTAGATTACTATTCAGATTGAGAGGTTAGTTGTTCATGCATTCAATTGGCAATTCTTTTAATCTCTGTAAATGAATTTAGAATTCTGATATAGCTAGTTAAACAGTCAATTGATTTCTTTTCTGTTCTTGCTACTTTTCTTTAAGAATTTGTTCTATCCTTTTATATTTTCTTTTCTGCATTTTCTTGTTCTTTCTTTAATAACCCTAATCAATAGCAATTGACTGAATCCAGTGAGCCACTGGCCCAATCACAAAGTGATTGGTGAGCCTTTAGGCCTGGATCAGTCAAGAGAGCATCAAGAAATCATAATTCAATTTCTATTACACTGTTTCTTTGTGATTTTTCATTTTCTATTCAATCTCCTTGCTTGTATTTGCATAACAGATAGGAGATGATGATCTTCTGTCTTCTAGTCATGTCAATGGTATAATCTCAGTTGGGTGCATCAGTTAATTCTTATAATTGTTTTAATTCTGACACAAATCAATAGGCTATTGAAGTTGTAGGGATAATTCATCATCATCTTAGTGAGCCACTGGCCCCAATAACACTTGGGTGAGCCTTTAGGCCTAAGAAAGATGATTTGAATACAATAATACGATAATTGTCAAGAATGAACTGGTATTGATCGATTCCGTGTACAATCTGTAAGCATCATGCCTTAAACACTTCATAACACATTAGGCCACTGGCCCTAGCTATGCCTAGGTGTGCCTTTAGGCCTGAGGAGTGCTAATTGGATGAATAAGGGCCATGAATTGAGTCAATTAAGATCGGTACAAGCCGGTACCATGCATTGCCGTGTGGTGAGTTGCTTCAGCACCTTCAAGAACGAAAGGGAAGCCCTCTGCCCATCCTATATCGCATATTCATGTCTAGACGATGCTCCTCGACCTTGTAATCATCAAGAACTTTGATTAATTCTGTCGAATTTGATGAAGAAAGCATTTCGGTACCGACTTTAACTGACATACTCATCAGTACTATCATGCGAAGCCTGTTACCGCATGGATTTCCAATCAAAGACTATAGAGAGGCTCACCGAAGTGAGGCGACGCTAGGGCATAGGTCTGATCGGAGAAGGAGAGCTCGGTCGTCGGAACGCCATTACACGCGAATCTCAACGCAACAGGAGGTCAGGGACTGAGAAGAGATCTTCTGCACGATTCTTGAAGCGTTCGCTAATCTTGGAGAATCTTCAATGAGTGAGATTTGGTGATAGTTCGAAAATTTAAACGGAAGAAGATCTGGGCCTTATACATATTAAACACGCATCTTAATTAAATCAAGCGGCCCAGATATGTTTAAACATTTAAATAATAACTCTGTGCTAATCTGGGCCGTAGATCCATTAAATACGTATCTCAAACTAATCTGGCGGCCCAAGTAAGAACAGAGTTAAATAAAAGATAGGCGCTGATCTTGATACAGATCTGGCGGCCCAGATTAGGCCCATTAATTAGATAATAACAGAATAATAATAATATAGAATAAATAAATGATTTGAAAATGTTCCTGAACTCCAAATTAACTCAAATTTGTTTCTAAAATTTTCTTATTTTTCATACTATTTTTCTATACAATAATATTCCAGTTTTAAAAATATAATCATGATAAGACAATTTAAAAGCAAAATACATCACATATATTGATATATTTGACTTAGCTTTGACTTGCCATTTTAAATACTATAAAAATTCCAAAAATACAAATAAAAATCATAAATAATAACTAGATATATTTTAGTGATTTTTCAAGTGATTTTCCATGAAATAATAATGATGATAGTAATATACTATAATAAACAATGAGATTAGCTATATTCTTTGATAAATAAAAATATATGAATAATAATAGATATTATGTTGATATTTTCTGTAAAAAGAATAATAAAATAAATAGCACAAAATATACAAAAATATAATAACAAAATGTATTTTCTTTTATAATAAAAATGATAATATAGTTTTATAATATGAATTGTATTTCTTTTGTTATTTCTATACAAATATACAAAAATATACTTTTGATGAATAAAATGTAATAAAAATAATAGTTGTAATAAAAACATAATGAATTTCATCTCTTATGACTATTTTCAACTAATAATAAAATCTTATACTTTTCTATAGATAATAAATAGAAATAATAAAAATAGATATAATGAATAGTATAATAAATAAGATATTAGTAATATTTCTTTTAGCTATTATAGATATCAAAAAAAAATAAAAAAAAAAAAATAATAATAATAAAAAAAATATAAAAAAATAATAATAAAAATATAATAATAGTAAAATAATATAGCTAACCATCTTTTGATTTTGTAAATAATTCTTACATAATGAATAGTATTACAATATAATAGAATATAATAACAAAATTCTATTACTTTAGCTATTATAAACATTTTAAAAAAAAAAATACTAATAAAAATCATAGCCATTTTACTTTCTATTATTTTTGTAAGTGATTTTCTACAAAATAATTAGAGTTTAGAAATAATAAAAATAAAATTCTACTATTTTAGCCATTATAAAAATCCTAAAAATATTAATAGCTACCCCTTTTCCTATTATTTTTGTAAATAATTTTCTACATAGATAAATAGAGTTTAAGAAATAAAAAAAAATAATAATAATAAAAATAATAATAGTAGTAAGAATATAATAATAATATAATAATAATAATAATAAAGTAATAATAATAATAATAATAAATGCATCTTTATAATAATGGAAGATATTATAATAGACTTTGTGCATTTTAAAATGAATAAATATGCTCACATAAGGAGTGTAGAGCCACGTAGAAATATTTGCACATATGTTATAACATTTAGAACGATTAGTCAAGACGAGAACATCTTGACGGAAGATAAATAAAGTTGCAATGACAGAAGA
This sequence comes from Schoenoplectus tabernaemontani, assembly GCA_037127355.1. Taxonomy (NCBI): domain Eukaryota; kingdom Viridiplantae; phylum Streptophyta; class Magnoliopsida; order Poales; family Cyperaceae; genus Schoenoplectus; species Schoenoplectus tabernaemontani. The sequence goes on from CM073750.1 coordinate 26,189,938, forward strand.
TACGTCGAGACAGAACATCTTGACGTGAGATGATTAAGGCTTCAATAAAGAATATGAGAAGATATGTCAAGACAAGAACATCTTGACACTTGATGAAGAATAACAAGATACGTCGAGACAGAACATCTTGACGTGAGATGAATAAGGCTTTGATAGCAACATGAAGAAGTATGTCGAGACAGAACATCTTGACGCTTGATGAAGAATAATCGTAGCCACGACACTAACATGGAGATATATGTCGACTCAAGAAAAAGAACATTACGATGTCCTAGATAGGTGACATCTTAATGACTCACGCCATGAGCAAGTAACTCATGATTGAATACGCTCACACAAGGGGTGTAGGGCAACATAGTAATTTTGCACAAGTAATACAACATGTAGAATGATTAGTCGAGACAAGAACATCTTGACGTTCGTTGAAGATTGACCAAAGCTACGACATCGCATGGAGAGATATGTCGACTTTGAAGAAGAAGAACATTACGATGTCCGAGCAAAGTGACATCTTAATGACTCCTGTCATGAACAAGTAATTCATGACCATTTGAGCCGGCAAGATCGAACTCGTCCGTCGATGAGTTTGTCTCCCGGCTCATTTCCCGAGAATGTGAGATTGAATCGGTCTGTTGGTAGATTCATCCACAAAACAAGAATGCGAACCGTTCGTAGGTAGGTTCCTTCACTAACACATGCCTCAATGTTGAACTGCCCGCTTCATGTTTGACATTGTGTGCAATTGTGTTTCCTAGGTTTATGAATCGGCTTAGTGCTACGAATTCATGATCTAGAAGATCGGTGAGAAGAAATACGTGGGCCATATCCACCCTTCTCCCGATTCACCAACCTCAAGATCAACCGCTCGGTGCTTCGAGTTGTATTTTGTGTGATTGGTTGTTGACTAGTTAAGATTGAACCTAGGTCTGTTTGTAGGTTTATCTTCTAGATCAACGAGAGGTCGAGCTCTGGCCGTATGTAGACTCACCTCAAGCCCCCTATGAAGAGATTAACCCGGTCTCGTTGGTAAGGTTACATCTCGAGGTGGCATGGACCGAACCGATCCGTTTGTAGGTTCGTCCCCCATAGGACAAAACCGATCCGTTTGTAGGTTTGTCTTTCATAGATTGAACCGATCTCGTTTGTAGGTTCATCTTCCGTAGATCCCTTTTATAAACCTAGACGACCACTTGACCATCTTTTAACTATACTATTTGCTTCTCTCTTTCAAAGATCCAGAGGTGCCTCGAGGTTCGTAGCCCTGGGGTAATTAACGGTGGGGGCTTGCGCCCACCGAATCTACAAGAACTCACAATCACTAAAAACCCCCGAATGTGCATCCAATATTTCTAAACGGCAGAATCCGCCGACACCCATGCGATGCACGCTCGGGAGGGATCTCCGTGTCCTTCTTCCGCAACCCATCGCCCGGCGGTGCGTGAGCGCGCGAAAAAGGGTCGCACAGATCTCGCACGCCGGTGGGGACCTAGATTCTCCTCTTATCTCTCGAAAGAGAGAGTCAAATAGAATAGTTAAGAGATACAAGTGGTCTTCTATGTGCTAAAATGACTAATAATTTTCAAGTATTTTTGTTTTTGCAGAAATGGCATACTTTGGAAACTTCAACCTCGCTCCCTACACCGTCACTCTCGCACAGAGCCCGAGGGCAAGCTCTTCATGTTCTTCGGGACCATCCCGCAAGAACTCACCATCTATGGCCCACCTCCAAAGGGGCCACGATCACTCCCGCAACCGTCCGATCTCCATCCCGGACGAGGAGGAGGACTCGATCACCCCGACTCCCAAGGGGATCTCAAACAACGTCATGGCCTCTCCTACTACCTCCCCAAAGAGGAGAAGGCGACCGTCAAGAGGACACTGCCCAAAGGCAAGCAGCCCCAAACTACCCGCGACTCTCAAGCATCCAGAAGAGGGCCCCGGATGCATACCAAAACCCACCGGTGGCTAGGCCGCCTATCCCGCCTCCAAATAAATTCACGGCACTCCGAATAGTGGCCAAGAACTCGCCACAGCCGCCTCCGCTGTGCATGGGAGGTGCCTAAGCCCACACCTCGCCCAACTCAAAGGCCTCGCCGCCGCCAGACAAGTCTCAAGCCCCCGCAGGCCATCTACAAGGCTCACAGTGGCCCTCAAACAGAGGAAGAGCGTGAGAAACGCTAGGTCGAGACAATACGTCTCCCGCCCCAATCACTCTCAAGACATGGCTCGGCCGCAAGCCATTGTCTCCACTCCACACCCAAGGAGGTTTACATCAAAGGCAACACCTAGCACCCAAGGTGTGGGTCCCAAAGGGTTCCCACCAACAAAACCCCAATCCTCAAGCCCAACCCAGAGGCCGGCAAGTCTAACGCTCCGCCCGAGAGCGTGTTCACCGCTAGGTCGAAGAGTGTATTCACCGATTAGGCTCGAGAATACCACTCAATAGTTTAAAAATAACCGCCCCGACCAAACGAAGAAGAAGAGAAGAACCGCTCGCTATGAAGAGCACTTCTCGCCAACAACACCATCGCATAAGCTACGATACCGATCCGGACACCGACGCCGAGGTGAATATGACCCAGATGACCAATCCCCGCCTAATCAAGCTCACGTCACCAATACCAACAAAAATAATGGTAGAAAAGGGAGACCTCCCAAGAGAGTCAACCCCGAGGGCAACAAAGCAGGGAAGGGGAAGACCACAACGAAAACCCTGACTTCTTCGATAATGAAGATGACGTTGAAACACGTCCCGAAGTGCCTATCGATGAAATTGAAATACTAAAAGGCCACATCGAGGCACGGACGAAGAGCCGATTAGGCAACGGGAGCTAATCGCTACCATGCTAAGCAAAATGAAGAATTGATTAAGGCGGTCAAATCCTTGCAAGAATCACAAGACGCCAATTTCAAAGCCGGTAGCTCCCGTCAAGAAGGGGTCCACAAGTACTCAAAAGCAATCATAAGGGAAAACAACCCGTCGATTCTAAACCCCATCCACATAGAACAATAGAAGTGGAGGCCGAACCAACGGAATATCCCGAAAGAGATTCAAGCCATGATTGCCCAAAGAATGCAAATAGTTTTGAGGTGGATACGCTATCCCTCCCGTTAAAAACTGTGGACATCCATACCCCGCCATATACGACTTAGAAGAATATCCTAAAGGGTATGTGATCCCCGCTTCAGACCTTCTCCGGGGAAGGCAATAAAGACCCGAACCCCGAACAACACCGGCCCACTTTGTAGCCTCGTGCGCAACACGGCGCGCAATGATGCACCGTTGTTAAGACAATTCCCTCGTAGCTTGGTGGGAACCGCTTTCCAATGGTATTATTCATTAGAAACAACAAGATCGTGGACTGGGGACGAGATGGCGACTCGTTCTCAGGGCACGATTTGTCATGGTGTCCGACAAAATAAACATAGCCGATCCGGCAAGCACTAAACCCAAGAAAGGGGAGTCAATGACAGATTTTATCAATAGATGGCGAACCTCGCATCAAATGCGACCGCACATTAACCGAAGACGAGGCCGTCAACCTAATCATGAAGAACATCGACGGTGGATGGGCATGCTTCTTGGTGTGACAAAGGTCAACACATTCAAAGACTTGCTCGGACGGTATCCAATATGGAAAGAATGTCACCGCACACCATGCCGAACTTTATGAATAATAGCCGCAACGAGGAGCCCGAGCCGAAACCAAAGTGGCATTCACCTCGTTAAAAGATAAGATGGTTGCCAACGCAGACACCCAAGGCGCAGCAGCAAGCACAAATGGCAACAATTACAATAAGGGACCCAGCCCAATCCAGGAGGGAGTTCACGGAGTTTTGAATCCCTTAAACAAAAGAAATCTAAACCGTACTCCTTCGTAAAAGATAAAGTTGCCCAAATCTTCGTAGGGCACTAAAGAATGGCCTAACCCCGCCGGCCAAGAACGCCCGAAGATGCCGATAAATCGACGAACCCAACTTTTGCCCATACCACGTAATAATAGGGCACTCAATTGAAGATTGCCGGGTCTTCAAAGATCGGGTCGAGAAGGCGTATAAAAACGGTGAAATTACTTTACCTAAAGGGTTCTTGCAAAGCCCATCGCCCCATGAACAAAGCCAACACGATCTCTCACGAGGAAGAGAAAGTCCCGGCCAATTAAGCGAAGATCAAGAGGAGCAATGGACTACGCACCTATCGAAGAAATCGATTAAAATGCTTAAAGCTCTCAAGAAAGAACCCGGCATGAAATGGAAAGACGATATCACGCCGCTGTCCCACCAAACCCAGTGGTATATTATAAGGTAGACCAGAGCCAAGACCAGGTTCTTAAGAAGAGAAAGAAGCATAGAAGCAACAAGTCCGTAAAGAATAAAATTGAAGAATGCGAGCAGGCGCCCCGAGGCGATTACCCTCCAACACTTCATCTCCAAAGAAGACTCGGGAGAAGCTAACCCTAGGTCAAAAGAAAGAAGATGTAGATGAAGAAATAAATAAAGAAGAAAGCGAAGAAATCTGGGGTGCTTCGTGCAACATGGTATATTCTTCTCACGATGAAGATATGCCAACTTTAGAGGAGATGTTCTTCCCAAATGACGAAGGAGAAGCAAGCACCTCTGGGACCAAGAATGAAGAGTGCAAAGCCGTGCTCCGGTCCGGGACTTATATACCCGAGAGACAAGCTCCCAAGGATTCCGATAAAGGAAAGGATAAGGCCCCGAATAAAGGTAAAGAGGTCGAGAACCTAAGCAAGAACCCGAAAGGACCCTACCGACGGCGAAGAATATAACGTGTTGGCACATCCGCGTAAGATTCCAGCCGCTATTAAGCATATTTGACGCGTTGATGATGTCACAAGACCTAAGGGAGGTGCTAATCCAGGCCTTGCAAGATCCCGAGAAGTACAAGTCATATTTCATCGAGCAAAATATGCAGAAGCCCTATTCACCGCCAAGCGGGCCGCCCGCATAAATTTCACGTACGATGACCTCTTAATAGGCACCGTCGACCATAACCGCCCGCTATACATCACCGGAATCGCGGAGGGCAAAAGGTTGGTCGCATCCCGGTCGACGCAGGTCTTCAATCAATATCATGCCGCTTAAAACTCTGAAGACCATCACCTTAGACGTGAAGAACCTATCTGATGAAAAGGTGATCATTCATGGCTTCAATCAAAACTCCCAAAAGGCCCTGGGAGCTATAACTCTGAACCTGCAATGCGGAAGCCTAAAAGCGCCTACTAAATTCTATGTCATTGACGCTGAAACCTCTTATCGGGCGTTGCTGGGTCGCCCGTGGCTTCATAGTAATCAGGTCATACCCTCTACTCTGCACCAGTGCCTGAAATATATCGAGAATGGTAAGCAAAAGAGAATTGACGGAGATGTCAAACCATTCGGGGTGCATGAGATTAAATTTAATGACGCCCAATATTTTCTGCCTAAATCCGCCGTGGCGCCAAGCCGGCCTATAACTAAAGCAGTTCAGAAACCCTTCAACAAAGGCCCTAAATTTGATACCTCATCCGGAGAAGAAGAAGAGGTCAAATTTAATATTAAACCCCGAGGTGCTCGAGCCCAAAGACCCGGAAGAAAGTCGGGTGAAGAAGCAACCTTCCGCTTCAAACAGGTGGCTGCGTATAAGGCCCAAATAAAACCGAACGAAATCAATGCAAGTGATTCTGAAGAGGAGGTCATTTTCAATTTTAAACCTGCCAACACCCCTCAAATTCAGATCACAGAGGCAACTTCAGGAGAAGACTCTGAAGAGTCTGACGGCTCGGGCGATATTACCTCGGGAGAAGAGTCTGGCCATGATCGTCAACCCTGGGAAGAAGAATCTGACGAAGAAATCATCTATCACATCCTCAAAAAGCCATACAAAGGGCCCGAAACAGATAATGAAAGTGAGGAGTCATATATGATCAACACGGACCCGTAGCGGAAGGGATAACCCTGCTAGGCCAAGGCCTATAAATGAAGAACGCTCATGGCGGGAAAATTTCGAAGGACGCGTCCGGAATGCAATCGACGAAATAAGGCACCAAGTTGAAAATAATAGAAGAGAGGTGTCCGAACAATGGGAAGTGATGCAGATATTAAAGTGCAACACAATGAAATCATGATAATGATTGAAAACCCGCAAACCGCGATCTATAACTCCGAGCTACTCAAAGAAATGACGAGCGAACCCCGCGCCCGGACCCCCGAAAGACAAGCACCCGATAGCGGCAAACGGTAATTGTAATAGTAGATGAATCAAAGGGGGAAGAAATGAAAGCTAAGCAATTGACCGTCATGCAAACCCTCAAAGTCAAGAAGAGTAAACCATACTCTTTCTTAAAAATAAAACGGCTCTGATATTTGAGCAGCCTTAAAAAGCGGGTTAACACTTCCCGTTTGTAAAAGACCCGCATACATGGAGAGAGCCGGCGAAGGCGAATTCTGCCCTTATCATCGCATATTGGGCCATACTATTGAAGAATGTTGGGTATTCAAGGACCTTATAGAAGAAGGGCATAGAAACGGACGATCCAACTCCCGAAGAGTTTTCAACAAGACCCAGCCCGCATAACCCGAATAACAAAGGCAAAGGGGTGGCTTATACGATCTCGCACACTCCCGTACCTAGTAAACCTAAGGTTGCGAGACGAAAGCCGATCAAAGAAATCTACCGCTCCAACTCGCCATGAACATTGAGATAGAAGAAGAGATGGCAACACGCTAGAGATTACCGTGGTCCCCGAAAGGCATTTTAAAGACCTCATGCCAAGGGAAGTGAACCACATCCAAACCTTAAAGACCTTTGTTGTGCAGGCGCAAAGGTGGAACGCATCAAAGGGAAAACTATCATCCACAAGGCCATAATTTTCTATCGTAGCGATTCAACCCGCCTCTCGAAGAACCCCGATCACAACACTTGGAAGAAGTGGGTGATAGAACAAGAATCGAGAATGCAACGAGCGATGACGCCGCATCTCATCCCTTTGAAAGGAGCTATATAAATTGGCGAAAAGGGCAAGATGTCCGAGAAACATATCCAAGGCCGAGGCCAAGCGCTTTGATGAACTTCGAATGGCGCTAATAAAGTCCCGGGCCCGGATGGTAAAATAAAATACACCCGGGGATTAGGGTATAATCGCGATGACGCAAAGATGCTTCGAGGGGTCTCTCAAAGAGTACCGTATGAAAGAAAGTCGTTGCATGACTTCGTTGAAATGCCGGATAATGAAACAAGAGGACAATACCCCTGGCCCCGAAAAATGCTTTGAAACAAATGAAAAGGAACCTAACACGGCGATGAGTTAGCCGAAATCAACTGGGACTAAGAAGACCCACGACCAACTTTCATAAGCGCGTCATTGCCGTAAGAGGTGGTCGACAAAGTTGAAGACATTCCTTAGAAGCTATATGGATCGCTTCGCTTGGAGTTATAAAGAGATGCCTGGATTAGATCCCAACGTGGCGGTCCATTACTTAAAAATCGATCCAACCTTCAAGCCGATTAAACAAGCGCCGAGACGAATGAGAATAGAGCTCGAAGAAAAGGTCGTGGAAGAGACAAAGAAACTCATCGACGCCGGTTTCATACGGAAGAAGAGACGCCGTAATGGGTGGCTAGCATTGTCCCTGCTAGAAGAAAAATGGGCAAATCCGCATTTGCGTAGATTTTCGGACCTAAACAAGGCGTGCCCTAAGGATGATTTCCCGCTCCCAGTAACCGAAATCATAATCGACCATACATCCTCCTATGAAGTCTTCTCCTTCATGGACGGTTACGCGGGCTATAATCAAATTAAGATGGCGCCAGAAGATGAGAGGCACACGGCATTCCGCACGCCGATTGGCATATATTGTTATAAAGTCATGCCGTTTGGGCTCAAAAATGCGGGAGCCACTTACCAACGGGCAATGACGAAAATATTCGACGATCTGATCCACAAGATAGTAGAGTGCTATGTGGACGACCTAGTCATCAAAGCCATGTCATATGAAGAACACCTTCAATACCTCGAGGTCGTTTTCAACCGCCTGAGAGAACATGCGCTCAAACTAAACCCGTTGAAATGCGCATTTATGGTATCATCTGGTAAATTTCTGGGGTTTGTGGTACGCCACAGGGGCATTGAGATAGACCCGGGCAAGATCAAAGCAATAACTGAACTATCCCCGCCAAAGAATTTAAAACAATAAGCGATCTTTGCAAGGGCAATTGGCGTACATCGCGGTTCATAGCCAACCTATCGGGTAAAATCCAACCCTTCACCCGCCGACTAAGAAGAATATCCCGTTTAAATGGGATGGCGAGTGCCAACGAGCCTTTGAAGAAATCAAGGCATATCTACTCAACCCTCCAAAGTTGGCGCGCCCATACCCGGAAGGAACTTATCCTATATACAACCGCCCCGGATGGATCCTTGGGAGCCCTATTGGCACAAGAAAACCAGATGGTAATCAAAATGCGCTATATTACTTAAGTCGCATGATGGTAGGGGCGTAACACGGGTATTCACCGATCGAGAAGCATTGCCTAGCCCTAATCTTCGCGGCGAAGAAATCGAGGCATTACATGCTAGCCCACAAAATCATATTAATATCCAAGGTGGACCCTCTCAAATATCCGATGACTCGCCAATGCTAACGGGAGGCCGCCAAGTGGGCTATCATTCTTACCGAGTTCGACATCACCTATACACCGCAAAAGGCGATAAAGCGGCGGCACACTAGCAGATTTCCCGGCGCACACCCGATCCAAGATGACTCCCCATTAAAATGTGACTTCCCCGACGAGGAAACCCTACATGTTGAAGAAGGAAGTCCTATACGGGGGAGATGTACTTTGATGGTGCCTCGTCGATCAAGCCGATCGCGGCCCGGAGTCCCAACCGTGCGAGCCGGCGCAGACTAGTCTTCGTAACCCCGAAGGCGGGATAATACGACATTCTCTCGGCTTTAACCGAACCATGTACAAATAATGAAGCAGTAGTATGAGGCACTTATCGCCGACTAGAGCTATCATCGAGCCGGAAATCAAGGCTATGCGCATCTTTGGGGATTCACAAATGATAATAAATCAAATAATTGGCGAATACAAGGTCTTGAAGCCGGAACTAATACAATATCACCAAAAGGCCATGGAATTAATGAAGAAAATCCCGTACGTGTCCATCGAGAAGGTCACGAGGGCCGTGAATGGTGAAGCGTATGCGTTGCGCCAAACTCGCCAAGGAGTCAAAGAACCAACAGAGCCGAAATCCACATCATCGTCCGTAATAGAGGCCATTATCATTGTGTCAAACAACAGATAAGGTGAATAATGAAAATGTCAAGCTAGAAAAGATAGAATGCCAAGAAACAATGATAACCGAAGAAGACGATGATCGGAGACAACCGTTCATCGAATATTTCCGCATGGTACCCTTCCCAAAGATAAAAGGATGGCCGATCAAATAAGAAAGCGGGTACTACGGATGCATATGTGGGCAATACGCTATACCGAGGTCTTATGATCACCTATGGCTAAGATGCGTATCGTGGCCTGGCCGAGCAAAGTTATGAAAGAAGTTCATTCCGGACTATGCGAGCACATCGGTCCGGGCCAAAAATGAAGTTGAAAATCAAGCGAATGGGGTATTATCGGCCCACGATGGTGGCCGATCGTGAAGAGCACGCAAAGAAGTGCCGCATGTGCGATACACGGCCCTTTTATACATCAAGCGCCAAACCCGTTGCACCCCACGGTAGCATCCTGCCATTTAATATGCGGGGGCACGACATATAGTAGGGCCCATAGACCCTCCGACGTCGAGAGGTCACCGGCTCATCCCGGCGCGACGGATTACTTTACAAAATGGGCCGAAGCCGTCCCACTCAAAGAAGTTAAAGCATCCGATGTGGTTAAGTTCTTCAAGACGCACATCCTCTACCGATTCGGACACCACAACGGATAATATCCGATAACGGACGGCCTTCAAGAGCTCCAAAGTCTATGCCCCGGCGGAGCAATTTAATATTGATTGGAGATTCTCGTCCATTTATAACCCGAGAGCCAATGGCCCGGCCGAAGCCTTTAACAAAACCCTAATCAATATCATGAAGAAGACCGTGACGGCAACCAACGAGACCGGGATAATCGTCTACAGAGGCATTATGGGCTTATCGACCACATACCGAACGCCTACGCAAGCTACCCCGTATTCTCTCGGCTTTTGGGGTTGAAGCCGTCTCCCTCTTGAGGTGGAACTACCGTCATTGCGGGTGGCTATGCAAAATGATATGACCATGGACGAATGCCAACAACTTAGACCGACGAGTTGGATGCCATGGACGAGAAGAGACCGATAGCCCAGCAGAACCTTGAAATATATCGTGCAAAAATGGCAAGGGCATATGATAAGATGGCGCGAGTCGTGGCATTTCAACAAGGGGAGCTTGTTCTTGTCCTTAAGAGGCCGATCATCGTCGCACATCGGCCCAAAATTCTCTCCGAATCGGGAAGGGCCATACGTAATTGAGAAGGTATACGGGGCGGCGCATACCAACTCATAGACCATGAAGGTGAAAGGCCCATGCCACCGATTAATGGGCGATATCTCGAAGAAGTACTACACCTAGCCCGCAGAGGGGCCAACCGAGTAGTATCTATTGTAAATAAATAAGGAGGGAATAAGTGTTCGCTTACACACACGTGCACGAAACACAAACCCATGTCTAACCTCCACTTTTGCATAAAAATCCCAAAAACCCTACTTGTGCATCTCGTAAATAGAATGCATCCAAAAATCCAAAACCACACAAACACATTTAGCCCTATAACAAAATAAAAAATAGAATAAGGAATACAACGCCAAAACCACGCGAGAATGTAAGGCGAGAGCTTTGGTGTTTGGGCTCACAATACAAATACCACCGGGTTTGTCCATTTGATACGTAATAAACACAAAAATGGGCAGTGGTTTGCGCTTGTCCCTCAAACTTCTCGTTGCCCAATGACGAAAGTTGCTCATATTGGTCGCCGCGCGCGCAAGCCAAGGGATAGGTCGAGCAAATTGGTGGCTAGTAAATAGTCGCTTCCGAGGGCATATAAATAAATAACTCTCGTATTATTAGTAACATGTATCACTAATAACAAAAATTTGCCTCTTCTAATAAAATAAAAGGATATATATGTAAAACAATAAAAACCTACTTTCCTACTCATAAAAAAAAAAATAAAAATAAATAAAAATAATAAAACATTTTCAATAAGGGGTTGCCACCTTTGTCCCCGACACCACGAGTGTTATACAAAGCCAGTTGGGTGCATTCATCCGTAAAAGCACCACACGCCCGAAGAAATGGTGTGTCATAATCCCACGACATATCATGGAGGGGTCGATTAAGGGTTTACGCTTGTACCCGACATTTCATGTTAAACAAAGCGCTCGCTTAAAGAAGTGACTCAGTCATGGAGAGCGGACCTACCCGATGAAAGCCTCGTCTCGCAGTGGATGCGTGATGGATGTTTGAGGGTAGCTAAAATATAAAAAACCAGGTCGGGGTACATTCATCCGCAAAAGTACCACACGCCCAAGGAGGTGATCTGTTTCTAATCCCAAAATAGATCATGGAGGGGTCGATTAAGGGTTTATGCTTTTGCCCGACATTCAAAGTCAAATAAAGTAATTCGCTTAAAGAAGTGACTCAGTCATGGAGAGCGGACTTACCCGATGAAAGCCTCGTCTCGCAGGATGCGTGATGGATGTTTGAGGGTAGTACCCCCACAAAACAAATTGAGTGGAGATGAGTGAATGTGAGTTTCCACTTTAGCACGCAACTGCACAAATGAGGGGAGAGCGGGTGAGCTTCCACAAAATAAATGTCAATTAAATATATAAGAAGCATCCACAAAATGGTGTTATCAATTGCATCCATAATCCAATTGATACCGGTAAGTTTATCCATCGCAATAAAGGGATAAACGGTTTATTCTCACCCGCCTGAGGTCAATACAGACAGTTCGTATCCGTAAAATACCACTTACTTTCGAGTTTTGTATTGCCATAAATAAAGAGAAATGATGTATAGAATCAATGTAATAGGATGTTGTAAGATTTTCCTTTTATTATTTTAGACACTCGCGAAAGAATGAAGCAGCTTGTAATAGGGCGCTTTTGCAAATAAGATTGAGGTGCACAACATGAAATCAATGAAATACTTCCTCGCGCACAGCAGAGGAAGCGACGAAAGGATAATAATAAAGGCAAGCATCATCCACAACAAGAGATCAAAATGATAAATGTCAATACATCCTATATCAAGTATGGCAAAAAGAAAAGGAGAAAAGAAGAAATGAAAGTGCAATGCTATGGGCCCAAAAAGCGGGACTCCAACTCTAATAGCACAAGACTAATAGTCTCTCTAAATGAGTATGGAGGAGTGCCTATCCTCCTCCGAAGCCGCCTCGAAGTCCAAGAACCGAGCGAAGGCACTATCCCGACGCTCGTGTGAATCTGCAGCTCTCCGGGAGACGTCCCGCTAGATGTCGGAGAAGCCCTCCACCGATGATCCGTGGTCCTCTAGCTCCCGCACGAGCAAGCCGAGCGGCCCACCACCGACTCCCATGGAGCGAGAGTGGCACAAGAAGAGAGCCGCCGAAGGTAGTGGAGTCGAGCGCCTCCAAATGCCCGCGTAGCTCATGAATCTCCAACTCGTGCCGATAAACGAGAGAGCTCGCATCCCGGTAAGCCCTGAGCAGCCCCTCACACCTCCTAGAAATGAAAGTGCTCTCGAGATGAGGTGCAATGAGTAGAGCTGGCGCGATGGTATCCCGCATCGCCCATACCAATCAAAAGAGAAACCACCGGGCAGAGTCCAAGATCTCGAAATCTAGCGGATAGCCCCCGAAGAAGGTATCCCGAGTGCATCCGCCAACGCGCCAAGGCGAGCCGCACATCCCTCGATGAAACATCTCGCAAGTAAAATAAATGGGTTAGACAAATTGTTATAACCAAAGAAGAAATAAAGGAAGAAAGATCTAACCTATCGCCTCATCGCCCGAGACAAAGTGACCGAGTCGTGATAGGGATGCTCTGCCGCCTCGTGAGGACCCATAGTGCACTAGACCCGCTACAAAATAAAATGAAGAAGTATAAGTACATGAAAAGTAAAATACGGTAAATGATAAAGGAAATATAAAGTACCGGAGAAGCATGAGGCTCCGGCGAGACCCTCGCTAACCGAACCTCTCGTCTCTCGGGCCGTGGAATAGCCGCTCCACCACCCAACTCTCATCCAACTCGAGTCATAATCGACCGCAACCCGCTCGCCGAGACTCGCTATCCGTGGCCATGAGAGGCCGCCCGTCGGGAGATGAAGAAGCATGAGATGGCCCTCCCTCAATCAATAATGGCTCGTCGCTCGCGGCACGACACCAATGGACTCCCCGCTCTAAAGAAGCCTCCTCTCGGTCGTGCAAGAGTGAGCACCGGCCCCAAAACCACATCGAACGAGTCACCATCCCCGTAGGCACCAATAAAATCGACGGTGAAGCAGACCGTCATGAAAGAAAGGCTCCGAGCGGTGTGGAGATGCCATGTCATCGCCTCGTGGTCTCGTAAAATATACATGTAAGAATGAAAATACTAGTGCATGCCGGCAACTAGGTATTAAATGAAGCACACGAACCTCGCGACGGCAAGGCCTGCAAAACCCCGGAATAGCAAGAGCCGCAGCGCCGATAAATCTGCTATGATATCGTCTCGGTAGCCTCCACAGAGATGTCCCATGAGCTGAAAAATAAACCCTAATCGAGATGTAAATGAAGTGCGCCCGAATAAGGATAAAGAGTCGCAAAGAAAATCACCCGGAGTGGGAGAAGGAAAAGAAGATGGAGAAGATGGCTGAGAGGCGCCGTCTCGATCTCTCCCCGTGGTAGCTGGAGCCGGTGGCTCGACATGTGGCTGAGAATGAACGCCAACTACTCGTGGACGAGGGACCGAGAACCCGGGCTCCGCGTGATCATACTCATAAGCCAGCTCTGAATCAAAGAAGAATTGGTCGAAATGAGATGAGGCTTATCGAAAAGAAATAACCTAAAGGGATGATGAAGCATACCTGTGAGAATGGTCCTAACAGGAGCATGAGAAAACCGGCTATCTAAACCCTGAAAGTCGACAGCTCGCGCAATGGCCGGAAAGGGTCGCGATCACGCGAAACGGTGCCATCTAATAAAGGCCGGCCATCTCGCGACATGTACTCCGACGACCACCGAGGGGTATATGACCGATAAGAGCGAATGGTCTCATAATACCACCGCCGATAACGCCTCGTGAAGGTGGAAGTCCTAGAGGTGGATACCATCCGATAGCGAGTGCCCGTGCCTAGCCCAAGAGGTGAGCGTAGCACCATCCGATACCCTCCAAATCGCCGCCAATGATATAGGCGAGAAGAGGCGCCGGAATATCCCGATCCAAGCCGAACCGATGTGCACATCTATGTGGCGAATAGGCTCGATGAACATATAATCGCCCAATCCGAGAGGAAGAAAGCCCCGACGAATACCGATCGTGTACTCCAAATCAATAGTGCCTAGCTCGAATGCTAGAAGAGTCGAAGAGGGAACTCGTCGTCAATCACCATCCCGTCGCCAAGAACCCTAGATGTCCCACGGCCACCGATCCGTCTCGGAGAAGCGTAGATGGTCTCGACTCCCGAAGAATCTATACCGGCACCTCCGAGTCAATGAAGCCGGGCCGCACCCCGCCCAAGTCACTCAATAAGGGTAGACGATCTCGTAGCGTGACCGCCATGCCGGATCATATGAGCCGACCAATGCAAATGGAGCCATCCGCTAATCGATGCCACGGATCGCCTCCCGCACCGCGAAGGACTACGAGATGAAGTCGACCGCGGAGGCACCTATAAATGTTGGCGCACAGGACGGCCAAAGAAATCCCGTCGCCACGCGCGATCGTGCTCGCCATAACGAACACCGAGGGCCGAATGGTGTATGCGGGGGAGCTAGGTAATAAGAAATAGCAGATCCACCAAGAAATGAAAGTCGTCAAATAAGTCTCCCGATCCACGTCATGTGAACACAGTGGTATCCCGAGATGGGATAGGCCGTCGTGATGAATCTCGAGCCGACCCGTACCAAATGGATCTCTCGGTGGAAGCCAAACCCGTAGGGCGAGTATGGACCCGATCGGTGAAATAGGCGATCCAATGTTCGAACGGAACTCCGGGTGCCCCTCCGTAAATGATGATAAATCTCATAAATCCTATACAAAGAAGGTGGAAATCGAGTGAAGTCCCCCGAGTCACGGCGAGACCATGAACTCGTCATAGAAATGACCGAAGATCGGCAGCCTCGGCCAACCGTCGTATCTCTAGGAGGGTCCTGAGTCGCCTCCCGATCGTCGATGAATAGAGTGTCGGTGGAATAGTTCCACCGCTCACAAAAGGCCCGTAGCCGTGGTGTGTCGATATGATAATGAAACATCGACAAGAAAACCGAGTCATATATCCCGCCGCCCGAGCAGAGTCCCCTCCCGCATGAGCACATACCGGTCCACTCTAGCCGATATCCATGGCACTCTAAGGGAGTGATGAAAGGGGCAAAGGTCCATCCGTCGTGAGCCTCCCCGTCGATAATCTCCTTGCCCAGTGAGATGTGTCAAAGGAGTCAGAAGCAACGCCTAAAGGCCGAAGGGGCATGATGTCAGCGAGGTCCGATCATCCCCGAAAAATAAACCGCCGCCTCGCGGTAGACAGGAGTCGCTCGATGGCCGAGACGAGAGGAGTCCAATCGCTAGGATCCTCGTAGAAAGAATGATAATGACTCAAGGGGCGACGCGAATGGCGTCATGAGATAAAACTACAATACCCGAAGAAAGAGAAGACGTCATGAGAAATGAAGTGATGAATAATAGGAATAATGCACCAAGACAAGCCTTTCGAGCGTTCAAGACTCGTCTCTGGTGGGTGGCTCTTTGTTTACCCTTGAAAAATTTCAAGGATGAATAGATGAATAAATGAAATAAATTGATGATAAATCATAAGAAAGGGGAAGAAGAGAGAGAGCAAGGGAAAGGTGGCCCACCGATCGAAAGGTCGCCGCATAACCCCGAACAAATCCATTAGTCCCACAACGGAATGTCAAGGCATGAAGTGAAGAGTATAAATACCCCGCTATTCTCTATCCACTCAAGCATGAGTGACACCCAAGAAGATCGAGGGAGAGAGGAGACCTCTCGGGTGTCACCATGTGATTATATCTTTTCTCGACAAGTGGGACCCACATGGCAAGCCCTTATGAGCAAATACCCAATGACATGGACCTAGCCTATTTTGCTAAGAAAGCTAACCAACCCGAACAGAGGTTAAGCATTAATCCCACAATGGAATAATATGGTGAAAGACGAGGATATAAATACCCCACCACCTCCTATTCATTCGAGGTGGTCGACCCTCGAGATTTAGGAGAGAGAGAAAATCTCCCGACGGGTCACCATTTGATTACATTTTATCCGACAAGTGGGACCCACCTAGCAAATTCCTTGTAGATGAATCTAACAACATAGCCTATCCGATGAGTCACCATATGACCATTTTCACCGACAAAGGGACCCCACACCTCAAATGATCTATCAAGAGAGGTCGAATCAACCCTAGAAATCGCCTTTGAAGCTAACCCTAGAAAGGAGTCAAGCAAAGATAATCCCTATACTACATGAAATGATGTCAATGCCAAGCTAGCATTTTGATGCAACTAATCATGAGAAATTCCAAATGTGATTTTGCTTTCAAGGTCGACTCGGTGCCAAAGTCATGCGAGCAACCACCTAACCATGCTTTGATTTGTGTCAATTATCGATAAGTAGTCAGCTTCTTTGACCAAGTCACCCTCATGTTAAGGGATTGAAAGTCAATTTCACAAGACTGATCAAAGCCAAAGTCGGGAGCAACCACCTGATCAAGTCTAGATTTGTATTAATTGTCGATAAGTAGTCAAGATTTGATCAAATCAAGCCCTAATGGATATCAATATAAGTCTAATTGGTATTTAGTTAGGGTGGTTTCTGCAAGAGGGAGATAATTGGCGAGACACGTAGCTACAATTGAGATCGTGGATTAATTCATAAGGAATATTAGGGTTTTATGGACAAAAGAATTTTTAATTCAGAGAGGCAGGGGTAAAAATGGAATTAAAAATTACAGGGATGATCATCATGAATTTAGGGATTTTTGGTGAAATTTTCATGATTTTTGGATAAGTGGAGCTATTAAAATAAATTCAGGGAAAATAAAGACGTAATAAATGGATTAATCAAAGGTCGAGATTCAATCAAGGGTTCATCCGGGTGCAACTTGGGGACAGAGACACATCCGGGTGCAACCGGGATCCTAAGCACACCTATACCGAATCGTAGAAGAGAGAGGGTGTGACACGTGTCGCACCTCATCGGGCCACCTCATGCCACGTGTCGACCCCATCGGTCCACCTCACCATGCGGGCCCCACACCCCTACTGCACCCGACAAGCTGGCCCCACCTATGCCACGTGGCGCCACCCATTGGTCCACATCAGCAGCCCACCTCATCCAAAGAAGAAGACAAATGGCAAGATGCTATAAGGCCACCTCAATGTTCTCATCGCCACGCGGCCTTCCCTCATCGGGTCCACCTCACCACTATGAATCCCACTATGCTATAAGGCGACCGACAAGTGGGCCCCACCGGATGCCACATGGCATGCACTCACCGGTGCCATGTCATCACACAAGATGTACAAGAAGGGACAGATGGCTTCCTATGATTGGTACAAGTCAAGAGATGACAACACACATGGCATTACTAGCAGAGCCACATCACCCACCATTTACGATCATTAGTGTTAAGGATTTGTTTAACAAGCAATCAACCAATCAGGAAGAGCCACCTCAGCATATTAGCATTAATCAGTTGCTAACCTCACAGCCTTAAACGCTTAAACCTTACAGATGGGACCCAAAGTCGTGTGATAAGGCTAGGATCACAAGCTATAGATATAAACCGAGTCTATTCATCCTATCTATCCAACTCAGCGCAAATGAATTTAAACAAAGGAAGAAAAGGAAGGTGAACCTGGTGCATGAGCTCTAGACCACTGCCCCCTTTCTCTCCTGCGTGTTGGTGTGTGTGTGCCGTGTGCATCCAAGCCGGCGGAAGAACCTTCTCCCTCCCTCTTCTTCTCGCCATTGCCCGATTCAAGCACATCTCGCGTTTTTCGCTTCCCCTGGCGTCTCACCATGACTGTAGGTGATCAAGGAGATGATGATGATCAAAGCGATGATAAGACAAAGGCTTTGATGAATTAATTAGTAATATGAGGTGAATTGAGAGTCGAATTAAGTGATACCTGAAAACAAGCCGAAGAAGAATGGATGAATTGACACTACGGAGATAAAATTGCGTGACAAGATGGACCCTTTAGGGCAAGGCGACGCCAATGGAGGTGAATTGATGAGGCAATTTGAAGTGTGAGATGCTAATTGATCAAAAGAAGAAAATGAGGCAGAAAAGGGATTAGTGAAATTGGAAATGGTGAATGAATAAAATGGCGTTAAGAGTGATCGTGGAGTGTTTAAATAGCAAGTAATAGCCTTGGGCCCGCTTGTCAGTTGAGTTATGTGAGTAATCGAGAGTGTGGAGTCAAACCAAATCGCGCACAAATAAAAAATCCTAACGTAAACGGTTATACGGTGCAATGCAAGAACAAACACAAACTTATCCTGACCGTTAATTGAATTAGAACGGAGGGTGAAGATGAACCCAAGGTGGCAATCCGAGTGAAAGGCAATTAACCAATCACAATTGTGATTAATCACCTAATTAGCCTATATAAACTGAAAATTGGCAACAAGTGAAAAGGGGAGATACATACGTACATTCATATACATCCATTAGTAGAGCAATTGAGAGAGGATATACACTAGCAATACCAATTACAAAGAAGAAGAGAGATTACAAAGAAATCAATTGATTTAGATTACTATTCAGATTGAGAGGTTAGTTGTTCATGCATTCAATTGGCAATTCTTTTAATCTCTCGTAAATGAATTTAGAATTCTCGATATAGCTAGTTAAACAAATAATTGATTTCTTTTCTCGTTCTTGCTACTTTTCTTTAAGAATTTGTTCTATCCTTTTATATTTTCTTTTCTCGCATTTTCTTGTTCTTTCTTTAATAACCCTAATCAATAGCAATTGATCAATCCAAAGCTGAGAATCGCCCAATCACAAAGTGATTGGTGAGCCTTTAGGCCTGGATCACTCAAGAGAGCATCAAGAAATCATAATTCAATTTCTATTATACTCGTTTCTTTGTGATTTTTCATTTTCTATTCAATCTCCTTGCTTGTATTTGCATAACAGAGATAGGAGATGATGATCTTCTCGTCTTCTAGTCATGTCAATGGTATAATCTCGCTTGGGTGCATCAGCTTAATTCTTATAATTGTTTTAATTCTCGACACAAATCAATAGGCTATTGAAGTTGTAGGGATAATTCATCATCATCTTAGTGAGCCACCGGCCCCAATAACACTTGGGTGAGCCTTTAGGCCTAAGAAAGATGATTTGAATACAATAATACGATAATTGTCAAGAATGAACTCGTATTGATCGATTCCGTGTACAATCTGTAAGCATCATGCCTTAAACACTTCATAACACATTAGGCCACCGGCCCTAGCTATGCCTAGGTGTGCCTTTAGGCCCGAGGAGTGCTAATTGGATGAATAAGGGCCATGAATTGAGTCAATTAAGATCGGCACCACCGCACCATGCATTGTCGTGTGGTGAGTTGCTTCAAGACCTTCAAGAACGAAAGGGAAGCCCTCTCCCATCCTATATCGCATATTCATGTCTAGACGATGCTCCTCGACCTTGTAATCATCAAGAACTTTGATTAATTCTGTCGAATTTGATGAAGAAAGCATTTCGGCATCGACTTTAACCGACATACTCATCGCACTATCATGCGAAGCTCGTTACCGCATGGATTTCCAATCAAAGACTATAGAGAGGCTCACCGAAGTGAGGCGACGCTAGGGCATAGGTCTGATCGGAGAAGGAGAGCTCCGGTCGTCGGGAACGCCATTACACGCGAATCTCAACGCAACAGGAGGTCGTGGACCGAGAAGAGATCTTCTGCACGATTCTTGAAGCGTTCGCTAATCTTGGAGAATCTTCAATGAGTGAGATTTGGTGATAGTTCGAAAATTTAAACGGAAGAAGATCTGGGCCTTATACATATTAAACACGCATCTTAATTAAATCAAGCGGCCCAGATATGTTTAAACATTTAAATAATAACTCTGTGCTAATCTGGGCCGTAGATCCATTAAATACGTATCTCAAACTAATCTGGCGGCCCAAGTAAGAACAGAGTTAAATAAAAGATAGGCGCTGATCTTGATACAGATCTGGCGGCCCAGATTAGGCCCATTAATTAGATAATAACAGAATAATAATAATATAGAATAAATAAATGATTTGAAAATGTTCCTGAACTCCAAATTAACTCAAATTTGTTTCTAAAATTTTCTTATTTTTCATACTACTTTTTCTATTCAATAATATTCCAGTTTTAGAAATATAATCATGATAAAACAATTTAAAAAGCAAAATACATCACATATATTGGTATATTTGACTTAGCTTTGACTTGCCATTTTAAATACTACAAAAATTCCAAAAATACAAATAAAAATCATAAATAATAACTAGATATATTTTAGTGATTTTTCAAGTGATTTTCCATTAAATAAATGATGATAGTAATATGCTATAATAAACAATGAGATTAGCTATATTCTTTGATAAATAAAAGATATATGAATAATAATAGATATTATGTTGATATTTTCTGTAAAAAGGATAATAAAAATAAATAGCACAAAATATACAAAAATAAATAACAAAATGTATTTTCTTTTATAATAAAAATGATAGTATAGTTTTATAATATGAATTGTTATTTCTATATAAATATACAAAAATATACTTTTGATGAATAAAATGTAATAAAAATAATAATTGTAATAAAAACATAATGAATTTCATCTCTTATGACTATTTTCAACTAATAATAAAATCTTATACTTTTCTATAGATAATAAATAGAAATAATAAAAATAGATATAATGAATAGTATAATAAATAAGATAGAATATTTTCTTTTAGCTATTATAGATATCAAAAAAAAAATAAAAAAAAAAAAAAATAATAATAATAAAAAATATAAAAAAATAATAATAAAAATATAATAATAGTAAAATAATATGGCTAACCATCTTTTGATTTTGTAAATAATTCTTACATAATGAATAGTATTACAATATAATAGAATATAATAACAAAATTCTATTACTTTAGCTATTATAAACATTTTTAAAAATACTAATAAAAATCATAGCCATTTTACTTTCTATTATTTTTGTAAGTGATTTCCTACAAAATAATTAGAGTTTAGAAATAATAAAAAATAAAATTCTACTATTTTAGCCATTATAAAAATCCTAAAAATATTAATAGCTACCCCTTTTCCTATTATTTTTTGTAAATAATTTTCTACATAGATAAATAGAGTTTAAGAAATAAAAAAAATAATAATAATAAAAAATAATAATAGTAGTAAGAATATAATAATAATATAATAATAATAATAATAAAGTAATAATAATAATAATAATAAATGCATCTTTATAATAATGGAAGATATTATAATAGACTTTGTGCATTTTAAAAATGAATAAATATGCTCACATAAGGAGTGTAGAGCCACGTAGAAATATTTGCACATATGTTATAACATTTAGAACGATTAGTCAAGACGAGAACATCTTGACGGAAGATAAATAAAGTTGCAATGACAGAAGATACGTCGAGACAGGAACATCTTGACGTGAGATGATTAAGGCTTCAACAAAGAATATGAGAAGATATGTCAAGACAAGAACATCTTGACACTTGATGAAGAATAACAAGATACGTCGAGACAGGAACATCTTGACGTGAGATGAATAAGGCTTTGATAGCAGCATGAAGAAGTATGTCGAGACAGGAACGTCTTGACGCTTGATGAAGAATAATCAGAGCCACGACACTAGCATGGAGATATATGTCGACTCTGAAGAAAAAGAACATTACGATGTCCTAGATAGGTGACATCTTAATGACTCGCTGCCATGAGCAAGTAACTCATGATTGAATACGCTCACACAAGGGGTGTAGGGCAACATAGTAATTTTGCACAAGTAATACAACATGTAGAATGACTAGTCAAGACAAGAACATCTTGACGTTCGTTGAAGATTGACTAAAGCTACGACATCAGCATGGAGAGATATGTCGACTTTGAAGAAGAAGAACATTACGATGTCCGAGCAAAGTGACATCTTAATGACTCGGTGTCATGAACAAGTAATTCATGACCATTTGAGCTGGCAAGACTGAACTCGTCCGTCGATGAGTTTATCTCCTGGCTCATTTCCCGAGAATGTGAGATTGAATCGGTCTGTTGGTAGATTCATCCACAAAACAGTGAATGTGAACCGTTCTGTAGGTAGGTTCCTTCACTAACACATGCCTCAATGTTGAACTGGCCCAGCGCTTCATGTTTGACATTGTGTGCAATTGTGTTTCCTAGGTTTATGAATCGGCTTAGTGCTACGAATTCATGATCTAGAAGATCGGTGAGAAGAAATACGTGGGCCATATCCACCCTTCTCCTGATTCACCAACCTCAAGATCAACCGGCTCAGTGCTTCGAGTTGTATTTTGTGTGATTGGTTGTTGACTAGTTAAGATTGAACCGGGTCTGTTTGTAGGTTTATCTTCTAGATCAACGGAGGTCGAGTCGGTCTGTATGTAGACTCACCTCAAGCCCCCTATGAAGAGATTAACCTGGTCTGTTGGTAAGGTTACATCTCGAGGTGGCATGGACTGAACCGATCTGTTTGTAGGTTCGTCCCCCATAGGACAAAACCGATCTGTTTGTAGGTTTGTCTTTCATAGATTGAACCGGTCTGTTTGTAGGTTCATCTTCCGTAGACCCCGTTTTATAAACCTAGACGACCACTTGACCATCTTTTAACTATACTATTTGCTTCTCTCTTTCAAAGATCCAGAGGTGCCTCGAGGTTCGTAGCCCAGGGTAATTAACGGTGGGGGCTTGCGCCCACCGAATCTACAAGAACTCACAATCACTAAAAAAAACCCCCGAATGTGCATCCAAATAATCTCTAAACGGCGAGAATCGGCCGACACCCATGCAGAGATGCACGCTCGGGAGGGATCTCCGTGTCCTTCTTCCGCAACCCATCGCCGGCGGCGGTGCGGAGCGCGCGAAAAAGGGTCGCACGGTATGATGGCGCTCAAACTCCCGTAACGCGAGACAAACGGATCTGTGCCGTCTGTCCCGCGGCGCTCGCCTTGAGAGGTAAGCTTGCGCCGGCCCGGAGAAGAAAGCACATATAAGGCGGGCGGGTCGATCCCGGGGGTGAATAAGATAGGCTGCGGCGGGGCCGCAGGCTGTGGCGGATCCACAGGTGACGGGGTACGGGGAGCCGCTCTGCGCGTATGGGTCCCGGGAGAAGTGACCGGGGGAGACAGTGGAGACGGGGTACCACGCTCATCAGAGGGGTGCGGACGGTGCGTGGAACTGGCGGTATCGTGGGCCACATGACCCTCACTCGTAAGCGGGCGTGAGGGCTGTGGATCTGGTGGGGGTAGCTCTAGCCGGCCCTGAGCACGGGTGCGAGGTCTCCGAGGATCGCGACCTCCCGAGGATGAGTGCACCATGGCCGACCGAATGAAACACAGAAATCTGGGAAAAAGAAAAGAATAAATCCCGTAAGTATCACTTAGGGTTTGCTAAATTTCTCTACAAATTTTATATTCTACACCTACTCATGACATGTTACTCACTTTGGGCGGTGGGATCCGCGGGATCGGCGAAGTCACGATCGTATAGTCGTGCGACGCCTCCCCCTTTTCCTTGACCTACTCTCACAACCTAAGTCAAGTTGTCACACCCCAAAATAAATGAATCGGGTTAGGGGTGCTTAATCCCGCCACGTACGCACGACGAGACGTGCGTACGAAAGGCTAAATGAATAAAATAAGGCAATCACGAGAATAAACAAAATAATAATAATAAGAATACATGACCATACGATCCCGAATGAACAAAGAGAATACAACGCCCACATAGGCGGGGGCTAGCTCCATCGGAATGGGCGCAATCTCTCAAATAAAAACCCAAAAGAAGAAAATAAGACTCAAAAACCCGATGGATCCTAACGACTACCCGGCTCACATGCCGATGCGGCGAAGCATCCACAATGTCATCGCGCGGGGTTTGTCCCTAGCACTCGCACTAGCCAAAAATCCCGAACACGAAAATACCTGGATCCCACAACCACCGTGGAAACGTGAGTAATTTTATAAATTACTCGGTGCGGATTTAGATCCGACCTTAAGATTCGATCTTCTTTCCTAGGCTGGACCCAAAACCGAAATGCGATGTACGAAATGCAATATAATATTGATGAATAAATATAATAATTGTTATTATGCACATTTAACCTACATGTTATGATATGATATGGTAAAGAAACCGAAATAGAAAATTACTGTGGAAATAATAATATAATATAAAGTATACGATACGAGAGTCAAACACCCATAATAATTACCCGGTTTGTAAATTTACCGGATTCATCCCGGCGGGCACAACCGGGGCCCGACTTACTAACTCGGGCCTTGCCTAAGCGGGCACAACCGGGGCCCGACTTACTAACTTAGGACTTTATGTTTGTGCGGCGACAACGCGCACAAACGACAATTCGGGCTCCGGGGCGATATCGCCCTAGGAGAGTGACGGCTATGAGCACGTACTGCAGTCTGCTGAATACGGTAATTCACCTTACAAAATATAAACAAATGGATATAATATGTCTTCGGTTGCCATATCGTAAAAGGAGATAACTACCGTGAATTAACAAATCGGAAACAAATGGGAGCCTACACCTGTACCAACCAAGGGTCGAGAGGACCGCATCCGTAAAAGTATCAAAACGAAATATAACAAAGGGGAGCCTACACTGTTGTACCCACTAAGGCCGGTGGACCGCATCCCGACTTTCTCATGTACCACTATGGGCCAAAGGAGAAAGCCCTTCGGACAATATTAGGATCCTAAATACGCGGATAAATATAATAATATAGTATCACGATATAGATTCCGATCTCGGATATGGCCGCCCACACTAAATGCGAAGTACACGGTATCCTAAATCACTCAAATTTGGATTGAAAATTTAATCATATAAAGAATAATAATAAGATATATAATAAAGATCAAAAGAAAACACTCAGACACGGTAGAACCATGCCAAATGACGGGATCGGTGGATAACCCGACGAGGCGAGGATGCGCGGTGCATATACGGACGGTGGGTCCCACGGGCCTATGGGTCACCGTACGTAACCACAACGGTGCAGGTTATGCAAGGCAACTCCGTGAGAATTACCGGTCCGCCTCTCGGCACTCCCATGCATTTAATGCATGATTAACTATCGACTTAA
Organism: Schoenoplectus tabernaemontani; assembly: GCA_037127355.1. Classification (NCBI taxonomy): domain Eukaryota; kingdom Viridiplantae; phylum Streptophyta; class Magnoliopsida; order Poales; family Cyperaceae; genus Schoenoplectus; species Schoenoplectus tabernaemontani. Next base: position 26,215,555 of record CM073750.1, read on the forward strand.
TTAATAATTAGTGATAGTAATAATATTTTCCTAATAATTATAATCTACAACTTAAATTATTTAAATCTATACATTCCTATCTCGGGACTATTTCCGAGATCCTACTCTATCCTGTCTACGTGCGGTATGACATGATATGACATGTAAATGCGGGTATGTCTCAAATATCTTTGGTCAATTTACTGGATGCAAATGACGGGTCGATTTAGTCTCTAGTTAATTTGGACAAAACACCGCAATTCGATTTATTTTAAAAACATTTTATTTTCGGTTTGGGTTCCTAATTACGAAGAAAGAAGATGAATCCCGAAACCGTACACAGGAGTCTTGGTGAGGATCGCGGAGTCGCTCTACTCGGAGGTGGAACACGGCCTCGGGGTCGGTGTCGCGTACGTCGGGTCGGGAATGACCTCGTACTCGCGAGGGGATCCGAGTCGACTATATCACCTATTTAATTTAAATTAGATATTTATTAGTTTTAACTTGATTTACTAATTAATAATTGGATTAGATTGATAACTTAATTAAACGTTTGTTCGGGTTTTTATCGTCCTTTCTAAATAAACTCGGCAGCATTTCTACTGCATATATGCGGTGTCGGAAATTTTAGTTGCTCGCATATCGATCCGTTAATTTGTGTTTATCGTTCTTGATCGTTTTTATACGTTCATCCTTTATTTTACATTTCGAGGTTATGAATTTAATTATTAAATCAATTAATTTAAAATAGAGAAATTGATTAATATATAATATATAATATATTTAATATTATATTCTAATATTCTCTTATTTATCTATTTTTAATTTAGAGAGCTTGCTTAACATATATTTATATTATATATTTATTAATATTATTTCGTTATTAAATAGAGAAATTGATTAATATATATTCTAATATATATTAATTGCATTCTAATTATTATTGTTACTATGTTTTTAAATTAGGTAGTTTACTTTATTATATTTAAGTACTATTATTAGTTTTTATAAGTTAGAGAAAATAGTTTTTAAAAATAAAAGAAAAATAAAAAGAAATAAAATAAAATAAACGAAAACTAATATAAAATAAAAGTAAAGAAAAAGTTATTATATTATTAATGTGTTGGTGTTTTAATGTTCGGGATCATACGCTGACTACCAAATCGTTGGTGCCAATGCACCGATATCCCGAATCGGGGGCAGTCAGGGAATATAATCATTTCCCGATCTTTAAGTTTACGTTATTAATAATGGGTACCGCCTAACCTTTCGGGGCGGCTTCCAATTTAATTATTCCCTTTTAATTTTGTCATTTTATTTTTCTTAAGACTTTTATTTATTGGGCTTTAATTTGTTTTGCTATTCCTAATCGTCATTTAGCTAATTAAAATAGATTTATTGGCCCAATAGCAATTTATTTTTCTCCTAAGTCCATATTAAGTTTTGGGCCTAATCCTATTCTTTTATTTTTCAATTTCCTTTATATCTAATTTAGGCCCAATTAATCCCAAGTCTAATTATCCGCATATCAAAGGCCCACTTATATTCTACTGTAGCCACATCTAGAACAGCCACACCACCCAAGTAAAAAGGCAACCAATGCAAGAGGATCAAGTAGCAGGACAACGGTAACAGAGGCAACAGTCACAAGCAACAGACCCCAACAATTGAACAAGGGTCACATACAACAACACGGGTCACCAGAACCAACAACAGTAACCAAAAAGGGAAATTTGGGCAAACCAGCTAAGTCTCAGGGCAAGTACCAGTCCCAAAAGGGTACTAGCAATAATTTCAACAACATAAATCAACCAGCAGATAACCAGAGAGTAAATCAGATACCAGAGGGGGCCTCACCTCCCTGGTACCAGTGGTACCAGTGTACCAAGGTACACCACACTCCAGCAACCCAACCAAGCAACCCAATCCCAAATCAGCACAGACAATAGCACCAATCAAATAGATAACGTGTATAAGCAAGCAAAAACAATCCAACAGACAAACAAAATAGGGGCTAGAACAGGTGGCAACCAGAAACCCAGCCTCACTGGTACCAATTGGTACCAGTGTACCAGGGTCATGTAATGGCAGCCCCTTGCTTTGGTAAGGCCAAAAACCAACGAGAGCAACCACCAGTCGGCAAAATAAACAACCCCTCTGACAAACACACCAGTACAAAATGCAATAACTCCAACAAACCATTGTAGAACCAGGTTCACAAATAGCAACAGCCCCAAAAACACATAAGCCACTCTAGGGCTTATCAACCCGCAACAACAGAAACAACGGCACAAAGGACAGACAGTAAGGCACGTTGGCCAGCGACAAAAAAAATGAGAGATATTGCACAACCCACAGACCAACACACAAAGAGGAAAGAGGGATTTAGGGTTTTGTTTACCAGAGCAAAAAGGGCCAACGGGCGCAAAGGCCGAGCAAGAAACAGAACAAAGAGGTGAAGTCCTCCAAATCAAAGCGCGGCCACCACCCTCCTCCCTTCCCTCTTAACTTGCAAATCGATAACAATGGATATTTCTGTTCGCAACAACCTGTCTATTCTCAACGCATGAGTGCCAAAAAGAGGGAGGGGAGGAAGGCGCACGCACGGCTTTATAGAGGAACGGCCAAAAAGCTCGGGTCTAGGGCAAGTCAAGAGTGTTCGGTAAGAGGTGACAAGGGACAGTGTGAAGTGACAAGCATGGTGCGAGAGACGACGAAAACCCGGCTCTTCCAAGGGGGGGGGGTCATAGAGCGGGTCAGAGAAGTGGCGTAGGCATCGAGTGCCGCCGTAAGGGGAAAAGAGGGTGACAGAAGAGGGGACCACGGAAGGGAGAGTTTCGAGGAGAGGAAGGCGAAACCAGAGAGTGAAATGGCGGAACCTTTGAGTGGTTTCTGGCGACGGAAGCAAGGAGGTGGGAGAGAGAGAGAGACCGAAGAGAGGAAACAACGGGCGTGACGAAAAAGAAAGGAGGGAGAGAGAGCGGCGCCATAATGGCGAAGAGACCGAAGAGACGGGGAGCGGGAGAGAAGAGAGAGAAAAAGGGTGGGTAATAAATGCGGCGTTAAATGAAGAGAGAGAGAAGAGTGAAAGGAGAGGATTTTCTGTGGCCGAGGTTTGCGGCCAATCGTGTGGCAAATTTTAATTCCGCTAAATCTTAGTGATTTAAATTTTTGGGTACTTCTACACTTTGTTATTGTAATCCTTCTTAATCATTTGTTTAATCCCAATAGAGTTAAATCATAAATCATTATAATTGTTTCCGTTATATATATATATATATATATCTATATTTTACAAACTTAATTCTTTAATTTAACTTAATTTATTTATAAATCATAACATAAAATAAAAAAAATATATAAAACTAGAAACACAATCCAATATAAAATCCTAATTAAATAAAGCAAATTCAAAGTCCAATCATATTTCAAATTCAAATTAAACTTAAAAGCACATTTAACTAAATTCAAACACAACCCAAATTCAAGATAAATTTAAATCTCAATCAAATTAAACTCCAAATCAATTTAATCAAATTTAAATCAAACTCAAATCAAAAGAAATCAAATTCAAACCAAACTCAAACAAAATCAAAACTAAGACAAACTCATTTAGGATCAAGATTCTGAATGCCTAGATTATGAGCTGAAATAATATTTAATATTCATGATATAGAAGATTTGTTAAGATGATCAAAAGGTACTATATCTTTCTGATTCACCAAATGTTAGTTCTGAACAGGCATATCGCTTGTTTTCATATCAATACTCTAAACGTCTAGGATTATGAGCTGACAGAGTGTTTCATGTTCATAATCTGAAAGATCAATAAAAAACAATCAAATGATTTTTCATTTGTCTTCTAATAAGAACCTACTAAGTTCAACTAGTCTTCGATGCTGAGCTAGCAAATGCCTCACGCTCAACATAATGTATACTGATGTTTGTATGGTTTTGAGTCTCCATCAATCCATCCTCATAGGTGTAAGCTAACTTCAAAAGTTTCTCTCTTCCCTATTTTTATTCACAACGATCACTTAAAATTGCTTTTCATTTCTTCATCAGTGATTCTAGAGGTTAACAACCCAGAGTAATTATAAACAATTGGGATTTACGCCCATTAAAATCTTAAAGACTCTATCACTCAAGATCACAAAAAGTATATATTCTTTGATGCACACTCGAAGGTGATTTCGTGCTCTTCTCATGCAATTCATTATTTTTCACTAGTTCGATTTTTGTATCATTTGTAGTCTCATTTTAATACATAAAATCATCAAAATATATAAATTTATTTTGAATTAAGTCCCCTATTCATTTATATTATAATTATTATGTTCTTCAGCCTATATAATACAAATCACGTTGAAATATTAATACAAAAGCACCAAGTTATTTTACATCATTTATAGCCTCATTTCAAAACATAAAAGACCAAACTACACAAAGTTGATTTGAATGATATTTTCTATTACTATATAGTTCAATCGATGCATACTTGAACTGTTATGACGCGAATTACGCTCAAAGATAAATACAATGCTTTATAAACATTACTTCTAATGTTAGTTTATTAGAATTTTATATCATTTATAATTTTCTTTCAATATATAAAAGCATCAAATTCATAAAGTAATAATGTTATCTAGTGGTTTTATATTTTAAATATTGTGTTATCGAACCTTTATGATATAAATGGCGTTAAAAAAATAATAAAAATGTATTAAAATAGTATTTTTAATTTATTTGAGTTTTGTATCATTTGTACCATCATTTTAAAATATAAAATCACTGAAATACATAAAGATATTTTGAATGATGTCCTCGATCTATTCATATTATAATCCTTATGTTGTTAAGCCTTTATAACATAAATGACATTAAAATATTAATAAATATATTATGATATAAATTACACATAAAGATAGACACAAATGAATTAAAAATAATGGTTCTTCTTTTAGATTATTCGAGTTTTATGTCATATGCAGCCCCATTTTAACTCATAAAATATTCAAAATAAATATTTTTTTGAATGATTTATTCTATTAATTTATATTATAATCATTGTGTGTTTGAGCCATTATGACATAAATTACGCTTAAAGATGAAAATAAATGCTTTAAAAATAATATTTTTTTAATATTTTTATGTTAGTTTATCGAGTTTTATATCATTTATAATCTAATTTCAACACATAAAATAACCAAAATAGGCAAAATTCATTTTAAATGATGTCTTCTATTGATCTATATTATAATTAGGGGTGTCAATGGGTCGGGTCGGGTCGGGTTTGGATCGGATCATATTATTTTATTATTATTTTTGACCCGATCCGAACCCGGCCCGATTAAATTTAGGTAAAAAAATCTTGACCCACATAAAATAATTAAATATTTTTATATAATTTTAAGAAATAAAATATTAATTAATTTATAATTAATCTTAATTAGTGTATATTTAAGATTTATTTAGTACTAAATCATAAAATTATTTCAAAAAACATAATTAATCAGGTCGGGTCGGGTTGAACCTGAACCCAACCCGACCCAATTCGGGTCAAAAAAATTAAACCCATACCTGACCCATTTATCTTCGGGTCATGTCGGGTCGGGTCAGGTTCGGGTCGGGTTGGGTTAACTCGTCGGGTTGGGTCAATAATTGACACCCCTAATTATAATCATTATGTTTCTCGAGCCTTCATGATATTAATGACGTTGAAAAAATAATAGAAATGTATTAAAATAGTATTTTAATTTATTTAAATTTTGTACAAAATTATTCTGGATGATATCTTCTATGTGTTTATATTATAATTCTTATGTGCTCGATCTTTTATGATAAGGACCACAAGGATGAATATTAACACTTTTCAAAATAACACATTTTATATTAGTTTATTTGAGTTTTATATTATTTATAGTCTTATTTCAACACATAAAATCATCAAAATACATAAATTTCTTTTTATTGAGGTCTTCTTTGATTTATATTATAATTATTATGTGCTCGAACCGTTATGACACGAATTGAGCACATAGATGAATACAAATACATTAAAATATCAATTCTTCTGTCAACTTGCTTGACTTTTTTTATCATTTATAATTTCATTTTAACATATAAAATTACTAAAATACTCTAAGATAATTTGAATAATTTCTATGGGTTCATATCATAATTGTTGCATGTTCGAGCCATTATGACACGAGTATGTATCATTTGTAGCATAATTTCAACACATAAAATCACCTAAATCCACAAAGTAATCTTGAATAATATCTCCTTATTAGTTTAGAGAAGGGATCAGTTGACAATGGGTTATTTTGATAATCTTGACAATGAATCTCTAAATAAATAGAAAAAAATAGAAAAAAGTTTACAGATTTTATTCTTCTACCTTTAGATTGATGGTCATTCAAATTTCATATAATTTCATTATCGTTTAGATTGATGGTCCATCAAAGACCATCAAATTTTTATATAATTTACAATGATTTCGTATTAACGGTCTTTGATGGACTATCAAACGATAATGAAATTACATGACATTTGAATGACCATCAATCTAAAGGTAGAAGAACACATCTATAAACTTTTTTCTATTTTTAAGATCTTTTTATATTTATTTAGAGGTCCATTGTCAAGATTGTCAAAATAACACATTGTCAATGGATCCCCACTCATTAGTTTACACTATAATTGTTATGTTTTTTGAACTTTCATGATACATGATTAACATAAATATATTAAAATAATATTTTTATTATATGAGTTTTATATTATTTATAGTCTCATTTCAACACATAAAATCACCAAAATATATAAAATTATTTTGTTTGTATTATAGTCATTGTATTTTATTAGCCTTTATGACAGTCAAGTCGTTGAAAGATTAACAGAAACACTTTAAAATAGTATTTCAATTTATTCAAATTTTGTATTATTTGTAGTCACGTTTCAACACATCAAATCTCCAAAATATAAAAACTCATTTTGAATGATGTTTTATATTATAATAATTGCATGCTTGAGTTGTTATGATATAAATTGCACTCAAATACTAATAATAAATGTTTTATGAATAATACTTCTTATGTTAGTTTATTGAAATTTTATATCATTCATATCCTCATTTCAACATAAAAATTATCAAAATTTATAAGTAATTTGAAAGATGTCCCTGTTGATTTTAATATAATCATTGTGTTCTCGAGCCTTTATGATATTAATGATGTTGAAAGATTAACAGAAATAACATTTTAGTTTATTCGAGTTGAAAGATTAACAGAAATAGCCTTTTATTAAAAGAATGACATTAAAATAGTATTTCAGTTTATTCAGGTTTTACATCATTTATAGTATCATTTCAACACATAAAATTACTAAAATATATAAAGTCATTTTGAATGATGTCCCTATTGGTTCATATTATAATCGTTATGTTCTCGAGCCTTTATGATACAAATGGTGTTGAATGATTAATATAAATACATTAAAATAATATTTCAGTTTATATGTGTTACACTAAATATTTTCTTTGATTTTTCGATTTGCAAAATAACCTTAAATTTTATAATTTGCCTTGTTTGAGTTTTACGCAGGGATTAAATGTAAATGAATTAGTGCACAAGAATCAAGACTAATGATGGGATATAAGAGATTAATCAAGACTGCATTAGATTTAGGTTTAGTTAGACTTAAACTGGGTTGAATTGGTTAAGATAAATTGAGATTAAACAATAAAGAAAAATATTTCTACCTAGTGAATCGTTATAACGGTTCAGTAATCGTTATAATGGTTCATCTCAATACTTAAAAATATTCTAAGGCGGAAAAGTTCTCGTAGAAACCAGAGCGTATCGTTACATAACGATTCAGTCATCGTTGCAACGATTTATGAAACGTATAACAATTCAGTGAATCGTTACAATATTTTAGCTCAATCAAATCCAACGACTATTATTTCTAAGCCGTTATAACGATTCCCAAACCGTTATAACGGTTCAGGCCGAAAATAGTTTCTTCAACTATTTCAGAAGATCTATTTTAAAAGGATCACATCTCTCACTGATAATTATCTTATTCATCATGCTAAATCATTACTCCAGAGAGCTTACTAGCCATATACTGAGTGAGAGAGATAAGTCAAGAGATAGAAATACTCAATTAGCCAAATCTTTGTTTAAGTTCAATCTAGCTTCTCCCCATTCTCTCAACTTGATCATTTGTGATCTAATCTTCTTATAAACCTTTTTTGAGTTGTAGTGCTCACCTTTCTTGAGCTGTAGTACTCAGTCTTTTTGAGTGTGTTGTCACTCATCTTTTGTTTTGAGTGCGTTGTCACTCTTGTTATCGATAGTCTTGACAACCCATTTTTGTGTAAGGGACCAAGTTCTACAAGTGTAAAACTATTTTTTTTGTGTTTCGGATCAACCTCAATTGTTGAAGGTTGGGAGTTCCGGAGATGTAGGCATTTTTAAGCCGAACTCCGTTACATCTTGTGTTCTTGTTTGATCTTTTCTTTTATTTTCTCTCATTTCTTTGATTGCTATATTCTTGTGAGAATTGAATCAAATTGAATTATTTTCCGCTGCCATTATACTTGAACACTAAGCCCCAAATCGGTTTATACATTTCTACCTTAGATTCTTTATAATCTTGCACTATTTTAGCCTTTAAAATCACCATCCTATGTCTATCAATATAATTTATATTATTTATACTAATTTTAAAATATAAAATCATCAAAATACATAAAATAATTTTGAATGATATCTCTTTATGAATTTATGTTATATTTATTGCATGTTAAAGCCATTATCACACAAATTATACACCAAGACGCATTCAAACGAATTAAAAAACTTCCCTATTCTACTAGTGTATTAGAGTTTTGTATCATTTGTGGCCATCATTCAACATAAAATCACCGAATATAAAAGTTATTTTGAATGATTTCTTTATTAGGTTTATATTATAAATTATTTCATTATATATTCTTTATGACATGAATTACGCACAAAGATTAATATATATGTATTAATCTTTCAATGCTATTCATATTTTAAGGGCACTTAAACACAATAATTTTAATATAAATAAATATAAAATATCATTCAAAAATAACTTTGTGCATCTTGATGATTTTATGTGTTAAAATAAGACTACAAATGAATAAAATAATGGATAAGTAACTTTTTAATATAAACGGCTCAAGCACACAATAATTATAATATAAACTCATAAAATACATCATTTAAATTAATTTTATTTATTTTGTTGATTTTTATGTGTTGAAATAAGGTTTCAAATAATATAAAATATGAATAAACTGATTTTTTTAAGATATTTATGATAATCTTTCAATATTATTCGTATCATAAAGGTTCAAAAACACAGTGATTATAATATAGATAAATATGGTACATCATACAAAATTATTTTGTGCAATTTGATGCTTTTATGTGTTAAAATGAGACTATAAATGATAGAAACTTTAATAAACTAACATAAGAAATATTATTTTTAATGTCTTTGCATTCATTTTTGTACGCAATGCGCATCGTAACGGCTCAAAAATGCAAAGATTATATTATAAATTGGTACAAGACACCTTTAAAATATCTTTATGTATTTTTTTGATATTATGTGTTGAAATGAGACTATAAATGATACAAAATTCAAATAGACTGCAAATACTACTTTAAGGCATTTTTATTAATCTTTCAATGTTTATTCGAGTTTTCAATAATTTGAAACCTCATAAAGTCTAAAAAATATACAATGATATTTTTCATGATGATTTCTATGGGTTTCTATTATAATCATTGCATGTTCGAGCCGTTCGGACATGAATTATGCACAAATATAAATACAAATGAATTGAAAACTATACTACTTAAGTTAGTTTATTAAAGTTTTTTATCATTTATAGCAACATTTCATAACAATAAATCATCAAAATGCTCAAAATTATTTAAATGATGTCTCCAATCCATTTATATTATTATCATTGCATTGTGAAACCTTTATGATAATTGACAGGGATAATGTTGAAAGATTAATACAAATGTATAAAAATAGTATTTTAGTTTATTCAAGTTTTCTAAAAGTAGTATCCTCATTTCAACTCATAAAGTAACCAAAATACATACAAATATTTTTCATGATGTCTTCAAGGGGTAAATATTATAATCATTGTGTGCTCGAGCCGTTTGGACACCAATTACACACAAATATGAATACAAACACACTGAAAATTGTACTTCTTGAGTTAGTTTATTCAAATTTTCTATCATTTGTATTCTCATTTTATGGCATTAAATCACCAAAATGTACAAAGTTATTTTAAATGATGTCTCCTATTTATTTATATTATAATCATTGCATTATCAAATCTTTATAATAGAGATAATGTTGAAATATTAACACAAATATATAAAAATATTATTTTAGTTTAATCTAATTTTCTATTATTTGTAATCTCATTTCAACTTATAAAGTCAATAAAATACACAACAATACTTTTTATGATGTATTCTATAGGTTTATATTATAATCATTGCGTGCTCAAGCCGTTCAGACATGAATATCGCACAAATATGAATACAAATGCATTGAAAACTATACTTCTTCAGTGAGTTTATTAAAGTTTTCTATCATTTACTTCCACGTTTCATGACATTAAATCATCAAAATACACACAATTATTTTAAATGATGTCTTTTATTCTTTCATATTATAATCATTGTATTCTCAAACCTTTTTAATGGGGATAGCATTGAAAGATTAGCATAAATGTATAAAATACTATTTCAGTATATTCGAGTTTTCTATCATTTGAAGTCTCATTTCAACTCATAAACTCACTAAAAACACAATGATATTTTTCGTGATATCTTCTATGGGTTTATATTATAATAATTGCATGCTCGAGTCGTTCGATCATAAATTACACTCAAATATGAATACAAACGCACTGAAAAGTGTACTTTTTGAGTTTGTTTAATTAAGTTTTCTATATTTGTATGCTCGTTTCATGACATTAAATCATCCAAACGCACAAAGTTATTTTAAATGATGTCTTCTATTCGTTTATACTATAATCATTGCATTCTCAAACCTTTATAATATGAATAATGTTGAACGATTGACACAAATGTATACAAATAATATTTCAGTTTATTCGATTTTTTAATAATTTATAACCTTGTTTCAACTCATAAAGTCACCAAAATACACAATAATATTTTTCATGATATCTTCTATGAATTTATATTATAATGATTACGTGCTCGAGCAGTTCGGACTCAAATTACGCACAAATATAAATACAAACACATTGAAAACTATACATCTTCGGTTACTTTATTCAACTTTTCTATCATTTATAGGACCATTTTGTCACATTAAATCATCATAATGCACAAAATTATTTTAAATTATGTCCCAATTCATTTATATCATAATCATTACATTCTCAAATCTTTATAATAGGGAAAATATTGAAAGAATGACATAAATATATAAAAATAATATTTTAGTTTATTCTAATTTTCTATCATTTGTAACCTCATTTGAACTATAAAGTCATCAAAATACATAAAGATATTTTTTATGATGTCTTCTATGAGTTTATGCTATAATCATTGTGTGCTCGAACCATTCGAACACGAATGTCGCACAAATATGAATACAAATGCATTGAAAATTGTACTTCTTCAGTTACTTTATTCAAGTTTTCTATCATTTGCTTCCTCATTTCAATACATTAAATCATCAAAATACAAGAAGTTATGTTGAATAATTTCTTCTATTCCTTTATATTATGATAATTGTATTCTCAAATCTTTATAACATGGATGACGTTAAAAGATTAACACAAATGTATAAAAATAATATTTATGTTTGTTTGAGTTTTCTATCATTTGTATCCTCATTTCAACTCATAAAGTCACAGAAAAATATAATGATATTTTTCATGAAGTCTTCTATAGGTTTATATTATAATCATTACATGCTCGAGCCGCTCGGACATGAATTACACACAAATATGAATACAAACACATTGAAAATTGTACCATTTCAGTTTGTTTATTTAAGTTTTCTATCATTTATAGCATCATTGCATCATACTAAATCACCAAAATGCTCAAAATTATTTTAAATGGTATCTTCTATCCATTTATATAATAATTATTACATTCTCGAACTTTTATGATATGGATAATGTTGAAGATTAACATAAATGTATAAAGACTATATTTTAGTTTATTAAGTTTTTTATCATTTATAGCTTCATTTCAGCTCATAAAGTCATCAGAATATACAAAAATATTTTTCATTATGTATTATGTGGATTTATATAATAATCATTATATGTTAGAGCCGTCCGAACACAAATTACGCACAAATATGAATACAATCGTGCTGAAAATTGTACTTCTTGAGGTAGTTTAATCAAGTTTTCTATATATATATGCTCGTTTCATGATATTAAATCATCCAAACGCACAGAGTTATTTTAAATTATGTCTTCTATTCGTTATATTATAATTATTGCATTCTCAAACCTTTATAATAAGGATAACGTTGAAAGATTAACACAAATGTATAAAAATAATATTTCAGTTTATTCACATTTTCAATCATTTATTGTCTTATTTCAACTAATAAGTCACCAAAATACACGATGATATTTTCGATAATATCTTATATGGGTTTATATTATAATCATTGCGTGCTCGAGCCGTTCAGACATGAATTACGCATAAATATGAATACAGACACATTGAAAATTGTACATCTTCAGTTACTTTATTTATGTTTTCTATCATTTATAGCATCCTTTTGTCACATTAATTCACCAAAATTCTCAAACTTATTTTAAATAATGTCTCATATTCATTTATATTATAATCATGTCATTCACAAACCTTTACGACAGGGATAACGTTAAAAGATTAACAAAAATGTATAAAAATAGTAGTTTAGTTTATTCGAGTTTGTTATCATTTGTAGCCTCATTACAGCTCACAAAGTCAGCAAAATACACAAAAAAAAATTCTATGATGTCTTCTATGGGTTCATATTATAGTCATTACAGGCTCGAGCCGTTCGGACACAAATTGCGTACAAATATAAATACAAACGCGCTGAAAAATGTACTTCTTGGGTTAGTTTATTCAAGTTTTCTATCATTTACATCCTCGTTTCAGGACATTAAATCATCAAAAAACATAAAGTTATTTTAAATGTCATAATCTATTTATTTATATTATAATCATTGCATTCTCAAACCTTTATAATATGGATAACGTTAAAAGATGAACACAAATGTATAAAAAAATATTTCAGTTTATTTGAGTTTTCAATCATTTGTAGCCTAATTTTGTCTCATAAAGTTATCAAAATACACTATGATATTTTTAATGAAATCTTCTACGGGTTTATATTATAACCATTGTGTGCTTGATCCGTCCGGACATGAATTACGCACAAATAAAAATGCAAACACATTGAAAATTGTACTTCTTCAGTAAGTTTATTCAAGATTTTTATCATTTGTATCTCCGTTTAGTGATAATAAATCACCAAAATGCACAAAGTTATTTTAAATGATGTCTCCTATTTGTTTAGACTATAATAATTACATTCTTGAACCTTTATGATATGGATAACATTGAAAGATTACACAGATGTATAAATATAATATTTCAATTTATTCGAGTTTTCTATCATCTTTAACATCATTTCAACTCATTAAAAATCATCAAAATACACAAAGATATCTTCAACGAAGTCTTCTACGGCTTTATATTATAATCATTACATGTTCGAGCTGTTCGGACACGAGTTATGCACAAATATGAATACAAATACATTAAAAATTATACTTGTTCAGTTAGTTTATTCATGTTTTTATAATTTATAGCCTCATTCCATCAAAGTAGATCACCAAAATGATCAAATTTGTTATAAATGATGTATTTTGTTTGTTTATATTACAATCATTGCATTCTCGAACCTTTATGACAGAGATAGCGTTTAATGATTAACATACATATATAAAAATGATATTTCAGTTTATTCGAGTTTTCTATTAATTTGCAGCCTCATTTCAGCTCATAAAGTCACCAAAACACACAACAATATTTTTCCAATATGAATGCAAACACACTGAGAACTGTACTTCTTGAGTTAGTTTATTCAAGTTTTCTATCATTTGCATCCTCATTTCATGGCATTAAATCACCAAAATGCACAAAATTATTTTAAACGATGTCTCCTATTCATTTATAATATAATCATTACAATCTCTAATATTTATAAGAAGGATAGCACTAAAAGATTAACACAAATGTATAAAAATAATATTTCACTCTCTTCGAGTTTTCTTACATTTGAAACATCGTTTCAACTCATAAAGTCATCAAAATACACAATGATATTTTTAATGATATCTTTGATGGATTTATAATATAATCATTGCGTGCCCAAACTGTTCGGACACGAATTTCGCACAAATATGAATACAAACGCATTGAAAACTGTACATCTTGAGTTACTTTATTAAAGTTTTATATCATTTATAGCATTATTTCATCACATTAAATCACCAAAATGCTCAATGTTATTTTAAATGATGTCTCACATCTATTTATATTATAAGCATTGCATTCTCAAACATTTATGACAAGGATAACACTGAAAATTAACATAAATGTATAAAAATAGTAATTCAGTTTATTTGAGTTTTCTATCATTTATAGCCTCATTTCAGCTCAAAAAGTTACCATGATACATAAATTTTTTTCATGATGTCTTGTTTGGGTTTATATCATAATCATTACATGCCCGAGCTGTTCGAACACAAATATTGCGCAATTATGAATACAAACGCACTGAAAACTGTACTTCTTGAGTTAGTTTAATCAAATTTTCTATCATATGTATCCTCATTTCATAACATTAAATTATCAAAATACACAAAGTTATTTTAAATGATGTCTTCTATTCTATTATAATCATTGCATTCCCAAAACTTTATAATATGGATAACGTTGAAAGATAACACAATTGTATAAAAATAATATTTCAATTTATTCGAGTCACCGATATACAAAATAATATTTTTCATGATATCTTCTATGTGTTTATATTATAATCATTGCATGCTCGAGCAGTTCAGACTCGAATTACGCACAAATATGAATACAAACACATTGAAAACTGTACATCTTCAGTTACTTTATTCAATTTTTCTATCATTTATAGCACCATTTTGTCACATTAAATCACCAAAATACACAAAGTTATTTTAAATGATGTCTCCAATTCATTTATATCATAATCATTGCATTCTCAAATATTTATAATTGAGAAAAATTGAAAGATTGACACAAATATATAAAAACAGTATTTTAGTTTATTCTAGTTTTCTTTTATTTGTAGCCTCATTTCAACTTATAAAGTCATCAAAATACACAAAGATATTTTTTATGATGTCTTCTATGGTACGCTATAATCATTGTGTGCTCAAACCGTTCCGACATGAATGTCGCACAAATAGGAATATAAACGAATTGAAAATTGTACTTCTTCAGTTACTTTATTCAAGTTTTCTATCATTGATTCCTCGTTTCAATACATTAAATCATCATAATGCACAAATTTATTTTAAATGATGTTTTTTATTCATTTATATTATCATTGCATTCTCAAACCTTTATAATATGGATAACGTTAAGAGATTAACACCATGAATAAAAAAATAATTCAGTTTGTTCAAGTTTTCTATCATTTGTAGTCTCATTTCAACTCATGAAGTCACAAAAATACATAATGATATTTTTTATGATATCTTCTGTGGGTTTATATTATAATCATTATGTGCTCGAGCCTCTCGGATATGAATTACGCACAAATATTAATACGGACGCATTGAAAACTGTACATTTTCAGTTACTTTATTCAATTTTTCTATCATTTATATCATCATTTTGTCACATTAAATCACTAAAATCCTCAACATTATTTTAAATGATGTCTCATATTCATTTATATTGTAATCATTGTATTCTCAAATCTCTATAATATGGATAACATTGAATGATTAACACAAATGTATAAAAATAATATTTCAGTTTATTCGAGTTTTCTATCATTTGTAACCTCATTTCGTGTATAAACTCACCAAAATACACAATGATATTTTTCATGATATCTTCCACGGGTTTATATCGTAATCATTGTGAGCCCGAGCCGTTCAGACACGAATGTCTTACAAATATGAATACAAAGACATTGAAAAATGTACTTGTTCAATTAGTTTATCATTTGAGTCTTCGTTTCAAGGCATTAAATCACCAAAATGCACAAAGTTATTTTAAATGATGTATCCTATTCATTTATAATATAATCATTGCAATCTCTAATATTTATCATAAGGATAGCATTGCAAGATTAACACAAATGTATAAAAATAATATTTGAATTTCTTCGAGTTTTCTTTTGTTTGAAGCCTCATTTCAACTCATGAAGATACCAAAATACACAATTATATTTTTAATGATATCTTCGATGGGTTTATAATATAATCATCGCGTGCTCGAGCTGTTCGGACACAAATTACGCAAAATTATGAAAATAAACGTACTGAAAACTGTACTTCTTGAGTTAGTTCATTCAAGCTCTCTATCATTTGTATCCTCGTTTCATGACATAATCATCAAAATGCACAAAGTTATTTTAAATGATGTATTTTATTCATTTATATTACAATCATCGCGTTCTCAAACCTTTATAATATGGATAACGTTGAAAGATTAACACAAATGTATAAAAATAATATTTCAGTTTATTCAAATTTTCATCTCAACTCATAAACTCACCAAAATACACAATAATATTTTTCATGATATCTTCCATGGGTTTATGTCGTAATCATTGTGTGCCTGAGACGTTCAGACATGAATTACGCACAAATATGAATACAAACGCATTGAAAACTGTACATCTTGAGTTACTTTATTCAAGTTTTCTATCATTTATAGCATCATTTTATCACATTAAATCATTAAAATGCTAAATGATATTTAGATGATGTCCCCTATCAATTTATAATATAATCATTGTATTCTCAAATATTTATGACAAGGATAACGCTGAAGATTAACATAAATGTGTAAAAATAGTATTTCAGTTTATTCGAGTTTTCTATCATTTGTAGCCTCATTTCAGCTCATAAAGTTACCAGAATACACAAAACTATTTTCCATGACATCTCTTATAAGTTTATATTATAATCATTACATGCTCGAGCCTTTCGGACACAAATATCGCACAAATATGAATACAAACATACTAAAAACTGTACTTCTTGAGTTAGTTTAATCAAATTTTCTATCATATGTATCCTCGTTTCATGACAATAAATCATCAAAATGCACAATGTCATTTTAAATGATGTCTTCTATTCATTTATATTATAATCATTGCATTCTCAATACTTTATAATATGGATACCGTTGAAAGATTAACACAAATGTATAAATTTAATATTTCAGTTTATTCGAGTTTTCAATCACTTGTACCCTAATTTCGGCACATAAAGTCACCAAAATACACAATGATATTTTTCATGAAATCTTTTATGGGTTTATATTATAATCATTCGTGCTCGATCCGTTCAGACAAGAATTACGCACAAATATAAATGCAAAACTTTGAAAACTGTAGTTCTTCAGTTAGTTTATTCAAGTTTTCTATCATTTGTATTTCCGTTTCGTGACAATAAATCACCAAAATACACAAAGTTATTTTAAATGATGTCTTCTAATTATTTAGATTATAATCATTATATTTTCGAACCTTTATGACATGGATAACGTTGAAAGATTACATAAATGTATAAAAATAGTATTTCAGTTTATTCGAGTTTTTTATCATCTGTAGGCTCATTTCAACTCATTAAAAATCATCACAATACACAAATATGTCTTCAATGATGTCTTCTATGGGTGTATATTATAATCATTACTTGCTCGAGCTATTCGGATACGAGTTATGCACAAATATGAATACAAATGCATTGAAAAATGTACTTGTTCAGTTAGTTTATTCATGTTTTCTATAATTTATAGCCTCATTCCATCACCAAAATGATCAAATTTGTTATAAATGATGTCTCATGTTCGTTTATATCATAATCATTGCATTCTCTAACCTTTATGACAGGGATAACTTTGAAGGATTAACACAAATATATAAAAATAGTATTTTAGTTTATTCGAGTTTTCTATTATTTTGCAGCCTCATTTCATCTCATAAAGTCATCAAAACACATATTTTTTTCATGATGTCTTCTAGGGTTTTATATTATAATCATAATATGTTTGAGCCGTTTAGACACAAATATCGCATAAATATGAATACAAACGCACTGAAAAATGTACTTCTTGAGTTAGTTTAATCAAATTTTCTATCATATGTATCCTCGTTTCAAGATATTAAATCATCAAAATGTACAAAATTATTTTAAGTGATAACTTATATTCATTTATATTATAATCATAGCATTCTAAAAACTTTATAATATGGATAACGTTGAAAGATTAACACAAATGTATACAAATAATATTTCAGTTTATTCGAATTTTCAATCATTTGTAGCCTCATTTCAACTCATAAAGTCACCAATATACAAAATAATATTTTTCATGATATATTCTATGGGTTTATATTATAATCATTGCGTGCTCGAGCAGTTCTGACTCGAATTACGCATAAATATGAATACACACGCATTGAAAACTGTACATCTTCATATACTTTGTTCAACTTTTCTATCATTTATAGCACCATTTTATCACATTAAATCAATAAAATACACAGTTATTTTAAATGATGTGTCTAATTTGTTTATATCGTAATCATTGCATTCTCAAATCTTTATAATTGAGAAAACGTTGAAAGACTGACACAAATGTATAAAAATAGTATTTTAGTTTATTCTAGTTTTCTATTATTTGTAGCCCCATTTTAACTCATAAAGTCACCAAAATATACAAATATATTTTTTATGATGTCTTCTATGGGTTTATGTTATAATCATTGTGTGCTTGAGCCGTTCGGACATGATTTTCGCACAAATATATTCAAACACATTGAAAATTATATTTCTCGAGTTACTTTTTTTAAGTTTTCTATCATTTGCTTCCTCATTTCAAAACATTCAATCATCCGAATGCAGAAATTTAATTTAAATGATGTCTTCTATTCGTTTATATTATAATCATTGCATTCCTTTATAATATGGATAACGTTAAAAGTTTAACACAAATGTATAAAAATAATATTTCTGTTTGTTCAAGTTTTTTATCATTTGTAGCCTCGTTTCAACTCATAAAGTCACAAAAATACACAATGATATTTTTCGTGATGTCTTTTGTGGGTTTATATACTGACATTATGTGTTAGAGCCGTTCAGACACAAATTACGCACAAATAAGAATACAAACGCGCTGAAAATTATACTTCTTGAGTAACATTTAATCAAGTTTTCTATACTTGTATGCTCGTTTCATTATAATAAATCATCCAAATGCACCGATTTCTTTATATGATGTCTTCTATTCGTTTATATTATAATCATTGCATTCTCAAACCTTTATAATACAGATAACGTTGAAAGATTAACAAAAATGTATAAAAATAATATTTCAGTTTATTCGAGTTTTTAATCATTTGTAGCCTTATTTCAACTCATAAAGTCATAAAGTCACCAAGATACACAATGATATTTTTCATGATATCTTCTATGGGTCTATATTATAATCATTCCGTGCTCGAACCGTTTGGACACAAATTACAAATATGAATATGGACGCATTGAAAAATGTACATCTTCAGTTACTTTATTCAAGTTTTCTATCATTTATAGCATTATATTGTCACATTAAATCACCAAAATGCTCAAACTTATTTTAAATGATGTCTCCTATCCATTTATATTATAATTATGGCATTCTCAAACTGTTATGACATGGATAACGTATAAAAAAAAGTATTTTAGTTTATTCGAGTTTGCTATAATTTATAGCCTCATTTCAGATCACAAAGTTACTAAAATACACAAAAATATTTTTCATGATGTCTTCTATGGATTTATAATATAGTCATTACATGCTCGAGCCGTTCGGAAACAAATTGCGCACAAAAATGAATACAAACGCGCTGAAAACTGTACTTCTTGAGTTAACATTCAAGTTTTCTATAGTTTATATCATCGTTTCATGACATAAATCATCAAAATATACAAAGTTATTTTAAATGTCATCTTCTGTTTATTTATATTATAATCATTGCATTCTCAAACCTTTATAATATGGATAACATTAAAAGATGAACACAAACATATAAATATAATATTTCAGTTTATTCGAGTTTTCAATCATTTGTAGCCTAGTTTCGGCTCATAAATTCACCAAAATACACAATGATATTTTTCATGAAATCTTCTATTGGTTTATATTATAATCATTGCATGCTCAATCCGTTCGGACATGAATTATGCACAAATATAAATGCAAACACACTGAAAACTGTACTTCTTCAGTTAGTTTAATCAAGTTTTCTATCATTTGTATCTCCGTTTAGTGACAATAAATCACCAAAATGCACAATTTTTTTTTTAAATGATGTCTCCTATTTGTTTAGATTATAATCATTGCATTTTCGAACCTTTATGACATGGATAACGTTGAAAGATTACACAAATGTACAAAAATAATATTTCAGTTTATTCAAGTTTTCTATCATCTGTAGTCTCATTTCAACTCATTAAAAATCATCAAAATACACAAAGATGTCATCAACAATGTCTTCTATGGGTTTATATTATAATCATTACATGCTCCAGCTGTTCGAACATGAGTTATGCACAAATATGATTACAAATGCACTGAAAACTGTACTTATTCAGTTAGTTTATTCATGTTTTCTATAATTTATAGGCTCATTCCATCACAATAGATCACCGAAATAATCAAATTTGTTATAAATGTTGTCTTTTGTTCGTTTATATTACAATCATTGCATTCTCTAACCATTATGACATGGATAGCATTTAATGATTAACATAAATATATAAAAATGGTATTTCAGTTTATTCGAGTTTTCTATTAATTTGCAGCCTCATTTCAGCTCATAAAGTCACCAAAACACACAAACAATATTTTTCATGATGTCTTCTAGGGTTTAATTTTATAATCATTGCGTGCTCGAGCCATTCAGACACTAAATTATGCACAAATATGAATGCAAACGCACTGAGAACTATACTTCTTGAGTTAGTTTATTCAAATTTTCTATCATTGTATCCTCATTTCATGGCATTAAATCACCAAAATGTACAAAATTATTTTAAATAATGTCTCATATTAGTTTATATTGTAATCATTGCATTCTTAAATCTTTATAATAGGGATAAAGCTGAAAGATTAACAGAAGTATATGAAAATAATATTTCAGTTTATTCAACTTTTCTATCATTTATAGCACCATTTTGTCACATTAAATCACAAAAATGCACAAAGTTATTTTAAATGATGTCTCCAATTCGTTTATATCGTAATCACTGCATTCTCAAATCTTTATAATAGGGAAAACGTTGAAAGATTGACACAAATGTTTAAAAATAGTATTTTAGTTTATTCTAGTTTTCTATTATTTGTAGCCTTATTTTAACTCATAAAGCCACCAAAACACAAAAGATATTTGTTATGATGTCTTCTATGATTTTATGTTATAATCATTGTGTGCTCGAGCCGTTCGGGCACGAATGTCGCACAAATATGAATATAAACGCATTGAATCGTTATAACGGTTCATCTCAATACTCAAAAATATTCTAAGGCAGAAAAATATGCATATAAACCAGAGTGTATCATTATGTAACGATTTGATGAATCGTTATAACGTTTCAGCTTAATTGATCCAACAACTATTCTTTCTAAACCATTATAACGATTCCCAAACCGTTATAATGGTTCAGGCCGAAAATAGTTTCTCCAGCTGTTTCAGAAGATCTATTTTAAGAGGATAATCTCTCTCACTAAAAAATTGACAAGAATCTGATCTATCTAGGAAAATCATTACTCTAGAGAGCTTACTAGTCATATTCAAAGAGAGAGAGAAATCAAGATATTGATACACTAAATTAGCCAAATCTTTGTTCAAGCTCAATCTAGCTTCTCTTTTCTCCCAACTTGATCCTTCGTGATCTTCTTGAAAAAATTCTCTTGAGTTGTTGTGCTCAACTCCTTTTTGAGCTGCAGTGCTTACTTCTTGTTTTGAGTGTGTTTCACTCGTGTTACCGATAGACTTGGCAGCCCATTTTTGTGTAAGGGACCAAGTTCTACAAGTGTAAAAATCCTTTTTAATATATCGGCTCAACCTCAATTGTTGGAGGTTGAGGGTCCCGGAGACGTAGGCATTGTTAAAGCTGAACTACGTTACATCTTGTGTTCTTGATTGATCATTTCTTTTCTTACATTTCTTTGATTGCTATATTTGTGTGAGAATTGAATTGATTTAAATTGTATTCCACTGCCATTACACTTGAACACTAAGCCCCAAATCGGTATATATGTTTCTACCTTAGGTTCTTTACATTCTTGCACTATTTTGACCTTTCAATACCACCATCCTAGGAATTTCAAAGTTTATCATTTATTTTAAATGATGTCTTCTCTTCGTTAATATTATAATCATTACATTCTCAAACCTTAATAAAATAGATGATGTTAAAAGATTAACACAAATGTATAAACATATTATTTCAGTTTGCTCGAGTTTTCTATCAATTGTAGCCTCATTTCAACTCATAAAATTATAAAAATACACTATGATATTTTTCATGATGTCTTTTGTGGGTTTATATTATAATCATTGCGTGTTCAAGCCGCTCGGACATGAATTATGCACAAATATGAATACAAACACATTTAAAACTGTACATTTTCAGTTTATTTATTTAAGTTTTCTATCATTTATAGCATCATTTCATCATACTAAATCACCAAAATACTCAAAGTTATTTTAAATGATGTATCCTATCAATTTATATTATAATTATTGCATTCTTGAATCTTTATGACAGAGATAATGTTGAAGATTAACATGAATGTATAAAGACGGTATTTTAGTTTATTCAGTTTTTCAACATTTGTATCCTCATTTCAGCTCATAAACTCATCAAAATACACAAAAATATTTGTCATGATGTCTTCTATGGGTTTATACAATAATAATTATGTGTTTGAGCCGTTAGGACATAAATTATGCACAAATATGAATACAAACCCGCTGAAAACTGTACTTCTTGAGTTAGTTTAATCAAGTTTTCTATATTTGCATGCTCGTTTCATGACATTAAATCATCCAAACGCACAGAGTTATTTTAAATGATGTCTTCTATTTGTTTATATTATAATCATTGCATTCTCAAACCTTTATAATACGGATAACTTTGAAAGATTAACACAAATATATAAAAATAATATTTCAGTTTATTCAAGTTTTGAATCTTTTGTAGCCATATTTGAACTTATAAAGTCACCCAAATACACAATGATATTTTTCATGATATCTTATATGGGTTTATTTTATAATTATTGTTTGCTCGAGCCGTTCGGACATGAATTACGCACAAATATGAATACAAACGCATTGAGAATTGTAGTTCTTCAGTTACTTTATTCAAGTTTTCTATCGTTTATATCCATGTTTCAATACATTAAATCATCAGAATGCACAAATTTATTTTAAATGATATTTTCTATTTTTTATATTATAATTATTGCATTCCCAAACTATATAATATGGATACCATTAAAAGATTAAGACAAATGTTTAAAAATAATATTTCAGTTTGTTCGAGTTTTCTCTCATTTGTAGTATCATTTCAACTCATATAAGTCACAAAAATACACAATAGTATTTTTCATGACGTCTTCTGTGGATTTATATTATAATCATTGCGTGCTTGAGCCGCTCAGACATGAATAACGCACAAATATGAATACAAACGCATTGAAAACTGTACCTTTTTAGTTCGTTTATTTAAGTTTTCTATCATTTATAGCATCATTTTATCATACTAAATCACCAAAATGCTCAAATTATTTTAAACGATGTCTCCTATCCGTTTATGTTAATTATTGTATTCTCGAACCTTTATGACAGGGATAACGTTGAAGATTAACATAAATGTATAAAGACAGTATTTTAGTTTATTCAGTTTTCCATCATTTGTATCCTCATTTCAGCTCATAAAGTTATAAGAATACACAAAAACAATTTCCATGATGTCTTTCATGGGTTTATACAATAATAATTATGTGTTAGAGCCGTTCGGACACAAATTACGCAGAAATATGAATGAATACCAACGCGCTGAAAATTATACTTCCTGAGTTAGTTTAATTAAGTTTTCTATATTTGCATGCTCGTTTCATGACATTAAATCATCCAAATGCACAGAGTTGTTTTAAATGATGTTTTCTATTCGTTTATATCATAATCATTGCATTCCCAAACATTTATAATACGGATAACTTGAAAGATTAACACAAATGTATAAAAATAATATTATTGTTTATTCGAGTTTTCAATCATTTGTAGCCTTATTTCAACTCATAAAGTCACCAAAATACACAATGATATTTTTCATGATATCTTCTTCTATGAGTTTATATTATAATCATTGCATGCTTGAGCCTTTCGGACACGAATTACATACAAATATGAATACAGACAAATTGAAAACTGTACATCTTCAGTTACTTTATTCAAGATTTCTATCATTTATAGCATCATTTTGTCACATTAAATCACCAAAATGCTCAAACTAATTTTAATGATGTCTCATATCCATTTATATTATAATCATGGCATTCGCAAACCTTTATGACAGGGACAACATTAAAAGATTAACACAAATGTATAAAAATGACATTTTAGTTTATTTGAGTTTACTATCATTTGTAGCCTCATTTCAGCTCACAAAGTCACCAAAATACGGAAAACTATTTTCCATGATGTCTTCTATGGGTTTATATTATAGTCATTACATGCTCGAGCCGTTGGGACACAAATTGCGCACAAAAATGAATACAAACGCGCTGAAAATTGTACTTCTTGAGTTAGTTTATTCAAGTTTTCTATCGTTCATATCCTCGTTCCATAAATCATCAAAATGCACAAAGTTATTTTAAATGTTGTCTTCTATTCATTTAAATTATAATAATTACATTCTCAAACCTTTATAATATAGATAACATTAAAAGATTAACACAAATGTATAAAAATAATATTTCAGTTTATTCGAGTTTTTAATCATTTGTAGCCTAATTTCGGTTCATAAAGTCACCAAAATACACACTGATATTTTTCATGAAATCTTCTATTGGTTTATATTATAATCATTATATGCTCGATACGTTCGACATGAATTACGCATAAATATAAATGCAAACACATTGAAAATTGCACTTCTTCAGTTAGTTTATTCAAGTTTTCTATCGTTTGTATCTCCGTTTGGTGACAATAAATCACCAAAATGCACAAAGTTATTTTAAATGTTGTCTCCTATTTATTTAGATTATAATCATTATATTCTCAAACCTTTATGACATGAATAACGTTGAAAGATTACACAAATGTTTAAAAAGAGTATTTCAGTTTATTCGAGTTTTCTATCATCTGTAGCCTCATTTCAACTCATTAAAAATCATCAAAATACACAAAGATATCTTCAATGATGTCTTCTACGGGTTTATATTATAATCATTACTTGCTCAAGCTGTTTGGACACGAGTTATGCACAAATATGAATACAAATACATTGAAAACTGTACTTGTTCAGTTAGTTTATTCATATTTTCTATAATTTATAGCCTCATTTCATGACCAAAATGATCAAATTTTCTATAAATAATGTCTCATGTTTGTTATATCAAAATCATTGATGTCTCGAACCTTTATGACAGGGATAACGTTGTAGTATTAACACAAATATATAAAAATGATATTTTATTTTATTCGAGTTTTCTTTTATTTTGCAACATCATTTCAGCTCATAAAGTCACCAAAATACATAAAAAAATTTCATGATGTCTTCTAGGGTTTTATATTATAATCATTGCGTGCTCGAGCCGTTCGGACACAATTATGCACAAATATGAATGCAAATGCACTGAGAACTGTACTTCTTGATTTATTTTATTCAAGTTTTTAACATTTGTATCCTCATTTTATGGCATTAAATTACCAAAATGCACAAAATTATTTTAAATAATGTCTCATATTCGTTTATATTATAATCATTGTTAATTCTCAAATCTTTATAATAGGGATAACGTTGAAAGATTAACACAAGTGTATAAAATAATATTTCAGTTTATTCTACTTTTCTATTATTTGTAAAATCATTTCAACTCATAAAGTCACCAAAATACATAAAAATATTTTTTATGATGTCTTCTTTGGGCTTATATTATAATCATTAAGTGCTCGAGCCATTTGGACACGAATGTCTGACAAATATGAATATAAACACATTGAAAACTATACTTCTTCAGTTAGTTTATTCCAGCTTTCTATCATTTGCATCCTCGTTTCATGACACTAAATCACCAAAATGCACAAAGTTATTTTAAATGATGTCTCCTATTCATTTATAATATAATCATTACAATCTATAATATTTATAATAAGGATAACATTGAAAGATTAACATAAATATATAAAAATAATATTTCAATTTCTTCGAGTTTTTTTTTCATTTGAAGCCTCATTTCAACTCATAAAGTCACAAAAATACACAATGATATTTTTAATGATATCTTCGATAGGTTTATAATATAATCATCGCGTGCTCGAGCCGTTCGGACACAAATTATGCATAATTATGAATATAAACGTTCTAAAAACTGTACTTCTTGAGTTAGTTCATTCAAGCTTTCTATTATTTGTATCCTCGATTCTTGACATTAAATCACCAAAACGCACAAAGTTATTTTAAATGATGTATTATATTCAATTATATTATAAACATCGCGTTCTCAAACCTTTATAATATGGATAACGTTGAAAGATTAATACAAATGTATAAAAATAATATTTAAGTTTATTCGAGTTTTCTATGATTTGTAGTCTCATTTCAACACATTAAATCACCAAAATGCTCAATGTTATTTTAAATGATGTCTCAATTTCAGTTTATTCAAATTTTCTATCATTTGTAGCCCATTTTCAGTTCATAAAGTTACCAAAATACACAAAAACATTTTAGTTGAAAGATTAACACAAATGAATAAAAATAATATTTCAGTTTGTTCGAGTTTTCTACGATTTGTAGTCTAATTTCAACTCATAAAAGTTACAAAAATACACAATGATATTTTCTTGATGTCTTCCGTCGGTTTATAATGTAATCATTGAGTGCTCCAGCCGCTCGGACATGAATTACGTACAAAAATAAATTCAAACGCATTGAAAACTATACTTTTTCAGTTCGTTTATTTAAGTTTTCTATCATTTATAGCATCATTTCATCATATTAAATCACCAAAATTCTCAATATTATTTTAAATGATGTCTCATATCCGTTTATGATATAATTATGGTATTCTCGAACCTTTATGACAGGGATAACATTCAAGATTAACATAAATGTATAGAGACAGTATTTTAGTTTATTCAGTTTTCTATCATTTGTAGCCTCATTTCAGCTCATTAAGTCATAAGAATACATAAAAATATTCTTCATGATGTCTTCTATGGGTTTATATAAAAATTATTATGTGTTAGAGCCATTCGGACATAAATTACGTACAAATAAGAATACAAACTCACTGAAAACTGTACTTCTTGAGTTAGTTTAATCAAGTTTTCTATATTTCTATGCTTGTTTCATGACATTAAATCATCCAAACACACCGAGTTTCTTTAAATGATGTCTTTTATTCGTTTATATTATAATCATTGCATTCTCAAACCTTTATAATACAGATAACGTTGAAGATTAACACAAATGTATACAAATAATATTTCAGTTTATTCGACTTTTCAATCATTTGTAGCCTTATTTCAACTCATAAAGTCACCAAAATACACAATGATATTTTTTATGATATCTTCTATGGGTTTTATTATAATCATTGCGTGCTGCCGTTCGGACATGAATTACACAAAATATGAATACAGACACATTGAAAGTTGTACATCTTCAGTTACTTTATTCAAGTTTTCTATCATTTATAGAATCATTTTGTCACATTAAATCACAAAAATACACAAAATTATTTTAAATGATGTCTCTTGTCCATTTATATTATAATCATGGCATTCGCAAACCCCTATGACACGGATAACGTTAAAAGATTAACACAAATGTAGAAAAATGGTATTTTAGTTTATTCGAGTTTGCTATCATTTGTAACCTCATTTCAGCTCATAAAAGTCACCAAAAATACACCAAAAAGTTTCCATGGTATCTTCTATGGGTTTATATTATTCATTACACGCTTGAGCCGTTCGGACATAAATTGCACACAAAAATGAATACAAACGCGCTGAAAACTGTACATCTTGATCAAAATGTACGAAGTTATTTTAAATGATGTCTTCTATTAATTTATATTATAATCATTGCATTCTCAAACCTATATAATATGGATAATGTTAAAAGATTAACACAAATGTATAAAAATAATATTTCAGTTTATTCGAGTTTTCAATAATTTGTAGCCTAATTTCGGCTCATAAAGTCACAAAAATACACAATGATATTTTTCATGAAATCTTCTGTTGGTTTATATTATGATCATTGCGTGCTCGATCCGTTCGGTACGCACAAATATAAATGCAAACACATTGTAAAATGTACTTCTTCAGTTAGTTTATTTAAGTTTTCTATCATTTGTATCTCCGTTTGGTGACAATAAATCACCAAAATTCACAAACTTATTTTAAATGATGTCTCCTATTTGTTTAGATTATAATAATTGCATTCTCAAACCTTTATTATATGGATAACATTGAAAGATTACAATAATGTATAAAAATAGTCATATTAGTTTATTCGAGTTTTCTATCATCTGTAGCCTCATTTCAACTCATTAAAAATCATCAAAATACACAAAAATGTCTTCAACGATGTCTTCTCCGGGTTTATATTATAATCATTACATGCTCGAGCTATTCGGACACGAGTTATGCACAAATATGAATACAAATGCATTGAAAACTGTGTTTTTTCAGTTAGTTGATTCATGTTTTCTATAATTGATAGTCTCATTCCATCACAGAAGATCACCAAAATGATCAAATTTATTATAAATAATATCTCATGTTCGTTTATATCACAACCATTGCATTCTCGAACCTTTATGACAAAGATAACGTTGAAGGATTAACACAAATATATAAAAATGGTATTAGTTTATTCGAGTTTTCTATTATATTGCGGGCTATTTCAGCTCATAAAGTCACTAAAACACACAAAAATATTTTTCATGATGTCTTCTAGGATTTTATATTACATTGCGTGCTCGAGCCATTCGGACAGGAATTATGCACAAATAATAATGCAAATGCACTGAGAATTGTACTTCTTGAGTTAGTTTATTCAAGTTATCTATCATTTGTATCCTCATTTCATGGCATATAATCACCAAAATGCACAAAATTATTTTAAATGATGTCTCATATTTATTTATATTGTAATCATTGCATTCTCAAATATTTATAATAGGGATAACGTTGAATGATTAACACAAGTATATAAAAACAATATTTCAGTTTATTCTACTTTTCTATTATTTGTAGCATCACTTCAACTCATAAAATCACCAAAATATAAAAATATATTTTTTATGATGTCTTCTATGGGCTTATATTATAATCATTACGTGCTTGAGCCGTTTCGGATACGAATGTCTTACAAATATGAATACAAACACATTGAAAATTGTACTTCTTTAATTAGTTTATTCAAGCTTTT
Source organism: Schoenoplectus tabernaemontani (assembly GCA_037127355.1). Taxonomy (NCBI): domain Eukaryota; kingdom Viridiplantae; phylum Streptophyta; class Magnoliopsida; order Poales; family Cyperaceae; genus Schoenoplectus; species Schoenoplectus tabernaemontani. The sequence goes on from CM073750.1 coordinate 26,245,604, forward strand.
TATCATTTGCTTCTTCGTTTCAAGGCATTAAATCACCAAAATGCACAATTTTTTTTTACATAATGTCTCCTATTCGTTTATAATATAATCATTACAATCTCTAATATTTATAATAAGGATAACATTGAAAGATTAACACTAATGTATAAAAATAATCTTTCAATTTCTTCGAGTTTTCTTTTGTTTGAAGCCTCATTTCAACTCATAAAGTCACAAATATACACAATTGTATTTTTAATGATATCTTCGACGGGTTTATAATGTAATCATCGCGTGCACGAGTTGTTCGGACACAAATTACACAAAATTATGAAAACAAACGCAATGAAAACTATACTTCTTGGGTTAGTTCATTCAAGTTCTCTATCATTTGTATCATCGTTTCATGACATTAAATCATCAAAACACACAAAGTTATTTTAAATAATATATTTATTTATTTATATTACAATCATCGCATTCTCAAACCTTTATAATATGGATAACGTTGAAAGATTAACACAAATGTATAAAAATAATATTTTAGTTTATTCGAGTTTTCTATCATTTGTAGCCTCATTTCAACTCATAAACTCACAAAAATATACAATGATATTTTTCATGATATCTTCCATGGGTTTATATCGTAATCATTGTGTGCTTGAGCCGTTTGGACACGAATTATGCACAAATATGAATACAAACGCATTGAAAACTGTTCATCTTGAGTTACTTTATTCAAGTTTTCTATCATTTATAGCATCATTTCATCACATTAAATCACCAAAATGATCAATGATATTTTAAATGATGTCTCCTATCCATTTATATTATAATCATTGCATTCTCAAATATTTATAACAAGGATAACGCTGAAGATTAACATAAATATGTAAAAATAGTATTTCAGTTTATTCGAGTTTTTTATCATTTGTAGCCTCATTTCAGCTCATAAAGGTACGAAAATACACAAAAATATTTTCCATGACGTCTTCTATAAGTTTATATTATAATCATTACATGTTTGAGCCGTTCAGACACAAATATCGCACAAATATGAATACAAACACACTGAAAACTGTAATTCTTGAGTTTAATCAATTTTCTATCATATGTATCCTCGTTTCATGATAATAAATCATCAAAATGTGTAATGTTATTTTAAATGATGTTTTCTATTCGTTTATTTTATAATCATTACATTCTCAAAACTTTATAATATGGATAACGTTGTAAGATTAACACAAATATATAAAAATAATATTTCAGATTATTCGAGTTTACAAATATTTATAGCATCATTTCAACACATAAAGTCGCCAATATACAAAATAATATTTTTCATGATATCTTCTATGGATTTATATTATAATCATTGCGTGCTCGAGCAGTTTAGACTCGAATTACGCTCAAATATGAATACAAACGCATTGAAAACTGTACATCTTCAGTTACTTTATTCAACTTTTCTATCATTTATAGCACCATTTTGTCACATTAAATCATAAAAATGCACAAAGTTATTTTAAATGATGTGTCCAATTCGTTTATATCGTAATCACTGCATTTTCAAATCCTTATAATAGAGAAAATGTTGAAAGATTGACACAAATGTATAAAAATAGTATTTTAGTTTATTCTAGTTTTCTATTATTTGTAGCCTTATTTCAACTCATAAAGCAACCAAAATACACAAAGATATTTTTTATGATGTTTTCTATGGTTTTATGTTATAATCATTTGTGTGCTCGAGCCGTTCGGGCACAAATATCATACAAATATGAATATAAACGCATTGAAAACTGTACTTCTTCAGTTACTTTATTCAAGTTTGCTATCATTTGCTTTCTCGTTTTAATACATTAAATCATCAAAATGCATAAATTTATTTTAAATGATGTATTCTCTTCGTTAATATTATAATCATTACATTCTCAAACCTTTATAATATGGATGACGTTAAAAGATTAACACAAATGTATAAAAATATAATCATTGCATGCTCGAGCCGCTCGGACATGAATTACGCACAAATATGAGTACAAACACATTTAAAACTATACATTTTCAGTTTATTTTTTAAGTTTTCTATCATTTATAGCATCATTTCATCAAACTAAATCATCAAAATACTCAAAGTTATTTTAAATGATGTCTCCTATCCATTCATATTATAATTATTGCATTCTCGAACCTTTATGACAGAGATACGTTGAAGATTAACATGAATGTATAAAGACAGTATTTTAGTTTATTCAGTTTTCCATCATTTGTATCCTCGTTTCAGCTCATAATGTCATTAGAATACACAAAAATATTTTCCATGATGTCTTCTATGGGTTTATACAATAATAATTATGTGTTGGAGCCGTTCGGACATAAATTACGCACAAATATGAATACAAACGTGCAAAAAACTGTACTTCTTGAGTTAGTTTAATCAAGTTTTCTATATTTGCATGCTCGTTTCATGACATTAAATCATCCAAATGCACATAGTTATTTTAAATGATATCTTCTATTCGTTTATATTATAATTTTTGAATTCTCAAACCTTTATAATACGGATAACTTTGAAAGATTAACACAAATGTATAAAAATAATATTTCAGTTTATTCGAGTGTTCAATCATTTGTAGCCTTATTTCAATTCATAAAGTCACCAAAATACACAATGATATTTTTCAAGATATCTTCTATGGGTTTATATTATAATCATTCCGTGCTCGAGCCGTTCAGACACGAATTACGCACAAATATGAATACAAAATACATCTTCAGATACTTTATTCAAGTTTTCTATCATTTATAGCTTTATTTTGTCACATTAAATCATCAAAATGTTCAAACTAATTGTTAATGATGTCTCCTATCCATTTATATTATAAGCATGACATTCACAAACCTTTATGACATGGAGAATGTTAAAAGATTAACACAAATGTATAAAAATGATATTTTAGTTTATTTGAGTTTACTATCATTTGTATCCTCATTTCAGCTCACAGAGTCATCAAAATACACAAAAATATTTTTCATGATGTCTTCTATGAGTTTATATTATAGTCATTACATGCTCGAGCCGTTGGGACACAAATTGCGCACAAAAATGAATACAATCGCGTTGAAAACTGTATTTCTTGTGTTAGATTATTCAATTATTCTATCATTTATATCCTCGTTTCATGATATTAAATCATCAAAATGCACAAAGTTATTTTAAATATTATTTTTTATTCATTTATATTATAATAATTGCATTCTCAAACCTTTATAATATAGATAACATTAAAAGATTAACATAAATGTATAAAAATGGTATTTCAATTTATTTGAGTTTTCTATTAATTTGCAGCCTCATTTAAGCTCATAAAGTCACCAAAACACACAACAATATTTTTCATGATGTCTTCTAGGGTTTTATATTATAATTATTGCGTGCTCGAACCGTTCGGATATAAATTATGCACAAATATGAATGCAAATGCACTAAGAACTGTACTTCTTGATTTAGTTTATTCAAGTTTTTATCATTTGTATCCTCATTTCTTGGCATTAATCACCAAAATGCACTAAATTATTTTAAATAATATCTTATATTATTTATATTATAATCATTGCCAATTCTCAAATCTTTCTAATAGGGATAACATTGAAAGATTAACACAATTACACAAGTGTATAAAAATAATATTTCAGTTTATTCTACTCTATTATTTGTAGCATCATTTTAACTCATAAAGTCACCAAAATGCACAATTTTTTTTTATGATGTCTTCTATGCACCAAATGTTTGACAAATATGGATACAAATACATTTAAAACTGTACTTCTTCAGTTAGTTTATTCAAGCTTTCTATCATTTGCATCATTGTTTCATGACAATAAATCTCCAAAATATATAAAGTTATTTTAAATGATGTCTCATATTTGTTTATAATATAATCATTGCAATCTCTAATATTTATAATAAGGATAACATTAAAAGATTAACATAAATGTATAAAAATAATATTTCAATTTCTTCGAGTTTTCTTTCATTTGAAGCCTCATTTCAACTCATTAAGTCATCAAAATATACAATGATATTTTTAATGATATCTTCAATAGGTTTATAATATAGTCATCGCATGCTCAAGCCGTTCAGACACAAATTACGCATAATTATGAATACAAACGCACTGAAATTTGTACTTCTTGAGTTAGTTCATTCAAGCTTTATATCATTTGTATCATTGATTCATGACATTAAATCACCAAAACGCACAAAATTATTTTAAATGATGTATTTTATTTGTTTATATTGTAATCATCGCGTTCTCAAACCTTTATAATATGGATAACGTTGAAATATTAACACAAATGTATAAAAATAATATTTTAGTTTATTCGAGTTTTCTATCATTTGTAGCCTCATTCCAACTAATTAAATCATCAATACAAAGATGTCTTCAATGATGTCTTCTACGGGTTTATATTATAATCATTGCATGCTCAAGCTGTTTGGATATGAGTTTATATACAAATATGAATATAAATGCATTGAAAACTGTACTTGTTCAGTTAGTTTATTCATGTTTTTTTTTATAATTTTTAGACTCATTACATCACAGTAGATCACCAAAATTATCAAATTTGTTATAAATGATGTCTTATATTCATTTATATTACAATCATTATATTTTTAAAACTTTATGACAGGGATAACATCGAAGGATTAACACAAATGTATAAGAATGATATTTTAGTTTATTCGAGTTTTCTATCATTTAGAGTCTCATTTCAACTCATGAAGTCACAAAAATACACAAAATTATTTTTCATAATGTTTTTTAGGGTTTTATATTATGTGTGTGCTCGAGTCGTTCAGATACAAATTAGGCACAAATATGAATACAAACTCACAGAGAAATGTACTTCTTGAGTTAGTTTATTTAAATTTTCTATCATCTATATCCTCGTTTCATGACATTAAATCATCAAAATACACAAAGTTATTTTAAATGATGTCTCATATTAATTTATATTATAATCATTACATTCACAAATCTTCATAATAGGGATAACTTTGAAAGATTATTATAAATATATAAAAATAATATTTCAGTTTATTCTTATTTTTTTATTATTTGTAGCCTCATTACCACTCATCAAGTCACAAAAATACATAAAGATATTTTTTATGATGTCTTCTAATCGGGTTTATATTATAATCATCGCGTGCTCGAGCTGTTCGGACATAAATTATGCGTAATTACGAATACAAACACACTGAAAAATATACTTCTTGAGTTAGTTCATTCAAGCTTTCTATCATTTGTATCCTCATTTCATGACACTAAATCATCAAAATACACAAAATTATTTTAAATGATGTATTTTATTCGTTTAAATTATAATCATCACGTTCTCAAACCTTTATAATATGGATAACTTTGAAATATTACTACAAATGTGTAAAAATAATATTTTTGTTTATTCGAGTTTTCTATCATTTGTAATCTCATTTCAACTCATAAACTCATCAAAATACACAATGATATTTTCATGATATCTTCTATGGATTTATATTATAATCATTGCGTTCCTTAGCCGTTCGGACAAAAATTACGCACAAATATGAATACAAACACCTTGAAAACTGTACATCGTGAGTTACTTTATTCAAGTTTTCTATCATTTATAGCATCATTTCATCACATTAAATCACCATAATGTCCAATGTTATTTTAAATGATGTTTGTTATATATTTATATTATAATCATTGTATTTTTAAACATTTATGATAAGGATAATATTGAAGATTAACATAAATGAATAAAAATAATATTTTAGTTTATTCGAGTTTTCTATCATTTGTAGTCTCATTTTATCTCATAAAGTTATCCAAATACACAAAAAAAATTTCCATGATGTCTTCTATGGGTTTATATCATAATCATTACATGATCGAGTGGTCTGAACATAAATTACGTAGAAATATGAATACAAGCGCACTGAAAATTGCACTATTTGAGTTAGTTTATACAAGTTTTCTATCATTTTGTATTATCATTTCATGATATTAAATCATTAATATATACAAATTTATTTTAAATGATGTCTTTTATTCTTTTATATTATAATTATTATATTCTCAAACCTTTATAATATGAATAATGATGAAAGATTAACACAAATATATAAATATAATTTTTTAGTTTATTTGAGTTTTCAATCATTTGTAGCCTCATTTCAACTTATAAAGTCACCAATACATAAAATAATATTTTTTATGATATTTTTTATGGGTTTATATTATAATCATTGCATGCTCGCGTAGTTCAGACTCGAATTACGTACAACTATATACAAACGCATCGAAAACTGTACATTTTCAGTTTTTTTATTCAACTTTTCTATCATTTATAGCATCATTTTGTCACATTAAATCACCAAAATGCACAAAATTATTTTAAATGATATCTCCAATTCGTTAATATCGTAATCATTGCATTCTTATATCTTTATAATAGGGAAAACGTTGAAAGTTTGACACAAATCATAAAAATAGTATTTTAGTTTATTCGAGTTTTCTTTCATTTGCAGCCACATTTCAGCTCATAAAGTCTCCAAAATACAAAAAAATATATTTTTCATGATGTATTCTAGGGTTTGATATTATAATCATCGCTTACTCGAGCCATTTGGACACAAATTATGCATAATTATAAATACAAACACGCTGAAAAACTGTACTTTTTGAGTTAATTTATTCAGATTTTCTATCATTTATATCCTCATTTCATGACATTAAATCACAAAAATGCACAATGTTATTTTAAATTATGCCTCCTAATCATTTATATTGTAATCATTACATTCTCAAATCTTTATATTAGAGATAACTTTGAAAGATTAACACAACTGTATAAGAATAATATTTCATTTTATTCTAATTTTTTATTATTTTTAGCCTTATTTCAACTCATAAAGTCATCAAAATACACAAAAATAATTTTTATGATATCTTCTATAAGTTCATTTAATAATATTGTGTGTTCGAGACGTTCGCATACGAATGTCGCACAAATATGAATACAAACACATTAAAAACTATATTTTTTCTGTTAGTTTATTTAAGTTTTCTATAATTCGCTTCCTCATTTCATTACATTAAATTATCAAAATGCACAAATTTATGTTAAATGATGTCTTATATTCATTTATAATATTATCATTACAATCTCTAACCTTTATAATAGAGATAACATTGAAAGATTAATACAAATGTATATGTTTTTTTAAGTTTTCTTTCATTTAATGTCACATTTCAACTCATAAAGTCACCAAAATACAGAATGATATTCTTAATGAAATCTTCGATGGGTTTATATTATAATCATCGCGTACTCGAGACGTTCAGACATAAATTACGCATAATTATGAATACAAACATATTGAAAACTCTACTTCTTGACCTACATTCTCAAGGACCAGACTTACCCTTCTAATCCGGCCCTTTTGAAACTCGGTCCTTTTTTATCCTTACCCGTCTCTTCCTAAGCCCTTTAATATTATATATTAATGTTAATTATAAAATCTAAAAAAACAGAAAAAAAAAATAAAATGCTAAAAAAGAAAAATATAATTTAATATATTTTTACAAATATAAATTAACATTAAAAAATACATAATCAACAAAAAAAATCAACTCCTCACCCATTGACTCTTATATGGCTCTTAGAGTCCGGAGAGATTGGTAAGGATCAAACTTGCCTCTTAAAAAATTAAAACCTTTGAATCTGACCCTCTAAACATCCTTATCAAACTCGGCACTCTCGTAGGCCTGACCCTTGAGGATGATACCTAAGGTACATACGCATATAAATAAGGGAAGGAATCCCTTGACAATGGATCTCCAAATAAATATAAAAAAAAATCTTATAGATATATTTTTCTACTTATAGATTGATAGTGATTACAATTTTATGTAATTTCATTATTTATTAGTCCATCAAAGATCATCAAAATATTATGCACTTTGCAATAATTCTAATTTAACGTTCTTTGCTGAATTATCAAACAATAATGAAATTACATCAAATTTCAATGACCATTAATTTATAAGTAGAAGTACATATTATAAGATATTTTCTATTTTTATTTTTCTTCATATTTATTTGAAAATTCATTGTCAAAATAATCATTCTCAAGTGATCCCTTCCCCGTAAATAACGCCTATATCAAATTACACTGCTGTGAGAATCCTCCAATGAAATTTATACGGACTGTACCCGCCGTCCCGCAGCTTGTTACAACTCATTTAGTTGCCAAACATTAACAAATGAAAATTTACAAGTGCTACATATTGGTATTTTTGTGACCACAAAAACAATATATTTTCAGGTTATAACAAGCCAGTTTATCATATGAATCTCCTTTCATTTTTTGCCCTTTTGATATTCGTTTCTTTTCATATTGCAGAACATCACCAGCCATCCAGAGACATCCAGTGCATAGGCATACTAAAATTAATTTTAAAAATAAAGAAATATAATAAAGACAAGGGATTAAAAAAACCAATGTGCATAGATCGTGAAAAGTGTGCAGTAGATTGAGAATAACCCAAATATGAACATACCTGCTCAAACACCCCATAATACACATGGACAGCAACCAAAGATAGAACTGAGTTTAGTTGACAGACCAACCCGCCAGCTTTTGGAGTCTCAGTCCTGGCCTGTTAATCTTACAAGAAAGAACATTCACCTTTTTACCAGTTAGTTTATCCATTTTTTTAGTTCGTCATCAGAGTCTGAGGTTTTAAAATGGGACCAGTTTGTTGTGTACTACACTCGAATTATGCCAAGGCAATTTGTACATGATAACTGGTAATTTTTACCATGTTATTTAAACCAAAACTGTAAATAACCACACACATCCAAGTCTGACCTGACCATTTTGAAGTACGCACAAATAGACGGGTCTGACCTGACTATTCTACGTTGCCATCAAACCCAAAAACCTAACCGAGTCTGCCCCTGACCTATCAGATAGACCTAAATGTGTACAATCAAGAATTGTCAACCTGAATTATAAGGTATATTTATACTATTGTGGATTCAACAATTTGTGTTTTACAATCATAATAAAACGAAACACGAGTGAGAAAGGATTAAGACAGTCCAATTAAGAGTGGGATGCAAAAATATTGAAGACAAGTACAAAAGGGGTGCTTGCATAGAAGAGTCAAAGCAAATAATAAAACTAATTCATGGAATCTAAATGAAGTACATAAACCTGCAAGAGAGTCAGCTTGACACACATACTGTTAAACCATTCAATCCTCGGACATCACCAGCACAAGCATCTGTATATGCTTGATGGAGCCCGGGAATAGCAGGTTCATATGGCAGAATAAATTTCTTCAAGAACCGCTGCTCAGTTGGATTAATGAAGGTTGCGAATTTAAAATTTGCCACAGGAAGCCCTTTCAACTTCAGAAGCTTTCGGACTTGGTTGCGGGGAATCAACCGCTTCTCTAAGCTGTAAGTAAACAGAGAAACATTACTCAACAAATATGGCTTATCAGAACCTGCTTCCTTCATGAGAAACTCCAATTTACGGCCAATTAACTCCTCTGGAATCCTCAGTACAACTGGGAGTTTACTGACAATAGAATTTACCTCCTCCTGCGAAAACCCAAGTCTTCTCAAGTTATTTAACCTTGCATCTACAGTGCATCGGTTCAGACTACCTACAGTAATTAATGCATACACAAACATTGGAGATGATCGTCTGACCCCCAGTTGATCTGCCCTTTTGGCTGTCATTTTCAGTGTCTCAGGATTAGATGAGATCCATCTAGGAGACGATATAGTCAGCTGCAAAATTTGACGGACAGATAAACCACATTCCTCTTGAAGAAAAGACAAGTTGGGCATAACAACCTTTTCCAAATTGGACCTAAACATTGCAGGACTATTTCTGAGGAAGGCAAACGGATTTTTGACCGAGCAAAGATACTGCTTCCAGAAGTCAAGCTTTGGCACAATATTCAACCGAAACATACTGGGGTTGTCGGAAATGATACTGGAGATGTCCTCGATGGATAAGCCAATTTCTTGTAGCTTGACCACAGCAGGTCTCCAACTGTTCTCCACACTAGAGCAAAGAATGCGAGGCTCCCGAGACACAGCAGTTTGTATATTTGATTCGCTTATACCGGCCTGTCTCAGAAAGCCGAGCACGGCATCGGGATTATCAGGGGATTTGAGGTGCTGAATCTTCTTGGATGTTCGGATTGCAACATCAGAGGGAAGCCCACAGGATTGGATGAGGTAATCTACAGCTGCGAAGTGGGGACTTGAGGATGGCGCTCGAACGGCGGCTGCGGAGAAGAGCCGATAAACGGAGGCCAAATAGGTTGAGTAGGCAGGTCGGTCAAGTTCTGGCATGAAATACAAGGGAGGAGATCGTCTCCTCAGAAATAGAGTCGCCGCATTCATCATGGTCGGAGAGTTCGGTAAGAGAAGCCGAGAATGGAGGGGGTTTTGACTTTTGACTGTAGACTTGTTGAGATTGAGATCTTACTCCATTCGTCGGCTGCTCTCGTTTCCGGAGCCTCCGTGAAGTGAAGGGGTTGGATTTCAATTTTCAAATACGGGCTTTGGGCCTTAAGGACCCTGTATCAAACTCAAATACATTATATTTTATATTTATTTATACGTCTCAGCTGAAATGGGAATACTGCTTGGCGCTTGCTGACAGAAAATGCATTTCAATGTAACATGTTTTATCTAAAACATAAAGTAATTTATAATTTCACGGTATGTATCCATTATTGAATAAGGGTTAATCTTTTGACAGCTCACTGAATTTTGATGTTTATTTATATTTGATCACTTAATTTTTATTTATTTGTTTTTAGTAATTGAACTTTGATGTTTATTCATATTTGATCACTTTCATTAGTTTTTTATTCAAAAATAATTAAAATATAATTATATTTATTGTCAAAAATAACTGAAATGAAAAATGAATAAATTAGATGAAATTATATTTATTTTTCATTAGTTTTTTAATTATTTTTGAATGAAAAAACTAATAAGAGTGATCAAATATGGATAAACATAAATGTTCAGTAACTTCTCAGAAAAATTAACCCATTATTGAATATGTTCTCGTGTGAATGATTTCTGATTCAATAACAGGGCTACGGTGATTTTAAAACAAATACAATGCACGCTTTAATTTCCGAAACTTTTAGCCAAGATGTTAACAAACAGCATTGCAGTTAGGGGAGCCTACGAGATGATCTCGAGACGAGATGATCCAAACTCAAACTCATTTTGTCACGTTAACGAGTCTCTACAAAGGGTCCCGACTCCCGAGCCCGAGCTACAAAGCTTAGTTCGACATTATCTCATTACGGATCGAGCTGGTAGGAGCTGACTTGTCATATATCAGCTTCAAGGTTTTGACAGTAACCAACGATTCTCAGCTGAGTGCATCTGACCTCTCTGTTGTCCCTCATCAGTCCCGTTGCCACTTGATGATGATACATTGATAGGGGTATATTATAAACTAGTAGTCTTTATAGCTCAACGAGTTGGTCAGCTCGTCTTATTAATAGCTCGAGCTGATAAATGAGTTGATAACGAATTACATCGAGTCGAAGGCGAACAAGCTATAAATATTTTGTGCACTCATAAGTGCAGTTGATTGGGGGTGGATAAACAGCATTGCTAGAGACAACTTGCACAAATTTATAAAAATGATATGCATCCTCGTCTCGCTCCCTTTAAAAATAAAACGATGAAATCTCATTACGTATTTATTTACAAAGCACCCGCAAAAATCACAACTAGTGTATCAACTTAAATCAAATGAAAAAGAAGAAGAAAGAAACAAAGCGAGCCTCCACAATATGTGATCTCACTCCTGTACAACAATACTGCAAAAACAAAACAGAATAGCATACATGATCCCCCCCCCCCCCCCCAGTCAATCTAGGTGTCTGTGGCTGAGGTAGTAGCAACCTCATCAAAAACCCAGGACCTCCTGCTGCTGCTCGCCTCCCCATGAGACATCGATCGCCTCATAAATGAGCTTGCCATGGAGCACCTGACAAGGCATGAACTCGTGTTAGGGTTTCCCATACACAGCACTGGGTTCAGTGTCACAGTCGCAAACCTCTGGCAGCTGTTAGAACGGAATGTAGCCGAGCTCAATGATGGGACCCGCGTGCACTGGAAGTCACTCCCACATGTCTGGGTTGGCGGGCTGGGCTCAGAGATGGGGTTTTGATCCAGGTCTGGAGCTACAGCAGGGCAGGTTGTGCAGAGAGACAAGGAGAGGCTTGATCGTGGCGGGTCTTTTGTGGGAATAGCCCCTGGAAGTCGAATGAATGAGACAATGCTATACCGACAAAGTGGGCAAGGTATTGATCCTGATGGAGCCAATGAAATAGCTGAGATATTGTTTGTAGAGCAGAGATAGAGGGCGCATCTTGTGCAAAATTCATGATTGCACCCTGCAATAATTTACAATTCATCAAACATAAACAATGAATAACAGCAAAATATAAATATGAAATTGAAATCGAATACAATTTTCATTTCAAAAACTTGAGTCTACAACTAATTCCTTTTGAAGTTGATTATCTTCAGACATGAGGCCAAATTAATCTGAATCAATACCAGAAGCTTTTTCTCAAGTACCAAGAGAATCTTATAGTGAAATTGGCCATTTCAACATGTACAGGCCTCCCACATAGATAGAGATAGGCAATAGGTTATCATAGAGCATACCTTCTGCAGCAACTGTACAGCTCCTCTCTAAACATACAGCACAAGGGTCATCACATGCAGATAGATCTTCTCTATTTCTCCAGCCAACCTCTCTGTGCATGACAAATTTGTGATGGTAGTTTAGTCAATGAAGCAGGTCATAAACAAGAATTACTAGATTAAATTCACTCATATACTGGCTACTATGAAATTTGTAAAAAATATTTAGAAGTATAATTTTACTGTAAAGATTGAGCCATAAGAAAAGCATCGTTATATATATCAGAACTGAGTGAAACAAAAATACGCTTTATGCCATCTGAAATATATTAAAAAAAATGTAATCTTGAAAAACTGACACTTGTACTCACCTAGCAATGTTAATAATGCTCATGAGTGGAAGACAGAGAAATGGAGAAAGTACGATATTTATGTTTGTTTCTGTTTGCCTACTCAAGATTCCTTCCAGCCAGCTTCTATTCCATGAACGAGCCACCATCAGTGGAGTACGACTACAATAAAAGCCATTACGAATTAAGTTAGCTAAAGAATGACAGGGAAAAAATAGCCAATACCAAGATCTTCCTTCAGATTATATTTGTTCTTTTAGCTTTGATTGAATTTGAAATGCACTAATAATGGTTTAATTAGGCAAAAAATTTAAAATCATCACTAATATATCTATCATAGGTGAATTAAGGTTGAGAATTGAAGCACATACCCGGTATCATTTTGGGCAGTTAAACTAGCACCTTTAGCAATAAGCATCTGCATTTTAATAATCAGAGTTATGATCAATTTTCTAATTAAAAAAAATATCCAGAAAAATGTACCTTACAGCAGACAGCATTTCCACCACATGCAGCATAATGAAGAGGTGTGCTCCCTGGACCTATTATTAATTAATATAAGATCTTAATGATTTGAAATAGGTTGTTGGAATTAGTTACAATCACTTAAATTGAAGAAGGAAAGGAAGTACTGCTAGGCCAGTCTTTCTCCATGTAGAACCCACCTAATCAAGGGTAAATATGGAAAGAGATACAGCATGCAGGGAGCTTGACTAAGAAGTATAAAGTACAAACATTCTAGGGGCACAGGGTACATTCCTAATCAGAACCAAACTTCTAAATTTGGCTTTCTTATATTTGCATCTACCACCCTATTTGATTTGGGATAACTGCAATTATGTATATAGAACTTCAAAATGTCAAGCAAAAGAGACCCCAATTATGAAAAAAGTATAATTTGCGTGGTATTTGGTAGCATTTTTATAATATTTGGCAAATACCAATGTAGTATTTAATCAAAAAAAAATTAATATTTGTTTCTATTTTAGAAATGAATTATATGTAAGTTCTTCTGGTTGAAAGATTCTTTTGTTGAGTTAGGCAGACATAATTATATAACTTATATCAATTACAGGTTGTACTACATATATAAAATGCATCCCATGTGGATGGTATTCCTGATATGAGTTTGTCTATGTTTAACCTTTACAAGCAGGTACCAAAAGAAATAAAAAAGAAAAGAAAAACATAACTTTATGTTTATTTTGACAAAGGAACTTTTGAAGAAAGGAGGTACCAATCAAGTCAATGGTTGTCCCATCATCCACCGTGACCTCTGACACACTGGCCCCAAGGTCCAGCAGTAGCTGCACACATTCGACATGTGCATTTAGTGCTGCCATATGTAGTGCAGTAACACCTCCATCTGACTTTGTGTTGATTATCTTTGATAAATTCCTGCAACAGACAGAACATGTTTTTTTCTTCATAACAAGCTAAATAAAAGCATATCAATGTTTATGAAGGTTTTGGCAAAAGAAACACTGGTAAAGGTGGTACCAACCAAGTCAATAGTTAGGGATATCAAGGTCAAGACACCTCAACCAGCCTTGAGCTCTTACAAGATCAAACTAAGCTACACACTACTGGTTCCATATTATACAACTTTCAAAATCTTTTTTACTTGATATTAGTCGAAGGGTAATAAAGAAACAGTTCATGTTAGTGGTAAAACTGTGAATAACTAACATAAATGCTACCTCCAAGTCCCTCAAAAATGTTGAGATGTAAGTTTCAAATCATCAAAGTTGCGCAAGTCTTAAAATGAAGAAGAGATTTCCATACTCATATGCAGCGTCTTGGTTTGAACTCATATTTAAGAAGTCAGGTATACTTGGGACATAATCAGCTAGTAAAAGTCGAACACAACGTGCATGGCCATTTAAAGCCGCAAAATGCAAGGCCGTCCCTCCATTCAGATAATCAGTCTTGTGAATCTAAATCTCAGTAAAATATTTGAAAAAATAGTAAATATGCCAATTTTGTGTAATTTGAAAACTATATCCTACAATTGACCATTTTAGAATTTTGAACTGAAAAAAACAAGAAGACACTATGTATCTTTGCTTGCAATAGCTTTAGGGTTAGAAGTTAGAACTACATATCTGATTGAGAGGCAAATTCACAATGTTAAGTGAATATCTTTATAACACAATGATTTATGAGCAGGAGACTTACATTGGCTTTATATAAGATGAGAGTCTGAACGACCTCCCAATGGCCGTATTGGCATGCTTGCATCAAAGCAGTCTGAAACAATCAAGGGACAAAAAACAATATATCTTTAGCAAAAGATATATATTAAAACTCAAAATTTCATCATACATAGGAAGTATATGGAACACTGAATGACGATACTAATAAATGGCGGTAACTTTGAGCTCGATAGAGTTTTTCACAACTAACATTACTGATTGGTAGAGGAAATAGTACCCACATAATTAAAAAATTCGATTATTTTTAGATTTACTTGATAATTGTTCCAGTGTTTCAGATCTAAAACAGCAGATAATAAAAAAAAAATTACTCACTTCTCCTCTAAAATTCCTGAGGTTGATGTCAACACCTGACTTGAGCAAGAGAGACACAATCTGAATGAACAATAAAACAAAAAGTATTAGAGAACAATAAATTTGAACAATCACTGCAAACACAAGCATACAAAGATTCACAAATAACATTAAAATTTATAACTTATTTATGGTTCTAAAGAAGAATAACAGTCAGGGATTGTGGAGTCCTGTACAAGAGTCTAACTGGAAGAGACATAACAAGAGAGCAAATAAGGTGCTTGGTGAAATGCCTGAGAGAATTCAACCGATTTCAAATGTTCCCATTTCAATAATATCCAGCTGAGTAGCCAATTAACTACTGTAAGTGAAGAAGTAATATTTTACCTCATTGTGGCCCTGTGCCGCAGAATAATGCAAGGGGGAATTGCGTACTCCAAAAGTGGAATAGCGAACGAGCCGAGGGTTGTATTCCAAAAGAGCCTTGGCCTCTTGGAGGTCGCCGTCTCTAGCTGCAGAGACGAGCCTTTCACCGAATGCCGAGCACCGGAAAGAACTCCCCATGATGCTAAGAAGACCCATTGTAATTGATCGCTCCTCTCTAGTTGCTACCAAAATTGGGATCACCTTTTCAAAATTCTAGCACAATTTTTGCACAGTCCAGCAAGGGCAAACTAGTCCTAGCCAAATTTTACCAAAATACAGAAAGGGAATACTCAATTGAAACTACAAGGGGAAATTCTTTCCTCAACAGGCCTTGTTTTGAATGCGGCCTGGAGCTCCAAAGCTACGATATCTCATAATTCGCCAAAATTAACAAGAATTGGCTCTCAAATCAGAGTTTTCGTCATTTTAAATAACAATCGGCTCCAATTTGGTCGCAAAAGATTAAAGCGAAATTGCGAGAAATACTAGGTACAACAGAGATGCAGCTGAAATAGTAGATAGAAGTCACCTCGGACAAGAGTGAGCGGGGAATTTGCTAACTGTTCTTGGAGAAAAGAGAAAACGACGCAGAACAGATGAATAAAGAGAGAGAGAAGAGTGGGAGAAACTAGGAGACTGTTTTTGGTACAAGGAGAAATTAAATTGAAAAAAGCAGTTTGCAGTCTCTCATCGAAGGTGCCAAACAAATGAAAATTTGCTTTAGGGACCATTTATTATTGAGAGAGCTTCTATTGATTAGCAATTTTCGGAAAAGGACTAAATTATCAGAAATAATTATAAATAAGCCCCTTCTTGTTTCCAATTCAACAGCATACCCTAAATTTCTGAAGAAAACCGAGAATGGAACTCTCTGCCAATATTTCTAATTCACTACTCATTTGAATTTGTAATCAAAATTATCTTTTTTTTTCACATTTATTAAATATAGAAAATATGCCAGTTAATCATTACATTATCAATATTCTCAGGATTAATTATTATTAAGAACATTGTTACAATTTTTGTATAGTATTGTTCATCAATGGACTTTTCATAGCTCTATAACATTATTAAAAGTGAATGTTGATAAGAACTGTATGTGTGTTGGGCTGGTAGCTACTTTAATTTTGTAATAGTTACAATCTTTTATTCTTTTGGCATCTTTTTTTTCTGCTTTTATTACTCTCAAACATTACCCATATTACTTCTAAATCGCTTATTCCTAAATTCAATTCGGATTTTTGCAAAATAAATTTAATACTAAGAGATTATATTTGCAAATTATGTCCAATTATTTGTCATGGAGCAAGATATATTTTGACGTGTTGATAGGTTTTAACAGTATTAAACTGGATTTACGTTTATTGATAAAGCACTGTAGTATACTAGTATTACTGATTCCCTCAAACAAAGGGTTGCTTCGCAGTCGTATGGCAATTTCAGGGTTTTTGTGAGAAAAAGCATACATATTTAGGAGGCGTGAGTTGAACTCACGCCTTTAAAACGTTATTTTCTTTGCCCGTAAACTGCCCAAAGAAAAGAAATTCACAAAGATCGTGAGTTGAACTCACGTCCTTTAGCTCAATTTTTTCTCTTCCACTTTTGTAAAATATAACCGTTGTAACGCCGGGTCGCTAGTGGGTCCAGATATACAAGGCGTGAGTTGAATTCACGCCCTTTCGGTCTACCTACCGTATTTATGTCTTCTTTTTTCATTTTCATTGTTTTTAAGTTGTAACAGTTCTAACATTCGGCCGGAAATGGGCCTAAGTCTAAAGGGCGTGAGTTGAACTCACGCCCTTAAGACTTTCGATTTTTAACCTCCCACCAACTGCATTTATTATCCTCCATCTCCTTCTACTACCCATCCAACCCAGCAACAATCTCATTATACTCGCCATTTATCTAAAAACTCACAAATCTACTAATATCTTTCTCCTTCTACTACCTCATCCAACTCCTTTTATGAGTGACATTTTCAAACATCACACTTATTTCTATTGTGAGTAGTATTTCTCTCTTATATAATATTTTTCTAACTTAAGTTCATATTCTCAATTCAAAATGTGATGTAGGAAGCATTGGATAATGTTCATCATCAATTTGTTTACGGGCGATAGTGTGCAACACGGACATCTCGGGGTTTTCTACTCGTAAGGTCCAAGATTGAATTTCATGGTAAATGAAGATATTACTCTCTCTCGGTTAAGAAATGAAATTTATAGAGTTTTGGGGCTTTCGGAGATACAATTTAATTTAAAAAATCGAGTTAAGTTCAATGCATCGCTCCCACCATGTATTTTTTTTACCGAGATTGAGTTATTGAACAACGAAACTTGGAGATTTATTGTAGAAAATATGGGTAATTGGAAAGTGATAGAATTATTTGTGGACCCGGAATCAAAATTGGGAACAAATATTTCTCCACCCAGATTAACACAAGCATTTGCTAGTAGCAGTCGAGACACACCATATGAAGAACATCAAAGACCATCATATTCACCAAATCCTACAATGCATATGCACCTATCTCCTGATTCTAATAGCGATGCGGATGTGGATACGGATGTGGATGCGGATGCGGATGCATTTGAGTTTGATATCACATTAGATGATATTTCTCCTTTTGAAAGAGTTGGAAATATGATATCATCAGATGATACTCCGATTGGTAATACCTGCTCTGATGAACAATTTAATTTTATGAATTTTAATGATATGGAGGAAATCAATGAAGATATTGTTGAGGAGTTTAACATGGATAACAATGATAACTATCCCGGATGGCTACTCAAGGACCGCTCAGATTCACACCTAGTTGCATCATTTAATGCCATAGAAGGAATTGTAGAATTTATTTGTGATGGTAACTACTTTAATGATATGAATTATACAACGGATGATAACTTAGCAGTTGACCAAGTATTTCGTACTAAGGATCATTTGAAAGGGGTTAAATAGGGGAACTAGAGGGGAATAGAGAGAGATGGTGTGAGAGAATTGATGGAAGGGGTTAAATAAGGGGTTTATGGGAAGATTTTGAGTGATTTTTGAAGGATTTAGGGTTTGAGATAAAGGGGGTGAAGGAAAAAGTCGAAAGAGACGAATGAAGGAGAAGAAATGTGAGAGGAGAGAGATGGGGGCCGGCTGGAAATAAAGCAGCGGAAAAATGAGTTGAAGGACGTGAGTCAACTCACGCCTTTTGGGCTTTTCTGTCGCTGACATGTGGGTCGGGAAATAAAATCATTGAAGGGCGCTGATTCCGGTCACGTCCTTTAGATTAAAAGTTTCGCTCGGGCAAGACGCGGGCAGACAAATATTAGGTTCAAGGGCGTGAGTTGAACTCACGTCCTTGTCTAGGCTGTTTGTGAAAATAACTTACTTCTTTGGTCGTTAGTGTAGTTAAATTTTATTTTTAGGCCGTTTAAGTAAAAATTCCTATATTTATGATTTATGAAGATGTCATCTCCAGTTGCTACAAATGGAATGCGTTGATTATTAATCCTGAAACCTGAATGGACCCTACTTATGCTGCAATAAATTATTATGGCATAATTCTGTCATAATTGGATTATTTTAAACGATTTAGATTTAAAAAAATAAATGATGTGTTATAAAATAAAGATAGAAGACAAAAATTGTGAGAGGCTAAAATCTTATTTCTATATTATCTCATCTAGAGATCTATGACCATCAATAACATACAAGCCTCTATTTATAGGCTAGAGAAACATCATGTAATAAAAGAGAAAGTTAATATAAATTAAATCTAGAATTAAGGAGGAGATAAAGAGAATGAAAAACTTCTATCATTATGAGAGGATGTGGAGGAGGTGAAACATCTATCATTTAATATTTTATAACACCCCCTTAGATATTTCGTCTTATATTATACACTATTAATATTGTATTACTGGACAAATATTAAATTTTGATACTTCAGGACCAACTTGATTTAACTGATACTTCTGGATCAGTTATGTTGCCTTATTAAAAACCTTACTAAGAAAATCCAATGGGACAAAACTTAGTGAAGGGAAAAAGAGTGCAACGTGTATAATACTCCCCCTCATTTTAATGTACATCTTTTAAGTGACGAATGCCAATTTTATGTGAAAGTTGCTCAAAAATATTTCTTGGCAATGATTTTGTGAATAAGTCCGCCAAATTATCGATTGATCTGATTTGATAAACATTTATCAAATCATTCTTCTATAAATCATGTGTTGAGAAGAACTTCGGCGAGATGTGCTTGGTTCTGTCACCTTTGATATATCCTTCTTTGATTTGAGCAATGCATGCAATATTATCTTTGTATATCACCATCGGGTTTTTTCTGACTGACTCGAGATCGCATTCCTCTTGGATGCGTTGGATCATGGATCTTAACCATACATATTTCCGTCTAACATCATAAAGAGCAATTAATTCAACATGATTTGATGATGTTGCTGTCAATGTTTCTTTGTCGATCGCCATGAAATTACAGTGCCGCCATATGTAAACACATATCCGGATTGTGACCAAGATTTATGCGGATCTGATAAATATCCTGTATCTGCATATCCAACTAGTTTGGACTTTATATTTTTTCGATAAAATAGTCTCATATCACGCGTCCTACAAAGGTAACGTAATACATGTTTGATTCCGTTCCAATGTCGGCGTGTTGGATCAGAACTATATCTTGCTAATATATTTATAGAAAAAGCAATATCAGGTCTCGTATTATTAGCAAGATATATCAAAGCTCCAATTGCACTTAAGTATGGTACTTCAGGACCAAGAGCTTTTTTATTATTTTCTCGGGGTCGATAAGGATCTTTTTTCACATCCAGTGATCGGACAACCATTGGTGTACTTAGAGGATGAGCTTTGTCCATATTAAAACGTTTCAACATCTTCTAGATATAGTTTAATTGATGGACAAATATACCATTATGCAAATGCTCGATCTGCAGTCCGAGACATAACTTTGTTACACCAAGATCTTTCATTTTAAATTCATTCTTTAATAATTTTGCAGTCTTTTCGATCTCTTCAGGAGACCCAATGATATTCAGGTCATCAACATATACTGTAATAATTATAAAACTCAAGATTGATCGTTTAATAAAAACACATGGACTAATTATATTAGATTTATATCTTTCTTTTATGAGATATTCACTGAGTCGATTATACCACATTTGACCCGATTGTTTTAGTCCATACAATGATCATTTTAAGTTTATAGAATACATTTCTCGAGATTTTGATTTAAATATTTCAGGCATTTTTAATCCTTCAGGGACTTTCATATAGATATCATTATCGAGTGATCCATACAAATAGGTTGTGACAACATCCATGAGACACATTTGAAGGTTCTCAATGATTGTGAGACTGATTAAAAATCGAAGAGTTATTGCATCCACTACAGATGAATACATTTCTTCATAATCAACTCCTGGTATTTGTGTAAAACCTTGTGCCACCAGCCTTACTTTATATCTCACAATCTCATTTTTCTCATTTTTTTTATTACAAAAACCCACTTGTAACCTACAAGGTTAATATTTTTAGGGGTTAGAATTATAGGTCCAAAAATATTTCAATTTTCAAGCGAATCTAATTCAGCCTTCAGGGCATTCTTTCATTTTGGCCAATCATTTCTGTGCATACACTCTTCTGGAGTTTTTGGCACATAATCTTCCTCATTTATCACTTCAATTGCTATAACATATGCAAAAATTTCATCAACACGTGTTTCATATTATATCATTATGTACATAATTTATTGAGATCTCATAATCATTCGGTGCCTGAGTTTCTTCTGGAACTTTATCAACGACATCTTCTGGGGTTCTACTTCCAATCTCTTTTGGGATTTTACTGACAATCTCTTCTGAGATTTTATCGATAATTTTTGCTGGAGTTACACCAACTGCATTATTCTGCTCTTTCCTTTTTCGTGGATTTTTTCTTTGGAACCGATTGGTCTTCCACGTTTTCTTTGTATAGTAACCTCTCTTTAATCAATCCACCAATCGGGGTTATTTCAATTCGAGCAGTGCATTTAAAGTGTATATGTGATTTAGTCACTCTTTTTGTATTTATAAATGCATCTGGTAACTCATTTACTATTCTTTGCAAATGTATAATCTTTTGAACTTTCAGTTCACATTGACCACTCCGAGAATCAAGATAAAATATTGATGATGCATTCCAAGTTACTTATTTTTCTAGCTTTTCTTTTTCTCCCCCTAAGATTGGGAATATTATCTCATCAAATTGACAATCAGAAAAACGAGCTGTAAAAACATCTCCAATTAATGGTTCTAAATATTAAATAATTGATGGAGAGTGAAAACCAATATAAATTCATAATCTTCTCTATGGTCCCATTTTTGTGCGTTGTGGAGGAGAAATTGGAACATACACAGCACAACCAAATTTTTTAAGATGAGACAAGTTTGGTTCTCTTCTAGAGACCAATTATAATGGAGAAAATTTATGAGATGCAGTTGGTCTTAATCTAATAAGTGCAGCAACATGTAATATGGTATGTCCCCATGCGAGAAGATGGTAGATTACATTTCATAAGTAACGGTCTAGCAATCGGTTGTAATCTTTTAATTAATGATTCACTAAACCATTTTGTGTATGTACATGAGCAACTGGATGTTCTACCTTAATACCAATTGACATACAATAATCATTAAAAGACTGGGATGTAAATTCTCCTGCATTATCAAGCCAGATACTCTTAATTTGGTAATCTGGAAAATTTACTCTCAATTGGATTATTTGTGCTAATAGCCTAGCAAATGCAACATTTCTTGTAGCTAATAGGCAAACATGTGACCATCGAGTTGATGCATCAATTAAAACCATAAAAATATCTAAATGGTCCACATGGAGAAGAAATATGCCCATAAATATCTCATTGAATTCTCTCTAAAAATAAAGGAGATTCATTTTCAATTTTATTTTTAAATGACCTAATTATCAATTTTCCAAGAGAGCATGCTGCACATGATAAATCTTTTGATAATAGGATCTTCAGGTCCTTTAGAGGATGTCCATTTGCACTTTCAATTATTCTCCTCATCATAATATTACTTGGATGACCTAACCTGTCATGTCACAGAGTAAATATTTTCGTGTCATGTAACTTCTGGTTACTGACCATATTTGATTCTATTGAACTTATGTTCATACAATATAGTCCAGATGATAAAGCTTTCATCTTTTCCAATATGATCTTCCGATCATATTTAATCATTGTAATTTAAAAATATTCAATATTATTTTCAGTCATGGTTTCGATATGATAACCATTACACCAAATATCTTTAAAACTTAGTAAATTTTTTCTGAATTTACTAGAGTATAATGCGTCATTTATAATTAATTTTGTTCTTTCTAGTAACAAAATACAAGCTCTTTCAAAGCATTCAATTAAGTTATTAATACCAGAAATTATATTAACATGTGTCTCTACAGGAGACAATTGAGAATTTTTTTTTGCTTTTTAATATTGTGTTTGTTGTTCCACTGTTTACTAGACATTCATCTCTAATACTTGTCATTGCTCTGTTGGAGCCTTCAATCATATTCTTTTTCCTTTGAACAAAAAAAATATACAAGATCAAATTTAAAGAAACTAATTTTATTCATGAGAAACATAAACTTATAACATAAAACTGAACTAAAATAAACCAAAAAAAACTTAGCTCATAATATTTATTTCTTTATCAATATTCTTAAAGAAATCAGAAACATCTAGGTGTGTATCCATGAGTAAACCACTTGACTCATTTCAATAAAATTTGTTTCTACTTCTTTTCCCTTTTTCTTGATGGATGCTTGATAAAGTTCAACTAAATATTTGGGAGTACGATATGTGTGTGACCAATGGTTTGTCATACCACATCTATAACAACTACTTTCAAACTTTTTAGAAGATGTTGAACTCTTTTTCTTTTCATATCTCCCCACATTGTTGTCATTTGATTTGAAATTATGACATTCACGTCGCCAAACATTATTGCGACCACGTCCACGACCTCTTCTGGGGCCGCGATCACGTCCTCGACCATGATTTTCTTTAAATGATATTGCATTCACTTTAGGGAATGATGTCGCATTTGCTTCAGGAAATGGACTAGAGCCAGTGGGCCGTGATTGATGATTTTTCATGAGAAGCTCATTATTTTGTTCCGCAACAAGAAGACATGATATCAATTCTGAATATTTTTTAAAACCACGCTCCCGATATTGCTGGTGCAGAGCAAATTCGAAGCATGAAATGTGGAAAATATTTTTTCTAACATGTCTTCATCAATAATTTTTTCTCCGCATAATTTTAATTCAGAAGTTATGCGAAACATTACGGAATTATATTCACCCACAGATTTAAAATCTTACAACCTTAAATGAATCCATTCATAACGAGCTTTTAGGAGGAGCACTTATTTTTGATGGTCATATCTTTCTTTTAAATTTTTTCACAATTCTAACGGATCTTTCACCGTTAAATATTCAGTTTTTAAATCCTCATGGAGATGATGACGGAGGAATATCATTGCTTTGGCTTTCTCCTGCGGGGAGACCTTATTTTCATCTTTTATTATATTTCCAAGATTATTTACGGTAAGATGAATCTCAGCATCGAGAGTCCATGAGAGATAGTTCTTGCCCGATATATCAAGGGCAACAAATTCAAGTTTAGTAAGATTTGCCATAAGGACTACAAAATAAAAATACTACTAATATTAATAAATTTAATCAAACATCCATTTATGAAAATTACTAAAGAAAAAGAATATTAATAACTTCAGGTCATTAAGAGAAAAGATTAAAGATATTACATTTATTTATTTATTTATCTAATTGATAACTTATAGTTATCATTTTAGTTGAATAAAATAATAACTTTCGGTTATTAAGTATATCGATAACTTCGGGTTATCAATTGTAACTCATTATGATAAAACTTTTAATTATGAAATATAATGACTTTTGGCCATTAAAAGTATCAATAACTTCTGGTTATTGAATAAATAAAAAAATATTTCTGGTATTTATTTATTTTATCATTCTCTTCGGGGAATTAAAATATTAGTCTCATCCAATATAAAAACAATTTCATCAAGAAAATAAATATTATAATTAATGATAAAATGATAAAATATAATCTAAAGTGTACCTCTTTTTAGAGACAATGTTAGGATAATCTGATTATGTCGATCTTGTGTTTCTACTATAAAACAAACTTCTGTCACAACTCGATTAGAGCGAAGTCGTACTGATAACGTATTATAAAATAAAGATAGAAGACAAAAATTGTGAGAGACTAAAATCTTATTTCTATATTATCTCATCTAGAGATATATGATCATCAACAACATATAAGCTTAAGGATTTATAAAGAGAATGAGAAACATCATGTAATAAAAGAGAAAGTTAATATAAAATTAAATCTAGAATTAAGAAGGAGATAAAAAGAATGAAATTTTTTATCATTATGAGAGGAGATGGAGAAGATGAAACATCTATCATTTAATATTTTATTACATGATGTTCTTTTAATTTAAGTCCCATTTACATAAAGACACTAAAATTATGACAAAATGTGTCATACAAAAAATATAGCAGCGGATGTTATTGCCCCTGCTTATATGTAATCTCTTATCTCTAATCTTAATGGGTCCCACATAGGTCAATTGGATTTACCACTTCTGTTGGTTCTCTTAAGTCTTAACCAACCAAACAGATTTGAGAAAACATGGTTAACTGAGCTGCTACAGAAATTACAATTTTGTGTATATCACAGAAAAACCATTTTCTTGAATCGTCGTAAAAATGCAAGATATTTTCTGGAGCATCAAATGGTGGTCTTTTTCATCGGGCAAACATGAGAGGATCATGATCCGGCCAGTTTAAATATCTAATATTTTGCTTTATTTAGCCAAATCAAATATGATAGTAATTGTAAGCCCTAGGATGTTGGTATTGAAAGGTCAAGATAGTGCAAGAATGTAAAGAATCTAAAGTAGAAATATATAAATCAATTTGTGGCTTAATATTCAAGTGTAATGGCAGCGGAATACGATTTAAATCAATTCAATTCTCACAAGAATATAGCAATCAAAAAAATGTGAGAAAAGAAAGTAAAGATAAAGCAAGAACACAAAATGTAACGAAGTTCGGCTTTAACAATGCCTACGTCTTCGGGACTCTCAACCTCTAACAATTGAGGTTGAGCCGATATATTTAAAAAGTGTTTTTACACTTGTAGAACTTGGTCCCTTATAAAAATGGGTTGGCAAGCCTATCAGTAACAAGAGTGACAACACACTCAAAAAGATGAGTGACAACACACTCAAAAGGCGAGTGACAACACACTCAAAAAAGATGAGTGACAACACACTTAAAATGTGAGTGACAACGCACTCAAGAAAAGATGAGCACTACGACTCAAAAGAGTATTTTTAAGAAGATCACGAAGGATCAAGTTGGGAGAATAGAGAGAAACGAGATTGAGCTTGAACAAAGATTTGGCTAATTGTGTGTATCAATCTTTTGAATGATCTTTCTCACTTTGTATATGGCTAGTAAGCTCTCTCAACAAAATGAAACTAAGAGTTATGAGTTAGTTTGGCAAATTAAAAAATAGTTATGAAAGAGTGATAATTTTAAAAAGTAATAAAATAGTGTCTTTTTGGAAGAATTATATTCTTGACTATTCAGAAGAGTGAAAATATCGTTTGGCAGTTGCTAATCAGAATAGCTAAAATATGAATAATTATGATATTAACAATGATGATGATAAAAATAATAAAATAATAATAATAATAATAAAAATAATAATAAATAATAATCATAATCCATAAACATAATAAATAATAATATTCTTAATTATAATTATAATAATATTTTAATAATAAAATTATAATTATAATAATAATAATAATAATAATAAAAATAAAATAGTAAATAATCATATTTAAATAATATAATAATATAATAATAAGAAAACCATAATCAAAATATAACAATATAATAATAAATAATCATAATTATAATAATATAACCATAACCATAATCATAATATAATAATAATAAAAAATAATAGTAATGTGATGATAATATAATAATAATAATAATCATTATAATAATATAATAATACTAATAGTGATGATAATATAATAATAATGATAATTATAATATAATAATATAATACAACATAATCAAATAATAATCGCTATTCCGACAAGAACTAATCCTGTATTCCACTTATAGCTTGGTATATCGGATTAGCACTCTTCTACACTTTTCTACTTAGTCTAAAATTCGTTTGACAATTTAATTCATCGGAATAATAATTACATTCTTACTTTTTGTTATTCTATGGAGTGCCAAACAAAACCATATATATTTTTAGCCTTCTATCTTCTTCATTTTTAGGTATCAATTACATTAATTCCAAGTACCAATTACATTGATTAAAAATGATAGATTTGTTTCTATTACCTTCTATATTAAAATATCTGTTTCTCTGATCATCTATACCTGCAGTTTCTTTTTATTAGCTAATCTGACATATTTCATGACTAATTAGAATATAATAAAAGTATGATAATAATACTAAGTAGCATAAATTACATCAAACTTTTTTTTCAGCTGATCTGACAAGAATATACCTTTCTATGCATTATCAATAAATACTAGTTCATAGCATGCCCTGAATTAATTAACATCAACAATATATTGCATATGTTCAATTTAAGTTGTTAGAATAAAGTTATTAGTAGATATTTTAAATAAGTTCCATACTATTTAACTTTTTTCCGAACTAACACAATTTATGGTGAAGTTTGGGTTTCTAAGGGGATGAATGGAAATGGGATCCATAGAGAAATATCTACATATGTAATAAAAATATCGAATGCCATTGAAAGTTCGAGCTGAGCGCAGATTCACCACTCACCCAAGAAGTATCGCTGAGAAGGTACAACAGTAATATTTTTTTTTGTTTTTTTACTGCACCTGCTTAAATTGAAAAACTTTATAATACTAGAATCGCTTCTTATTTATATTTGTAATGATCATTGCAACTAGTCTTCATTATTTTTCCCTTTTTTGAAAAATTACTTTTCTCGGACCCGTTTCAATTATTCCAAATTCACAACTAATTAAGTCTCAATTTGTGATAAAATAGCAAACAAGCACCGCAAATATGTTGGACCTGATAGAATGAGAGAGTGAGAGATATATTTGATTATATTGAATGAATTGATTACAATGTCTAAGACTCTATTTATAGGCTAATCTATTTATAGGCTAATGATCTAACAAACTAATTATTTAGTCTAACTAACTAATTCCAATCACTAAACATCTCCCATATCATACATCACACAATATCTTCAACTAACTTATACAATTCTATTCCTATACTCTAACATCCCCCTCAAACTCATCGTGCGGTACACATGGTGAGTTTACACATCTTATGAGTTCTAACATCTCGATTCATGAATTTGATTTCCAAATGCATCACGGGTCGTCTTGAAGAAAAATAGAAGGAAGAAGAGCTATTTCGGTTCAAGAAAAACTATTGATTGTTTCATGCTCATTTGAGTCATTTTGAAACATCAAATAGAATGATCTTTGTCATTTTTAATAAAAATTCGAGACTCGTTTGAGTTCTCTTGAAAGAAAAGAAAAGAAGAATAGAAACCAAGTGCATGGTTTGATTGTTGAAAATTTAATTTGGGAGTAGAGGTTAGGTTGTGAATCGTAAGAATGTTTTGGAGAATTGAGATGAAATTAGGTGATTATTGTGGAGGAATTTGAAACAGCCTCAGCAACACTTGCAACACTCTCCTTTGCAGCAGCTACGAATGCAAGTCCAATCTTGTATTTTCACTAGTTGGCTCCACCAATGTAGTCTTTCCAGGGGTTATGAGACCTTTTGCTTTAGCATCAGAAAATCATACTACATCCCATCCTATCTTTTACA
The DNA here is from genome assembly GCA_037127355.1 of Schoenoplectus tabernaemontani. Classification (NCBI taxonomy): domain Eukaryota; kingdom Viridiplantae; phylum Streptophyta; class Magnoliopsida; order Poales; family Cyperaceae; genus Schoenoplectus; species Schoenoplectus tabernaemontani. The sequence goes on from CM073750.1 coordinate 26,274,655, forward strand.
CTACAACATGGCTCTATAATCTCAAGCTTAGATCTGTCAGCAATCACTGCCAGACAAAATCCCTTTTTTCTAGTACACCTGTGCTAGGGTCCTCTCTCTTGGAGGTGAGATGAAACCAACCTTTTGACGAAGGTGAGGTTGTGTGGAAGGCGCTGATTCTCATTTTGGTAGTGGAGCTGACACACCTTCGAACCTTTGATCCAAAGCTGGAGCTGCAGAATTGAAATCAGAAGCCTAAGACTTGGCAAGCAGCGCATTTGGAAATCCACCAAGAGGTTCTCGCAGAGGCGGTGCTCGAAGGAGATGACGAGCTTGCGCGCAACTTAGATCGACACGTGTAGCTTAGAGACTCTGTGTTTAGCCTCTTCTTTCGAGATCGGAGATTGAGCTTGAGAGAGTCGATCTGGATTGTGAGGTGAAGTTGCGGTCTGATTGCGACTTGGATTTGCACAACGCAAGCAACTCGGAGAGAATAAAACTGAATTATTGATCTTGATCGTGATTTGATCTGTGGGAGAGAGAGTTTTTGAAGAATGGGAATAAACTAGAATAGAAGGTAGAATATAGTAGAATAGAGAGTTTATTTTGGAATAGCTAAGAAAAATGGTATAATTTTTGAAATAGGGGTTGGATAAGATGCATAGTTCCTAGAATAGGCGTGAACCTAATTCCAACGGTGACTTGGCTCTGATACCATGATAGAATGAGAGAGTGAGAGAGATATATTTGATTATATTGAATGAATTAATTATAATGTCTAAAGCTCTATTTATAGGTTAATGATCTAATAAACTAACTACTTAGTCTAACTAATTAATTTCAATCATCAAACATCTCTCATATCATACATCACATAATATCTCCAATTAACCTATACAATTCTATTCCTATACTCTAACAGGACCTAGCAGTACAACACCTAAAAGTGCTATAGAACCGAGTAAAGGTAGAATTGATTTTAACTTTTTAAGTTTTAACTATTATATAGATTTGAAATCATTTTCACCTAGATGAATAGTATAGCTATATAGTTCTAATTGTATTTAATTTTTGCAGATTATCAAAGCAAGAACAAAAGAAGTGCCTTGTGGATGCCACAGGACAAATGATGAATGAGAGTGATATTTTTAGGGAAGTCATTAATATTCTAGAATTCATATTTAGTTTTTTATTTTATTTCTTCCTTATGAGCAATTTAACTTGCAATTTATCCAAATTTGACAAATAGACACCATTTGCATACAATACACACATGATGAGAGAATCTAAAAAAATGCATGTTCAAAAAGAATTCACGCGCATAAAAACGGGTATATGTACTAGTAAAAATAAATATCAAAGAAAAAAATAATTATAATTCGCTCCACAACCATAAAAAGAATAGATCAACTTCCAAAATACGAAAAATGAGATCTAAACACAATTCAATGTTTCCTGATAGCTTCCAGACGTCTTCCCCAAACCTAATTTGCAATCTCTTTTCACCATCAACTGTTTTAGCTACAACCAAAATACAAACTACAATCATCCATATATTATTAAAACTAAGAAGTACTTTTATTGATTCAAAATATAGTTATCTAGATTAATCATATCTAATCTATTTTCAGATTAGACCGCTTCTGGGAACTTTGATATTAGATGGTAAACTAATATGTAAACTAACTTGATAATCATCCTCTTTTATCAGACACCAGTATTTAGCTAAAACTATTAATGAAACACCTAAAGTTCTTATTCTTTTATAAATACCAGTATTGATGCATCTAATTGTCATGAATTTTGTATTGTATTACTATAAAATGTAAAGTTAATGTAGCTTGAAATTCAAAGACATGTAGCAATTAAATAGTATATGAAGAGATGATTAATTATTTTAGGTTTATCACAAAATATGCATTTAATGTCTCCTTACTAACCTTTTAAGTCTAAGATTATTCTTAGTTAGTATTTTATTCTTTTGTACCAATTATAAAAATATTTTGATCTTTAAATGTATAAGTTGACCATGTAATCTTAAATAATGGGCGAGAGTGCCTTCATATTCTAACTAAGAGTAATATGTGTTACACTAAATATCTTCTTTGATTTATCGATTTGCAAAACAATCTTGAATTTTATAATTTATCTTGTTTGAGTTTTGTGTAGAGATTAACATGTAAATGGATTAGTGCACAAGAACCAAGACTAATGGGATACAAGAGCTTGATCAAAACTTAAACAACGAGAGAAAAATATTAGACTTAGGTTTAGTTAGACTCTCAATACTAAAAAATATTCTAAGGCAAATTTTTTTTATAGAAACCAGAGCGTATCGTTATGTAACGATTGAATTGGTCAAGATAAATTCGAGTTTAAACAACGACTATTCTTTCTAAACCGTTATAACGAAAAATATTTCGAACTTTAAAAGGATCACAATCATTATAACCCATCTAGCTCATCTCTCCAATACTAAAAATTCAAGTGTAAACTTATTTTTGTGTAAGGGACCAAGTTCTACAAGTATAAACTTATTTTTAGTGTGTTGTCACTCATTTTTTGAGTGTGTTGTCAATCTCAATTGTTGGAGGTTGAGAGTCCCAGAGACGTAGATATTTTTAAAACCGAACTTCGTTACATATTGTGTTCTTGTTTGATCTTTTCTTTTCTTTTCTCACATTTCTTTGATTGCTATATTCTTGTGAGAATTGAATCGTATTGAATTGTATTCCGCTGCCATTACACTTGAACACTAAGCCTCAAATCGGTTTAAACATTTCTACCTTAGATTATTTACATTCTTGCATTATTTTTAACCTTTAATACCACCATCCTAGGGCTATCAACATGAATGAGTACTAAAATTTTTTGTGGTACTCCACCTCCATACTATTAAATCTTTACTGTCTCGTAAGGTCACTGATGAGAATTGTATGTATAGTGAATGTAATTGATCCCTAAATGTAGAATTAAGTACTCTATTGAAATTTAAATAATACCTATTGTAACATATAACTTGAGTTACTGTTATTTCCTTATTAGATGCTATTTTTTTTAGTAAAGTGACCTAGAGGACCAATCATTTATGATGGTGCTCTTATTTTATTTTATGTATTGGATGATTTGTATCATTTTGTTTCTTGAGTTTTAATGTTTTATAAATTATTTGAGTTGATGACTTGAATTGTGAAACTCTATAAATGTTATTAAAACTCTTAATTATCTCTAGTCCCATATCATTAGCATGGAACACTTAATGGTAATATGGACTAGTATGTGGATTAATGTGCGATCATGTTTCACAGATGACTGATATGGGATATTTGTTTAATCACATAAATATATATGTATGAGATGTATGATATTGGACCTGACCACTTTGACTTGTTGCATGGATTATGTTTGTGTCATCAGCAATGTCATAAATTAATATTAATTCTATTATCTGAGATATTCATAATTATAGATAATTAATGTATATTTTGTGCGATTATCAAACACTGCTTTTAACCGAGGGCTATAAAGGTAATTTTCAGATATACATGAATTATGCTATGAATTATGGATAGTCAATATGATATTTTGTCCGTCTCATTTCTTATGAGATTAGTGATATCTCTGGGTCTCTTGATGCAGTGATAATTATTATGCATGCAATTTGTGATTATGAGATGATCACATATAAATAATTATGCACTGAGAATCAAGAAAATAATTAATGGTCAAGAACAACACATTCCGACGCTTGACATTAATTAATAGATATTACGTGATAAAAGAATTAAAGGATCACGATTTGTCTATGTTTGATCGGGTGATCATAATACATTGCTAGTTGTCAATTATGATTTATAAATTAATGTATATTAATTTATTACTGATCATGACATGGATCCTACTGGGTCGCTCTATTTGACAAGTTGAAGTATAGAACAATTAATTAATTTTATGGGGCATAATTAATTAAATTAAATTTGATTGGATTAATTTGGACGAGACCCAAATTATGGATGATATGCACTTGGGCTCGGAGCGAATTCAAGCCCAAAAAGTTATTCGGTAGAAATATATATAAAAAAAGAAGTACAGTAATGGAGGTTATAACCACTCATTACCACTAATTAAACATGATTAGTTTTAACTAATCACACTCCGTGTGTGGTGGGAAGTTTTTTTAAGCTGGCCTCATAACCAGGCCAATGGGAGAAAAATTGATTTTTAATTCTTTTTCTTTTGGCTTGCGTTGGTTCTAGAGGAACAGAGCCAAGTAAAAAAAATAAGAAAAAAAAAAATCTACCGAAAACTTTTTCTTTCAATCCAACTGATCAATCTCTCTCATGTGTTGAGAATCAAAAAGATTTGATATTCTTGTTCTATTGAGAAGGTCTAGTAACTTTGCTTTGACGTGTCAAGAAATGCACGCGGTAGAGGTTTCACGCTTGGGAAGCTTTCGAGAGATGAGATCAACACCGACGTCCTTGCGGTGATTGGTGAAGGCGCATGCAACAACCATCCAAAGAAAAGTCATCGCGCTTGGTTACGATATCAAGTAAGGTATATTATTCACAAATTTATTTGTTAGAATCAAATTTTATACACATGATCCTTAATTTTCAATTGGATTGCATGAAAAGTTTTGAAATTCCGCATCTCATGCATGTAGCAAACCCAACAAATTCAAATAGTAAAGGATACTGAGAAACATTCTATAAACTATCTATCTTTCCAGAAAAGTATATTTTAACCATTTACTAATTGTTTATTTATACTAATGTTGAATTTAGGTAGTTCTTTATTTACCTCATTCTAGAAAATAGATGCATTATTAAGAGATTTTCTATTATATTGTATTTGCTGGATGATTATTATTTTCCATAATCCTTCTTCTTGAGGATCATTATATTTTCAAAGTCATTTGCACAATAAAGCTTTATTTATATGTTTTAAATCTATCCTAAACCTCGTTGATCAAAGCTTTTACAAATTTGTTTCAAAGCTACTAAATATTCTTATATAAAATTAAACAATATATACGTGGCAGTGTTGTATGGAACAAATGAAGAATTTAGGGTGCAATTCTCAATCAGCTAAGTTTAGTTTCCCGGGAACACTTGCCAATTTGGCTGAGGTGTTCTAATTTGGAATAGCAAACAAAAGCTAGACAATTAATTGCACAACTCCAAGTTATAGTCATAATTTGTCAATTGGACCTAGATAATATCGTGACAAAATACAACTAACTGAATTATGAATTTATCTCGTCTCATCTCCCGAGTCCTGATCATGTGTATCAATGTATGTCAATTAATTCGTCATATATCATAAATGCGCCAATCAAATCACACGTGGAATAATTAAATGTGAATGTGTCCGTGAATAATATTTTGCTTCATGCCTTCAGGGATTAACAATATATTATTAATTTCGCCCGGGGTCAACCCAATAAAACATCACAATCCAAATCCAATGAGAAATGACCAAAGAGGCATGCGTAATCCTCTGTTTTATTTTATTTTTCACCTTTTTAAAATGCTTGGGAAAGAATTAGTTTAAAACACAAAGAAATCACAAAGCTTAACCGATAGATCGTTGATCCATTTCATGGAAGACGTGAGTTTAATTTCTACAATAAAATTACAGTTTCATGAAAAAAAATATAACTCATTTCTAATATAATAGAAATATGTCTCAATTCAGAAAATATTTTGTAGAATATGCCTTTAGAACTATACAGGCAAAGCTAGTATGAGCTTAAGCTCACCAAGCTTTTTGAAGAATTTAACTCAAAAAATATTAAAATATCTAAATTTTCATTTGGTTTTTCAACCAACTCACAAATCTCATTTTTCACAATCATCTTTATCTCATCTTCCATTATATTTCTCTACACATCCTCTCCAATTGCTTGCTCAAAATATTCTGAATCAACAACACAAAATTATAAATTTCATAAATGTCACTTAATCTTCTCAATCTTATCGGAGCTGAGCTCGACCCTGCATTTGTTATTGAAAAATGTATTTGTTTTCTTCATCATCTTCATATCTACCACCACTTGATTGTTTTTGTGCATCATTTCCAATTGAAAACACACACACTTTCAACACCTTTATTTTAACAATCTCACTTATTTTTTTTATTAAAAATCATATTTTGACTTTCAATCACCTTATTCTTCTTCAAACTAAAAAGTCTATAGACCTTTGACTTGATACTATAGCCAATAAACACACATTTCTCATATTTATCTTCAAGTTTATGTCTAATCTCTTTTGGAACATATGCATAATAAATAGAACCAAATACTTTTAAGTGATTCACCGATGACTTTCTACCACTGGATCATACCTCAAATGGTGTCTTGTTCTCAATCTCTTTCGCGGGACACCAGTTTAACAAATAAACCACCATGTATGTCGCCTCTGCCCAAAATATCAAAGGCAACCCTTATCATTTATCATCGTTATTGTCATTTTAATAGCTGTTCTATTCTTTCTTCCCGCAACATCATTTTATTTCGGTGTATATTCAACCATTAATTATCTTTCAAGATCAACATCCTCACAAAATTTCTTAAACTCTTTGGAGTTATATTCACCATCTCTATCACTTCTCAACTTCTTTATCAAACAACCACTTTGTCTTTCAATTATTTTATGAAATTTTTAAAATTTGAAAAAACTTCTGATTTTTGTCTCAAAAAATACATCCAACATATTTTAGAAAAATTATCTATAAAGATAATAAAATATCTATACCACCATATGAGTTTGTGCTCATAGGACAATAAATATCGGTGTGAGTAAGGTCCAACGCCGTCTTTGCTCTCCATGCCTTCTACTTAGAAAATGATTCTTAGTGTATATTATCAAGAGCACATCCTTTGCATATATCTTTCTTGTTTTGTATGTACGACAACCCATAAATCATATTTTTCTACTCATCAACTTTAAACTTTCAAAATTCACATGGTCAGACCTCTTATGCCTCAACCAAGATAAGTCTTCAACATCAACTTTTAAAGCAACACCTTTTGCCGATCTCAAGATGAGCGGAAATTTTTTATTTATCTTCATGTTCATAACACCCATCAACTCTCTTCTATTATCCACCTTGTCATATATTTTACACATGACACCTTCAAAGTTAACCGCATGACCATGATCAATTAATTATCTAATACTAAGTAAATTTTATGTCAAATCTGACATAAACAACACATCATGAATCAACATTCTATCTTTCTTTGATGCCACCATAATTGTTAATTTTTCCTTTGACTTCACAACTGCATCATTACCCATTATAATTTGAGTAGTGACAGTCATATCAAGCTTGCAAAAGATTATCTCATATCTCGTCATGTGATTACTACACCCACTATTAATGTACCATATATCATATTTCTTTTGAACGACCGGTTGACATGCATAAAATATACTCTCATCATTCTTTTTCTCATTTCTATTATCCCTTTGCTCCTCGGTGTACTTTACTTCCTTCTCATTTTTCAACCAATAAAATTTTTCTATATGACCATACTTTTTGCAATGGTAATATTGAGGCTTCTTTTGTTCTTACAAAAATTTTCTATGTCCCAACTTTTTACAAAAATTATAAGTTTTCATCTCTCCCTCTTGGTTGTTACTTCTACCACCTCCTTTACCAAAATTACCTCTACCTCTACTACCATTATAACCATCACAAGATATATCTTCTTTGGTCATACTATGATTTTTTGTCTCTTCAATAATGACTGCTATAGTTGTTGTACTTGAAAGATAAACTAATTAAAATTTTCTAACACACCGACTTGTTATTCAAAATTTCACCCAAACTTCTAATTTGGTTTATCAACTCAATCACCTTTGAGACATATTCCTTGAGGGTCTTTTTCTCTTCATTTGTAAATTCTAAAAATTTCTCTTAAAAGTTAAAATTTTTACCGTTTTAACCTTGTCGGTTCCTTGAAACTCCTTTTGTAAAATCTCCCATGCCTCCTTCGAACTTCTAACCCCGATTATTCTCAGAAAAATCTTATCGGAGATGACTTGTTGAATCAAATAAAGGATTTTTACATCATTCTTTCTATTCTCCTTTTCCTCAACACTAGCCGACGTGTCTACCTTCTCTTTTTCCGTCTCTTCCACCGTCACCGTCACATGTTTGACTTTTACCTCATAGCCTTATTCCACAATCTCCCATAAATCTTATGAGATCAAAAGAGTCTTCATCTTGATACTCAAATAGTCATAGCTCTCACCATCGAACACGGGTTGCACACCGTGTGACGCCCACACACCTCCTTATAAGGCCGCCCACACACCTCCTTATAAGGCCATGATGATGTCTCTAATTTTTATTTTCATTTTCTCACTTCAATAGAGAAGATTCACTCAAAATCTCACTCAACCTAAGCTTTTATATCACTTATGTTGGTCTTGGCATGATCTATTTTGGTTTATCTTTTTTTTTTTTGTTGTGGAAGAGATGAAGAGGAAGAAGAAGAAGAAAAATGTGGCTGCTAGAGATATCAAAAGATACTCAATGTTCTATTGATAATTTTAGTTTTTATTACACATATAGTTATTCTCACACTGAGTCTTACATGAATTATTTCTAATATCAACATTATATATTTTCACCATCCAATTATCTTTTAACTTAATCCAATAATATTACCATCTAAACAGAATAAATATAACTCTAAATAGGATAAATAAAACTCTAAAATAAACACACATGTAAAAACATTAATTTCAACATGTACTCCTTTCGCTCTCTAGGACACTCCCTCATCGCAATTTCTCTCTTAAACTGATTGCACTCCCTCATCGCAATTTCTTACAATCAGTATAAGAAATTGTATGCACATTGCATGATTTCTCTAATATTGTATGATATTCTTCCCCATGCATTTTTTTATGAATACATGATTTTTGCATTTGTTGGCATTTTTTTTTGTTTTATGTGTACTTTACATTTAGTTGTGTATTAACGTTAACATAATTAATATATATTTATATAACCAATGCGTGGTAGTGTTGGTTAAAATAATATGCGATTATGTATTCATTTTTTTTTTATGTTTAATGTGCACGCGGTTATAACCAAACGCTATATTTTTTCAGCGAGTGTTGGAGTGTTCTATCAAACATTTCAACTTTTGTCCCCCACGAATATGACACCACTAAGAACTAGACCCTGTGAACTGACCCACTTTATCTTTAGCTAAAACTAACATATAATACAATACATACAAATTATTCAGGTCGGGTCGGGTCCGGGTCATAATCGTGATCCGTGATGGAATGGATGAGTCAAATTCATTTCAGAAAAATAATAAAATAAAATAATTCGATTTGAATTCAATCCAATCCGATTCATTGACGGCCCGGCATTAAAGCATGTGACAAAAGTTGGGAAAACGTTCAGATTTCCATCAAACATTTGAAACTTTTAACGCTGAAATTTTTTGTGAGGAATTATCAATCAAACATAAAATTCAATACACAGCCTATCGAATAAACTAGGAACAAATTTATAAGTTTCAAGTTCTCATTAATTGAGATATTGTTTTACTTATATTTGCAGAAGTGTTAAAAAATTTACATACTTAATTTGAAGCCGACAAAAATTCATCCTTGTGCGCATATATCCATATATTCAATCTTACACCACGTCGTCCATTAAATTTTCTTTGAAATTAAAATAAAAAATAATAGGACTCAAATTAATTAACCGAGGAATTGGCTTAAGAACAAAACTGCTAAATCATTTAATATTGGACATCAGATGGAGTCGAATACTAAAATAAAATGGATGAGTATGGAGTGCAGAATATTGTAACAAAAGGAAATGTTAATGTATACTAGTCTTTAATTTGCCAATTTGACATGTCAAACTGGAATTTTAACTTCTTGGTCTCATATTCGCACATAAGCCCGTAGATTGCAGCAAAGAGAGACAGCATACAAGCGAAGAAGACCCAGTCCCAGATTACATCGTAACCCCAATATACCTCCTCTATCAGGTACCCCCCCGCCTTGCAACTTCACCAACGCATAGGTTTTGCCTTCTCGCGTCGCTAATGCCACAAGAGTCTTCCCACGGTGCCCCTGCCCCAGCTTGACCTTGTTGTAAGCAGCCATCTGTTCCCACCTGGTGTTATCACTCTTCACTCTTCACCTTCACCAACGCATAGGATTGCAGGGCTATGGCATGACATGTTGTAGCCAACGGGTTTCCACCTTCTTTGATCGTCTCGTTTTCTGGATCAATTTTGAAGATTCTTCCGGTTGTTGGCTTTAAGAGAAATTATGAAAATTGGCAATGTCAAATTGTAAATACAGAAGTTACGAATTTTCTTTGTAAACAATATAAATATTTATATTAATTAATGATGATTGATGATTGTGCATATCTATTTTATAATTACTATCGTTTTGGTGCCACGTCGGTTTAATTAAAATTAAATATTAAATAACTATTATTTAAATTCTTAAATAATAAAACTAATTGAAGAAATATTTTGTGAATATTATGTATATAAAAATTTATATCATTTTAATATTATTTATATATGCATTAAGCATTAACAAGATTAAGGGATCAAATTTTATAATTTAGACTTGTTACTTGATGCCTATTCAAATGAAATTATTTTTTTGTGATTTTTCATTACATATAATTGAGATAATATAGAATACATCTAATAGTTCATATTTTTAAATTTATACATATATAAATAAATAGACACCATGGATATAAATAATTATAGTAACTAAATCCCTTCTCTTTATACTTATGGCCACAAACGGCGACTAAACTATCATGATCAAAACAAATCTTTGCTTCACAAAATATAAAATCTCTCTTGCTTTACATTTATATCATAAATTTGAAAGTTCAAACTTGATTTAAATTGTTGAACATGATATTTATATTGAAATATCTTTCGAAATCAAATTATATATTTTTTTGAGAACTTTTGCTATTTTCAGAGGAGTACAAAGTTTGTTAACTAACGATTTCTGCACCATCTAGTACTAATAATTTTCACCCATCTAAAATATAGCAAAATTTTTCAAAAAAATATAAATTTGATCTTCAAAAATATTTTAATATTAATATCTGTTCAACAGTTTGGATCGATTGTTTGTACTTTCAAATTATTAGCTATTACATTTAGAAAATAGTTTGTTGCAATAATTAATTATCATAATGTAGCATCGCTGACAACACCTTAACATGATTCTTAAAGTACCATATATATGAAATAGCTAGATATCAACATCGATCGATCAGGAATAGTATCCCTAGACCGTAATGCTAATTATCTAATTAATTAACCGGTTATAACAATTAAAATTTTATCTTCTGTTACTTTTTAGGCCCACATAATGATCAGAAAATTCTTATCATGTTTCGGGTGTAGTTTGCAAATTAGGCCAACTTTTTTTTTGGGAAAATTAAAATAGACCAAATATATATAATCAATATTTGTACTAGTTAATTATAAATTGTTACTCTCTAGATATTACCTGGATGGCAATGATGTTATCCTGACTGGTATGCACGGCTCCGCTGAGTCCTCCATCATCGGAAACTTTAAACTTTGAAACAACCTTTCTTTTGTCTCCTTTCTTTTGTCACCGCTCTCTAAATCCACCGCAACCCCACTGGCCAGGTCACCATCCAACTCTGGCAGAGGTATTGTAAAAATTCTCTCATATGATTTCAAATCATAAGCCACAACAGATGATGAATGATTTGTGAAGACGACAATCAGTCGGTGGCGTATGTGATCGATAGCAACAGCAGTGACCGAGATGCCATTGACGTGGGACGAAGGTTCAGAGACGAGGAGCTTTACTGTGCCAACATCAGGGACGGCATAGACATTGGGGGCCGAGATGGACCCTACAACAAAGTGCTGTGTAATTGGGTCCCATGCTAGACTGGAAAATTGAAACTCGGCAGAGGAATTGATGTGGATGATGTGGCGTGCAGAACAGGGAACTGGGGTGAGGAGAAAGATGAGAGAAAGGAGCATCAAAGGAGACATTGTGCATCGAAAGCTCATATTAAATTCATTTTTCCTATTTTTAGTTTTCTATTTTTCTTTAATCCTGTAGGAAGGAGTCTAAACAAAAAAAAAAAGGGAAATTAAGCCTCAATTTAAGATGATTTATTTTGGTTAAAATTGGTCGTATTAAATTCGTACTACCTAATGCTTCAAATAAAGAACTAAGCTATTTGTATAATTCTTTCATTGACATAATGTCACCTGTTTTTTGCCCCTGAACCCCATGGATTTCCAGTTACAAACTAATTAAATAAATGATGTAGTAAAAAAAGAAATTTGATTTGGCATCCAGCGCCTATGATGTGCTGGCAGGAGATAAAATCACAAAATACTATTTTATTTTCTCAAGCCCTTTATATCTGTTTTAGCAAGCCAAGCCTCACGTTCGCGACTGAGGCGGTGCGTACTAATTAATGCAACTTTAATGAAATGGAATCATCTATTAGATCAATTAAATCGCACATGCGAATCTAATATTTGATTTATTGTATTCTTCTCCGCAAAAATGTAGCCATGTCAATTGACTATATATATATTTAGATCAATTAAATCGCACATGCGAATCTAATATTTGATTTATTGTATTCTTCTCCGCAAAAATGTAGCCATGTCAATTGACTATATATATATATAGTCAAAAAAATATAAAATTTGATGTACAAGGATATTTTAATATGAATATGATGTTCAACGGTTTGGATCGGCCGTTTAAACTTTTAAATTTGAGATACGGACGCGAAGCATAAAAAAATTTATACTTCGCGGAGCACCATAACATCACTCTATATATATATATAGTGGAGATACCGGTGAACTTAAGCTCACGGAGGCCTTCCGTGAAATTAACTCAAAAAACATATCAAATCATTTCGAAATTTTAATTTATCATTCTCATTAAATTCTTTATATGAAAATCTCATGGGATGCAAAAATTTGGAGCGTTTTGAGCTTTTTAAGTTGTGGTTTTTAATTTTTAAAAATCAGCTCTAATAATAATAATAATATATTCAATACTTGAACATCATTTTAAAAAATTAAAAACAGTTACTTAAAAAACTCAAAACACTCCAAATTTTTGCATCCCACAAGATTTTTATATAAAGAATTTAATGAGAATGATAAATTAAAATTTTGAGATGATTTAGTATGTTTTTTGAGTTAAACTCACGGAAGGCCTCCGTGAGCTTAAGCTCACGGTATCTCCACTATATATATATATATATATGAACGTGACCATTTAATTTGTTTTTTCTTCTCGATTAATTGACTACGGATCTGCAGCTGATTGCTTATGACAATTAATTGATGGTGACTATTTGAATGCATGGTCAGTTTGGTCACAAGCTCACATTTGAAAAGATTTTCTATCCTTAAAAAATATATAAAATAATTTATATCTTATATAAAAATTATAAACTTTGGCCTCTAATTATATTTTAATATAGAGATCTTTTTAAATGATTGAATCAATATTTTAAATTCAAAAATGAAAAGTATGACATAAAATACAAAATATATTTTTTAAACTTGACAGCTCGCCTGAAATAAAACACTTGCAACAAAAGATTTCTCTCCTTTTAACATACCCATATATAATTTCTTCTTTCAACTCTTTGATATTTCCCACTAAATCTTAATTTTTGTTTTCCTTGTTACATCAATACAAATGGAACTTTTAGCATGCAACTAGCAAAATTTAATAAGAAGATCAATAAGATATGCACACATGCTAAATTACTAATTTTCTGATTTACCAACTTCAAGATCAACTGACATAGAGCTTCAGATTTGGTTTTGTGCGATTGGATAGATAATGTTGTCCTGAAACAAAAAGGACACACTTAGGTTCATGAATTAACTCATCGTTTCGTATTCATAATCTAGAAGATCGGTGAAATGCGCAAGCGGGCCAAATTCGCTAATCCACTGATATACCAATTTCAAGATCGATTAATATAAAAAGTCTGATTTTGTACAATTTGTCAGGTGTTAGCTACGTTATAAAGGCATTAAAAAGTTCTATCACTTTGAGATTCGAGTTAGCACGAATCTCAAAGTGATCAAACGGATCACGTACTGCACAACAGTGGATATGAATTCCACTTAATTAGACTGGCAATTTGAGAAGGAAATAAACCACATCTATGATTTAGAATTTTTCATTTGAGCAACATTTTTCAAAAAGATATATCATAAGCATTAAAAGCACCATTAAGTTAGATATACACTAGATTTACTCTTTGATTTTTGTAAAAAGCTTATTTCAAATAAAATAAATAAATATCCAACTTTATCCAGATCATGAAATTTGACAAATTATTGCTTTAAGAATGATAATAATTGTACAAAATGACTGAGAATTATTGAAGAACCAACATTATAAAAGCTTTTCACTAAAAGATAGGACTGACAAATTTATGACAAAATTTCACTAAAAGATAGGGCTGAGAATTAATGAGAATTAATGACTGACAAAATTTAGCTGTTTCACATTTCACTAAAAGATAGGACTGATCAAACAAAATAATAAATAAAAGAAAAGGGGAAATTGAAGAACCTAACATTATAAAATCTGTATATAATCTACAAAAGATTTCTCTCCTTTTAACATACCCATATATAATTTTTCTTTCAACTCTTTGATATTTCCCACTAAATATTAATTTTTGTTTTCCTTGTTACATCAATACAAATGGAACTTTTAGCATGCAACTAGCAAAATTTAATAAGAAGATCAATAAGATATGCACGCAGGCTAAATTACTAATCTTCTGATTTACCAACTTCAAGATCAACTGACATAGAGCTTCAGGTTTGGTTTTGTGCGATTGGATGGATAATGTCGCCCTGAAACAAAAAGGACACACTTAGGTTCATGAATTAGCTCATCATTTCGTATTCATAATCTAGAAGATCGGTGAAATGCGCAAGCGGGCCAAATTCGCTAATCCACTGATATACCAATTTCAAGATCGATTAATATAATAAGTCTGATTTTGTACAATTGGTCAGGTGTTAGCTACGTTATAAAGGCATTAAAAAGTTCTATCACTTTGAGATTCGAGTTAGCACGAATCTCAAAGTGATCGAACGACCACGATCTTTACATGTTTGTCTGACGGTCTTTGCACAAAGACAGTGGATATGAATTCCACTTAATCAGACTGGCAATTTGAGAAGGAAATAAACCACATCTATGATTTAGAATTTTTCATTTGAGCAACATTTTTCAAAAAGATATATCATAAGCATCAAAAGCACCATTAAGTTGGATATACACTAGATTTACTCTTTGATTTTTGTAAAAAGCTTATTTCAAATAAAATAAATAAATATCCAACTTTATCCAGATCATGAAATTTGACAAATTATTGCTTTGAGAATGATAATAATTGTACAAAATGACTGAAAATTAATGAAGAACCTAACATTATAAAAGCTTTTCACTAAAAGATAGGACTGACAAATTTATGACAAAATTTCACTAAAAGATAGGACTGAGAATTAATGACTGACAAATTTAGCTGTTTCACATTTCACTAAAAGATGGGACTGATCAAACAAAATAATAAATAAAAGAAAAGGGGAAATTGAAGAACCTAACATTATAAAATCTGTATATAATCTACAAGAAGTCAGCTTTAGGTTCTACTCTCCAAATATTGAATCTCTGCACTGTAGCCAGAAGGAGCATCAGCATATGCTCGATGGAGCCCCGGAATAATATGCTCGTATGGAAGAATAAACTTCTCCACAAACCTTTCCTCAGATTGCTGCATGAAAGAAGAAATAGCTTTATTTCCCACGGGTAGTCCCTTCGATCGCAGAAGATTTCTAACAACTGTCCGGGGAATCAGTCGGTTCTCCAAGCTGCACATAAGCAAAACGGGATTGTGGATCACATCAGTCTTATCACAACCAGCTTCATTTATCAGATACTCCATTTTCCTGCATACAAGCTTTTCTGAACACCTCAACAACGTAGGGGTTTTACTTATCATAAACGCTACCTCGTCCTGTGAAAACCCAAGTTGTTCCAAGTTCTTTACCCGTGCGTCCAAGGTGTGCCGGTTCATCTGGCTGATTGTAATTAATGCATGCATAAACATGGATGATGAACGGGCAAATCCCAAATCTTCAGCCCTCTTTGCATTCATTTTCAGAACTTCAGGATTAATCATCACCACTCTAGAATATGATTTAATCAGACGAGCAATTTGAGAAGGAGAGAGACCACATTCCTCTAGAAGGAAAGACAAGTTGGGCACAATGACATTTTCCAAATTGGTGTCAAGGAGTGATCTGTTCCATCTTAGAACCACATATAGATTCTCTACCGATCCAAGAACCCCCAACCAAAAGTCTAACTTTTCCACAATATTGAATTGTAAAAGACGAGGGCTGCGAGAAATGATATAGGAAATATCTTCGACCGAGAAGCCGAGCTCTTGAAACTTTTCAATGTTTGGTCTCACATTGTTTTCCACGCTAGAGCACAGGATGCGAGGGCTCTGAGACACTAAACTTCTTATAACTGACTCGCTTATGCCAGTCTCTCTCAGGAACTGGAGCACTGCGTCGGGCTTATCAGGAGACTTGAGATGCTGGATGTGCTCGGAGGCACGGAGCGCGTCTTCTAAGGAAAGACCACACGATTGAACGAGGTACTCGAGAGAGAAATGGGGATTTGGAGGTGACACTTGAGTGGAAGAATCGGAGGTGGCGAGTGTTGCGCTCCGATTGAATTTGAGAGGAAGAGATGGACGGAGGCAAGGTATCTTCCCCAGGAAAAGATAGGGAGACATTGCGGAGGGTTGAATGGTTTTCGACCAATTTTTTTTATTTGTTTTCGAGCGACGGCTGTATGACTTATCAGTCTATCAGATTCAGATGAGTTAGTGGATGAGTGAATCCAAATTGTAACATCCACAAATTATCTTGGATCATTTCATGATTTTATATAATTTAAGAATTAATTTTAAAAAATAATAATAAAATAAGTTGGATCACATCTCCGTTGCCATGGGTGTGTGTATTGGCAGTATCCTATTATTTCAAGCAACTCCTCTTTGCGATAAGAACAAAAGGAAATAAAATGCCGACTTTCCTTGTCATTTTATTTCCGATCCTTATCACCTCTTTGATAACTCTCTTCCAACCGACTGAGTCTTTTCTTTCTCTCGGTAATCTCCTTTAATTCTTTCGATGGACCTGATCTTTCTCTCTCTATCGAGTCTGATAACCTCAGTGCCAGCGGCAATACACCGACCCAGCACTCTGCCTTCTCACTGCCAATACCATATGCGAGGCCACAGGAAAAGGAGCAACAACCGGCGTCGCCCACGCAGGTCGGCCTAGCACCCTTCTAGTTCTCCCTGCTTCGGACCCTTCAAATTCCAATTGACCCATCTCTTTCCTTTCACTTGCTGTTTCGCTGATCTATTGGTACTGATTAGACTCAAATTTACTTTCTATTTTGCTTCGGCAGGGTATGCCATCGAGCGAGCCGGGACTGAGCCCCGCTTGTGTTGTAATTAGTCACATATGTAGTTGTTGATTATTACTAATCATGTGTTCCTAATCTCAGTTCTTGCTGTTATAGCTAATTTGAGTTATTGTTCCATACTTTGTGCTTTAGACCATCAGTTTTAGCAACTGGTTTTGAGGAATGAAGCCTGGCAAGTTAGTTTATAGACCTGTTCTTATATATGTGTGTGTCAAATTGATATCCTGGTCGTGTATTGTGTTATATGAAAGCATAAGTATTAAGATAATTAATATGGCACCAAATAATTCTTGATATATTGATGTAAGAACGGGGACTAAGTATGATTATCACCGAGTCAAGTTCTAGCTCTGTCCAATTGTCAATTAATATTCTAATTTTAGACTAGATTTTGTTATACCAAGTACTGATGGAGCTATGTGCAATAATTTCCTCATATTGAAAATAATCTTAATGAATACAATTTGTGAGGGACCAAAGAATTTAGGAACTTAATCAAGCCTTGACACGCGTTAGTGAATCAGGTTAGGGATATATTCACGTGTCTTAATATAAATGAAATGAATGATAGTTCGATAAAACAAAGAAAAATCATGTTAACAAGTATCATTGCAAATTCGGATAGGTACTACGACTCGGATTCTGAATTGAGAACGTCATGATAAATTCAAGTATCGCTTCAAATTAAATCATGAATCAGAATCATGTATTGGACTCGACTATCGTTACGACCTGCTCACAAATCAGATACATTTCAATATGGTAACTGGATTTCCAAGTTATATATTTCATTTTATCAATTTGTTTGGATTGTGAAAATAAAACTCTTGATTTTCTTTTATGTATATCCATATTGACTGTTATACTTTTGAACTTGCATTGTAAGTGTTAAATGATTATGCATATATCATTTTGTCTGGTATCCGTTTAAATCATTTTTGTAATTGAACTTTTTGTGTGGTTTGGATATATGGGCGTCACAGAATAAGCTCTTCCGTGGGGTACCCTATGGGTCTGAATTTATATGTTAAGTAATATATATGAGGTCGAGGGTCACAATCTGACTCTGAAAAATAGATTCAGTATGCGCATCTTGAAACTATCCCCTTCTGTGCCCAGTATCGGTTGGGAAAGGGGATTATATTACTTTTCTGGACTTGAGCGTGCCGTTGGGTCAAACTGATCTGATATTTCTGAATATATTTTGTTTGATATGACTGAATAATTATGCATCTGAATTAATCTGATCTGAACTGAAACCAGACTATTTAATGATATAAGCCTACAACACAACAGATGTGGATTGAAAAGCCTGAGCACATCGGATATGTGTACCAGACTGAGTACATTGTGTTAGTTTACCAACATATCTGAGCTAATTAATTATTAATTATCTTTGTTAATCGAATTCATTTGAATCATATTTTAATTCATGAGCATACATTACAAAGTAATTTATTTTGACAATTAGAAAGTGATGAATTTCATGTACTTTACTATAATAATGAAAATAGGCATAATGCTATATGATATTTGATAAATATTGTATGAAAATGTATTAATATCGGTTTAAGTGGAAAAACTTGTATTGTATTTTCTTTATAATGGATATATGTAAAATATTTTCGAATATACATGAATTTATTTAACAAATAGAAATACATTAAAAAATTAGTTTTACTCTAATCTTTTATTTTAATTATTAAAGTCGAATATAGAACATTTATTCATTTAAATTGATTTATAACATTATTTTTACTATAAACTTATTATAGAGAAACTGTGTCGTAAAATAGTTGATTACTGAGTTTTATAAGTCGACTTCGTTTTATTTCTTTGTTATTTTTTTATGTTGATGACATAAAATGGTTGGCCGTCGGATGGATGCAGAAGATATTGGTTATGTAGCGCTCCAGATAGAGGTGTTACACAAATTCTCAGAAGAATTATATGAATCATCTCTCTTTTCCTTTCTTCTGTTCTATTTCACCGCATATTTTTATACAGAAGCAAGGAGATAGAAGAAATTACTTAATTACATTTTGCTTTAATGAGCAGATAAGATAAAACATTGTGTTTGGATGAGGAAATTGAAATTTTAAAAGCTTCTATGAGTGCGCTAACTTCTTTAGTAAATATCTCTGTCAAAGCATTAACTTATTTTTCAGTTAAAATAGCACAATTCCTTTTATTTCCTTTTCTCATTTTATATATTATGAACTTCATTCAAAGAAATTGCCCAATATACCTCTTGCAACCCATCATATTTTTAATCCTTACATAAATTAAAAAATTTCAGTATAAATTGAAATATGATACATGAAATAGATGTGTCAACGGTCGGATGAAATCAGTTTCGGATCGGATCTCATTATTTTATTATTTTTTAATTCGGCTTGACTCCACCTTTTTAAAATTGAGTTATAATTTCTTTGATACAGCTCTTCTGAATGGATCACAAATCGATCCGATCAAAACTAAATAAAATAACTTAATATTTATTAATCATTTTTATATACTTTTAAGCAATTTAAACTTAAGTACTATATAATTTTAATTAATGTATATGTAAGCTTCAATAGATCATAAAACAAATTTGAATATTTCTAGAATTAAGATTAAAACTCATTTAATTTAATTTATAATAGATATAATAATAACACAAAAAATATATAATATTCTAATTTAATTTTTAAGTTGATTTAATTATTTCTTAACTATATAAAGTGAATGCAATGGAGTTTATAAAAATACACTACATGAATGTTATGATAATTTTTTATCAAGAAATAAAATATATTTATAATATAATAATATAATAATGAAAGATAAACTTCATATCACACATACATATGACTCAACATGATATAGGGTTTAAAAGAAAAGTTGACTCAACATGATATAGGGTTTAAAAGAAAAGTCAACTATAGTAGGATAAACTCATTGTATCATATCAATTGGTTTTTGACAAATGGTAGGATGAACTCACTGTACCTTTTTTTTAAAAATAACTTGATTTCGTTCAGTCCCTTGCCTATATTAGAAATGAACAACAGCTCGACTTATCAAAATTATAAAATGGATAGAAGCAAATTGTTATGAAACACCTATCAATCAAATTAAGAGGAGACTACTCGAATAATAAAATAAAACGAAACAAACCAATCACAAACAAACATTAGGTGATAAAATAGTCACTGACAAACACAAAGTGATAAAATAGTCACCGACAAACATAAAGTAACAACATAATCACCAACAAACATAAAGTGTAAAATAATCATCCACAAAAATAATATCAACCATCACAATTACAATAATCATGGCGTAGCTCATTAATCATAAATTGATGTGTCTTATTATGTAGTCGGCTTGATACCGTCACGCTTCCTACACCAAATTTGATTATGCATTTTCAAATACTTATTTATGTAGCTCATTGAATCTTAAATCATATTTAACTAAAATATTATTGAATTCCTCAATGCAATGCTACTAATAGAAATATATATATATATATATATATATATATATATATATATATATATATGTATATTTTAATCTTAATTTGATTTAATTGAAACTCAATTAAGTTTATTTGATTAGTATCTTAATCCGACTAAATATTCTATAATATCATTTTTTTATTAATACTATATTGTTTCAAAGTTGAATATCTTAATATTATATCTTAAACATTCATATTAGGTTATGTATAACATATGATTGAAATTAAATCATGTCATATATTATAATTAAGACTATTATTTAGTCTTAATTAATATTTTACTTATTACTTAATATTTAATCTACTTAAGATAACTTATTATTAATTAAACTAATTTTCTAGAATACAATAATATCATTGTTAGTTATTAAATTATAATTACCACGATTTATTAATAAGGCGTTCAAATACTAGTTTTGTAAAATACTATAATATCATTGTTTGCTATAGATATAGATAATTAGATATAACGCGTTAAAAATAAACCAACATGTTTTGCACCGTCAATGCAATTAAAATGGAGGCACATGAAACATATAGATTGAGGTATTTTGGAATGCTGTCCTTGATGAGGAAATATGTATACAATTCGTATATGAGGGGAAAACTGTAGGACAGAGCTAAATATATATTCTTCAAAAATATAATTGAAGGCAGCTATTATTGGCAACTGGAGAAACGCGTTAACCCAAAAAAATGATTTGTCGTGCTTAATAATATGAATTGCCATAAGAAAAGCCATACCATATTAATGCAGTAAATTAAAATTTCATTGTTAACCTGCTACCTCAAACGAAAACAAACATGCCATGTATATAACCCACTGGTAAAATGATACCTGAACCCGGTGTGCGTAAAATCAGATGCACACGGACCCAAACCGAATCAACACTTTCTCGCCCCTCAATTCTTTCTCGTTTCTCCAAGACCTCTAATGGCGATTGCTAAATCCTTTCTCCAAAATTGCACGTCTCCTGAGGGCAAATTTGTGGTTGCAGCTTTCTCTGTCAGAAAGAAGTCCAATTAAAGAAGGAAATAGAAGAAGACGAGAAGAGGGAGAGATAAACGATGGAAATCACCATGGAACGCCTGTACTGGGCCAATCGCCAAGCAGAGAGGGCTCAAGTATCGAGAGAAGAGCCCGTTGAAAACCAAAGAAGCATCAAAAGACAAATAGGTGCATTTTTTTTCTCTTCGATCATGTGGTGACATTGAAGTACTGCTTAATAATTAGTCGGTTTGATTAGTATTTTTCTCTTTATCATGACATTTTTGTTTTTTTTTTCTAATCAGTTTCTGGCATGAAATCTGTAATAATGTGCGTTGCTATTGTGGAAACAATTAGAAACCCCTATGCGCCACTATATTTTCTGACGGAGATGAACAGTTTCACGAGGAATACTGTCAATTTTTCAATCGACTCCACTGTAACTTGTGTCCAGTTCAGGTATTAATTGTTAAACTTGGTCAATCTGATTTTAATAGACAAACTTAATTCACTCAACACAGTACAATCACACAGGATGCTTTTCTGATCATACCAAACTGTAATTGGTGCCATTGCTCTTCACACTAGGGGGATATGTATTTTCTCAAAGTAATTAAGTTCCTTTTTTATTTTGAAAAGAGAAGTACCTACGGGTACATGCTTCCATTCCTTTCCAAAAGCCATTACAAGAAAATAAAAGAGTATGTCTGAAGCACAAGAGAATTGTGCCAGCAACCACAAGTAGCATCTCTAAATAGAGTAGAGATGGGAACAAAAGGATAAGTGCAACAAAGTATACATCCAGCCAAAGGACAAATGTTACAACAAGCCATGGGAACAAAAGGATAAGTGCAATTCTAAATCTAGCCAAAATAAAAGCTGGTTTAAAAATGGTGCTCTTCTGATTACTCATCCAAAAGATCCTCATCACTCAGTGAAGAGGCAACGCTATCTGTCAGAACTTCAGGAGAGATAAGAGTGATCAGTCAGAGGGAAGAATAGCCATACCAGTAATTGCATCACAACCAGCTGAGCTTTTAATTGTCATAACTTACCATTGAGGATTTATGTTATATAAGTGATGGATTCGTATATACTGCTGTTCAGTGCATTGCCTCCAGCATACGATTGAAAAGTACAGTTGGCCTGGAATAAAATGCTTATTGCTTATGAATTGTGTTTATTTTAGAAGATTGTAGAGCACGTACATTTGCTTTTGGTTGCTTATTTAAATATTTTTACATTTTACAGGTGGACGTACCAAACTCTTTGCAAAAGATTGATAACCTTGCTAGTTTCTAAAACTAAATGACATTACTTTTACTGCATATCTAAAATCATCACGCAGAGCATGATGATTTTAGATCATGATCTATTGGGATAGACGGTCCTGATTTAAACCAGTATTAAAATCGGTAATTTTCTTTTGGAAAAAAACTGTGTAATAGTAATATACTGAAATTTTGAAGGACTAAATTATAAAAATAAAAATTATAAGGAATGGAAGTAAATATATGAAGGACCAATGACTAGATATTAGCATGCATAGAGTGTAATATATCAAGTAAAAAAGAAGAAAAAACATCGAAATATTATTTACGGACCTCCACTGAAACAGCTGCGTGTACTTCGGCGTTCTTTCATCCATTTCTTGATGTTGATGCCATTTTCCTTTCTAAGTCCATCCCGGGATGAAATGGAGAATGATATGGAAAAAGAATTAATGCAAGGAAAGCTCCTTTGTTTCTAAATGAAATTTCACCATGCATGCACGTCAATAGATAGTACAACTCCGTTCAGTGGCGAAGGGAGGGGGTGGACTGGGGGGTGCCAAGACTCCTCATGAATTGATAAATTGTTATAAAATATATTACTTATATGTGTTTTTTAATAGAAAATTTTAATTGGCACCTCGAACTACTTAGAGATCTAAATCAACAACTCAATTTCCTAGCCCCCCAAGTGAGAAAGCTGGCTGCACCATGAGTACAACACTTATATTTGTGTGAACCTTCATGAAGTGGGGCTGCGCCATTGGCCTCATCATTCCCACCCTTTTTTTGCGTTAACAAAGTATTAATTGTACTCTGTATGTAGAATCTTTAAAGAAGCAGGCTTTGGGTGAGTGACTAGCCACACAACTACTTTTAACTTTTAACACAACAGCTCAGCTAGGGATTTGAAAACAATGTAAAAAAGCGCTGTCTATACACAAAAATAATAATCAATCATAAGTCTAATTACACTTTATATGTAGCATTATTACCAAGGTTATAAAATACATATTTTAATATGCGTGCAAAAGGCTAGTGCATACTGCATATGAAGCATGCGGGCGCATATACGAATTTATATGCGGTATAATCAATTTTATACAAGGTATATTATAATACATTATAACATAAACTAACAAAATAATACAACCCCTTATTACTTGATCAAATGCAAAATAGAACAGAAGATCAGAAAAAAAAAAAAAAAAAGGTAACTTTGCACTTTCAAACATACGTCCATATATTCACATGTGCGGACTGCATATGCAGCCATATATCAATTTTGTCATATTCAAACGACTGCACACGCATATGCGGTCGTGTAAACCGTATTTTATGTCATTAATTATTATCATCACCCATGAACCATGGATGCTCTTAATTGAGGGGAAGGAACCATCTTCGATCTTAATTAACTAACCATAAAGATCATCATCTTCTATTTTATGAGATGGAAGAAATATCAAATTACTTTTCTTAAAAAATAAAAAGAATGAACAAATTACTTCATAAGGTTTCACTGTGGCACACCATATGGGAGGCAACGTATGTAACGTGTCAGCTGAAACTGCAAGTGTCATCTCCTTTATTCACATACATAACCATTTTTCTTACCCTTATTTCAAACCCAAATTATCACAGTTTATAAACCACGGTGAATCCTGTTCATGAGACACCACATGTGCCACCCATGTAGAATCACTTATTTCTTTGGCTAACATCTAAATGTTAATATGCTTCTGTGATTAGTTGGACATGTTGCGATGCCACTACCTTACTACCTTACAGCTAGCATAGCGAAGGATTATTATTTCGTAATTTTGGATTAATTTCATATAGTTCAGTTTTTATTCTTTAGTTCGCTTAATATTTTTCTAAATCGGATATATCAAACAAAATTTATTTTCTATAGATTTTATTTAATTATTTCTTTCAGTTTTTAAACTAATTAGTTCTTCTATCAATTTCTATAACTATTAACATTTTTATTCATTTTTAAATAATATAATTTTAGTTTATTTAATTTTTAATTTATTCAGTTGGTATATTATAAATTTGATTTGATTCATAATTTAACAAATCTATTACAGTTTTGAACTGAACCGACACACCCCCGATTCTGAGGTGGTAAGAACTAAGAACTACGAACTGGCTACTTGTTGCCTTCAAAATCAAATACTCTTTCAAGGTTCAATTTTGTCCCCAAATAAGCCCAGTACAACTGTACATGAAGTATATTTTGCTATTGGGTTCTGATAATTCGGCCCAACTAAGCGTGAAGTAGAAATCTAATACAGAAGCATTGTTGAGCAGTATAGGGAGCTATATACATACATCGTTATTTGTTAATGTTGATACGGTTATTAATACAGATTTTATTATAAATTTCAGATGAGTTATCATGCATGTTAATGTTATTATTCAATTTTGTCCTAATCCATAAATGAATAGAATTTTCTTTTACTATAAACTTGTTTGTTTTCCTTCATTCAAAAAAAAAAAAAAAAACTTGTTTGTTCCATAGTGAGTCCTAAAGGTGGATGGGTCTTGTCTTGTCTTTTCTTTTCTTTTTATCTGGGGATAAGGAGCTGATGAAATTTTCATATGACCAACTTTATTTAGTGGGTAACTTTTAGGGCTCTAATATTGTCCCTCCATCTTCTCACTATTGACGGGTGTGGGCCCATGCATTTTTAGGGGGTCCCATTTGTTACTTGATCTATCATTTGCTTACTGTGCTACCTCAAGCTAGCCATCTCATGGAGATGCATATCCAACTAGTGGTTATTCCGAACTTGTCTATCCAACTGCATCGCTTCACCCCTGCTTATCTCCTCGGTCCATGCAAAACTAGTTTACTATACAAAAAAAAAACATCTGCCTTTCCAAATGCCATTTCCAAATAATATTTTGGTAGATGGGAGAATTTTTTTTTTCCTGAGGGGAGCCCCGTTTGCAAAATGTTGGAGGCCTTATATTTTTTTTTTCTAATCTTTTAGGACAAAAAACTGCAGGCGCAATAGCTTCACAGGATAGCATATAACATTTTGGTTATTTTTTTCAAGATGAAAAGAGATCCAATGCTAGAACATTTAATGACAAAGCAGTGCGACCATATTAAATTTCAATTAACAAAATTTAATCTTTCAGTCGCAAACCTTAGTGATTTGAATGCGCTATAAACATCACATTTATATCCACCAAGACAATTATTTTGACTGTATTGTTATACAATGTAATTAATTGAAACAATCGGATTTTGTCAAAATTTAGAGTTCGTAATTAATGCCTGACAAAATAGAGTAAATATAATTAATTGAAATTATGCAAGGCATATAGAAAAGTTTAAATTGTACTTCATTTTCGGTAATGATTTTGGTAGTTTGCCCCCCCCCCGATTGTCTGATTAATTTTATTGAGAAAAAAATATTTAATATCGTGCATAATGAAATAATTATACAAAGATATCAAAATATAAAGTTCGGTAGACGGAAACTTTCTTCATCAACTTGATTATTTATTACTTTGAGCTTTATTTTATTATTATTTTTAATATATAGAATGTTATTATTTTAATATTTTTTTTATTAGGTAAGATTATATATTAAATTATTAATTTTTTATTTAGTATCCGATTAGTTAATAAATTTGAACCCAATAAACTATTACAATCCGATAATTGACTAACATTCTGCATCCGACCCTGCATTTACTAGTGTTGATATTGAATCCTTCAACATAGCATTCAGCCCTTCACACCAAGATATAATTCATACTGAAATAAAAAAAGAAGGAAACGAAACTAACAGAAAGGGGAACATGTACATGATAGTATGATAGTAATGGTGAATAGAGAAGACGAGAAGATCAGAGAGCAGGACCAGTTGTTCTTTTCTTGCCTTCAAGACTCAAGTGCAGTCTTGATAGTTGATCATGAATCGTACGGCCATAAGGGCCCCCATGAACTAGGCAGTGTACTAACTCTGAACTGAGTCTGAGACTCAACCACCAAATGGTCGACGCCTTAATTAGCTTCATTCACCCATCAATTGAACGACGAGTTTCGATATCAGGACCCGTCCAGTCAAGACAAAAAGGGAGCGTCCATTTTCCTCTTAGTTATACAATTATACTCCATTAGTCAATTAGTCACGGTGGCGTTCAAATTTAATTTATAATAAGCCATCCATTTCTTTCTTCTTTTTCTTATCTGTGGTTTTTTCAAATAAAAATATAATGAAATTTATTTTTTACAATAAGCATTCTGAATCATAATTTTAATAATAAGTATGATAGTACGTCAGTTTCACTTATGTTTGTAAAACACATCAGTTGCAGTGATGTCTTTAAGGAAAGGCGTCACTGAAACCAATGTCTTTCTACAAACACATACGTGGACTAATGAAATAACCATCATAGAGGAAAGAGTGAATTAAGAGGAATTAAATATACAATAAAGACGCTAATTTTGTTGTTGTATTTGTGGGAAGACGTTAGCTTGAGTGGCGTATTTTTTTAAAAACGTTAATATATTTTAAATACGCCACTGCGACTAATACGCCTTCATACTTATTATTTATAATATGATTTACTATGATTTTATTTTAAAAAAATGACTGTTTTCTCATAGATTTTTTAACTACATCTATTATTTTTATGTTGACCGGAGGTTCAGAAGCATTATTAATCTCCGGTGGTGGGAACCAGTGGCGGATCCATATAAGCCCAGGGGTACAAGTGTTACCCCCTGGAAAATTAAAAAATAATAGAATAAAGAGTAATAGATCCACTAAGTCACATCCTGAAAATTTTTTGTGTTACCCTCTGGAGTCTGGACTCTAGATTAGTCTTGGGCTCTTGGCCCAGTTTGACTTGATTATCTATTATTTTGACTTGATTATCTATTATTTTGAGTTCTAAAGATTAATGTTGAACTTTTTTTTGACTTATTAGAAATGCATGTTGAAATTTTTTTTATACCAATAAGTTAATGGGTTTCAACCCGCTAAAACATTCAATTCAATTGAGACTACATCCTGAAAAAATTCCTGACTCCGCTCGTGATGGAACTGCGAATCGCCACTCACGTGCATATGCTTGATTCATTAGTGGGGTGCTCTTTGGACTTTGGTACTGGCTACCAAACGGGCAGCGGGTATATGTAAATCTCTGAAAAGTGAAAACCAATCATCTTTGAAGCCTTCTTCTGGATCTGGTGAAATTTTATAACTTCATCATTGCCACGTGTGATTGTGTGCATTGGGCTGTACCGCCAGGCTTCAGCGGTTTACTATATGTCTATATATATCTTTTTTATTTTCTGAATAAGAAGTAAATCTGAGTTATCAATTTTTTAATTATATATAGAATATTTTATTTGAATTTTGAATCTGCAAAAATATTAATTTTGTCACTAAACCAAAGACGGATTCTCTTATCTATTTATATTGAGTATCATATTTAAGAAAAAGATATATATATATTGACTAACTAACATAATGTAAGATAGTTTTCAAACTATAAATATGATGTTTTCAAACTAATAGAAATTAAAAATCGTACTTCAGAAACTTGTTTTATCAATATTGATGTAATTATACACAACACAGATTTTTTGAGATTTCAAGCCTCTTAAGCATGGTACATTATCAACATCATTTTTATGGATTTTAAAGTACTTATTAATTTATGTTGATCCAATATTTATTATTTTTTTATTTTTCACTAGTAATAAAATATAAATAAAACGATGAGCCGCAAAATAAAATTTGCAAGAGTACTTTTATCATTGCATCAATATTGATAAATTTTATTGTTCATGTAACATCCTCTAATCTAATAACCAAGAAAAAAACTAGTAGTTTTGCTAGAAAGGGAAAAGGAACGCATGAATTGCCAAATATTAGTTAATCTCTCTCAGTCGTTTTTGCTTCAATTAGACTGGAACTTTTCAATCTATCATATAAAGGTATATCTTATTAAAATGGAATAATCAATTGAGAATTTTAGTGTATAGATAACAATTCTTTAATTTGGTGAAAGACGACATTTTTTATATGAAAATGTTGTGAATTTGAAATTTTATTGAAGTCTTGTATCAATATTTAAAATTGGATGTCTTTATATCTTTATCTCAAAAGAAAATTTTTATGTATAAGAAATACTATGGAATATAATAGGCTCTTTAAATATCTCGCAGCTCTACTGTATCTTTTAACCTTGCTTTATTTTTATTTATTTTGCCAACTTCCTAGACAAAGATTATAATCAAATGTGCATTTTAAGAATCGAAGTTCAAATTCGTAAATGTGCATTTTGTATACAATCGATTATGTATGGCAGTTCACAACAGCAGTCATTGATGTATTTAAGTGAGCGAAAGAGTGCATTATCCCCATTTTTTTTTCTAATTGCACATATATATCAATAATTAATTTTAATATATATAATACAACTATTTTAAAAAGTCTATTATCTTTGACTCCATAAACATAAAAAAATAGAACTCTATTTTTATCCAGGTCAACACTTTCACTGTCACTGTCACTGTCACTGTCATTGTCACTGGTTCAGGACTTGCAGGCGTTCATTGAACGAGTCGGTGCTGAGCTCTGGCCTGTGGGCCCACTGCTCAGTCAATAATTTATGTAGTCTGCAGAGTACACCCTAGTGCACGTGCGAGATTTAATTTGCATTCAGTGCCGCTCACGGGAGAACGGTACTTTATGCATGCATGTCTTATCAGAAATGATGGCATTGATCTGATCGTCTGATTACAAATGTGAAATGTTGTAGTGCCCATTAATATTTTACACAAATATAAAATTGTCATTGAACTTTTATGATTTTTCTTTTTCTTTTGACTCTTTTCTTTGTTTCTTCTAGCTTCGGTCCTCTCATATTACCTCTTTTCAGCTACTAATTATACTCCTCTTTTGGATTGTCTTTACTTCTTCATCGTTGATTTCATTTAAATCATTTTATCTACTTCAATTTAATATTTTATATATAGTTATTTTCCTCTCTTATCATTTAAAGTAATGTGTATGATATATTTAAAGTGAAATTTTACTCATAAAATAATTTATTTTTTATAATTTTTTATAGATTATTATGTGTTTAATTATATTATTTATAATAATAATATTAATAATTATTATTTTAATTAGATATATATTTAACATTTAAAAGCTTAAAATTTTAGTGGGAATTTTTTGTTAAATATATTCAAAATTTTATATTATTTATTTATTTGATGACTAAATTGTCGGGACGAAACTTGAATCATATCCATAGTTACAACACATAACTGTAAAGAAAAAAACTAATTTCAACACTGATTATTAGTTTTTTTATTAAAAAATGACATTGTAGTTGATCCATATTTTTTTTTTAACATCAATTAGTCGTGTGGACTAAAACAAGTATTGCTATAGCCTTTAGAATTGATCCCAATTTGAAAAATAGTCGGAATTGATATAACTAGTTTGTGGTTAGGTTGTAAAAAATATAGATCTTTTATGAATATTTATGTTTGAATGGTTTAAATCCATCTTTAGAAAATTAGAAAAACACAAAATTAGATGCTTGTCTTTGTCAGTTTGCTCCAAGCCTTCAACTATTAGAGGAATCACCTGATAATATTAATAATATTTTTAAATAGATTCGGAAAAATAATCTTAAGAACAGAAAATATTTTTAGAGATACTTATTCCAAATTATCAAATTTAAAATATATAATTACTCAAATTTCATGCACTATAAACATCATTGGATCGTCTATTGAAAATCATTAAAATGATATGTAATTTGTGACAGTTCAAATTTAATTATTTTTAAATTATTAAATAACACTTCACTTACAAGAGAATTGAAACACAATTAACCTATAAGTAAGATCAGGTCCTTCAGCCGTATGTCTGTAAATTTTAATTTTCACAAATTTTAGTTTATTTCTAATTAATATAAAATTTTATTATCAAAATTATCAAAATAAGTAATAACCGTATCTAACTGATCTTTAGCATACATAAAGATTCATTTAACATTGCATGACCCGACTTGAAATTTATATGATCCTACTTTTTAGAAGAAAAAAAGCGGATGGTGCACGACAACCATGTTTTATCATCATGGGGTTCTAGTGTCATCATTTTTGTGTGACATAAAATGCTACATAATTCATATTTTAAAATTTAATATTTAAAATTTGAGATCAAACTATTGATCTTGTTAATTTTTATGAAGGATGTGCTCCTAAAATTTTATAATTTTTGAAGCTCATTTTGTACTAGATCAAATGATAATAAAATCAATGACTCTAATTAACTGTAATTGATTGATTTTTATGCATCTATTTTAGTATCATTTGATCTAGTGTAAAATAACCTTTAAAAATCATAAAATATTACAATCATACATTTACCGTAAAAAATAATCAACTGTTTGTATTTATAATTTAAGTATTAGTTTTAAAATATAAATAAATGAGTTTGTGATTATTTTTGTCACACAAAAATAGTGGTATTGAAACTCTCATCTTTATCATTTTCTGCGAAGAAGATCATGTTATTTCTTGAACGTAAGAGTTTTTTGTGTGGTCTACGAAATTCATTACATATTTCGCACAGTACTGAAAAAAGGTATTTCGGTAGCCAGATATCTGTACAGGAAAACTGAAGTTCTTCTATCAATATACATTGTTTTTATTTGAAAATATGATTTTGTTTCTTTTTTGTACGAAATAGTTTAATATGATTTTGTTTCTTTTTTGTCGCCCCTCTTATGTTCATCTAATGACACGACACATGAGCCTATATATTATATAACGAAAAACATTTACTATACTAAAAAAAATTCTATGTTAATTTTAAAATAATCATTTTTTAATAAATTATATATTATAATATATATTATGATTTGATTTAATTATTATGAGTCATTCAAAAATTAATTTTTTAGATATTTAAAAATAAAATAAAATATTTAAAAAATATATAATTTGATATATAACTAGATATTTATATGAAAATCATTTTGAGCGATTTAGATCGACTATTTTGATTTTGAAAATAAAGAATTGATCCATAGTACAGAGATAATTTGTACTATACATAACACCATAGCCCAACTCTCTCTCTCTATATAACTAAAATATTTTTATTAGGCGAAAGCTTTATTTAATGAAATGAAGAAAATATTTGTCATAGTAAATTAGCTAATCAGAAATTGAAATGACTATCGAAAAGAAAGAGAAGAAATAGAAAGTATTCCAAGTGGTTAGTTATGTGATCTCATAAATATATAATACTTATTTCTTCAATAATTTTATTATTATAACTGGCTTAATGTATAAATATAGTTGGCTACCCTGCAGAGAGTTTAACTTCTTTCAGAACCCTACTTATGATCTTGTGGATGTTGGTCGGATGATCGAGAATTCGAGATTATTGTTTTCTACAATATGCAAATATTTTCTAATTCAAGGGGGCTTTCAATGAAAAGTTGCCAATAGAAATGTAAAAAATGTAAAATTTATCATATATATAGTTGGCTGCCCTGTAGAAATACGTCTTTTGCATAAACATGTGAATATGATACATATATAAATTATCCGAAAAACCAAATTTAAATTGTGGTTGCAGATAGCCTAGCCAGATATATAAAAAGACATTACATGTTATTCATGCAATTAATATAATTAATGTTCCAAACTTGTATCAACAATCAACTAATTGTTGCATAAATTGCCAACCGGGTCGATGAAAAGGATAATCTCATTGTGTGGATGTTAGACTTGATACGTCTTCTCCAGACAAAAATAAATTAATAAATCAATTATACAAATTGTTTTCCAACTATAAATATAAAATTTCTTTTCATGGCACAATTTTGTAATAATTTGGTTCAAATCTTGCTATCTGTCGATACATGCATGTTGCCATGAAGTCTTTAAGATTTGTCTCTCCTTTTATGAGCAGTATTGCCTGTCACTATTTATCTTCATTGAATAGCCCACATGTAATGTCCGCAATATTTGGAATTTTCTCACTTACCATGGCGCAGGAGTATATTCCTGTGTTTGTATTTATGAAGCATACTGAATAGATTACAAATATTTACTCACAAAATATTTTAAACTAAACATATATATATTAGTGGAACTGATTATTATTATTTGTTATTACCTAAAAAAATATTATTTGTAATTTTATTGCAGTGATAATTAATATCGATAGTTTGAGTCGCTATTAATTATGTTAGGTTTTCATAATTTCTAGCTACATCATATTATCGATATTATTATCCGTGCGATTCGGTTTCTTTCTCGTCACTTTTTTATTTGGATGGTTATTGTATCATATCTCAGTGACTCAGTCTCTTTGTTTAAAATATAAATGTAATAAAACTTTAAAAAACATATTATTTTTGCGTTTCTCTATTGAATTACGACGTATTAATCATCTTGTTTATCATACGAATGTATTCTAATATATATATACTTATGTATACCGGAATCTTTTCAAATGCAAAACATTTTTGTATTACTTTAAAAATTGATGTTTTCTTTAATAGAATTTTCTTTTTCTTTTTGAGAAAAGCTCAATAAACAACCACAGTTTACAGTTTACACAGTGCAAATGTCTTTGATGAAAAATGTGATCTTTTTTTTTAATGTATAAGGCGACCTATTTTAGAAAATTCTATACTTATTCATCTGTATTAAATAAGAATTTGCTGAACTTGTGCAAATTATATGTTGATTTCATATAATTATTTCTTTCAACTTCTTTTATAGGGCTGAAGGGATAAAAAAACACCCAACATTTAATTGTTTGCAAGATTAAATAATTTCAAGTAATAACTTGACATCTCCCAAAAATGTGTCCACACGGAATATAATGATCTTATTTTTCTCAATTTTTAAGTTTTTTATACGTTGTTCTTGTTAATTATTGTAAAATGGCTTTAGTTAGAAACAAAATTAAATGAGTTAGGCTATGGTGTTATGCGTAGTTAATGATCAAATTTGCTACGGACTTCAAATATATAATTAAATCATCTTCAAATATTGATTTATGGGTCTCAATAAATTTTTATATCAAAATATAATGGGGTATAAAAATTTTTTATTTTTCAAACTTTTTAACTATTCGTTTTAAATTTTTAAAATGACCTAGAAAATATATATATTTTTTATTATTATTGAATCATTTTAAAAAATTCAAAACTAATACTTAAAAAAATTAAAAAAAATAGATTTTTTTTATATCCCATCATATTTTGATATAAAGAATTTATTGAGTTCCATAAATCAAGATTTGAAGATAATTTATCTATATTTTTTAGTTCATAGAAAATTTAATTCATTAACTACGCATAGCATCATATTCTAACTCAAATTAAAATTTTGTGATTATAGAAAGAATAAAAGTTTGATAATATATCAAATTAAAATTTTGTAAAAGGGTTAATTTCAGCTCCTGAACCATGTCTTATCATCCATGTTCACGTGATCTCAACCGTCTTATCATGCTCGTCTCCTTATTTATCATTTAAAGTAACTAGTAAAAAAAATCCCCCCCCCCCCCAACAATGTGCGGGTCCTTTTATTTCTAATAGGATTTTTATGTATTATATTTGTAATATTAATTTTGAAGAGAAAACAACAAAATGTCAATTCTAAAGGTTGTACATTTATTCAATATCTATTCTATTTTTATATCATTACTCGGTCAGTCGGTCTAAATATATTAATGGTTATTACCTCTTTAGAAGTGTGGTAATATTTTGAGGAAATATTCTTTATTGCAAGAAGAATATATGATATATTATGGGGAGTACAGATCAATTATTTAGTTCATGTTTTTTTTGACATAAATATTGAAAGCAAATTTTTCCTGTTGGAAAAAAAATAATTCGAAGAATTATGCAAGCACAAATTGTATGGATTATGCTTTATCGAGATCAAATAAATGAATACAAAATTAAAATTTTGTTCCAAAATGATGATAGACACAACACATTCAGATCTGAATCGTGTACAGTGCAGCACATATGCAGCACGCACGATAGTTCTTAGATTCACAAAATATTTTAAAATTGATGAATAAATCTAAGGATAACACATACACTACACTGCATGATGTTGTATAACAGAAGATATAAATTTCAGTTAAGGCTGCAAGAAAAGTTCATAATTCATAATTTGTTTAGTATTCGATTCGATTTTAGTGCGAGTTCGGTTTGTTCGATTTGATAATTTTTTAATTGAACTAGTTCGAATTTGATTCATAATAGTTCAATATGTAGTTATTTGCATATATTTTTAACTATTTAGTTAATAATATATACAATAACATAATTATTTTATTATAAATTTAATAAGATATTATTAATTTATTATTAAATTAATAAATATTAGTTATTTTTTTAAAATTTTATTATAAAATTGATAAAATATTAATTATTTTACCTCTAATTATTTATGATAATATAAAAATTAGAATAATTGTGTTCGTTTAGTGTTTGATTTCAGTTCGAGTTCGATTTAGTTCGAGTTAGATTTAGTTCAAATTCAAATTAGTTTGAAATAGTTTCAAATCAAAATCAAACACCAATGAGTTTGATCCAATTTAATTCATTTACGGTCCTAATTGCACACCTTGTGATGAAATTTACAGAGTCAAGAAAATTCTTTGCTGAAAAGAAAGCAGAGGAAACACTTCCTGGTGCACATCTGGAGTTGCAATAAATTGATGGAGCCATAGGAATGGACTAATGCAATCCGGACTTACTGAGGCGAATTCTAAATGGCACTAGCATAAACCAAGTCAAATAAATGAAAAAAGGTAAAGCAGCACAGAATTGTATACTATATGAGGCACTGAAAACTTGTAAGGTCTGAATACGACAACATGCGGCAGCACGCAGCCGTAGAGGGCCAAGTTTTCACGCATGGGACCCGCCACGTGGGAAGAGATTACTTTAGTTTTGATTTTCTGTGGAGATCACTATTTAAAAGCGTGTTGCACGATGATTTCTCAGACCTTACTTAGTCAGCTTCTCAGCTCAAGTGCTTAACAAATAGCACTCACTGGAGAACGGGATGTATTGTTGGCTGTTGCCGGTTGCCCAGCTGGCACTTAATAAGGAAAATAAACGGAAAAAATGTTGTAATTTGAGTCGTTGAATCTTCAGCTAGCACGAATCTTAACCCATTTTCTTTCCATTAAAGTGGTAATCTTAACTCATCTTATATTAATTAAATGTAAGGGCTTGAGTGTCATTTTTTTTTCGGAAAAAAGAAACGTATCAACCAATCTGAAATTAATAAAATTGTATAAAATATTAATGATCATTGATGGACTATTAAATAGTAATAAAATTATATAAAATTTAAAACACCATCAATCTATAATTTAAAAAATATATCTATAAATTTTTTATTTTTAAAATTTTTTTCGTATTTATTTAGAAGATCATTGTCAAAATATCCCATTATCAAGTGATCCTTACCCTATAATTTAACCTTAGATTGTTTTTCTTTTTGTTAGAGAAAGATGAGAGTTTAGTTTTTAAATTTTATTTTGTGTTTACGAATGTTTGAATCTATGATTTTTTGAAGGTCAAACTAGTTAGTTACCACTTGAATTATTAGATCATTTATTTTATCTTAGATTGTTGAGTAGTATAATATTTTATAGAGTTGGCAAACTCCGATCCAATCTAAGAAACTCGTCTGATCTCGCTCGGATTCGAACTAAATCCAATCCAATTTTTGAAAATGTCAAATTGATCTGTCCCGATCCAAGATCAAATGATCTGCAATTCAATCAAAATCAATCTAAAATTTTAAAAAAAAATCAATATATAAATTGATCCGATCTAAATCTGACATAATCAAATTTCTTCTAAAAGATAAAACTGATCCGACCTGATCTGAGCTCGGCTGATTGCAATCTCTAATATTTCGCATAGTTTTTATGTAGCTAGGTGCTAGCGATCATGTCACTTATAGTTATAATAGATGCATTCCAAAATAGTCGAACACAGCTTTTGCGAGTAACAGGCTTCAATTTTCATTAGCAAATAACATTACTGCCATTAATAAGTAAATTAATGAAAATTCACTATTTCTGGATAAAAGGATAATCCTTAAAATTTTCCTATATTATGTGTATACTTGGGAATCGTACGTGTTAGTTTTTAACTTGGATATAGGTTATAATCATCCAAGAGAAAAGCTTATTTAATAGTAAGGAGATCTCACTTGGTTAACACAGTGACAACTTGAGACCCAAAAAATAGTGCATAAATATGTGTCAATGTGTCATTAAGCAGTACTAAATTATTGGAACTAGCTGTTAAGATGTTAACTCATGACTTCACGTCACAATCAAACGTGGACAACACCGATGGAAATTATCAGATTATTATATATTGTACGCAGATGACCGTGTGGATTCCTGGTTCTGAAAACTTCATATTT
Source organism: Schoenoplectus tabernaemontani (assembly GCA_037127355.1). Classification (NCBI taxonomy): domain Eukaryota; kingdom Viridiplantae; phylum Streptophyta; class Magnoliopsida; order Poales; family Cyperaceae; genus Schoenoplectus; species Schoenoplectus tabernaemontani. Next base: position 26,312,492 of record CM073750.1, read on the forward strand.
TTCTGGTTTATATTTCTACTTTATTTTTTTTAATTACAGTTCCAATATGTTTTGCTTAAGGATCAGGCCGTTAGGGTGGCTCAGTCGCTTTATTTAATTGCAAATAATTTTTTTTATAGAAAATTGCAAGCAAAATTATAAATCAACCAGAATTAAAATGACAAGAACGTTGTAATCTTCGTTATTCTGCAAAAGTATTTAAATTAATAAGTAAACAATACAAAAATTGGGGCTCCTACAAAAGGACAAAAAAATACTGGTACCATTTGGCACAGACTAAAGCTGTGCATTCACTGCTGGGCAATTAATAATGCCAGTATCTTGTAATTTGTTGCCTTATGTGTGAAACAGTTAAAAGGGAACAACCTTTCACAGGCTGAGGCCAATTCAACAGTACAACTTGTAGCAAGTTTTTTTGTTTATACTTTCTGGTTTGCTTTGTATGCTCATTTTTGGGTCATCTATTATAATTTCAAGATACTTTTCCACCCTCATGCCGTCATGCGTAAGTACATAACAGCGTTCATTTATTTGATCGTTACAGCATTTGAATCACTGCAATAGACCAAAGAATTTCTCATCTCTGTTTGCATTCCTGTAGATAGCAAAATCTAACCTAATGTGGACTTGTCGTTTGCCCAACACATGAAATCCACATCCGTGCCAAGTCTGATAACATTTGAAAAGTTAATGAATTAGAACCTGGTCTAGCCAGATTAACCAAAATCCATAATCTGACTAGAACCACAACCTAGCTAATTGAATGGGACATAACCAACTTACGAATACCTGATTGTCCCAAGTCAATTTTCAAGCATAATTGATTCCATATCTGACTCTGGTACGTACCCCACTTATCAGAGACTTGAATCAGCTCGAACCAGAAACAAAAATGACAAAAATCCAAAACAAACAAAAAGAAAGTACCCAAATTCAAACCGATGCAAGACCCGAACCCGAAACAGAAGCAACAAAATCCAATGCCATCTGTTGCTATTTTATATAGGTACATGAACTTGCACAGTACAAGTAATTATTACCTAGTGTCCCTCCATTTCCAGTTGGGATAGCCTAAAATTTGACATATTGAATGGCACAAGTTGACAATTCATCATTTTCACCATAAATAAAGGTAATATATACCCGTTTGAGAACCTTTGATACAGAGAAACATGGGTTTTAACTAAATAATATATCATTCTGTCTCCTCTTCAATCAAACTGTTCAAATAATATAGTAATTTCTTGGATGCCCATTATGTCATGCCATTGCTATTCAACTTGTAGTGGTCTTTACAAGGTCCAAGTGTACCCTTTTCCAGCTCAGTCTACATGACTAGAACCATAGATAAATGTTTTGTCACATGCTCTCCCCATCTCCTGCTACCTATATAAACCCTTCCACACCCCCTTTCTCACAACACATTTCCAAATACTATACACAACAAGAGCTCTTTAAGAGATGGCAAAAAGATCTTTCCTTGTTGTAAGGAAGAAGAAATCCTTCCAATTTTTGGTAAATAGAAAACTCAGGGAGTTGAAGAAGATTGTGCCTGGTCCGCAGGTTGACATGGATATCGATGTGTTGCTTCGCACAACTGCAGAGTACATTTGCTACCTAGAGTTGCAAGTGGTCGTTCTCAGAAAGATTTCATTGCTTTGTGGCATGTGAGCCTATGAGCACATGTATCTATCTGCCCCTGTTTGCCACTTCTTGGTAGTTTATGCTATATGGTTGCATATTCATTATGATTTTTTTTTTTTTTAATTTTCTTATTCTTCTTCGTTTTGGTAGAAGATGGTCTTTCTACAGTTGTAATTAAAAAAAAGAAAGACACAAGGAATTAAGACATTCCTTTTTGTGCTGCTGATGTAGAGGCCAAGTAATCCCAACTATATATGTCATTAGTGTAATCTGTTTTGCATGCTTTGTACTCTAGAAATGAACTAAGCTTAGAATATTGCTCTAAACATTTAGTTAATTTTTGCTAAATTAATGGATGTTTTTTTCCAGTGATGTCAGGTTTGATGCTTTTCAGACTTCGTTTAACATGTGGTGAATTATATAGACTCGCATATAAATAAGTCACCAAATATATAGGCAAATATTAAACAAATGTGATGTGCAAAGGAGAACCTCCAACATCAATATATTTACAAAAAGCCGAAGTTCCAAAAATGAAATATATGATATTAAACATATGAAAAAAAAATAAACTGAAATTAATTTAAATATAGCGTTATCTATCAGTGTGAAATGTCCTGAGAGAAATATCCTGTCAGCACAAGAGATTTGTCAAGCTATTAATTGTTCTTGAGATCTTTTCTTATTTCACAAGGTCTTTATATTATAATATTTACTAGGTATCGTGAAATGATACTATATTGCATAGTATTGATATTTGAATGGAAATAATCAATGTGAGGTAGAATGAGATATGATCCTTTATTGTTTTGAACTCATCATTAGAAGATTGATTTCGGAGAGTTCTGATTTTTGCCTAGTTTTAGAAAACGTTAAGGTTGAATGTTGTCTCTTTATCTGAAATCATGCGCCGCCGTGTTTATCTTGTATTTCATTGTCATAAAAAAATCAATTTATTTTCTATTCTCTGTTTCTCTACTATGAAAGCTATCAAAAAGGACAAACAAGCTAGTTTCTAGTTTCACTAAAATTAACCATTGATGGTAACAACGAAAGCTGTAATTGGGTTATAATACATAAGCTAGAGATTGAAAGTTGAAATACATGGTCCCTACTCCCTAGAGTCTTCAAACTGTGAAAATATGACACGTTTCTTTACTATTTCCTATCTGTCAACACCCCACAATTCACACAAATAGAAAATATGTATATATACACTGATCATGTACAACTGAATTAATCATACGACCTCTAAGGATTATGTCATAAGATTACTCAAAAAGTAAATCAATCCATGTGCCGTAGCCACGTGATAATATGTCCAATGTGGTAAATTATAAAAAAAAAATGGATAGCGCTGCAGCAGATAACAGATCTTGTATTTAAAAGGAGAGTTGCATTATCGCATAATTCAGTAGAAATTATTGGATCATACATCACACGTCAGCTTTAAATATCATTTTCTACATTATGAAATATAAAATTCAATAGAAATTGACAAAAATGTTAAACTACTTCATTAGCATACTTAAGTACGACAGCATAGAAATTTTAATAATAACAAAAACAATGTCTTAGATTGCAAGTTGAAAATTCAAATTCGAGTCTATGAATATTTATAATAAACAAATTTAAACAATTCGTGTCTTAGAACACGAACACTCCACAGAATATATGAATATCACTTCTAGAATATATACTAAAAGTAATATATAATTATATAAAAGATGGGACGACGTTGGGCCAAATTTATCCTTATATAAAATCCGTCAATGATTATATATATTGCCAAAATATTTTGCGTTCATCGAGGAAGTAGTTAGAATATTTCCACCCATGTGCGTACATATAAAAGTTGAATAATTGATATTTCTATCTCTATTTCTTACTTTCTATTATTAAGTACGTAAATATTTAGATTCTATAACGATTTAGATTTTTTATTGAATTTTTAGAAATGATATCAATCATCGGATTAAGTTATTTATCAAATAATATTATTATCTCTATGACCATTTGTGTTGAAGTTCTAATTTTCTCTCAATTTTGATTATTACACAAAATACTGCATAATTTAGAAATATAATTGCTCTACTTTGTTTTCTTTTTTCTTAGATTGCCATCAATTATGAATTTTAACTTAAATTCTGAATGATAATTTTTCTCTCAATTCTGTATTTATTTTACATTAATTATGTATCCATGATTGAAATTCATATTAATTACTAAATTATCTTCATTTTTATATTTTTAAAAGACATCACCGTAGCAACGCATAGATAAAATATCAGTAATTATATATAGAGTGAATATATTATTTTTTAAGCATTTTGAACTAAAATACTTATGATTTAAATTTTAAAAATTTTTACCCTAAATTTCAATTTAAATAATTTTAAAAAATTCTTCATATTATAATTGATATTTTTATTTATCTTTGAAGTCATATTTACAAAATAATTAAAAATAGTAATAAAAGCCTAAAAATTATAAAAGTTTATAATCTAGAAGCTATTAGTATGAAGAATGTTTCGAGCTACTTGGATCGAAATTTCGGCTCAGAAATTTGAAAATTAAACTGTAAGCGTTTCAGCAAGAAATGTTTATGGAAGCACCGTAGTCAGTCTCTCTCTCTATATATATATATATATATATATATATTGTGAGGCTATGGTACTTCGTGAAGTACAAAACCTTCTGTGTTTCACAATCGTATCTCGAATTTAAAAATCTAAACGGCTGATTCAAGCCGTTGAACATGATATTCATATTAAAATATCTTTAGAGGTCAAATTATATATATATATATATATATATATATATATATTTTTAATTTTTTACTTTTTTGGATGAGTACAAAATTTATTGATCTAACGATTTTTGCACCATCCAATACTAGTGATTTTCCGTCCATAAAAAATAGCAAAAATATCAAAAAATATATATATATAACTTGATCTCCAAAGATATTTTAATATAAAGATCATGTTCAATGGCTTGGATCGATCGTTTAGATTTTTAAATTCAAGATATGGATGCTAAGCACAAGAGACACAACCTCACTCTATATATATGCACGGATTATCTCCGTGCTATGGATCATTTTTCCATTCTCAAAGTATGAATGAACAATCCGAACCACTGAAAATGATTTTTATATGAGAATCTATTTGGAAGTCAATTTTTATATTTAAAAAAAAATTAACTATTTATTTAGATAGCTAGAAAATTATTTCTTTTGAATGGTTCATAATAATTAAATTAAGTAATTTTTTAATTATCTAAAAAATAATAAAATAATAAAATTTGGTCCCTAATTAGATTTTTATATGAGAATCATTTTGAGCTGTTTGGATCATCCATTTATAATTTGAGAATGACCCAAAATAATTAAATCAAGTGATTTTATAAATATCTAAAAAATAGTAAAAAAAATATAAAAACTATAAAATTTTGTCTAAACTAGTTTTCCATATCAAAATAACTTTAAGTGGTCGGATCGACCATTTGAGCTTTAAAAATGAAGAAATAATCTATAACACATAGGTTATCTGTGCTACGCATAATTATAAGCTATGTTTTATTAAACGTAATACATAATTATTAACTGTAATTTGTCCACCCAAAATAACTCTATTTTTTTCATTCCACGTACAAAAGTTGAATAATATTTTAACAAATATAAGTTATATTTAATCTTTTAAAAATATAAGTTCAATTTAATATATATGCTAACTTTACAGTTGATAATTGTGTTTTATTTAATAAATATATATTTTATTATCAAATATATAATTAACGTTAATGATTATGTCACCTATTTTCAGCTTCAATTATTTTTGGGTGGACTGTGGACTTCGACTCCTCCATAGTACTCAATAATGTTTTTTTGTGAAATCCGCTCGTGTTACCACCACTGTATTGTTATAAAGTTGATAGCACCACAGTGTTTATCATCGCTTATCTGTTTTAAGACCTATTAGTGACTGCTATTTAAATCCTTGCTAACTACACACGTTGTATGTTATATACAAACTTAGAGCAAAGAAAGAGCATTTTTTTTTTGCTTTATTTCTATGTAAATAAATTTCGAATTCACAAGTTCACAGAAAACTCGATGGAAACCTTCTTCACACCAATGCAAATATTCTGACTATATGTATAATAAAAATGAAACCAAAGTTCTGAAATTAAAAAACCTGCCAGCACATTGTCTCTTTCCAAAATTTTATTGATACAAGGAATCATTGATGTAGGATCACATGTCTAACATAAAGTCTCTTCTGCCATTAAGTATGGATTAAGAAACATATCTTCAAGACCAACTTGAGGTTGCTTCGGTCAGAGAAATCAATCTAAAATCTAGGGAATCTATGTTGCTTCCTGGATATTTAACAAACTATCAGACAAAGAATGAGAGTTAATTAAACACCATACATGTATATATGTAGGCATGAAGCATGGCTGCTTAATAGAGGAAAACAGAGGAAACATTCAATTAGGCACTTCATTTGGAAGCTCCAAATGCAGAATATAAAAATCCACATTATCTTTGGTTTTTTATTTTTTTTTCTTGTCCCTATGTCTTAACGACAAATTAACAAATTAATGGGAGCATTTGAAAAATTATTTTCTTCAATAATTCTGGCAAATTGCAATTGAATCTTTGACGCACAGGAGACCTAGAGGGCAACTCATTATCAACCTTGTTACACTAAAAATAGTTAGACCATCAAACTCTGATGAAAACTTTTGACAAAACTGAACCTAAGTTTGACTCCTTAAACCAATAATTTGATTGAAGTGCTCAATACTCTAAAGGTACAGTTGCTAAGAGGTGCATGCCTTTGTAAGAACACATGGAGCCCATCCATGTGTAGTCATGTGTATCACATAATTTAGGCCTATCCATTTTCCCTTCTTACTAGCTTAGCTTAAGTAGTATGCATGTGGTGTTTTGGCTTGGTGCATGCACTAAACGCAAATGCTTATTACTTTTGCATCATATATGATCATCCTATTTAATTAATTGGTTGAAGCTAATTAGTTTAAAGCATATATTTGTTCATGTGTACCAATGTATAATTTTATATAGCGTAAAATCAATGATGTAATCTACATATTAAATTATGAACTCGTGCTTTGTTTAACTAATAACATGGAGGTTATCTTTGATTGATTGGTCACTCAGCCTTCAATCAAAGATAATTATAGCACACTACATAACATAGAGGTATCTTGTTGTCTATGATTTATGAAGCTGTTTGGATTTAGCACACTACATACATACTTTCTTGAAGACTCCAAGAGAAAATTAAATTTCACAAACAGCTTAAAAAATGAACCGACTGAGCTAGAACTATAACTCCTTTACTTAAAAGCGATAATTATAATTCCTATTGCATTCAATGTCAAAGAAAACTGGCTATAAATAAGATGAAGTGAAGCTAGATTTGGAAAAATGATGAAGTGTCTCTCTGATATTGGTAGTGGGAACAGGGTATCTTCTTAATTTTTAAATTGAAAATGGATTACAGAAAGCTGACCTCGAATTAATTTACAAAAAAAATGTGTATATTCTTCCCAATGTTACTCTGAATTGTACAAAAAAACCTCATTTGCTACATTAATTGTCTGTTAACTATACATGATAATTACAGGGGAAATTTGGCATTACTGTCACGGTAAGGACCATCTGAAAATAGTATGAAATTGAATTTAGTTTAACTCATAGTACATAATATATGGATATAAATAACTAACAGTATATTTGCTACATACAAGAACATTGTTAATTAATCTATTTAAGTAAGGTTTTGAGTTGGATAGAAGTCCTTAGCTGGTGAGTTTATTTTGCATGCATAATGCTTTGGTACCAGAAATGCTTATATGAAACACAACTTGTAATTGGCAGGCAGTATGTTCAAAACAAAATTGTAATTTCATTTAGAGCAAGTTACGCTGAAGGTCTTTGCACTATTATTTATTTCTTATTTTGATCCTTAATGTTTCAGATTTTCTAATTCTTTCCCAGCTTGGTAGAGCTATCTATTAGCTCCAAATTTGTCATCAGAATTAGATTTGCTATAAAAAGATTAGAGGAGACACAACCCTATGAATAAGTTAACTGACATCATGAATACCAGATCATGTCGGCATAGTATGACACATTGGCATCATTCATTAACATGCAAATATCAAGATTATATTTATTCATTGAATGTACCTTTGAAATGATGTTGATATTGCTCCGTCCAAATTTGGTACCAGCCTCAGTATGAGTGACAGATACAAGGGAAAACTTCACGGTTCCGTTATTTACTAATCTTCGCACGGCTTTCTTTTTGAACAGAAGTTTCAAGCCACACATACAAAAAGGAAAGAGAGGAGGTTAGTTTCTGGAGCAGCATGTTCCTTTTAGGCGCAATTCTAAAAGAAAATATTATTCAATTTTAGTTGTTTGAGGTACAAATTTAGACAAACACTTTTTAGAATATATACACATTCAGTTTGAAGGACATTAATATCAGGTGATATATAAATCAAAATCACAACTATAATTGCTTTTTTGGTTTTATTACTAGCTGCATGTGAACTCTGAACAGTCATTTAAATCAATAGCTGCAATATGTCCCAAATTCAGAGGTATATGTACTGGTACAGATGAGCATCAGTTCTATCGATACATGTGCTGGTCTGATAAACGGCATAAAATTAATACAAATAGCCTTCGGAAAATGAATGGCACAACTGGTACACATTGAATTAGATTGATAGTCTTTTGACCAGAAAATGTGATGCTCAGTATTAAATGGATAATCAATATAGAAAATAGATGTGATAATATTCTTCTGCAATATTTCTCATAAATAGATAAGATAATACGCAGAATACAATGTATCAGTGACCATTTAATTTCTATTACTGTACCCCAGTACTGGTACAACAGGCTCGGTTTGACAAATCAAAAGCCAACTAACATGACAATTAATTAACACTTGTGAAACTAATTTGTAGAGTAGTGGAAAATGAACATGCTATAATATAAAATAGTTGGGAGTAATAGCATTCTATATAGTACGGTGGTACCACTATTAAAAAGCGGTACGCACGCGGGCAACGTGTGTAGGTCACGCTTATTCTTCGTCTTTTGTAAACTGCATATGATTGATCTCAATCAATGCATTCTCCAAATTTTCAAAGTTTAACGTGTGCTTCCCTCTTTCTTTTGGTCCCCATAATTTGGCATGTATCAATTAGCTTTGGTTTCATTACCAATCATGTCACCTCACATGTGAAGAAATATCCTACTGGTACTAAAATTAATTACGAGTTCTCAGTAAATTTTTATAAACATAAATTCTCACAGATTAAAATTTATAAAAAATAACAATCCTCAATCGTGTAAATATGTCATATCATCAAAAAATGGGCAATCCGTCTATCAAATTAAAATATATTACTTATGTTATATTTGATTAAAAAAAAGATTGTTTGATTCTGATAAATTTTGCTTTGAACGCACCACAAAATGCTTCCCATCAGATGAGAACAAATGCACTCGATCTTTCACTTTCTTTTTATCGAAGCGCTCTAGCTATCAGTTTCAAATTACAAAAATTCTTTACAATGTTAAATTATATAAAATCCATACATTATTTAATATTTATTGAAAAATTAGTTATTAGTTGTCACTTAAGAGGCCTATTTAATTATTGATTTTTCAGTTGCTATTTCACATGTCTCATAAAAGCTGGTGATATGAATAGATGCGACGTGACATAGTAGTGATGTCCTCTATGTCATACTATCAGACTTGTACAATCCTTAAACTTTTCAATTGAATAAGGATGCTTTTTTTTTCTGTAATCTTCCTGGCTCAAATATTTTTTATACAGATACTTATTCACTAAAAGAAAATGAATGACAATTATAAAAACCGTAAATACTGAAATATTTTAACCCCCCCCCCCCCCCCTCAAACAAGAAAAGAAACATGCATGAATCGCAATGCACAACGACATAAATGTTGTTCTCTTCATGAAATTTGAGCACTAAAGTAATGTTTTAAATGAAGTTTTATTATCAGCATAAACCATAATCATGTACTCACTCGTGCCAAGATAAACATGTTCTAAGTAGTGGGGTTCTAATGCATGTGAAACCATGTGGGTTTGTTTCCACTCTACAATAATAAGTTTTAAGTTCTTTTGATTGAAAAAATGAGTCGAAATCTCAAATTTCATAATTATTCATAAAAATTTCTCACCCAAATTTCGAATTCACCAACCATACAAAAGACCTCCCATGCAAAGAATGTCCCATACAGAGAATGTCTACAGAAAATGTTGTCTTTTATCAGATCAAAAGACTAATTCTCCACACTACAATATTAAGTTTACATTCCATTTCAGAACTAGCTTACAATCTCATATTTACCTAAAACTGACCCACAATTGGGTTCGTTAGATAATTTCAACTCAAAAGGGCACATAAATGGTGTGATATTGTAAAGCCTGAATTTGACATTGATCAAAATTGAAAGCACATAAATCAGAGCGTCTTTAAAGTGATAAATTGCAGCCCATGGGCCACGAAGAAACATGACAATCTCTTAAAATCTTAATTTAAGCCTGAAATTTCAAATGCTTCCCTCAAACAAGTAAAAACCAAATATGCACCAAAGAACAAAAATTCAAAATTCCAGAGATATATCTGGCTTTTTCGTTGAATACGTAGGTTGAAACAATTGAAAACCATACATTATTAAAAAGTAAAAACTAAGGACCAACTTAGGAGATATAGATACAGACTTTTTACACAAATACCCGTGTCTTCATAATAATATAATTATCTAATTTACAACAACACAGAAATTGAGCACAAAAGAGAAGAAAATATAATGCATTCTACCATCTGCCGCTGTACTTGAGCACTGGAAATTGACTCCCTAATCTGCACACAATCAAACGAGATATAATGCATTTATTTTGTTCTATGCTTTTATCAGATAATACTCAAACTGTGGCCTGCTTTTATTCTTTTTTTTTCTTCTCCAGTATAAGGTAAAACCTGAAGGCCCAAAAATCGACAAAACATTATATTGAGGAAGTAATAAATACAACGTTCTTCTTCTTAAGTTTGGAAATGAGAAATCTCAAATATGGTACCTGGAACGAAACGTCAGGTTGAGATTAATTATTCCACAAATTCTTCATAGAGAATTCTTTTAGCTGACCATTTTGCACCGATTTTATGCAAGGCTTCTGAAAAAAAAAAGCCACATATATAAGAAAATAAAAAATTCAAGAGGAACTAGTACCAAATGCATGCTGATAGAAAGACACAAAAAAAGCAAGAACTTACAAACTGGTACCAGTATCAGTAAAGCATGCAAACCTGTATTTAAATGCGAGCTAGGTGTGTCATCTGCTCTTGGAGCGGATGAAGTCGAACACCCGCCGGCGGTTGCTTCCTCTACAAGCGGAGCATACATGTACGTATCCGATACAAGGTACTTTGCTACAGCCTTTGCATAGCTGCGTAAGCCCTTTTTCGGTCGCCGCTTTGAAACCTTCTTCTTCCTTGCTCCAGTTGGAACTCCATTGTTGATCTTTCCTGACATTTTCTTTTATTTCTTTCTGGTACTTCTAGGGTTCAATTCTCCTATAATTGATTGAACCGATGAACTTATTTGTTTGTTCGGTTGGCCTATTTTAAGCTTCCTCATCTTTCAATGCAAAGTGGCTGACACGTGGTGAACCGATGATACTAGGCGACTTTTTGGAGTGACACGTAGAACAGTTGCTTTACCAAATCCTCTGCAATTATTCACCTAGAATAAGACGAATTCTTCTTTCTTCTAGAATAAACAGTGAGAACAGATTTTAGTAACCAGACCAGGCCCATTTGTTGGATTTCTAGGCCTTAATTAAATTGCAACAGCTTCTGCACAAGTTCTCCTTCAACGAGTTTCCATCATCCGATTGTTCTTTTTGTGTGTGTGTGTTTTCAGCTTTTGGGCTGAATTTCTTCTCCATTGTTCTATGCATTTTTTTCTTGCACGGAGAGAAAATTACAAATGTTAGCTACTTGACACGTGAAGTATTGGGAGGGTACGAGTAATTAAAGTGTAGAATGTTATGTTATTGATGAACTTCCCCAGGAAAACAAGAAAAGTAAAGAAATAATTCGATAATGGATAAACAATTTTGAGCATATTCTGGTAGACCTCCTCATTGTTGCTTCAAGCCATTGACAGTTAATAAATTGGTCAAAAGTGTTTTCAAGAAAGTGATACTAGTATTCATATTTTGAGAATATGCACAATCTGACTGTCAGATGAATTATCAGACACTACTAGCAAGGTCTCTGTTGTGCACTGCTCAGTCCTGGTCTGGGTTTACCTTGTCAGTACAGTTTACTGCTGCTCCATCAAAGATTAGTTGAACAGTCGATAAACACAGGTACAATATCCATTACAACCAGCAGCCACTAGGAACGCAGTTTTTCCTCTCAAAACAAAATTAGTAATTAAAGCAACAAAATATACGGTTCCGTGCATAATTTCAAAAATTATAATATAATCCTTCTATATTGTAAAATTTTTCAATTCTACTTTTTCATTGATTTTATAGCTAATGTTTACCTTTTTTATGTTCACGTATCAAAATCTTTAGTTTTACTATTGTAAAACACTCATATAAGCGTTTATTTCTACGACTACCAAATCCAGTCCTCAATTAGGATCAACATTTACCAAGTGAAAATCAATCGCATAGTACTACTTTCATTGCTTATTACATACAAAAACACATCCAACCTACTGTCAGTGCATTACCACATGCTTTCTTATTCTCCAAAACAACGCAACTAATCTAAGAACAAGATGCAATCTTTGCAAAATTCCAAGGTCTGAGTGCAAAACATGACATCTTACAACAAAGCAAGTAAAAAACATGATCTTCTCCACCTTGTCACATGTTATTTTCATTCTAGGATACGACGTATGCAAACTGATCTACCAATAGCTTCAGAACAAGAGCTTCTCTTGTAAAAAAAAAACTCTGTTTAAGAAACTAACAATCAAATTGTAGAGGTACCAAGCTAACATTTTCTCTCGTTAGCAAGCAACACACGAGAGCGGTATTCCCCCAGAGCCCATATTGGAAATATGTTGCGATATTGTGAGTAGGTAATCATGCAGTTTCGGTTGAACACCCCCATTATCTCCTAAAATTCATACAAACATTAGAGCAATTGTCCAGTCAGATCATAGCAGTGGCATGACAAAAAAACAATTAAGTAGAAGACCACAGCAAACAGAATTATCTTCATTATTAAACTAGGAGAAGAGAGGATACTTGTTGAGGGAACTCGCCATTCTCCATTTGTAAGTTAATCAAAACTTTAGCTGCTTTGTGCAAAGGCCTTGGGTCTTTATTGGCCTAGTCCACAAATACAGACAAAAATATGGGTTAATAATTAATGGCATAAAAACCGCCAGACAGACAACATAAATGCTTGCATTATCATGAATAATTATGAATGGCATAAGAAGCTTGTGGGACTGGAACCCTCCTAAAGTTATTAAAAGGAAAGTAAAGAGATAATGAAAGTAGCGTCAATTTGTATACACAAAGACAAAATAATTACCTGGCCAGCATCAATAAGAGCTAGCATAGCCCATCCAGTGTTCACTGCATGAGGCTTGTTCCCTTCCAGATTTGTATACACCTTTTTCAATCACAAGCAACAAATTATTAGGTGGTAGATCATTAGCCGCTATGATTATCTCCTTGATCAAGTTTGGATGGATTGATTAGGTTTCTCGTGAGTTCCAAAGTACTACAAGAAGTTGCAAGATGTCTTGAGCCAGATATTTATGTCAGTACATCACCAATACCATGGTGGCCTGGTCATTGCCACAGTTAACTAAAATATTGTATTAAGAAAAGTTCATTATGTTTTTTTCTGTTATTGCAATTTATTTCCTGCTGCTTGTCATATTGGTTGGTACCTACCCCTCTTTATCTAGTCAATGATGGATGATACTTAGGCTAGCACTGAACCCTCTTTATCTAGTCACATCGGCTGAGAAATCTTTTAGTAGGCTTTGGTCAAGGATGTTGGCTGAGACTGTGGGTTACTGATGTTTGTGCTGTTGTTGTTCCAGTATCTTTACTGGTACAAAGTGTCTAGGAGGGTGCTTTCGTACTCTGATTGTAATATTTTTTACATTGTTTTGATAAGATGAAAATGATAGTACCTCGTACCATAATTTTCAAAAAAAAATTCCAATCAACACTTAATTCAATCCTCCGTCACACATACACACACACACACACAGATATTACATTTTTTTTAAGAAACAGATATTACATTTGCTAGTTCATACCACATACAAGTAGAAATATGAAGACAGTAGTTGAATAATTTTGTGAAATGCATGTGCTAATACCTTATCTTGGCATGACAGGTAGCTCTCACCCCAACCACCAGAAGGTAATTCCTTCGAGAGCAAAAACTCACATGCTTTTCTTATTGAAGCACTGTTCTCGTATGTCTTTCCAGCCGCTATTAAACCCTTAACTCCAAACCATATCCCATACGTGAAACAAACTGCCCACGAACCATACCTGTTGCTCAAACAAACAAGTGACTTAGGAAATAGAGAAGAAATTATTATAGTATGTGACAGACTTCTTCCGGTGAAATTAAATGGGGATGGAATATAGGGTACAGACCATGAACCATCAGGTTGTTGAATAGATTCGATATAGTCAACAGCTTTTCTGATGCAAGTATCTACATCTTCCTTACGGTGACCTGGGTATAACTTTCTAAATGCAGTCAGAGCCTGTATTGCAGCTGATGTGCATTCAACATATCTGTCAATGCAATTTTACATGTGCTCAATTTCATTGCATTTTGACCAGTTTTTTTTTATATATAATATTTATAATAATTATATATTTATATTATTAATAATAAGAATGATGAAATCGAAATTTTAAAAATACGAATGGCAGCGCGCACACGCCATGGCGCGTGCAAAAAGACGCCATCGCGCAAGGCGTCGTCTTTACTTTTTTTTTTTTTTTTTACTTTTCAGTGTTTTTTAAAAAAAATAAAAAAACTGAAAGACGCCAGTGGGAGTGGCGTTTTCCCAATGGCGTCAACAACAACAACAAAGCCTTTAATCCCAAATAAATTAGGGTAGGCTAAAATAAAACCCAATCGGAAAACATAAGATCAAAGATCTCAAATATCGTTGATAATAATGAATATGATGGAAGAAAAAGAAAATAAATAAATAAAATAATAATAATAATAATAATAAAAATAAAGATGATAATGATAATGATAATGATAATATGCTAATAATAGTAGCAATAATAACAATAATAATAATAGTACAATAAACCTCTATTATAAAATCTATTTCTAAATCCTAAAATTCTATTTTAAAACCTAATTCTAAATTCTAAATCCTAAAATCCTATCTAAACCTCTATTTCTGAAATCTATTTCTAAATTCCAAATCCTAAAATCCTAAAAAATCTAAGAATATGAAGTCTATAACTCTATTATTAGACTTTAACTCCTAAATCATGGTTCAGGTACATGAATCGCTATCTTTCACGCACTCCTATTCAAAACAAGCTCTTTAGATATATTTCATTCCTTCAAATCTCTTTTTATTGCTTCCTCTCATGTCAATCTCGGTCGACCTCTTCCTCTTCTTGTATTTTCAGGACTTAAATTACCATTGCGTCCTGATGCTTCAGGAGGCCTTCGTTGGATATGACCAAACCATCGCAAACGATGTTGGACTAGCTTCTCTTAATTGGTGCTACCCCAAGTTTGTCTCTAATATCATCATTTCTGATTCGATCTTTCCTTGTGTGGCCACATATCCAACGCAACATCCACATTTCACTACACTCATCTTCCGGATGTGTTGTTCTTTTGTAGCCCAACATTCTCGCGCCATACAACATCGCGGTCTAATCACCGTCCCGTAGAACTTGCATTTTAGTTTGTTTGGGACATTCTTGTCACAAAGAACACCGATGATGCTTGTCTCCATTTTACCCATCCAAATTTCTTATTCTATAACTAACATCTTCATCGATCTCTCCTTCACTCTACAACATCGATCCCAAATACCGAAATGTGTCATTCATGGGTACTACTCGTCTATCCAAACTAACATCTCCGTCATCTAAGTTTTCCTCGCTGAACTGACACCTCATATATTCAATTTTTGTCCTACTAAGTCTAAAACTTTTTGATTCTAAAGTTTGTCTCCACGACTCTAGTTTCTGATTGACTCCAATTCTGCTCTCGTCAATCAGCACCACATCATCAACAAAGAGCATACACCAAGGAATATCTTCTTGTATGTCCTTTGTATCTCATCCATCACTAAGGTGAAAATATATGGACTCAATGCGATCTTTGATGTAATCCTATCTTAATAGGAAATGTATCGGACTCGCCGTCACATGCTCTGACACAAGTCACAGTATTTGTATACATATCCTTAATAAGGATAACGTACTTTGTTAGGACTAGTTTCCTTTTGAGCGCCCACCACATTATATTTCTCGAAATTTTATCATACGCTTTCTCTAAATCAATAAATATCATATGTAGGTCCTTCTGTTCTCGATGTCTCTCCATAAGTTGTCTTATCAAGAAAATTGTCTCCATAGTGGACCTCCCAGGAATAAAATCAAACTGATTTTTAGAGACAGTTGTCAGTTTTCTTAAACGGTGCTCGATCACTCTCTCTCAAAGCTTCATGGTATGACTCATGAGCTTAATTCCTCTGTAATTAGTACAACTTTGAATATCTCTTTATTCTTGAAGATTGGTACTAATATACTTCTTCTCCACTCATCAGGCATCTTATTTGACCGAAAAATGGTATTAAATAGTTTAGTGAACCACATTATTGCTATATCTCCAAGACATCTCCATACCTCAATCGGGATGTCATCCGGTCCTAACGTCTTACCTGTTTTCATCTTTTTTAAAGCTTCTTTCACCTCAGACTCTTGAATTCTCCGAACAAATCGCCTTTATTGGTGTCAATTGAGTCGTCCAACTCGATCGCGGTTTTCTCACTCTCGTCGTTGAATAGCTTGTCGAAGTATGCTCTCCATCCGTTCTTAATCTCCTCATCTTTCACCAAAAGTCTATCCGACCTCATCCTTAATACATTTAATTGGTGGTGGAAGTCTCTTGTATTCCTTTCTCGAAGTTTAGCCATCTTATAGACATCATTTTCGCGCTCTTTCATATCTAATTTCCGATACAACTCCGTGTATGCCTGACCCCTTGCTTCGCTCACAGCTTTTTTTGCGTTTCTTCTAGCTTCTTTGTACTTCTGTATATTTTCATCACTCTTGTTGTGATGTAAACGTTTGTAACATTATTTCTTCTCATTGATAGCCTTTTGTACTTCATCATTCCACCACCAAGTGTCTTTAGGTTCACGTTTATTTCCTCTAGTTACTCCAAACACCTCTATAGCCACATTTCGAATGTGAGTCGCCATCTTCTTCCACATATTATCCACATCCTCACCTTCGTTCCACGATCCTTCTGCAATAACTCTATTTTTAAACACCTGAGAAACGTCCCCTTTGAGCTTCCACCACCTCGTTCTCGTTATTTTCATGCCTCTATCTCGCCGAACGCATACCTGAAAATAAAAATCAGCCACCAAAAGTTTGTGTTGTGTGACAAAACACTCGCTGTATAACCTTACAATCCATGCGCTTGGTCTCTCATCCCTTCTAGTCGGGACAAAATCGATCCGGCTCGAGTGTTGGCCACCGCTTGAAAGTAATTAAATGCGATTTTTCTTTCTAAAGAAGGTGTTCGCTACCACGAGGTCATAAGCTATAACGAAGTTCAAGATGTCTTCTCCCTCTTGATTTTGTTCGCCATATCCAAAACCCCCATGTACCCTCTCAAACCCCCTCTAACTATGCCAACATGACCATTAAGATCACCTCCAATGAAGAGTTTTTCACTGCTAGACACTCCTCTAACCATGTCCTCTAAGTCTTCCCAGAATCGTCTCTTGACATCATCGCTCAAACCTACTTGTAGGGCATACGCACTGATGACGTTCAAGACCAAATCTCCAAAAATCAATTTGATCATGATGATCCTGTCCCCTTGTCTCCTAACTGCGACAACTCCATTCTTGAGGCTCTTATCAATTAAGATGCCTACACCTTTTCTACTTCGTTCTTTTCCCGTGTACCACAATTTAAAGCATGTATTCTCCACCTCCTTAGCCTTCTGATCCGTCCATTTAGTCTCCTGAACACATAAGATATTAACGCGTCTCCTAATCACAGTATCAACTAACTCTCTTAGCTTACCTGTTAAGGACCCTACATTCCAACTACCTAAACGAATCATACTTTCCCCGACTAGCTTCCTTACCCTCGCACTCGTCGAGTCAAGTGTGAAAACACTTGTTCATTTGACACTATATTCGGCGCCGATGCACAACGCGTCACTAAGGTGATGACGATCCGCCCTCGCTCACTTGTCACCATATTCGGTTCCAATATGGTGCGCCACTAAGCGGTGACGACCAGCCCTTGTTCTCTTATCATCATATCCGGTTCCAATCGCGCGTCGCTAAGAAGGTGACGCCCAACGAAAATCGACTGGGTTTCATTTCCATAAAGATTGGCTGTTTTAGTGCAGGGCTCGCCACACCCACCGCAACCCTCCTCCTTTATTCTGGCTTGGGACAGACTATGCAAAAACTAGTCCCACTGGCATCAACAAAAGGAAAAACGCACCGCGCCAGCAAGAAAAGGAAAGCCAGACTTAAAGTGCAAACGCGCCACTCCCAGTGGCGCGCTGCCATTCGTATTTTTAAATTTTCGATTTGATTACTCTTATTATTAATAATATAATTATTATAAATATTATATATAAAAAAACTGCATTTTGACTAAAGACTGTATAATTAATGAAGATTGTTGCTAAAAGGAGGTGATGAAGATTGTTGCTCTTACGGGTAATCTATGACAATGTCCCCAAATGTCTCTGCAGGATTTATCAGCTGTATTTTTCAGTAAAGAAAGTGTAAGTATAGTTCCCAGAATTATTCAGAATATATTTGAAAAAGAAGACTTGTCATACGGCAATAATTAATAAATTTTAGGATAATAGATAGCAGTCAGTATACGAAGCTATCAGAGACAGAATCATAAGCCAACTAGACTATATATTCCAGTCAGTCAGACAATTCAAACCTAATGCACCAAGCCGAGTGCTCAAAATTTGAATTGCTTCACAAATGATCTAGCATCATCAAACTCCTTATTTGAAGAATAATAAAAAAGATATGAGGTCCACATGCAGCAATGCTAACCTCCATCCATGCATAAGATCTTGTGAGTTCATAGGTTGCAAAACCACCATTCTCATTCTACATGGAAAATAAAAGCAATAAAAACACCCAGAATTAAAACAGTCTAGTAGCATGAAGTAGTTCCTTAACAGTGAAATAAACATACCATCAGTGATAAAATAACATTGACAGCATCATACAGCCTATTTGCTTCAATTGGCTCACCCACCATCCCTTGAGGTGTCTTTGACAGTAGTAATGCAGCCTGAACAAGAGAAAACAAATCAGCATGATCCAAGTAGTCAGTCATATCTGAAATTTCTGAGAAAAGAAAAATACTTCTTTCCATGTAAATCAACAGGTACCTTCAGTCCTTCAGCAGTACAATCAGAAATAGGCCAGCCATGATCTGCTGTAGAGAACGGCCAAGCTCCTTTAGATATGTGACGGTACCAGTAATTAAGATCCCCTGGACAATTCTCAAGTACCTTTTATTAACAAAATTTATGTTATTACAAATACTTCTTTGTATTTGAACAACAAAAATGTCATAAAAATTGCTGCACAAGTTATGGATACCTGGCTATATTTGATGTAGTCATGGGCCTTGTAAAGGGTAGGTGCATACTCTTCAACCAGACCCGTAGCGTAAATTGCTTGAACAGTAAATGCAGTGTCCCACAGTTGACTCCCATTGTAGCCTTGCATTTTCATGCCATCTTCAGCAACCCACAGATAGTCATAGATTCTGGGAATGTGGAGCTTAAATGCCTCTGAGCTTGGATCCTCAATCCAGCAGCACAGCATATTCAGCACCTTACCAAATCAAAACCTAGCTTTAGCATTTACAAGCACTCATCTATCTGCAATGTAATTTGGTAAGCACAAAGGAAACAAAGAAGAATACCTTATTAACAGGACCAATGCAAATGTAACGAGTGTTTTCATCTTCATAATGGATATGCTGGATAGCAGTACTAAGAGCCTTCTCTCTCAGCTTGTTACCAGGCCAGTGCAACAGAAGAGGCTCTACAAATTTGTGAAGTGTGGCCCACAGTACATCTTGTATCATTGGGTGAGGGTAGTACAAATCTTCCTACATATGACAAAAATAAACTTGCTGTTCATTTAAATCAAAATTAGGGGGACTGCTTGGCAACTATTTTAAGCAGACTCCAAGCTAAAAACAACATAACGGGAAGAAATCAAAATGAACAGACCTTGGCACACTCGTTGCGAGCCTTGTTCCAATCAATGCTGTCATATGGAATCAAGTATAGTTCCTTTCTTAGTTCCAATACCAGCGGTGTGATTTTACCAACAAACCTCTTTCCGTATATGTAAGACATTGGCAAATAAACCATCCGACAGTGACACCACATCCTTCCTGTAAATTTTACATTCAAATGAATAGGCGTCTTTTTTTCTGGAAAAAACCAAGAGCAAGCATATCCCTAGTATTTTTTTTTCAGGGTTACCAGGATGAATGGGGAGAATGTATGGAAGTAGCCATATCTCAGGCGGTAGAGGATTATTCCCAGACCAGTCAAACACTCCAAGTACCTGAAAGCATTAAGCTTACCGGTGAAGAACAGAACTTACCTGGTACGGAATATATACTAAAATGAAAAATGTTAAAAAGACAGAATTTTGCACTAACAGAGAGCCACATTTTGCCCCATGAAGTGATAGCAGTAGCAGTGCCACGGCTTAATATCCAATTCCTTGCTTTCTCCATGGAGCCATCTCCAGCAGTGGGGCCTTCACCCAGCAACCTGAGGGTGACATATGTGAGCACAGAACCGAACATGGTACTGTGGCCCTCGATGTGCAATCCCCAGCCCCCATCTTCGTTCTGTGATTTTATTCAGTTGAGAGAGTTAATAGGTTGCAGTTGGTGAGATAGAGATGAAGAGAAGAGAATGTACCTGATGGTTGTAGAGATAGCGGCGAATCTCCTTTTGATGCTCTGGTGAGAGAACAGTATTCAATGCGCCAGTGACATACAAACATATGATCTGTTGGAAGAATTAATCATAGTTAGTTGAGCGAGGGAAGGATGAAGGAGGTGAGAAAGGAGGAAAGTTAAGTAAGAAGCACAAACCAGGCCAGGCATGAGAAACATGGGGCCTCCGTAGTCGCCGGGCCAGTGGCCGTCATGGGCTTGAAAGGTGGAATAGCGAGTGATAGCCCTGCGTAGAGAGGTTAGCACATCATGCTCTGTAAGTTGATCATGGTCTGCGAGTTGTAGGGAGGGAATGTCCAGTTGAAGGGGATTGAGTCTTGCAAACTGCATGCACAAGATAATAAATTATATTTGGGAAATTTGTCACTATGCCACTCTGAAACTTCAAAATTGTCAAAATGCTACTCCAAAATTTATTGTTGCTCTAATGCCACTCCAAAACCATTTTAATTGCAAAATGCCACCAATAATTGATATTTCCAATATCATTGTCTGAGTTGTCTGAGTGGGTGGAAGTGCATCGATTGCCCAGCCTGGAGTCTCTGGTTGCAATTGGAAAGATTTTATTAGTATATCCGTTAAAAATTTATGATATTTTATAGTGTATTTATGAAGATTTTATTATTTTAGCCCCCCAAAATTTTTTTTTTTAAATACAGTGTGTAAAGAGTATACAAATTATTTTGCCCCCCCCCCCCCGACTTCGGGTTCAAGCTCCGCCACTGGTCCCCTCTGTTGCTGCACTGGTGAAGTAGTGATCAAGGCCCTGAAGGAGCCAGAGACAGGAAAAAAAAAACCCAACAACATTAAGCACGACAAAAGCATCTCACTTGATGATGTCATCGAGATTGCACGAATTTAAGCGTGCGCGTTCTATTGCTAAGGACCTTGCAGGTACTGTCAAGGAAATCCTTGGTACTTGTGTCTCAGTCGGTTGCGCTGTCATGGAAAGGATCTCCAAACTGAGATCTCTGATAGTGAGGTTGATATACCTTCTGCCGACGGGTGAGCTTCTCCTAAGAATTAAAGCTCGAATCTTTCTCCTAAGAAGAAGAAATAATCGATTGGGGGTATGTGGCCATGTAGGTTGGAGAGTAGGCCTACCTGAAGGCGCATGAGGAGGTCGGCGCTGTGCTTGAGTTGGAATCGGTGGGCACGAAAGACCTGGCGAGCGCTCTCCACCTCGGCCCTCTCCTCGGGCGAGCCAGCGTCGGGATCGAACTCCCAGAGCTGCCTGCCCACGTGGCCGTTGGTGGATCGCAGCCAAGTACTGCCGCCCTCCCCCTCCGCCACCTTCAGCCTCCACATTGCGCTGCGCTTCTCTACTTCGCTTCGCTCGACTAGAATGTGTCGATTCTTAAGAGTCCTTCGATATAATGAAATTGTCAAATGTCAATTTCGTAATTAATTTTTTAAAAGTTCTTCACTTTCTTAAGAGTTCTTCACCGACGTGTATTGTCAAATGAATTGTCAAATTTAGATAATTGTCTAATTTTGTCTAGTCTCTGCATCTCTGAAATTCAAATGATAACTGTCAAATAAGATTTCACAATCAATTTAATAATAGAATGTGAATACTCTAATAAGGCTAACTTATCTTCGCGTCGGGGGCGGGTAGCCTCTGCGTAGATTTGCTGGGATCTGAACGGTTATATAAAAGTCTAATTACAAATTTTTGATGCAGAAAAATATTTATTATTATTAAATTAAAACAGTTGATAAAAAATAGGACGATATAAAATATACGAACTACATGGCTTCGAAGCGAGCTCTCTGAAGGGTACCGATTCCGCGTCGGGAGTATCGATCGATCGACTCGACTCGACTTCAGCTAGGTCCCCACATAGTGTTTTACAAACGGTCTGGTCCGGTTCAAACCCCGGCGGTTCATAGATCGGGACGGTCTACGGTCCACGGTCCCGCACAGTCCATACGAGACGATCCTAGACGGTCCAAACACGTCCCACCGTTGGCCCCGGGGGCCGAAGCCCTACGGATCGGCATGGTCCGGTCCGATCTATTTTTTTTTTACAAATTCAAAAAATTATGAAATTTGAAAAATAAATTTATG
Organism: Schoenoplectus tabernaemontani; assembly: GCA_037127355.1. Taxonomy (NCBI): domain Eukaryota; kingdom Viridiplantae; phylum Streptophyta; class Magnoliopsida; order Poales; family Cyperaceae; genus Schoenoplectus; species Schoenoplectus tabernaemontani. Next base: position 26,335,568 of record CM073750.1, read on the forward strand.
ATATTTTGTAAATAATAATTTTCATTGAATTAATTTTATATTTTTAATTATTTAAAAATCGAATAATACTCAAAAATTATAAAAAAAATAGTCCGGGTCACGGTCCACAAATCGGCATTGGACGAGTCTATACGGTCCGGTTTTAGATGAAAGGATGACTGACCCACCGTTGGACCGGATCGTGGTAGGGCACGGGACGGACACGGATTTAATCACAGTCATGAATCAATCCGGAACAGATTAAACCGAACGGTCCATTTCAGAACTCTATCCCACATGCGGTCGGCTATATTAGTAGAGTTCACTCTAGAGGATATTAATAAATGAGCCAAAAAAAACACTAGACAGTAGTTTTCTATTCGTCAATTGAATTTCATATGAACTCTTTCTTGTACTTTTACTTGGATGGCTGTTAAATCCTACTCCTACCTAGTTCATTAAATACTCCACAGTCCACACTCGAATTCATATATTCTATTGTGCTACACTGTGCAGGGCGGTACGTAGATCATTAGATTTTCTCATAATTCGAATCAGTACAGATCTCAAAATGATCCAACGATCTACGTGTTGTACTGTACGGTGCTGCACAACAGAGAAACATGACTCGTCCACACTCCCCTGCACCACATGACATACCGATATATCATACAACCGAGGACGAGGGGTGTTATAGGCAGAGTCAAATTGATTTGAATAGTCACTATTTTATTAATATATAAATTTATTTCTAACTTATCATATTTTTTTGTGTTTCTGTCAGGTTTTATTTATATATAAAAATTTCAAATGACTGAATTTTTTTTTTCTGTTCAACAAGGTACTGTTCAGTCCAACTCAGCAAATATGATGGAATGAAGAATTGAAATTTGACATTAAAAAATTTTAAAGAATAAAGTCGATTTAAATTTAAGTATTCAATACACTTTTTATTATAAAATTGATCGTTTGAAAACATGATTTATAAATCTATAACATAGATATGAAAAATTCGAAAATTCATTTGTACTCAAATAAAATTAATAGTTTATCAAACCATACAAAATTAATGTCTTAATGTATAGTGTTGATGCACTCAAAACATTAAATCACATGAAATTTTTTTAAATTGAAACTGAAATAAACTAAAATTATATTGTACTAAAAAAATCAAAATTATAAATATCATTTAAATCAATGCAAGCATGAATGCCTTCTTCATTGATTATGGCATGAGATATTGTCTCCATCACGCACTTCACTATTTTGACCATTAAATCTAGATGAATAATGTTGTAGTGCAGTTTCAATAATTTCAAATTGTGAAGGATCCCATTTAGTAGAACTTAAACTTTTTAGTTTGATTGATGAGCTCAGCTATCTTTTGCCGAGTAAATTCTTTCTTATCCATAGGTCACTCTTGATACTTGTAAAAATCTTCTAGCAGTTTTGTTATTTTGTCATCATCATCATTCATTGTAATTTGTACACTTACTTCTTTACTATCAATCCTCCAACGTGGGTGCACTTGATCCAATGATATAATCATATTTTTTTTTCAATTTCTCATTCGGTGTGCGCATGAAAGACCCATTATGACCATAAATTGTCCTGTCCAAATAGAGCTCATATTGCCAGATTTTGTCTTTTCATATTGTTTGTGTATTTCATAATATACAAATAATGAAACACGAAATATAAAATTTTTGAAAAGAGAAATGTTACAATTAAGTGGTGCTTAGTCTTCTCACTTGCAAGACATACCTTTCAAATTGAATAACAAAATAAAATTTAAGTCAGTAATTGTTAAGGCACTTAGATGAATTTAATTAAACTAAATAATTTAAGAACACTTAGTTTTTAATTTAAAATTAAAATTAAAAATATAAATGAACTGAACTATATATATCAACCGAATAATCATTTCTTTATAAAAAAGAACAAAGGTATTCAACTGGTTTTTGCCTTTTCCCACATATTATTGAAGAAGAGATGAGAAGCGGATGGAGAATTAAACACGAACTCATCTAAAAGAAAGTGTCACCAAACATATTTAGGGAAATATAGTCCAAAATCTCATCTGTTCTCGTGGGTTAAAGTGTTGTTAAACAAATGTGTATGCCAGGGGGCCCCACAGTGTCAAGAAATATACACAAATTTTACGTATTGAAATGCGCTAGAGAATCTAGTTCATGATTGTAACGATGTGGTTCCGATGGGAGAAAACTTGTTGTTCTTTCATGATGCGAATAGAACGTTGCTCTTTAAATCGGGCAATCAGGAAAATACTAAAAACTAGATGCACGAATCTTGAAAAAGATAAAATCGAATCGTACCAGTATTATTTGGAAGAGCAGGATCCGCCTTGTGTGGTCGAAGAGCAGCAGTTTTGATAAGGCCTTTGTTTCGTAGACATCAGTCATCTCTTTGTTCTTCTAGGGTAATTTTGGAAGAGTGATAGAATAGTGTAGTTTTAGAAGAGCGGTATTTTTGATTATTCGGAAGAGCGAAAATATCGTTTGGGAGTTGTTAATCAGAATAGTTAAAATATGGATAATTATGATACTAACAATGATGATGATGATAATAATAGTAAAATAATAATAATAATAATATAGTAAAAATAAAATAATGATCATAATAATAATATAATAATAAAAAATTATAATTATAATCATAATAATATAATAATAAATCATCATAATTTCAATAATATAATCATAATATAATAATACAATACAACATAATCAAATAATAATAAAATAATAATCATAATCATGATAATAATAATCATAGTCGTAATCATAATAATAAAATAATATAATAAGAAAAAATATAATCATAATCATAAAATAATAATAATAAATAATTATAATCATAATCATAATATAATAATAAAAATAATAAATAATTGTAATCATAATAATATAAATATAATATAATCATAGCTATAATCATAATATAATAATATAATATAATATAATAATAATAAAATAATAATAGTAAGTAATAATAATCATAGTCATAGTCATAATCATAATAATAATATAATAATAATATTAAATAATCATAATAATATAATACTAAAATCATAATTATTATAATGTAATAATGATGAATAATAATAATAAATAAATAAACAATCATTATAATATTAATATAATAATAATATAATAATATAATACAACATAATCAAATAATAATCGTTATTCCGATGAGAGCTAATTCGGTATACCACCTATAATTTGATATACCGGATTAGCATTCTTCTACTTAATCTAAAATTCGTTTGACAAATTAATTCGTCGGAATAATTATTCTATTATAACTTTTTGTTATTCCACCAAGTGCCAAACAAACCCTCCTGATTTGTTGTTCTACTGGTCCAAGGCCCATTCGTTGTAACTTGTAATGAGGCTGTTAATTGTTGGATGCACGATTTCTCTCTTTGTAGGCTATCCCATGCACTCGTTTGGACCTTTTTAGGCTCGACTTTCTTGAACTGCCTCCACTCCCAAATAAAATTAAGGCACGTTTGACATGTTAGAACATGTTCACGTTTAAAAATCAAGTTTTTAAAAAATATTTCAGAGCTTTTAATTGTAAGGCAATAGTTTTAAGTTAAAATAATTCAAAAAATATATTTAATAGCATTTAATTGTTGTAACTGTTAAAACAAAGTTTTCTAAAAGCTTAGTAGAAACTGAATTTATTTATCACATTTGAATGTGTTTTCATATGAAATTCAAAATCCTTCATCCCCAACAACTTTAATTTATTTATGTTGAAATTTCAAATTAGTGAGATGTCATTTTTTTTGCAATAGCTTGAATGGTGTCACCAGGAACAAATTATAAAAAACTGATATGACATTTTTAATTAAGCAAGATTGTTAAATTAGCAAATGCTCTTATCTTAAGTGTCACATCAAAATTAGCAACCCAATTTCTGAATGGAATTAGTCAATTATATGCTCTTAGAATGTAGAAAAATAATGAAGTAAAATAACGTTATTTTTTCAAAAGAAAATAATGCTTAGATGATTACAGATTCTTAAATAGTTAAATGCTTGGGTTATGATTTTTTTTAATTCAAAAGAAAAGGCCTGTGATTGGGTGATTGGCTATATTGTAACTTTGTAAGGGTTTGGCTCCTCTTCAAATTCATATTTTAAGGTGGCTGGAACTTCCTGCCCACATATGGGCAATGATCCAGTTCCCTTTTTAATATTTTTTTTTACAATTTATTTTGATAATTTCCATTTGCGCCAAATGCAATTCCCCAGCTTGTTCAAAAATTTTCAGGAAATTTAATTAGAAATATCTTGTACTTGTATTTATTAATGAAGAGTTTTGCTGGGTGGATACATTATGACTTTTTAGTTGCTTTGAATTCCTGTGCTGTACCTATAATGACATTGCCACAAGCTGCACCGACCAAAAAAAGGGTTTTATTGTTTCATGTATTATTAATTTATTATTTTTTGGTTACAATTTTATTGCTGTTGAGATTACACCCAATTGAGCTATGACATAACAGACTGCAAGGAAAAGATGCATATAAATATGCGTTCTTGGGTTGAGTGGTATATTGTATGATTATTACTTACTTTCAAAATATCATACTGGTATTATTAATACAGGCGTAGGACCAGTGATTTTCTTTCAAGTAAATGAAAAAATCGCAACAACTAACATGAAATTTTGTAGTTCCAAATAAATTAGGATATGATAAAAATAAAATATAATCCGAATTCACAGAGATAAGATATCTCAATATAAAAAAAAATAATGATAGCCGGGAGCGGATCTACAGTATATTACATTGCAACCACCTCTTAGATTTTGAAAAATAATATGTTTAGATTACGTTTTTACTAATATGACATGTCTGAATTGTTTGATTATTTTCATTAAAAAAATATTTAATATATAGCTAATGAAATAATTTATACAATTTTTTTAAATATGAAGTTCAGAGAATTTTTTTAGTTGATTATCTATTATTTTGAATTTTATATTTTGATTAAAAATACAGAAAACATTGATAAGTTTTTGTGACATAAAGGACAAAGGTTCTGATGGCCGTTTATAAATGGATTTAAATAATTCACGACGGACTTATATATAATTTTTATAACAAGAGGCATATATTACAAAAATAAAAAGTGGACCAGTGGATTGTGGCGGATACGCTCACACGAGAGTTCTACAGTTGCAGTTACTGTTATGGACTAAATGAGATATATTTATATACTCGAGGCATTGTATCATTTGAATAGTCTAGAGAATATCCTCCTTGTACTATTTATCTGGTGAAAATGTTATTGCACGAATACAGTAAATAACTAAATATTGTATGAAAATTTTCAAGAACCATCAGAGTTCAGATCAATTCTAAAGTGGGAACACGATAATAAAAAATTAACAAAGTATACTAAATATACCAAATTTTCTTGAAATATTATATTACTAGCATCGCTTAATTGAAGTTTGATATTCTAAAACAGCATAATTTTTCCTCTTTTATCTTTTGCAATGTTCTTCTAGATTTTATAATTTTCTTCCTTTTATGTGTTCTTTTTTTTTTTATTTCTGCACGTAAACAATTTTTTTTAGTAATTTTTATTTAATACAAGAAAATAAATGCTCTTACCTCTATTTCTTTTTATAAAGAAAAATACAACTGAAAAGTACTATATTATTATTCGATCCTTTTCATGAAATAAAACAAACAGTACTTTTCTGACACACTTCAAATTGTGGGTAGGACAATTTTTTTCCCTTACTATCATGCACGCTACAAAACAAAGCCAATTTTTGTTGAGCATTTAAAAAGCCAATTTACAGAAAACTAGTGTTGTTTGAGTTCGTACTTGAGAACAGTCAGAGAAAACTGCTAGTTATATTATTAAAATGTTATTAAGTTTGTATTACTTTAAAATAGTGTTAATTTAATTGAAATTAGCTAAACTACTTTTCCTAGAAAATGTAGATTATATCAATAGTATTGGTGGAGCTTTTAATTGCCATATGTTTACCGGTTGCATTGTTATAAACGGTTGATTCAGAATGAATGCATAGCTCGAACCTCTAAAGTCTAATACATCAAACATGTCTTCTAATTAAGAAGTTATATATTAGAAAATTTTGACTGCATAAAGTCTTGTCTCGAATCTCTAAGAAATCCCTCATTTTCCACATCAAATGGACCTAATATTTCCCCATTTTTGACAACAGCTACGAATTTTTTTTATAAATTTCGCAATTAATAGATCCCATCTTCCCCACTTTAATTTGTAAAACAAATAAGGAGAGTAATGTTCTCATATTATTATTTATAAATTAACAGTTCTGATAATTGTCCCCTTAAAAACTCTCTTAACTGTTAGAAATTAATTAAGAGCAACATCAATGCTTGTCTAAATCCTACTTGATATTTTTATTTTAATTTCAGTACTGTTCAAAGATTGTCTAAATCTGTTAGACAAGCCAACAATCGCTTCCAACCTGGCAGATTTAATTTATGTAAATACCATTAAGCAAGTCCAAAACGTTGTCACTGTTGGAGCACAATTTTGAGCTTTTTTAATTGAGGATGTGGCAGTTATTAGACAGTTTAAATGTATTTTTTTAGAGATGCTCTAAAGAGGAGTAGATAACGACAGGAATGAAGGGTTGTGATCAATTTTGTTTCTTCCTTTATATGGAGCATCGTCATCGCTATGTCAAATTATTGTCAAATTTGATTTGACAATAATTGTTATTTTAATGTTATAATGTAAAGAGTATGTAAAATTAGATAATCGTCAAAATTTAATAATCACTTTGACCAACCATATCAGCAAAACAATGGAGAGGTAAAAAATGATTTGTAAGAGAGTTATATCTAGGCGCTATAATTAATTACAAAACTACCCTTAGACAATTCCAGCTATGCTATCCATTTCGGTTGTCAATTTAAATGATGTGGCAGGAAAATATGATTTTGACAAACAAGCAAGTAGCCACATCATACTAGCAAGTTATTCTGCAATAGTGATGTAGATGCTCTAACAATATTACTTTGTTTAAATGATTTTTTTAGCATAATATTTAGATAGTTACTATCTGATGTAATAAAATCATTTCATATAAAAAATATTTGGATGATATAGTTACGAAAATTTCAACACAAAACTAATGGAGAGAATGTACAATCTTTTACATATAATAAAAAAACTCAATACAATTTAAGTATAATTTAGAGTAATATATCTCTGCTATGTATTTAACAAAATAGTTGGAATAAAATAAATTGTAAAACGCACGCGATTGTCGTAAAAACCATGAATGAAATACAAGATGGAAACTTATATCTCCTTACAGAAATTTAGAAGGGATGCTCATGCTCTGTGCTTGTATGTATATTCTTGTCATAAAGTCGAAGAGAAAAAAAAAATAAGTTGGAAGAATCTTTACGCACTAAATTAATTTTAGGTTATTTTTATGACCTGATTAATCTTTTTTTTTTTTAACTTTAAGATCACAATCAGGTGATCCCTCCCTTCCCTTGTAAGTTGTAAATATCAGACATCGTTGATGTCATGCTAATAATGAAAATTTGAGGGCACAGTCATCCATCTTTTTCTGAAAAATTGAATAGTGGATGCTCCTGTCATCCTGTGTTGATTTCACCAGTGATAATTAAAATGCCGGGCCCTGCCAGAGATTGAATTCGAAAGGACAAACATAGCTTTCCGAAATTGTGATACCTCCAATATATTTGAAAGCAACCAATACCAAATATATATAAATCTCTAGTGACTTGTTATAGTTACAAGTCTTGTGAATTTATTGAAGCAAGCAACCACCAAACCTACAGATTAAGTGCAAATATTAGGGTAGCTAGCTGGAGACGATCCAGCAGCCCTGGTCATATACGGATCTTTCTGTTCAATTGATTGTTTTATTTTAAGTACAGAAATGTTAAATCACCAAAAGTCGAGTTCTCAGTTTTCATATAAAAGGTGTGGTATAATTAATTTGATTGTTATTCGTCGTAGCAGTTTTCCTGTACTCGTCGTTTCCTATATATTTATGGAAAATAATATTTTGAGACACGTTAACGGGTGTGTTTGGATGGTGAAAGAATTAATGTAACAATAGTACTGTTTGGGTTAGTAGTTGAGAATAGTGTGAGTTTAGTGATATTTCGGGAAATGTCAGAAGAGTGCTAATTTTTACTATTTTGAATTAGTAAAATGTTATTTTGATAGAAATTTGAAAACAATGGAGAGGATAGTTAAAATATTAATTATTTTTTAGTATTTTATTTAATAATAATATATATAATACTACTCCATACTAATATAAAAGAAAAAAAATATTTTTTTATTATTTTCACTACCTTATGGACACTAATCCGCTAATTCAACGTTTTATGTGGGTTAACAGATTAACGCTGTTCTACTGTTATTCTCGATTTTATTTTTATATTTGAATGATTGCTAATATAAAAATAACACCGCTATTTCGAAAATAATACTATTCTACACCATCCAAACATATCAAGTTGAGAGCTACTTTGTGAGTTAAATGATGTGTGTTTCACATGCATCTATCTTGACTTTGAAGTTGACGGCTGTCACGAGCTTTTTTGCTTTTAAAAAAAATGTAGCCGATAAATTGAATTAAATAATGCTAAGTTTTTTTCCTGTTTCAATCCACTATATATAGTGCTCTCAACACGTTCATGTAATTTTAGTTTTAACCGTTGTAAAGTGTAAACACGACTTGTTCAATTATGGCATGAAGCCTAGTTGGAGCTAGAGTATTGAAATGGACCGACGGTCCGACCCCGAATCCCGAGGACGACGGACCGACCGTGGCGGACCGTGGACCGACCGTGCCTATCACTCACGGTCCGGTCCAACGCGGGTCGGCCCTCCTTCACCCGAAAATGGACCGTGCGACTTATCACCGGACCGTGAACCGTGCAAATCGGGACCGTGGGCGGACCGTCCCGGACCGGACCCCGACCGACCGTCCCGACCGGACCCGATCCGGGCAAATCCGGACGGACCGGACCCCCGACCGACCGTGTAAAAATGAAAATAACAATTAGTGTTTTATGTGTAGTTTTAAATAAAATAAAAATAACAATAATTATTGGTGTAGTAAAAAAATATTTTAGATAACATCAAAATATAATAACTATTATGTGTAGTTTTAAATAAAATGAAAATAACAATAATTATTGGTGTAGTAAAAAAACATGTTCTAGATAACATCAAAATATAATAACTCACCTCATTTTTAATTAAGCATGTTGATAAAAAAATTTCATTGTATTTTCAAAATTATAATTTTCTGAAATTTTATTTTTTTATAAATTTTTTAATTTTTTAGTACTATTAGATTTTTAAACAATTAAAAATAATAATTCGAATTAGTTAAAAATTATTATTAAAAATATGATAAATTATAATTTTTTCCAATTTATAAAAAAAAATATTTGAGAGCCTTTGTGAGTTAAATGATGTGTGTTTCACATGCATCTATCTTGACTTTGAAGTTGACGGCTGTCACGAGCTTTTTTGCTTTTAAAAAAAATGTAGCCGATAAATTGAATTAAATAATGCTAAGTTTTTTTCCTGTTTCAATCCACTATATATAGTGCTCTCAACACGTTCATGTAATTTTTGTTTTAACCGTTGTAAAGTGTAAACACGACTTGTTCAATAATGGCATGAAGCCTAGTTGGAGCAGCTAATTTGGGCCGTAGATGATTTTGGGCCTTTCTCAAAATACAAGAGAAAATCAAATTCATTGCGTAAATAATGTGCAATGTGCATGTCAGTAAATAATGTACAAATCAGGAAAATAATCATACAACTGTAAGGTGTTTGGATGGTGCAAAGAATAATTTAAGAATAGAGGAATTGAGAATAGTAAATGAGGATAGTGAAAAAATAGTGATTTTTCGGTTAGCGTGAGGATAGTAAAAATGTGATGTTATTTTGAATGGTAGAAATATTATTTGAATTGTTTGTTTAGAATAGTAATGGAGAGTTAAAAAAATAACAATTATTTTATTTTCATCACAAAATAACAGTTATTTTCACGATTTTAAAATAACAAATTTAAATTTGAATACATAATTATTATTTAAACAGCATCTATTTTGATATTTTTGGCCCATTCAAACATAACCTAAAGGAAAATTTTATATTGTTTTAAGTCTGGCAACGTTTCTGACCACGGGAGCGTGACAAACAGATGGGACGAGACACTGAGCAGAACAGTTTGATTTTGGAAGGTTGTCGATCAACTTTAAATTATATGATATTATCTGCCAATTACAAATCTACTCTTATTAACTCAATTAAACCTTTAATTGTCCCTAAAATATAATCATATATGTAACTATTTATTATAATTATTTTAAGGGTCCCAACTCCCATGTGATTAAATTATAATTTCTCTGTGCTTTGTCCCCCTCCTCCTTTCTCGCTATCCTCTCTTTTTCGAAAAGAAATCTGTTGCTCGTAATTTCGGCAAGTAGTACTCTACTCATAAAATCAGACAGTTCAAAATCAATGACTGTAGCGTAAAATCTATGACGCTCGTCGGACGTCTTACGAACAGATTGCTGCTCGTTGAAATTACAAGTAGCGTAAAATCCGTCACTCTCACCTCTTCTTCTCTTCTCCTCTTCTTTCTTTCATTTTTTTTTATTTAACTTATTGATATTATTATTTAATTTATTAATATTATTATTCAATTTGTCATTTTTTCTTTTTTCATTTTTTATACTTAATGCACTATATCATTAACAATAAGAAAATTTAATGAACTTCACGCAAAAAAATACCGTTTTATATTTTAATTATTTTAAATAAATAAAAGATATGCATTTGAAAATATTCTAACATATAGATAAAAAAGTTTCGATGTCATGTCACTAATAACGGAAGAAAAGGAAGAAATACAAAGAGAGTATTATTTAGACTTTTATATTATTATTTTTGTTAAGTCATTTGTTATTTATTTTATCTCTTGTGTTATTTAACTTAAATGCGTTATTGCTGAAAACGTAAGGAAGCGCATGAAAAAAAATCTAATTTTTTTGAAAGCTATGATTGATATTCTTTTGGTGAGAATAATTATTCAATTTTTTTAGCTTTGTTATTCATTATAACATCCCGGACTAAGACGCTAATTTCATTTTGTTATTCATCCGACTGCCAGCAACATACGTTGGTAACATAAGAAGAAAAACAAAGGAAATAGAAAGAAACAAAATAAAATTAGCTATAAACCTCAGTAACTTATTATTTAACGATGCCGCTTCTCTATAACACGTATAGAAAATAATTCACTCCAAAGCACTTAAATTAAAATAATTCACTATTATTCACTAAATAATATATTAAGCAATTATGATTTAAATAATTATTATTTAAACAATTATAATTTAAGATACTATGATTTAAGAAATTGTAATTCATTTATGACCTATCAAATCATGTAATTTCAACAATTATGCATAACACATGAATATCACACACCGTGCTCACTGTAATAAGTGAGGGATATCCCATAAATCCGCTAGAAAGCGGGACTCCGTTGAGCCATATTCCACTCACAACCCTTTATGAGTTGTGTGGACCCTCTCTTTCGGAGTACGAAATGATTAGCTTACGACATATATAGTCATGCATAATTTGATCAGTTCCATTATCAACATTTATTTAACATTCAATTCAGACAATTCAGGTCATCGACCCTTATACAAGTCAGAAGTCAATCCATATAATTCAGGTCATCGACCATATTACTAGTCAAAAGTCAAACCACACAATTCAGATAATTCAATAATCTAATAATATTTAAATACAAGTTATAGAGAAGTTCGGTTACCTAATATCTAATTAATTCAGACAATTCAGATCATCAATCTGCATCTCAAGTCATAGGTCAATCAATCCATACTAATCAAATACAAGTTATAAAGAAGTCTGATTATCTAACATCCAATAAATTCTGATAATTCAGATTATCGACCTACTTCATGTCACAGATTAATTTCGATAATTCAGGTCATCGATCCATATCACAAGTCAAAGGTCAATCCACAATCCACATAATTCATGTCAAGTTAAGAATCCAATTAATAAATAATTTTCAAATACAAGTTATAAAAGAGTCTGGTTACCTGATACAAATATGATTTTGATTCTTGACTTCATATATGACGTTCCTTGGATCGACCCGTGACATCTATTAAAATAACATTAATATTTATTAATCTTCTTCTATTAATCACTTTTATTGAATTGTTTGTAGATTTAGTTGATTTATTAACTTAGTTGTCAATTTCCAAAATTATATCATAATCAGATCGAGTCAAACATTATCTTGATTAAAGAATTAATGAACCATCTTCATTTCCTAATTTGGTTTCTATATCCGATTCAACTATGTCACTTAAATTTATCCTTTGATTTTGATTCAGGTTTATAATCAATTTCATCATCTCAAGAAGCAGAAGTATAATTTGGAACACAAATGAGATGGGAAAGTGTTGTCAACTAGAAATTGTTCTCTCTTTTCGTTGCCAACTTTCTACTGACTTCTTTTTTCCCTTGTTTTCATTTCAGTTCCACTTCTTTCTTTTTCTTTTGCGTTTTCCATTTTCTGTTTTTATTTTTGGCTTTCTCTCTTCACTATCGCAACACAGGAAGAGAGGTTTTAAGGGATGAGGCCAGCCGCCAAGGAAAGAAATGTCAACGTGGCACCAGATATTTTTTTTTTCAATTTTGCAATTTGATCCTTTAAAATTCTTAAATTGTGGAAAGATCCATAACGAAATAAACTTTTTTACTTTTTAAAATATTACATGCTAAGTGGTTTATTATTCATACTACTATTTTTATTATTCATATTAACAAATATGTACATTCTTATTCAACTTATTGATATAATTATTCAAATTATCAACTTTATTATTTAAATTCAATAACACATATATATTTTCCTCATTTTTTTCATAATTAGTACATTGCACATGATCGATAAAATTATCCTATGGTATTTTTTATCTCTTAAATAATAATAAATTCAATGCATTTGATGACTGCAAATACCGTTTTATATTTTAATTATTTTGAAAAATATATAAGATATATATTTGAAAAAAATATATAAAAATTTCGACACAAAAAATAAATTTAGTTGTCAGCAATAATTGAAGATGAGGAATATATAGAGAGATGTATTGTGTAAATATTTCATAATGTTATTAATATTAAATAATTTATTATTCTTTTATGGTTTAGATGAAATCTAGGTGCATGTTATTGGTTATTGTCTTGACTCCACTCTATTTATTGTAGGAAATATCAGGCGATGAACAAGGACCATCGAGATAACAAAGATGTATATGTATATCGGTTTCGGAAAGTGCAGATGCCTGAAATATGAAAACCACTAGGTTTGTAAGTTTGAAGTTACCTATTGCCACTCGATTTTATTTTTCCGTTCCTCCATTTTACTGATTTTATTACTTGTTATTTCTGTTAAAGATTTCACCAGATTTTAGTAATAATAAGTTTTATTAAATTAATATTATTAAAAATAAGAGTGAGAAACGTAAAATTTCAAATATCGAATTTTATTTTGCGCGGACAAAATGCGCCATTTCGCGTTCCCCCGCGCAAGTGATCACGCATTTTGTATATATAAGAAGCAAACGCGCCATCGCGCTGATTTAATGAAACGCGCAGATGAACACGTACTTGTTATTTGTATATTTGAAATTTTACGTTTCTCACTCTTATTTTTAATAATATTAATTTACTAAAACTTATTATTACTAAAAACTGAAGATTTCACTGTAATATAAGAAGACGAAATTGAAGAAGAGTTTCGGAATCTAAATTGTTAATTTTCTACTCCCTGAACCAAGCGAGTGGCCCAATAATGAACGCATTCATTCAAATAACAAGTGAAACATTCGGGTGCATAGATTAACTCCACACTGATCGGAAACTGAGTGTGGAGGGATTAGATTATAGAGATAAACTTTTTCTTTTCTTTTCGCATTTTATCTCTTGAAAACACAAAAGTACGTAAAAAAAAATCTAAAAATTATATGATATCTATATTTTTTTTATATTGATTTTGGTACGGGTTCCTTTCGAATATTCTGCGGGCTGCGACACTAGAAATTTACTGTAAGTAAGACATATATAATGATCCAGTAATTTTCTGACTATCCGGTAATAATTAAAAAATAATATTTGAGATATAAATTTGGAATTATCAGTGCAAACAAAGCTGTTATCGTGATGTACAAAAAAAGGAATTAACTGTAACTCGACGCAAATCATTCTTGATTTTCATGGTAACTCATAAATTTGTAATAAATTTGGCAACGAGCAACATGGAAGAAACATCATATATAAAATAGCAACTTGTTTATTTTTATAGGACAAAACACATATTTTCTTTTCTTTTCTATTCATTATTGGACTGTTTAATTCCCAAGTACAAGCCTTCAATTCCTATGAAGTAAATAATTATTTCCTGTCGACTGGTACAACAAGTTGCATCTTTTGCCACCCAAATCCAATTACAAAATAAAAGACAAAAAGGACACAAATATTTGTCATCTGTTGCGCCAACTTCAATTGAGCCAGCCAAGCAAACGTAATGAAGGTATACGTATACTGTATAATACAGCAATACAACTTTATACGTGTGTTCTACTAAACGGGTCTCAGTCCGTGTTTGAGGGCCGCCCGCCAGACGATATCGATCCGATCGACATCAATGGCGCCGACCTCATGGTGCTCATAACCTTCCAAACAGTGCACTACACCTCCAGCATGGCATGCATGGACTACTCCCCGTTCCAGCGTGTACTGATATTTTGTTTGTTTTTTTATGCAAATGGATAAATGAGTGAGATATCAACAGAGGAAAACAGTTGGCATGTCACTGTATGCATGTGATATCTTAAAATACCATCAACTTCAATCCAGTTTATAAAAAAAAAAAAAAATTGATACAGATCGGATAACTAAAACCATACCTCGCAAGTCCACAATCCTTCAACATCATCAGGTAATCTCATGGCAGCCAATTTCCCATAAGTGCAGTCACGGCGGAAGCTGATAATCGGCGGTACAACAAATTGATGGAAGTGTGTGCCGGATGGGGCCCACCTCTGCTCACGCGGCGACAGCCATTTTCCAACAATCCATGTCTGTTGTATATTTGCTTTCAGTTTTAGCTTGAAAACATGATAGATAATCTGATGTACATGTATACTGACGATTATTCGATGAAGTAAAAATACCTTGCAATTTTGGGCAGATTGGTACTTGGTAACCTGCACCAAATATTGTCGATATTCTTCTGGCGCTTCTTTCTGGATCTTGTTAAATCTTTCAGTAGAGAGAGTAAGCATCTGCAATTGAAGGAGTTCTCTTTACACTAGTACAGTACTTAATTCAGTAGCCTATCAATATTTTAGAGGCAAAATTATTAAAGCAAAAAAAGAACAAAATTTTGTATTATTTCTATTGTCCCTACAATATGATTCATCCTCAAAAAATACACTGATAAATATAATGTTGTATCTTCTCAGCTGGTCCACTCAGTTTCTGGCGATTTCTCTAATCTACCATCTGATTGTAACTGAACAGCGTGCATAAATAATATTAGATAAATCAATTTCTTACCATGATTCGAACTCTTTTCTTGCATAGATAAAGAGCAATGGCGCGGCCAAGCTTTGAGGTGGCACCTGTCAAAAACACTTCAGTCGTGCCTTGTGGTATTTCATTGAGAATTACTGCAGCTGTGAGTGTGTTGCCATGAACGACCCGTACATTCAAATCCGGATGCTTGTTCACAAACAATGTACCACCTCCATTTAGTGCCTCATTCTGAATCAGTTACATTGATAAAAATTCTACATTAGAGGATTTCTATTCCTATCCATTTTTTTGGTTCCCTTTTCTGTCAATATTCTCCTTTTTTTTGTATTTCACTGTAAAGACAATTAATAACATGTAGTTCTTCTTGTGATGTCCATTAAATAGCGGCATAAAGTAAACAGAGAAGCAATTAAATACTTTTTTTAGTTCCCTGATTATCCCAAAAGAAGATCTTAGTTTATATATATATATATAAAGAGAGAGATAGACTATTGCATTTCATCCGATATACAAATAGATAAAAAAATTATATTTTAAAATCTCAAAAAATTTAATTTATCATTTCTATTCAATTCTTCATATAAAAACTTTGTGGGATACAAAAATTTGAAGTGTTTTGAGTTTTTTAAATCACTCTTTTGAATTTTTGAAAAAATAACACAAATATTTATTATTTATTATTATTTTTAGAGCTATTTTTTCAAAAATTCAAAAGAGTGGCTTAAAAAACTCAAAACACTCCAAATTTTTGTATCCCATAAGTTTTTTATATGAAAAATTTAATGAAAATCATAAATTAAAATTTTTGAGATTTTAAAATATAATTTTTGATCCGTTTACATATCGGCTGAAATGCAAAACGTTTTCACAATAGTCTACCTCTCTCTCTATATATATACTAATATATATAAATTGAAATTTAAACCTGTAGTAAGTATAAACGACACAAACTACCTTTTCAAAATGAATGGCATATTAATTACTTCACTAAAATTTATGTATTGATGCAAACTTGCTACACATGACTGCACTACTCTAAGCAGTGGAAATAATAATATATCAGACCCCACTGCTTCAAATAAATAATGAATCAGATGCATGCACATTAGCGGTGTCAATTATTGACCCAACCCGACATGATCCAAAGATAAATAGGTTGAGTATAAGTTTAATTTTTTTATCCGAATCAGGCCGGGTCAGGTTTGGATCAACCCGACCCGATCCGATTAATTATATTTTTTGAAATAATTTTATGATTTAGTACTAATTAAAGCTTAAATATACACTAATTATATATTAATTAAGATTAATTATAAATTAATCAATATTTTATTGCCTAAAATTATATACAAATAATTAATAAATACTTAATTATTTTACACATATCGGGTCGGGTCGACTCGTGACCCGTGACCCGTCGGGTCTAGTATGGATCAAGGTTTTTTAATCCGAATTTAATCAGGCCAGGTCAAGAAAAATAATAAAATAATATGATCCGATCCGAACCTAACCCGACCCCGACCCGACCTGACCCATTAACACCCCTAATGCACATACGTAAAAAGTACTAATTAATGAATTGGTCCCCACAAAAGCAATTGAAGTAGCAAATTTGATCTCATTTTTTTTTGTGGCACATGAGTTGTGTGATTTCGGTTATCTCCAAAAAAGGTGGGAGTGGCTGAGAAATTAAGGGAAGCAATGAAGAGACTAAGAAAGTAAAGGAAAACACCAACCTTATTCAATGCAGCAAGACTAAGCACCTTCACACCCATCTTATTTGCTCTTAGTATCGCCAACTCTATTTGATCATTGATCCCATCCTTGGCAAATGGCAAGAAATACTACAAAATAGTAACGAAAAGAAAAAGAAATATTAATGCCTGAATGAATTGTATTGTCTTAGTGTAAGTATGAAATTACAAATGAATATCATTTGGCAGCATAAAATGTTAGAAATAGGACCCATGTTTGAAAGGGAGACAGGTTGTTTAGTGCAAATAATTTATCATAAAATAAGGACCGGTTTGTACGATTGTCTGTTCAACAGTAGAAGATTTGTACGATTGTCTGTTTTGCAGCAAATTGTTAGAAAGGTAGAAGTAGGACATGGATTCCTTGAACACAAACTGTGCATGCAGATCTCATGAAAAATGCAAAATGCAAATAGATAGCCAATTTTATAAAAGAAAATTGATTTGAGCATGCCTGAAAGCCATAACGGGGGACTGCCCAGGTTTGGTGTAGCTTTCCCCGGATGTTGTAAAATGAGACGAGAAATGTCTTCGACCAAGCCCACATAGCCAACATGGTGACGAATGCACCCGGCAACATCAAGAGTAAGAAGGGCCGGAATTTGTGCGGGAGAGATGCTTGCCACCTTAGCACGAATGCGGTGTGCAGGGATTGCGTCAGATCCACAACGTGCGCCAAAAAGACGAAATCGGGCACCTGATCATTCTTTCCTGCATATGCATAACAGAGAAATCCATCTTTAGAATATTGTAATTTAATTCAATTTTTAGAGTTTTTTAGGTACATGCATACTGTGAAAATGGTCACAAAATAGTACAAAGAAAACAAAGTTAGCGTTTTGTGTTTCTTTCTTGTTAGTGAGCGAGAGAGATGCTGCTACTTATTATTTGCTACTGCTAATAAATGGCAATTTTGGGGTTTAGAACTCTAGCTATAGTCTCTTTCATCTATTCAATTATTTAAATCTACAATTACTCTATCATATATTCTTTTAAGAATTCTTATACAAATTTCTTTAAATTTGAAAGATAACATCCCAAATTATTGTTATTGTTGCGTGAAGATTGATTCCTGAAGAGGAAAACCAAAAGTTGTGACCAACAATTAAGTTACCATTGTTGTTAATTATCTATTGTTCAGTATTTGATTATAAATCATTCCATTTATTTTAGTTTTCAATGAAAATCTCTATCTCTATCTCTACTCATTAAGCATCTAAATGTTTTGATTCTACAATAGTTAGAATTGACTGAATTTCATTGATTATTTTTTTGAGAGAACATAAATCATTAGATATATCAAATATTTTTTACGATGTGATAAATTATCATGAAAGTGTTGAAGTCTTTGTTAAATTCATAACACATTCGATATAATAAAAATTATACAAATTATGATATATCTTTTCTAAAAGACATTTAATTATAAATTTTTGAAAATTAATTATATATATATATTTTTAGAAAAGTTATGATTTCTGTATAAAAGTAATTATCAATTATATAAAAATAATTAATTAATTATATTTACTTCTTATTTTGTTTGTTATCATATTTTATATTGAAATGAGATAATATTTTTAGATTTTAAATGTAAAAAGATTATAATATAAAAACTATCTGTAGCAAAATAGGAACAATGTACTAAGCATTATATTAGAGCTATTGAGCACGACACTATAAAAGAATAATATCACTATTCTAAAAAAATGAATGGAAAAGAACGTGAAGGTCAATGGAAATAAATGCACTCAAATAATTGTATATATATTTTTTAAATCCCGTATGCCTACATTATATAGATATAGATGTTGACCATCTTTGATTTTTGTTTGGACCACTTGTGCTCTATTTTTCCTTTATTTACTGCTACTGTGATACTCTGGTAAGAAACAGGATTTCGGCCAGATGAGAATTATGCTATCAATCCCCACTAATACCGTATCCCCATAGTTGTAGATGTGGGCTGATGTTATATTATTTTGTCTCGAGATATTATACCAAATACCTAAAATCTAACATGATGTAGTAACTTATTTTGAAATTATTTTTATTCCTAGTTACTAAAATTTAAATATTGAGGAGAATTCTAATGTCTTAATTTTTTTATACCTCAATCATGTCTCAATTTTTAAATTTCAAACAAATCAAAAATTTAAAACTGAAATATTAAAATAAAATCATAGATCTATATTATATTTTCTTCTTACACATAAAATATTGATTTTTTCACTTTTATTTTATGTAAATCCATAAATTATAAAATCAATATCCAAAAATTAATCATATTAGTATACTTTCTATAAGCTGATAATGTCATATAAAATAATATTCAAATATCATAAATTTTAATCTATACATAAACAAAATGATCTAAATTAAATCTAATGGTTTATTTTAATATTTCATTTTTTAATTTGCAATATTAGAATTTTAAAAAATTAAGACATTATTGAGGCACAAAAAATTGAGATATCTAAACCCTCAGAGATTTGGGGGCAATAATGTGTCAAATTACGGGGTTTCAGTATCATATCCAATGTGTACTGTGTCAAACTCGATCCGTTCGGGCCTTTTGGGGGAAACGTGGCCCCCAGGGCCCAACCGTTCATGTACTTGGGGCAGATATCCGTCTCAAATTTGAGAGCCTCCCGTTCAATGATCGATTCTAAAGGATAAATAATTGGGCTACATCCCCTACACTATTATAGTATTATGCAACTATCTAAACATCTAACATGCCATTATAAAGGTCGACAAAATGTATCTTTTATAATTATTGAATTTGAAAAATATTTTTATAAAAACAAGTTGGTGAAATGGGCCCTAATTTAATGAGTAATGACTCCAGCAAAAAAACTAATTAGAATTTGAACTTTTCATGAATATGTAGTTGCTCCCATAATTTGCTTAATACGTTACTACTTGATTAATATATCATGTCTTTCCCACATGATATGTACTTACGATGTCAAATGATTAAATATGTGTTGTCCATTTCTTGATTTTGTATCATTCACTTTCACCATTACTTGATCAATTTCTATAAATATATTCGTAAAAATATATGTAAATCATGCACGCAAGGACTTGAGATGTCATTTTGAGCAAACTATAGAAGAAATTATTTTTATATTGGATATGAATCATAAATGTAATCGCAAAGGTTATAGTTGAGTAAGCAAGTTATATGTGCGAAATGGACACCTAACCTACTTAACTATATCATTCATTAGTTGAATTGTTATATCTTTCAGTCAATTTAACATGAACGGTTGCTTATTTTCTTTGTCTAAACAAATGTTTTTAGTAATTTTGTTTGTACATTTTTTATTCGGAAGAAGAAAAGGTAAATAAGACATATTGCCAGGATCATCTAATTTTATTTTTATCTTAACAAGACGTAACTTATGGATAATGGATAATTATCTGCATTATCTTTTTTCTGTTATAATATTTAAGGATTAAAAAGAAAAAAAAATTTACATGGATCTTCGACAATATTGGGCAATGGATCATACCATTTTTTCATCATTCCGTACAGTTGCATATAATGTTATTCTCTACGTATATCTGAATTTATTTTGGTCTTGGGAATTTTTTCTTTTTGAAACTGATATGGCTGGAGAAAACATGATTTGATTAAATAAAAATAAAGAATTAAAATCCTACCAGATATTATCTCCTTGTGCAACTCCCACGCCTTCGTATTGATTGTCCCACCAAGCCAATCAAACAATGGCATAAATAGGCAAAAGTTGGAGTCCTTTTCTGTATGATGAATGCTATGATATCTACAAAAGAAGGAATTTACAAATAGTGATTAATTAGTTGAAGTAATTTAATGCGATTCGAACGAGCATAAAGTCCCATCGCCAAAATTTAATACGAATCTTTTGGTACATGTTTTTAGGCCTTCAACTACAAATTGTGCAAACTAATTAATTGCAGAAGTTCCCGTGTAAATAATTTGTTGGTGGTTCTAGATTACATGGAAATAAATGATTGGAGGAATTATTTGGGATAGAATAGGTTTCATTTATCATGGGAGATTTTGAAAATTTGACGAGTTGAGACAAGGTTCTTGTGATTTGATTGTTAAAAATTGATTTATCCTAAACTTGGGTCTTCTTAGTGGGCACCTTGACCGAATTGAAAGAAATAAAATTGACAAGAAACTAATTAATACAAGCACATGCACATCAGTAGTTACATTACACCTGTGTAAATTATTATTAATTTTTTTTGGATATCATAGTTTTGCAGATAACAGCCACAAAGATTGGCAAGACTTGGATCAAGATGAAATGATAAACAAGAAATCTGTGAATCTTCATATATTGATCAAGATAGTGGAAACCTTCTTGTCTAGATATTTCGTTTTTCAAATTGATCGAATGCTCACTATTTTGACTGAAAATGATTTAATTTCTTTCTTTCAACGGGAAGAATCTTCAACAAAACTTCTCTTTTTTATAAAAAAAAAATAAATAACTTGCATGAACTTTGACATATAATATATTACTTTCTATATATACAAGATTTCTCAACAAAATTTAGATATTAAGTCACAACAAAATTTGCGTGCAATACTCACTCGATACTCTAGCTGGCGTATCGGAGTATTCTGACAACTTTGATATGTCCCCAATACGTCAATGATATTTTTTTAAGGAATTTTGATGGATTCGGTCAAAAATACACCCCCGATACTCGTCGATATGCTCAGATACTCCTCCGATATGTTCCTGAGTGAAATTTATATCATGTCCTTTATGTTGCTATAGCATTTCAATTATTTATATATCAATAGAATATAATATTTTTTCTAACTTTATTTATTATATAATTTATTTATATTTTTATATAATAATTTATTACATATAGCTGCACGCGTATCTGAAGTTTTTTAAATTTTCTGTATCGTCGCATCCTCACCCATGCAACATAGATTGAAAGCAACTTATGTTTTTCTTTCGAAATAGAAGATAATATGTTTTCTTACGTGTAAAAAAAGGACAATACAAAAGAGAGCCGATTTTAACATAAAAAATCATAAAATACTATGTTGATATTCATGATCATTAGTTTAAAATTTTTAACAATTCGATATGATCAACGAACCTAATCATTTCTGTGGGTGCTCAATTGCTTATTAACTTCCTCAACAATTTACTTCATGTATTTAAAAATCTATTCTATGTATTAGCATAGAATGTCCTTAATATTCTATGGATATCTGAAAAAGTAGAAACGTAACCAACCCAAAACAAAATATTTTTTCGAAAATAAAAAAACCACAAAAATATGTTTTTCCCTTTTTGAATGAAAAAAACCCCACCATTAATTGCTTAAAAATAATTAATGGAAAAGTACGTTAAACAAAGCAAATAGGTTTATTAAAGTGACTTACGTAGGAGTATGGATAAGGTATCTAAGAGCAGGGAAGGCCTCAAAGGGACCCACCGGAAACACCTCCACGTTGCTGTTTCCCAATCCTCGAAGAAAATCGAAGACCAGAATGTAGCTAAATAGCAGCCCCACGGATCCATGACCAACTAGGCAGGCACCTATTAGGGGCGCACTCATCACTCCCATCAACAACAGGTGCTCCAGAGGAGTGGCAAACCCAGCTGAAAAATAAGAGCAAAAAAAAAAAACAATTAAGTAAATAAATTTATTGTCATATTAGGCGTCATGGTGAATTAGGGTATGAATATTATATTAACTTCATAAGTTTTTTTTTTTGTTATTTGTGCTGGATTCTTTTTTTTTTTTTTTTTTGGTTCGGAAACATATTTGTACTTCTCTGTAATTAATAGCGGCTGATGTATCACTTTATTAAACTTAAACATCAGGTTTCTTCAAAAAGTTATATGAAAATATTTTTCCGGCTACTTATTTTATACGTACCATGAAAAAACAATTCATATTATAGATGTTGTTAAAATAATTTATATTAACAAAAGAAATGCTGAGTTATGACTTAAACATGTTTGGATATTGGGACACACCTATCAAGGGAAGTTATATAACATGTTACAATAGTACTATTTTGAGGCCAATAATTGAGGCTACTCTGAAGCATCTTTTCTCCGTCTTTTGTCGAGAAATTAATTTTCAGAGATGCTAATAGAAGGCGCAGATAGAGGTGTTCAATTCGATTAAAATAAAAATAAATATATATATTTAAAGTTTTTTTTCAAATTATGAACTGAGTTAAAGTTTTAAAAATATAAACCGAATAAAATTTCATTTTATTCGGTTCTTTCGGTTAAACCGAAATTATATTATTTAAAGAGAAATAAAACTATTGAAAGTTACAAAAATTGATAGAAGAAACAAATAGTTTAAAATTTAAAATAAATAACTAAATAAAACCTATAAAAATAAATATATTCGGACTATCTTTGATATAATTTTTTATTTATATTAAGTAAAATAAATTTATTTGATAAAGTTTGGACTATTCGGTTTATTTGATTTATCCGATTTAGAAAAATAAAAACCGACCCAAAGAACAAAAATCAAATTAGCTAAAATTTTCAACCGAACCGAAAAACCAAACAACTGAACCAAATAGTCCAAAATTCAATGATGCGGTTCAAGACTAATTAAACCGATCCGTTTGCACACCCCTAGACACAGATCAATCACTCAAAAATATTAGTTCCTTTTGTGGAAAACTTTGTGATGTATTCCTTTCACTAATTAAATAAAACAGAGGATTGATAATGGAAAAGGTAAAATAAACAGGATAGGACTCCTAAAGTAATGTTAAGTTGAAAGTGGAGCAGGCTTAAATCTGGGAGTATTGCACCATATATGCAATTTTTGTATAGAGCAATTGTTTCATTATACTATTTGAGTAATTCCAATTTACATCATACTTTTATGATACATTCAATGTTTATGGTTCATCTTTTTAAAAATATTACTCAAATTAAAAAAAATCAAGATCATAGATGTTTTTCAATGATATAGATATAATGTGTATCAATTTTTGAACAACTTAGAGTTTAGTTAGTTTTTTTATTACAAAGTCATTGAAACTTCACTATTAAAATTTAAAATTTCAAAATCTTTTTTAAATTAGCTAAAATTTGAGATACATATTATCTAAATCACTAGAAGCACATCTATTATTTTGATTTTTTTAAAAATGTAACATAAAAGTTAGATTTACATAGCAATTACTCTTTTACCATTCGATCATATCCGTTAATTTTTTCTTCCTGATACGCAATATATGTCAATACTACTTTTATTATTTATTCTCGGAATGTTCTTTTTAGGCAATAAATTAGGCTATAAAGTGATTGTTTTTTTATTGGCAAACCTGTGAAAGGTTGAGGAACCCTTATTGAGTGATGAAGATAGTGGTAGTTAGAATAGAGAGATCCTCTGTGAAATCCCCTGTGGGCCCAATAATATAGCGGCTCTGATATCGCAACATGGAGCAGTATTGCTACGGCTACCCCAGTTAAGTTCCACGAAGGAAGCTGCCTTAAAGAAGGGAAAATACAGAAGGCCATGGCTCCAATCATGCATTGTAAAATCAAGAAGTTGTCCCTGAAAAAGAAGAAATAGGTGAGAAAGCCATAAATATCAGTGGGGGCATTTAATTTCATCTCTAGGCTCTAGCCATGAAATTTTCTAATTAAATTTGAAGCCCTTGCAGAAACATTCATGTTTTCATTGGTCCAATACAAACTTGAAAAATTCCCAAGCTCTTTGTTTGTAATTGGTGAAAACAGGCAAAGATTATACTGTTCATGACTTTGAAGAAGTTTAATGGATATTTCTCAGTTGCAATAATTGAACTAGGCCCCAGAAAATTAGCAAAGCCATACCAGTGCCACTCCTTGTCAATTTGCTTGAAATCGATCCCGTCTTTGAAAATACGGCGCTGGCGCGTGAGAAAGAGCATATTACAGTAAGAAACCCAAAGTGTATACACGATTCCTCTCAGTGCAAAGAGAAGGAGAAGATAGAAGCACCATTGATCTGGGCTGTTGCTCTCCCATCCCCTTGAGGCTACCACCTTACCAACCAATGGTCCATAAAGCAAGTACTACAGGTAGAAATGAGGAGGCAAAATAATTAATAAGATAATATGCAACAAAGCTAATGAGATACTTAATTAATATGTATCTGAAAAGGAAAGGTTGAGATTAGTTCATACCTTGTAGGAGCCAAGGTTCTCCCATGGCCACGATGAAAAGGGAGGGGAACCCATGAGGAAGCGTGGAAGAGAGAGAATGAAAGAGAGAGAAAGAGAGACAAAACACTTAGCAGCTGGTGATGCTGCTAAGGTTTATAAAAAGAGAGGAAGAAAAGAAGGGGATATGAGCTGGGCCACTGTTTTGCAATGGGTATATATATAGATATAGATTTTGAAGTTTCAAGAGAAACAAGAAAGAAAGAGATCACCTCTTGATTTCCCAACCAAAATGCATTAAATGAGAAAACAACAAGAATTAGAGATGTGAAAATGTGTACTGTTGTACAGTGGTCGCCAAAAGTCTTTGGGCCGGATATCAGAGAGAGAAAGATCAAGACAAGAAAAAAAAATTTTGAATAAAGTAAAAATAATCTCATTAATGGGAATTAGGTTTGCTCTATGTAGAGTTTTGAAATAGACTATCCGGTCCAATCCGTCTCCAACCGACTTGTGATCGTGGATCGGACCGTATAGACTCGTTTCGTGCGGAATTGTGGACCGGACTGGACCGTTTCGTGGATTGTGCGGGATCGTGACCCAGACCAACTTTTTATAATTTTTGGTAATTTTTTTATAATTTTTTGAGTATTATTCGATTTTTAAATAATTAAAAATATAAAATTAATTCAATGAAAATTATTATTTATAAAATATCATAAATCTATTTTCTAAATTTCATAATTTTTTGAATTTGTAAAAAAAAAAAAGGACCAGACCGGACCGTGTCGACCTGTAGGGGGACGGATTTGATTTTTCCGAGTTTGGACCGCCTAGGACCGTGCGGGATCGTGAACCGTTCCGACCCGTGAACCGTCCGAATTTGAACCGAACCGGACCGTTTGCAAAATACTAGCTCTGCATCTGTCCTCGGTGGTATCAACTGAGGGTTTATTAATTAATTAGCATGTGTATATTTATGGGAAATTGGGAATGTTTCAGCTTTCTTTTTGTGGGCTTAGATTTATAAATACTTTATATGAGTTATGCACTTATGCCCCTTGTATAATATCTATAATGTTTATTGGACGACAGCTGCTTTTTGTTTTTTATTTACCTTCTGTCAATAAAGGCCGGTTGGTATTGCAAAATTCAGGCCCAAATTAGAGAAGTATGGACTGGAAGGGCACTGGTTTGCTGGTGTAATGAAAGTATGAAACAAAGAACGAGTGTAATAATTATTATTTCTTTCTTTAAAGAAAATTTAAAAATCAGGTGCCCTAAGAATAAAGACTACTTGAAGATTGAACAGCATGGAACCGAACAAAATTATATTTAATCAATATCGAATTGCTTTTACTTTTCCTACTATAATATAACTAAACGCGATTTTGAATCTCTTAACTCGAGCATGTTGGAATTATTTACTTTAATCATTAAATTAATATTAATAATTTTATGGACATATATACGATATAATTATATATTAAATTATGGACTGTCAATTGAAAAAGATCTGAATTAAAATGATCAAATTAAGTAAATTATCAGATAATATACGTGTCATGAGAATCAGCTCCGTAATGTGTAGAAAACACATATATAATTCAGTGATGATCATTGAATCATATAAAATTATGATTAATGTTATAAAATTAATGGTTCCGGAGAATGCAACTAAATAAATGTATAATTGTCAAAAGATGGGCACAAGGATGGTTGAATATTTTGTTTCATACAAATAATTTTTAAATTAAATGGGTCTCTCCATTTATGATTTGAATGGAGAAATTTTTGAGAAAGCAAAAATGATTGTTTGCTACATATGCTGAATTGAAAACGGTTGACACATGAAGCAAATTGTATTTTGTACAATTATGTTGTTTTGACTATTCATTGGCCACATGAAATATACACGAGCCGTTGGACTCGATAAAATACATTTGCTATTGGATAGAGTCAATGAATCAGCTTAGTAATGTGGCAAATATTAATTGGTTATCGCAACATAAAGATAAAATATGCCGACCTATACATGTCGGTTGAAATTTATTATAAATATGCATATGTAGTAATAGTTTTGATCCATCCAAGATATAATCAAGAGTATACATACACAAAAATATACATTACAGTTGGTCAGTATTTCAGAGTTTCCGAAATAATTTACAAAACTGTTCAAATTTTAGCTTTGTATCTGTTTCTCTTGATTTCTCCATCGGATCTTGAGAAAAAATACTGCGATTTTGGTAATTGAAAATTTGATCCGAAATAAAATCAGATAGCAAGTTCCATCAGAGCAAAATATTTTGAAAGAAAATAAAAATAAGAATCAAATTACTCAAATTTATACGTGAATAATAAATCCTATTCAAAATTTGAGATTGTAACTAAAAGATTGATTCTCAACTAAAAGGAATATTTATATAGGACTAATAATAAGTAGGACTGATAAATAATAGTGTTACCAAAATAATAGATTTTCACAGTTTTTATCCAGTTGGTTTTATAGCATTTAAATTACTATTTAGTTAATAAAATATGTTTGGAATTGAAAGAAATTGTGAAAAAAATAAGAAGATCAATTCCTTCTCAACTCTATCGGAAGAATAAAATAAAGAAAAAGATCCTATTAAAAGAATGCTGGTAGGTCAATTCCATTGTTTTTTCTAATAACCGGAATATATAGACCCAATTTCACTTTTTTTACTATTCCTTATTCCTGGCTTATTTATTTATTTTGAGATGAGTATTCCTTGCTTATCAAACATCGTTGAAATAATTGTTTTAAAATGCAGTTGTATGATCGTATATGCGGTCCGATTATTTTTATGCAGTATGATGCCGCATGCATAAAAATATACATCCGCATATTTAATAGTACATGATATGTTTTAAATTTTTTATTGTATTAACTTACAGAATTAATTATGTAATAAATATCATGAAAAAAAATTCAAAATTATATTAATATCTTATTATATTTTACGTTTTCGTTTGATTTATTTACACATCAGGCAACGGTTTATATAATTTGAGAGTTTGATATTTTATTTTATTTTTCCTCAAAAATAGTATTAATAACAGTAAGGTATGATGTTGGGAGTTGGGTCTGCCCATATTGTTTTGAATTTCACTGTACGAGTACAATTTGGTTGGAAAGTTTAAGGTACATTAATGGACGGCTGGAATTAAACTGGGATGCTATTTACTAAACGACACGTCTCGGCAACAGACTCAATAAGGCACTTGGCTGGGACCTATTGACGGAGTCGGTGGGAGGAAGCTGGTATAACAAACAAACAAAAGCATTTAACAGGAAAGGAACGTTGCATTGATGCATGCCAATAGACTAATTAGCTACTCGAGCGCTGCACAAGTTAGTGTTTACCAAACCGGCGGGTACGGACGGACATGGGTACGGGTTTTCTGGATACGGGTTGTTCAGACACGGGTTGGACGGGTTGGACCGGTTAAACGGGACGGGTTGAGTTTGGGGTGATGACTCTAACCCGCTCTTTGACCCATCGGGTTGGGCGGGATGGATTGGGACGGGACAAATACGGGCAAACATGAGTTTATTATTATTTTTAAATCTGAAAATTCTCAAATAACTCCGTATAATTCCAAAAAAATGCAAAAAATTATAAATAATCAGAAAATTTATAAAATAATGTCATGTTTAATTTTCTTCAAATTAATTTATTTTTTAAATTAAAATTCTAAAATTCAAAAGTAATTAAAAAATCACAAAAAAGTTCCAAGTGTTTGCCAAAAAAAAAATCACAAAAAACCGAAATAATTGAAAAAAAAAATTAACGTCTTTTTTTTTGTATAACTTGATTTTTTTAATTATTTGTAAGTAAAATATTATATTTGAAAGATAACAAAAGATATAAATAAATAAATAAAAGAATCTTAGAAAAAAAATAAACACTTAGAAAAAAAATATTTGTTAAAAATATAAGTTACCCTCCTTCTTTATTCCGGATGGGTGGAGCAGGTCACGGGACGGGCGTGCAAGGGTCATGGACACGGACGGGGGCGGTTAAGAACGCGTTGAAAAGGGGCGGGTTATCACGGGTGAAATTTTGAAGGGCGACCCAAACCCGTATGAAATCCGCCCTTAGCATGAACACGGACGGTCACGGATTGGGTCCATGGAACGGATTCGAGCGGGCAACGGGGGTGGACAGTCGCGGATCAAGTTGACCCGTACGAATTTTGTCAAAACACTAGCACAAGTACAACCAACAAAGCAAGAGTGCAAGACAATAATCATCTTCCTGCTGTTCAGGCTACTAGAACAAGTCAACGATCAACTTCATTAATGCATCGGTGCCGAGTTGTACTGTGTACAAAGACGGATTCACACTTTGATCCAGAGGTTAAAAGCTAGGTTTTTTTTTCTAGGGATACAAAATTTGAAAATTTTCTTCAATATAAATATATTTTCTAATTTTTTATTATAAGAATATTTGTAATAAAAAACAAATCTAAGTGGCAACTGCCTCCCTCCCTGCCCCTCTTGGGTTCGTCCTGGCTTGGTTGTTCATCTGATGTGCACTCATCAACTCCTCTGTTTTTCTTCTTTTATTTCTTTGTTGGCGGCGCAGTTGCCAGTCGGTCGTCGATTGTTGGCTGCATGGCACTGTTAGGCGCTCTCTTGATTCAGTCATTCAATTCAAAGTTCTCCTTCAGTCTCCACTCCCCTCTCATCAATTCATTCATCGTCACTTCCAAAATGAGATAAGCGTCAGTCGGCGTCTATCTCAGGGGCGGAATCAAGGTAGGCGTCAGTCGGTATCTGGGCTCCTCTCGGTTCACTGAAAAATAATGATCGTATGGTAAAAAATAATTTTTTTACCCGAACATTTTATTTATTTGAACCAGACACACTCTATCGATCGTTTTTAATTCCGCCCCTGATTACTCCCATGATCAGACCAGAAAAAATAAATAAATTAGAGAAATGACTTAAATCACTCAGGGACAAAACCGGAATTAAGATTACGGGCGATTAAAGATTTTAATTGATGTTGTTAACAGGAACAACCAGTAATAGAGACTTCAAAAGAAGCAACTTAAAACCAATTGCTTAAAACCAAAATTATGGCAATTTATCTGTTTACGTCACCTTAGTTGGTCAGTATGCTGGCAATCTATTCTCTTAAAACCAGAATGGAATTAGGTGACAGTTAGTTTTAATTTGCACATTATGGCATAATTGGGCATCAGTTGACTGCTTATTAAGACTTAACCCATATAATTGAACTTAATTTGCACATTACCCATATTGGTTTCTGTCCTGAGCATCTGTTGCTAGATGCAGATTTTAATAGAAGCAGCAGTAGACCCCATGAAGTTTGATAGAAAAATTTAATGTTTTCTGTCTCATATAATTTGACCGTCCTTTTTCAATTCTTTTGAATTCCATATTATATATTTTCGCTGTCATGCTAACTTCTAACTATATTGATTAATCTGTCTCTACTTTGAAATCACACCCTGCTCAAATTATACATCCACTGGACAGTACATTATGGGTGCTGCTATTTGGCTGTCAGAAGAAGAAGCCCAAATTCTTCCAACTGTGTTGACTTCTATGTATTGAAAAATAGAAAAGAAATTGTATTGAAAGTTGAAGGTTACGAATGAATCAAGGAATCCCAATTTCCTTCTAATTAACTTATTCTTCATTGCATAGAGACGGAAATTCTTCGATGCTTGGGGACTACATTTTTCAATGGCAGGGGGAGGCAGTTGACCCCCTGGCTAATTTTTTTTTTTAAATATCTTTGTATTTGTGTATATTTTCAAAAAAAAAAGATAGAAAACTATGTTTATATTGAAGAACATTTTTTAATTTTGACTCTACTTAAAAAAAATTCAATTTTTGTCCCCTTCCCTATTAGGATCTATGGTTCTGCCCCTGACCGTATAGTAGATTGTCCCATCAAGTTAATCAACAAAGTCCCATGTCAAACAGATTTGTACGGTATAGAAATATATTAAATTTTGTTTGAATGAGCTCTTTTCTATATAACTAATTTTGTGTTCATATCATGCAGAAATTTGTGTGGGCTTTTTGCTTTAAAATACATGGAGTTCTGGGATGGAGCTAAACTTGAACTAAGTTTTTCACAGGTACATCTACTCAAGGCTTCAAGCAAATGATTAGATAAATGGCCTTTTTGTACAATTATTCTTTTATCAAACACTTCCACATTATCTGTTTTAAGGCCGATATAGATTTGTGGAGGAAGAAGATGGTGGCAGAGTTCATATTTTCAGATTTAAACTTGACATATGGTGTCCATGGTAATTTGGATGATTTCAGGAGGGAAGCTGATGCACATATTGGTACAGGTCAATTCTAACATAAACCATCTCGCTTCATTGTTAAATTAGTGGCTAATATGTTGATTATTTTTTTCATAATGAATTACACGTGGGTGAAAAAGCATCGACTAAGTCTTGATAATCACATGTTGTAAACTTTAATTGAGGGTTTCTATTAATTTAGGGTTTTTGATTTATTTATGAAAAAATATGAAATGCTCGCAACATTGCCCCATCGATTTCTCCCACCATAACTAAAAAATCAACCCCCTATAAAACTACAGCGCGTGAAACTCATGTGTCATGATATTGAGAGAAATGAGGGACAATGTTGGACGCATTGTGCACTACTCTTTATTTATTAAGTTTTGTTGGACTAATTTGTTTATTGGTCTCTATTTGTAATTTTGTATTTGCTAATATTGTTTGTAATTTTGGATTTGCTAAGGTGCTTGATGTGCTCACTGGTCAGTAGTGTTTTTTTAATGATTTTGATATTTGTAATATTACAAATAGAATTACAAACATATTTTTGTAATATTTAAATATTCATAATTCTAGTTGTCCATGCTTTTTCTATGAAGTCCTGTGATCAGACGGTTATCACCTATGTGGTTTTGTGAAAAGAAATTGGGTGTGAACCGTAAAGAACATGTGTGCCATACTTTTAAAATTGAAGGATCACTTGATAATGTCTATTTTGTCAATCTTAACAATCAAAATTTCAAATAAAATCGAACACTATCTTAGAATGTCCTGTAGACATTTCTTTAACATATATGAATTGAACATATATCTTAATGTTATTTGATATTC
This sequence comes from Schoenoplectus tabernaemontani, assembly GCA_037127355.1. Lineage (NCBI taxonomy): Eukaryota > Viridiplantae > Streptophyta > Magnoliopsida > Poales > Cyperaceae > Schoenoplectus > Schoenoplectus tabernaemontani. The sequence continues at coordinate 26,368,329 of CM073750.1, forward strand.
AATAAGAGAACTTAATGCATGGATCATTGCAAGTGTCATGTATTTAATTTGACCGTCCTGTGCAAAATATTAAATGACACTTAAATTTATTTAAGCACAATTAATTTATAAGTTAAACTGTATTTTTATAATTATTTATTTTAAAAAACTTAATTTCAATTTTTTTTTTGTAAAAATCATGGTTATAAAATAACCACCTCTTTACAATTAATCTAAATATAATTCAGAAATTAATTATATAAGTTTAAATAACAAGTAAATTAGTCAGTATATTTTTAATAAAATAAAATGGCCAAATTGCAATTAAAAATCGAGTAGTTAATGATGCTAGATTACAATACAAATATGTAGAGCTTATAATTTACGGTTTTAAGAACTAGTCTGAAGAGTGAGTTTGGGAATAATAGAGTTCAATATGGATACTATGATAGAAGGGCGGTAGATTGAGTAGGTGTACGACGATGTATTTTTAGTGAGTTTTTGTTTTACTTTCTGCTTAATTGTGTCCGTATTTTTTAGTGAGTTTTTGATTTTGTCATCTTTTAAAAAAAATAAAAAAGAGAAAAGAGAGAGAGGATCCGATGAATTTAAATTTACCAAATCACCCTTCCGCAATTCTTTATGACTGGCTACAGAGATAAGAAAATTATTCACAATCGTCGGATCAACAGAAAATAACGGACAGAAAAGAAAATTATATACAATAAGATTATTGGAGTAAAATTCTTTAATTTATTCTTTTCTTTTTTTTTCTTATTGGTGACGTCCAGAACTCGTTTTAAATGAATTTCAAATTCAGTTCAATGAGTTCCATTTCACTGTCCGGCGGCAGATCAACATTTAAAGAAATCCAGAGCCAAACAAAAATGGTGGTTGCTGGTTGAGGCAAGTGATCTTGCAATCAAGTTGTCTTAGAGTTGGTTATTTATTTTTAAATATCTTTGTTTTATTTATTCCATACTATTTCTTAGTGTTATATGTGTATGTTCTCAATATAATTTTTGTATCATCAACAACAATGATAATGAAAACTATATCAAAAAAATCTGATAAAAATAAAGAGTCTAAATTATCCAATTTTCAGTGTTCATAAAAGACCACATCTATATTTCAAACTTTACATAAAAATATTAATGTATTGCATTTTATGTATGATAATATATTTTTTTAAAAGGCTCCAACCCCGACATATGATATTTTTTTATATATATTTCTTTGGGTCTTATATATGCGTTACTCTGCAGAGAGGCGAGATCTATTATCATCTGTATTAAATTTTGATTCAAATGCCACAAGTTATAATGCCAAAAACTTAATTTTCAATTTGTATTTTAAAAATTCACACTCAAATTTTGAATCCATTTGTTGATCAAGTTAGTTTTACGTGTATATTTATAGAATTTTATAATTTTTTAAGATCATTTCGTACTAGAACAAATGAAAACAAAATTAATGAATATATTTAATTATGATTGGTTAATTTTAATGTTTTTTTATTTTATTATCATTAATTGATCTAAAGTATAAAATCGTCTTCAAAAATTATATTTTTTGTGAGAATATATTTATCATGAAAATTAATAAGATCAATAGTTTTGATTGAAATTTGAGTGTAAAATTTCAAAATATAAATTTTAAAATAAATTTATGGCATCTTTTAACATACGAAATTTGTGGAACAACTTGGTGACATCACTTGATCAAATACACATGCAACAGAGAATTGACACAAGAAGACATTGATTGGAATGCAATAGGTTATGGTGATGATAGAATGACCCAATCGGTAGGTGGCCTATGCTAGAAATATCTGGTGTTTGTTTCAGCCGACGGTGCAACTCACAAGGGGCGCACCAAAAGGGTGGAAAAAGGACTCAATTCGTACTCAAAAAGATCCTTTACAGTTTGAAATTGTTGATGCTGCATCACATCACATGATCACAATATCACTCTGGAGTCGGGACATATTAATATGAAGAATAACATGACGATGTTCCTACTTTACTTTTATTGATTCATTTAATTTAAGAGAAGGGATCGGTTGACAATGGTTTATTTTGATAATCTTGACAATGTATCTCTAAATAAATACAAAAAATATAGAAAAAAAATAGAAAAAAGTTTATATATGTGTTTTTCTATATTTAGATTGATGGTCATTCAAATTTCATATAATTTCATTTCATTAACAACGCTACCAATCTATTACATGTCTGCATTTCTGTTGCCAAAGTGGGTAATTATTAAAATTGATCGAGTGAGAAGACGTTTTTTTTTGGCAAGGCAATAAAGAAGCTCAGGGGCAGAAGCGTCCAGTATGTTTAGCAAATTGGACACTCATAACTACAAGCAATGAGCTAGGAGGCCTTGGAGTGAAATATCTTGTTTTCATGAATCAAGCACTACTTCTCAAATGGATGTGGCAGTGGATAGATAGTGATAATGCATGGTGGAAGGAGGCATCACGAGTCCCGGCAATCCACATCAGACCTTGGGAGATAACAAATACAACAAAGTTCTGGTCTAACTTGCAAACCTTGCTACCAATTTTTTCAGTCATCAGTGCAATTTCAGCTAGGTGCGGGGACCTTGCTACAATTTTGGCATGACAGTTGGATGCAGCAGCCACTAAAAATTTAGTACCCGCATCTCTTTGATCAAGTGAGGTATGCTGACATATTAGTAGCTGATTGTTACCAGCAAGAACAATGGAGAATTTATGTCAACGATAGCTTAGATCCGACAGCTCAACAAGAATTGCAAGATTTAATCAGCAAACTGAGTTGCGTCCGAATCCAACACGAAAAGGATCAGATATGCTGGTTGAGGTGTACATCAGGGAAATTCACAGTAAAAACTGCCTATGCATTCATTCATGACACGCCTCACGTTGATAGCAGACTACTAAAAATCTGGGAAATTAAAGCACCATTGCGGGTACAGATATTTTGCTGGCTGCAGGCGAGGAACAAGATCCTAACAATTGATCAGATGATACACAGAGGATGGATAGTAACAAATATTGTGTTACCTGTGTCGGGAAAATCTGGAAACAAGGAATCACATCTTCAGGGAGTGCTCATACGCGAAACAACTAAGGCAATATATTATGGCGGCAATACCAGTAACAAGTCAGCCATGTCAAGCATATTTGTCTGACAAATATGACATCAACATTTTAATAGAAGGACATAGCATGTACTGGAGGCAAATGGAACTAACTACAATCTTCGTGATATGGAGAGAGCGGTGTCGAAGAATCTTTCAAGAGGCGGCACAAGATATTATAAACACAACCAGAGAGATATTTCGAGAACATAAACAATGGTTCTGTAGTTAACTACAGAAAGAGAGGAACATCGAGGGATGAATCAGAGGACTATACCAGAATTCTGGTATTGAATTGCTGCAGAACAGATTAGGACTGTTAGTGTGTTTTATTGTACTTTTAATTTTAATTTTCCATTTCTCTTTTCTTCCATAATATGTAGTTCTGTATATAAAATATAGTCACAAGGCAGGTGATAGTATAAATAAAATTTGAGGGCTAGAACCTCATCTTTTTCTCAAAAAAAAATACCGTTAAATTGAAATTATTATAAATTGCATGAAAATTTGATTATTTTGATGGACTATCAAATGATAATGAAAATTACATGAAATTTGAATGACCATCAATCTAAAGGTATAAAAACACATCTATAAATTTTTTTTCATTTAAATTTTTTTTTGTATTATTTAGAGATTCATTGTTAAGGCTGTCAAAATAACCCATTATCAATGGATCCCACTCTTAATATAAATAATAGTTCTGATTCATTCATCGGACCTGGTATGGCATTGATCAAACTAGGATTTTTGACCGCTCTGCTGCGGGATTGATTCTTTTTCAGTGAATTATAGTAAAAAATAAATCATAGAAAATTTTCATTTGAGAGAATGAGTTTATTGCGACATATAAAAAGTTGACAGATAATAAAAAAAAATAAGAATGAATAGATCGAATATATTGTCAAAACTCAAGAGCGGGGTAGAGCACATAAATATAAACATTTTTAGTAGGATTTATTCACGTTCAATTGAATAATTGTTTGGCACTCAGTTGTACAATCTCGTTACAATTTAGAATTATAGTTTGACTTTTTTTTTTATAACTTGACCTTGGTTCAATACTGGTAAGTCGTATCAACTGACCAAAAACCGCTGAAACCAACTGGTACTGGTGGTGAGGAACAATTGAAACCCACTAATTTACTCTCATCAGGCTAAAATTAATACTTAGTGGTGGGGCTACATTATAAGAAGTGACGTCATCAGTGAAATCTATAAATTTTCTATATAATTTTTAAAAAATGGTGTATTGTTGTTAATATTTATCATCATATTATCTATTTGAACTCACTGAAAATTATTTGAACTAGAGCCATAACTCGGACTTTGCCTCAACAATATAGTTCTTAAATAAATAATTAACTATATAAAATTTAAAATATATTTAATAAAATTTCACATTAAAGAAAATTTAAACATAATATTTAAAATACTAAGTAATAATGATAATTATAGTAATATAATTAAATATATAATAATCTATAAATGATTATATAAAAAAGTTAAATCATTTTAAGAGTTAAGATTAATCTTTAAGTATATTACACACATTATTTTAAATGAGGAGAGAAAAATTATTTTATATGAATACTTGGATTTAAGAAGATGAAAAGATTTAAATAAATCAATGATGGTGGAGAAAAATGATGATGTAACATATTTGAAAAGCTTGAAATCTTAATCCTCTTGAAGTATTAAGAATTTTTACTATTAACACCACTACTTTTTTGGACCAATGAGGGAAGAAAAAGTTTTCTACTTTGTAATGAAACAACAATAGCATCCACTTTTAAATTTTATTTTGATTTTAATACAATATATAGAAGATTTCAGTCTAATAATTTACTTTGATTCCTCCATATCTTATCAAAAAAAAATCAATGTCATTAATTTAGAAAAGTAAAAAATATTTGATTTTCTTTTTGAAAAATTGGCTTATAATATGGAAAGAAAATGTTAGATCACATTTGATCTCTTAAAAAAATTGATTTAAATTTAATATAATGTTTCAATGTCATGTAACTAATTATATTTTTTGTTTTTTATGATGATGTAGAAATTACTTCGGCACTTTGTCTAAAAAAAAAATCATTTTCACGCTTTCATAGAGAAAAAAGATGAAGAAGTTTTTAAATAAGGGATAAACAAATCTTATGGTCAACCAATGAATGCCTATTTTGGACACATATGCTAAGAACAAAATTGAGTACTATATTATTAACAGAACAATTATTCATATGCTCAATTTAGCAAAGAAAATAAATACAATTTTCAATCTGAAAAGAAATAGAAAGTTTACAATTTATATTATTTTTTTCAAAGCAATTGTTGCCATTTTGTAAGTTTAAATTGACATGGATTGATATGTTTGTATCTGTATGTTATAGCTCATGTACTAAATACTAAAAAACTGAATTCCAAAATAATAATTCAAGTGGCTTAATAATATCTAGGGGCAAAAGAAATTTTATAATTCATTCAGTGTTCAATTTGGTTTTAACTCGAGTTCAGTTCGTTCGATAAGATTTTTTTGTCAATTTGAATCGAATTCAGCTCGATAACTTTTTAATAAAGTAGTTAGAGTTCGATTCGTAATAGATTCATATGTAGTTATTTGCATATATTTTAACAATTTTGTCAATAATATATGTAATATTATAGTTATTTATTATATAATTAATAAATATTAGTCATTTTTTAAAATATTAATATACAATTAATCAAATATTAATTATTTTAGCTCTAATTATTTACAATAATTTGAAAATAAGTATAAAATTAAAATAATTGAGTTTGTCTAGAGTTCGGTTTCAGTTTGAGTTTAATTTAGTTCGAGTTTGATTTAATTCGAATTAATTTCGAATCAAACTCAAACACTAACTAGTTCAATTGAATTCAATTTGTTAGATCCATAATAATATCTGAAATAAAAATTTATGGACAATCGTTTTCTACTATTTGTACAATCTTCTATAATATTTTATGATTTCTTTGAAATATCACCATTTCTAAAATACATATATAAATATTTCTCTAATCTTTTAGGACAATTTTTCAAAAATTGTAAAAAAAAAAACTAACTATACATGGTATTTAATTAGATTCTAAAATTAATATTTTTTGTTAAGATATTAGATCCTGAATGCAAAGTACTTAATAATGTTAATTGACACCATAGATACAGAATTCCGGCTCCGTCACTAATTGCATCGTCAATTTTTTCAAAATTTTTACAACCAACCACATGGAGAAAATAAGAATGAAAAAATGAATTCAAGTTGAGAAGAACAGACAAAGAAAATTATAAAGGAGACAAAATATATCAATGATGTGCAGTGATCTTGAGGGCGGTTATTTACGAAGAGAAGACACAGGGAGGGTTAGAAAATTAGATTGCATAACCTCAGAAAAGACTATAACATTTTAGGAGTGTGGATTTAAATGTAACAGTCAGGAGCGAACCTAGAGAGAGTCGGAGGGAAAGGGAGGACAGTTATAGCTTTTGAATTTTAAAAAATAGTGATTTCAAATAATATTTTCAGTAATTTATCCTACTTGAATTTTTTTTATCCTCTTAAATTATTTGATTATTTTAATTAAGAAAAAAATTTAATATCAAGCATAATGAAATAAATATGCAAAAATTCAAAATATAAAGTTTTGTAGTGGAAAACTTTCGTCATCAATTTAATTATTTATTACTTTGAATTTTATTTTGTTATTATTTTTAATATATAAAATAATTTTTTTGTTAGGTAATAATATATATTAAACTATTATTTTTTTTATTTAGTATCCAATTAGTTAATGAGTTTGAATACAATAAATTATTATAATAAGATAATTATCTCTGACAAAAATCCTACATCCGCCCGTAATAATAATTATATTATGAACTAAATGACAACTTCAATATACCAACTACATTTGACTCAACTATTTAATCATGTGTGATTCTTTACAATTGCCTTCAGATATTGTGTTTCCTCATAGGACAGAGAGTGCAATGGTTTTATTTTTCATTCAGAATTATTTTACGACTAACCTGTCACACACATATATATATATAGTAAGGCTATGGTGTTTCGTGAAGCACAAAATCCTCCGTATTTTATATCCGTATCTTCAAATTTGAAAGTTTAAATAACCGATCCAAACTATTGAACATGTTCTTCTAACTGAAATAACTTTGGAGATCAAATTATATTTTTTTTTAATTTTTAGATGGGTACAAAGTTTGTTGATCTAGCGATTTATGTACCTTTCAAAACTAGTAATTTTGTACCCATCTAAAAAATAGCAAAAAAGGTTTAAAAACTTAAAAAATTTGATCTCAAAAGATATTTAATAAGAAGATAAACGATTTGAATCGGCCTTTTAGACTTTCAAATTTATGATACGGACACGAAGCATGAGAGATTTTGTGCTTCACGAAACACAATAGTCTCACTATATATATATATATATAATACAAAGGAATTGAGGAATTGTGAAATTAAGAATTGATCACTCTTTTCATCTATTTCAATCATGTTCGGTAAGAAAAGAATAGTGGAAGAGAGGATTGAGACTATTCCGATCCATGAAAAAATATTATTCCTCTATTTCATCACCCCCATGGAATTAACAAAATTTTGTTCTATGGAATAAAGAGACGAATGCAAAAAGAAGGAATTTGACTGTATATTTTCGTTGCTATTCTATTTTTCCACTTTTTCACAATTTCATTCAATTCTTTCTCGTTCGGCTACTATTCTGACACAATTTCACATTTTTCCTCTATTCTACTTATAATATCCTAAAATTGATAAGTGATTATATTTAGACTATTTCATAAATATTTGTAATTTGAGGGTTTATTTACAAAGTTAAAAAAATAAATAAAAATAAAACTGGAGCCACGTTACCTTTTACTTTCCTGACGCATCACGCATGGCTCCATGGAATAAGGCGTGGCTCCATGGAATAAGGCGGTAGCAACCCCTTTACCTCCTCCTGTCGGTGACAATCGAAAGAAAAAAAAAATAATATCGAAACAGAAAAGATAAGAATGAAATCGCAAAGAAGAACAATGAAGAGAAAGAGAGAAGCTGACAGAAGAAGAGGAGAAGAAAAAAATACTATTTCAATTAATTTATTTAGCAACAGAAATAGACACAACTATTTTATTGATTATGGATTGGATTATTTGGATGGGTTACTGCAAAGTAATTACATATCTCATAACTCGAATATGATTCTAGTTCTTAGCATGAACAAAATACTTAAGACAAAACCTTTGAATTGATGATTAATTTGAATATGTGAATTAATTATGGGAATCGAATTTAAAAAGAGATGATCAGATTAGAAATGAATAATGAAATTGGTTTGGACATTATTAATTGAAGGAATAAACTAATTAAATAAATTGGATATGCAAGTTTAGTGTTGACTCGGACAGAGCATTGGACCTAGAGAATTGACAAATATTTTAATTAATAGATTCTTATAAATGTTTGGAAATCCATTAGAAGTGAATAATAAAAGTAGATTAATAAATATCGATGTGATTCTAATAGGTATCAAAAGTCGTTTCAAGGAACGTCATGTATCGAGATGAGAATCGAAATCATATTTATATCAGATAACCAAATTTCTCTATAACTTGTATTTGGTTATTATCCGTTCTGCGATTGACCTATGACCTAAGTACAGATCGATGATTTGAATTATCTGAATTATAATTGAACTTTTTTATAACTTGTATGTGAATATTATTCATAATTGGATTCTTGACTTTACCTGAATTGTGTGGATTATTTGGATTGACCTTTGACTTGCGATATTGATTGATAACCTGAATTGTCTGAATTAAATATTAAATAAATGTTGATAATGTAATTGGTTGAATTATGTATAGTTGTACACGTCGTAAGCTAATCCTTTCATATTCCGAAAGGGAGGGTCCACACAACCTAAAGAGTTGTGAGTGAAAGAAGGGTATGCGGAGTCCCGCTTACCAGCGCAATTATGGGATATCCCTCACTTATCACGGTGGGCACGATGTGTGATATTTATTTGTCTATGTATAACTGCTTAAAATATAATTGTTAAAATTATATTTGCTTAAATCATAATTGCTTTTGGTGAATAAAAATGAATTATTATTATTTGAAAGTCTTTAAATGAAACTGTATTATTTATAATATTATTATAAAGAAACTGTGTCGTTAAATAACCTGATTCTTGAGCTTTATAGCTGACTTCATTTTGTTTTTTTTGTCTCTTTTATTTTTCTTTTTATTAGTTGGCGACGTAGATTGTGAGCGGTCAGATAAATACGAAAGATGCCGTCTCCTGAGCCGAACAGCCCCTTGGAGATCAAGCGACTAAAAAAATGATGACGTGTTCTCTCCTGGGCCACGAGACTCCATCTTTTAAGAGGGAATAATTTGAAAATTTTTTGTTACTAGGCTTATTCATAGGGTTTTATACCAAAAAATATAATATATAAATAATTAAAAATAAAAAATGAAAAATTATATCTTAGAGATATTATATTATCTCTTTAAATGAAAAAAAAAGAAAAATGACATGAGCCATTTAATTAAGATAAATGAAGAGAGATAAAATAAATGATAAAAAAAAACATGAATGATGTATCATAGCTAAATATTTAGAAAGCTAAGCCTTCTTTTAAATATAAAATCATCATTACATTATTTCAAATTGTGATTATTAATAACCTTGGTGTAGCCTATAACATTATTTCAAAATTTTCTTTTTGTTGTTGTTGTTTAATGGCAACGAATTTAGTTTTTTTTTGTTTCTTCCAACATGTTTAAAAAAAATAGCTAACTGCAGCTCCTGCACGTCATATATTGTTTTAATACACTTTTCTTGGATTCGGACTAGCTCCATTTGATATTTTTTTCATTCTAAAATAATTAAATTGGGACGTTTATATGTGATATATAATTTTTTATATAACAAACTTTATATTATAACGAAGAGATGTTAAAAATTTATCAGAAGTGATAGTACATAATGGAGAGAGCTGCACGTGCACTCAATCATTCGGTCACAGACAGTAAATTTACAAATTTGGGTAAAAATTTATTCATGCAAGTAATGAAGTATCATAATTAATGGGAGAAAGAATTAGATGGTCGTAGGATGTCAATTATTGATCCGATCCGACGGATTAATTTGATCCTATATGATTTAAAGATAAATGGGTTGGATATGAATTTAATTTTTTTGACTCAAATTGAGTCGGGTCGGGTCGGGTTCGGGTCAACCCGACCCGACCCGGTTAATTCTATTTTTTGAAGTATTATTATTATTTAGTACTAATTAAAGCTTCAATAAACAATAATTATATACTAATTAAGATTAATTATAAATTTATTAATATTTTATTACTTACAATTATATAAAAATAATTAATAAATATTTAATTATTTTACACGGGTCGGTCCGGATCGACCCGTGACCCTATGGGTTTATATTTTTTTACCCGAATTTAATCGGATCAGGTTCATATCGGGAATAAAATAATGTGACCCAAACCGAACCTGAGCCAACCCGACCCACTCCTAGATGGTGGGTAATTTTGTCAGAAAAATCTATTAAATTCCTTTTGTTCTTAACTTCTTATCCATTGCCGCTGCCTTTGGTATCCCAATTGTAGGATTTAACAATAATTATTTTATCTATCATGGAATTATTACGTTAATTTTATGTTTTACAACACAAATATATATTGCCGATTTTCAAAACAAAAATTAACAAAATATAGTTAGATGTCTCAATCCATAGATCGATGCATGTTTTTATTGTTTGCTTTTATTAATCATTGTAACTTGCTTAACCACTTGGCAATTTATTGTGAGACAGTTGTGTGAATGGTTCAATTGTACGTACGCGCCGTACTCGTCGAAGAAAATAAAAGGTTGCTGTAGTTATGATTTGATATTATTTCTCTTCAGATACAATAAAGTAGTTGTATCCGTTATATTGCCTCAATCGACGCTGACTGATATGAAATATTTTATGAATCAAATATTTGTTCGTTTGTTTTTTAATGAAAAAAAAAGCGAAGTCGTTTATAATTTATTCGAACTAGCTAAAATCAAGCGTAGTATCAGACTAATAAATAATTTTATTTTATTGATAAAATTTCATATTTTAATTACAAAATAATGAATAAATCTTTACCATAATATTTTTTCCTTTTTTAGAAACCCATACCATGTTCTGTTGATCATAGAAAACGTAAACGTTATGGAATTATGGACCTTCTGCTTTGAACTAACGTTTGAACAATATTTTTGTGGGCTATATGCTTTAATAAACCTTCTTATAATTAAAATTCTTGGTGTGAATCTACGTTGATGATTAATATGTTGTTACCTGACATAAGTCTAGATATAGAATACGTAGGTTTTGAATTTGAATTACATTTTTAAATGAACTTATGGAATACAATTAATTTCACATAAAATCAGGTCCAGTCGAATTCCAACTTAATTCAGACGGTTGCAAACCTAATATTAATCATTCATATATAACGTGATAATGGCGATGGATACTCCTTGATGATTGATTATAAGTCTTCGATTAACGGAACAATGATTTTTCGATATAAATAAATATTCATATTATTTTTACATAATTTTTTAAAGATATTTTCTATCTTAAAAAATAATTGTGCTCATTTTTTATAATTATAATATTAATTAAGTTTCTATAAGAAAATATTTAAAAAATAGAAAAAAAAATGACAAAAAAGAGGTGGCCTGAAAAAATTCAGGTCATTCCAAGACTGAATTTTCTATATCTGGTCCGATGAAATTGGGAATTGGGGGTTGGCTCAAAAAAATTCGGACTAAGTTTGCTGGCCCAAAAAAATTCAGATTATGATTGCTAGTGGATGAAAAAAATGTCAATCTTCTAAAATATACGATTTTTAATCTTTCAATTAAAAAGGTTTAAAATTCATACAATAATGCGTATATTAGTTCGCATATCATATATGCTGTATGTAAACGTGCGCATTTTAAATTGTTGTTATAAATTTATAGTTTAAAACCTGAAAAGTTATGTGCCTACGGGCCTTTCTACCAAAATTAAAAAAAAAAAAAAGGAAAAAAAAACTTGAAGTGTATAAATTGTATAATATGGATTTGTGTGTTTACATATATGACAACGAAATAACTTGGACTCGTTTAACTATTTTCAACATTATGTTTGAAATTATTTTATCCTACTTCTATGTTGCGGGTGTGAGTATCGTATCGGATACAGTACGGATGCGGTGATACAATGATTTTTAAAAATTAAGGATGCGAGTGCGGCGATTAGCGCAAATTTCTAAGTTGCCCACAATTACAATATACATTGAATTTTTACCCACTTCTCTCTATGAAATTACTGCCCATACTCACCCGTGATATCGGAGGGCCCAAGTTCGATTCACATTGGAAGCACTTAATTTCCAATGATTTTTGCCGAGTTCTCCCCAGATCTATAATGGCACAGGTGCGGATTCATTGTGGCACAGATGTGCGTCTGTTTATGGTGGCGTATCAGTTCGTATTTGATACGTATCTGCACAATATCGAACGCGCATTCATATCATACATATATCCAATACTTATTCGATGGGTTAGAAGAAGTATCGGGGTCACACAACCCTACTTTCTTTGTTCTTTTTAGTTGGTAAATTTCGATCACTATCCACCACTTCTATTCATTTTTTACCAAAAAATATTTTACAATGTAAATTTTCGTCAAGAAAGGAGTGATAATTACACTCCTTGCAGTCAATATTATATATAAATATTTTTCAAAACTATATTATCTCTAACTCAAAGTATTAAATATATATTTTTGAAAAAATATTTACATTCAATACTAGTGCAAATAAAAGAATTAGGCTATGGTACTACACATAGTTAATAATAAAATTTACTACGGACTCAAAAATATAATTAAATATTTTTAAATCTTGATTTATGAGTCTCAATAAATTTTTTATATCAAAATATGATGGGATATAATTTTTTTCTATTTTTCAGATTTTTTAAGTATTAGCTTTGAATTTTTCAAAATGACTTAAATAATATATTTTATTTTATTACTATTATTGAATCATCTTAAAAAAATTTAAATTAATACTTAGAAAATTCAAAAAATAAAATTTGAAAAATTAATACTGATCATATTTTGATATAAATAATTTATTGAGATCCATAAATTAAAATTTAAAATTAATTTATTTATATTTTTTTAATCCATAATAAATTTGATCATTAACTACACGTAGCACGACATAGCTAACTCCAAATAAAATGTGTAGAGTTTGAGATGTTAGAGAAAATCAACAAAACAGATATGAACACGTACCAATTAACAAAATCCGAATATGTTGTGATTCTTAGAGATAATAAGGCCTTCTTATTCCAATCGGGATCATGCGATTGACATCAAATGACTCAGATTGATTTTTCTATCTTCAACCTCTCACTTCGAACTCTTTCTTTAAACCGATTAGGACCGTTCATTTGGATAGAAACAATCTCAATCGGAATAACAGATCTCTGTCATTCGAAATTTGAATGATAGCAAATTCGAACGCCAACTAACATTCATTAACATTTTTCTCTTTAAAGAATTAAGTGTGGCCCACCAATATGTTGGGACTTATTATTATTATTTATTACTAGGTTGTCATCCGTACTAATCATTTCATATAATAATAATTATGTAATTTTGTTAAATACAATAATTTAAAAGTAAAATTATAAGTATATTATATTATTAGTTGGTATCAAATTATGGTTATAAAAATTAAATGTAAATGTGAGTAATAAAAATGTAAGAATTCTCAATTTATGGTTTTATTTAGTAAGATTCTCTTAATTTTGTAACAATAAATTTCTCTATTCTCTAGATAAATACAAAATTTTATGTGAAAAGAGAATATTAGGCCCCACTTATTAATGATTAAATATTTATTATTAAAGAAAATTAGGCAAATGAAAAGTCTGGACGATGTAGTTTGTCTAAGAGGTTAGGAGACTTAAGACTCTATAATTATAGAGTATAATAAAAATGATTATCGTTTGTGGGATGGAAACAAGGTTCGGACTTCGGATATTGTTTGCACTCACATTATACACTGTTAATTTTCATTCTTTATTTTTAGAAAACTTGTTTGTTGAATAGATGAAGTCACTAATTTCGATGTATCGACTATTGCAGAAAAAATAGCTTTACTATCACTTACCAATTATCCAACTTCGGTACATATTATCATGTCTGTACCTAACAGGAGAATGATGATTTATTATGTTCCTTGAGAATTGAATGAATGGATCATAAGGTACCCATTAATGCCTAAGGGCTTTCACTAACAAAAAATAATAATAATAAGGTGCCCCTTATTACATATAGAGAGGTGCAATTGATTGATTGCGAAAATAAAAAGCATTCTTCATAACACTCACGTTTGAATGGATCGGGATGGAAATGACCATTTCTCCGAGGTTAAAACCGCTCCTTATTAAATCCGTCTTTTATAAGTGAAGAGGATCAAACTGAGTTGGAGGAATTCTCAGCCTTTATGAACTATGACTACTTTGACATAAGAAGCTGTGCCTCAATTTTATATTCAAACCAAACAAGAACTTTGTTCTTATCCATAGCCACTTTTTTTGGTATCCCAATTGTAGCATTTAACAATAATTATTTTAGATTAACATCCCAAAATACACAATGCATTCGTCCCCGTCGACACATATAGTCATGTAGATATTTAGCTAATTAGAAGATGGTTATCATGGAACAACACAAATATATATTGCCGATTTTCAAAACAAAAATTAGCAAAATATAGTTTGATGTCTCAATCCGTAGTTGCATGTGTTTTTTGGCAATTTATTGTGAGACAGTTCTGTGAATGGTTTAATTATACGAGTCGTATCCGTCGAAGAAAATAAAAGGTTGCTATAGTTATGATTTGATATTATCTCTTAATATACAATAAAGTAGTTGTATCCGTTATAATGCATCAAATAGTGTTTTCCACGTGAGACGGATTGGTACGGATCGGTTTAAACCCGTTTGGTTCAACGGATTGGTCGGATCTGATTTGGACAGGGTTTTTTTCGGAAGTTCGGCTGCATTCCGTTGTAGAATCATGGGTCATCCAGTTCAACTAGATAGGGTCAGTTTTTTTTTTTTAATTTACTTTCAATTTTGTAAAACTTCAAAATAACTCAAATAATTCAAAATAAAATTCAAAAAATTCAAAAAGCCGAAAAATATTCAAATTATCCAATATATTTAATCATTTCAATTTTTTAAGGTTAAAAATTCAAATAACCATTGCGATCTGTTTTTATTGAGAGGTTTTTGTGTGGATTCCGTATATTCTGTTTGTCATTTTGTTCTGTTTAAAAATGACAACTTGCCACCCAAAAAAGTTTTTTTTTTTTAATTTACTTTCAATTTTGTAAAACTTCAAAATAACTCAAATAATTCAAAATAAAATTCAAAAAATTCAAAAAGCCCAAAATTTTTGTGATTTCAAAATGGTGATAGTTATTAACCTTCCTTAATGGTGATAGTTATTAACCTTGTAGATCTTATTGTGATTTTTTTAGTGGCCGGGTAGCATGTCTCGATCAGAGTTTTTCATCAAAAGTTATAGTCCTTTGAAGATGATGTGCTCCAATTTTGATTTTATTTTCTGATCTCCTCTCCGTTCGTTCAATCAGGAGCGTCAAATGGAAGAATGTTACGACAATTAAGCAGACAATTAAAAATAAGCTAAATTAGGTATCAAATAATTAAAAATAATAAAATAAATAAATAAACCATTGAAAATAATAAAAAAATAAATAGATAATTAAACAAATAATTCATGATCCCATTTGTGCAATTCTATCTTCAAATTATTTGTCAAATAGTACTAACACTAACATAATTACACACAATAAAATAATTAAATAAACATTTTAAAAAAGCTAAACTAAAAAACAAAGTAAATAATTTGTTTTTGTTTGTTTGATGTTTTTAATAAGTATTAATAATTAAAAATAATAAAAATAACTAAAAACTATTAAAATAATAGGCAAATCATTAAACAGAAAATTTTTATCAAACAAAAAAAATCTGAGTTTGAGTTTCAAATTATGTGCCTGAGATTAAATTTAAAATTCAGTCCAAATTACTACTGTAAATCTCCAGAATACTCGTATCATTTCCCTTATTTTTTTTAATTATCAATTTCTTTGTTTACTTTTCTGTTTCTATTTTTCTCTTTCTACCCGTGGCCACCAAACAAATATACTAAAGTATTAAAACAAAAGTCGTACTAATTGGAGTATTGTTCGCGTATAAAACGTCTTTTATTCATAGAATTGGTCTAATCC
Organism: Schoenoplectus tabernaemontani; assembly: GCA_037127355.1. NCBI lineage: Eukaryota > Viridiplantae > Streptophyta > Magnoliopsida > Poales > Cyperaceae > Schoenoplectus > Schoenoplectus tabernaemontani. The sequence continues at coordinate 26,384,864 of CM073750.1, forward strand.
ACGAATTATGCACACATTAAAAACGAATAATTCGTAAATTAATCAATTAAATGTCAATTTATTCTCTGAGGTGTGAAAAACGAATCAAACAGGAATAATTCATAATTTTTGTTCGGTTAATTTATGAACCAATGACTTGTGCAAATTCTCAGCAACAGAAAACCCCTTTTGAATCACCACACAAACGTATATGTGAAGCTTAAGCATGCCATAATGTTTAAAGAACATGCCACAAAAATATCTGATTGCTGGAACAGTCTCAAAATTCATGAAAAAAACTTATGCGGAAGTGGGATTCAAAATTAATCAAATTGATCTATTTACACTGAACTGAATGATTGTACACCCTTAACTAATTAAACTGATCGGTTTGTGCATTCTTACCTGTGATATCAGGCCTAAACACCAGATAACTGTACCATTTTTCTTTTTTATCTACTGTGAGAGTTATATTTTATATATTAGTTTTTAAAATACATAGTAAAATCTAAAATCCATGAAATTTAATTATATATGTAAATCCACACAGAAATCTATATATGTGTTCTCATGTCATATATATGGTATGTGATGCCTTCACGTGCATATTCAATGTCGTATTTTAAATTTTTGTGTAAGAGCCGGGCATAATCCATAAGGGCTTGACCTTTGAGCTCGGCTCGGTTAGCTTGTTGAAAAATCCGACCTAATCCTTCTCTCTTGTAAAGTCACATTTGGTACGGGTTGTGTCCAAGCCAAGAAAAATGAGTCCTTCTCAATTCGATTATTTTCAAATTGAGTTTGATCCTTACTAGATCCTTATATTTTAATTATACTTAAAAATCTGAAAAATTAGAAAATATAAAAAATAACAAAACACGACAAAATATTTTTTTATATTTGTTGTTTTAAATTTTGTTTTATTTTGTAATATGTTGTGTTATATTTAAGAAAATAAAAAAAAAAGTAACTAAAAACTGAAAACACCCCATCCAAATTCAGCACTTATTCAACTTTTAAGATTCAGGGGATTTGATAAAGACCGGACCTATAAAGGACCGGAGTTCCCTGAGAAATTAAGCCCTTTTAATCCAATATTTTTAAGATTTTTATCAAATCCGATTCTTGAAAAATCCAACACAGTACATAAAAGATATATAGTGAAGATTCGTGAGGTGGTTCAGACAATTATGAGTGAAGCTACTAGCCTACTACATGCGGTTGTCAGCTGCTAAGCGAAAGCGAGTTATTTTCGAGCTATGGGAATGAGATGTGTGTATAGTCTTAACCAAAATTGTCATTATAAATTAGTGCTTGAAAACTTGAAAAGTAATATTCCTACTAGTGTATTAAAAACGGGGCGGATCGGATCGGAATGGGGCGGGTTTGCATGGGTCGGTGGTTTTGCCAGGATAGGTCGGGACGGGTCAACGAGTTTTCACACGACAGATTAGGACATATTCAATTTAGGGGGTTTGGCCGCGACCCGTCCTAGACTCGTCGGGTTGGATGGGTTGGCGGGGGAGGGGCAGGGCGGGTCGGTGGTTATTTTTTCAAAATTAAAAAATAACCCAATAAAATTCAAATAAATTCTCAAAAAATTCAAAAAATTCAAAAATAATTATTAAGAATATTAAAAATATGTAACTATATATATTTTTGACTAAAAAAAATTAATTTTTCCGTATTTTTTATTTTTCTCGAGTTTACCGGATATTGGGTCGGGTTTGCATGGGTTTTCCGGCTCGGGTCGGGGAAGATCGGTGGCGAGTTTGCACGGGTTGGGCGGGTTGGGTCGGGATGGGAAGGGTCCAAAATGGGTCGGGTCTAGCACGGGTTTTTTTGAAATTTTTTTGCCAAGTCCGTACTAGACCCGTCAGTTTTAATGGATCACGGATTTGATGAATTGAGTCACGATTCGGGTCGTGACCACGGATCAGGTCTGACTCGGACGAATTTTTTAAAAACACTAATTCCTACGGTCTCTCTAGCAAAACAAAATATATAAAAAAAAGGAAAACAAACAAACTTCAAAAGTATAAATTGTATAATATGGGATTTGTGCGTTTACATATATAACAGCGAAACAACTTAGAGTCGTTTAACTATTTTTAACATTCTGTTTGAAATTTTTTGACCCTATTTTCTTTGGCCTCTTTTTTATTGGTAATTTCGATCACTATCCACCACTTCTGTTCCATTTTAGCAAAAAATATTTTACAATATATATTTTTAAAATAAAGAGTGATAACTGTAATCCTTCTTTGCACTCAATATTATATATATAGAGAGAGTAAATCTACGGTGAGCTTAAGCTCATGGAAAACCTCCGTGAGATTAGCTCAAAAAATATATCAAATGATCTCTAAATTTTAATTTTTCAATCTCATTAAATTCTTCATATTGAAATCTTATGGGGACAAAAATTTGGGATGTTTTAAGTTTTAAGTCATTCTTTTCAATTTTTAAAATAATGTACAAACATTGAATATTTTATTATTATTTTTAGAGCTGATTTTCAAAAATTAAAAAAAAGTAACATAAAAACTCAAAATATCCTAAATTTTTGTACCCACAAGATTTCAATATGAAGAATTTAATGAGAGTGAAAAATCAAAATTTGGAGATAATTTGATATATTTTTTGAGCTAAACTCACGAAAGTCTTCCGTGAGCTTAAGCTCACCGTAGATTATATATATATAATATTTTTCTAAAATATATTATCTCTAAGACTCTAACTCAAATTATTAAACTTATATTTCAAAAAAAATATTTACATCTAATATTCATGCAAATAAAATGTTTAGAATTTGACATGTAAGAGAGAATCAACAAAGAAGATATGAACACATATCAATTAAGAGGATCTGAATCTGTTGTGATTTTTATGGATAACAGAGTCTTGTTATCCTGATCAGACATCAAATGGTTCGGATTGATTTTTTCTCTCTCCCCAAGCTCTTTCTTCAAACCGATCAGGATCGTGCATTTTGAATCCAACGATCTCGATTGGAATAACATATATCTGTTATTCGAAATTCGAATAACAACAGATCGAAGGCCAATTAACATTTTTCTCTTTAATGAATTAAGTGTGGCCCACCGATATGCTGGGACTTGGGGAGATCATTAACATTTTTGAGCAGGTGGACGTTGCATTGCATGCATATCGAAACATTCATTCATTATTATCAGCCTCCATCCAGTAAGCTAAAATATGGCAGTATGAGACTATCAGCCTCTCATCTATCATCTCAGGGTTATAGACTCATATTATATAGAATCATCGACAATAGGGATCGACAACCACAGAGCTAGCTAGGATTTGAGTGAAAATAACGAAGGAAATAATTTGGGTACAAGATAAGAAAACAGTCATGCAACAATGGAAGGGAGGGAGATGGGAGAGAAGAGAGGAATTGGGACAGGCGTGCAAGGCGAGCTGAGAGAAAGAGGGAAATGAGCGGAAGATTGATGAAACTAGGGTTTTTACCGCTTCTCACTTTTTCTCTGTCAGAAAACACCCTGCTATCAAAATTATTTCAAAACTATAGAATTCTAAACGGAACGGAAATAAATGATCACGAAACAAGCTATTCCGTCTACCGTTTTGTTAAGACAACGAAATATTCGGCCATTTTGCTTTCATTTTGTTTTAAAAATAATATTACTGAATGTTTCATTAACCGTTTCGTTCCAACGAAATTGTTAAACAATTAACGGATCTACCGTTAACAGCCCTAGTTGCAGTGCACAACCAATCTGCTCAGACTTCAGAACAGTACGTTGCACAGCAATGCAGCATCAAAGATTCATTGCGAAAAGAAAAAAAAAATCTTTCTTCATTTAACCCGTGTTTGAACGGATCATTTTGGAAAGTACTATTTCTCTAAAGTTAGATTGGATCCTTATCAAATTTGATCTTATAAGTAAAAAAGACCATGCATTGTTGGAAAGAAATCGGATATTCAAATAGACCAACCGATTTGAATTTAAAGATTCAGTCTTTATAAACTATGTCTACTTGACATATGGATGTCAATGGATTGGGTCGGGTCATATTATTTTATTATTTTTTTGATCCGATCTGAACCCGACCCGATTAAATTCAAGTCAAAAATTTTGATCCATACCCAACCCGATGGGTCACGGGTCGATCCGACCCGATCCATGTAAAATAATTAAATATTTATTAATTATTTTTATATAATTTTAAGTAATAAAATATTGATTAATTTATAATTAATTTTAATTAGTGTATATTTAAGCTTTCATTAGTACTAAATCATAAAATTACTTTAAAAATTATAATTAATCTGGTCGGGTCGGGTTGATCCGAACCCGACCCGATCCGATTCGGATCAAAAAAATTAAACTCATACCTGACCCATTTATTTTCATATCATATCAGGCATGATCAAATTCAGGTCATGTCTGATTAACACGTTGGATCAGATCAATAATTGACATCCTAACTTAGACATAAAAAATTATACCTCAATTTTATATTCAAACTGAACATGGCTTTGTTTTCATCCATAGCCACTACTTTTGGTATCCCAATTGTAGCATTTAACAATAATTATTTTAGATTAACATCCCCAAAATAGACAATGCATTCGTCCCCGTCAAGACATATAGTCATGTAGATATTTAGCTAATTAGAAGATGGTTATCATGGAACAACACAAAATATAGTTATATGTCTCAATCCGTAGGTGCATCTGTTTATTGTTTTTTTTTTTGGCAATTTATTGTAGACAGTTGTGTGAATGGTTCAATTGTACGCGTCGTACTCGTCCAAGAAAATAAAAGGTTGCTATAGTTATGATTTCATATTATTTCTCTTAAACACAATAAAATAGTTGTATCCGTTATAACATGTGATTCAATGGGTGGGACGGTCTATGAGTTGGACGGTTCAATGGATTAACCGGATCGGATTTGGATGGGTTGTTTTGGAGAAGACCGGCCGCAATCCATCATGAGATCATTGGTTAGCCGGTCTAACGGGTTGGGTCGGTTATGTGGGCTAGGTCAGTTTTTTTTTTTTTTTTTGTAAAACTTCAAAATAACTAAAATAATTCAAAATAAATTCCAAAATAAATTAAAAAGCCGAAAAAATGTTCAAATTATCCAAAAAACCATTTTATTTTTTTAAGTTTTTTACAATCCAAAAAATTTTAAAATTTAAATAATATTTAAAAATAACCATTGCGGTCTGTTCTTTATTGAGAGGTTTTGATTCGGTATATTTTGTTTAAAAATACCAACTTGCCACCAAGAAAAGTGGCATTATTTTGTTATAAAACAATCATTAAAAAATCAATGTAAAAAATATTCATTATTTATAGGGACAGATTTATAATCTAAAAAATATTCATTATTTTTCTAAATGTATAATCATTGCAATTTTAAAAATGTAAGTCTTGAATGAGAAGTGCAATTTTAAAAACTTTAAACTGTAATGTATTTGTATTTGAATTAAAAAAAAAAAGAGCGAACACCGGTGTGTTGCAACAAGAAGTGCATTTAAATTTACAATTAAACTGTAACGCAATTACGTTTGAATGAGAAATTCTCTGTAGTTGTAGTTACAAGTTGGAAATACAGTATTATGTTTGCAAAATCATTGGTTGTATGCTTGTAGTAAGAGCTGTAGCATTAATTTATTTTGCAAATTATGCTAATCAATAAAGAAAAGACATGAATATTAAGGAAATTGCATCGGACTTTCCTTTTTTTTTTCTTTGATTAATTTGGAATATCTCTTTAAATTTGATGTGCTTGCTCTTGAAGGTGTTGTACCCATCCGTAGTGCTGTAGTTGATCATGAGGAATCAAGGAGAATTCATCCAGTGAAGATATTGATTTACTGATGCATGAAATATTATATAGGTTTAGTTTATATTTCATAGTTCTCTTTTGTATAGGGGTTGGGGTTGCATAATAAGGGTTATTGGTTAATTGTTTTATTTTGTAGCATTCAGGTTTTTATTTTATTTTGGTATTCCTATTTATCATCATGAGGTATGTTCATTTGATTATGTAATGAAAGGAAAGTTGAGATAAAAAAAAAGGAAAGTGCACTGGAGATTATATTTGCATTTGAAGATGCAGCGCACTTACCAGATGCTGTCAATCAAACATCCGCTGGATGTTTTTGAATTTTGACCAGCTAAAGTAGGGGATGCAGGATTTTTATCAACGGGTCAGTAATCGGATTATAATAATTTATTAGATTCAAATCCAATTAACTAATCATGTACTAAATAAAAATATCAATAATTTAACATACATTTTTGGAATATTAAAAAACTATCAAAATAATATCTTTTTATATATTAAAAATAACAAAAAATAAAACTCAAAATAATAGATAATTATGTCGATGAAGAAAACTTTCCTCTACGGGACTATAAATTTTGAAATATTTGAATAATTATTTCATTATTCACCATATTAAATATTTTTTTCTCAATGAAAAATAATCAAACAATTCAGGAGGAGTCACAAATTAGATCCAAAGGGGGAGGTCAGATTAATAAAATATTAGCCTAAAAATGTTATTTTTCAAAATCTAAGGGGGGTCAGTTAACTCCCCTGACTCTTCCTGGGTCCGCCCCTGAGCTAAAGGGGTTCACCAGTGGTGGTGTTTGATGCTGGGTTGGGCGGGTATTAGGCATGGCTTGGATGAGTTTTAGGACGGGGTGGACAAGTAAAGTGGACGGGTAACACGGGTTCTGGATGAGTTTTACTTACACGAGTTTTGGGCTGGTTTTACACATATTTTGGAGGGGGTTTACACAGTTTTTGGATGAGTTAGAAAGTCAGGTTTAAGGCGGTTTAGGGACAGGTTTAGATGGGATAGATCTGATGGGTTTTTTAAGGGGGGCGAGTTTTGATTAGATTTTTTTTGGAACTACTAACTGTTATCTGAATTATAATGTTTTTCATGCTTTGTATCTATATTTCGAATTTGAAATACCAAATGGTCGATCCAAACCGTTAAACGTGATATTTATATTGAAATATCTTTGGAGATGAAAATTTATATGCTTTTGATTTTTTTTGCTATTATTTAGATGCGTACAAAGGTTATTGATCTAACGAATTTTGCACCATTCAAACCTAGTGATTTTGTATTCATCAAGAAAGTAGCAAAAAAAATAAAATAAAATAAAATTTAATCTCCAAAAATATTTCAAGAAGAAAATCATGTTTAACGTTTTGGATACGAACACAAAGCAGGGAGGTCTTGTGTTTCACGGTCCTATAACCCCTCCCTCTCTCTCTCTCTCTCTCTATATATATATATATATATATATATATTTATTTATTATACTTTCAATAACGATTCAAAGAAACACTTTTTCAATTTTAATTTAAATACCTCAATAAAATATTTATATTGTAATCATGTAGAATACTATTTTTATCATATTTGGAGTGAGTTTACTATACTTAATGAATTTTAGAAAGTAAACTTTTTTAACATATAAATTTTATTATTTTTTTACTATTTTAGGGTTATCTTACAAAATCTTTAACCCTAAACCCTAAACCCTAAATCCTTTTCAAATTTTGTACTTACCCGTCTCTAAAGACTCGGAGGATTTACTGAAAATTGGACCTCTCAAAGATTAAAATCTGCTCTTAAAAATTTAATCTCTTTTAATCCGATTCTTTCAAAATCTTATCAGATCTGACTTTTTCATAAACCTATTAAGATTAGGCTTTGAAAAATCCAATCCGTTCCTTAAATATCTACGAGTCATTTTCGAGCTGCGAGAATGAGATGTGTGTTAACTGTTAACCACAATTGTTGTTATAAATTAGTGGTTGAAAGCATGAAAAGTTATATTCCTGCGGGGCTCTGTCTACCAAAATAATAAAAAAAAACAATCAAACTTCAAAATATATAAATTGTATAATATGAGATTTGTGTGTTTACATATATGACAGCGAAACAACTTTCGTTTAATTATTGTCAACATTATGTTTGAATTTTTTTTTTACCCTACCTTCTTTGACCTTTTTTTTTGGTAAGTTTCGATCACTATCCACCACTTTCTATTCCTTTTTAGCAAAAAGTATTTTACAATGTGTCTTTTTTATTATAAAAGGAGTGATAATTGCAATCCTTCAGTGCACTCAATATTATAACTAAATATTTTTCTAATTTCGCCTGTGTGGACTAGTTTCTGCACAGTCTGTCCCAAGCCAGGATAAAGGAGTAGGGTTGCGGTGGGTTGGCGAGCCCTGCACTAAAACAACCGATCTTTATGGAAATGTAACCCAGTCATTTTTCGTTGGGGCGTCACCCTCTTGGCGACGCGCCATATTGGAACTTGAATATCGCGATAAGAGAATAAGAGCGAGGTCATCACCGCCTTAGTGGTGCGCCATATTGGAACTCAGATATGGTGACAAGTGAGCGAGGACCGGATCGTCATCACTTTAGTGACGCGCTGCATCGACGCCCGGATGTAGAGTCAAATGAATAAGGGTCTTCGCACTTGACTCGAAGAATGCGAGGGGTAAGGAAGCTAGTTGGGGAAAGTAGGATTCGTTTAGATAGTTGGAATGTAGGGTCCTTAACAGATAAGATAAGAGAGTTAGTTGATACTGCGATTAGGAGACACGTTAATATCTTATGTGTTCAGGAGACTAAATGGACGGGTCAGAAGGCTAAGGAGGTGGAGAATACAAGTTTCAAATTGTCACACCCCAGAAATAATAAATCGGATTAGGGGTGTTAATCCGGCCACGTACGCACGACGAGACGTGCGTACGAAAGGCTAAATGAATAAAATAATATAAATCACAGAATAAACAAAACAATAATAAATATAAATACATGACCAACGCCTACATAAAGGGCTAGCTCCATCGGAATGGGCAAAGAAATCTCTCAAATAAAAACCCAAAAGAAAGAAATAAAACGCAAAACCCGATGGATCCTATCCAACTACCCGCTCACATGCAAATGCAAAAAGCATCTCTCGTCATCGCGCAGACTGCCCCTAGCACTCGCTCCAAGAAAATCCCGAACCCGAAATACCCGGATCCCACAACCACCGTGGAAACGTGAGTAATTTTAAAATTACTCAAGACGGATTTAGATCCAAATTTTAAGATTTGATCTTCTTTCCTAGACTGGACCCAACACCGATACTGATATTTTAAATGCAACAATTATCTATTTAATTAGTAAAATTATAGTTTATGTCTCTTAAACAATTCGCTATGATACAATGACATGCAATGACAGATAAACACAAATTATAAAAATCTGTGGAAAATAATATAATATATAATAAATATATATATAAGATACGAGATTTAAAGCACCCGTATATATATAACCCAGTTGCAGATCATCAGTCCATCCACAAGCGGGCACGTGGTCGGGCCCTGGACTTGTGACTTACCTAAGCGGGCACGTATTCGGGCCCAACTTACAAACTTAGGATTTTCGAGTAAGCGGCGCCAATGCCCCGAATACCCCGGGAAAATTCGGCCTCCCGAGAGCGATAACGCCCTAGGAGAGTGACGGCTAAAAGCACGTACTCGATTCGAATCGATGATCCACCTCACAAAATAATAATAATCTAATAACACAAAATGGATTAAGAAGTTATGCTTTCGGTTGCCATATCGTCAAAGGAGATAACTACCCAGAAATAACAAATCGGAAACTAATATAAATGGGAGCCTACACTGTACCAACTAAGGGCCGGAGGACCGCATCCCGAAAATAATGACAAAATGAAATATAATACGATGGGAGCCTACACTGTACCAACCTGGGGCCAGAGGTCCGCATCCCAAAGGGGAGCCTACACTGTACCAACCAGGGGCCAGAAGACCGCATCCCGAGAAATGACAAAATGACAGATATTACAAATGGGAGCCTACACTGTACCCACTAGGGGCCAGAGGACCGCATCCCGAGAAAATAACAAAATAGGGTAGAATCCGAGACTCGGATATGGACGCCCACACTAAACACTGAAAGACATGGTATCCTAATCGCTCAAATTTGGATTAAAAATCTTAATCATATTAAGAATATTAAAAGTATAATATTGATCAAAAGAAAAACACTCGCACGCAACCGAACCCGCCAAATGACGGGGTCGGTGGATAACCGACAAGCAAAGGTGCGCGAGTGTATATACGGACGAAAGGAATATAATCCGTTGGTCCAGTTATACAAGGCAACCTCGAGATCGAGATCACCCGCCCGCCTCTCAACACTTTCCCATGCATTTTGCATGATTAATTTCCTAACTTAATTTATAATTAATGATATTAATAATATTAATCTACTAATTATATTCTATAACTTTATTTATTTAACTCCAACATAATCATATCTCGGGACTATTTCCCGAGTCCTACTCCTATCCCGTCTACGTGCATCATGATATGATATGACATACAAATGCGGGTATGTCTCGAATATCTTAGCAAGTACTTGAATGCATATGACAATTCAATTTGGGTCTCTAAATAATGTTTGGTCAGAAAATACCTCAGTTCAGATTTATTTTAAAAATATTTTATTTTTCGGTTTGGGTTCCTATTTCTGAAGAAAGGAAATCAAATCCCAGGAATCCGTACCTGAGAATAATTTGGTTAGGTCAGAAACGTCAAATTGCTAAGCCTCGGGTGGCGCATCATGATCTTGTCAGATGAGCCGTCTCATCTTGAGTGTATTCGTTTGTCGGTTCGTCAAGATATTTTTCGAAAACCTACGAAGTCAGAAATAGATTAAATTGACGAGTATCCTATTCACATTAGGTCTGGTTTGGTCAAGGTATACCGGACCCTCAATTGAAATTATCATATTTAAGTTCGTATTTTAAGATTATATTTATTTTGATTTAATATAATTGATTTTAATTTTAATTTTAATTAATTAAGCTAACTAATTATTATCACTTATTCAAATTAAATTATAATTAGAATAATTAATTATTTAGGAATAGAGAAATCTATTAATATATAATATTTGTATATTAAGTATATTTAGTATTACTCTCATTAATTTAAAAATAGAGAAATTAATATATATATATATATATATATATTATAATATTATTATTCTTATTCTTATTAAAAATAGAGAAATTGACTAATATATATTTATATATTTATATATTTATTAATATTATTCTATTATTTAATAGAGAAATTGATTAATAGGTATTTTATATATTAATTAATGTTATTCAATTATTAAAATAGAGAAATTGATTAATATATATTTTATATCGTAATTTATTATACTTTATTTATTATTCTATAACTCCTAGTTATTTATATTATATTCTCTAATTTTATCTCATTTTATATTTTAATATTATTTTCATTAATTAGAAAATATATTATATAAAACTAGAATTAAAAATAAAGAATCAAATTAAAAGAAAATAAATTCAATTAAACCTAAATTTAATTAATGTTTTTATTTAATTAAATGTGTTGGTGTTTTAATGTGTTTGGGATCATAGGCTGCCTCCGAAACCACTGTATCTGTTCGGATTTTCATTATTGAGACAGATCGTGTAATCATCTCCCATATTTCTCTATAAATATTAATCAATTATTAGCTGCGCACATTTTATTCTACGGCACTGGCTAATTAATTAATTACACTTTCATTCCATTTACCTTTCGGCCCATTTAACTTTGATCCAATATTTTCCGACTCTTCTTATATTTTCAAGTGTTTGTAAGGGTTTAATTTTTGCGCATATAACCCTCAAAGAGGTGTTATTACCACAAATTCATTTAGACCCCTTAAACTTATCAGGCTCACCATTCGACCCCTATCTTAAAATTTCCATATCAAATAAGCCTGCATATAATGCATATATATCTTTATCATTTCACGTATATTCCAGGGGATTTCTATATAGGAACTACACAACATTTCAAGTACCCGATCCCAAATTAACAAGATAACATGACACAACCAACATAATAAGACAAGAGATTGGCGCAAGTCAGAGACAGTAAGGACAACAAGGCACAAGGCCGGTGCAGTCAGAAAATCAAATAAGAACACAACAGCACAAGTCATGCCAGCATAACAAGGCCATAACTAGGTACAACACCAGGCAACAGACGACATAAAAGGGTCAATACATAACTTAATCAACACAGCAAATTTCAGAGAACCAACCATAAAGCAATACATGTCCATTCAACTAGTACCGAACCAACACCACACAAAGGATAGAGTTTGACAGATAAACAATCACAACCAGCCGAATGGCACGAGCCATGCATCAATGGTACCAATTGGTACCATTGTACCAAAGCTCAGCACTAACAAGGGCAAGAAACAAGCATAGCAAGCAACAAGCGACACAAGCAAGGCAACCCAAACACATAACAAAATCAATGATCCAAGCCCTCACTTCTCTGGTACCGATTGGTACCAGTGTACCAGGCCAGTACAAGGCATAAGGCCGCTACAATTCAGTCCCTACCAGCACCATAAATCAGCAATAGATACCAGCATCAGAAACAACAGAAATTCAGAGATTAACAGTAAGTATCCAAATCGACCAACAATCAATGATTCACTCCACCACCAATCGATTAACCATAAGGTCAGAAAGAATTGGCCAACAGATAAATGGATCAACCAACACAGGGATCAGCCCTGGCACCAGTCTAATCTTGACAGAACAACACAAAACACGCAAAAGGGTCATGTCAGTTTTCCCCCGCATCACCATACCAGATGGTAATAGTGTACCAGGGGACAACAAACAAGGTGTCTCAATTAACACAAGCAACCCCAAAAATGCTGAAAGAGGCAGAACAAAGCGGCACGAGGCTCAGCCTCGGCACAAAAAAGGGCCCACACGGCCCTGAAAATAGGGAAAGAGGTTACTAGTAAAAAAAAATAATGGAGAAGGCACCAGACAACAAAAACCAGTGATAAGGAATGGTGGATCAGCTTCAGTTCAGGGCAGCAAGGGAAGAAGGACGCGTCAGAGGGTGGCTCAGGTAAGGGCGAGGTTGAGAGGAAGTGGCAACACGACCGAGGCCAACTCGGCGTCGCCCATGGTCGCTTGGTGAGCGGTTGGAACCGATGACGCCAGTGGCAGCTAGCATCAACAAGACGGACTCTGGTAGCCGGGCTCGACAGAAGCGAGACCATCTTCGGGCTTTTTTTCTTAAACCGCGGGTCAATGAGTATATCACATGAGTGATGTTGTCAGGTGGGTGAGAGCACATCGAGGAGGAGGGTTGTGGTCTCGCGAGAAGGGAGTAGGGGCAGAGGGACGGAAGGTGTAGCAGCAGTGAAGAAAGGGGTTTTGATCCGACATGAGGGAGAAAAGAAGAGAAGTAGAGGGGCGGTTTCGCAAGAGAAAGGGAGAGCAGTTGAAGGAAATGGAACGGGAGAGGGAGGTTGAGGCGTAGATGGAGTGAGAGGAGAGATAGGGGTGACGCAGTGGAGAAAAAGAGGGAAACGGGGGCAGAGGGAGGGAGAGACAGGAAAAGACAGAAAAGACAGAAAATAAGAAGGGAAAAGGAGAGAGAGGAAATCTTTGACTTTGGAATCAAATAGATTTTTCGTGATCAAATACGTACAGTCAATCGCGTGACCATCAAATTCTCAAATTTTATTAATTGATAATCATTGATTCTGAAATTGTAAATTAATAGAAGTAATACATCAAATTGACCAGCGTCAAATGGATAATTGCATGTCTGATCAGTTTTCGAATTTAATCGATCAGTCCTTTATATTTCTTAGTTAAAAATTTTAAGTTTTGATAAATCAAGTTTTTCTTAGCTAGTTAATTAACAAATTCTAATTATTGATTTATTATTTATCTTAATTTAAAAATCAAATTTTTTTTTTTTTTTTTTTTACATATATATATATATATTTTATATTATTATTTACTAATTTATGTCAAATTAATTTATTTATTATGTTAATTATCATTATTTCTTAATTAAATTTCACGGTTTAACACAAATTATGGTACACAGGAAAAGAACGAAGTAGAAATGGTGTAGGCATCTTAATTGATAAGAGACTCAAGAATGAAGTTGTCGCAGTTAGGAGACAATGGAACAGGATCATCATGATCAAATTAATTTTTGGAGATTTGGTCTTGAACGTCATCAGTGTGTATGCTCCATAAGTAGGTTTGAGCGATGATGTCAAGAGACGATTCTGGAAAGACTTAGAGGACATGGTTAGAGGAGTGCACAGTAATGAAAAAATCTTCATTGGAAGAGATCTTAAAGGTCATGTTGGCATAGTTAGAGGGGGATTGGAGAGGGTACATGGGGGGTTTCGGATATGGCGAACATAATCAAGAGGGAGAAGACATATTGAACTTCGCTATAGCTTACGACCTCATGGTAGCAAACACATTCTTTAGAAAGAAAAAATCACATTTAATTACTTTCAACAATGGCCAGCACTAGAACCAGATCGATTTTGTCCTGACTAGAAGAGATGAGAGATCAAACTGCATGGATTGTAAGGTTATACCTGACGAGTGTGTTGTCACACAACACAAACTTTTGGTGAATGATTTTTGTTTTCAGGTATGCGTTCGACGGGATAGACGCATGAAAATAACAACAATGAGGTGGTGGAAGCTCAAAGAGATGTTTCTCAGGTGTTTAAAAATAGAGTTATTGCAGAAGGATCATGGAACGAAGGTGAGAATGCGGATAATATGTGAAAGGAGACGGTAACTCACATTCGGAAGGTGGCTATAGAGGTGTTTGGAGTAACTATAAAAAATAAACGTGAACCTAAAGACACTTGGTGGTGGAATGATGATGTACAAAATGCTATAAATGAGAAGAAAGAATGTTATAAATGTTTACATCACAACAGGAGTGATGAAAACATACAGAAGTACAAAGAAACTAGAAGAAACACAAAGAAAGCTGTGAGCGAAGCAAGGGGTCAGGCATACACAGAGTTGTATCGGAAATTAGATACGAAATATGACGAAAATGATGTCTAGAAGATGACTAAACTTCGAGAAAGGAAGACAAGAGACTTCAACCAAATTAAATATATTAAGGATGAGGCTGATAAACTTTTGGTGAAGAATGAGGAGATTAAAAATAGATGGAGAGAATACTTCGATAAGCTATTCAACGACGAGAGTGAGAAAACCGCGATCGAGTTGGATGACTAAATTGACACCAACAGGCGATTTGTCACACCCCAAGATAAATGAATCGGGTTAGGGGTGCTTAATCCCGCCACGTACGCACGACGAGACGTGCGTACGAAAGGCTAAATGAATAAAATAAGGCAATCACGAATAAACAAAATAATAATAATAAGAATACATGACCATACAAATCAGAATGAACAAAGAGAATACAACGCCCACATAGGCGGGGCTAGCTCCATCGGAATGGGCAAAGCAATCTCTCAAATAAAAACCCAAAAGAAGAAAATAAGACTCAAAAACCCGATGGATCCTAACTCGACTACCCAAATCACATGCCAATGCGGCGAAGCATCCCCGTCATCGCGCGGATCATCCCTAGCACTCGCTCCAAGAAAAATCCCGAACTCCGAAATACCCGGATCCCACAACCACCGTGGAAACGTGAGTAATTTTAAAAATTACTCGACGGATTTAGATCCGACCTTAAGATTTAATCTTCTTTCCTAGACTGGACCCAAAAACCGAAACGATGTTTGAACAACGAAAACAATATTGATAAGTGAATATAATAATATTATTATGCACATTGACCTACATGATATGATATGATATGGTAAAGAAAAACCCGAAATAGAAAATTAAATGTGAAATAATAATATAATATAAAGTATGAGCTACGAGAGCCAAACACCCGTAATAAATACCCGGTTGTAAATTTACCGGACTCATCCCGAGCGGGCACTACCGGGGCCCAACTTACTAACTCGGGCCTTGCTGCGGCACTACCAGGGCCCAACTTACTAACTTAGGACTTTATGTTTGTGCGGCGACAACACCGCACAAACGACAATTCGGCTCCCGAGGCGATAACGCCCTAGGAGAGTGAACGGCTATAAGCACGTACTGCAGTCTCTTGAATCTGTAATCCACCTTACAAAATATAAACAAATGGATATAATATGTCTTCGATTGCCATATCGTAAAAGGAAATAACTACCCGTGAATTAACAAATCGGAAACAAATGGGAGCCTACACTTTGTACCAACCAAGGGTCGAGGACCGCATCCGTAAAAGTATCAAATCGAAATATAACAAAGGGGAGCCTACACTGTACCCACTAAGGCCAGGTGGACCGCATCCCGACTTTCTCTGCAATACCAACTACGGGCCAAAGGAGAAAGCCCTTCGGACAATATTAGGATCCTAAATACGCGGATAAATATAATAATATAATATCACGAACTAGATTCCGAGTCTCGGATATGGCCGCCCACACTAAACACCGAAGTACACGGTATCCTAAAAACGCTCAAATTTGGATTAAAAATTTAATCATATTAAGAATAATAAAAATATAATATCGATCAAAGAAAAACACTCCGACACAAAGTAGAACCCGCCAAATGACGGGATCGGTGGATAACCCGACAAAGCGAGGATGCGCGAGTGCATATACGAGCTGACGGGTGGGTCCCACGGCCTATGGGTCACCGTACGTAACCACAACGGTGCAGTTATGCAAGGCAACTCCGACGTGAGAATTACCCGTCCGCCTCTCGGCGCTCCCATGCATTTAATGCATGATTAACTACGACTTAATTAATAATCGATGATAGTAATAATATTTTCCTAATAATTATATTCTACAACTTGAATTATTTCATTCTATCTAATCCTATCTCGGGACTATTTCCGGATCCTACTCCTATCCCGTCTACGTGCGGTATGACATGATATGACATGTAAATGCGGGTATGTCTCAAATATCTTTGGTCAATTTACCGGATGCAAATGACAGTCGATTTAGACTCTACAAATTTTTGGCCAAAAATACCGCAATTCGGATATATTTTAAAAACGGTTTTATTTTCGGTTTGGGTTCCTATTTCGAAGAAAGAAAATTAAATCCCGAAACCGTACTCCAGGGAGTCTTGGTGAGGATCGCGGAGTCGCTCTACTCCGGAGGTAGAACACCGCCTCGGGGTCGGTGTCCGCGTACGTCGAGTCGGGAATGACCTCGTACTCATGAGGGATCCGAGTCGATCGTATCACCTATTGTAATTAAAATTAGATGTTTATTAGTTTTAACTTGATTTACTTCACAATTAATAATTAAATTTGGTTGATAATTTAATTAAGCGTTTGTTCGGGTTTGTCGTCTTTTCTTGAAAATTTCGGCAACATTTCTCTAACTTGCATTTACGCGGTGTCGGAAATTTTAGTCGCCCAATTTAGGGATCCGTTAAATGGTGTCTATCGTTCGTGATTGCTTTCATACGTCCATTCTTTATTTTTAAATTCGAGTTCATGTATTTAATTTCTAAACCAATTAATTTAAAATAGAGAAATTGATTAATATATATAATTTAAAAATCTAAATTGTTATTATAATTTAAGTTATTATTTTATAACTCTTAATTATTTATAATCTATTATTTAATTATATTTTATTTTAGTTGTTCTAGTATTATTTTTATAATCTAGAGATTATATTCATTTTGAGTAACGTAACTAATCTAATTTACTTAAATTAAATAAGTTAACTTAATGTTATTCCTTAATTGACTTAATTATAATTATAATAATTAATTTGTTAAAAATAGAGAAATTGATTAATAGATTTTATAAGTTAGAAAAATAAATTTTAAAATCAAAAGTAAAATAAAAAGGATTAAAAAGAAATAAATAAAATAAAGAAAAATGAATAAAACAAAAGAAAAAGTTATTATATTAATATGTGTTGGTGTTTTAATGTTCGGGATCATACGCCGACTACCAAATCATTGGTGCCAATGCACCGATATCCCGAATCGAAGCGATCGGGGAATATAATCATTTCCCGGGTATTAAAGTTTACGTTATTATCCATGGATACCGCCTGACCTTTCGGGGCGGCTTCCAATTATTTAGTCACAATTTTGATTTCATCACTTTTACTATCTTGATACTTTTAAGCATTGGGCCCTAATCATCCTAATATTATTCCTAATTTAATTTAAAATAATTTATTAAATCCGATTATCGGCCCAATGAACCCCTTTACATTCTGAAATCGTGATTACCAGAAGTTGGACCGACTCTTAATTATATTTTATTTTATTATCTTTTATTTCGGCCCCTAATTGAGTTCCATTATCCCTTAGGCCCTACCCGAGTTACTTATATATATATTGTCCATTCCCTAATTACCCAGCCCAATTAAATTATTCTTAAGTCACAATCAGCACAGCCCAAATTCTGACAGAGGCAAAGAGGTAGGCAACAATCCATAGAAACAACAGAAGTCGAGCCACAACAGGGAGGTCAGGGGGTAACCATACCAGACAAGCCAGAAAATGGCACAAGCAACCCCAAATTTAGCCAAACCACAGCATAACAGTCAAGCAAACCCGAAATAACACATGCAAACCAAATTTAAGCCAACGATAACACTGGAAATCAGATAAACCAACAGCAGTACAACATAGAGAGGGAGGATGGTACCAGTTCAGATGGTACCAGTAAAGGTACCAGACAAGAGGGACAACCAAAAAAAACATCCACCAGGCCGCAAATAGGATACCAACAATCAATAAGACAACCACACCAATCAACATAACCCAAGGAAATAAATCAACAACTGGATTAGCCAGTAACAGGGGCAACAGGGTCAAGCCACAAGAACAACGAGCACGGTCAAATCAACAACCAAATCGAGTTAGAGAGAGGGTCGTGGCTAGGTAAGTGTAGTAACGAGAACTTTACCAAGACACAATACGATTAGGGACATGATACAACCCGACAACGAAAACGAGATAAGCCAAGGTCGATTCAAGGCAACCAATTATCTAACCGGACAAGCAAACCCGAAAAAATAACCCGAGCGAAGAATCGATTTTAAGAGGAGAGCCTCGCATCAGCGGTACCTGCGGTACCGGTGTACAAGGTTCACCAGCCAACTACCGACCATCAAAACAAGGGGTCCGGATCCGGACACCATCGAGGTGCACCGGCGTAGTAAACAAGTGACGGGCGTCGGTGGCAACAACACAAGGGTAGGGCCAACACAAGCAAGTCAAAGGCACAAGGGGAAACAACCCAAACCCATAAGAATTCAAGCACACAACAGCAAATGACCGAAAGACAAGCCACACATTCTGAACTAGCAGCAAATCAGTCCTGCCATTCACAAATACCAGCACCAATGAAGAATAACAGAAACCAACCAACCAATCAACCAGCAAATAAAAATCGAATTCCAACAACAATTCATCTACCATCAAGCCAACAAATCAGAGGGGTAATAACCAACACCGTCACGCAAGCAATCAAGCAAGCAGCAAGAATTATCAGAAATTCTAGGGTTTTTATTTTACCAGTATCAGATCTGAGAAGAAAATGAGCAACAAAGGCAAGCTAGGGTTCCCGGCCACGCCTCCCCTCTCTTGTAAATCCCATCAACCAACGACCAAGCCGGAAATCATTCTTATAAGTAGGTATAATTTGTCTAAGCCTCAACGCATGAGCAAAAGGAAAGAAAAACCAAGCAAGAGAGGGCAGGGGGCCAGAGAAAACCCTTTTATAGATAAGGGGCGGCACAACGGTCACAGGGATGGGACGACGCCCGTCCTGACGGGACAGCCAGAGAGGGCGAGAGTGAGGTGATCGGGTTAGGTTTTGACCCGAAGGAGAGGGACAGGGGGCCGGTAAGGCCTCTCGTCGAAAAGCGAGAGAGAGCAGGGAGAGTAAGAGGGGCGGCGTCAACGGAGTGAAACGAGAGAGAGAGGAAGTGACAGCACTAAATCAGAGCGGAGAGAAAGGAAAGAGACAGCGGTTCGGGCGGGACAGAGGGAGAGAGACGGGACAGAGCCCGAGAGAGAGAGAGACAGGGATTTGATGGGTATTAAGTGTGGGAGTTAATGAAGAGAGAGAGAGGGGGGGCTGGGGATTTTCCGTGGCAAGTTGGAATAGCCAAACGTGTGGCATTTAGCGTTAGTGGAGGGTTTAAGGGTTTTAAATTTAATTAGAGTCGGTTAAGGAATAATTTCTTTTGATCGAAATTTGGACTTATATACATATGGTCTCGTTTGGATTTTTAATTTAGTCAAATAAATTCTTATTTAATTTACTTAAACATATCGTATTCGCTATTTTTCATTTAGGAGTATCTCTAGTCAATTTTCGTTAAATCGTTTCAATTATTCTCATACTTATTTTCATGCTTAATTTTCTTTATTAATTTGAGTTGATAATAATTCATGTATCTACCTACCAGAAGAATTAACTAAATTTCTTCAAGTACGTGTTTATTTATATTTAACCATTTTCATTCCTTTCATTTTCTTGTGTATTTTAAATTAAATGGCATTATTATTATTATTGTTACATATATGTTTATCTCTTTGACATTGCGGGTTTATGATATTTTCTGATTAGTGTTAAATTTGTTTTTATTTATTATCTTAATTATAATTATTTCTTAATTAAATTTTCACGGTTTGACACGATTTGTTCGGAGAATTCAAGAGTCTGAGGTGAAAAAAGCTTTAAAAATGATGAAAACAGGTAAGGCGTTAGGACTAGATGACATCCCGATTGAGGTATGGAGATGTCTTGGAGATATAGCAATAGTGTGACTCACTAAACTATTTATTACTATTTTCCGGTCCAATAAGATACCTGATGAGTGGAGAAGAAGTATATTAGTATCAATATTTAAGAATAAAGGAGATATTCAAAATTATACTAATTATAGAGGAATTAAGCTCATGAGTCATACCATGAAGCTTTGGGAGAGAGTGATCGAGCACTGTTTAAGAAAACTAACAACTGTCTCTAAAAATCAGTTTGGTTTTATGCTTGGGAGGTCCACTATGGAGGTGATTTTCTTGATAAGACAACTTATGGATAGACATCGGGAACAGAAGAATGACCTACACAAATCATGTGGTGGGCGCTCAAAAGGAAACTAGTCCCAACAAAGTACATTACCTTTATTAAGGATATGTACACAAATATTGTGACTTGTGTCAGAGCATGTGACGGCGAGTCCGATACATTTTCTATTAAGATAAGATTACATCAAGGGTCAGCATTGAGTCCATATATTTTCACCTTAGTGATGGACGAGATCACAAATGACATACAAAGAGATATTTCTTGGTGTATGCTCTTTGCTGATGATGTGGTGCTGATTCACGAGAGCAGAATTGGAGTCAATCAGAAACTAGAGTTGTGGAGACAAACATTAGAATCAAAAGGTTTTAGACTTAGTAGAACCAAAACTGAATATATGAGGTGTCAGTTCAGCGGGGAAAACTCAGATGACGGAGATTTTAGTTTGGATGGACGAGTAGTACCCGTGAATGACACATTTCGGTATTTAGAATCGATGTTGCAGAGTGAAGGAGAGATCGATGAAAATGTTAGTCATAGAATAAAAGCTGGATGGGTAAATTGGAGACAAGCATCTGGTGTTCTTTGTGACAAGAAGGTCCCAAACAAACTAAAAGACAAGTTTTACAGGACGGTGATTAGACCCGCGATGATATATGACGCAGAATGTTGGGCTACAAAAGGACAACACGTCCAGAAGATGAGTGTAGCTGAAATACGGATGTTGCGTTGGATATGTTACCACACAAGGAAAGATCGAATCGGAAATGATGATATTAGGGACAAACTTGGGGTAGCACCAATTCAAGAAAAACTAGTCCAACATCGTTTGTGATGGTTTGGTCATATCCAACGAAGGCCTCCTGAAGCACCAGTACGCAGCGGTATTCTAAGTCGTTCTGAAAATACAAGAAGAGGAAGAGGTCGACCGAGACTGACATGGGAGAAAGCAATAAAAAGAGATTTGAAGGAATGAAATATATCCAAAGAGCTTGCTTTGGATAGGAGTGTTTGGAAGATGTCGATTCATGTACCTGAACCATGATTTAGGGGTTAGAGTCTAATAGTAGAGTTATAGACTTCATGTTCTTAGATTTTTAGGATTTTAGAATTTAGAATTTAGAAATAGATTTTAGAAATAGAGGTTTAGAAATATGATTTTATGATTTAGAATTTAAAATTAGATTTTAAAATAGAATTTTAGAATTTAGAAATAGATTTTATAATAGAGGTTTATTGTACTAGTTATTATTGCTATTACTATTAGCATATTATCATCATCATTATTATTATCATCTTTATTTATTTATTATTATTATTTTATATTTATTTTCTTTTTTTTTTCATCATATTCATTATTATCACTGATATTTGAGATCTTTGATCTTATACTTTCCGATTGGATTTCATTTCTAGTCTACCCCAATTTATTTGGGATTAAAGGCTTTGGTGTTGTTGTTGTATTATCTCTAACTCAAATTACTAAATATATTCATGAAAAATATTTGCATTTAATACTGGTGCAAATGAAGTGTGTAGAATTTGAGATGTAAGAGAATTAACAAATTTATTGTGATTCTTACTTTGTTATTCCGATCTGGATCATGCGATTAACATAAAATGGCTTAGATTGATTTTTCTCTCTATTCAGCCTCTCTCTTCGGTCTCTTTCTTCAAACCGATCAGGGCCGTTCATTTTGAATCCAACAATCCGGTTGGAATAATAAATCTTCTTATTTAAATTTCTAATAACCACAAATACTAACGCCAATAAAAAATCATTAATATTTCTCTCTTTAAAGAATTAAGTATGGCCACCGAAATGCTGGAACTTGGGGAGATCATTAACATTTTTGAGCGGGTGGACGTTGCGTTGCATATCGAAACATTTCACTTATTATTATTATTATTATTATTATTATTATCATCATCATCATCATCATCATCATCATCATCATCATCATCATCATCATCATCATCATCATCATCATCATCATAATAATAATAATAATAATAATATATAACTAGTTGTCATCCGCACTTCATATAATACTAATTATGTAATTTTGGTAAATACAATTATTTAAAAGTAAAATTATAAGTACATTATATTGTTAGTTGGTAATAAAGCACATATAAAAAGTAGTATATGCCGGAGTTTATGAGGGTTCTAAGTAATTTTAAAAAAATAATTGGTAGCAAATTATGGTTATAAAAAAAATAAATGTGAGTAATAAAAATGTAAAAATTCTCAATTTATTGTTTTATTTAGTAAAATTTTCTTAATTTTGTAACGATAAATTTCGTTATTTTCTAGACATACAAAATTATTGTGAAAAGAGAATATTAGATCCCAATTATTAATGATTAACTATTTATTATTAAAGAGAATTGGGTAAATGAAAAGCCTTGATGATGTAGCAAACCATGAGACGTTAGGAGGCTTAATACTCTATAATTATAGAGTATAATAAAAGTGATTATCGTTTGTGAGATGGAAACAGGGTACGAATATTTTTGCACTCACATGATACACTGTTAATTTTCATTATTTAATTTATAACACTTGTTTTTTGAAAATAATAAACCCAGTAAAAGGTTAGATGAAGTCAGTAATTTCGATTGTTAGTATTGACTATTACACACCCCCCCCCACCAAAAAAAAAAAAAAATAGCTTCATCAATTATCAGTTATCCAACTTTGGTACAATACATATCATGTCTGTACCTAACACAAGAATGATGATTTATTATATTCCCTTGAGCACTTATTTTTCTATCTAATAATCTCAATAATCAAATTATTGATAATAATAATGATAAAATTTTAATAGTAGAAATAACAGTGTGTCATTATTAGTGGTGTTTTAAAAATACATCATTTACATTGACGTCTTTTTTTAATTATTTTTAGATGCTTTTAGCCACACAAAAAAAAAATGTGCCAGTGGGAGTGACCTTCTCCCACTTTCACTAGCAAATGTGAGATTGAAGTTTACTTTTATATTGAAAAGCAAATCAAACAAAAACATAAAAAAAAAATGTGTCGGTGGGAGTGGCGTACTCCCACAAACGCACTAGTTCGACTGACATATTTTTAAAGCACCGTTGATAGTAACAAGTTGTAATTTTTACTATTAATTTTTTTTAAAATATTATTATTATTATTAACAATTCGATCATTCAAAATCAGTGAAATTGAATGGATGGATCGTAAAGAGAGGTGCACTGTACAGTCAATCTGGTCAGACATCAGAACAGTACATTGCACAGCA
Source organism: Schoenoplectus tabernaemontani (assembly GCA_037127355.1). Lineage (NCBI taxonomy): Eukaryota > Viridiplantae > Streptophyta > Magnoliopsida > Poales > Cyperaceae > Schoenoplectus > Schoenoplectus tabernaemontani. The sequence goes on from CM073750.1 coordinate 26,409,180, forward strand.
ATACCGCATCAAGGATGGACTGCCAAAAGAAAAAACAAATTCATTCTTCATGTGGGGCATTTAATTTGCAAGATAACTGTTGGTGGTTTGGTGCCGAAAAAGTAATAGCCCAGCTGGCTATGTAGTATAATACTATATAGTTTGGACTTCCAAGGGCAAACTTATTAGGGACCAGTTTAGCTGATTAGGGCCGTTGAAATTAAATCCGATATGAAGGCCCTAAATTTGTTTGATTTTGGCCCAAATTTCAGTTTTAAACATCTAGATGATGATCATCATGATGACCAAACTCCAAACATAATTTTACTTGGCACAATTCTGTGACTTCATGAGGTCACAGAAAGTTCCATAAACTGCGTTATATAACTTAGAGCGAGCCTCGGCCCACTTTTCTACACATTCAGCCCAAACTTGTAGATTTAATGCCACTCCAAAACCATTTTAATTATCAAAATACACCAATAATTTACATTTCCAATTATACCCATCCATCTTCCCTCTTTCCCTCTAAGCCTATTATGTTCCACAAACTGACACGTCAAAATTTGAACTCTGGTTATTATGTTCTGCAAAATACAAAATAGAACTGAACAACACATTAATGTCATTTCAACCAACTTTTATTTTCTATGCGTAGTCTTTCACCTCCATTTTAGTCGCAACATTGGAATTATTATCCAGTAGTAAATTAGTAGCATACAATGCAAAATTAAATTCATTTTGAATCTATAAAAATTTAAGAAAGAAGATACCAAAACAATAAGGGTTTACCCGGAGCTCTCTTAACTGATGACCCATCAAACTAGCGCTTAAATAATTGGGCTTCCAACAAGGTTGGGGAAAAATTACAATATTTCTTCCCAAATCACCTTAAGGTGCGTCTAAATACTTGTTTAGAGGTGGTTGATGTGATAAATTAGCACCGTCTTCTAGTTGGCTTAACTACTAGCACATTGCTAAATAGGAGCTGCAGTTAAATAAGCAGAGAAAAGGAAGAATCAAAGTGATAAAAAAAGTGTGGATAACTTATGTTTATTAATGAGCAGCACCATTTTAAGCTCCTCTGTTAAGTCATTTACTTGAATCATTTATTTATTCTTTAGCTAATGCTACTGTTCAGGGTAGTTTTTGACATGAACAACAACTCCATATGGGTAAAACTAAATTAGCAGCCTTTGATCTATGCATGATTCAACGTTGTAGTTTAATGTTGTGTGAGTACATAGGCTTGTCTTATGCATGTAGAGGGAAAAAGGGGAGAGAAATGGATATAATTGAAAATATAAATTATTGATGGTATTTTGACAATTAAAATGGTTTTGGAGTGGCATTAGAGTAACTATGAATTTTGAGGTGTCATTTTGACAATTTTGAAGTTTTTGAATGGTATTCAGACAATTTTCCCATAAATTAACCATCAGGTTTATATTAATTTTAGATGTTTTGTGATAGCAATACTCTGTCTATATCGTCTGCTTGGGCAGAGAAAGCAAATGTTGACCCAACCGTATTAATTCTTCTTTTACTTTCTCTTTTGGCGAATGGCGATCTTATGAATGTTGTGCTTTTACCAGAGTAAACTTATTATTTTTTTATTTTTATCTTTAAATGAATTATTTTGAAGATATATCTCAAATTCTATGAACTCTAAATATTATTTCGAAGTCTGATTATAGATATTCATTATAATGTATCTTGAATCTATGATCTCGAAGATCAAGCACGGAAACAAGAGGGGCTAGGAGGGGCCCACCCGTCTCAATCCCACGAAAGTTATATGTCGACACTAAAATTTACGATGTATTTTTATTTTTTCTGGTATATTGGCCCTCTAATTTTTTATTTTTAATGCTCTAGTGATGTAAACCCACATCTCGGTCCCTCTATAATAAATCCTAGTTCCGCCTTGTCAAAGATACTATCTCGAAGTACTATCTTAGCAGTGCACTCTGACTCTAAAGAACAGTTGGTGCAAATCTATTTGAAGAATTAAATACAATTAATTTCAAATTAAATGCGATTAATTAGATATAAGAAGAAAAATTTTTGCTTAAAAGTTATTTTCTATTGATTTCAAGCAAGTTTTTAGAAAACATAAAGTTTTAACCGTTTTAACGGTTTTGGGAGACTCTGACGTAAAGTTTTTGAGAAAAAACGATTTAATGGGTTTTATGTGTTTTAATCGTTTTATCTCACGTTAAACCCGTTAAAACCGTTAAATGAAAAAAAATACATTTAACGACTGATTTTTGTGTGTTTTAAATCTTAATAGTTTGTGACTATAAAATTTTATTTTATTTTTATTTTTTGGATGTAAATTAAGGCCCTAATAAAAACAGAAAGCAAATATATCATGTAATAGTTTAATATAATTTAAGATTTTTAACTTTTAAATACTTAATTAATGTTGTAATTATTATTTTTTACTAAATTTTATAATTATTAAATACTAATGATATGATAATATATTTTTTAATTTTTTAAATATCAATTAATAGGTAAAAAATGATTGACCGTTTTTTAATTTAACGACCGTATAAAACCGTTAAAACCATTAACTGATCATCTCACCGTTAAGAGCCGTTAAACATTTTTTAAAATCTTGATTTCAAGTAAAAGTTACAAATATTTTCTCTTTTATAAATTTATAAGCACCACCTTTATTTCTAGAGATTGGTGCTACCATTACCTATATAAATCTATATTTATAGTCTAATTCTAGATATATAGACAATTTAATACTGCCGTATGATACAAAATATTCTCACACGAGTTGTCTCTGATATGGACAACTATTTGACAAATATTATCTTGAAAGTTCATCTAGTGTTAATATTCTCGAATTAGCTATCTCGAATCTGAGTTTTATATGCTGTTTTTTAGATTCTGATTTTTAAGACTTCTCGAGCTCTGATTCAAAACTTGATGATTATAGCTTCCAACAAATATGATAAGACTGGTATGAGCAGCGTTGTAAAAAACAATTTGCACGCCCAATTGATCGATCGGCTGCCAAGACAATCTCAATCACACCTCTTCTAATTCTGAAGCCACCGCCTTATACAATTCTATGGTCAGTGATTGAGTGCTCACCAACTCTGTAATAGGATTAGGCAATTACTTCTCAGGAAGTAGACGGTTTAAACTGCTTATGAATTGCTCCTACGAATGAACAAATCGGGTTTGATATTTTGACCAACATGTACCAGTACTTCTAAATTCCTAATCATTTGAATTGTTGTCCTGCACACTTGGTTTTGGTTCCTATTTACAAGTAATGGTTCTGTGTGTCAGATATATCTCATCTGGGGTATATAGATGTACTGTTGGTTTCTGTCACATCCCAGAAATAATAAAACGGGTTAGGGGTGCTAAATCCAGCCACGTACGCACGACGAGACGTGCGTACGAAATGCTAAATGAATAAAATAAGAAAATCACAGAATAAACAAAATAATAATAATATAATATACATGACTATACAGTCCAGAATAAACAAAGAGAAATACAACGCCGACATCGGCGGGGCTAGCTCCATCGGAATGGGCAGCAAAATCTCTCAAAGAAAAACCCAAAAGAAAGAAATAAAACTCGAAACCCGATAGATCATAATCCACTACCCTGCTCACATGCGGAAGCGGCGAAGCATCTCTGTCACCACGCAGGACTGCATCTAGCACTCTCATCAAAACTCGATCCCGCCCCTGTAAAACCTGGACCCCACAACCACCGTGAAAACGTGAGTGATAAATCACTCAGTGCGGTTTTAGGTCCAGCACCGAGATGTTATAAATCTCTAGGCTTAGACTTAAAACCATTAAAAATTTATTTTTATAATAAATATTATAGAAACATATAAATACATAAAATTTGAGTTTAAATAATTAAATTGATTTAATTTTGTTCTGAGTATAGTATAAAAAGAACCCGAAAGAGATTTATAAACATGCACTACTTGAATGTCATGAATATTTTAAAATCAAGGATAAACCCAAAATTAATCATTCTGAGATATTATAATATAATAGGTACGGGTTCAAACTCCCATATCACACGAAATGACTTTGCGGGATAAATTCTTTTCAGAAAGAACCGACCTCAACCACTGCTTTATAGAAGAGAGCCCGCTCTATAGAAGAGAGCGTCATTCACTATCAAAATCATTCCTAATCTATCCCGCTCAGTCCCTTACTATAATGAAACGAACAACGACTCCATTTTTATCAATATATAATTCAAATTTGAGGAGACTATCCGAAAATAATATGAAATAAAGTGAATCAATCACGAACAAATATAAAGTGATAAAATAGTCACTGCTAAATATAAAGTGATAAAATAATCACTGTAACCACGGAATAACTCCTCTATAATAAATTTAAAGTGTATTTTACTTATGAAATCGAGCCGGTACTGACACTCTTCCCAAACCCAAATTTGGATATTCATTTTTAACTTAAAATATTCCTTGAGTTTCATAACAACGTACAAATTATAGAAAACAGAAAATATGCAAATTCAAATCTTAATTCAATTTAGTAATAATTCGATTAAGCTTATTTTGATCAATATAACAATCCAGTTAATAAAAATCACATTATTTACATAATAAAATTTTAAGGTACTTAATTAATACCAATATAAATTATTAATGCTAATTAATCTATCTAAGATAATCTATCATGTAACTAATTATATTATTAAATACTACTTACTCTATCTAGGATAATCTATCCTGTAACTAATTATATTAAATTATTAAGTACTAATTACTCTATCTAGGATAATTTATCATATAACTAATTATATTAAATTATTAAATGCTAATTACCCCATCTAGGATAATTTATCCTACAACTAATTAACTTTAAATATAAATCTAATTAATGATCAAAATGAAATGCATCTAAAATGAAATGCGGATGATATAAACAAATTTCAATATCAAAAGAAAAGAAAATATAATTTAAAGTCATATCCTAAGAAATCGTAAATCTCAGTGCAATCCGCACCTGAATATTTTGGCAAGGCTGATAGCGTCTGATTGCTCGGTCTCCAGTGGGGCCCACGATCTCGTCAACCGTCTCATCCTGAGTGTACTTGATTGTCGGGTCGTCAAGATATTTTTGAGAACCTATAAAGTCAAAATAAATTAAATTGGCGAGTATCCTATCCGCGTTGGGTCTGGTTAGGTCAGGGTATACCGGACTCTCAATTGAAATCATCATTATTTAAGTTCGTATTTTAAGATTATATTTATTTTGATTTAATATAATTGATTTAAATTTCATTTTGATTAATTAAGCTAACTATTTATTATCACTTAATTAAATTAAATTTATAATAATGATAATTTATTATTTAGGAATAGAGAAACTAATTAATATATAATATATAATATTTAATATATTTAGTATTATTCTTATTAATTTAAAATAGAGAAATTAATTACTATATATATGTATATTATAATATTATTATTCTTATCAATTAAAAATAGAGAAATTTATTAATATATAAATATTTATATATTTATAAGTAATCTTCCATTATTAAAATAGAGAAATTTATTAATATATATTTTATATTATAAATTATTATTATACTTTAGTTATTATTTTATAACCCCTAATTATTTATATCATATTCTTTATATCTCATTTCATATTTTAATATTATTTTTATAAATTTGAAAATATGAAATATATTATATAGAACTAGAATTACATATTTTAAAGAGATAGAGAAATTGATTTATATATATTATATTATATATATTCTTTATTTCTAATATTCTTTTAGTTTAGAAATAAAGAAATTATTTTATATATTTATTAATATTATTTCATTATTAAATATATGAATTGATTAATAAGTATTTATATATATTAATTAATGTTATTTCATTATAAAAATAGAGAAATTAATTAATATATATATATATACTTATATATGTATATATTAATATTATTTAATTTTCCTAAATAAAAAAATTGATTAATATATACTTAAGATTTTATTATTATTCTTGTTATTTCATAACTCTTAATTATTTATTTTACATTCTTTAATTCTATTTCATTTATATCCTAATATTATTTTATTAATTAGAAAATATATATTATAAGCTAGAATTCAAATAAAAACAAAATGAAAGAAAAAGTAATTAATTTCAATTAAACTTAAATTTAAATTAAACGTTTTTATTTATTTAAACATGTTGGCGTTTTAATGTGTTTGGGATCATAGGCTGCCTCCGAAACCACTGTATCTGTTCGGATTTTCATTATTGAGGCAGATCATATAATTATCTCCCAATTTTTATCTTTAAGTATTAATTAATTATTAGTTGCGCACGTTTTAGTTTACGGCACTCGCTAATTAATTAATTACACTTTTATCCAAATTAACCTTTCGGCCCATAAGACTAAAATCAATTAAAAATTTATCCCGCATTTTATTCACTTTGGCCCATTCAATAAAACTTATCAAAAATTGAACCGTCATAAGATCAATCGAACCATTTATGCACATATAACCCTATAATTAGAGTTATTACCATATTTTATTTCCTTTAAGCTCTTATATTCATACTGGCAACTTCTAGGTCAGTCAAAACTGAGATTGAAATAGGGCAAGAGGCAACGTATAATAATACAAGTCAGATGTGCTGACAGAGGCAACAACACAAAGCAGGGACAGTATACATCGCAAGCAACAAGTATAAATCAAGGACGATAAGGAGTAATTCAAACTAACCAAACCAACAAGAACCAGGTGCCAAAAAACGAAGGTGGCCATAATAAATCATTTATCACCACAGATAGGGACTGAACTCCCCACCAATAAGCTGGTATCAGCAACAACAGAAGCAAGGAAGCAGTCAAAAGATTGATACAGCTAGCATTTCACTAAGGGGGTAAAACCAGCAAGACAGTAACCATCATCAGAAAAAGCCACAAGGGTCAAAGCCAAATGAATCACAAACTGGCAGCAATATCAGATAATATGGGAACAGACTTAGCTTGGCACGAGGCTTCGCTTCAATGGTACCTAATGGTACTAGTGTACCAAAGCACGACAACCACCCAAAGGAAAGATGGCAACAAACAACCCTAGGCCAGGGACAATCACAGGCAGAACAACAAGTTCAAACAACCCATAACCAATAGCAGTACCACTCAGGCATCGGATAACCCAAAACCTAAAACAATTATGCAATGCGGCATCATAACATAAACCACACAAAACAGATAACGAGGCATCCCAGCAATAATTTAGTGCATAACAGCGACAAGCAAAAAAATCAGTATGAGGGCTCAGCCCTCGACACACGGCCCACACGGCCGGAGAAATAAAGGAAGATATTACCCAAAATTTTTTATTTCAAGGCAGCAAGGGCAATAAAGAGGGGCAGCCAGAGTTGGGCGCTGAGGGGTGGCACACGGCTCTAATAGGGGCGACTTGGGGGTTGTACTCGCGCCGGTTGTCAGTGAAAATGGCGGAGTCGCTCGGATAACGACCAAGCGGGTTGTCACGCGACGCCACCCCTGGTTAGGGTAGGGGCCGAGCTCGGAGAGGTAAGGATCGAGACTGACGCCGATTGAGAGTGAGAGAGAGCTTCCTCGTATTGTGGCGACATGAGCAAAAAGAAAAGACACACGAACAAAAGGAGAAGAAAGGGGAAGGAGATCGGTAACAGAGGCGTCTTCGGCGGGGGAAAAGAAAAGAAAAGAAGCAGAGGGGTTCAGTGGGGAAAGGAAAGAAAATAAAGATGGGACAGGGTCCGGGAGAAAAAGGAAATGAGCAAAGAAAAAGAGGGTGGATCCGTTTTGGATTTTCTGTGACAGAATTTATGTGATCATTTACGAATTAAAACTAATTATTCTAATCAAATTGAGAAATTAAATCACTCTTGAGTTAAATTTAATTATTAAATCTTATCTCACTAAACATATTATATTCTTAAATTAAAATATGATCCTGAATTCATTATTTCGGACGTTTTATTTATTGGTTTGTTTTATCATTTGATAATTAATATTTGATCTTTCTTTAATTTAGATTCCAAATTTGATTGATATATATATACATATATGTTTCAAATTTAAAGTTTCTATTTGCTTAATCATATATAAACATTCCCCAAATTATTGGTTTAAATTAGTGTTGATTTACATAAATCATTTTAATTATTATCTTAATTATCATTACCGCTTAATTAAATTTTGTGATTTAACAGTTTCTTTCTTCCTTTTCATTCTCCTCTTCTTGATTTTTTTGTTTGCCTTATGATTTGCAATATTTCAAAGATGATAGTGGTGTGTATTAATCGCAATATCTTTGCGGGCGATTAAGAAAAGGGTGTTTTTATATAGTCAATTTTTTTAAATTATTACTTTTCTACGATAATAGTATGTAACAACTAAATTCTAACAAACTGGAAATTGACTCTCAAAATGTTTTGAAAATTTTGGATATTAATAATCTCCCTAAATTTACGAGCACAAGTGGTAGCTAACTAGAATAATCTTTAAGAGATCATGAATTTAAGCTTCTATAAACACAAAAATAAATTTTATGAGTTAGACTTTCATCTTTTTCTCAAAAAAAAAATCCCTAAATTTTAATGCAATATTCCTCAGTAAAAATTTCTTCAATACCTTCTGAATATAATAGGAAACAAAAGAAGTGATGATGAGCTAGGGGTGTCAATGGGTCAGGTTCGAGTCGGGTCATTATTTTATTATTATTTTTTGATCTGATCCAATCCGATCCGTTTAAGTTTGGTTCAAATTTTTTTTTACTCATATCCGATCTGATCAAGTCACGGGTCAACCCAACCCGACCTATATAAAATAATTAAGTATTAATTAATTATTTTTATATAACTTATGTAATTAAATATTAATTTATAATTAATCATAATTAATATATAATTAGTGTATATTTAAATTTTATTTAATATTAATTATAAAATTACTTCAAAAAATAATTAAATGAGTCAGGCCGACTCATACCCAACCCGAGCTGTGACGGGTCAAAAAATATTGACCCATACTATGATCTATTAATTTTCGGATCGGATCGAGTTTTGACACCCCTATAATGAGTCTTGTTTTTTTTTTATTATTTACCAACCAAAATCAAGGCACAACAGAACTTGAATACGTCATGATCGACCATTTGATATCTTTGATGCAGGTTTACTATTGAACATGATGGAATTGGTACAGTTTCAATTGTGACTAAATCTATTATTTGGTATGATCGACCATTTGATAAGCCATGATCGACCATTTGATATCTTTCATTTCTAATATACTTTTCTAAGAATAAATTATATATTTTGTTTGGTTATAATATATTCTATGGATGACAAAATAAGCTTGGAGGTAATGACTAAAAAGTATTTAATCAGTAGAACAAACTTTATATGCAAGAAAAAGTAATAATACAAAAGAAATGTTAATATTAGCATATGTTTTTACAATAAAAAGTGCGTAGAAGGAACACCTATATAGTCATATTTTAGGCCTCGATTTTTTTTGGACAAATATTAGAAAAAAAAACATATGGCGATGAGAAAATGAGACGGTTAATATATCATTTTTCTTACTAATAGGTAATAAGAATTTTATTTCAATTAGCTCAAATATGTCCTTCGATTCGACTTCCCAAGCACCCCAATTAATATGTGTGAGTAAAAATATATATCTAAAACTTAAACTTTTAAAAGCTGCCTAGTGAAGAAAATAAAAATGAAAAAACAAACAAAAAGAAAGTCTAACATGGGCGCTTTGTGCCATCCTAAAGCATTTCCATTTGCTTTGAAAATAACGGTCTATCATCATCAAGGTTTGTCGAAACTCGAGAGCTTTTTTGTAAATCCCTATAAAATTTTACTATTATGAATTAGTATAATTATTGAACTTTAAGAAATTTGATAGCCACTATTATTTGTATATAATCAGCGAAAAATAGTTACTCATTACAAGCAAAAATAGTATTTGAATTAAAAATTTTAAACATCATGATAAAATTTAAATACAAATAAAAAGAATATTATATTTATTTTTCATTTGATTGCTTAATATTATCAAATATAGAAAAGAATTAATTCTACACGGAATCATAAGAAATTACATGTCATATAAAATTTAAAATAAAAATAAAGTGTAGAAAAATGTTAACACAACCGGTGGGGCTACGTGCCAGTTTTCCTGAACCTTCGTCTAGGAACCTTGTTGTAGATATATAAAAATATTAATCCCACCAATCCCAACACGTAATCTCAATGCTTGAACATGGATTGGTAGAGAGAGCAAATTGTTCAGATTAATCATTTCTCAATTGAGAAATGGAAGTCTCCATTACTTTTCCGTTTCAAATATATATGTACTTCTCTTTTTTGTAAGGTGTTTAGAGAGTCTTTTGTTGGGCGTTCATAGCGAATTCAAGAGAGTGTTAAGAGCATCCTGTGCGATGTGTTTAAATAAAGTTCTTGTTAGGTGTTCATAGTGATTTCAAAAAGGTGTTCATAGTGACTTTAAGAGGGTTTTCAAATAACATTTTGCAGGGTGTTCAGAGCGACATAAACAGTTATTAATACATATATATATATATATATATATATATATATATATATCGATCAGTACTCGGATGAAAGAAACAGATTATTAATATATATAGAGTAAAATTAACGTGCTCCTAGAATACTCAGTTGATGTCGCTCTGAACACCCTGCAAAATGTTATTTGAAAACCCTCTTAAAGTCACTATGAACACCTTTTTGAAATCACTATGAACACCCAACAAGAACTTTATCTAAACACATCGCACATGATGCTCTTAACACTCTCTTGAATTCGCTATGAACGTCCAACAAAAGACTCTCTAAACACCTTACAAAATATACTATGAACACCCACCAAAATGTGATATGAACACCTACTTTAATATGATATGAACGCTCTACATAAGATGTTATGAACACCATCTTAAAGTCGTTATGAACAACCTCTTAAAAGCACTCTTAACACCTTAAAGAAGGTTATCTGAACACCTCGCAGAAGGTACTTGTGCGACCCTTTTTCGCGCGCCGCCGCACCGCCGCCGGGCGATGGGTTCTGCGGAAGAAGGACACGGAGATCCCTCCCGAGCGTGCATCTGAACGGGTGTCGGCCGATTCTGCCGATTAGAGATATTTGGATGCACATTCAGGGGGTTTTTAGTGATTGTGAGTTCTTGTAGATTCCGGTGGGCGCAAGCCCCCACCGTTAATTACCCTGGGCTACGAACCTCGAGGCACCTCTGGATCTTTGAAAGAGAGAAGCAAATAGTATAGTTAAAAGATGGTCAAGTGGTCGTCTAAGTTTATAAAAGGGATCTACGGAAGATGAACCTACAAACAGATCGGTTCAATCTAGGGAAGACAAAACCTACAAACAGATCGGTTTTATCCTATGGGGGACGAACCTACAAACAGACCGGTTCAGTCCATGCCACCTCGAGATGTAACCTTACCAACAGACCGGGTTAATCTCTTCATAGGGGGCTTGAGGTGAGTCTACATACAGACCGACTCGACCTCCGTTGATCTAGAAGATAAACCTACAAACAGACCGGTTCAATCTTAACTAGTCAACAACCAATCACACAAAATACAACTCGAAGCACCGGCGGTTGATCTTGAGGTTGGTGAATCAGGAGAAGGGTGGCTATGGCCCACGTATTTCTTCTCACTGATCTTCTAGATCATGAATTCGTAGCACTAAGCCGATTCATAAACCTAGGAAACACAATTGCACACAATGTCAAACCTGAAGCGCTGGGCCAGCTTCAACATTGAGGCATGTGTTAGTGAAGGAACCTACCTACAGAACGGTTCACATTCACTGTTTTGTGGATGAATCTACCAACAGACCGATTCAATCTCACATTCTCGGGAAATGAGTCAGGAGACAAACTCATCGACGGACGAGTTCAGTCTTGCCAGCTCAAATAGTCATGAATTACTTGTTCATGACATCGAGTCATTAAGATGTCACTTCGCTCGGACATCGTAATGTTCTTCTTCTTCAAAGTCGACATAACTCTCCATGCTGATGTCGTAGCTTTGGTCATTCTTCACGAGCGTCGAGATGTTCTTGTCTCACTAATCATTCTATGTGTTGCATTACTTGTGCAAAATTATTATGTAGCCCTACACCCCTTGTGTGAGCGTATTCAATCATGAGTTACTTGCTCATGGTAGCGAGTCATTAAGATGTCACCTATCTAGGACATCGTAATGTTCTTCTTCTTCGAGTCGACATATATCTCCATGCTAGTGTCGTAATTCTCGATTATTCTTCATCAAGCGTCAAGATGTTCTGCTCGACATACTTCTTCATGCTTTGCTATCAAAGCCTTATTCATCTCACGTCAAGATGTTCTGTCTCGACGTATCTTATTATTTTTCATCAAGTGTCAAGATGTTCTTGTCTCGACATATCTTCTCATATTGCTATTAAAGCCTTAATCATCTCACGTCAAGATGTTCTTGTCTCGAACGTATCTTCTCGTGTTGTATTGCAACTTTATTTATCCTCTCGTCAAGATGTTCTCGTCTTGACTAATCGTTCTAAATGTTATAACATATGTGCAAATATTTTATGTGGCTCTACACTCCTTATGTGAGCATATTTATTCATTTTAAAATGCACAAAGTCTATTATATATATCTTCCATTATTATTTTTATTATTATTATGCATTATTATTTATTATTATTATTATTATATTATTATTATTATTATTATTATTATTATTATTATTATTTTTATTTCTTAAACTCTATTTATCTATGTAGAAAATTATTTACAAAAATAATAGGAAAAAGGGGTTAGCTATTAATTAGAATTTTATTTATATTTTTGGGATTTTTATAATAGCTAAAATAGTAAAATTTTATTTTTATTATTTCTAAACTCTAATTATTTTGTAGAAAATCACTTACAAAAAAAATAATAGAAAATAAAATGGCTATGATTTTTATTTGTATTTTCAAAATGTTTATAATAACCAAAGTAATAGAATTTTATTATTATATTCTATTATATTGAAATACTATTCATTATGTAAGAATTATTTACAAAATTAAAAGGTGGTTAGCTATACTATTTTACTATTATTATTTTTTTTTTTTTTTTTTATATTTTTAATATCTATAATAGCTAAAAAGAAATCATTACTAATATTCTATCCTATTTATTATACTATTCATTATATCTATTTTTATTATTTCTATTTATTATCTATAGAAAAGTATAAGATTTTTTATTATTAGTTGAAAATAGTCATAAGAGATGAAATTCATTATGTTTTTATTACAACTATTATTTTTATTACATTTTATTCATCAATAGTATATTTTTTTATTGTATATGTTTGTATAGAAGTAAAAGAAATACAATTCATATTATAAAACTATATTATCATTATTTATTATAAAAGAAAAATGCATTTTACTATTTATTACCATGGTAGTATATTTTTGTATATTTTGTGCTATTTATTTTTATTATTCTTTTTACAGAAAATATCAATATAATATCTATTATTATTATATTTTTATTTATCAAAGAATATAGCTAATCTCATTATTTATTATAGTATATTACTATCATCATTATTATTTCATGGAAAATCACTTGAAAAATCACTAAAATATATCTAGTTATTATTTATGATTTTTATTTGTATTTTTGGAATTTTTATAGTATTTAAAATGACAAGTCAAAGCTAGGTCAAATATATCAATATATGTATGATGTATTTTGCTTTTAAATTGTTTTATCATGATTATATTTTAAAACTGGAATATTATTGTATAGAAAAATAGTATGAAAAATAAGAAAATTTTAGAAACAAATTTGAGTCAATTTGGAGTTCAATAGCATTTTCAAATCATTTATTTACTCCATATTATTACTATTCTGTTATTATTTAATTAGTGGGCTTAATCTGGGCCGCCAGATCTATATCAAGATTGGTGCGCATCTTTCCAATTCCCTTCTTCATTTGGGCCGCCAGATTAGTTTGAGATAAGTGTTTAATAGATCTACGGCCCAGATTAGTGCAAAGTTATTATTCAAATGTTTAAACATATCTGGGCCGCTTGATTTAATTAAGATACGTGTTTAGTGATTCTAAGGCCCGATCTTTTCCTTCTAATTTCTCTAAACTTTTAATGGATCTCATCCGCCAACGAATCTTCAAGATTGGTGATCGCTTCAATGATCGTGCAAAGGAAGTCTCTTGACCTCAGACCTTCTAATACATTGAGATCCGCGATGTGGTGTTCCGGTGATCAAGAACTCCGTCCGGTGATCGGCCGAACAGGTTTGAGCATCGTCTATATGGGAGAAGTTCACCTGTGCCTTCGATTAGGGATTCACACGATGAATCAAGAGAGAAGCTGTATCTGGATTTCGATGCGGTGACACCACTCGATCTTAGAGTTGGATTAAATGGGTTTATCAATTAAATTGATCGTTAATTCATGCAATTCTTGCGTTATACCCCATCGCCATGACATAATCAAGATGTTCATTCACTGCTTTTAAGTAATTAACTCCAATTACGACGAATATCTTCAAGCAATTTATACGGTTTCGTACCAGTTAAAGAATCAATTGCAATCTTGATTGCTTGAGCCTTGGATATGAACTGTACATGCTCACCACCCCTCTGTACAGCTTTGCTTGATTTATCTGGTGATTAGAATCATGAATTGATGGTGAATTTCATGTTCTTTGTACGAGATGGGATGCGCGGCCAGTGTATTCAACGGATTATCACGAGATTTCATTATCAATTACACTCGATTGAGGCCCAATCGATCAATCGATCTTGCAATGATATCGGGAGGGTTACACAAACCCTTCAACTGACCTCAATTACAATTATTCATCAAAATCCTATTGAATAGTACTTGGGAGGGTTACAAAAACCCTTCAACCAAGTTTCATGCGATCTGTATCATCTCACATCACAACCGATATCAAGAAAAACAAAAGAAAGTAAAAGAAGATGAAGGAGATAGAGGGAGAAACGAAAAGAATTGAAATAATGAAAGAAATCGAAAAATCTTATTGCTAATTCACCATTTGCACCAATGCTTTTAGAATCGTACATGATTGACCATGATTACCTAATCTCGGATGATTCTTGAGATGAACTAGTTGCTTGCCAAAGGTCTAAGCTTTGTATGGTTGAAGAAATTGGATCAAGAACAACTAATCTCTCTTTACAACTGTTCTTTCTCTCTCTCTTTTGCTTTTTTTGCGCCGGTCCCTCTTTCTCAATAGCCGGGATAGGGTTTATATAGCTTAGGAGCTTAATTGTGATTGGTAGATTGATTAGTGGCCGGATTATGCTTCTCAATTAATCTCATCCCTTGATTGCTTCTTATTCAATGGTTAGGATCAAATTGTGTTTCTTTTTCACTAATTCATTGACTTGAGTCAACCCTATGACGATTCTAGGTTGTTAGAGTCGTTAAATCTTCTTTTATTTACTCCCTTGCCACTCACCTTATCACTCGGGTCTCCCATGTTTCCGAGCCTTCTAGAACATTCTAAGCACTTGATCACTCCCAGTATACTCCCTATATAACCTCCAAGTCCTTGTAATCTCAATTAATCGATTTGAAAGTTCATTTCTTCTCTCAAGCCCCATAATCGGCCTATCCATTCAATCATCACCTTTCTTTCATCTAACCTTCCAATTGACAGCTTGTTCAACCTCTCCTTACCCCCTGGAGTCGATCTAGCATCCCTGCCTAGTCAATTGAGCATTATTCCACTGAGTTCAAGCACCCATGCCCACGGCCGGTTTGTGAATCGGTGGAACATCGACCTAGAGGCTTCAAACATTCACCCTGGCTCTTGCCTTAGCGTCGTGTATGTAAAAGAAGTGAGCTTGCATGATCAATTGAACTCACAAGCATTTGCAAAGGTAATTTCCATTTTTAAGCCGATCAATTGCTTCATCCCGAATGCTATCTCTTCTCTTGCTAATTCCTTCATTGATTTGCTTGAATGAGATCTCAATAGTGTCTGGAAGCCTCGTGAAGAAGGATCGGAGTAAGGCATCGTGTAGACTCGTCTCCCATTGATGGCACCTTCACGGTCGGGCGGGAGGAAGAGGAAGAGAGGAAGAAGAGAATGGGACGAGGGAGGATCATCTTCGGCGCGCGCGTGTGCATGTGAGCCAACACTCCCAGCAGTGCAAAGTCAGAGAGAGGAGACGCATGGGCCAGGTACACACTTCATTCTTCGTTAGATTTAAATTTCTGACTGTGAATGTGCATAGACATGGTGTATGTCTGCTAGTGTGTGCTATACTCTCATAAACCTGACATATGGGCCCCATGTGTAAGCATCTGAGTCTCGGCCCATTAGTCTAGTTATGGATTAGTTAATCCCTTGCTTAGGTTTAATTGATCGACTTGGCACATCTGATAGGTCCACTTGTTTAATCAATCTATTAATCATCTGTTATAGTGTTATCCATGCGAGGTGGCTCTATTGTAAGGTGCCATGTGTCACCTCTGGGGTGCCCATGTGTTACTAGGTGGACCATAACATGCGACCATGTGGCAATAGGTTTAGTATGATCTGCCGAGGTGTTTTGCTAGCAGTGCCATGTGGCATATGAGGAGTGAGGTGTCTTTGTGTGTGTCTTTGCCATGTGGTAAGTGTAGAGATGAGGTGGGCTGTCGGGTAGAGCCATGTGGCACCTGGGGTAGTGAGGTGGCCTCCTCACTGGTGTGCTTAGTGTGGCATAAGGTTGGGTTAAGTGGACCTCGGTGTGGTGCCATGTGGCACTAGGGTGATGAGGTGGCCCATTTGGTATGCATGCGCCACGTGGCACTAAGGTGGGGCCCACTGTCGATGACTCATACACCCAGACATGGCCCATGAGGTGCCACGTAGGCTAAGGTGGGGCCCACATGGCCCAATGAGAGGAATGGGGCGAATCTGACATGCCACGTGGCACACGTGGCACACCTCTCTTCGATTATTTTATACCTCTTGTGTTTCTTGTACCCGGTTTGTACCCGTAGCTGCTTGTTATCCCCACTTGCACCCAGGATTGCTCGATCAAATCTCGACCTTTGATTAATTCATTTATTACGCCTTTATTTTCCCTGAATTTATTTTAATAGCTCCACTTATCCAAAAATCATGAAAATTTCACCAAAAATCCCTAAAATCATGATGATCATCCCTGTAATTTTTAATTCCATTTTTACCCTTGCTTCTCTGAATTAAAAATTCTTTTATTCATAAAACCCTATTATTTCTTATGAATTAATCCACGATCTCAATTATAGCTCGATGTCTCGCCAATTATCTCCTCTTGCAGAAACCACCCTAACTAAATACCAATTAGACTTATATTGATATTCATTAGGGCTTGATTTGATCAAATGCGACTACTTATCGACGATTAATACAAATCTAGACTTGATCAGGTGGTTGCTCCCGACTTTGGCACTTTGATCAGTCTTGTGAAATTGACTTTCAATCCCTTAACATGAGGGTGACTTGGTCAAAGAACTGACTACTTATCGATAATTGACACAAATCAAAGCATGGTTAGGTGGTTGCTCGCGACTTTGGCACCAGTCGACCTTGAAAGCAAAATCACATTTGGAATTTCTCATGACTAGTTGCATCAAAATGCTAGCTTGGCATTGACATCATTTCATGTAGCATAGGGATTATCTTGCTTGACTCCTTTCTAGGGTTAGCTTCAAAGCAGATTTTAGGGTTCAATTCGACCCTTCTTGATAGGTCATTGAGGTGTGGGGCCACTGTCGGTGAAAATGGTCACATGGTGACTCATCGGATAGGCTATGTTGTTAGATTCATCTACAAGGGGCTGCAGTGGGTCCCACTTGTCGAGAAAATGTAATCAAATGGGCGACCCATCGAGATTTTCTCTCTCTAAATCTCCAGGGTCGGCCACCTCGAATGAGTAAGAGGTGGTGGGGTATTTATATCCTCGTCTTTCACCATATTATTCCATTGTGGGATTAATGCTTAACCTCTGTTCGGGTTGGTTAGCTCTCTTAGCAAAATAGGCTAGGTCCATATCGTTGGGGGGTTTGCTCATAAGGGGCTTGCCATGTGGGTCCCACTTGTCGAAAAAGATATAATCACATGGTGACACCCAAGAGGTCTCCTCTCTCCCTCGATCTTCTTGGGTGTCACTCATGCTTTGAGTGGATAGAGAATAGCGGGGTATTTATACTCTTCACTTCATGCCCACATTCCATTGTGGGACTAATGGATTTGTTCGGGGTTATGCGGCGACCTTTCGATCGGTGGGCCACCTTTCCACTGCTCTCTCTCTTCTTCCCCTTTCTTATGATTTTATCATTAATCATCGATTTATTTCATTTATTCATCTATTCATCCTTGAAACTTTTCAAGGGTAAACAAAGAGCCACCCACCAAGACGAGTCTTGAACGCTCGAAAGGCTTGTCTTGGTGCATTATTCCTTATTATTCATCACTTCATTTCTCATGACGTCTTCTCTTCTTCGGGTATTGTAGTTCTTTCTCATGACGCCATTCCGCGTCGCCCCTTGAGTCATTATCATTCTTTCTACGAGGATCCTAGCGATTGGACTCCTCTCGTCTCGACCATCCGAGCGACTCCTGTCTACCGCGAGCGGCGGTTTATTTTCGGGGATGATCGGCCTCGCTGACATCATGCCCCTTCGGCCTCAGCGTTGCTTCTACGGCTCCTTTGACACATCTCACGGGCAAGGAGATTATCGACGGGGAGGCTCACGGATGGACCATTTGCCCTTTTTCATCACTCCCTTAGAGTGCCATGGATATCGGCTAGAGTGGACCGGTATGTGCTCATGCGGGAGGGGACTCTGTCGGGCGGCGGGATATATGACTCGGTTTTCTTGTCGATGTTTCATTATCATATCGACACACCCCCAGGCTACGGGCCTTTTGTGAGCGGTGGAACTATTCTACCAACACTCTATTCATCGACGATCGGGAGGCGACTCCGACCCTCCTAGAGATACGACGGTTGGCCAGAGGCTGCGATCTTCGGTCATTTCTATGACGAGTTCATGGTCTCGCCGTGACTCGGGGGACTTCACTCGATTCCCGCCTTCTTTGCATAGGATTTATGAGATTTACCATCATCTACGGAGGGGCATCCGGAGTTCCATTCGAACATTGGATCGCTATTTCACCGATCGGGTCCACACTCGCCTACGGGTTTGGCTTCCACCGAGAGATCCATTTGGTACGGGTCGGCTCGAGATTCATCATGACGGCCCTATCCCATCTCGGGATACCACTGTGTTCACATGACGTGGATCGGGAGACTTATCGACCGCCTTCATCTCTTGGTGGATTTGCTATTTCTTATTACCTAGCTCCCCGCATACACCATTCGGCCTTCGGTGTTCGTTATGGCGAGCACGATCGCGCGTGGCGACGGGATTTCTTTGGCGTGCACTGTACTTGGCCAACATTTATAGGTGCCTCCGTGGTCGACTTCATCTCGTAGTCCTTCACGGTGCCGGGAGGCGATCCCGTGGCATCGATTAGCGGATGGCTCCATTTACATTGGTCGGTTCATATGATCCCGGCATGGCGGTCACGCTACGAGATCGTCTACCCATATTGAGTGACTTAGGCGGGGTGCGGCCGGCTTCATTGACTCGGAGGGCTGCCGGTATAGATTCTTCGGGAGTCGAGACCATCTGCGCTTCTCTCGAGACGGATCGGTGGCCGTGGGACATCTAGGGTTCTTGACGGGATGGTGATTGACGGCGGGGTCCCTCTTCGACTCTTCTAGCATTCGAGCCGGGCCTATTGACTTGGAGTACTTGATCGGTATTCGTCGGGGCTTTCTTCCTCTCGGATTGGGCGATTATATGTTCATCGAGCCCTATTCGCCACATCGATGCGCACATCGGTTTGGCTTGGATCGGGATATTCCGGCGCCTCTTCTCATACTATATCATCGGCGGCGATTTGGAGGGTATCGGATGGTGCTACACTCACCTCTTCCGACTAGGCACGGGCACTCGCTACCGGATGGTATCCACCTCTAGGACTTCCACCTTCACGAGGCGTTATCGGCGGTGGTATTATGAGACCATTCGCTCTTACCGATCGTATACTCCTCGGTGGTCGTCCGGAGTACATGTCCGCGAGATGGCCGGCCTCTATTAGATGGCACCGTTTCGCGTGATCGCGACCCTTTCCGGCCATTGCCGTAGAGCTGTCGACTTTCGGGGTTTAGACAGTAGGTTTTCTCGTGCTCCCGTTAGGACCATTCTCTCGGGTATGCTTCATCATCCCTTTAGGTTATTTCTTTTCGATAAGCCTCATCTCATTTCGACCAATTCTTCTTTGATTCGAGTTGGCTTATGAGTATGATCACGCGAGCCGGGTTCTCGGTCCCTCGTCCACGAGTAGTTGGCGTTCATTCTCAGCCACACGTCGAGCCACCGGCTCCAGCTACCATGGGGAGAGATCGAGACGGCGCCTCTCAGCCGTCTTCTCCATCTTCTTTTCCTTCTCCCACTCCGGGTGATTTTCCTTACTGACTCGCCTATCCTTATTCGGGCGCACTTCATTTACATCTCTGATTAGGGTTTATTTTTCAGCTCATGGGACATCTCTGTGTGAGGCTACCGAGAACGATATCATAGCAGTTTATCGGCGCTGCGAGTCTTTTGCTATTCCGGGGTTTTGCACCGACCTTGCGTCGCGGGTTCGTGTGCTTCATTTAATACCTAGTTGCCGGCATGCACTAGTATTTTCATTCTTACATGTATATTTTACAGACCACGAGGCGATGACATGGCATCTCCACACCGCTCGGAGCCTTTCTTTCATGACGGTCTGCTTCACCGTCGATTTTATTGGTGCCTACGGGGATGGTGACTCGTTCGATGTGGTTTTGGGGCCGGTGCTCACTCTTGCACGACCGAGAGGAGGCTTCTTTAGAGCGGGGAGTCCATTGGGCATCGTGCCGCGGCGACGAGCCATTATTGATCGAGGAGGTCCATCTCATGCTTCTTCATCTCTCGACGGGCGACCTCTCATGGCCACGGATAGCGAGTCTCGGCGAGCGGGTTGCGGTCGATTATGACTCGAGTTGGATGAGAGTTGGGCGGTGGAGCGGCTATTCCACGACCCGAGAGACGAGAGGTTCCGGTTAGCGAGGGTCTCGCCGAGCCTCATGCTTCTTCCGGTACTTTATATTTCCTTTATCATTTACCGTATTTTACTTTTCCATGTACTCATTCTTTTTATTTTATTTTGTAGCGGGTCTAATGCACTGCGGGTCCTCTGAGGCGGCCGACATCCCTATTCTTGACTCGGTCCTTTGTCTCGGGCGACGAGGCGATAGGTTAGATCTTTTCTTCCTTCTATTTCTTCTTTGGTTATAACAATTCGTCTAACCCATTTATTTTACTTGCAGATGTTTCATCGAGGGATGTGCAGCTCGCCTTGGCCGCGTTGGCGGATGCACTCCGGGATACCTTCTTCGGAGGCTATCCGCTAGATTTCGAGATCTTGGACTCTCTGCCCAGTGGTTTCTCTTTTTGATTGGTATGGGCTGATGCGGGATACCATCGCGCCAGCTCTACTCATTGCACCTCGTCTCGAGAGCACTTTCATTTCTAGGAGGTGTGAGGAGCTGCTCAGGGTTTACCAGGATGCGAGCTCTCTCGTTTATCAGCACGAGTTGGAGATTCATGAGCTACGCGGCATTTGGAGGCCGCTCGACTCCACTACCTTCGGCGGCTCTCTTCTTGTGCCACTCTCGCTCCATGGGAGTTAGTGGTGGGCCGCTCGGCTTGCTCGTGCGGGAGCTAGAGGACCACGGATCATCGGTGGAGGGCTTCTCCGACATCTAGCGGGACGTCTCCCGGAGCTGCGATTCACACGAGCGTCGGGATAGTGCCTTCGCTCGGTTCTTGGACTTCGAGGCGGCTTCGGAGGAGGATAGGCACTCCCTCCATACTTATTTAGAGACTATTAGTCTTGTGCTATTAGAGTTGGAGTCCCGCTTTTTGGGCCCATAGATTGCACTTTCTATTTCTTCTTTTCTCCTTTTCTTTTTGCCATACTTGATATAGGATGTATTGACATTTATCATTTTGATCTCTTGTTGTGGATGATGCTTGCCTTTATTATTATCCTTTCGTCGCTTCCTCTGCAGTAGCGAGGAAGTATTCTATTGATTTCATGTTGTGCACCTCCAATCTTATTTGCAAAAGCGCCTATTACAACTGCTTCATTCTTTGCGTGCGTCTAAAAATAAAAGGAAAATCTTACAACATCCTATTACATTGATTCTATACATCATTTCTCTTTATTTATGGCAATACAAAACTCAAATGTAAGTGGTATTTTACGGATCTGAACACATCTGTATTGACCTCTAGTAGGATCTGAGAATAAACCCGTTTATCCCTTTATTACTTGATGGATAAACTTACCGGTATCAATTGGATTATGGATGCAATTGATAACACATTTTGTGGATGCTTCTTATATATTTAATTGACATTTATTTTGTGGAAGCTCACCCACTCTCCCCTCATTTGTGCACCGTTACGTGCTAAAGTGGAAACTCACATTCACTCATCTCCACTCGATTTGTTTTGTGGGGGTACTACCCTCAAACATCCATCACGCATCCTGCGAGACAGGCTTTCATCGGGTAGGTCCGCTCTCCATGACTGAGTCACTTCTTTAAGCGAATTACTTTATTTGACACCGAATGTCGGGCAAAAGCATAAACCCTTAGTCGACCCCTCCATGACTATTTTGGGATTAGAAACAGATCACCTCCTTGGGCGTGTGGTACTTTTGCGGATGAATGTACCCAACCTAGTTTTTTATATTTTAGCTACCCTCAAACATCCATCACGCATCCTGCGAGACAGAGGCTTTCATCGGGTAGGTCCGCTCTCCATGACTGAGTCATTTCTTTAAGCGAGCGCTTTGTTTAACATGAAATGTCGGGTACAAGCGTAAACCCTTAATCCGACCCCTCCATGATATGTCGTGGGATTATGACACATCATTTCTTCGGGCGTGTGGTGCTTTTACGGATGAATGCACCCAACCTGGCTTTGTATAACACTCGTGGTGTCGGGGACAAAGGTGGCAACCCCTTATTGAAAAGATTTTATTTTTTATTATCATTTTTATTTTTATTTTTATGAGCAGGAAAGTAGGTTTTTATTGTTTTACATATATATCCTTTTATTTTATCAGAAGAGGGCAAATTTTTGTTATTAGTGATACATGCTACTAATAATACGAGAGTTATTTATTTACATGCCCTCAGAAGTGACTATTTGCTAGCCACCAATTTGCTCGACCTATCCCTTGGCTCGCGCCGCGGGCGACCAATATGAGCAACTTTCGTCATTGGGCAACAGATAGTTTGAGGGACAAGCGCAAACCACCCCATTTTTGTGTTTATTACGTATCAAATGGACAAACCCAGTGGTATTTGTATTATGAGCCCAAACACCAAAGCTCTCGCCTTACATTCTCGCGTGGTTTTGGCGTTGTATTCCCTTATTCTATTTTTTATTTTGTTATAGGGCTAAATGTATTTGTGTGGTTTTGGATTTTTAGATGCATTCTATTTACAGATGCACAAGTAGGGTTTTTGTGATTTTTATGCAAAAGTGGAGGTTAGACATGGGTTTGTGTTTCGTGCACGTGTGTGTAAGCGAACACTTATTCCCTCCTTATTTATTTACAATAGATACTACTCGGTTGGCCCCTCTCAGGCTAGGTGTAGTACTTCTTCGAGATATCGCCCATTAATCGGTGGCATGGGCCTTTCACCTTCATGGTCTATGAGTTGGTATGCGCGCCCCGTATACCTTCTCAATTACGTATGGCCCTTCCCGATTCGGAGAGAATTTTGGGCCGATGTGCGGCCAATGATCGGCCTCTTGAGGACAAGAACAAGCTCCCTTGTTGAAATGCCACGACTCGCGCCATCTTATCATATGCCCTTGCCATTTTTGCCTGATATATTTCAAGGTTCTGCTGGGCTATCAATCTCTTTTCGTCCATGGCATCCAACTCGTCCAGTCTAAGTTGCTGGCATTCGTCCATGGTCATATCATTTTGCACAGCCACCCGCAATGACGGTAATTCCACCTCAAGAGGGAGAACGGCTTCAACCCCAAAAGCCAGAGAATACGGGGTAGCTTGCGTAGGCGTTCGGTATGTGGTTCGATAAGCCCATAATGCCTCCTGTAGACGATTATCCCAGTCTCGTTGGTTGCCGTCCACGGTCTTTTTCATAATGTTGATCAGGGTTTTGTTAAAGGCTTCGGCCAGGCCATTGGCTCTCGGATTATAAATGGACGAGAATCTCCAATCAATATTAAATTGCTCCGCGGGGCATAGACTTTGGAACTCTTGAAGGCGTCCCGTTATCGGATATTATCCGTTGTGGTGTGCGAATCGGTAGAGGATGTGCGTCTTGAAGAACTTAACCACATCGGATGCTTTAACTTCTTTAAGTGGGATGGCTTGGCCCATTTTGTAAAGTAATGTCTGTCGCGCCAGGGATAAACCGGTGACCTCTCGACGTCGGAGGGTCTATGGGCCCCACTATATCTGTGCCCCACATATTAAATGGCCGGGATGCTACGTGGGGTGCAACGGGTTTGGCGCTTGATGTATAAAAGGGCCGTGTATCGGCACATGCGGCACTTCTTTGCGTGCTCTTCACAATCGCCACCATCGTGGGCCAATAATACCCCATTCGCTTGATCTTCAACTTCATTTTTGGCCCAGGACCGATGTGCTCGCATAGTCCGAGAATGAACTTCTTTCATAACTTGCCGAACTTGAGTCACGATACACATCTCGACCACAATGATCATAAGACCTACGGTATAGCGTATTACCCACATATGCATACCGTAGTACCCGTTTTCTTAGTTGATCGGCCTATCCTTTTATCCTTGGGGAGGGTGCCATGCGGAAATATTCGATGAACGGTTGTCTCCAATCATCGTCTTCTGTTATCATTGTTTCTTGGCATTCTATCCTTCCTAGCCCGACATTTTCATTACTCACATCATCTGTTGTTTGACACAATGATAATGGCCTTCTATTGCGGACGATGATGTGGATTTCCGGCTCTGTTGGTTCACCCAGCTCCTTGGCGAGTTTGGCCAACGCATCTGCTTCACCATTCACAGCCCTCGTGACCTTCTCGATGGATACGTACGGGATTTTCTTCATTAATTCCATGGCCTTTCGATGATATTGTATTAGTTCCGGCTTCAAGACCTTGTATTCGCCGATTATTTGATTTATAATCAACTGTGAGTCCCCAAAGATGCGCACAGCCTTGATCTCTAGTTCCAGTGATAGCTCTAGTCCGGCGATGAGTGCCTCATACTCTGCTTCATTATTTGTACATGGTTCGATTAAAGCCGAGAGAATGCGTATTATCCCGCCTTCCGGGTTACGAAGACTAGTCTGCGCCCGGCTCGCACGATTGGGACTCCGGGCCGCGATCGGCTTGATTGAAGAAGCACCATCAAAGTACATCTCCCATATAGGACTTCCTTCTTCAATATGTAGAGTTTCCTCGTCGGGAAAGTCGCATTTTAATGGGGAGTCATCTTGGATCGGGTGTGCGACCGGAAATGCGCTAGCGCTTTGCCCCTTTATCGCCTTTTGCGGTGTATAGGTGATGTCGAACTCGGTAAGAATGATAGCCCACTTGCCGACCTCCCCGTTAGCATTGGCGAGTCATCGGATATTTGAGAGGGTCCACCTTGGATATTAATATGATTTTGTGGGCTAGCATGTAATGCCTCAATTTCTTCACCGCGAAGATTAGGGCTAGCACATGCTTCTCGATCGGTGAATACCCGTGTTCGCCCCCCACCATCATGCGACTTAAGTAATATAGCGCATTTTGGTTACCATCCTGGTTTTCTTGGGCCAATAGGGCTCCCAAGGATCCATCTAGGGCAGTCGTATATAGGATAAGTTCCTTCCGGGTATGGGCGCCGCCAACACCTTGGAGGGTTGAGTAGATATGCCTTGATTTCTTCAAAGGCTCGGCGGCACTCGCCATCCCATTTAAACGGGATATTCTTCTTAGTCGGTAGGGTGAAGGGTTGGATTTTACCCGATAGGTTGGCTATAAACCGCCCGATGTACGCCAATTGCCCTTGCAAAGATCGCAACTGTTTTAAATTCTTTGGCGGGGATAGTTCAGTTATTGCTTTGATCTTGCCCGGGTCTATCTCAATGCCCCTGTGGCGTACCACAAATCCCAGAAATTTACCGGATGATACCATAAATGCGCATTTCAACGGGTTTAATTTGAGCGCATGTTCTCTCAGGCGGTTGAAAACGACCTCAAGATATTGGAGGTGTTCTTCATATGACATGGCTTTGATGACCAGATCATCCACATAGCATTCAACTATCTTGTGGATTAAATCGTCGAATATTTTCGTCATCGCCCGTTGGTAGGTGGCACCTGCATTTTTCAGCCCAAACGGCATGACTTTGTAACAATATATGCCAATCGGCGTGCGGAATGCCGTATGCCTCTCATCTTCCGGCGCCATCTTGATTTGATTATAGCCCGCATAACCGTCCATGAAGGAGAAGACTTCATAGGAGGATGTATGGTCAATTATAATTTCGATTCTTGGGAGCGGAAATCATCTTTAGGGCACGCCTTATTCAAGTCCCGAAAGTCCACGCAAATGCGGATTTGCCCATTTTCTTCTTAACCGGGACAATGCTAGCCACCCATTCTACGCGTCTCTTCTTCCCGTATGAATCCGGCGTCGATGAGCTTCTTTGTCTCTTCCACGACCTTCTCTTCGAGTTCTATTCTCATTCGCCTCGGCGCTTGTTTAATTGGCTTGAAGGTTGGATCAATTTTTAAGTAATGGACTGCCACGTTGGGATCTAATCCGGGCATTTCTTTATAACTCCAAGCGAAGCGATCCATATGTAGCTTTTAAGGAATGTCTTCAACCCATCGACCACCTCTTCGGCAACGACGCGCTTATGAAAGTTGGTCGTGGGTCTTCTTCCGTCCCTAGATTAATTTCAGCTAACTCATCGACCGTGTTAGGTTCCTTTTCTAGGCGCTTTAAAGCATTTTTCGGGGCCGGGGTATTGTCCTCTTCTCGTTTCATTATCCGGCATCTCAACGAAGTCATGCAACGACTTTCTTCTATACGGTACTTGTTGAGAGACCCTTCAAAACATCTTTGCGTCATCGCGATCATACCCTAATCCCCGGTGTATTTTATTTTACCATCCAGGCCCGGGACTTTATTCGTCGCCATTCCGAGTTCATCAAAGCGCTTGGCCTCGGCCTTGGATATGTCTCTCGGACATTTCGCCCTTTTGCCAATTTATATAGCTCCTTTCCAAAGGGATGAGATGCGGCGTCATCGCTCGTTGCATTCTCTGACTCTTGTTCTATCACCCACTTCTTCCAAGTGTTGTGATCAGGATTCTTCAGAGACTGGGTTGAATCGCTCTGATAGAAAATTATAGCCTTGTGGATGATAGTTTTCCCTTTAATGCGCTCTACCTTTGCCGGCACAACAAAGGTCTTTAGGGTTTGGATGTGGTTCACCTCCCTTGGTATGAGGTCTTTGAAATGCCTTTCGGGAACCACAGTGATCTCTAGCGCTGCCATCTCTTCTTCTATCTCAACGTTCATGACTGAATTGGAGCGGTAGATTTCCCTGATAGGCTTACTTCTCGCAACCTTAGGTTTGCTAGGTATGGGAGTGTGCGAGATCGTATAAGCCACCCCTTTGCCCTTATTATTCAGGTTATGCGGAGCTGGGTCTTGTTGAAAGCTCTTTGGGAGTTGGATCGTCCCGTTTCTATGCCCTTCTTCTATGAGGTCTTTGAATACCCAACATTCTTCAATTGTATGGCCCAGTATGCGATGATAAGGGCAAGAATTCGCCTTCGCCGGCTCTTTCTATGTCTGCGGGTCTTTTACAGACGGGAAGTGTTAACCCGCTTTTTAGGGCTTGCTCAAATATCCGAGCCGTTTTATTTTTTAAGAAAGAATATGGTTTACTCTTCTTGACCTTGAGGGTTTGCATGACGGTTGACTGCTTGGCTTTCATTTCTTCCCCCTTTGATTCATCTACTATGACAATTACCCGTTTGCCGCTATCGGGTGCTTGTCTTTCGGGGTTCCCGGAACGGGGTTCGCTCGTCATTTCTTTGAGTAGCTCGGAATTATAAATCGCGGTTTGCAGGTTTTCAATCATTATCATGATTTCATTGTGTTGCGTCTTGATATCCCGCATCACTTCCCATTGTTCGACACCTCTCTTCTGTTATTTTCAACTTGGTGCCTTATTTCGTCAATCGCATTCCAGACGCGACCTTCAAAATTTTCCCGCCATGAGCGTTCTTCATTTATAGGCCTCGGCCTAACCGGGTTATCCCTTCCGCTACCGGGTCCCGTGTTGATCATATATGACTCCTCGCTTTCATTATCTGTTTCGGGCCCTTTATATGGCTTCTTGAGGATGTGATAGATGATCTCTTCGTCAGACTCCTCTTCCCAGGGTTGACGATCATGGCCAGATTCTTCTCCCGAGGTGGTATCACCCGAGTTGTTAGAATCTTCGGAGTCTTCTCCCGAAGTTGCCTCTATGATCTGAATTTGAGGAGTGTTGGCAGGTTTAAAATTAAAAATGACCTCCTCTTCAGAATCACTTGCATTGATTTCGCTCGGCTTTATTTGGGCCTTATACGTAGCCACCTGTTTGAAGCGGAAGGTTGCTTCTTCGCCCGACTTTCTTTCGGGTCTTTGGGCTCGAGCGCCTCGGGGTTTAATATTAAATTTGACCTCTTCTTCTTCTCCGGATGAGGTATCAAATTTAGGGCCTTTATTGAAGGGTTTCTGACCTGCTTTTGTTATTGGCCGGCTTGGCGCCACGGCGGATTTAGGCAGAAAATACTGGGCGTCATTGAACTTAATCTCATGCACCCCGAATGGTTTGACATCTCCGTCAATTCTCTTTTGCTTACCATTCTCAATATATTTCAGGCATTGGTGCGAGTAGAGGGTATGACACGATTCTTTGTGAAGCCACGGGCGACCAATGAACGCCCGATAAGAGGTTTCAGCGTCAATGACATAGAATTTAGTAGGCGCTTTTAGGCTTCCGCATTGCAGGTTCAAAGTTATAGCTCCCAGGGCCTTTTGGGAGTTTTGGTTGAAGCCATGAATAATCACCTTTTCATCAGATAGATTCTTCACATCTAAGGTGATGGTCTTTAGGGTCTTGAGCGGCATAATATTGATCGAAGACCCCGCGTCGACCAAGATGCGGCCAATCTTTTGCCCTCCGCAGTTTCCGGTGATGTATAGCGGGCGATTATGGTCGACGGTGCCTATCGGAGGTCATCGTCGTGAAATTTATACGGGCGGCCGTTTGGCGGTGAATAGGGCTTCTTGCATATTTTGCTCGACATGAAGTATGACTTGTACTTCTCGGGATCTTGCAAGGCCTGGATTAGTACCTCCCTTAGGTCTTGTGACATCATCAATGCGTCAAATATGCTTAATAGCGGCTGGAATCTTACGCGAGATGTGCCAACACATTATATTCTTCGCCCATCGACCGGGTCTTTTCTGGGTTCTTGCTTAGGCTCTCAGCCTCTTTGCCTTTATTTTGGGCCTTGTCCTTTCCTTTATCGGAATCCTTGGGAGCCTGTCTCTCGGGTATATAAGTCCCGGACCGGAGCACGGCTTTGCATTCTTCGTTCTTAGTCCCAGAGGTGCTTGCCTCCCCTCCGTCATTCGGGAAGAACATCTCCTCTAATGTTGGCATATCTTCGTCGTGAGAAGAATATACCATGTTGCACGAAGCACCCCAGATCTCTTCGCTTTCTTCTTTATTTATTTCTTCATTTATATTTTCTTCCTTTTGACCTAGGGTTAGCTTCTCCCAGTCTTCTTTGGAGATAAAATGTTGAAGGGTGATCGCCTCGGGACTGCCCTGCTCATATTCTTCAATCTTATTCTTTCTGGACTTGTTGTTTCTATGCTTCTTTTTCTTCTTAAGAACCTGATCTTGGCTCTGGTCCACCTTATAGTATACCCTGGGTTTTGGTGGGACCACTGGCGTGATGTTGTCTCTCCATTTCATGCCAGGTTCTTTCTTGAGAGCTTTAAGCATTTTAATTGATTTCTTCGATAGGTGCGTAGTCCATTGTTCTTCCTGGTCTTCGCTTGACTGGCCCGGGACTTTTTCTTCCTCATGAGAAATCGTGTTGGCCTGCTCATGGGCTGATGGGCTTTGCAAGAACCCTTTAGGTAAAGTAATTTCACCGTTTTTATACGCCTTCTCGACCCAATCTTTGAAGACCCAGCAATCTTCAATTGAGTGCCCTATTATTCGTGGTATGGGCAAAAGTTGGGTTCATCCGATTTATCGGCATCTTCCGGGCGTTTACTGGCCGGCAGGGTTAGGCCATTCTTCAGTGCCCCTCTGAAGATTTGGGCAACTTTATCTTTCCTGAAGGAGTACGGTTTAGATTTCTTTTGTTTAAGGGATTCAAAACTCCGTGAACTCCCTCCTGGATTGGGCACAGGTCCCTTATTATAATTGTTGCCATTTGTGCTTCTTTGCTTTCGCCTTGGGTGTCTGCGTTGGCAACCATCTTATCTTTCAACGAGGTGAATGCCACTTTGGTTTCGGCTCGGGCCCCTCGTTGCGGCCTATTATTCATAAAGCTTGGCACGGTATGCGGTGACATCCTTTCCATGTTGGATACCGATCTGAGCAAGTCTTTAAATGTGTTGACCTTTGTCACACCAAGAAGCATGCCCATCCACCCGTCAATGTTTTTCATGATTAGGTTGACGGCCTCATCTTCGGTTAATGTGCGGTCGCATTTGATGCTGAGGTTCCGCCATCTATTGATAAAATCTGTCATTGACTCCCCTTTCTTGGGTTTAGTGCTTGCCAGATCGGCTATGTTTATTTTATCAGATACCATGACAAATCGTGCCCCGAACGAGTCGCCATCTCGTCCCAGTCCCGATCTTTGTTGTTCTCCAAATGAATAGTACCATTGAAAGGCGGTTCCCACTAGGCTCGAGGGGAATTGTCTTAACAACGGTGCATCATTGCGCCGTGTTGCCGCACGAGGCTACAAAGTGGGCCGGGTGTTGTTCGGGGTTCGGTCTTTGTTGCCTTCCCCGGAGAAGGTCTGAAACGGGGATCACATACCCTTTAGGATATTCTTCTAAGTCGTATATGGCGGGGTATGGATGTCCACGGTTTTTAACGGGAGGGATAGCGTATCCACCTCCGCTATTTGCATTTCTTTGGGCAATCATGGCTTGAATCTCTTTCCGGGATATTCCCGTTGGTTCAGCCTCCACTTCTATTGTTCTATGTGGATGGGGTTTAGAATCGACAGGTTGTTTCCCCTTATGATTGCTTTTAGTACTGTGGACTCCTTCTTGACGGGAGCTACCAGCTTTGGCGTCTTGTGATTCTTGCAATGATTTGACCGCCTTAATTAATTCTTCGTTTTGTTTCAGCATGGTAGCGATTAGCTCCCGTTGCCTAATCAGCTCTTCGTCCCGTGCCTCGATGTGGCCTTTCAATATTTCAATTTCATCGATAGGCATTTCGGGACGTGTTTCAACGTCATCTTCGTTGTTGAAGAAGTCAGGGTTTTCATTGTGGTCTTCCCCTTCCCTGCTGTTGCCTTCGGGGTTGACTCTCTTGGGTGGTCTCCCTTTTCTACCATTATTTTTATTGGTATTTGTGACGTGGGCTTGATTAGGCGGGGACTGGTCATCCTGGACCATGTTCACCTCACCATCAGTATCCGGATCAGTATCGTAGCTTATACTGATGGTGTTGACTGAGAAGTGCTCCTCATAACGAGCGGTTCTTCTCTTCTTCTTTGTTTGGTCAGGGGCAATTATTTTTAAACTATTGAGTGGTATTCTCGAGCCTAATCGGCTGAATACACTCTTCTGGCCTAAGCGGTTGAATACGCTCTCGGGCGGAGCGTTAGACTTGCCGGCCTTGCTGGGCTGGGCTTGAGATTGGGGTTTTGTTGGCTGGGAACCCTTCGGGACCCACACCTGCTGGGTGCTAGTTGTTGCCTTTGATGTAAACCTCCTTGAGTTCGGAGTGGAGGCAATGGCTTGCGGCTGAGCCATGCCTTGAGATTGACCGGAGCGGGAGACGTATTGTCTCGACCTAGCGTTTCTCACGCTCTTCCTCTCGCTTTGAGGGCCACCGTGAGCCTTATAGATGGCTTCGCGGGGGCTTGAGACTTATCTGGCGCGGCGAGGCCTTTGAGATGGGCGAGGTGTGGGCTTAGGCACCTCCCATGCACACAGCGGAGGCGGCTCATGTGGCCGAGTTCTTAGCCACTATGCGGAGAGTGCGTGAATTTATTGGAGGCGGGATAGGCGGCCTAGCCACCACCTGATTTTGATATGCATCCGGGCCCTCTTCTGGATGCTTGAGAGTCGCGGGCGTTCGGCTGCTGCGCTTTGGGGGTCGTCCTCTTGGACGGTCGCCTTCTCTCTCTTTGGGGAGGTAGTAGGAGAGGCCATGACATTGTTTGAGATCCCCTTGGGAGTCGGGGTGATCGAGTCCTCCTCCTCGTCCGGGATGGAGATCCGGACGGTCTGCGGAGTGATCGTGGCCACCGGAGCCGTGGCCATAGATGGTGGTTCTTGTGGGATGGTCCCAAAGAACATGAATAGTTTGCCTTCTCGGGCTCTTTGCGGGAGTGACGGTGTAGGGAGCGAGGTTGAAATTTCCAAAGTATGCCATTTCTGCCAAAATAAAAATACTTGAAAATTATTAGTCATTTTAGCACATAAGACCACTTGTATCTCTTAACTATTCTATTTGCCTCTCTCTTTCGAGAGATAAGAGGAGAATCTAGGTCCCACGGGCGTGCGAATCTGTGCGACCCTTTTCGCGCGCTCCGCCGCACGCCGCCGGCGATGGGTTACTGCGGAAGAAGGACACGGAGATCCCTCCCGAGCGTGCATCTGAACGGGTGTCGGCCGATTCTGCCGATTAGAGATATTTGGATGCACATTCAGGGGGTTTTTAGTGATTGTGAGTTCTTGTAGATTCCGGTGGGCGCAAGCCCCCACCGTTAATTACCCTGGGCTACGAACCTCGAGGCACCTCTGGATCTTTGAAAGAGAGAAGCAAATAGTATAGTTAAAAGATGGTCAAGTGGTCGTCTAAGTTTATAAAAGGGATCTACGGAAGATGAACCTACAAACAGATCGGTTCAATCTAGGGAAGACAAAACCTACAAACAGATCGGTTTTATCCTATGGGGGACGAACCTACAAACAGATCGGTTCAGTCCATGCCACCTCGAGATGTAACCTTACCAACAGATCAGGTTAATCTCTTCATAGGGGGCTTGAGGTGAGTCTACATACGGGCCGACTCGACCTCCGTTGATCTAGAAGATAAACCTACAAACAGACCGGGTTCAATCTTAACTAGTCAACAACCAATCACACAAAATACAACTCGAAGCACCGAGCGGTTGATCTTGAGGTTGGTGAATCGGGAGAAGGGTGGCTATGGCCCACGTATTTCTTCTCACCGATCTTCTAGATCATGAATTCGTAGCACTAAGCCGATTCATAAACCTAGGAAACACAATTGCACACAATGTCAAACCCGAAGCGCCGGGCCGTTCAACATTGAGGCATGTGTTAGTGAAGGAACCTACCTACGAACGGTTCACATTCACTCGTTTTGTGGATGAATCTACCAACAGACCGATTCAATCTCACGCTCTCGGGAAATGAGTCGGAGACAAACTCATCGACGGACGAGTTCAGTCTTGCCAGCTCAAATAGTCATGAATTACTTGTTCATGACATCGAGTCATTAAGATGTCACTTCGCTCGGACATCGTAATGTTCTTCTTCTTCAAAGTCGACATAACTCTCCATGCTGATGTCGTAGCTTTGGTCATTCTTCAGCGAGCGTCGAGATGTTCTTGCCTCAACTAATCATTCTATGTGTTGCATTACTTGTGCAAAATTATTATGTTGCCCTACACCCCTTGTGTGAGCGTATTCAATCACGAGTTACTTGCTCATGGTAGCGAGTCATTAAGATGTCACCTATCTAGGACATCGTAATGTTCTTCTTCTTCAGAGTCGACATATATCTCCATGCTAGTGTCGTAATTCTGGTCATTCTTCATCAAGCGTCAAGATGTTCCTGCCTCGACATACTTCTTCATGCTGCTATCAAAGCCTTATTCATCTCACGTCAAGATGTTCCTGTCTCGACGTATCTTATTATTTTTCATCAAGTGTCAAGATGTTCTTATCTCGACATATCTTCTTGTATTGCTATTAAAGCCTTAATCATCTCACGTCAAGATGTTCTTGTCTCAACGTATCTTCTCGTGTTGTCATTGCAACCTTATTTATCCTCTGTCAAGATGTTCTCGTCTTGACTAATCGTTCTAAATGTTATATCATGTGTGCAAATATTCTTATGTGGCTCTACACTCCTTATGTGAGCATATTTATTCATTTCTAAAATGCACAAAGTCTATTATATAGTATCTTCCATTATTATTTTATTATAAAGATGCATTTATTTATTATTATTATTATTATTATTATTATTATTATTATTATTATTATTATTGTTTTTATTTTTAAACTCTATTTATCTATGTAGAAAATAATAGGAAAAAGGGGTTAGCTATTAATTAGAATTTTATTTATATTTTTGGGATTTTTATAATAGCTAAAGTAGTAAAATTTTATTTTTATTATTTCTAAACTCTATTTATTTTGTAAAAAATCACTTACAAAAAATAATAGAAAATAAAATGGCTATGATTTTTATTTGTATTTTCAAAATGTTTATAATAACCAAAGTAATAGAATTTTATTATTATATTCTATTATATTGAAATACTATTCATTATGTAAGAATTATTTACAAAATTAAAAGGTGGTTAGCTATACTATTTTACTATTATTATTTTTTTATTTTTTTTTTTATATTTTTAATATCTATAATAGCTAAAAAGAAATCATTACTAATATTCTATCCTATTTATTATACTATTCATTATATCTATTTTTATTATTTCTATTTATTATCTATAGAAAAGTATAAGATTTTTTATTATTAGCTGAAAATAGTCATAAGAGATGAAATTCATTATGTTTTTATTACAACTATTATTTTTATTACATTTTATTCATCAATAGTATATTTTTTTATTGTATATGTTTGTATAGAAGTAAAAGAAATACAATTCATATTATAAAACTATATTATCATTATTTATTATAAAAGAAAAATGCATTTTACTATTTATTACCATGGTAGTATATTTTTGTATATTTTGTGCTATTTATTTTTATTATTCTTTTTACAGAGAATATCAATATGATATCTATTATTATTATATTTTTATTTATCAAAGAATATAGCTAATCTCATTATTTATTATAGCATATTACTATCATCATTATTATTTCATGGAAAATCACTTGAAAAACCACTAAAATATATCTAGTTATTATTTATGATTTTTATTTGTATTTTTGGAATTTTTATAGTATTTAAAATGACAAGTCAAAATTAGGTCAAACATATCAATATATGTAGTGTATTTTGCTTTTAAAATGTTTTATCATGATTATATTTTTAAAACTGGAATATTATTGTATAGAAAAATAGTATGAAAAATAAGAAAATTTTAGAAACAAATTTGAGTCAATTTGGAGTTCAATAGCATTTTCAAATCGTTTATTTACTCCATATTATTACTATTCTGTTATTATTTAATTAGTGGGCTTAATCTGGGCCGCCAGATCTATATCAAGATTGGTGCGCATCTTTCCAATTCCCTTCTTCATTTGGGCCGCCAGATTAGTTTGAGATAAGTGTTTAATAGATCTACGGCCCAGATTAGTGCAAAGTTATTATTCAAATGTTTAAACATATCTGGGCCGCTTGATTTAATTAAGATACGTGTTTAGTGATTCTAAGGCCCAGATCTTTTCCTTCTAATTTCTCTAAACTTTTAATGGATCTCATCCGCCAACGAATCTTCAAGATTGGTGATCGCTTCAATGATCGTGCAAAGGAAGTCTCTTCAGCCTCCGACCTTCTAATACATTGAGATCCGCGCAATGTGGTGTTCCCGGTGATCAAGAACTCCGTCCGGTGATCGGCCGACAGTTTGAGCATCGTCTATATGGGAGAAGTTCACCTGTGCCTTCTGATTAGGGATTCACACGATGAATCAAGAGAGAGAGCTGTACCGATTTCTAGATACGGTGACACCACTTCGATGTAGGTTGGATTAAATGGGTTTATCAATTAAATTGATCGTTAATTCATGCAATTCTTGCGTTATACCCCATCGCCATGACATAATCAAGATGTTCATTCACTGCTTTTAAGTAATTAACTCCAATTACGACGAATATCTTCAAGCAATTTATACGGTTTCGTACAGCTTAAAGAATCAATTGCAATCTTGATTGCTTGAGCCTTGGATATGAACTGTACATGCTCACCACCCCTCGTACGCTTTGCTTGATTTATCCGGTGATTAGAATCATGAATTGATGGTGAATTTCATGTTGTTGCATGACAGATGGGATGCGCGACCGAGTGTATTCACCGGATTATCACGATTTCATTATCAATTACACTCAATCGAGGCCCAATCGATCAATCAATCTTGCAATGATATCGGGAGGGTTACACAAACCCTTCAACCGACCTCAATTACAATTATTCATCAAAATCCTATTGAATAGTACTTGGGAGGGTTACAAAAACCCTTCAACCAAGTTTCATGCGATCCTAGATCATCTCACATCACAACCAAGATCAAGAAAAACAAAAGAAAGTAAAAGAAGATGAAGGAGATAGAGGGAGAAACAGAAAAGAATTGAAATAATGAAAGAAATCGAGAAAATCTTATTGCTAATTCACCATTTGCACCAATGCTTTTAGAATCTGTACATGATTGACCATGATTACCTAATCTCGGATGATTCTTGAGATGAACTAGTTGCTGGCCAAAGGTCTAAGCTTTGTATGGTTGAAGAAATTGGATCAAGAACAACTAATCTCTCTTTACAACTGTTCTTTCTCTCTCTCTCTTTGCTTTTTTACTGCCAGTCCCCTTTCTCAATAGCCAGGATAGGGTTTATATAGCTTAGGAGCTTAATTGTGATTGGTAGATTGATTAGTGGCCGGATTATGCTTCTCAATTAATCTCATCCCTTGATTGCTTCTTATTCAATGGTTAGGATCAAATTGTGTTTCTTTTTCAGCTAATTCATTGACTTGAGTCAACCCTTGACAGTTCTAGGTTGTTAGAGTCAGTTAAATCTTCTTTCTATTTACTCCCTTGCCACTCACCCTTATCACTCGGGTCTCCTATGTTTCCAGAGCCTTCTAGAACATTCTAAGCACTTGATCACTCCCAAGATATACTCCCTATATAACCTCCAAGTCCTTGTAATCTCAATTAATCGATTTGAAAGTTCATTTCTTCTCTCAAGCCCCATAATCGGCCTATCCATTCAATCATCACCTTTCTTTCATCTCGACCTTCCAATTGACAAATTGTTCAACCTCTCCTTACCCCCGAGTCGATCTAGCATCCCCGCCTAGTCAATTGAGCATTATTCCACCGAGTTCAAGCACCCATGCCCACGCCGGTTTGTGAATCGGTGGAACATCGACCTAGAGGCTTCAAACATTCACCCTGGCTCTTGCCTTAGCGTCGTGTATGTAAAAGAAGTGAGCTTGCATGATCAATTGAACTCACAAGCATTTGTAAAGGTAATTTCCATTTTTAAGCCGATCAATTGCTTCATCCAATGCTTATCTCTTCTCTTGCTAATTCCTTCAATTGATCGCTTGAATGAGATCTCAATAGTGTCTGGAAGCCTCTGTGAAGAAGGATCGGAGTAAGGCATCGTGTAGACTCGTCTCCCATTGATGGCACCTTCACAGTCGGGCGGGAGGAAGAGGAAGAGAGGAAGAAGAGAATGGGACGAGGGAGGATCATCTTCGGCCGCGCGCGGTGCATGTGAGCCAACACTCCCAGCAGTGCAAAGTCAGAGAGAGGAGACGCATGGGCCAGGTACACACTTCATTCTTCGTTAGATTTAAATTTCTGACTGTGAATGTGCATAGACATGGTGTATGTCTGCTAGTGTGTGCTATACTCTCATAAACCTGACATATGGGCCCCATGTGTAAGCATCTGAGCCTCGGCCCATTAGTCTAGTTATGGATTAGTTAATCCTTTGCTTAGGTTTAATTGGTCTGACTTGGCACATCCTGATAGGTCCACTTGTTTAATCAATCTATTAATCATCTGTTATAGTGTTAATCCATGCTGAGGTGGCTTCTATTAATAAGGGCCATGTGTCACCCTGGGGCCCATATCGCTAATCGGACCAACGAGATACATACGGCCATGTGTTAATAGTTGTAGTGTAGCTCTCCGAGGTGTTTTGCTAGCAGATCGCCATGTGGCATATGAGGAGTGAGGTGTACCGCCGCGTGGTGCCGCCATGTGGTAAGTGTAGGGATGAGGTGGGCTGTCGGGTAGAGCCATATGGCACCTGGGGTAGTGAGGTGGCCTCCTCTCAGGGCCGTGTGTGGCACGGGGTTGGGTTAAGTGGACCTGCGTGTGGTGCCATGTGGCACAAGGGTGATGAGGTGGCCCACCGGTCGGTACATCCGCCACGTGGCACTAAGGTGGGGCCCACCCGTCGCCGACTCATACCGCGGGGCCCCACTGGTCGACATGGCCCAACGAGAGGCCGCCACGTGCACACCCTCTCTCTTCGATTATTTTATACCTCTTGTGTTTCTTGTACCCGCTTTGTACCCGTAGTCGTTGTTATCCCCAACTTGCACCCAGGATTGCTCTGATCAAATCTCAGCCCTTGATTAATCCATTTATTCTGCTTTTATCTTCCCTGAATTTATTTTAATAGCTCCACTTATCCAAAAATCATGAAAATTTCACCAAAAATCCCTAAAATCATGATGATCATCCCTGTAATTTTTAATTCCATTTTTACCCTTGCTTCTCTGAATTAAAAAT
Organism: Schoenoplectus tabernaemontani; assembly: GCA_037127355.1. NCBI lineage: Eukaryota > Viridiplantae > Streptophyta > Magnoliopsida > Poales > Cyperaceae > Schoenoplectus > Schoenoplectus tabernaemontani. The sequence goes on from CM073750.1 coordinate 26,448,430, forward strand.
TCTTTTATTCATAAAACCCTATTATTTCTTATGAATTAATCCCTGATCTCAATTATAGCTCTGTGTCTCTGCCAATTATCTCCCTCTTGCAGAAACCACCCTAACTAAATACCAATTAGACTTATATTGATATTCATTAGGGCTTGATTTGATCAAATGCTGACTACTTATCAAGAATTAATACAAATCTAGACTTGATCAAAGTGGTTGCTCCCACTTTCGCACTGATCGAGTCTTGTGAAATTGACTTTCAATCCCTTAACATGAGGGTGACTTGGTCAAAGAACCGACTACTTATCGATGAATTGACACAAATCAAAGCATGGTTAGGTGGTTGCTCATGCCTTTGGCACCAGTCGACCTTGAAAGCAAAATCACATTTGGAATTTCTCATGACTAGTTGCATCAAAATGCTAGCTTGGCATTGACATCATTTCATGTAGTGTAGGGATTATCTTGCTTGACTCTCTTTCTAGGTTAGCTCCAAAGACAGATTTCTAGGGTTCAATTCGACCCTCTTGATAGTCATTGAGGTGTGGGGTCACCTGTCGGTGAAAATGGTCACATGGGTGACTCATCGGATAGGCTATGTTGTTAGATTCATCTACAAGGGACCGCCAGGTGGGTCCCACTTGTCGAGAAAAATATAATCAAATGGTGACCCATCGTGAGATTTTCTCTCTCCTAAATCTCCCGAGGTCGTCCCACTCGAATGAGTAGGAGGTGGTGGGGTATTTATATCCTCGTCTTTCACCATATTATTCCATTGTGGGATTAATGCTTAACCTCTCGTTCCGGTTGGTTAGCTCTCTTAGCAAAATAGGCTAGGTCCATATCGTTGGGCCGCTCATAAGGGATCGCCATGTGGGTCCCACTTGTCGAAAAAGATATAATCACATGGTGACACCCAAGAGGTCTCCTCTCTCCCTCGATCTTCTTGGGTGTCACTCATGCTTTGAGTGGATAGAGAATAGCGGGGTATTTATACTCTTCACTTCATGCCCAACATTCCATTGTGGGACTAATGGATTTGTTCCGGGTTATGCACGACCTTTCCCGATCAGTGGGCCACCTTTCCACTGCTCTCTCTCTTCTCCCCCTTTCTTATGATTCATCATTAATCATCAGTTTATTTCATTTATTCATCTATTCATCCTTGAAACTTTTCAAGGGTAAACAGTACTCTAAACACCTAGTTAATGGCACTCTGAAGACGCTCTGCATGTGATTAATTTAGCACGTGATTAATTCATATAAGAGCGATTGATTAATTTGAACGCATGTCTAATTTAGAATGTGAGCGAAATTTATTTTTTATCAGGTGGATGATCATCATCTTAAAAAAATAATTTTCCGTTATCTTCGGATAATCATTTATGTAATAAAAGATGTTTATAGATATGATGTATAAGTGTTCATACAACTTATAAAAGTGAGGAATTTTTCTGAGAATTTTTATAGGAGTTCAGTTAGCACGCACCTATTTTACTACTAATTTGAACCCATAAAAATTTCTTTACGAGTTTCTCAGTATAGACCTCAATAATATTTTAAATCAATAATCTTAATTTTAAATTTAATTATACTAATTAACAATTTGACACCATTAAATAAATTTCTAGTTCCACCACTATATTTACTACGAGAGAATATAATCTGGTAGAATTATTCTTACTATATTTAAAATCAGGTGGACAGTATTCGTAGAGGCAAAATTAATTATGCGAGAATAAGAAATTAAGAATTACATTTACTTGGTTTTGGGCTAAGATCAAACCATGCATTGTCCAATTGGAACTGTAATTAAAAATTTAAAAGTTTAAAACCCGTGTGTATATTGGTCCTATGATAATTAATGTGTGTATGGAATCGCGTATGCGAATAAATATTTCAAACTTAAAACTGAAAGAAATATTCTATAATATGCATTAGTTAGAACTAAATATTGTATTGGATTTCATTTCTAGCCTACACCCAAATTTATTTTGGAATTAAAGATTTTATTGTCGTATGCATTAGTTAAATATCGTATCATATCTGATACAAACTTATAGATTAGTTAAGAAACTACACTTTATCTATGGATTTTTTTTTTGTGAAAATTTGATATTGTTGAGCAATAAAATTTACCACAAGACCAAGTTAATAATAATGACAATAAATTCTCTCCCTACAATATGTAAATTATTTTTATTGGTCCCACAAAATTTCTTAATTAAGAAGGTTATTGACCACTTATTTCAAAAAAGAAAACAAAATAAAGAATTAAAATTTTAATATCAATTAACTCACAAATTCTACCCACTGTGATCAACTGTACTATAATGTTGGTGAATATGGTATTCGTCCCCTAAAATTTCTTCCTCCTGCTCACTTATCATTTCGATCTCCCAGGAAAACAAAAGAACATTAGGATTTGACAGGGCCTTTCTTTATTTACTTGGAATTTAAAAGTACAATCTCAATAAATGGGATGGAAAATCATGGTAATAATTTCATGGTTTGATTTGTTTTAAGTAGAAATTTGAAGTATAGTTTTCAATAACGGGTCATACGATGGAGACAAATAAATTGGCAGATACGTGGCAAAAATAATTAATACATGATGCATGCATGCCTTAATTTCTCTGAGAACTACATGTTTGGTTCAGTTGGCAGCTGCTACCAGCCATTCGAAAAAAAGAGAAGTACATATATATTTGAAACGGAGAAGTAATGGAGACTTCCATTTCTCAATTGAGAAATGATTAATCTGAACAATTTGCTCTCTCTACCAATCCATGTTCAAGCATTGAGATTACGTGTTGGGATTGGTGGGATTAATATTTTTATATATCTACAACAAGGTTCCTAGTCCTAGACGAAGGTTCAGGAAAACTGGCACGTAGCCCCACCGGTTGTGTATGAGTAATAATCATATATTAATTACAAGAGTATAAGACAAATCAATGCCTTTCATCTATCTTTTAACATGTGATCCCAGTACGAGCTGATGGATCTTGATTAGCAGCCACAGTACAGCCAAACTTGCCAAATACTCTGGTTTACATCATAAATTTGCCAAATTTAAAATAACGGGATGACATAGAAATAACATTTTAAATAGAATCAATGGATATAATAAATACGTAGCACAACTGATCCCACTCAATTTAATCTGAACTATATCAAAGCTCAAATTTCTAGATTTTCATGTCGGAATGGTAAAAACTGAATATTAATTGTTTCCGCACATTTAACTTTGTTTTGTTAGGATAATTTTGCTATATTGATATATAAGATTTTAGAAATCAAATTATAAGAATACAAAATTAACTTGTGTTATATTTAATATTTCCCTACAAAAATTAGGAACTATTCGACTAAACAAAGCAAATTAATTTTCACTTGTCCTTCTCCTTTGATGGTCAAAATTAATTAAATAGTTAAAAATTTTCTTTGTAAGATGTGGCATATTAATTGGATTGAGTCCGGCCTTTATTTTTTCTTTCATGTTATCAGATTTTAATACTAATATATTTTATTTTAATATTCGCTCCCAGTTTTTCCTATTTATAAGCAGGAAGGAATAGTTTGAGAACCAAAGCTACTGTGGTTTTTGAAGTTGAAAGTCAAAGTCACACTTCTCTTAAATTATACCATGTGTTTCGTGTGTTTCGGAGAAAATAAAATATTTAGGCCGACGAATTGGCTTACCTAAAAGTTATGTATTGAGTAAAAATATTAAAATTTATCGCAGAAGAATTTTTGTTCTATTTTTTTTTGTTTTAATTATTTGAGCATGAATTAAAATCCCTGGGCAAATTTGAGACCAACTAACTGTACCTCATATCTGTATCCTGATCTGTACTTCAACTAAAAAATTATTGATCACGTTCTCAAACATCAACAGATTGTCCGTCTGCGAACGATCATTGAAGTCTTATGTCTTAATACTGGAGAAATAAAACCTTAATATGTAATATATCAAGTCATATTTTAAACTTAAAATTTATATTTGAATGATAATTAAGATATGAGCAAGTATTTATATATGAACCTTAATGTCTTAAAATTAAATGTCTCAAGTCTAAACACAAGAAATACGACGTCTTAATATCTAATATTATAAATTATATTTTAAACTTAAAATTTATATTTGAGTGTCAATCAAGATATTTACAAGTATTTATACTTGAACCTCATTATTTTAAAACTGAATGTCCCAAGTCTTAACACGAGAAATACGAAGTCTTAATATTTAATATTACAAATCATATTTTGAACTTAAAATTATATTTGAGCATCCATCAGTATATGGACAAGTCTATATATCAAAACTCTAATATGCTGAAATCGAATATTTTAAGTCTTAACACACAAAAAAAGACGTTTTATTATCCAATATTATAAATCATAATTTTGAACTTAAAATTTATATTTGGGCAGTCATCAAAATATGAATAAGTCTGTATCAATAAAATATAATGTCTTAAAATATAAGTCAATAATAATTGTTTACTCTCTTATTTGAATATCGAAGAGAGTTGTACAATTAATCTTGGATAAGTCGACAATAATAAAGATCTAATGTTCACTTTTACACAAAGGCAGAAACAATCACCTGATGAAGTCAAATTGCTTACTAAACAATAGCGGTTCTTTTAAAACCCTCTAGACCGTTCTACAGGCAATATTAAAAGTCTTAAGATCATTTATCTTATGTCTTAATATATATTAACATAAATCTTACTTTTAACTTTAAATAATATATAATTCAAAAAATATTTACCGAACACTCCTAGAGTCAAATCTCTATACCTAATTATCTCATCTTAAGACTTAACAACTAAATTCTTAAAACAGATTAATAAGTCATATTTAACTTTAAAGGATATAAAATTTCATAATATTTTCTAAATACAAATTTTTTTATCTTAACTAAGACCTTACAATTGATAAATTTATATTTAATATTTTTTTAATATTTAAGACCTTATAATTTATATTTATAAAAAACTAATCTCAATAAATAATAAAAATATCTTTATATCTCATATCATTAAGTTATAATATTGTCAACAATATGTAATAGTATGTAACATAAAATAATATTTAAAAATAATTATAAAAAATATATTTAATATTTAATATAAATAAATTTAATATCTACCATAATACATCTTAATGTATCATTCAAAATATAATTTTTAGTTTAATCTTAATTTCTAACCGATTGAGACTCACCCGCACTAGATCACTCCGATTGAATTTCTAACCGAGATATTTTCTCCCTTGATTTCTCCTAAACTTTTGATCCATTTCATATGTAATTTAGCTCATTGTGTTCTATTCGTTGCTAGTTTTTCAACGATATATAGCATGAAGGGTAACTCTTAAAGATGAGAGAAATATCATTAGAGTTTTGGTTTAAACGAGTCAAATATGTGACCCATATTTTTTGCATTTATCTTTCAAATTTAAATTGAATAACAATTAAAAAGTAGTTAGATTAGTTAAGATAGTTGGGGTATAAAATAAAGTATAGAAATTGGGGTGTAAAAACTTTTCTCTTATTATAATTAATTTGCATTGCCAGTTAAAAATACCATATTAGCAAGTTGATTAGTACTAGTAAGCAAACAAAGCATGAGTCGGATGGAGATAAGAACACAACTCTGGCACTTAAACTAAACCTACAAAGATAAGTATACAACATAGCAAACGACAGCCGTGTGTGGGCTCCATTATAGCAGTACATTGCAGGCCCACTAGAATATAAATATTAGAGATGTTCTATATAGAAATGTGCCATGTACACTTCAAATCTTAGATCTTAGTACCGTAGGTCGTTTGCTGTCCCTTCTTGCTCCCTCTCTCTCTCTCTCTCTCTCTCTCTCTCTCTCTCTCTCTCTCTCTCGGAGTGTAGCAACTAGCAATAGCAAGTAATGGGAGGGTTCAGTCTAGAGCAACAGAAGCCATGGATGGCCATGGTGGCAACACAGTGTATATATGCGGTCATGAATCTGGTGGCGAAAGCGGCATTCAACCGCGGTCTCAGCACGATGGTGTTTGTGGTGTATCGACAAAGCATTGCTACTCTCTTTCTACTCCCTGCTATACTCCTCGCAAAGCGGTACATACAATATATGCAGTTCCTTGATTTGATATATAGAATTTTGATGATAAATTTCTTTAAAATTATTTAAAAAAACGGTCCTTAAATTGCAAATATCGGAAAATATTTCAAACATTACGAACTAGTGATAAAATTTCATTCAAAAAGAGAAATAATTAATTGTGCATGTTTGATAAGGAAATCTCCTAATCGGCCAATTTGACGGAATTAATTGTCAAATCTACACTATGGGTCCGTTTGGCAAATCAAAGAATAACTTTGGAAGAGTGATAATTTTGGAAAAGTGATAGAATAGTATTTTTTTTGGAAGAGTGGTAGAAAAGTGGTATTCTTGACTATTCGGAAGAGTGAAAATATCGTTTGGTAGTTGTTACTTAGAATAGTTAAAATATGAATATTATAAAACTAATAATGATGATAATAATAATAATAGATAATAATAATAATAATAGTAAAATAATAATAATAATAATAACATAATAATAATAATAATAATAATAAAGTAATAAAAAATAATCATAATAAATAATAATATTATAATAGTAATATAATAAAAATATAAACATAATCATAATATAGTAATATAATAATAAAAATTTATAATTACAATCATAATTATAATAATAATAAATAATCATAATTTTAATAATATAATCATAATCATAATCATGATAATAATAATTATAGTCATAATCATAATAATATAACCATAATCATAATCATAATAATATAATAATAAAAATATAATCATAATCATAAATATAATCATAATCATAAAAATAATTATAATAATATAATAATAATATATAATAATAAATTAAATATAACTATAACAACATATAATAATATAATACAACATAATAAAATAATAATAAAGTAATAAAAAATAATCATAATAAATAATAATATTATAATAGTAATATAATAAAAATATAAACTTAATCATAATATAGTAATATAATAATAAAAAATTATAATTACAATCATAATTATAATAATATAATAATAATAATAATAATAATCATAATTTTAATAATATAATCATAATATAATAATCATAATCATAATCATGATAATAATAATTATAGTCATAATCATAATAATATAACCATAATCATAATAATATAATAATAAAAATATAATCATAATCATAAAAATAATTATAAATAATTATAATTATAATAATATAATAATAAATTAATCATCACTATAATCAACATATAATAATATAATAAAATATAATAAAATAATAATAAGTAATAATAATCATAATCATAATCATCATAATATAATAATATAATAATAAATAATCTTGATCATAATAATATAATAATAAAATAATTATATTTATATTCATAATATAATAATATAATATTAAAATTATATTGATAATAATAATAAATAATATAATAATACTAATGGTAACAATAATATAATAACAATAATGATAATAATAATTTAATAATAATAATATAATGATAATAATAATAATAAATAATAATCATAATAAATATAATAATAAATTATAATCATAAATATAATATAATAATATAATAATACTAAATCTTAATCATAATCATAATATAATATAATCAAACAATAATCGCTATTCCGACGAGAGCTAATCCGGTATTCCACCTATAAGTTGGTATACCGGATTAGCACTATTCCGCACTCTTCTACTTAGTCTAAAATTTATTTAGCAAATTAATTCATCGGAATAGCTATTTTATTCCAACTTTTTGCTATTCCATTCAGTTCGTAGAATAGAAATAGCAGAGCAGTTGATTGGAGATACACAATGAGCGCGTGCAATCTTGACTTTGTAAACGATTTTCCATTGTTGCCCCTTGAGGCATCTTTTCCTCAGTCATTCTACTATGATACTTGTATGATCCAAAAGAAAATAATACATAAATACTAACTGTTACAAAATCTCTGTATCGCTTATAACTTGATAAGGTATGGGCCAATCTGAGCCTCCAAAAAAAAATTTGGGCCTAGTATAATTCTGCACTGATTCACTTGATAAAGACACAATCATGGGCATAATATTGTTCACTCATTTCCTTCTCTTTTATTTATTTTTCTTCAATTTGTGGCCTCCAAGCAAATATAACAAAATATCAGGGACACATCTCTAACACCATCAGTGAAAAGGCAGAATCAAGATAAATACAGATGGCATCAGACATGGTAGAGGGCTAGATGCCCATTGAAGGATTGCTGTTGCTATTTCCAGAATTAAAATGATTCACAGAAACTATGTGCTAATTGCCTATGATTGTATAGTCATTACCAATTATCACTAGTTGATATTAATTAAGTTAATTGAGCATGTTGATTAACTGGGGTTTAACAATTTGATAGGGGCAGAGTTTCTGAATTGTCTCTCAGTCTGAAAGGTTTCGGATTGGTTTTTCTCGCATCTTTAGCAGGGTATGTATCAAACTACTTTATTTCAATTAAGCTAGGTGCATTTTTTATTTATATTGAAAATTTTACTTTTCCATTAAATACTCCACAGTGCTACAATGAATCAGTCATTGTATTATCAGGGGGTAGATTTGGGTTCTCCTTCAATGGCAGCAGCTATGGCCAACCTAATACCAGCAATTACTTTTGTAATGGCTGCTACTGTCGGGTATGTTGTACTCTTAAAACACATTAACCATAATTCATTTTTGGTTTGCCAGAAAATTGTACTCCTATGTATCCATACTCATTTCACACCTCACATTTCACAGATTAGAAACAGTGAAATTAAGGAGTTTAAGAAGCTGGGCTAAGATAGTTGGCACCATAGTTTGTGTAGGTGGGGCAATGACAATGGCCTTCTTCAAAGGCCCAAGGCTTCTAAACATGTCATTCCAAAATCTGATGGTGTTTCACATGAAGATTGACAAATGGGTTATTGGTGGTCTTTGTCTCATGGGGTCAAGTAGCTGCTGGTCTTTGTGGCTTATATTGCAGGTGAATTTGATTACACTTTTTGAATAGATTAAAACTATTTTCTCAGAAAAAAGAAAAAATAAATCAAAGTAGAAATTCAATTTGTGAGTTTTTGTGCACTCATGCTATTGAATTTCATTTAACAGGTCATAATTAAAGAAACTCAACGTAACCAGATTTATGGTATTCTCCTAAGAAATGTACTCCATTTGTTGCAAATGTTTTTGTTCAGGGTGTTCCAAGACGAATACCAGAAAATAAATTTCCTCTTGATGTATGACTGGAAGAGCAATTCTGAAAGTGTTACTATATTGACCTTTCTTGTCATGAATTGTAGGTCCCCATTTGCAAGTCACACTCCGACCCATTATCGTTGTCGGCTTGGACATGCTTGGTGTCCGCAATACAATCAGCCGCTGTCACATATTTTGTTCATCCCGGCTGGAGCGTTTGGAAGTTGACATCACCTAATGACCTTCTAGCTGTTTTATATGCTGTAAGTAACAACTCTCTTGCCTTCTTTTATTCCATCTATTTAAAGGGCATTAGGTAGGCATGATTTTTAACATAATTATTCAATGATTTTATAGGGTTCCTTTGGATCTGCTGTGACCTTCTATCTGCAATCATGGTGCATATCTGTTAGAGGACCTCTGTATTCTGCTATGTTTAACCCGCTTTCAACTGTAATTACGACAATTCTTTCTGCAGTCCTTTTTCATGAAGAGCTCCACATAGGAAGGTATTTATTCTAAAATAGTAAATATCATTCACAAAATTCATAATCAGAAAAGTTAGTGGTATAAGTCCATACCTAAATAACTTGAATGAAATAAAAAACAATTTGGTTTTATTTAAGACTTAACCCAACTTGCTGCTAATTTCTTCTCCAGCTTATTCGGTGCTACAGCAATTATTGGTGGACTGTATGTAGTGTTGTGGGGTAAAACAGAGGATCTGAGGAAAATGGAAGAAGTGATAATTAAAGATTTTACAAAGACATCTGTCTCAGTAGATCCTGAATCCCAAGATAGTGACACAAATATCAGACATCCACTATTGACAAACAAGTCCGAAAGGGAAATATAGAAGATTAATATGCCATTTTTTAGTTAGTATTTATGTTCTATTTTCCATCAAGATCATGCCGTCCAATAAAAGGAGAATTAATTTTAATTTAAAAGACTTATTTCACGAACTTAGACTCATTTATTGATAATTCCTTGTTTGTGATGTTTTATTTCTCGACCATCCTTGCCCGTTAGTTATCGGGCTTCAATCATAAAAAAAACAACCTGAATTTAATTTAAAATACACAATTGGACAAATTAAGGAATAGGAAAACTGAAATCGTATTCGAAAATAAATGTAAAAAGTGTTCAAAGTATTTATGGCAACTGATCCTTAAAAAAGATTTATATTTTTCTTGCGTCCTAATAATTTAAGAAAATGATGTAAATTCTTGATGTTTTTATTTTGGGAGAATTAATTTTGTGCCACTCTAAACTCAATTTATTTAGTTTTTTTTACACAAATATTATATACAAGTGTAATTATTAAATAAAAATACATCAATTATCTGTATTGATGGAAATACCCTCATTAGATCAAATAGATAGCTGGTACACAATTGAAGATACAAAATCAGATCATAATATCGGTACTGATTCTGGTACAAACCTGATACCAGTACCGACTCTGGTACACAGTCTGATACACAATTTGACTAAAGATGAACATTCGTTCAATCAAAATCTCAACCATTTTTCTCCCATAGTTTGTACCTTCCTTTTCATCTTTCTCTATATTCTTATTTCTTAAATTAACTTGAAATCTTTGATGATATATTATCCAAAAAAATGTTAATTCGTTCAGATGAACTTATTTCCAGACATAAAGTAGGTTCCAATTGTATGTTTTCTTTTCCTCATTTCAAACTCTGACTCCTCTCAAGATCCATCTATCATCTGATCAAATTCAACCAAATAAATGGTGGATTACCATTTCGTTTACAATGATGTAGTAATCTCTCTCTCAAGCCTGAGTCCATAGTTTAATACACAATTTGGCGTCAGCACATAGTTGGATGACCTACAGCGCAAGTTCAGTAACCTCCCCTACTCCCCCTAAGCACAAGCCCTTACATTCTAGAATTAAACTGGGGAAGCCTGATCAATCCTGAGATATTTCTCATTAATTAATGCCTCTATACTGAAATTTTTAGAAATATTGTTTTCCTTTGTGTTTATACATTTGGTAGCCTTCGTTTCCTTCAATGAAGCTTCCATATACAATGAAGCTTCCATTTCTCGACTTTGGAGGATTTGGATATCAGAGAAGAATGGATAAGGGAAGAAAAATGGAAATAATAATTTTATAAATACAGATTTTTTAAATTAAAATATTATAACAATCATATATTTATTGTAAAAAAATAAATAAATTGATTTTAAGTGATATTAAACTAAGATAAAAATTTAGAGTGATATTTTATTAATTTTTAAAAATATAGAGTAGCACAAAACTAATTTTTCTTTTATTTTATACCAAATGAATTCTGTTGCGATTACCGGTTAAAAATTAGAGGTTAAAAATTAGATGGACATTCAGTACGATATGAGAATTCATTTAAATATTACTTTTGAGGTAAAGAATTTTCAGGCATGACGTTGTGTAATTTTACATCGGTTACCAATACCATTTACCAACAATTATGTCCTTTTGGCTTCTCCTTTTTTTATTTTATTATGGGTGGGGACTGTTTGACAATGAGTTCTTGATAATTTTAATAATAGACTTCTTAATAAATATAAAAAAAAATTAAAAATAATTTTTTTTATAGATATATATATTTTTTAATTATATATTATTAATATTTCAAACATCATGCAATTTCATTATCATTAGGTAGTCCATCTAAGATTTTTAAATTAAAACCATTGTAAATTATATAAAATTTTAATATTTTTTGATGAAATTACAGAAAATTTGAAATACTATCAATTTATAAAGTAAACGAACATATTTTTAATTTTTTAATATTTATTAAGAAGTCCATTGATAAGATATTATACTGGAGATGTTATGTGGCGGAAATATTTGTGTACTTAGACATAACAGGTAAAAGGTCTGTCTTCAGCCTTCCCTTCAGCTAGTTTTGCACTTTTGCTATTATCTGTGGTATGTGCACTATGCGTGACAGAATACTGCCCACATGGACACATGGTGTTTCTGCGTCCAATCAGGGCGCGACAGCGCAAAAGATACATTAATATTGTCTGCAATTTGTATTCTCTCCTTCTCTGATTGGCTGGGATCACATTTACGTGATAATAATATTAGAGAGGGGATCGTCGACAATGGTTTATTTTGACAACCCACAGCACAGACATTTTGGAACTTTTAGTAGCAGACTACCAGTAATGTCTTTAGAGCTGTCTAACGTTTCAAACAATCACAGTAATAATTTTTCCGTGAATCGTTTCGTTAATAAGAAGTCAAAAAAAAAATTCATTAACTATTTCATTTAATAAACGAAAGATGATATCGTTTTGTTAACTGTTTCGTTTACCACAAAACAAAACGAAATATGAAATTTACACTGAAATATACTAAAAACAAAGACAAATTCCGTTTCGTTCCTTGTACGAAATAAAAATAATTTCGTTAACTGTTTCATTTAATAAACGAAAGAAAAAATATTTCGTTAACCGTTTCATTTACCACGAAACGAAACGAAACATGACGAAACATGACGAAACACATTTCGTTAACAGTCCTATATCGTATCGAGTTTGTAGGGGTATAATTGATATTAAGATTTTTTTTTATTTTTTAATTATGATTAAATAGGCATGGTGGCAAATTAAAAAATAAATTTGTTTTGTAATGGCAAATTCCTCAATTGAAAGTTTGTAGTGGTAAAAATCTAATTTTGAAAGTTTGTAGTGACAAAAATCTAATTTTGAAAGTATATAGTGGCAAATAACTAATTTTTCCTTAAATTAAAGTATTATAATAATTATTAATTTGTGGCAATTAACTAAATACATAGATTATTATAGTGACATTAGACAATGAAAAATTTTCCAGTGACATTGTATTAATTTTAAATTTCTGGCATGTGAAACCAATTTCCCCTAAATAAAATCATGTTAACAATAAAATCTCAATGGATCTGTTATTATTACAACCAACCCAATGGTACTCAGTCAAAGCAAATAAGAGAATCAAAATAATAATTAAGTTTTCAAACTCAATAATAATATTATTAACATATTCCGCTTTCAAAGATAGTTCTAGAATATTTACTTCTATATATTCTCTTTCTTGCGCAAGCATATAGCCATCCAATCTGAAAATTATTTTCTTTTAGCATATAACATTTTTATAAAACATTAGCTCACAAAAAAGTTTTTTTTTTTTTTTTTATAGAACAAAAGCATTAAGAAGAAAGAAGACGGTGAAGCTGACAACCTGGTGAGTTCAATTTAGGATCCTATTACTTGGAAGAACAGCCTACATTGGTGAATTGATTAATTTAATATGAGAATCAGCCTACATTGGTGAATTGATGAATTGCTTAATTGAATTGATTACTTGGCAGAGCACCCTACATTGGTAAATTTTGACTTGGGGTTCAGGAATCAGGATTGGTGGGTTAAATGGCTGGTTTTTTATGTTGGTGTGATTATCAAATCTCATCAGCACACAACTGTGGGAAGATGCAGGGAAGAAAGGATTAATATTGGAACGATTGCACCACACGCGTTGTTGTCATAATTGCTGATTAATTATCTTGGTTCCGTCTAGGAATAAAAAAAAAGTAAGAATTTTACTTCACTAATCCTACTTGATACAATTATTTCAAATTAAATTTATCAAATAAACGGTTCGGTTGTTAATTCCATTTTTTCTAAAGGAAAGGACAATTCAGAGGCAACTTACATTTCATTAGTAGGAAATTAATGTGCAAAAAATATATAAATAAATTGATTATAGCTTTTGTATGTTTGACTTTATTATTATTGCACCAACTATCAATTATCTGCTGTCTGATAATTCACAGAATAATAACAACTTGCAATTAATAAACATAATTTGTAAGGAATATTCTTATATCCTGTCACTAAATTCTCATCTCTTAGCTGAGTGCTGAGCACATAGGGAACTGGTATTTCTGCTATATGTCATACATTCCTTTGAAGACTTTCTTAATTATTTTGTATTCCCTTCATACACCTCCTAATTAATCATCACATGATCCAACTCTCAATTTGCTCAATATCAGAGAAGCATTCTCCATCCCAGCCAGCAATGGGTATGGATTCATTGGCTGAAGGACTGTATACGGTTGAGACGAAAAATGTTTCGCAGCTTGCACCTCAGGGCCGTATAAACGAAGAACTGTTCAAGATAAAGTCCTTCGAACGAATGTATTTTACCACACACGGTTCCTTTACCATGGGTGACACCGAGTGGGAGATCCGCGTATACCCGGTAGGAGAATTTGTGTGGTATTATCTCTGTTTGTTAGATAATACTGTGCCAGTCAAGAAGTATGGCTACATGTCCTTGGTGCAGGATCACAGTAATAATGGTGATTGGATGATTGACACTGGCATAAAATTTAATGAAGAGATGGATTTCAAGGCAACCCCTCTTGGAGAGGGTTTGTGCCTTCCCTTGGTGCCCTAACCTACTTCACAAAATCAGATCTGGAGAAGTACTCTAAAGATGATTGCTTGCTGCATAAATTCGTTTTATGGGTCATTTTTGATAGTTCGAGGAAAGCACCAGTGAAACCTAAGTACCGGCCACGGTCTTATCAACCAAAGGTAATATCACCAGACTCTGCGGCAGCTGATGATGAGCCGGATGAAGAAGAAATGGTAGTATCACCTCCATCAGACTTAATTATTACACTGCTTGAGAGCAGGGACTTTGCGGATATTATTTTTATCGTCAAATGGGACACATTCACTGCACACAGGTGCATTCTTGCGGCTCGTTCCCCCGTGTTCCGATCAGAACTTCTCGCTCTACAAAACAATACTGACATGAACATGAAGAACTTATGTGTATCCGTGCAGCATATGGATCCACTCACTTTTAAGCACTTGCTCTATTTCATTTATACTGATGCTTTACCAGAAGATTTTGAGGAGGTTACACCTCCAGAGAGGTACCACCGCATGTTGGTTGCAGCGCATCGTTTTAAAATAGAAGGGCTCAAGTTAATATGTGAGAAGAAGCTCACGAAGGTGGTCGCCGACACCATGATAACCGCTCTTGATCTCTCGGAGTATCTTGAGAGTGGTAACCTGAAAGTTGTTCAGCATGATTGCAACAAGAAGCAAGAAATAATTGCCTCAATTGTTGTGGACACGAATGACGTCGACCAACTGTCTGATAGCGGTAATTGTAGTACCGATGAGTTTGTCCGTGTTCCTTTTTAGTACAAGTGTTCGTACATCTATTATCTATATTGGCATTTTCATTCTGCAGTTCTTTTTTTTTTTTTTTTTTTTTTTTTTTTGAGTGATAACTTTCTGCCCTTTGTTATATATATGTTTATTTGGAAATCTAATGTGCTTGCAATTAAGTTTTACTTGTAAAATAACTTATCTTCCTACACTAGAAAAATCGTTTGTGTTGTTCTTAATTTAATTTTGAGACGAATCTTTTATCAATAGTTGAACCTATTATTGTTCACATTCAGAGTTTCTGATACCGGTTAGGCTAGCTGAGGGAGATTAAGTCTCCTCAAATCTCTTTAATATTTTTTTAATCCACCTTAATCTAGCATCTCCTTAATTAGACAAGATTAATTGCAGTTCAAATCATAATCCTGCCCACCTTCCTTAACTTTCTTCCCTCAAGCGCCTCCTTCACTGAAAATTGCCAATTTTTTTGACGATTATAGCCTTCCAATTATTTTTTTTAGTTTTTATTTCTTCTTCCTCTCTTGGATGGAATGCGCCCCAAGGTAAGAAAAAAATCGTTCCCATTTTTTTCTGCATGTACCAAACGATTACAAACTCTTAAACCTGATGTCATGGAAAGATTCTCGATAAAATCCTCTTTCTCTCATCATCCATTTTGATATGGTTTTGTTGTCTCTCTTGATTGACATTGTTATAGTATAGAGCTTGAGATTTCATGGAAGTTTCTCTCAATTGTTGTGTTTAATTTCTGATTTTCTTTGAATTATTTTTGAACTATTTCCCTATAGAAATCTCCTATTCTCAGTTGTCAGACGGCGAGGAACACTGTGTTAAGAGAAATCAGATTATATATTCATTTCCTTGTGCATTCTTCTTGGCTTCATCTGTTTGATTGTTTCTAAATATGCACAGAGTGAATCCTATCTTCAATTCATTTAACGCACGAATTTCTTCCTCTCCTTGATATTTGTTTATACTTTTTATTACTAATGTATTCATTTTATTTGTTGCGGTCTTGCAGATGTAATGTGAGCACATTTTGATTTGATGAATTGGTTTGTTTTAGTTTGAATAATGAATCATGATTTTTCTGATTTTTAATTTTTAAAATTAACTAATGTATCTGTAATTGTATGGACTATTTATTGGCATCTCCTATTTGTCGTTTTACAATTTTAGATATTTTTTATATATCCATTATATAATTTTATAAACCGCTGCTCATCTTTTCAAGTTTTACATCCTTCTAAATTTAACAATATAATCAATATAATTGTTTTTACTGAAATTAAGATTAATTTCTTAATCCTATCATTTCACTGAACACGTGCTCCGTATGGAAGATTAAATTCTTAATCCTTACTGCCGAACAAGCCTGGGAATTAGTGTGCCAAACAGGCCTTAATATGGGTGAAGGTCACTTGACAACTAACTATTTTGACAATCAATCTCAACATAAATTCATAAAAAATATTAATACAGAAATTTCTTACAAAACATATTTTTCAACTTGTAGATTGTTAATATTTCAAGTTTTTATTTAATTTGATCTTCCAATAAAAATCATCAAATTTGAATCTTTAAAATATTCATAAAATTTTGATAGTCTTTGAAGGGAGATTAAATAACACTTAAATGGTATGAAATTGTTAACACAATCAAAACTAGCATAAAAAGCACATGCAAAATATATACAAAATACATTTAAATTTATATATTTTGGAAATATACTTTAAGAGGTAAATGAATGAATGACCAGCAAAAGACCGAAGAGCAGTTCGCCAGTTCTCCATTTTCCAAATAGAATATAGTTATGGTCCATATGGTCACTGTCCACAAACATTTTTCTCTCACAAACCCTAAATCCAGTGACGCACAAATTCCCGCCTCTTCTCAGAAATCACGACTGAAGTCTCTTTTGTAGCCGCCCCCATTTTCACAAACCCTAAATCCACGAACTCTCACCTCTCAACTCCATTCAGAAATTAGAATTGTGCTCTTTGATTTCGAATTGAGAAAAGCTAGCGCTAACCTAACCTTAGACGCTACACCTCTCAGATCTACTCTTCCCCCTCGTCGTTGTACATCGTGTCTTCACAGAAATGAGAAATGAGGTCAAACGACAACAGCTCTCAAGCTATTCGATAAATAATCTTAATTAGCACCATTTCTCTGTTGCTCAGTCGATCGACCTCTTCACCCGTCCCTTTCAAGTCTACCTAGAACAGGTGACATTTACACTTCTCCCTACTTCCTCATTTGTTCTTTATTTCCTACAACTCTACTTTGAGTTTAGTTGTTTTCTTTTTCAGAGCTAGATTTGAGTGTACTCTTTTCAGTTTTCACTGTTTCTTATCGTCTCCGGTTGATGGCTTCTTTTGCTATGCATTTCGAAGCTGGCAGTGCCTTGCCCTTGGTACGTACTCTGCAAGATAATTACTGATAAGAAAATATTTGCATGTATCTGTATAAAAAGGGTGGTACAATGTTTTCGGTTTAGATTGAAGGGCTCCGTGGTAAAAATCGGTTAAATCTGAACTTCTCTGATTTGTGTCCTTATCAAATTGTACTTTAATTTGCAGTAGTTTGGGGGGGGGTGTTAAATGTGCATTTGGTGCCCTGGTCACATGCTCCAATGGCCACAGAACTCATTTTCTTTTTTGTCCTTCTATTTATTGGAAGAACTCTGGGTTTTGTTCTCATGTCCAGTTCTATATTTGCCTTCTGATTGCTTTTCTTCTCCTTATGGGAGGATTGAATTCTCTTTTCCTTTAATTTTATTTCATTTTCTGTTATTTACTTCTCATAATTCATAGAGTTATTATAGTTCTCGAGCTTCAATAACAATTATTGATTGATATATGTGTCTCATTACCATTTACAGTTTCTAATTGGTTCTCATGCCAAATTAAATCATTCAAGATGCAAGGTTCTCGTGCTGGTATGAGTTGTTTTGCTTCTTTGACTTGTCATTGTTTTCTTTATTTTCCAAATTTCCAATAGTTCTGTTCTCTCACATTTTGTTGTAGGCTTCATCAAGCTACCTTTGATTTTAAGTGAGGCAGCATTCCATCTTTCTGCTAAAGAACAACTGACAAGCCTTTTTATGTTGTTTTCTTCTCTCTCTCTCTCTTTCCATTTTATAATTGATGTTTTAAACATTCAGCTGTTTATTTTTTTGTCATAGATTTCGCATTCACTTTTCTAGTTTTCTTATAGCTGATTTCTTTGCATATTGTACTCCACAGATTAATTTTCACACTAAACATATCTACTCTTTTTTCCTATGCTCCTTTTGAAGATGCTAAGGAGGTCCCCAATTAAGTTTTTGTCTTCATCTGATATTCATGCTATATAGACTAATTTTAGTAGATTTTTTCTGCACTCTTTCTCAATTAGGCCTTATCCAATGTGAATTATGTAAATCTTTCTAATGTCTCTCAATTACATTCTTTATAAAATCATTCTTTTGTTATGTGCAAGAAAAAAAAAGAAACACTGAATTGAAAGAATATAATGAATGAAAGATCCAATTGATATTCATATCTAGATGGATTACAAGGGAATGAGACTTTAGCTTATATATCAATGAGTCATTTCTGTTTCTTCTCCAGTCCTTTAATCTCTTGTGCTTCTTATTGAGTTGAATTCACTAGGGATGTTCTGTGTAGCACTTTTATATACATAACAGCCCCTATCTTTAGCATTTTAATGTTACTACTGACAAGTGGGTCTGACCTCCATTATCTTGTGCATCATTTAAGTCACCTCTTAAATAAACTATGACCCAACTTCTCTTTCTTCTTACCAGGTTCTAACTCTTTTTTCAAATGTTATTGCTGCAGCTAACTTTCGTTCTTCAATACCTGGCAACAAATTACACAAAAGATGAGCAACTGAGACAAAACTATAGAGGCATGATGCACATTATCATGTAGCCAAGTGTCTTAAAAAATGAGATATGCACCTAATAATTTGTGGTAAGCAGCTATCACAATTTTTGGGGTTGATACATTACACAATATGGATTTTGTATTCTATTAATATTAGTTTGAAAGCAACATTTTTCTTATGATACCTGACTTCATGCCTACTTCTGTATCTACTTTTTTCAGCCACTACTTGTTTCATGTCCAGAATTAGAGAGGTGAATTACATAATTCTGGGGCACTAAAGATATGTTCATGTATGTTTAGATTACTGTTGGGGCTGAGGCAAGAACTATGCCAACTTATTGTTAATCAAACTAGTAAAAAAATTAAATCTCTGCCATTATTTTAAATCATACTACATCTGTATTGTGCTCGTGAGTTAGGTAGAGGAGGTGAATTGGAAAGGAATGAAGGGGATAACCTCTTCCAAGTTTAAATCATAGGAGGCGAAGAGTAAGTGATTAAAGTCTCCTCTTCATTTTTTTTTCTATCCCAGCCCTTTCCTTTTCTTCATAACTAGAGAGCACTTTCCCTAAACTATATTTGTTTTTCTTAGACAGGAGATGATCTCTTTCTGATCTTGAATATGGATAAAGGTATGTAAAATTGATGCATATATAATTGGTCTGGAATGCTTTACATGAAATAATTTATTACATCTTTCAAACTTGTACATTGTGAGTACATAAAAGTAACATCCCATTTTGCATGTAGTTAAATATTTGAGAAAAATTGTGCTTGTAGGCAATTCAAGTCTGGAGTGGGCTTCAAACCGTTCAGGTGTATGATGCAATATTTAATTATTTATCATCGTAATTATGCTCTGTTGTTTGCTGTATCTGTGTGGTGCGTGGCTATGGTCTTCTTCTTTTGTTGTTAATTGTGTCGATTTTATTTGTGTTTTCTTTTTTATTTTTTATTGCAATGGTTATTTTTTGCTTGCATGTGTATTTATGTGAGGGGGCTATGAGGTTGAGGGGATTGGAAGTTATGAGGATATGCATTTGGACAAAAACTTCTATATACAACGATGCACTTGTCCAGGTTATGCGGTCATGGGAATGGGTCAAGCGAATATTATGATTACGGTCCAATAAAAAATTACGATGCCGTGGAAATAGATTGAACGGCACCCAAACTTTATTATTGATCGGTCCAATACGAATGTTGGCAGGCCGAAAGAAAACTACCAGTGTCCCTTCAAACTTATGAGGACGGTGAAATTAAAGATCATATGGCTCAATGACGTTTATCAAAGGCCGAAAAAGTAAAGATTATTCGGCCCAATAAGACTAATTAGCCAATTTAGAAAAGATTATCGCAGCCCATAAGAAGTGAACAGGCCGACAAATATTTATCTATGACGGCCCAATATGAACGTTAGCAGGCCTAGTAACGTTATCTATTACGGCCCAATAAACGTTAACAGACCGAGTAAAGATATCTATTACGGCCCAATATGAACGTTATAAGCCGTGTAACGGTATCTATTACGGCCCAATATGAACATTAGCAGGCCGAAATATCTCTATTATGGCCCAATATGAACGTTAGCAGACCGTGCAAAGTATCTATTACGGCCCAATATGAACGTTAACAGGCCGTGAAACGGTAACTATCAAAGACTAATATGAACGTGTACATAACCAAATTTCAATTTACGGCCCAACATAATAGTTCACAGGCCGCGAAAAATTTCATCCAAACTAGTTAATTGGCCTATATAAAACGTTTCTGGCACATTGTTTAAGCCTCTTGGCAGATATTTGGAATGTCGATTGGCTTGTATCGCACCTGACATGACCTACAATTTGAATGAAATCTTAATTGCCGTAATTAATTTTACTGCACGTTATATTTCTTTCCTAGATGCCACCGAGAACAAGTATCACTAACCCAAAACAGAATGAAATATCCCCTCTTAGCTACGTCCACTAACCCAAAACAAAACAACACAAAAACAACAAAATACAACATAAACAAAACAAACACGTACCCCACATGCAGGGACAACCCAAGCAACATATTACACTAAATTGATAACATATAAGAACAACCACCCTTTAATCTCAAATAAACAGGGGTGGCCATAACATAAGAATAAAATAATTAAAGACGAGGTGATTGCAGCTTAAGTCGGTGCTGCAGACTGTCTTGCAGATGCTGCATTTGAGCTGTAGTATTAACGGGAAAAAAAGCATAATTTCTTTTCATTTACAATAGCAAGCTGTAAGTTTTAGTATGCTTATCTCCAGTAAAACAAACAAAATAAAGAAATGATGGAAGGTTTGAATATTACTACAAATTTTAAGTAAAATAAAACGCCCAAAAGATTAGCATTCCAGCACAAAAACACACAATAAGAAAACATTGGAACATTTGAACATTCCCAAACTTCAGTACGAATTGTAAGTATTGTAAAACCCCAAAAAGATTAGCATACCTCATTATTTGAAGATTCTCAGTTTCCTGATAATTTTTCAGCCTTTTACTATGTTCCTCGTCTTCAATGCTCAACTCATTTGCCTATAAACAATGAATAATGGCTTTTAGAAGGGTTATCTGTAAAAACTGTGGCAATGGAAAGTGAGTAAAATTTTTAATGAGGTTGGCAGCTCTTGAATATTCTTCCTAACAATTAATATCGGCAAAGAGGTGATGAGAAACATCAATTTGGCCTTTACCATAAAAGGATCTGTTATTCATTTTGTTTCTTAACAATTACACGGCCTGCCAACGTTCATATTGACACATTGGCCGTAATACAATTACCTACCTTTAATTACAATCCATATATCATGAATCGAACAAATAAACAGCATAAAGATCAACCAGTTTTACCATTGTTCCATTCAATATGAACCCAAAACATTGTATCACCTTTATATAAAAAACTTAAAACTAGCTAAAAGGGGACATACTGAAAGCAAGGTAATGTCGGCTTTGAAGTAAGGCATAAATGCCAACTTCATCTGTTTGGGTTGGATTTCAAGGGGTCAAGAGGCTGACTGATTGAGCAGTAGAGAAGCAGTGTTAAGATTATCGAAAAGCTTAAGAGCTGCAATCACTTGATGGCATTTCTTGTCTTCATTTCTGTAAAGGTTCAAAGAAACATGATGAGAATGAGGGTAGATCTAAGAGATGAGATGTCATCTAAGTTAGGTCGGGCACTTCTGTGGAGTTGGTGAGAGAGGGAGAGTAGATCCAACAATTGTGTTAGGGGTTAGGGTTCATGGAGTCTAAGGGGAGGAAGTATATATGAGAGGTGTGGCTGCTAGTTTTTTTGACAAGTTGCGTGTAGGCTTCCAGTCATATTCAGTAATCCATGTTGCATCTGATTACATCTCTTAGAAAACATAGGGAAAGTATTGTTAATGTTGGTGTCCTAGACCCAGATATAGAGAGAGAGATAGGCTAGGGTGCTCCATGGAGCACCAAATCTTTTGTACTTCTGTATCTCGAATTTAAAAGTTCAAATGGCCGATCCAAATAGTTGAACATGATCTTCATATTGAAATATCTTTCACGATCAAATTTTATATTTTTTCAAATTTTTTTGCTATTTTTTAGATGGGTACAAAATCACTAGTTTTGAATGGTGCAGAACTCGTTAGATCAACAAACTTTGTACCTATCTAAAAAATAGCAAAAAAAATATAAAATTTGATCTCGAAAGATATTTCAATATGAAGATCATGTTTTTGAACGGCCATTTGAACTTTCAAATTTGAGATACGGACGTGAAGTACAAAAGATTTGGTGCTCCATGGAGCACCCTAGCCTATCTCTCTCTATATATACACACACACACACACAATATGTTTGGTTTACTAGTGAATGATTTCATCATTTTGTACCTTGATTATTAGTTCATCATTTGAGTTGATGACTTAAATTGTAGAATTTCACAACAAACAAATGTGTTTACTCTTAATGCATTTATCTTAGTAATCAGCAAGGTACACTGATTGACCATATAAAATAAGTGTTTGCATTAGATGATAATCACATTCTGCAGGTTATATGATAAGGAGTTATTGATCTAACCACACAGGTACATACATGGAGATATATGGTGCTGGAAAGACCTAGGAATGAAATATCATATGGATTATGTTATGTGTCATCGATATTTCATTATGTCTAGAATTCTATGGTTAAAAATTCAAGTCAGTTCGGGTTCGGACGGGTTTCTCGGGTCGAGTCGAGTCAGGTTTTGTCACCTCTACAATATATCATGGCTAGTTGTATCATTGATTTATGAAATTAAAATGTTTAATTCCATTACCATAATGATAGGATCCCATATGGTCATACCATATGAAAAATTAAAAGAAAATGTATTAATAAAACATATGTGATATGCATATAATATATGTGGTGTATTAATTATAAGGAGTTAATTAATTTGCACAAATTATATGTTATCAATACATTAACAATTTTATGACATGGAGATGTAAAATAATCCTAGTAATATTTAATGTATGTGTGACATATTTTAAATGGCTTTTGACACATGAGAGATATATATAAATTAACATAGAATATTAATTTATATGTTGGCCTTTTTATTATATGAGATTGCGGACTTAATTAAATATTAATATATTTAATGTTTAAGTCCAAAGACCAAATATATTTTCAACTGGGGAGAATTTATTAGTGATGGCATAATTTAAGGATAATTAAATATGTTATTAAACTTAATTGATTTCCATAAAGAGGAGAGAAATTTCGAATCAGTTTTTGAACTAACTTTGAACAAAAATTTGAAAGGAAAAATGTTAACTATTCTAGATATATGACCTATGAAAATCAAAGCCCTTTGAGTCTAGAATCCAGGGGTAAAAGTTTCAGATCACTTGGAGTTACTTAAAAGGAGATATAATAATTTTAGTACTGAAAGGTCAGAATTTCAGAAATTTTAGCATATATCTCTTGGCTGAAATTTTGCTCCTCCCTCTCTCATCTCTCTCATGTATTGAGATTTAGAAATTCTTAAAATATTTTAAAAATAATAAGAGGGTTAAACTAGAATTAAGGTTCTACTTGTTGATTTCTTACTAGTCGTAGAGATACAAGTTTTTCTTTAATCTTTTGTTGAATACTTAGGAGGCTTGACATTTGACGAGGTAAAACACAATCACCATTGGAAAATAAGTGAATAACAAGTTGCTAAGCGAGACAACCTTTCGTGATTTGATTTGGAGATCAAATCCAAAGTATTATGTTATTCTTTTGTTCATTAGGCTAACTAAGATTGTTTTTTGCACTTACAATAACTAAGTCGTTTGTTTTGAGTTGAATAATTTTTTTATTTTATTACTATCTAAGTATCAAAACCTTCAAGTATATCCTACATAGCTTAAATTACTCTTGCGCCTAAATTTGCAAATATGGGCCATTTTGTTGACTTCGCTATTGACATGGTACGTCCGCCAAGAGTTCATTCGTATAATTTTAGTTCTAAGCAAAACAAAAAATAAATAAATAGAGAAGGCCTCTTTTATGTATGAGCTAATTGCAAAAAATCAAACAAGATATTTCAGTTTAGCTCACCCACACATATAACAATGACTTCAACACTTGTGTGGATTACTATCCACCTTTTTATAAAGGACTCGTTAAATGACACCACAGAGAAGAATTACATATTAAGTTATTGATATCACAAACCAATAGATATAGGAAATGCATTTTCTGATAAATATTTCCAATTCTAAAACCAGGAAGAATTTAGCATATTTTTAAATCTTTATTTGGTAGCTATCTTTGTGACTGTCACTTACAGTCAATAAAAATCATAAAAACAACATTTCAAAAATAAATAATTAACAAAGAGAAGTTTTGCCGTGTTACAAAAAAAAAAAAGACAATTTTTATGTGATGTGGATACTCTCTAAGACTTGAGTGACCAGAACATTATTTGCATGATCCAAAAACACCAATATCTAAACCAGACTTGAGATCAAACTGATTTACCTGAATACAAATTAGGTTCATCAGCACCTCTAAATCAGCATGCTTCGCAATGTCATCGCTCTATTACTGCTCTACTGCTTTTGTAAAGTCCTACAACTTGGACTTGATCCTGCACTTATCAATTGTGGGCAAGTTTTTATCAGTTAAAGAATGAAAGTCCAATTTTGAAACAGCAAAATGAAGCTTCAAAATTTTCAAAACCAGAAACTTCATATTTTTAAAAGTCTAACCTTACACAAAAGTAGAAGGCTAATTCTTGAAAATACAGTGTGCCCAGCTCAAAATTAAATGTCAGATGTCATTCTGATAGGTCGAGTGTAAATCATGCTCATGCCAAATTTTTTTGTGCAATCATAACAAATTAACCTTGGTTAAGTACATACATTACTATAACTTTTTTTCCAACAGAAAAAGGTCCCCAACCATTCTATTTACCGACTTTGAACTTCAACTCAGTATAATAAAGTAATATACAAGTCTGGTATTAGAGTTCAACATTATCAACCCTAGCATAGGTGCCACAAGAAATAATATCTATGAGTAATAAAGAATCAAAAAACCCCTTTAAATTGTGAAAACTGAACAAGGGAGGTATAACACATAAACCATGTTATCTGCATTTTTTTATACACAAAAAATCTTCCAAAAAATTCTAAGGAGTGCACCATTAGACATTAGTCAATAAATAATATAGAAAATAGAGGAGATGAACATCTTGAGTTGGGATCATAAGTGTAATAAAGTACATTGAAAAGATCTGGCTCCAAGTTCATCAAGGCGAACCAATTCACGAATTCTAAGGTACTAAAAGATATGTTCTAGAGCACTTCTGTCATTCAACAAAATAGTGCCTCATCATTGACTACAAATCAACAACTGGGTCTAACTACCAACAATGATTTACATGTTACAAAAAGTGTAACCTCATTTGATGCTAGACCAGCAAGACTAGCAAGAATACATGTGCAAAATATTTGGTATAAGCAAAAAGAAGTACCATTTTTTTTAACTCATTTATCACCAAAATATTCAGATTTGTTTTGGGAACCATGTGCAAGTTCAGAATAAATTTATCACAAAAATATCACCATTTTTTTAATCTAATAATATTAAAAATCCTATTATTAACAATAATAATGAAAAATACTAAATTTTAGTATTAAGAATGGCAGCGCGCCACTATGGGTGGCGTGTAAGAAATGGTGAGGTTTCTGAATTTGAAGGGGGTTGCAGGTGAAATGTAAATGTCACCAGTTCAGGTTGGATTTGAAGGGGGACTAGAGGAGAGGTTGACCGATTCAGCAGCAGAGAAATGGTGCTAAGATTCTCGAGATGCTTAAGAGTTGCAGTTTAACACTACTGTTCTTGTATCATTTCTCTGCCGACAAATGCCCTTTAACCAAAAAGTAAAAGCAACCTAGTACTAGTCTATTCAAGTTTCTATATTTGAATTCCTATTCGATATGAAAGCCTAAAGAATTTGGGGTTTCTGAATTTTACACCTACTGTTCCTACATCATGAATCAACCACATCAATAGTGTAGCAATCAATTGTTACCATTACTCATAAAGTAAGTGCAAGACTAAAAGATTTTGCAATACTCAAAGGTAACCATAGTTGGGTTGTTTCATTAACATTTGTAATCTGGCCAAATATAGATAGTCTAAATTATGCTCGGCTTCTGACAAGATTTTCAAACAAATACTTTCAATCCTAAATCTGGAAGTACTTTCAGCATGAGACTATTTTTAAAATATTTGGTGGCTATTTTGACTTTTACTTACAACAAGTTGATAAAAATCATAAGAACAACAATTTGCAAAGCGTAAACTTACAAAAAAGATCATTGCAGTATGACTACTTGATGAAACTTGAATGAATGAAACATTATTTCAAATGGAATGATGATAAATTCCAAAAAATTAAACCAAAATTTAGATCAAACTGTACCTAAATGCCAACTTGGTTTGTCGGCACCGCCATATCAGCATGCCCCCAACTTCATCTCCCTAGTACTGCTCCACTAGCTTGTGTAGAAGTTTTTAACGAAGAACTAGCTGTTGCAAGTCCTCCGGCTTGGACTTTATCCCTACAATTATAAGCCATGGGCCTTTTTTGTCAGAAGAAAAAGAAAACAAAACTCCAATTTAGAAAATGCAAAATGAAAATTTTCAAATATTGAAATCAAGAAAGTCAACTTCTGAGAGTATGGCTCTACAAATAGTAGGTCGATTATTAAAAATAGAGTCTATTATTATAAAGTTCAAAATTAAATATATCAAAAGAAAAATATAATGACAAAATTTTCAGTCTAGTTCCATTGATATTAAGATGGCTACATGTTTCATTGCTTATGCGTCATGCTATCTTTCAGTCACATGTGATGATGACAGGCCAATTATAAATCACGCTCATGGAATCATCTTTTCCTATTTTAATGACATAAAAGTTAGCAATTTGCTTGAAAATAAGACCTTAACGCACCATATATACTAAAATCCAAAAGTTCAACTGAAAAAGAGAGATGAGAATGTCAAGAACTAGGTGTGATGCATGATAGAACACATGTTTATATTTTAAGTTAAATTGGTATAATTGATTTGTCTTAAATCATCAAGCTATTGCAAGCCTCACTTACCTCATTTGCTATTTTTTCACTACTGTTTTATTTCGTATTTCTCCCCAATTCGCATTCTCTAATCTAAATTATCAGCTGATTCTAGAATATGATAGTGCTCTAGGACTACTAGGAGAAGAGAACCATACCTAGCTCTAGAAATGACATTTAGAGTACGCAAGCGAACCATAAAGTTTCAACACAGTTAGTGGGTCCTCATGTCAATCTTTGAAGCAGTTCATTATGGACTAGAAAAATCATAAATGCAGTCGGCTGAAAGTCTCATCATAGAAGCTATGTTGACTCAGGTGGTGAAAATTGGTTGGTGTAAGGACCAGTTCCCGAACCGATCCCAAGAATCACCTAAAAATGACACCTAGCAGCCTTTCATTTATGTTTTAAATGCAAAAATAAAATATTATTTATATAGGATCGTAACAACTAGAAAAAAATATTGGGACAACTAGAGAAATTGTCTGTAGCAATATTGGGATAACTAGAGGGAATGAAGATAACATAAATAGCAACGTTAAGTTCATCTATTCCCACCTTATCAATGTGACCAATCTATTCACCACTTAAGAACTCAAACTCAGTATAACAATTTAATAGACGAGTTTGGGATCAGAAATAAATATTATTATATCTGTTGGGTGACACTAGTAATAAAGGGCGTTTGAGGTTACCTTCTCCTTTCTTTTCTTTTCTTTGGGGCTACCCCTTTCTTTTCTTTTCTTTTCTTTTGGTCCTTTTCTTTTCTTTTAAAAAAAGGACAAAAAGTTAAGAAAGAAAGAGTTATCCAAAGCACACTTTTAATTATGGAAACAGAATATATATAACATAATCCACCTTATCCACATCCTTATATGCAAAAACCCTTCCAAAGAATATCTAAGGAGTATATAGAAAGGCATTGGACATCAGACAATAAATAAGAGACTTCCAGAAAAATAAAGGAGATGAAAGAACCATGAGCTGGGATGTCGAAGAGTGCTGTTAAGGTAACTCTGAGGAACTCGTTAATGTGTACCATTTTTTTATTCTCTTCTTCTTACCACCACACCTCAACCTGTATATAGAAGTTTTGCAACACCTATTAGCAAGTTCACTTCTTAAAAATGCTATGCATAGATTTTATAACAAAATAATTTCCTAATTATAGGTACTACAAGACTCCTGTCGTGCAGTTGGACACCATATTGCATAATTAGAAAGATTTACATAATTAAGATAATTATATATTTATATTAATTAGATAGATGGTTGTCATTTGATACATATTGGATAAATATACTTAAGTGGGAAACAAGGAATGCAGAGAGGAAACAAGGAAACACTTAAGTAATTGGATGTATCGCCAGGGGATTTATATTATTCTAGACTAGACTAAATTGTCATACAATTGGATATAACTACCAATAATGAATTACAATTCATAAATAGGAAGACTAATATAAATTAATTTTCAACCAGCAATAAATCTTGACTAGTAAGAACAGAAGTGCACAAATTTTGACAGAAGCAAAAAAGGTACCATTTAAACTCATTTCGACCACCAATCAAGCAGGTTTGCTTTAATTTTATTTTTGCCTTTTTGGGAAACCAAGTGTGAGTTCAGACTTAAAACACCTCAAAATAGCAAGTGTTTGCAAAGTTAAGTACAAATAGACAGAGATAAATTAAAAGAAGTCCAGATTTAATCAATTCTCCCACTAAGCCCTTCAATCTGAACCCGAATCCTTGTACCACCCTTATTACAGATACAAGCAAACATTCTATTGTCGGTAAAAATATATAAATTAGCTTGCATGGTACGTACCAAGTGCAAGGCAACGCCAGCTTCAAAATGCATAGTAAAATAAGTCCTCAATCAGATACGATAAAAAAACGGTGAAACTGAAAGAGTACTCTCAGTCTAGCTCTGAAAAAGAAAACAACTCAGATCAAAGGAGAGTTATAGAAAAAAACGGTGAAACTGAAAGAGTACTCTCAGTCTAGCTCTGAAAAAGAAAACAACTCAGATCAAAGGAGAGTTATAGAATAGGCAGAACTGTAAAGGTCACCTCTTCAAGGTAGAATTGAAGGGGAGAAAGATGGATAGGTCGATCGATGGAGCAACAAAGAAACGGGGCTGAAATCATCAAAAAACTTAAAGAGGTGAAACGTTTGATGGCGTGTTTTGACCTCATTTCTGTGAAGGCTCGACGTAAAACGATGAGGAGAGAGTAGATCTGAAAGGAGCAGCGTCTAGGGTTAGGTTAACGCTAGTTTTTCTCGGGTCGAAATCGAAGAGTGGAGCGTGCAGGACGGCTACACAATCTAGCTCTGAAAAGAAAATCGCTAATATCAAAGGAGTGTTGTAGGAAACAAAGAACAAATGAGGAAGTAGGGAGAAGTGTAAATGTCACCTGTTCGAGGTATACTTGAAGGGGATGTGTGGAAAGGTCGATCGATTGAGCACCAAAAAAATGGTGCTAATTAAAATAATCCACCGAATAGCTTAAGTGCTGGACTCGTCTGATCTCATTTCTTATTTCTTGAAAGCTCAAAATAAAACGACGAGGAGGAGATAGATCTGAGAGGAGCAGCGCCTATGGTTAGATTAGCGCTAGCTTTTTCTCGAGTCGGAGTCGGAGAGGAGAGTTGGCGCCTTGGCGGCTCCAGAGAAGTCATTACCAATTTCTGAGTTAGAGGCGGGGTTCGTGGGTTTAGGGTTTCTAATACACACTGAATAATACTTTCCTTTCAACTTTCGTCTTTTTCTTTCTGATCCCTTCCCCAATTAGTTCATTGTCTCTCTTCGACGTCAATTCAATTAACTTTCCAGTGCTTCGCAATTATTTCCGTCTGCTCTCAATTTGTTCATTTCCTTCTCATCTCTGCTCGACAAATGTGATGCTCGAATATTGTTCAGTGTGTTCTCGCCTATTTCTCATGTCCATCTATATTAGTTTTCTTTTCTTTTATTTTTTTTTTGTTTTCCCTGACAGTTGATTTAATTTTGGGTGTACTTTGCTTAATGTTTTAAGTGTTTCAAGCCTGAAATTTGTTTTTCAATTAAGATTTAGTTGGAGGCTACAATGATCAGATAAATCTGGATTACAAGGAAAGTTCAAAACTAAAAATGAAAAGAATCACACATTTTTCAATCGTAT
Source organism: Schoenoplectus tabernaemontani (assembly GCA_037127355.1). Taxonomy (NCBI): domain Eukaryota; kingdom Viridiplantae; phylum Streptophyta; class Magnoliopsida; order Poales; family Cyperaceae; genus Schoenoplectus; species Schoenoplectus tabernaemontani. Next base: position 26,479,636 of record CM073750.1, read on the forward strand.
GATCAATAGGGATATTTTGTCCATTATGGGCAAAAAAGTTGTTCCAACAAGATAAAATGCTGCCCAAAACAGCACCCATCGGTCCAAATCAGGTCATTATTTATTTTATTATTTTTTATCCGATATGCTCAGTTTAAAATCGGGTTATGTCAATTGATTGGTTATCAATATCGAGTTATGTCAATTTTATCAATATCGGGTTCTGATATTAGAGTCGAAAAGGCCCAGCAAGATCCAACTTTCTATATTTTCTCCGAACTGTAGGGCAGTGTTATATGTATATCTAGGGTTGTTAAAACTTAACTTGGTTTAACTCGATGTGATTCGAATCAAATCTGATTTAAAATAATTTAAAATTAAATTGATTGAGTATAGATTAAATTTTTTTATCCATTGTGAATCGGGTACAGAGTCGATCCTACTTGTTTAATTGTGTTTTTTTATTTTATTTCAAAATTAAATGCTAACTAAAACTATACCAATTAATATAAACCATATACTAATTAATATTAAGTTAATTAAAATATATAAAAATAATATATAAGTATATTAACAAAAGGACAGTCTTACTGAGAAAATAACAAGCACAAAGAAAATAACAAACAACACACACTAATGTTCACTCTCACGAAGGCGACCTCTGAGAATAAGAAGAGCGATCAGTGCCACCGATTGCTTGGTGCAACGATTGAGGAGTAACCCTGACTCTTTGAGGTCGGGGTGGTTCGAACCTCAACTTTGAGCTGGTGAAGCCTATGAGCTGTGGTGTGAGTGTGTAGGGGCCTATGAGCATATGTCAAAAGAAAAAAAAAAAGAGCGATAAGTTGGGGCAGCGCTTTTGAGCGACAAAACAAAAGTTAAGATCAATGGCGATTGTAGTAGATGCGGTTTCCATCGGAATCAATGGCAGGAAAAAATGTGTAGAAAATCTATGCTCAGTCAGTGAGAGAATTTTTTATGTTTTTTTATCAAAAGACGATTTTGTAAAAGACATTGGCGTTTTTACTTAAGGTGTGCTCCATGAAATGTGTAGAGAAATTTAATTTGTCACTTGTTTTATACAATTTCATATAGAAAGGGGAAAAAAATAAATTATCTCCTCTAACCTTTAAATAAATAAAATTTATCCTCTTCAAATTAAAATGTAGAGGAGGTCAACTCATTTTTAACAACTCTTGCCTTCCCTCTCCTCTCCTCTCTTTTTCTCTTCTAATTATTTTGTGAAGCACATCCTTACAATAGTCATTGTAATTTGGTGGTGCGCTTTATTTTTTATTATTAAATTATAATTAATTAATACTTATAAATTAAAATTAAAATTTATTGTATACTTTTAAAAAAAATTATGAAACTAAAAGCGACACGCACCGCCAGAATACTTGATAATATGTTGGGCTTATTTTTCGTGAGATCTGGTGAATGTATCACCAAATAATTGAACTCTGATGGGATGATACTTTAATGGTCTTCAGAAAATTATGTTATTATAAATCTGCCAGTAAAATCCTTGCTAGCTCCCAGGAATAAGGGAACTATGGAAGCCTACATTTCGGCTCCTCCGGTTAATGCTTTAATAATCGTTAAACTTAATAATTAATTTTGATTTTCTTTTTAGATGTTCGGATGATATGAGATAATCCAATTTTAAATATAACAACTTAAATAATATATTTTGATTTTCTTTCAATGTAAATGATATTTTTCATATACAAAAACTTAAATATTATTTCTTATTAAATTAAACAATGTAAAATAATTAAGAAAAAATTCAGATTTTAAACGCGTTACTTGAGATTAACAAAAATATATACATAAGAGATCCGTGTGTAACTGAAAATTTCACAAAATACTTGAGACTATGGAATCATGGGCAATTTCCCTACTGGTTCGTGTCTCGTTTCCTTTCTTCCCTAGAAGAATAATAATAAAAAAATCATATGGAACGGGAGATAATCATGTGATATCTTCATACGACACTCATTTGTCTTTTTTAATAAATTAAATAAGACTTTTTATTTTTAAAAAGTTTTAAAACTTTTGATTTTTATTAAATAAAAATTCCGCTTTTCTTACTATATCCGGGAAAGATATGCAAAGATATGCAGGTAGGGGTGTGGGTCGGATCGGATTATATTATTTTATTATTTTTTTGATTCGATCCGAACTTGACTCATTTAAATTTGAGTCAAAATTTTATAATTCATATCTGATCTGACCGGATCACGGATCGATCCGATCTGACTCAGGTAAAATAATTTATTAATTATTTTTATATAATTTTAAGTAATTAAAAATTAATTAATTTATAATTAATCTTAATTAGTATATAATTAGTGTATATTTTAGCTTTAATTAATACTAAATCACAAAATTACTTAAAAAAATATAATTAATCGGATCGGGTTCCCGACTCGGACCAAAAAAATTAAACCCATATCCGATTCATTTATTTTTAGATCGTGTCAGATTGGATGGGGTCAACAGTTGGCACCCCTATATGCACGAGACCAAATAATATGTTATAAAAAACTTTCAGAGATTTATTTGACAATACAATGTATGAAAGACTGAATCCGTGGATCTACAAACGTAAAATTTAAAATCATGCATGTACGCACGTTAAAAATAGGAACAAATTAAATATTTCAATTCTGTCAGGGTAATTTTATTGGATTACAGATGGACCAGATAAGTACTTAAACGGCACTTTAGGAAATTTCCCCATTTCTAATTAAAAATAATATTTAATTAACGAGTATTAAATTTGAAGATTACATATTCAGTGAAAGTGCATGCTCTTTCTCTACCTACCTTGTAACATTTGGGCACATACATTTCAAAACAATTAAACAATTGAGCACAAACAATATATAAGATATATACCGGCCTTTCTCTTTGCTTTCCCCTATGAGATAATACGCCATCTTTTCACATACAATACTATGGAAGTTTGAAGCTCCTCAAATTTGTTCAAGCTCCCCTGTTTCTTACATAGTCATAATAGACGATTGGTGGTTGTTTGTAGCAAAAAAGAGCTTGAATTTGTGGTAGAAATGAAGAGGCCATTGAGGGATTCCGGATGCCGGTCCCCGGTACAGTGGCCCTTCATGAAGGCACCCTCCATGACTACACTATTTGCAGCAGTACTTGGGTTTATGATCGGCACGGCTTCCCGATTTGTAATTTCAATAAGGTATTATATTCTTACATTTTTCTTTTGTCTAATTCTTCATATTTCCATTTTTTTCCTTTCTTTTGGATTTCAAGCTCTGCATATTGCATTTTGTCCTTTCTTTTGCAATATATACTTTCTCCCGACATTTCATATGAGATTAAAGATTATAAAATCATGCTTGTGTGGCATTTTTTTTTTCAGTTTGAAATTTCATTTCCTAAAGTTATGTCTGGTGGAGATACAGGAGATCATTCTGTAAATGATAATTCATCGGATATATTTAAGGTAAACATTACTACCCTGTATTTTCTTTGTTTGTTAAAATGGTAATATGACAAAAAACTTATCATCATGTGGATTTAACTTTTTGCCAACCACGGAACCACTTTTTTTTATTTCATTAAAATCTTTATTTATTCTAACCAATAGACTCTAAATCAATTAAAATTCTGACGCAATTGCTAAACTACAGATTGCCGCAAAAGATCCTAAAATGTACAATACACCACTATTGTATTTTTGCTGTCTTGTTCATGGCAACAATGCTTTACTTGTATGATACAACTCCAATGATATTCTAGAGATTCAAACAAATCAGTGGCATAAAACTCAGAAAGTGAAAAAGCATAACTATGACAAGGATTAAATATTCTTTTTTTGTTCTTGCAGATTTATGAACCAACAAATCCAAAGGGTGCCGAAACACTGCCCCCTGGTATTGTCGTTTCAAAGTCGGATTTGTATCAACACAGATTATGGGGAAATCCTTATGAGGTATAAGTGAAATGAAAATTGCTATTTCTTTTAGAAAGATGTTGTGTTATACTTTTTATATTTGTAATAATTAGCTTTGTATACAATTTTGATGAACAGGATTTGCCTATGAAGCCGAAGTACCTTGCAGTTTTCAGTGTTGGATATGAACAAAAAGAACTTATCAATGCTGCAGTACAGAAGGTACTAAAATATTAATACAGATGGAAATTTAAATGATTACCAAAAACTGTTAAATAAAAAGGGGATTTAAACTGCAACCCTCCAAGACCATGGCAAATGGAAATTTTGAACTGGTCATATAACCTCTCTTAGTCAAAGTATATCTCAGTAAAAGTGTAAAACACAGATCGACTCAGATGTTATTGTCTTATATAGACAAACGAACAAAAAAAATTTGAACTATTTATTGGGAGGGACTGATCAGAAAGGGTGGGAAAACAGTGTCCATATGAAATTTGAGGTTATGACCATTGAGATTATTATATGATATGATGCAGTTTTCAGAGAATTTTACAATAGCACTGTTCCATTATGATGGTCGACTAAATGAATGGGATGAGTTTGAGTGGTCACAACGAGCTATCCACATAAGCACAAGGAAACAAACTAAATGGTGTGTGTATTCTATTTCTTTTGTACACACTTCATTACCAAGGACTTCAGAAAATCTAGAGAAGATCTATAACTTAATTACATCTCTCTCTCTCTCTATCTCTATCTAGGTGGTATGCAAAAAGATTTCTCCATCCAGATATAGTTGCTGCGTATGAGTATATCTTCATTTGGGATGAAGATCTGGGGGTCGAGCAATTCAACGCTGAAGAGTATGCATCATATTTCATAAAAAAATTATTTGCTTCTTCTCAATACATTAATTTGAGTTAGTGGATGGTTAACTGAAAACTTTAAGGGTTATTGTTTCATAATTGGTCACTTTGTATATGTGAGGCTAAATTCATAATTATCTATTTCAAATGCAGATACATTAAACTGGTGAGAAAATATGACTTAGAGATCTCACAACCAGCACTAGAGTCAAGTAGATCCATCATTTTTGATATAACGAAGAGGAGAAATGGTACCGAAGTGCACTAGTAAGATTCTGAATGAATTTCATTCTTAATACAACAGTAACTTTCTTTTTTCTATGTTAAGAAATGCTTGCTTTTCTCATTTTAAAGGAGTGACATTTAATTTAGAGTAAAGATGGAGGTTTATTAAGGTATTTATTTTTTAATTTTTCATAAAATACAATCCATTTCGATTTCAAACATGCAACCTCCCACATAAAAAGCATTGTTTCTGTCAATAGACCAAAAGGAGAAACATGTTTTGATCAATTTGAGGAAAAAGAAGTAAATTTGATTTTGAATATGTGGCTAGTAAAAGAAAAAAAAAACTAAGTGAATTTTTATTTTGTTTATCCCTATATTTTATTCTTTTCAAATGTTTAACAACTTTGACTCTATTTCATAAACGCATGCGGACACTACATATCTCCTCATTTCATTTATAGTTCATGAATGCATGCGTTCAGAATTTTTTTTTCAGAATTTTTTATTTCTAAGCAGCAAAATCATGGATATGAGCACCAGCGTTTATGAACGCATGAGTTAACAGACGATTATTTTTATCTGTTTAAACGCAGATGTTCATATATAACTTGTGTTGAGAAAATAGGGATAGTGTTGTTAACAGTTTTAAAATAGAGATATTATTATTAAAAGTTCAAAAAATAGAGATAGACAAAAGAAAAATTCTAGGTTACATCCAATTTTCTACTATTAAGAACATCTGCTCCAACTTTATTCTCTTTTTCTCAACAGCGATGCTGGGGATGCTAGTTCATTGATGTGTCCTGAACATGAACCACCATGCGTAGGGTAAATACTAAATATATACTTACTCTCAAGTTCCCTCATATATATGTTTCATATGTTTAATGGCATTCAATTTTCTATATTTTTTTATTAGTCTTCTTCCAAACTATAGGATACCCATTATATTAGAATTTACTTTCTTTGGATCTTTTTTTTTTGGTAATTTTCAACTAATTAATCCATAGGTTCATAGAGATAATGGCACCGGTATTTTCTAGAGATGCATGGAGATGTGCATGGCACATGATCCAGGTACTAAGTTTCTCATATATAATAATAATTACTTTTCCATTTTTAATCTCTATTTCTTGTTATTTACATGCTATTTTATTCGTTACAGAATGACTTGGTTCATGGCTGGGGGCTTGACTATGTCTTTAAGTATTGCACCGGGGTAAATCCTAGCTGTTTTGAATAAATTTGTTCAAATATACAAGGCAATCAAACATTCTGTTGTTAACTTTAATTGAATAAATCTATATTCTCACCTGGATCAGATTATTTGATCTTCGCAAAAGTAAATTAAAAGCAAGTTTTTGTAATTGTCCTTACTTTCAATCAATATGTAGTTCAAACATCATAAATATTGGCAACAAATAACGCAAAAGAGATTTTACAAAACATTAAGGGTATAATTAAATGATAAATTTTCGTTACACAAACCAAACATTTCCCATTGAATTGCTATGAATTATTTGATATAATACAATTAGAGGATTAACCTTACCATGTATTAGAACAACATTGAATAAAAAGGTTGACCAAACAATCGGCTTCCTCAACTAATATTTATTTATTTTTATTTTTTTTTTATTGCAAATGAAAGCCTGCACATAACAAAACTGGTATAGTTGATGCACAATGGATTTTTCATCATGGAAGACCGACTCTGAGAGAGGTAAAAGTGATATGTAATACTAGGCGCAATTAACAAAAATTATCACAACGAAATAAGTCAAAGTATAAATAACTTATTATATATATTTATATCTATACTATATTATAAATATTATAAATGTCATATGAATTATGTTTATCCATTGATGTTATCAGATAATTTATAATAATCAAAATACTTATATTTTAATTTACAATTGAGATTGATTAATTTTATAAAAGTGACGGTTCAGATTTTTAGTCAAATGTATTTTTCCTCTCCATTTGTTTGCTATTTTTACCAAGCATTAATTTATAGGAGGTATACAAAAAGAAGTTATATATCAAATAAATTAATATCAACTATTATTAAGTTTGATCGTAAAAGAATAAATGATGCATTGTACAACCTTACTAAAAATATTATATTTATATATTGTCTTTTGTTAAATAATGAATTAATTTTGTTAAAAATTTAAGAGTCTTTGATAGACTATCAAACAATAAATTATATCTAAGAGTTATTTATAATTAATTTAGATATAAATTATATCTAAGCAAAATATATTATTTATTTATAATAAAACTAATGCTAAATACAATTATTTTGTAAAAGACTTTGTATATCAAATAAATTAAATATCAATTATTATTAATTTTTATTTTAAAAAAACTGCACATTATATAATCATACTCCAAAATAAAAATTATTATATTTTGTACATCATATTTTATTAAATAATAAATTAATTTTATTTGAAAATTTAAGATTCTTTGTAATTGATTTAAACATAAATTATATTTAAGTAAAGGGTGGGGATCACTTGACAATGAGTTATTTTGACAATCTTGACATTAAATTTTTAAATAAGTACTAAAAAAATATTATGGATATGTTCTTCTACTTATAGATTGATGGTGATTCAAATTTCATGAAATTTCATTATCGTTTGATACTCTATCAAGGACCATAAAAATTTATATAATTTATAACGGTTATAATTTAATGGTCTTTGATGGACTATCAAACAATAACGAAATTGCATGAAATTTGAATCACCATCAATCTTTAAGTAGAAGAACATATCCATAAGATTTTTCTATTTTTAAGATTTTTTTAGTATTTATTTGAAAATCTATTCAAAATTGTCAAGTGATCCCTTTCTTTAAGTAAAATATATCATTTATTAATAATAAAATTAATACTAAATATAAATATTTATTAAAATTAAAAGAGTTAGCATAATGGACGGGTTCTCGGCTAGTGGTTTAAATGGTTACATTACATACCTGATATCTCAAAAAAAAATATTTATAATTTTTTTTGTATTACAGGGGAAAATAGAGAATGGGACGGCTGATAGCGTGGAAGGGGTATGTTTGCTGCTAAGTTTTTTTTATCCTTTTCTTCTATTACTACTTTTTGCGGGGCTTTTTGCGATAATTACTTCATTAATTGCAGAAAAACGAATTACAAATATTGGTAATATTTTTCAGATAACAATGAGATGCTTTGTAGAGCAAGAAATCTTTAAAAATAGATGGCACGAAGCAGAGCGAGACTATTACATAATGAAGGGCCTAATTCCCACAAACTCCACAAGACAATTCAGGCGTTTTCCACCACTTCATTTTCCAGATGGAACGAAGCGGAGCGAGACTACTACATAATGAATATTGGAAATTTTCATGATATTTTAAAAGTACTGGAAAGTCTGAATATGGCCCCTGAACTTTCTATTGGGTTCAATCAACCCCCTAAACTTTTTTTTGGGGTTAAAACCCATCATCATGCATGCTATCAGGTGTGGTTCAATCAGCCATTATCTTTTATTCTCCTCTCTTATATTTGTCAATTCCTCTGAAAAACACTAATTCTTTGCTAAAGCTCTCACTCTTGCCTCGGAAATTTTGTCAACTGATCACCTTCCTCTCTCTTTTAATGTTTTATCAAAGAAGGTAACTTGAGAGATATATTCTAGCTTTATCACATTTTTATGCCTGACGGTGACAAACCAAGCTTGAGAAACGAGGTGCATAACCTACGCTCTCTGATACCACTTATAACGAAGTTAGGTTTTGAGTGCTGGTACAAAAGGAAGCAGACAAGGAACAAAGAAGAATCGGAAGAGATTTTTTTGTAGGCCTAAAGCCAATTTTTATTTTATGTCTAAATTAAAAAAAAATATACATAGCAAAATTACAAAGAGTACCCTATAAAATTATAATATTACAAATAACAAAAATAAAGGTGAAATGAGAGAGGGACTTAACATACTGAAAATTGTCCCCAAAGAATGCAACACATCCAGAAATAAACACCTTAACTAATAAAAGGCCGAAAATAGGCTATCATCTAAGCATTACCTCGTTTACAGAAAGGAACCCAAATGACTCAGATATATGTCAAGTTTGGGGGATTCTTGTTGTTGATTTCTTGCTTGTAAGCAGTTTGCTTAATTTTCTTCTGTAATATCCCTGACCTTCTTTTTTTTCCGTTGTTTTTTATTTTGTATTTAGTGTGTCGGTTGTTGTATTTATTATTGATGTTTTAGTTTAATTTGAGTTGTCTTACAATTGCAAAAGTAATGTATACATGATCTTTTATTCGAATTATGTATGAGCATCAGGACTGTGGTCTAGTGAAAATTGTCCAAAAGATTGCATTATGAAATCGTAAATGAACGCCTCAAAGACTAAAAGGCCAAAAGTACGTGATCATCTACACATTACTTCTTTTACGAAATAGTATGCCACAAAGGAATTGTAATGACTTAGATCTTTGTTATGGTGTGGGAACTCTTGTTGCTATTTTCTTGCCAGCAAATCATTTATTTAATGGTACTTTTTTTTTTCGAAAAGTAGTGTATATATATACCACCTGTTTCAATTTATTTCAATTGAGATAGAATTTGACACCACACCCTGATATCATGAGGGATTTACCTCCAATTACAAATAGGTCATCAGTTTTAAGCATACAAAGCTATCACATACGCAACCACGAAGTTGTCATCCAAAAATAAACTTGACAACATAACAAAACAACTCCTAAATCATCAGTTTTAAGTGTACAAGTCTATCACAGTATGCATCCACAAAGCTGTCATCCAAAACTAACTTGACAGCTTAACAAAACTACAAAGTATCATCACAATTAACATCTACTAATATAAGGTAAGTGTTTGTTAATCAAAATGAAGCTTCCAACTTAACAGATGTCTCTTCTGACCGAGTTGTCAGAGTCTTTTGATATTCCTCCTATAGCAGTCATGTACACTAAGACAAATCTAAATATAAAACTTGGTTTAGAGTTTGTAAGTCACATAGTCTGGAACAAATACAAAACATCAACATTCAAGGAGAGGCAGTGGTGAAGGTTCAGTTTCTTCACCAGACCAGGTTTTTTCCTCTGCTGGTATCGATTCTAAACTACTTCCTAACACCTGCACTGAGAAAATGAGATGTAATTTAGCTTGAAAGTCATCCTCCTTCTTTAAGTATCAGTATCTAGCTAATGTAATTATACTATTACCTAAAGATCTCAAAGATTGACAATTAGCCCTTCAAAAATGAGCATATTTCTTTCTTTCCAAATAGTCCATAAAAAACGCCATCTAATTAATTCACATATAGCCTCATTTTTGTAGGGAAAATTGCATCTATGTACCACATCACTAATTATGTTACAAGTAAAAGGACAATTATAATTTTTACAAATCCAAAGTCATAAACATGAAGCCACGATACAATGTAAGAAGAGATGATTAACAATTTCAAAATTACCACAAAAAATACATTTTGAATCTCCTTGCCATCTCCTCTTAAGAAAATTATCTTTGATAGAATTTTGTATGCCATCAACTTAGCACCCACCAAAGATTTAAATTTATAGCATTTGAAAGACCATTAAGAAGGTTCAGAACTGGCAAAATGTCATCATTACCAGTTCACCACCATGATGACCCCTCATTATTGTGATATGTGCATCAACTAGACATTTTATGCCATCTCTTTCAAGAGTATGGTAGATGGACAAAGAGCAAGGACCGCTGCAAGAAATTCGCATTCGCTTAAGTAGACTGTAGACTATACTCTACAAGAGTCGACTTCTTTAACACATCAGAGGAAATGCTAGATAGACAAAAATCACAGTCCCTAACAAGAGAGGCAGCTCACAAAAAGTTTTTTGCACAAAATCATCACGGAGTTCCACACTACGCAACATTAAAACCTTTAGAGAAGGTAAATTAATTGATGCTGGTCTATTACGGCTTTCTCGCCAGTGGAGATAGATAGCTCGAGATGTCATAGGCTAACAAGAAAAAAACTGAGGCAAATCTAACAAATTAGCTCCATTAACATGGACTCCAATCAGCCATCCCAAAGAGAAGATGTTTGCCACACTTAATATTACGTGCATAAAAAACTCTATCTAAGTGTGTTGAATTTCAGTTGTACAAACCACCATTCATGAAACTATCAAACCTAGTCACATGCTTTCTCAATCCTTCATCACCACCATCAGAAATAGCACTCCAGTCAATATCAAAGTCAAGAACCAGCACAGTAGCCCGTGTGTTTCCAATCTTTTGGACAAAACACATATGCACAGCCTCTTTCGTGCTCAGAAAGGAGAGGATATAGGTCAAAACCTCATCAGGCAAGCTACTGATCTGATCAACTTCTACTCTCTGAGCCACCGCGTCTCCTTGTCTTCTTCATCTTTCAGCCTTTAGCACAGTTTATCAAAGAAACAATTCTTCAACCACCTAGTGCACAAAATTCCTGTATTACAAATGATTGCTAGTCATTACTTTAGACCCACAATTCCTGTATTACAACTTACAAGGTTTGTATTTTGTAACAACAAAGTACTGTACAGTCTTGAAGAATCATGACATCTGACAGGAATAAGTTTCTCAGAAGAATTTAATTTTCCGAAGAAAATTTAGAGAGGTTTAAACTGGTCTACCAATTCACCTTTCTGGGAAGCTTGAACTCTTTTGGCGAGGAGAACCAAATTTACAGAGCTATGTAATTAGCTAGGATTGTATATAATAGAGTGAGAAAGGGAAGTGTGGAAAAAGCACAATACAATAGAACTCCAGGACAGCGAGATCCTCAATGACCTAAGCCATTGCAAATTTTGATGAAATTTCTCAACAAAACCCTTATATCTGTTCCAAAAAGCTATAGGCTATAGCACCAACGGTGAATAATCAACCAAATTCATACCAGTTCGACTGGTATTTCCAGGACCGCTTTCGATTGAAAATTACTCAAAACGGAGTATAACAGCTAGTAGCAGCAAGGATAGAAAATTTACCTGAGACCGAGATGGTTGCTCCGAAGCTTTTCGGATGATATGGGGTGATAACTCTGGTAGGCGGTGCTGAGAGCCTGAGACTGGGATTGTACTGATTCGCTGCTCAGCAGTTTTGGGGTTTAAACTCTAAACAAATCCTGAGCACTCGACTCTGCAGGAAACTTCTAATCAATCAAATTGATTCTTAAATTCTTCTTAAAAAATTCAAATTGATTATTAGGCTTGTTCGGAAGAACTAAATTCGCTTTATATGATATTACATTACGCGAATCCTGGAACTTTTAAATAAAATAGTAAGAAAAGTTTAAATTTTAGTCCCTGATAAACTTTTTCGAAAAAAAAGTTTGTACCTCAAGTTTCATTCGCATCTAGAAATATTATTTGGCATAATTTTAAGTTTATTTAAGGCCAATTTTTTTTCTTTTGAAAATATACATAAACCAACTTACTCTTTTTAATAATTTTAAGGATCAATTTAGTACAATAAAAATTAAGGATTATATTAAATGAATTTAAGGAACCGAACATAAGTTGTTGAAAGAAAAGTTCATAGTATTTGTCATGATTTTTAATATCTTGTATCCGCATAAGAGGAGGAATCTACTTTAACATTTTGACGACATTCATGATTACTTTTTATTATATAAATAATTAATTTTATATTCTAAATGACAAAAATGAAATAATAATATTTCTGAATATTACATAAACTTAACAAACGCACAAAGACCACTGCATTTAAAGTTTTGTATTTAAAAAAAAATCAAGATCTCGGAAAAATTAACAACTCATTAAGTCGAGGTGATAACATCCATCAAATTCTATAATTGTTTTTTTTTTTCAATTCTAGTCGATCTCACAAGCTATGAAGCTTGTATCAAGAGGAACCGAGGGATTGAAACAGGTCCGATGCCCTTCGGTGTTCGGACAAAGGGACAATTTTATAAAATGCCCTTCCTTCTAAAATCATCAAACAAAATACCCCTCTTTCAAATTTATTAATAAAATACCTTTGTGGACCCTCACATATGCATTATTTCACTCTCCTTTTTCTTCCTTCTCTTTACTTTCAACCATGTTAATATTTATTCATTGAACTAATATAGTAATATGATTTTATATTCTAGAAATGATGTGCACTTATTTTCACTATGACGGATAAATAGAAAATTAATCATTATGTTCATACAATTATTTTTATGTGATGATTATGTTCATCAAAAAAAATAATCATTAAGTGTGGCGAATGGTGATCTTCATATTCATTTTTTTCTATTTATATCTAGAAATGATCAAAAAATTATTTGTATGTTCATATAACAAATATAGTAATATAATTTTGTATTCGATTTTAAAAAATAATATATGCACAGATATTAATATGATGTGCACTAATTTTTACTATATCAACACGCTCTTCATATTCATTATTCTTCTATTTATCCTTCACATATGATACGGAATCTGGTCTCCAATCCTTGTTATGTCTGACCATTGTAACTTTGATTTTTTTTTAATTTTAAACAATATTAGACATAAAATTTTCAACATCGTATGCTTGTCGGATAGCAAGTTATTTCTCATTTGTCTCATATATAGTCTAAAAATGTTATATATATCAACTGAATCATCATAATCCCTCATGGACAAAAAAGTAAATTAGAAATAATCTTTTATTCATTTTGAAAATATGATTCTATATTTAAAAATTTATACCAAATTATGATGAGAAAAATTATATGCTAATTTTTTTCCGTAAAACATGTGAAGAAGAAATAGGGAAAAAATAAACAGAAATTATGTGTTTTGATGATGCAAAAAATTAGTTCACGACATATTATTATTGTTCATATATTATTTTTTAAGTTTGATTACAAAATAATATTAGTTATTTTAATATACAAAGATTTTTCAGAATTTCTATAAGTGTAATAAGTAAATATTAAAATGGTTGGAAGTAAAGAGATGGGAGAGAAAAGAGAGTGAAAAGTGTATGTGCGGTGGTCCCACAAAGTCCTTTTGTTAATAAATTTGAAAGAAGGATATTTTGTTCCATGATTTTAGAAAGGAAGGCATTTTAAAAAATTGTCCTCGGACAAAGGGTATTTTCTCCTTGAAACAACAAATTAAGTTCTTCTTTTCCTTTAGTTTTTATTAAAATTCAAACCGAACCATAATTAATATTATTAAGTGTGCTTACAAACAAACATGGATGAAATTGGTATATTTGTTTCTTCAAAGGAGGATAAGTATATATTTTGAGAGCACAAATAATTAAAATGTTGAAAATATTTTCAAGCGAGGCTAATTCTTTAGAATATAATTATTAGATGTTGCTTTCGTCCAGTTTTTTCAATAACTGGAGCGCAATAAAAAGATAAAGAGAGTGGCCTTTTCTGCACAAGGAATATAAATTAATTTTTCTTTCTACATCTACTTCGTCGCTGATTAAATTCGAGTGAGTATTTTCTGTAGTACTATATGATATAAAGTAATTATCTGAAATTATTATAGTTTAAATTTAAATGACGGACTATCAGAATTTAATTTTTATTTTTAAATTTACGGAGTTGATTTATTCTAAACACTTTATCTCTGCAAAATACTCTGGTGGATATGAATTTCTGAATCAGACGGTGCAGAAGTCTCCTTCGGACAGCATAATTGTCCACAGAGATTGGTACCTACTTCTGATGGAGTGAAGCGCGCAGCCTTCTTACATTTTGGCATTCCCAAAGCTTCGGAGATCTGTCTCACTCTCATATGATAAATGAGAGCATCGACGAGTCAATAGAAGACAGCATAGAGGTTCATTACGTCAACCGAAGGGCAGTTGAAGAGGCACACAAGTTGGCAAACAGGGCACGAAGCGAAGGCTTTGAATATGATGGAATGGAAGACCAACCACGGACCTGTGCAGTCAGATGGGAATACAGCAGACGCTTCACCGGACCCAATTTAAACGTGAAGCCACTACAATACGTAGAGAGAATATCTTCTTCTGGAGAACTTAACTTTTTCTGAAAAGCTCTAGTGTGATCGCTCATTAACTGTTCTGTTTTAATAATAAATATGAATGTTGATGCAGATTATTTTTTATATTGTTAAATCATGACCGTTGATAAGTAATCGGACGGTTCACAACAAAAGAATTGGAGAGACTTCAGAAAAAGCTCTCCATAGGATGTGCTTCCATAATACATAGAGGTGACAATCGGACGAGTCGGATCGGATTCAGGTTCGGTCGGGTCGGATTAATTTGACCAAAAAAATTATCAGGTCACGAATTGGGTTCGGGTCATCCTGATCCGAGTCAGGTTGGGTTTTGGGTCGAACATTGTCGGATTTTGAGTCATTTCGGATCGGATTTCGGATTCTTAGTAGCTCGGGTCATCTCGGGTTTCGGATTCTTAGTAGCTCAGGTCATCTCAGGTTTCGGGTCAGGTCGGTTTTCAGATTATTTGATATCGGGTTATTTCGGGTTGGGTCGGGCCGTGTCAGGTTCTTTTTTGTGATGTTTTATTTTGGGTCGGGTCGAATTTCGGGTCGGGTTGGATTTCGGGTCGTCAGACTTTAATTTTTTTTTTCAGAAATTCATTTTAGACAATGTTAGGTCTAGATTATTAATTATGTTATAATCAATTTGACTTTTCAAATAATATGGATATGATTAATTAATTTGGGTCTAGTCAAATCAGTTTCAGATCGATATACTTTATTCATTTTACTAACAAATTGAAGATATATTACTTATGATAATTCTAACTAATATACATTATTTTTTTATGATAATTTTAATTTACGACATATATGTACGTAGATAATTTCTTAATTAAAATTATTAAAAGTATACGTGTAACTATTTATACGTGCTATATTAATAAAAATATTTGTTAATTTATGCTAAAATAAATAGACAGACTATTATTATTTATGAAACTTGTGCTTAACCTGATCCTCCTCTAAACCTATACTTAACCTAATCTCTCTCAAAATAAATTGACAGTCAAGTACAAATTAAATTTATAAAGAGAAATTTAATATTTATACAGTATAATTTTAACGTAATTAGATACATATATCATATATGCTGCACGAATCGGGTCAGGTCGGGTTTTGGGTTTCAGATTGTCTAATCTCGGGTCATCTCGGATTTTGGGTTGTTCGAGTTCGGATCGGGTCGAGTTTTGGGTCATTTGATCTCGAGTTTCGGCTCGTTCGGGTTCGGGTTCGGATCGGGTCGGGTTTCGGGTTATCTGATCTCGGGTCATCTCGGGTTTCGGATCGTTCGGGTCCGGATCGGATCAAGTTCGGATCAGTTTGACTTTTTGAAAAAATTAGGTTGGGTCTGATTTAGATCCAAACAGATCAGACGAGTTTCTCAGATCGAATTAGATTTTGTCACTCTAACGATACAGAGCCATTGAAATAGCGTTATTTCACTGTGTTACTGTTTTTTCTGTTTTAGCTTGGTTTTTCTATTTTCTCCTTATTAAGATGTCAGTAGTAATGTTTTGTAATGTGTGAACTCCTCTATTAATATTATGCACACCTATGGATTTTTTCTCAAAAAAAAAAAAAGCTGTCTCATATTACTCACAAAAAAAAAAGCCGTCTCATTGTCAGGCAGGAGGGAACAGGAGAGAGAATTTTTATTTTATCTATCTTTATATTTTATTCTTTTCACATATCTACATCTTTTCGATACTTTTAATAATTTTGACTATATTTATCAAACGCATGCGGACACAACTGTATCCTATCTAATTTATATGTAGTGAATTCATGCCTTCATAGCCTCAAGCGGTCAGAATTTTTTTTCTTTTTTTCTTAAATTTCTAATTTCTAAATAAGCAACAAGAGCAGATATATATATAAGTGAACACTAATATTTATGAACGCATACGTTCAGAGACGAGTGCACACACATAAAAAAATTGAATATTTTTATCTATTTAAACATATATGTCCCTATATAATTTGTAAATATATGCATTCAGAAAGTGAGGTTAATATTGTTAAAAAAATTAAAATAGAAATATTATTATTATTTTTAAAAATAAGGATAGAAAAAAAATAATTCAGAGGAGAGATGTAAACTCGAACCCTTCATTTGCGTACACGAGGAACTTATACACCGTGAAGTTTGTCTGCGATTTGGATCACATACGTCAGGTACATTCAATCATTCCCTGCTTTAATTAATCACCGAGGTTTTCCTTCTTTATAGATAAACCTCTCCAACGATATCTCTCGGGTTTTGACTGTGCTTGGAGCATGCAAACCAAAAAAAGTTGTGCCCGTGTCAGCAACACGGCTCATGGTGCGCCAGTTTCGCTGTCTCACTGACATTTTGGCCCAACGACTTAAATTCCTCATTTTTGTACATTGTGGTATTTTCCGCGAGTTGTACCCAGAAACATCTCCAGACCTATTCATTTAATTGTGGGTGAATATTTTAATTTCATTTTTTTGCCTTCATTAAGCAGTAACAAAGCGTAATTGGACTTATTTAACATAACATATTTAATTTGCATTTTTGAGAGACCGTACACTTTAATCTGTTAAAAATCATGACAAGATGCATCATCTCATAATTTTTATTTTGGGACATTTAGTATATTTATTGGGCATAGCTCGGGATTACGGCATATTTAGGCATATTTCTTCCTTTATTGGGTTTAGGATTTAATTTAATTCTTGGGGTTTTGAAGAGGCCATTGGCATGATTTCTTCTGAGTTTTAGCATGCACATTTTTAGGATATTATTTGGATATTTTCTAAGATTTGGTTTATATATTATGCATATGAGGTTGGGGCTCAAATGAATTCGATTTCATATTTTCAATGCGGAATTGCATAAAACAAAAACGAGGTTCGGCCATATATGAAAAGGGAAGGGATCAGTTCACAGTGAGTTATTTTAATAATTTTGATAATGAGTTTTTAAATAAATATGAAAAAAATATATATAAATGTGTTCTTCTAACTATAGATTAATTGTCATTTAAATTTTATATTATTTCATTATCGTTTGATATTCCATTAAAGACCATTAAATTTTCATGTGATTGCAATAATTTTAGTTTAACGATCTTTAATAGACTATCAAACGATAATGAAATTAGATAAAATTTAAATGACCATCAATCTAGAAATAGAAATAGAAATATATATATATATATATATATATATTTTTTTATTTTTTATTTTTTTTTCATTTTATTTACAAACTCATTGTCAAATTCGTCAAAATTACCCATTATCAACTGATCCCACCCAATTTTATCCATAAGACCAAACAAATATTTCTACAAGACTACAACTGATGCTACAAGAAAATATAGTATTGCTGACCGTCAAATCGGCCAGAAGAATTATTGCTCCGGTCATGAATGCTACGGTGATTAACGAATGCTTCCGTATGAAGTATTTATTTACGGGAGCGTAGCGGTCAGTTATACGTTTCATGACGGTCTGACGATAGAGCTGTAAATGGAACAGGTTGTACTCAAATCATATTTGTATCCGTTTTTTATTGACGGATACTGATATAATTATTAATATTAAATGGATATCAAAATTCAATATCAAATCCTTTTTAAACGAATACGGATATTTAACGGATACGGATTTTGTGATGTATTGAAATAAAAATTAATGTATATTACTAATAGCTATGTATATATAATAAAAATAAATACTTATATTAACATAAATATTTGTAATGTATATATTTGTTAGTATTTATAATAATAATATTGTATATAAATAAAAATACTGATAAATAATATTATTTTATAAATAAAATTTATAATATATACTCTATTTCATATACGGATAATATAGTCTAAAATAAAATTCGTATCCTTATCTGTATTATTTCTTACGGATACGAATATGAATAATTAATGGTCTCCTGGTCAGTTAAAAGTAGTCTCCTGGTCAAGAATGAAGGAAATAATTTTAATAATTGCTTTTATTTATCATGAAAATACCAAAACGCAACATCATCTAAATTTACCAACATCTAAATTTACCAAAAACCAACACCACCAATGAAAAATATTGTACAAAGAATTATTAAGAT
This sequence comes from Schoenoplectus tabernaemontani, assembly GCA_037127355.1. Classification (NCBI taxonomy): domain Eukaryota; kingdom Viridiplantae; phylum Streptophyta; class Magnoliopsida; order Poales; family Cyperaceae; genus Schoenoplectus; species Schoenoplectus tabernaemontani. The sequence continues at coordinate 26,498,763 of CM073750.1, forward strand.
CTCTAAAAATTTACATAATTGAGAGCTTATCGAATCCAATATAATTGTTCATTGATCCACAACAACAACAAAGTGTTTAATCTAAAATAAATTTGAGTAGGAATCCAATATAATTGCTCAATGATCCACAACAACAACAGCAAAATCTTTAATCTTAAATAAATTTAGATAGACTAGAAATGAATTCAATATAATTGCTCATTGATCCATAACTAATTGAACCCAATTGCTTGTCCGATCCAACAACTAGATAATTTAATGCCATCAATCACAAATACAATAGTGGTTTGAAATGGACCGGACCGTCTCGTGCCCTACCATGGTCCGGTTCAATGATGGGTCGGTCCTCGCTTCACCCGAAAATGGACCATGCCGACCCGTCCCGTGCGGACTCATGGACCAGACTCCTGATTTTTTGTATTATTTGATTTTTAAATTATTAAAAAAATACATAATAATTCGATGAAAATTATTATTTAAAAATTAGTAAATTTATTTTTTAACTTTTATTATTTTTTTATAATTTTCTGAAATTTTATTTTTTTCACACTATTAGATTTTTAAACAATTAAAAATAATAATTCGAATTAGTTAAAAATTATTATTAAAAAAATATGATAAATTATTATTTTTCCTAATTTATAAAAAAAAATTTCGGACCGGACCGTGGACCGTCCCGTGGGGGTCTGGCCCCCGGGGGCCAACGGTGGAATGAGTTCGGGTTTTTTGAATTTGGATTTCGCCTAGTTCAAACCACTACAATACAAACATCTTTAGTATCACTATTTTGGTTCAAAAATAGGAAAAAAAAAAGCTAATTAATTCATATCACGACTTGATTCAGAATTGTACTCACTGCTCCCATAACTCCCGTCATGACTTCCATCACTGTCTGACATGTCAAGTCGACTAGCCCTGTTATGAGATTTCCTCCAACAGACAGATGGCAGCATACCACGCTGTGTATTAATATCAATCGATATCATCAATCCATGAAATACTATGAAATTTACGAGGCTTAAAACTTTTAAACATAACTATTCTAGACCTAACTAAAAAGATTCGTTCAAATGATAGCAAAATTTGTTGGGTTTTTCCCAACTTATGAACCGACCAAATAAGACTCAGCCCAATTGTTATTGGTTTAAAGAGATAAGTCTCCCATTCTCCAAAAGATATGAGCACGCACAAGGCAAAAGCCGTTTCTACTGCGCGATTACTGTTCATTCACCCCACACCAAGAGAGAGATAAAGAAGAAGAAGAGGAGAAAGAAGAGACCCTCCATCGAAGGATCCTAATCAGTGATGCTTGGTGTGATCTGATGCGGGTGTTGATCTCTCCCTCAAGGTAACTTCTTGTCTCTTAAAGAATCACGGGTGTACGGTGATGACTAGGTGTGGGTTTGTGGTAAGCTCCTACGAGATGTAGGAAAGGCGTATTCGTGGATCCTTTGCGGGATGCAAAGATGATAATGGACTCGAGTCGTTGGATGAACCTCCAAGAATGGAGATAGATAAATCTTCGCACGTGTGGTGCGGAGATAACAATTTCTCGAAGTTTTCCCTTATTGCGTTTTCCTTGTTAAACAAAAATTCACTTGGTTTATCTTTCATTCTTGGCATATCTCATTGTATTGTATTTTTGGTGTACACAAGGTGTTTGATAAAATGATTTAATGAAAATCAATTTGAATTTATCGAGTTCAGGATCCAGTTTTTGTATGCATGATTGTTCTTTATTAGGGCTGTTATTATCTTATTTAATCTCTATTTTTTGAGTTCCCAACAAAATTATATTTTGACATATTGAACTATATCAGAACATACACATTAAATTAGCATAGAAGCTGAAATTCATGGTGAAGAAACTTCAGTTAATGGAATAGACTATCCGCATATATAGCTCATTTAATAACTAATAGATTGATTGGTGTAGGGTCCAGTATATCACAAGAGATGCAATAATACCGGCACATAACCTGGCTAATTAATTGGGCACGAATCCATGCAACGAGCAGCTAGCTCAAGTGATCGGCATGTGCGTTTTGAATTGAAATACTGAACGTACGATTGTATCATTAAATATGCAAGTGTAAAACTCACATGATTGCATTTTGAAGTAGATAATTTATATATAAATGTGTTCCAGAGAAATTAATGTAGGATAATTGGTTATTTAGACTCTGTTTTGTTTTTTTGTTTTCTTTGTAGGCCGTCGGAGTGTTACATATTAATTGGTTACTTGCACAAGCAGATGTCGACGTTTGCTGAAGTACTACATGTTAATATAAAAATTTATGAAAATTAAAAAAATGAATCGAGGTCAATTACCGTTCATTTATATATAGTGCATCCGCCTTTGGTTAATCGATCCTAAAATGATCCATATATTGACTCTCCTCTTGACATACATAAAAATTAACTAGATAATACGTTACAGATTTCATTAAATTAATAATGAAATTATTACATAGAGATTCAAGCTATATATGCTCCATTTATTTATTTTTAAAGGGCACAAATTAGTACAATGATAATTAACGACCACAATAACAATTACAACACAATAATAATAAGAAAAAGTGGCAACAATATAATAATATACAGCAGCCACATTCACAACAATAATAATGACGATGATGTTTTTTTCTAAGGGGTGGGTATCGGTTGATAATGAGTTAACTTGACAGTTTTGATAATGGTCTTTTTAATAAATATAAAAAAAAATCTTCAAAATAGAATTTTTTTTTATAAATGTGTTCTTCTACTTATAATTGATTGTCATTTAAATTTTATGTAATTTTATTATCATTTAATAGTCCATGAAACACCGTTAAATTGAAACTATTATAAATTACATGAAATTTTAATGATCTTTGATAGACTATCAAATGATAATAAAATTGAATAAAATTTAAAGGACCATCAATCTATAAGTAGAACAACAAATCTATAAAAAAAATTCTATTTTTAAAAAATTGTATTTATTAAGAAAAACATTGTCAAATTAATCGTGAAATTAATCCATTATCAACCAATCCCCACCTTTTTCTAAAACATTTTAATATAGCTATTAGCTAGCTAGCTACCTAGGTAGTTGTAGGACAGGTATCAGTGGACATCTTTTCGATGTAGAGGAAGGATGGGAAATTACCCTCACCGTACTCAATCAGGCTTGCATGATATAAGGAGGGCGGACCAGGCTCGCTGCAGTTCTTGGCCTTGATCCCTAGCTCCCATAATCCCGACCAATAATAATATGTATCTGGCCTCACTACTGCACCACACACAACTTGTATGAAGAAGAGATGCGATTTCCCAATCATAGCCGTGTTGTATTGTTCCACGGAAAATCTGTAAAATATATACATATATATACACTGTGATTTATTAATATATATGAATTAAACTACGGTGCTTTGTAAAACACAAAAACGTTATGTATTTTACGCTCTATTATTAACCAAGTCAGAAATGATCAATCCAAACCACTCAATCAAATTTCTATATCAAAAATTTATTAGTAAACCAAATATATTCTCTCCTTCTTCCTCACATCAAAGCATCATAGTTGAAATATATATATATGAGGAAGAAGGAGAGAACCATAGAGAGCGATGCATGTACATATATATATGCTTATATATAGAGAGAGAGAGACTATTGTGAAAACGTTTGCATTTCAGCCGATATGCAAACGGATAAAAAACTATATTTTAAAATCTCAAAAAATTTAATTTATGATTTTCATTAAATTCTTCATATAAAAACCTTGTGAGATACATTTTGAATTTTTGAAAAAAAAACAACACAAACATTGAATATTTATTATTATTTTTAGAGCTGTTTTTTTTCAAAAATTCAAAAGAGTGGCTTAAAAAATTCAAAACACTCCATTTTTTTATATCCCACAAGGTTTTAATATGAAGAATTTAATGGAAATCATAAATTGAAATTTTTGAGATTTTAAAATATAATTTTTGATTACTTGGCAATAGATTCTATATATAATTGCACTAGTTCACTAGGGTTGTATTCACTCAGGTTGTGATAAGTAAAATGTGGTGCTGGGGCCGCCATGCATGCAGTAGCACCGACGACAAGTGCTACAACAAACAATGGGAGCACTACGGCCAGGTTAGGTTGCAACGCCATATCTGGTTTTGCTTGCATGGGCTATCCGGCTTCCTTCATATTTATACACGAAATTCACATTTGACTAACACCATTTGGCAATTAATTATACTTACATTTTTCTTCATTTTAATACAACTAACAGGCTATGCCTGTTACTTAAAAAAATAATAATATTATACTTACTACTTGAAACAATCAGTCGATTAATTAATTAATGTCACGTGCACGTGCTATTTATTTTTTGTTTATGATCTAGATTCATATTTTGGATCCTACAAACGTTGTTGGAAACTATGCGCGTACACCTTAAATTAAGTTGAATCGCAATTGATCAAAGTTATTGGGTAATTAATTACTGTTATTTATTTGTTGTCCATTAACATTAGTGTGTGAAGGTAGGATCGTTCGAAGTTGTAAACTCTAGGTGCTGATTTCAAAGATTCAAGACCTCAACAACCCTGAATTCGAAGAAACAACAGGCAAGTCAAACAAGAAGCTCGAGATGATAACATAAACATAATAGTTCGGGATAATAATGAACTCAAGAATGTGGCCCGAGAAGAAACATTAAAGATTTCTGATATTCGTGTATGTGTCAGAGACAGTTTAATAGAGAGCATTTTAAATGACTACATGTATCTTGCATATTACAAATGGGCCGGGTCGGATTGGACGGTTCAAATCCGGTCGGTCCATGGGTTAACTGGTCCACGAGTTGGACAGTTCAATGGGTTGGGGATCTACGAATTGGATGGTCCAACGGATTTGATGGATAAAATTAGAACAAAATTTTTAGGGTAGTCATCCATGACCCATCTTAGGATCATAAATTGGATGGATCGGCGAGTTGAGTCGGATTATGGACCGAGTCGAGCCGGTTCATTTAGACGGGTTTTTTTTTCAATTTTATAACCTACGCTGATATAGTAATATAAGTAACTCAAAAGAAAAAGTTTACTCGTCAAATATGTCCTATTATTTATCCAGCATATGCTATCAGTTTAATTAAATTAGATTACTTTGATGCTGAAAATATATATCATATAATTGCTTTATAAATCTTTTTACTTGGATATTATTGTTAACCAAAACAGAGATAGAAAAACTATGAATAAAAATTATTATATGATTAAGTATTATGTTATTTATATGATTAATTAGTCGAAATAGAAGTCTCAAGTGAAAGTGATACTTGTCTTTCTCCATATCTCTTACAACTTTTCAATTTGTATGAATTATATTGAGTGATATGAGTTGTATGGTAGATAATTGTTTGTTTTAAAAAAATTCCATAAAATGAACATAATAATGCTTTTTTTTCAAGCATCTTGGTAAAATAGATTCAACTTCTTTTAAAGAAAAATCTTACTTTGCCTAATTCATCTTTAAATATATTTTAAAAATTTTATAGTGAACATAAATATAAAATAAGGTTTTTCTTACTTGGTTGCCGAAAAATAAAATATACAAGCATACTTGACCCCCATACTTCAATACTTTGCCTCCGCCCCTGGAGTTAAGGTAGCATGCATAATTAGTAACAGTGTTTGCTTAATTAATTAATGGATTACATCTATCTGATACTACGCATGGCAGTACCCAGTTTCCCACATCTTACCGCTGCACACTTAATTCACAGTTGCATTGACTGGAGAACCCCCAGAGATCGATGCATGCAGTAATTGCCTTAATTTCAATAGCTAAGTTTTGTGTTTATTTTATTTTGTAGTTATTCTAATTTTATTCAAACATGTATTCAATATCCTTTACGTATATACAAATTTTATTCTTGTAAACACACACAATAAAATTAAGCATTAATTCCTTCAAAGTCATACTTAAGAGTGGACTCGACATATATACATTTTTTTTTCTCGTTTAAGTGGACTTTGAAACGTTTAAGTAGATCGTCAACGGGCCTATATATATGTGTTAGCATTAGTCGTTAAGTATAAATTTTTTTTTGTATTTTGTGTTATATTTTTTATTTTTAAATTCAAAATATCAATTCAACCGTTCAAAGTATTCTTCATATTAAAATATATTTGGGGGTTAAATTTTATGTTTTTTGAAGTTTTTTCTATTTATTTGAGGATTGAAAAATGGTTATCATTAAAAATCATAAACTTAATACATTAAAAATAAAATTTTATTGTAAAAAATATATTTTTAAGTATATTTTAAATCATTATGATGCATTATAATGTATGGATGCACCTGTGCATTACATTGAAATCTCAAAATTTAAGTAAAATATGACTGATCTGAACCATTCAATATGATCTCCATATCAAACTCTACTAGCTTGCCAAATTATATATTTTTGAATTTTTTTTTATTTTTTCGGATGAGAAAAAATCATCATCATTGGACGATCTAGAATTTTTAAATCAAACATTTTTCTCTTTCTTCAAAAAATAGTAAAAGATTGTAAAAAATATAAAATTTGGAGCTGATAATATGGAGATCATATTGAACGGTTCATATCGATAATCTTTTACTTAAATTTTAATATTTTAAGGTAATATACGGATAAATCCATATATCACGATGCAGCCTTATATATACACACACATGCGCTTGGGTTTCTCCTATTAATTATATTATTGTTAGTTTCATTACCAGATACCAAGGGATATACAGTTGACTGGCACAATCCTCAAAATCGCATTGTTTTTCAGGAGTGTATTTAATTAGTTACTTTTGCATTAAGATAAGAACCTTCGAAGAATCTCTTGTATATATTATCTTAAATTAATTGAGTTTCAGTATTTTATTCTTTTTCGACAAAATAAGTTCTCTTATATATATTTTATATTTACACTAGTTCAGTATTTTATTCTTTAGCGTCGGATTTTTGTAGTGTAATGTCGGTTATCTGACGATGCTAATTAGCAAGATAAGCACATCACTTTCCGACTTTGATGAATTGATCTATTTTAGATTACAGTTTTATCTCAAAACTTACATTTTTAGTTTAATTTAGCGTTTAAATAGATGAAGTTCAAAGTATTGTCTATTTATTTTTTTCAAATTAAGATGAAAGTACAATAAAAATGGAAAAGTACGGCACAAACTAGAGGCGTCTATTTATTTTTTCTTATTCTTTATCATGATCTTTTTCTTAATTTTCATTGTTTATATCTGATTTTTTTTTTCTCATACGTGAGAGAGTAGACTTGTTCTAGGGGTAGACATGTTAACATTGAAACTTATTGTTTTAATCGTACTCGTTTTGTTTTAATTGCTTTATTTGTGAATTATTTTTGTGATTGAATTAATTGTACACGAACTAAATTAATTGATATTTATATTAGGAATCCACTTAGGATTAGAAATCCTAAATAATATAGATTCGTAAACTGTAAATGATATTGAATTGTACATTTATCTTAGATAATTATTTAAGTTTCTAAATAAAATCTAATGGTTATTCGACCCTGAAAAATAGTATCTAATCTTAGATGATGGATCTAACTTTAAAGTCTAAGTTAGTTGGGATTTTTTTTAAATATTTACAGTATTAATGGGATGGAACTAATCGTGAACAATTAATCTTCAAATTATTTAGAATTATCGGAACTTAATGGACTTTAATTAAAAATATTGATGGACTTAGTTGTGAAGCCTACTCTAATTAGAGTACAATTTTAACCTCTAAATAGAACCTTGACACTAAGTTAGACAATAACCCTCATATATTAGCAATAAAATATAGAATTAGTACAATTAAGGCTTAAGCTAAAAAACCCTAAAATTAGTTTAGATTATTTATTTAATTTAGGATTTTCTTGGTTTAGTAACATTTTCATATTTTATAGTTTAGCATTGAGAAATTATCTATATTGATAATTTAATCAATCTTTTGGGTTCGACACCTAAACTATTTTAAATATCCATTGAATCAAGAGTATTAGAAACTAGATATTTTATATTTTTGTTTTTGTTTTACTTTTTCTTTCTTCCTTTACAGGACACCATGAAAACCGAACGTTGAGGATCGATAGGACATACCATGGAAGCAAGTGATGATGACAACTGTCTCCTTAAGGACATCATAATGTCAAAAGCACTAGGTCGTAGGCTTATGCCTTCTTTTTATGTGAATTAAGTTTAACATTTATTAGTTTGAATATATCACAACAACAGTGATATAATTAATAATGTCAGATTTTTATAAAAAATCAATAGTGATGTAAATATTAATATTGAATTTCTGTCCAAAAAAAAAAATTGATGTAAACATTTTGTCTGATTTTTCCAAAAAAAAATACCAATTATTATCATTAGTATCATTTTTATTTTAGAAAACTGACATTAACTGTTAAATACTATTTTTAATCATAATAAATGTGGATTTTTTTATAAAAATCGACACTAATTGTTCAATGCTAAATTTTCTAAGCATAATCAATTGAAGAATTAAAATATTTGTAGTCAATAATAATATTTCAAAAACTACATTAAATAAAATATTAATATATTATTCTATTTAATAATAAGAACCAAATACAACTACAAACAAAAAATTAACTAATCCAAACAATATACAATAAAAGTTACTAAATACAATAGATATGACGAACACAAATTATAATATTTACAATCAAATTTAAAAAAAAAACAGATCTAAAACTCCAAGGCGTGTGTTTTGACTTTTTGAGGCACTAGATGATGTTTTTTGACACCAAAACAATGCGGTTATGGACATAGTGGGGCACACTCGTGGCTTAACAAACGTTGACAAATTTGCCATACATTATCTGATCATGACATTGCTTTATGTAGTTCTTCTCTGAACTATTGATTTATGTATTGCTGGTTGTCCTGCAAAATCTTTAAATTCGATCGACTCTAATTAATTCTCTTTTTTCTTTCTTTGTTATTATTTTTTTTGGTTCTGAATTATTAGCAAGTTGAAGATATTATTTGTTAAAGTTTCTTTTTAATTATTCTTTGTTAATAATTTATATTTCTAACTTAGACGTCACTAAAAACTTTTTGTTTAGATTAATTAAAAATAAATAAAATAATAGATATAAAGGAGCGTTTATGGTCTCATTAACGAACAAAAGGTTTACTTAGAATAAAAAACATAACATATATTTCATGATTAATAAAAGCTTTTCATTATTAATGAGACCGTAAACGCTTTGGTAATGTGGACTGCAGAATTTTACATTGACATGTATTCTTCAAAATTTTTTTAACAATTTGAAGACTCAATGGGTAAATTACTAGATTTCTAATGAGCGAAGTTTTTGATGGGCATATATTGTCCGTTGATATTAAATTTAACACAGAACGATGCAAAAACATCTTTTAGTTCTGTGTTATTATTTCACCAGAAGAATACATAAGAAACCACCGAAAGTTCTATTCCAATAGGAATCTAATCATTATCAATGTAATACAGTTTCTCTGTAGAAATTGCCAACTAAACGAAGCAAGTCTGCATCAATCCCACAAAATTATATGTCAAGTTAAAATTTACTATGTATTTTTATTTCGGGCGGTATATCAGCCTCCTTAATTTATCAATTTCAAAATTTTAATAATGTAAATCTACATCTCGATCCTCCATACTAAAATCTTGATTCCGTCCTTAGACCGCAATAATTCTACCCCAAAACCAGAGTTTGACATGGTTATCATCTTGCATCATGCCAATAGTACCTTTGCCTCCGGAACAAGGGAAGATATAATCTTTGAATGCTATCACTCCAGAATTTTCAGTGAAATAATGGAAGTATTCGAGTTATGGTACTTTCAGCTGTTTGCACCAGTATCTTCTCCATTCCAGCTTCTTTAAAAATATTGGATCAGAGGATCATTTGATGTCTCCTTAGTCATGTAATATTAGCATTTGGGTAAATATTCTCTTCCAGAATAATTTGAATCCTTCTAGCAAAATCAATCATGGAAAAACTAGCTTCAGTAATGGCAATCTGAGTGAATTCCTCAAAGCTTGTGAATTTAGAGATCTGCACAGTCCAACGGAGGCCTTAAGTACTTCTGAGGGGACATTATGGTCTTCAAAACCTGCATCAATTTAAATTAAATGTTAACATTGAGTTGATTTAATTAGTTCTCAAGTATCAACCACAAATATTGCTTGCACGGTTGCTTATTCAAGGTGTTTGGTAGAATTTCCTAAAGAGATCTCAAACAGCATGTACTTTGTATCAAATTCAGTTCTTTCGTACTTCAATGGTACATGTTTGTCACGAGTATATTTATACTTCACTGGTACATGTCACGAGTCACGTTCTTTGGTATTGTTCAGTTCTTTCACCACTTTTCTTGTTTCTTCTTCAGCTGGTCCGCCGTAAAAGGTTTCGCAAGTCTGCTGATCGGATTTTCTGCTCTTCTGTCCAGTCGACGCTGCTCTGACTTGGTCTGATTAATATGGGCTTAACAAACCACTGAAGTATATAAAGAAGTAAATTGATAGATAAAACATAAGCTTACCCAAGGCGATGCACTGATCAGTAGTCTACAGTTGTTATGCAATTTTGTTCCAGAGTGTGCACACATGTTCGTCAGAATCTTCATAATGGTAGATTGATACTCCTCTGCGTAAAGGATAACAGTGAGCTGTTGAACAACATCTGTATTCTCCTCCAAAATCTCATAGCAGTTTCTCTCGCTTTGCAGTGTCAGCACTGAACCCCACTGGTACTTTGGACTTGATGACCAATCGAACGAGGTAGGCTTGCTTCCCTGCACTTTGATTGACACCTATTACCCACTCATCATATTGTCATAGGACAACGCTGCGCGCCGCTACGCCCTTCTAGCCTTTGACAAACCTGCAGGTAGCTTTTTAGTGACCAAATAATGGAAAATATCCGCATACCAGTGTCAACTCAGCAGATAACAGTTGCTCATAAACCAAAAGTAAGCTTTCAGCAGTTATCCACTCCACACTTGGCTACCCAACCATGTCAATGCATCTCCAGCATTTAATCTTCAAGCAATCCGTAGGGTTACCTGCAAGATTGGTGAGAATTTCAAACAAAGTAAATCCCGCATTATTGTTTTCTGGTTTAATCTTCTTGTTTGATACTGAGCAAATGCTATCTATTACTTCTGGAATGCCTTCCAGCTGGAGCTCACTTGTGTATTTCCTTTTTCCTGTGTCACGCCAGCGTAGCATCTGGACTGGTCTACTGATTGTTTCTGTTGAAGTTCTGATCCTGTTATGGGACTAAAAGCCTTTACTGCTGCATGCTTTTAATAAGGATCAGCCCATCCATTTGCGACAAAAAGCATTTTCTTGCCATCTCCATACCTCTGATCAAAGGTGAGAGTTATCCCATTCACTCGTCGCCTTTTTCTCTGTTCACGCTTCTCCATCACATCTCCATTCGTCTGAGAGCATTGGTAGCGGCAAAGACATTGTGGTGAGGAGATCTGGCTTCAGCGCAAAAACTTTGCTTAATGCAAGTATCTGATAGAAATTTTTACTGGTATGGTCTGGTCATGATCCTCTAGTGAACTTCAAATATAAATTAAGTTATCTTGATCCATGTTGTCAGTCTTCCAGAGAGACATAACTTCGTTGTTCATCAGACTCCTTTAGCCTTCCAACGATCTTCCTCTAATCCGATGAAATGTTTGAGAGGACCGGCGTCGACAGTTTTTTCTCTTCTGGAACAATGTTAAGAGAGAGATATCTGGATCTGTTGGAAATGAAAGGGTGTCAGAAAATGGGGAAATGAGTGTTGTTCCAAAATCAACAGTATCCCTGCATATATATGGACGTCCATATAACTGAGTGCAGTTATACTTTAACGGGTCCATATCGGATTCAGATTCTCTCTTAACGGGTTCGCTGCTTAATCAGAAAACTGTCTATAGTTGTATTCTCCAGGGACCAATAACATAATTGTATTATTATCAGACTTTATATAATTCATACCATCACTAAATCATAAAGTCATTAATACGCATTGTACACATTAAAGGGCTCACTTCTCATGACATATAATAAACCCGATATAGAATTTGATTACTTCATTACGGATATAATTTGACAGTCCATTATATAATATATATTTATTACATATAAGTCCATACATGTTATAATTAATAATAATTAATTCCAACAGTATCGACATACTAAGAGTTCTGAGTTCATGTAAATTGGTTAACGATTTTATGGTTTTAGAAGCTCAATGTCCACACTCAGGGTGAAATCAATTTTCATTTGTGCTATGGTTTGATCCGCTGTTGAGATGGAAATTGCATCAACTTCAGTAGTTGAAGTGTACTGTTCCTTTTTTCCTTTAATTAAGGTACATTAATGTTTATATATTTATGTTCTGGTTTGATGCAAACAAAATGAATTGGGCTTTTGGAGGTGCTCCGCGTTCTAAATTTATATTGTTGGTGTTCCCCTGTTAAAATTGAAGTTTTATCTTTTCTAGGAATTGAAGAAACAATTGGAGAAGGACATCTCTAACTGCAGGAGTTTTGTCAACTTGAAGAAATTGAGCATTGGAACATGGAATATGAGCTGTGATTTCTATTTGGTTGTTTGTTTGCTCAAACAATCTCCTAATTTGAAAGAGCTCACTTTGTACCTGGCAGATTTTTACTGGGTGCTTTTCTCATTCTGTGTTTCTGTAAAGCACAATGATATGAAATAAATCCTAAATAAGGTTAATGTCTTTGTAAATTGTAGCACCTTACTACTATGGTCAAATACCACCCCAGTCAGGGTACTTTTACTACCTCATTGCACCAAGTCCAGTAATATCTGAGCTGAGCTGCTAACAGATTTTGTGAACATTTTTTACCCCATAACAGAACCGACATAATACACAAGAAGAGCCCAGAGAACTTCTAATATGAGGTGTTCTCTTCCAGTTAAAATAGGGAATATTGGTAAAATCTATGATGGGGGTGCTTATAAATTGTCTCAAAGGCTGATGAAGACGCCGATAGATAAATAAAATAAAAAAGATAGGGAATATTGTGATCCAAAGTTACTAAGTCTGTTTACTTGCCTTAGTTTGTCATATATATATATATTGACAGGATTGGACCCTTTGCAATACCAATTAGATATTTTGTGATGTTTTGGTTTAATGAACTGTCTTCCCTTGATGCTTCTGTAATGGTTTGGGGCCTGCATCCACAGAGTATTCCATGCTTCAAACTATGTGTTTCTTTTCAAGTGAGTTGCATTATGTTGTGTTTGGTTTGGTTGGTTGGTGACAATGATGGTTCTAAGAGGCAACAGGTCAAACTCTTCCATCTCAGCTTCCTTTCTGATTTAACTGAATCACTCGGTGCTGCCATGGATTTCATACTGATTTTTTGCTGTGAATTAATGTTCTGTTTTCTGAGTTATTAATTATTTTATTGCAATGATTCTTATGCACTACAAGATTAAAAAAAAAAACATGCAACATGAACTTTTGTTTTTGTTTTAGCTGTGAATGTTCTTGCATGTCTTCTCTCCGTGAGATCGAAGGTCCAATTTTCAAATATTCGCTAGAAATTCCCTAGTTGTCAAATAAGGTGGGGATTATCTTCCACATTTTCAAATAGTTGTCAAGATCCACCCAATTTCAAAACATACGATCTACATTACGTTAACCATTACATAAAGGAAAGGGATCTCTTGACAATGTTATCTTAACAATCTTGATAATAAATTTTTAAATAAATACGAAAAAAATCTTAAAAATAAAAAATTTTATGGATATATTCTTCTATTTATAGATTGATGGTAATTCAAATTTCATGTAATTTCATTACCGTTTGATAGTCCATCAAAGATCGTCAAATTATAACAGTTGTAAATTGTATAAAATTTTGATAATCCTTGATTGAGTATCAAACGATAATGAAATTGCATGTAATTTGAATCACCATCAATCTGTAAGTAGAAAAATATATTCATAAGATTTTTTTCTATTTTTAATATTTGTTTTGTATTTATTCTGAAAATCCAATGCCAATATTGTCAAAATAACTCATTGTATCCTTACATAAAAATAAGAACTTAAAATTGTTGTCGTCCGCTGAGAAATACACTAAGGATGTCCGTATTATACAAGTAGATTTTTTTAATTTTATGTATCCTACAATAAAAAAAATCAACTGAATTATGTTCTGGTGAGAATGATTGATAGATATTATTTTAGTTCACTAAACAATTTTCAAAATTAAGTTAGCTGACAATTATCAGTGAAACTTTTATTAGCTAGAAGATAGAGCAAATGATAATTAAATCAAGGGTTATGGCAAGCCAAGATCATAACTATACTAACTACATTAAAAGGGGTTGAATTTGGAAGGATAGCATTGCCGAGGATATGGTATTATGGTCTGTGCTGAGAATTGCGAGGAAAACAGTAAATCAGGCCACTATAATTCTGAGTGTGTTATGGTGTGAAGCATAATGCGAGCGGTGCTTCGGATTTAAATCTCTAATTTCAAATTATATATAACTAATTTAAACTATTCAATCTAAACTTCATATAAAATTATATTAGCAAACCAAAAAATTATTTTATAAAATTTATTTGTTATTTTCTTAGATGGGGACAAAATTATTATTTTTGAATATATCAGAATTCTCAAATCAAATCATATTCTTCTCATTTGAAAAGATACCAAGCCAATTCTAAAATATATATATATAAAATTTAGTTTGCCAATATATTTTTATATGTAGATTAAACTAAATGATTCAATCATATCTAATTTGAAATTAAAGATCTAAATCTAAAGCACTATTTTCACTGTCAGTGGCGACACCAAGGTAGATGCCAGCCGATGCTCAAACACATTTTTACTTCACTAAAAAATAAAATTTATACAGTAAAAATTAAAGTTTTTTGACCAAAACATCTTCTACCGATGGTTTATAATCCCGTCCTGATCAATGTTCTGTGCTTTGTGCTTTGTGATACTCATATAATTCTGTCTATTGGTGATCCGAGAAACGCTCGCACAAGCCACACGCCCACAGCCAATCCAGTGATGATTTGCGAGTCATGGTGTCATTATTGCCATCCGATTTTTTTATTATTAATGAAATAAAAGTAATAAAAAATAGACTAATGATGTGTGCTGCTAACGACTCAAAACAACAAAATCTAACTACTACTGTCACAGTCGATAGTTTTGAATTGTGTATATACAATATACTAACATAAAGTGCAGTTATACCTAGGCTAGCACGGGTTTCATACTTCCATGGTTAGGTTTAATAAACTAAAATATGGTTTGGATATGGAAAAGCCACACATATTAGTTGGCCTATTCTAGTCTTCTATATGGGGCGAATATTCAACACAGTTGATAGCTTTGAGAGGGGGAAAAAAAGGTTTTTTTATTGACAACTTACAAATATTCTTTAAAATCGGTGCATTTCATTAGAAAGAAATTATTTTAGTGAGAAAATCAATCAAATTAAAGGAGTCAAAGCATCGACAAATTTGTCAAAACAACAAAATCTAACTACTAATAATTGTGTTGTAGATGGTCTATTCTAGAGGGGGACAATGTTTCAATTAATACAATAATAATTGATAGTTAAGGGAGAAGAAAGTCTCCTAATTGCCAGGTTATGTTCTTAAAATCGATCTATGCATTTAACTACAAGAAAAATCATTTCAGTGAGAAAATCAATCAGAACTAAATAAATCAAAGCATCAGTACCTAGTTTTTTTTTTCAATATGGACTACAAAATCGACTGTTTCATGCCTATTAACTTTGTCTGAGTATTTACAGTGGATATTATAACATAATGTGTCATTGATCCTTCCAAAACACTCAGTCATAAAAAGAGCATAAATACGTAATTTGATAACCAATTATTAATTATTACCTGACAACGTGTCTGTTCGAATTGATGCGCTAATGACTAGAATATATCTAATACGCTGTTATGAAAATAAACTAGAATATATTATACTTCTTTTTTATAAAAAAAAAGAGAGAGAGAGGCTGAACAATTATGCAGATCAATATTTAGGCAAACAACTCATATCAGAAATAATAAATCAATTATGCAGGAGATTTCTCTGGTTGGGGGCTATTCAGTCAGAAAAAAAATATATTACTTAGTAGGCTGAAAAATAGTTTATAATAGTTGTGGACAAGGAGGACTAGAAATCATTCATCTTAAATTAATGAACAAAGTATTACTTTGTAAATGTAGCATAAAAGGCTTATGGAAAATTATTATATCACAGAGATATAGAAATAGAAGAGTTATAATTCATTTATCACTTTTTTGGAAAGAAGTTTGTAGAGAGAGAAATTTTCAACACAAGCATAAATAAAACTATAGGAAATGGACAGAATATATTATTTTAGCATGATAGATGGATTTCAAATTGTGCACTGAAATCTCGTTTCCCACTTTTATACCAAACAACATCTAACAAAATGATCACAGTGGCAGAAGTAATAGGTTCTAATATATATTATATTTTCTTTAAGAGGCCTCTTAATGATATCAAAAGTCAACAATTAATGTCTCTTTACAATCTCCTTTCTAGAGTTTTCATGACCACATTCCTGATTTATGTATTTGGAGATGGTGCAATACTAGTACATTTAGTATTCAATCTTGTTATTGTTGGTTAGACTTTGGGGGTAAACATTTTGCATACAAATCAATCTGGTCAGCCCACATACCATTAAAAATAAAAAAAATCTTTGGCGAGTAAGACAAAATAAAATACTCACAAAAAATAATTTGATTAACAAGGGATGGCAGGAAGATACCCATTGTATATTTTATAATGTTGTAGCAATTGTAGATCATTTATTCATTCATTGCTCTATTGCAATATGCTTATGGTCATGGTTAGTGAGTTATAATAATTTTTACTTTTCATGTATCAATGTAGAAGATTTATGGCACATTATTGATTACATATCCTTTAAGGATAACAATAAATGGACAATATGGAAAGAAAGAAATAGATTAACATTTCAAGGAGACAACTGTAAAAGTATAAGACTATTAGGGGTAATATTATTAACTTAATTAAATACTGGAGTCAAATCAAAGGATACAATTGCACTAATAACTTTCATCTCATTATACCCCTTGATGTTAATTCTTTACCTATACAGATTTTAGAGGAAAATTTAAAAATAAGTCAATCCAAGGTGAAAACCAAGGACTTGTTTGGAGAAGGAACTAATCGGTTAGCAATTGAACACAATGAGTAGTTTCAAAAGTAGTAGTATTTCAGCATTATAAACATTCAATAAGTAGTAGTAGTTGTTGGTTGGTAGTTTTTGATATTGGTATGTTTCTCTTAATTTTACAGCAAAAAAATTATGCAAATTGGGTTTAAAGAGAAGGCTGAAGACTTTTAAGATTTGAACTTTTGTTTGTTGTAATTTTGAGAAAACCATTGAACTCTGTCTAGTTATATTGTTGTCTAGCTGTAATTATTTTTATTTGTGATTGTTATGGATTTGTCTGTTGTGCAAAATCATTTCAAACAATATATTTTAAATTTCTACAGTAACCCCCTGCGGTACCGGGGTGTGGTACTAGGATTTTTGTTTCTAAAGGAAACAGATGATAAAGCTACTATTTTGAGAAGAAAAAAGACTTTATTGTTGTTGAATTTTGTTTGTGTTTTTTAGTGGGGTAGGAATATCTGCTGGAAGTTGTAGAAATTTATAATTGAGAAGGGATGTGGGGAAGGAATATTTTGTAAATATCATCTTATATATGTATACAAAAAATTATATCATTTCAATATTATTTATATAGACATCAAGCGTTAATAAAATCAACGGATCAAAATTTATAATTTAGTAGATTCAAATAAAAATTTTTTTTCATAATATAATGTGGGGGATTTTTAAATTTATACATAAATAATAAATAAAAAAATAGATCCCATAATTTGTGGCGTAAAGTTGTAGAATTTTATAATTTGTGGGGGATTATAGTTGGGCATCGTAGATTAGAGATGAATTAATTTTCTACTCAGTAACGCCACTAATAGGTTGATAACAAACATATGGTCAATAAATTTTGTGCAACGACAAAGGGTCCATCCAAATATGCGTCCTTTCCACATGTTACAAACTTACAATTATTTACAGCGACTAGAAAAGTGTCCTTCTCTAATTAATTAATTATTTATTTTGATGAAAAAAAATATCATTCTCTAATTATTACTTCCAAAATGGTGATGACTGTCGTGTATTGTAATGTAGAAAAAAGATTAAAAAAGGACCAAAAGAAATTAGCAAGAAAAAAAAATAAGAGAAAGGTAAACCTAATTGGTGACGTTGGAGTACTGAAATAATTGGAATTAGGCTAGAAAAAACAACAACTTATTCGTTTTGTATTGTTGAAATTGGAGTGGGCATCATTCGGTCACGTGCTGATTAATTAAGCAAACAGCGTTAGGTGGTGGGTGCATGGCAGCTTGACCAAGGTGATGTCGTCTCCCTTCTTTCAACATCAATATATTTAAACCTCACCTCTGCCAGAATGAAAAGGCATCTCCAGCAGTTGTGGTACTTGGTGCTCAGTACTCACCAACAACATGTTGTGGCGATTGGTTCAATTGTGGGATTGCCTAACAGGACAGAATGATGAGGCATGGAAGCATGGCAAGATAACTGGTGCAGTGGTCCTCATTGGGAAGGATGTCCTGGATCTCAACGATTACGTATCAACGATCCATAATGAGATCCACAATTTGCCTCGCGAAAATATTTCCTTTCATCTCGTCTCCTCCACCTACACCGATTCAGGTAACGGACTTCTTTTTCTTTGATAAGTTGAGAAACCTCTCGAGTTGAAGTTGGTTTTTATCTGCTTTCTTTTCTCTTCTAATTTCTAAAGAAAGATTGAAAAATACTTCTTAGAGCCTTACCAGAACTGAAAACGGAACAGAAAAGAAATAGTGAATCAATGCTCAATAGCAACCGAGAACTGGGGCAGAATAAAATCAACTTCGTCACCAACCCAATGGTTAAATTTCCTGAGAGTTGACTCAATTTTACATGAAATTCATATTAATTCACTAAATTTAAATTCATTTATTTTTAATAATTGAATTTTAATATGTATTCAAATTTAGTCACTCTATTAATTTTATTCAATTAAAATTTTAACAATATCAACATAACATCCTACATGGATTATATAATATTGTCAATAAATTTTTTTTTTTATAGGGTTCCCAATAATTTGAACATACGTCACTCTATAGAGAAGTGAGACCCATTACTATCTGTACTAGATCAGTATTTCATACAAATTAACAACAAGAATGTCACTCTATAGAGAAGTGAGACCCATTACTATCTGTCCTAGATCAGTATTTCATACAAATTAACAATAAGAATGGATGACTAAATGAGATAAGAAAATGTTTATTTCTTATCACTAGCAGTATGACTTTATGTGCCTAATTTGTATAATAAAATTTTATTATTGTCTAACTATAAAATATAGAGTCCATGTAGATCGTGATGTCGGTACTGTTAAATATTGGATGAAAAAAATATGACAAAAGTGATGAAAATTGGATACATATTGAAATTCAGTTACTAAAAAGAGTTGAATTATGGTATTATGTATAGTACGGATCGCTCTCGTGTTATGAATCGTTTTTTCTATTTTTGAAATCAAAATAGCCGATCCAAACAACTCAAAATGATATTCATTAAATTAAATATCTAATTATAAACCAAATTTTATATTATTTTTTTAGAATTTTAATTATTTTTTATATAATTAGAAAATCATTTTTTTGAATGGCTCATAATAATTAGATCAAGTGATTTTCTAACCATCTAAAAAATAATAAAAATTCTAAAAATATAAAATTTGGTTACAACTAGATATTCATACATAAATTTTTTTTAGCGGTTAGGATTAATTATTTAGACTTTAAAAAGAAAAATATTATTCATAGCATGGAGGCTATCTGTGCTATGCATAACATCGTATGCCAACTCGACTAAAAATAGATAATTTAAAATTTAGTGACTAAATAATATCAATCCCAACCCAATTATTAAGAACAGAATAATTTCAATTTTGTGGGTCTTATTTGTGTTAACACAATATATTAAGTGCATTTGACTCTTTTCAGGTTTCTTGGAGCGATATTGACAGATAATTTAATGATTAACAATAAAAAGATAATTTGATGCTATGGGTTTACCTGACTAAGAAATCTCCATGTGGCCGTATTATGGGTTTAGTAGCGGGTTTATATTGGAATTTACAATGGGGCAAATACTAGGCCCCGGCTATTACTCTACATAATAATTTGCGCCTTCCTTTTCTTTTTTTAACTTTGTTTTTGAAAATAATAATAATAATAATAATAATAATAATAATAATAATAATAACGGATTTGGTAGTCAAGTCTATACTAATACTGGTACGAACTCTACTTTATGTTGTGTGGTGGATCAAAATAATCCGTAGTTTTAGATTTTTCTAGAATATACTCTAACTATACATTCTTATGTGATTTAGAAGTAACAGAAGTCGATGTAAGTATGATTGAAGCAAAATCCCAGTCCTTAAATTAAAGCCTTTAGTAACCATGTTGCTTTGTGCATATGAGTTGCTCGATGAAATATCTCAATGGATTTCAGATTTCTACAAGATCGACGATGCTACAGTTAAATACAACATCAGGCCTTTATTCTTCTAAATGTCCAAGTGCAGCTCGGTTTAAGCTAGAATTACGATTCACTGGTCACAACTTATATCAATCATTAACTTACTATTAGACTTTATCCTTGTAGAATCTGAACCACTTCATTTTTTTTTCATGCAAATTATAGCTACTGGAAGAGGCAAGGTAGGAAAAGAAGCCCACCTGCTGGAGGCATATCCACAGAGCATGAAAAGAGTAGCCGATGGTGAGACTGAATTCAACATTATCTTCGAGTGGGATATCGACCAGGGCATCCTGGTGCTGTCATTGTGAGAAACAACCATAATTCACAGTTCTTCCTGAAGACGCTTACCCTTGACGGTGTGCCTGGCAAAGGACAGCTCCATTTCGTCTGCAACTCCTGGGTCAATCCAAAGTCCAGTTATGACCGCGTATTCTTCACTAATGAGGTGAGTGTCCATAAAGCAACAACCAACTTAACTGGGTTCAATTATAGTTATGTGAACATTATTGTTGCTTTTCAACAGACATATCTGCCGAGCCAAATGCCGGCACCTTTGCGACCATACAGGGAGCAAGAGCTCATCCATCTCAGGGGTGATATTATCTCCCGTCCACTTGAGTTGCATGATCGGGTTTATGACTATGATGTCTACAATGATCTAGGCCACACACGACCTATTCTTGGTGGGCCAGATCATCCTTACCCTCGTCGGGTGCGTACCAACACTTCCCAAACCAAGACAGGTGCGCTCATTATTTGGCAACTATTTTAATTGTATACACCTATTGTATGTCGTACTTTGATTTAACAACAATCAGGATCTACCAATGCATTATAATTGGTATAATATGTATATATACTCTACTATTCTTATACTCTGAGAATGAAATTCTTACTTTCCATGTATTCTCTTATGCTGAGAGATCTAAACTCTAAACTCACTATATGTATATATATATTTTTACAGATCCGGAGCCTGGGGGTAGGTTAGACCTGGACCACTTGATGCAGAATCTGGACATATATGTTCCCAGGGACGAGCAGCTTCACCATCTCAAGTTGCAAGACTTCTTTGCATTTTCCTTGCAAGCCCTCACTCATGCCTTTTTACCTGGACTTGCCACTCTGTTTGAACGAGACTTCCACTCACTCAAGGATACATTAGACATTTATAGTGACAAGATACCCCTCCTGCATTCTCATCCAAAACTGCTGAATATTCTAGAAAAGACTATCCATTCTGAGTTTATCAAGAGATGGCTGGCACCTGATGAAGGTGATGCCTTTCATTTTCCCAAGCCCCAAGTTATTCAAAGTAAGAACAAATAGACCTTCTGATACATGATTTATCCATGCAATTGTTTTATGCTATTTAATTGGATGCAATTAAATATGACAAGATCAAATTAAATAAAATAGCCTCCTTGTAATTGATATATGTTGTTTATAACAATACACAGAGGATGAATATGCTTGGAGAACTGATGAAGAATTTGCACGGGAAATGCTTGCTGGTACAAATCCACTGATCATCAAACGTTTGGAGGTGCTTACATTTTTCTTTCATGAGTTTGTTTTTCTCCAAGGAAAGATGGCGAGCCATGATTACAAATACATTCTATTTCCGTGTTTTGTTTTGTCTTTCTATTTTTCCTTTCATGGGATGAGTAAAGATTGCATTTTTTTTATTAAAATGAAACAGGAGTTCCCTCCAACAAGCACTTTAAAAAAGCACCTTGAGGAAAATCTCTCAAGGTTTACAGTTGATAAGGTAATTAGCAATCACATAACCATCTCTATTCTTCACATACACTTGTCAATCGATATTGGATAATACGGATTAATCATTTATTTTTCTGGTTCTTACTAATTGTCATTGCCAGGCACTGAGGGAAAAGAGATTGTTCATACTTGATTACCACGACATCTTTATGCCATACATAACAAAATTCAATGCATTGGAAGGAAATTATATCTATGCCACCAGGACAGTCTTATTCCGAAAGGATGATGGCACCCTGACACCACTTGCCATTGAGCTGAGTGTGCCCCATCCCAATGGGGTGCAATACGGTGTAGAAAGCAAGGTTTATACACCAGCACCTAAAGATAAAGTTGAGGGTTCCATCTGGCAGTTGGCCAAGGCCTATGTAGTTGTTAACGACTCAGGATATCACCAACTCATCTCTCACTGGTACTTTTCTTTTAATCTTTGGGATAATCAAAATTAGTTTCTTTTTATCTTTGAATGTGTTTAAAAAGTATTACTCATTAATCCATGACTGAGATCTATACTTGACAAATTTAGAAAGTATGATTGGAAAATGTTATGATGATAATTGGACTCTTTTTAAATGTTTCTTTAGGCTAAACACTCATGCAGTGATAGAGCCATTCATTATAGCCACACATAGGCAACTGAGTGTGACCCACCCGATACACAAGCTCATGAGCCCTCATTATCGTGACACGATGATGATCAATGCCTTGGCACGGAAGACCCTCATCAATGAGGGTGGCATGCTAGAACGAACCCTTTTCCCTGGGAAATATGCGATGGAAATGTCTTCTGATGTCTACAGGAGTTGGAAACTCACAGAACAAGGCTTGCCTGATGACCTTATCAAGAGGTAAGAGTGTGATGGGTTTTTTAATAGAATGAAGATTTTAACAACTAAATACTTTCAAATTCTTCTAAATTTTTTTAACTTTTTTTTTTGTGAAAGTTCAATCATAATTATTTGGCTAGGTTTTTCATTTGATTGAAAATGTGGATCCAATTGACCTCTATTGACTATGGTAAAGTTGCAACTATCAATTTGTAGACTGTTTGTGTTCTTACCTTTAGAAATATATATGGGTGTCCTTTGTAGAGGAGTTGCAGTTGAAGATAATTCAAGCCCGTACAAACTACGTCTTCTAATCGAGGACTACCCGTACGCTGTCGATGGTCTAGCCGTGTGGTCGGCCATCGAGTCATGGGTCAATGAGTATTGCTCCATCTTTTACCCAAACGACTTCACTGTAAAATCTGATACCGAGCTACAATCATGGTGGAAGGAAATACGAGAGGTCGGGCACGGTGACAAGAAGGATGAAACATGGTGGCCTACTATGCATACAGTCCAGGAACTAACCAAGACTTGTACTACCATAATCTGGATCGCTTCAGCTCTGCACGCAGCTGTCAATTTTGGGCAGTACCCATATGCCGGGTACCTCCCAAACCGCCCAACAATTAGCCGGAAAAAGATGCCAGCACAAGGGACGAAGGAGTATGAAGAGTTGGAGAAGAATCCCGACAAGGTCTTTTTAAGCACCATAACAAGCCGTTTACAGACTCTGTTGGGGATTTCTCTGATTGAGGTCTTGTCTCGGCATTCGTCAGATGAGGTCTACCTTGGACAACGTGACACGTCGGATTGGAGTGCATCTGAGAAGAAGGTATTGAGTGCGTTTGAACGCTTTCGTAACCAATTGGTTGGAATAGAGGATGAGATAATTCGGTTGAATGAGGATTCTGGTCTGAAAAACCGAATTGGACCAGTGAAGTTCCCTTATACATTGTTGTATCCAAATACTTCAAAGGAAAATGGTAAAAACCCGAAATTGCAGGAAGGAGTACCTAAAGGAATTCCTAATAGTGTATCTATATGAAAGTGGTCAGTGTTTTTTATTTATTTTATGTTTTGTTTTTCTGAGAAAAGAGGGGGCGTTCAGTTTATCCACGATGCATTGATGTTGTGTTCTTTGCAGCTATCTGTTTGCTATGTATTGGAAGTATTTTGTTTGCTGTTGTTTTGCTTGATTTGTTGTAAACTATCGGTCGAATAAATAAATAATATTTTTAAGTTATATACTCCTTGCACTTTATATTTTATATTGTATACGTATTCAATATTGTTTGTACTTCATATTATGTACTTTATTATATTTAAATTCACAAATATGTATACGAAATGCGAAATTCCATCTGAAAATTTCAAATTAAACACTTCAGTTAGTAAGAAATATGAACTTAAATTCAAGTTAAAAACTTCACTTGAACAGTTGAACTTTATTTTGTCGGTTTATTTCTTTCGTTTTCTCCTATTGTACACGAACTTTGACACAATCTTTTAATGCAAAATTCTTTCATCGTCCCTCGACGAATTATGAAGGTTAAATGGTTCGTTTTTTTTATATTGATGTGAATTGTGATCATCAAACCTCATCGGCGCACAACAGTCAAAGCCCTTGGAAATTATTTTTCACTTTTCATTTGTTTACAACTTTCTAATTGAAGATTCACTAGCCTGGAAAGCAAGGCCCAGTAAGACAAATTTGGAAACAGAACTATGATCCAAAAGATCACGATATGTGAATCACGACTAGATGTACACAGACTATTTCTACGAAGAGAAGAGATTCAATTACCATTATTTTGGTGCTACATCGGTGTCATTAAAATTAAATATCAAATAATTATTATTTAAATTCTTAAATAACAAAACTAATTGAAGGAATATTTTGTAAATATCATCTTATATATGTATACAAAAAATTATATTATTTCGATATTATTTATATAGGCATCAAGCGTTAATAAAATCAACGGACCAAATTTTACAATTTAGACACGTTACTTGATGGCTATGCAAATAAAGTTAATTTTTTTTAATTTTTCATGTACATACAATTGAGATGATATAGAATACATCTAACGGTTCACATTTTTAAATTTATACATAAATAAATAAATAGACACCATGGACACAAAAAAAATGGTAATTGGATCCCTTCTCTTCTATGAATATGCAAAACAGGCGCAAAAAAGAGAATCTCAGTCGTACAATCACAAATTGGCATCTCTAAGTGTCCGAGGTGGAGAGGTTCAAATTTTTTTGAAATAAAAATTGAGTTTAAAGACTTTGAGAGCCGTTGATTTTGCATCGAAATTCATAATAATTATTGAAAGTATGAATTTTGAATTTAGATTTTATTAAAAGTACGAATCTCGATGCAAAATCAACGTCTCGCAAAAGCTTTGAATCAACTTTTGGTTCAAAGGGATTTGAACCTCCCCGCCTCCCTAAGTGTCTGAATTTAAGTGGGTCCCATGAGTTTAAGAGTGAAAATTAAATTTAGACAGTTCATAATATAAATCCGACGTCCGTAATGAATTCGAATAATTACTCTACCGTAAAATACTTTAAAGGATACTCACCCTACAATCACTAGACGGCCAGAAAACTTTGCTCCATAGTTGGTATATAATTAACTATATTCTATTATTTCAAACAATATTCGAAATAAATATGTACTGGGTCTGGGTACAGCATTATAAAGTTGCAACTTGTATGGCTTGACAGCAAAATAATAAAAAGAAAGTTGCATGATTTGAGAATGTTAATTATATGGATATACAAAATGGCAATAATCTCAAAAATGTGCCTCTGATACTGTTGCAATTGTTATCATTTTAGTTTCAAGTTTGATTACTTCAATTTAATTTAGCTTTATTATTGTTCCTCAAAAACAAATTACCTTTATTATTTAGCATTCGATTCTTAAAGACACAAATTAAAGCCTAACCAAAAACAGAACTATACCATCTAACAAGTTTATTCTTTGCATCATATCCATGTTCTAGCTGTTACCAGTGACAGAATCTCTGATACACGAAAGACTCTCTCGACCTGTGCTCGAAAAGTCATAACATTACTTGATCACAAATGTAACTGAAGCATAAAATATGTGTCATTGTTTCTAGCCTTTGTGCCTTGTCGAAAAACTTGTTTAAGACATCATATATAGAAGCTCCAAGCCTCTTCTTAAACAAACATATTTGTACATCCACTAAAATGAGTCTATCTTGCTTCCCTTCATAAAATCCACAGTGCATCGCCTCCAAGTATTCGTTTTCCCTTCATCTAGAGGAATGCATCAGTTTAATTAGAAACAGAATTTTGTACGGTGTCACATAATAATAAAAATAAAATCATAAATGTGCAATCCAATGTCAAATACACTTGTAAAGATGCTATTTCAGTTTCCTAAGATTTTTTTTCTTAGAAAAAAAAGGTTCCTAGGAATTTAGCCGAGAGGTCGTATCAGGACATGAATAATGAAGCGCCTCACCGCTTACGAAAGGCAGTTGCTTAGCTCGTCAGTTCACAAAATCAATTCCTCATTGGATGTCTGGGTTGCACTGCGCCTTGGTTGTGTGGGGGTTACGGTGTGCCCTGTTAGATACGAATAATATATTTTTATTTTAGGGAAAGATATGAATATGAATAATTATTATTTAAATATAATATATTTATGATAATTTTCAAGATACGGAATCAAATATGTAAATTTTATTCGATCCGTTTACACTTTACAGTCAGCATTGAACTTGGCTTCAACACCCATGACCAAATGGGAGAAAATCCAACATTGCACTTGGATTTTTTTTTATAAAGATGAGAGTAAAGCTTCTTAAATTTTATAATTATCTATAAAAAAATTTAATCTGAATTTCGAACTCATGATTTCCCATACAAAGAGTGTTGTTATTTGCTACTATACCAAATGCTGATTCTCACATTGAACTTGGATTACTTCTGCTCCGTTTAAGATCAGAACTATATATGTAGTTCAACATAATATTCTTTTGTTTTAGTTCTGTTTCCTGCAGTCAGAAAATACAAAATCTTGTGATACAATAAAATCGAACACATTATTAAGGGGGTAAAATTTTAATATTCGAACATAAACCCTACCACACCCGATGGCAAAAATATTACTCAGAATGTATATCCCAACAGGAATATTCAGGCGGAGAATCACATTTCCATTACTCTTTTGAATATTCAAGAAAGGATTTAACATTATGTTGTCAAATTAATTTGAAAATATTAAAGAAAAACTGAGTAGTATTGTGGCACAAAAAAACTTGTGATATATATTAGAAATGTCATTTAATATTAATTATTGTTCCACTAATATATTATCGTACTTTACTATGGGTTGTTTATGTATTGTAATTTTTCTACATTAAATTTAAAAATATCAATCTATTTCAATACAAAATATAGTAACAAATAAAGTAAAAAGTAAATATAATTTATCGATCTTTTTATGTAGTAATCATAGTTTTTATAAAATAACGTATAATTAAAATTTAAATTTGATAAATTCTTCAGCAAATGATGCCTTTTAAGAAAGATATATCATTAATTGTGTAATTTTTAATGTAACAAATGTGTTATGAATTTAAATATTTAATAATACCCTTGATTCATAGCCGTTGCTCGTTGGTCTCCAGTCGGATGCTCTACTTATAACAGTACTATAACAAAACAACGCAGCTGAAAGTTAATGAAAAAAATTAACGTAATAAGAAGCTCTGAATAGGAAACAAATCCTTTCTGAATAGTATATTTGATAACATTACTAAATCAATTCAGTTATGTTCTTTATAATATATATTATAGATATAAATATGAATAGTATATTTATATTTCTAAACAAAAATTCCATATGTGTCCACTTTGTATCCTAAAACGGTATAATACGAAATTTTTTTGAGAAAAAATAAAGTACGAATTTAGTTTTGAACTATTGAAACAATATAAAAATTTATCTTAATCATCCAGTATTAAAAATTAATCAGTCTAAAAGCAGATTATTCCTCTGCATCCTTCTTTCACCGGGTTCTCAACGAAGTGCTCTGTATCTCTATTTTAATTTCTCCCTCTTTCAGCAAGACGCAAGTCAAAGAAAACCTTTAACTACCAAGTACCAACTGCTCAATCCTTCGTAGAATGTGATGTGAGAGGCTGAATGTGGGACCCAGGGAGTCAGATTTAATCACTCCTCTAGCCTCTAGGCTCTATCTAGTTCTTCTTCTTCTTGCTCAAAATTTAACACCTATATATTCCTTCGTAGCTAAGCATGTTATTAATATAAACAACGTTGATAAAAATTTCAATTTTGTCATGAGTGCTTTGATTATCTTCGCAGCTATTAGCTAAGCATGTCAAATTCTGTTGGGTGCATCTTCGTTCTGGTATAAATCTGATATTAATTAATTAATTTTTTGATATTTAGTTCATTCGTCTGATTCCTCTGTGCAAATAATTTACATCGCGTATCGTCGAATCTCGAAGAAGATAAAATCAATTCGCATCATCGGATCGTGAGAAGAGAATAAGGCTCATGCCCTCAGCAGCATATTTCATCGCGTAATTGGGAGGGGGCAGTGGCAGGATTTTCAACTATATATGGATCAATTATATTTTATTTATTTCATAACAAATTATTCTACGTACAAATGATAACACTATCCACTATTCAATTTTTATATTTTTTTTTGTTAATTTTGATTATGAACTTCTTGCTTTTCTTGACATTGTGAACAATGTATCGTTCAATAGTCGTATACATATCTATTATAAGCAGAATGTTATCTTATAATGTGAATGAAATGAATGGAAACTACAAATTGATTAACTGGTCTACCTAGCTGCATCTTGAGATTCCAAATTGAAGATCATATTTGTTGGCAAATTCAATTTCTTTGTAGTTTGAGTAATGTATTGAATATATTGGCGTTTTTTTAGATCTGAAAGCTAGATGATGAGAAATGGAGAAACGCTTCTTCGTTCACTACGAGCAAGAAGCAGTAGGCGCAAAGACAAAACAGCACACATTTTTCTTTTCCTATTAGTCTTAAAATATTATATTCCTATAACCTTGAAGGCTTAAGCCTTAATCAAAAGAAGTACATGTGGCAAAATTTGGCAATATTTATATAATAGAAGTACATGTGTCATTTCCATAGGTCTTAGCCGATTATTTTATTCTGACGCAGCCACGCAGGTCATTTCTAAAGTTCGGAGATATTTTATTTATTTTTTTACCAATCCTATGATTTAAAAAGAGACATTCTAATTAAATTTAGCTGTACAAAAACTATACGTACGCATATCATGATAGTAAAACTTAATTAGTTAATAACTATCACAATCCGAATAAAGACGACGACGATGATGATAATAAATTAATAACAGGAATAATAATAATAACAATAATTGTGGTAAAGATACTTGATGGTACTATTTTCTCATGGTCATAAAAAGAATAGTATCGTGCAAATTGCATATAGCGTGCTTGTCATTACCGGTATGAGTTAAAAGAAATTAGATTTAAATATATAAAGACGAAATTATATAACGACTTTTGGTTTCATGAATTAATTCTAGCGCATCGCTAAAGTGAGGTAGTTTTTTTTTAATACACATTTGTCTTCAATTAATTGAATATTCAATCCACATATACAAAAGCAAAGTATTAGGATAAGCTCACCGAGATCATCTATCAGCTTTAACTCAAAAATATATATATATTCAAAACTTGATTTATCTTGCTCAATATATTTTTTATGTTAAGATATTATGAATATGAAATTAGTCTATTTTCTGAGATTCATAACCAGTTGTTTTATATGCAAATATTTCAAGTCGTTGTAAAAGTTGGAAATATTAAAAGAAAAAACGTTTCATAATAGTCTACAATAAAATTTCCGTATTTCCATCAAACTGTCGTAGAAAATACCTCAAGCATACTTAAGACAATTATATTGCTTCTTGTATAAGAGATTTGATGATCAAGAAAAATTATGTAATATGGCAATATTAACGGTGTGACAGAAAAAACAGTAACAAAAAAAGCCCTATACATTTTGGTTAAGGTGCTCTATGGGAGAGATAAAGTGTAAGAAAGTGTTTGAAAGTATATGTAGGGTGTGTTTGAGAGCTATTCTAATTTATAGGCTTTGTATGTGTGTGAAAATTATGATTTCCTCTTCAGTCCTTGGCACGGCCTTATATAGGGGAAGGGATCGTAGAGATCATAACAGTTCATGCACATTATCGTGTGCGGTTACAGATCAACTGTTGTACATGATGTGGTTATGTATGATTATAATTGTTGTATGTCACCATGTGTGGTTACGAAAACGGTATACTCGAGGTAAGTATCGAATAGTTCTCGAACTCAGGATTGTCCAGCTCGAAAATTATTCGAGATGAACATTAAATGTGACAAAGTTTATAAGGTCTAATGAATTGATATCTTACAGCTAAGTGTTTGGACCTAAAATAATTGAACCTTAGAAACATAATTCCATTTAGGTCCCATCAGAAAATAGAACGGTAGAAAAATTACAAGATAGATGGCCATTAAATAAAATTACCTAAATAAAAAGGGTCCCATCAGAAAATAATTTGTTCTTTTCTCTGTTGAGCGAGCCAGGAATTATACTCGGTTAATTTGGTTTTTTCCGACATAAACTTTTCAAAGGGTAATTTGGACATTTGAAACTTATTAAGCTGCTCGGAGAGTTTACTGCTCGGAAAGTTCCCCATTTTTTACCTTAAAGTAATTATGCTAATTTAAATTTATAAAACTACATTTAATGAAAGTGCTAAGGTACATTCAGGGCGGTTGCATGATTTTGGTCAAGGGGATAATTATCGGATTATAATAGTTTATCGGGTTCAAATCCATTAACTATTTAATATATATATTCTTACTTAACAAAAAATTTATTAAAATAATAACATTTTATATATTAAAAATAATAACAAAATAAAGCTCAAAGTAATAGATAATCAAGTTGATAAAAAAAAATTCATTACGAAACTTTATATTTTGATATGTTTGTATAATATATTTCACTATGCACGATATTAAATATTTTTTCTCAATAAAATCAATCAGACAACTTAGAGGGGCAACAAAAAATTTAGAAGAAAACAAATTATCAAAATTATTATGAAAAATACTATTTTTTAAAATTTAAGATGACTTTTTTTATATATAAAGATTTGATTTTTTTTCTTTTCTTTTTTGTGGTGGAAGATTTTTTTTCATTTAAATGTTAATGAAATACCTAATAGAGAACACTACTTCTGATGTTTAAGATATATTTACCTGTGTGATTTGCTAACATTCTTTATGTAAAATATAAACTATTAAACATTCAGTGCGAGTGATCACTAAAAAGCTTAAACAATCTTTAATTCAAACTTTATGTTTAAAAATCCAACATAAAACATAGAGATAATGGAAGGATTGTTATGATAGCCGCATGCATAACAGAACATTTAAATTCTCAATCACACTTTGGAAGTTTGGATCTCCAGTACCTTCCACTCCAGTTGATCTTATCAGAAACATCGATCAATTTTTCAATCTTGTTGATGATGGAGGATGTCGTTGACTGCTCCCCCATCACTATTGATCCACCTTAACCTGCCATGGCTCAGAAATGTGAATGTTAGTGTATGTGTGGCATGCAAACAATTAATTTGAGACCTAAGTTGCTCAAGTGAGGTTTCTACTTATCTAATTCACCTTCTGTGTACAAAATGCATGCAGTTAAATTACTAAGAAGCCACCAGACGGCTTCTGCAATAGACGTCAGATTAATGTGACAACAGCTACTTTATCTATTTTTTTAGATTTTTAGATATGTGAGAGCACTGTCAACAAAACCTATAACTTTTTTAATTTACTCATATTCCTACGGAGGTCAAATTTTTGTATTCAAATTCCGTGGAACATTTTGCATCGATTAAAAAATGATTTAAAGGTAAAGATCTATATAAATATTACTAAGGAAATTTTAATCGAATATAAGATAAATTCTGAAAAGTACAATTTAACATTTCATTAATGGTCTAATTAGAATGATTAATATATGTTGTATTAATGGTCTAATTAGAATGGTCATTCTTTGAATACATGTCTTTTCTTTATATTAGTAGTAATTAAGATCTCAAAATTAAAAATTAAATAGTTTAGTTTCTTACATTACTACATGACAAAGGACAAAAATATTGAAAGAAATTACAAAAATCTGAGATATATACTGAGACGTGACAAAAGTGAATATAATTTTTAAAACAAGAAGAATATTCAGCTTTGGTCTCGTGAAGAAGACATGATAAAAGTGAATATAAAATTTAAATTATTTAAATTATTTAAAATAAAAAAATAATAGTTAGCCTATGCTGGTCTCAACTCTCCATGGACGCATCACATTCTGAATTTTGGGGATTCTTAAGGTGTAAGGCCAACGTGTTGTGGTTTTACTTACTGGACTTTTACCAATTTCTGTAGTTATTCAACATATTAACTAGCAGATGTAGATTATTTTTCTCTGAACTTCTATATAGTATTTATTTTAATGTACTTTAGTCTCTGTAGTTGTTTTATTTGCGTTTTTTGTTTTGTTTTGTGGCTAGGAAACCAATATGAGCAGAAGAATTTGACATTGGACTGGGTTGGCATGTGGACTGGATTGCGGGGAAATGAGTTACCAGTTACCACAGCGTTTAACAAAGTTCAAAAAGGTTTTCTTTTTATTTATTAATTGCAACTCAGGGTGCATACATAGTCATAGTTGGCTCTGAGATGTGCCGCATGTGTATGTTAGCAACTGCGCACGTGGACTGGATTGATTTATTGGAATGTTCAGTAATCATCGTATTTTATATTTTACAGATCAATTATTTTTTAATTTGTGGTACATTGCGGCTGGTTATTGTTGTTAAGTTTACGAATGCTAATGCAATTAGTGTGCACCATATTATTTAAGTCAGCTTTGACTTGAGATCAGACTTATATAGATTCATCTAAGCTGACCATTGAGGTCGTTCTCTCTTTTTTTGTTTTTTTTTTTGTAATATAATGTCTATTTCTTATTACTGTATTATTTATTACTGGACAAAGGAAATCATGTCTTTCAGTTTTCAATTCATTATATTATCATCATAGAAAGCACTGTTACATTTGAAACAAGGCATATGCGCCAATTACTCTGTACTTTTACAGGTTGATTAATTGAATAATTGAGCTCTGTATTTAGATTATTCAATGTAATTTATTACATGGTGAGTAGAGACAACATCGCTTTCCTAATTCTTTTTACTGTATTGCTCTGTTTAATCTATATGGAAGTTCGGCCAAATTCTTTATCTACTATTGGACTTGAAAAATTAACTACATGATTCCAAGAGTTAACTGCACCATTATAAGTGGCGGAGCAGTTTATTTTCGTCTATTTCTTCTGTTTTAAAAAAAATCACAGGCAAATAGCCTACTAATAAAATTAAAGAGAGTTTACAGTAGGAGGTATGAAGGTTTGAAGATTTCTTTTCTGTGTTTCATTATCGTCTGTTTTATTTCTTTTATAATTTTGATTTTTCTTGGCGCTAAGGTGGTCTTATTTATTTATTTACTTTTTTTGAACTTTTTAAAAATCTTCTGCTGATGTGTAGCATTTTCTCCAGAATTACTATTTTTTAGTTCTCAACCGTTGTGTCGATTTTTTTTTTATTGTTTTACTGAATTGACTTCATTGAGAATTTTTTAATGTTGTTACTTTGTGTGAAGAGTACTCATCATCATTCTAATTAAGCACTAGGTGTCACGCACAAGGAGGGCTAGTTTGTTTTTGTTCGGCTATGATACTATGCATGCATGATACAAATAGTGGCTATGTTATGGATCAGTTATTTGTTGAAGTTCAAATAGTTGATCCTATCGTACAAAATGATTTTCATATGCATATCTAGTTATAGATCAAATTTTATATATTTTTCAAATTTTTGTACTATTTTTTTAGAGGTTAGAAAATCACTTGATTTAGTTATTATGATCCATTTTTAAAAAATAATAATTTTCTAACTATTTAAAGAAAATAAAAAATCTAAAAAATATAATTAATGGGCATTCTTCATGGATTTAGTTAATCTTGATAAACACTGAGAATGTTGTAATTGAATTTGAATACTTTCCACAAATAAAAGTGCGAGCGACTAGGATAATGAGGTCTAATTAACGGAGTAAAGTAGCAATTGAGCGTTCAATTGACACTTGATCTCACTGCAAAGAGGAAGGTTACCTCAAATGCTCAAATGTTGGTGAATTTATGATCATTTTTAGAAAACAAATGCCTGATGCGATAGGCAGGAGGTTTCTACCAAGATGCCTGTCATTTGGTCAAGCTCTCTACAATGCTAGCGATTTATACAGACTTCGATCTCAGACCATCCCCTCCCACAGTCTTCTCA
The DNA here is from genome assembly GCA_037127355.1 of Schoenoplectus tabernaemontani. NCBI lineage: Eukaryota > Viridiplantae > Streptophyta > Magnoliopsida > Poales > Cyperaceae > Schoenoplectus > Schoenoplectus tabernaemontani. Next base: position 26,533,665 of record CM073750.1, read on the forward strand.
ATCAGAGAGAAAACATTGAGTAGTAGTTTAAAAAGCAATAAGCCCCTATACTTACACGGTGCTGCATGCCCCGCCTGAAGTAAGTTTAAGTGGTCGAAAGATCCCATCTTTTGCTTCTACCTACCTCTACGCTGGATCTGATCATCTTATGTATCATAGAAAAATACAATATATAGGATGGGCATGTATCTCTCTTCGGAAGAGGTCAAGCGGAGAGAAGACAGCAGCCTACTCTGTATCAGTGCCAGTACTTTACCTGTAGTACAGTAAGTAAGGTATGAAATCTCAATATAGTAGGGGAGGGGATGGTCTCAGATCGAAGTCTGTATAAATGACGGGCATCTTGGTACAAACCTCCTGCCTACCGCATCATCATTCAATCTCAATCTCATGATGGATATATATATATAGCCTTTGTAGATGTTAATTATATATACGACGTCGTCAAAGTTATTGTTCAAGGAAGCCTGCGTTCATGGTTTGGGCGAAACAAATTAATTAAATAGGTAGGCCGTAGCCCTTAGGCAATCCTCTAATTGTGTGCCATCCATTTCGGCGGTATGATTAACTCCTATTTCTAGATTGATTTCATCTCCCCACTATAAGGCAGGAAAAATATTATCTGTGCCCCCTGAAAGCAAGAAAACTTTGTCTGCCTTTCTAAACACTGATAAACGGGAGTGATAAGGAAGGGATCGATTTACAGCATATCATATTAGAAAATTTATTTACTAGGATGGTTCTTCAGTTTCGCTCCAAAAAATATAATATATATATATATAAATAATCAGATACTTAAAATAAAATATAGCTCTAATGTCTCAGTTTTATCATTTGTTTCAATTGTATCAACGGCTCAATATTTCTGTATATGAGGTAGTGATGTTCAGAACTAGCTTTATACTTTTCTAGAGCATTGACTGGGGTGTTACTAATTGAATTATGGTATGTAACATTTCTCTTTCTCTTGAAAGTGATCAAATGGTTCGGAGACTGGCTCAAAATGATAAATTTTCAACTCATGAAATATACAAATGGTTAATGTTTAGAGGTATAACTGATACTTTAGTTGATTTGTGGTGGAACCTCCCCATCCCACTGAAGGTGAAAGTTTTCATGTGGTTGGTTGTGCATAACAAAATATTGACAAGGGATAATGTGAGAAGAAGAGGTTGCGTGGGTGAATTACATTGTACTATGTGTGTTGAGTAAGAATCAATCTCTCATTTATTTTTCACTTGCCATATTGCCAAACAAGTATGATTTTGGATGAGTTTAAGCCAAAACTATTTTTGTAATTGGCACTCAATAGAGGATGTGCTCGAATTTGCCTTGTCATTATCTCTTTTAAGGCAAAAAAACTTTCTGATTGCTTTGTGTGTTGTGTACTGTGTACTAGGCCTTATGAAAATATAGAAATAACATAGTATTCAAATCTTCTAATCATATATTAGGAATTAATTATGTCTGATTATATCTTTTGTTAATTACTGGGTAGGAAGATTTATTATTGCTTTGGTTCATAAGACGAAACAGTGGCTGCCTGAGTCAATCTCTGATGGGTTTTCTTACCACGGGGTAGGGTGTTTGATGTATGTGCTTCCTAAGGGAAGATTAGTCAATCTCTGATGGGTTTTCTTACCACAAGGTAGGGTGTTTGATGTATGTGCTTCCTAAGGGAAGATTTATGTATTTAACGTTTCAAGTAATGAAACGGACATTATTTGCCTTCTTTTGAAAAAAAAAATCTGTAAAATAATTTTTGTTAGAAATTTTTTGAACATAAATATTTTTTTCAAAATAATATTAATATATTTAATAATAAATATTATAATTAACTACATAATTATTCATTGAAAAATATAAAATGTTGTATCACTTTAGTATTTAAATTGTATTTTGGAGGCATCATATCATCTCTTTAAGTGAAAAAAAGAAAAATAATATAAGCTATTTGATTAAGATAAATGAAGAGAGAGAAACAAAATCGATGATGAAAAGTATAGATGATATGGTATAGATAAAAGGTTTAAAAAGATAACCCTATATCTAGAACTTATCTTATTTAATTTTTGTTAATTTAGCAATTAGTCTACCATTTTCAACATTTGATTGTCTAGATAGTTGAAATTTGATAAAATTAGTACTAAAATTGTCCTTACAATTCAACTCTATCTATACTGCAATTAATAAGTTTATGTGCTTGTAAATCGGCCTTTTTTTAGATGCGACGTAGGTACATATATAATATTAGCCTCTAACATTTGACAATCTCAAGGTAGTTAAAACATATTCAATATTAAACTCATTTCATCCATAAAGGTGAAACGAGCGTTCTATATTTATAGTAAAAAAAATGTCATTTTCGTATTAATTTTTTTTTTTGGGAAAGAAAGGCAATATGCCCGTTTCATCGAACATGAAACATTAATTTTTCGTATTAAATTTAATGCAATTCTATATTGTTTTGTGGATTCAATTAGAGAACCAAAAACAAATATCATGATGAATTCATTCCTTTGGTGAAAATGATCAAGGTGAGAAGGGCCCACTAAGCATTCACAATTATAATTCTTTATGAACAGATAACTATGTGACGGGCCAAATAAGAAACAAAGTCCCGACACCGCAGAGCCCAATCTGAAAGCCCAAAACTCATCAGCTACTATTATAAATAGCACACGAGCACTGGGCGCCGCCCTGAAAAAAACCCTAGCGACAGAGGGAGTGGGGAGAGCAAGAGGCTTCAGCATGGTAAGGAGACTAAACGAGATCTGATCTTGTCCTCTCTTCTCTTATGATAAATCAGATTAGGTGGATCTGATATTTCCAAGTTATTTTGTGTTTTCCTCTACGCAGACATTCAAGCGCAGGAATGGCGGACGCAACAAGCACGGCCGCGGCCACGTGAAATTCATTCGCTGCTCCAACTGCGGCAAGTGCTGCCCCAAGGTTCGCTTCGATTTTACTGCGCCATCCTCTTTTCTCCTTTTCTAATCAACAAAAAACATGAAACTTAGATCTGTTGTTTATCGAATTCGATCCCTTCTTTTTATCTTTCGTTAAATTCAATGTAAATATCACTACAGTGATTTAGTTATTAGTGATTTGCCCTATCAGATCGCTATGTCTCATATCTAAATAATAAATTTGTATTCTCCAGACGTTGTCTATAATAATAGTAATCTGGTAAACGCTTATGTAGCATGAATGCAAATGCATTATTTTGGTCTGATGTGGTTTTGGGTTTGCTTTGATTTATTTCAGGACAAGGCCGTAAAGAGGTTCCTCGTGAGGAACATTGTTGAGCAAGCTGCCATCAGGGATGTTACTGAGGCTTCCGTCTATGAAAGTATCCATCTCTTCTTCTGTTCCTCGTTCTAGACTTATTTAAAAATTCTTTTATTCGATTGATACAACAACAGCTGTGCTATCTTTTCGTTACACAAGTAATGAAATTGAAATTATAATTTTGCGTTGGTATTATTCCTACATGTTCAATTAAGAGTGTCACTAGGTCTTATTGGAAATATATCTAAATTCATTCACTATCTGATTCTAACCTGGATTTTCCCTGGGGCTGTGCTCTATTGACTGCACCTGTTGAAGAAGCATTATTAGAGAAAATGGCTTTTGTACTGCATTGTACTCCAAAACAGTTACATTATAAATTGCGCTTGTGTACTGTGTAAAGTACTTGTGATTTCCTCAGAGAATTAAAAACAGTTGACAACTCTCTGTAGGTTACGCCCTCCCGAAGCTGTACGCTAAGGTGCAATACTGCGTCTCATGTGCCATCCACTCTCATGTGGTTAGGGTCAGGTCTCGTGAGAAACGCCGCATCCGTGAGCCACCACAACGCTTCCGCCGCCGGGTACTTGTTCTTATATTGTTCTCTATCTCACAAGTTTAGAATGATATTTCCTATACATATAGTAAAATCTCTGGTAGGATGGTAATTTGTTGGTTGGTTATATAATGTGTTGTTGCTTTCATAGGCGTTACGTTTTTCGTTGTGCTTACGATAGACGTGTCAGCGAAAGCAGATATTAAAATTCTAAATTGGAATGGTGCATTTGTTTATCAAATAAGTGAATAACATGTCTGAGTTGTTATTCACATTCTGCATTATTCACATCTGGGTGGAATTTGTTTGGATCAATTTGACATTTTGAATTGAAAGCATTTGTGATTAAGTTTCTGAACATTGTGATAGTCAGCGAAAGCAGATATTAAAATTCTAAATTGGAATGGTGCATTTGTTTATCAAATAAGTGAATAACATGTCTGAGTTGTTATTCACATTCTGCATTATTCACATCTGAGTGGAATTTGTTTGGATCAATTTGACATTTTGAATTGAAAGCTTTTGTGATTAAGTTTCTGAACATTGTGATAAATGTAAAAAATTCAAATAGAATAAAAAAATATGATTTTATATATGTCTGTTATGTTTGGGACTACACTTCTGCTCCATTGGATTGACAAAACAGTCCCAAGTGGGATGAACTGGTCCCTAATATTTGAACTCCCATCTACTTCACTTTGTCAGCTATTGTGTTCCAACCTAGCTGATCATTACTGGATGGGACATTCATGTTAGAGAAAGAAACTTGTTCAGTTATTCTTTTTTTGCCCTGTGCAATCTTAATTTTAGGGGTAGGTGTTCTACCAAAGAGAAATTTACAACTTCGGAGCTAACTACCTAAATTTTATAATTGTTTTCAGGATGACATTCCACGTCCAACGCAGGCTCCTCGTCCTGCTGGTGCTGGTGCTGCAGCACCTGCTGCACCTCGTGCGTAATTGTTTTTTGGTCCTTCAGTGTTGTGATTTTTTCTGTTGTTGAAATTAGCTCTGAGCTTTTTTGTTCAGGTCAACTATTGGAATAGATAATGAGTTTTGTCTGAACAACTTTTATTTAGTTTTAATTTAATATTGTGCCTTTCAATTCTGGTATGATAGAATGTTTTATTGCTGCATTGTTATTAGATTTTGAGTTCTTCTCCGTAGCTCCCAGCCTCTTGCTGGTGAAGTTGAAATGCTACCTTGTTGCCTCGCTTCCCTTGTTTAGTCTCACAGTGACAGTTGTATGGAGAAAAATAATGTCAAAGTCGTGTGGGTGAGGACTTTCAATTTTGTCGAATTATACATCTGATTATCTGATATCATCTGATATTAGATCGTTCATGAATCGGAGATTGGATATATTTAATAGGACTAGCTATATACCCGTTCAGATTTTTTTATTTAAATGTTAAAATATTATAAGATAAAAATATTTATATTTATCTAATATTAAATTATAAATTTATAAAAAAAAATCTATAATAAATACTACATTTAATCTTAGATGAGATTTTTGTACAATATGAGTTAATGATTCATGATTTTTATAGTAAGAAAAGTAAATTATTCTAATATATATTATCAATATTAATTTCTATTTTGTCATGACTGCATTGTGATGTATTAAAGTGGATCGCAGAGTGAGTGAAAAAGAATAAAATGGTATTTTATGTCCCGGAGACGCGATGAATTTATAGCAGAGATTTCAGGACCAATGACTACAGCTGTCTAAAAGCAACGATGACTGGATGTTGATCATCATAGAAGAATTAGAGCGAGCAACTGTATGAGGTTGAATGCAATAATGACTGGTGCAGTGGTGCTGGAAGCTTTTCGATGGTGTAATCTCTGTTAAGCAATAATGTTATTGTAAGAGGATAATAATCATTCACACTGTATGACGTTGGCGTGGATTGATAATAGGAGGAAGCGAAATAAAATAACGCATGTAAGACCATACCAACAATAGTCCTATCGCAGTATCGCCCTGTTACGGAGACACCTATGTCTGTAAAGCAAAACAAAGTTGAAAAAATAAATAGGTTATTTCCATGGGGAATTTGCTAGATGGATCTGACTATGGTTAAACTATTCATCTACAGTATCAAGAAGGCCCAAAGATTAATAATATTGTACATTTCCATTAATATAGGACTTGCTGAAACTACCCATTAAAATATTTGAACAGTGCATTGCCAGTTCATCGCATGGCTCTGGCCCCGAAAATTTTATATTTAAGTAAAAATAAAAATAAAATTAAATATTTGAATAAATTATAGATGAAATTTGGGATCTACACTTCACGAATTTAGCACCCACGTGGAGTGAGAGCTCTCCACGTTACTGTCAATTATGTGGAGTCAATTTTTTTTATTTTTTTTATTCAGTCCAATGTGAGAAATAAAGAGGAGAAAAAATAATATTCAAAATCCCGTCACGCCACGTGAGTGGCAGTAACGTGGAGTGCTCTTACTCTACATTGATGACAATCTCGTGGAGTGAGAGCACTCCACGCGGGTGCTAAACTCGTGGAGTGTAGATCCCGAATTTTATCCATAATTTACCTCGATATTTAATTTTAATTTTAATTTTATTTAAATATAAAATTTTCGGGCTATGGCCTCTCGGGGGCAAAACCCGGGTCTTTATATACTTATTGTTTAGTATAATAGACACATTTAGTGGTACAAGTATTTAAATACTATCCGCCATTAAGATTTATGACAATCAGTTTTCATTAGATAAAGTATGGGGGTCGTTTCATAGGAAATTTGATATAAAATATGGGGTCAAATTTTATATAGCTTTATCATTTCTATTTAACATAAAAATATTACTATAGAAATTGAACTCCATACCTTGTAGTTAGATCTGCCTCTGGTTGTGAGTACCGATGAGTGTGTCGGAGAGAAGCCAAAAGTAATTTCTGCTCACATGAAATTGAAATTGAAATTGAGGTTATTACCATCTCTCAATTTCTATTTGGATTTATCTTTACAATATTTCTTTTGAAATTGTTAAATATAATACGATATGCCATCTTATAAATATAATATATTGAATAGTATCTATTAAAATACCTCAATATACGATTAGATTATTATTATACCGTAATTACGTCGTCGTTATATAAACTAGCGAAAGCATACTCATATTGAACAATCATTTTTATCTTGATCGAATGATTAATCATAAAATTTATTTTAATAAATAAAGAACATAATATAGCATAAAAAGTATTCCTTTATTAGAAGAAATGTATTGTATAATTGGTATTCTACATTAATGCACAATCAAACGACATATCAGAGGGTATTTTGGACTATAACGGCGAAGAAAATAAAACATCATCCGACTTAAACTTATTCAACATTATTTAGGACATTATAATTATCCGATGTGTACACAGTTAATTTGGAGTTTTCAGAGGGTAATTTGGACATTTGAAAATTATTGAGCTGCTCGGAGTCTGAGAGTTTTACCGCCGCCACAGGCACCCCAGCGCTCACCCCACATTTCACAAACCCTAAACCCACGAACTCTCACATCCAGTCAGAAATTAGGGCCGAGCCTTCGACTTCGACTCGTGAAAAGCTAGTGCTAACCTAACCCTAGACGATGCACCTCTCAGATCCTCTCTCACCCCTCGTCGTTTTACTTCGAGCCTTCGCAGATATGAGGTCAAAACACGCTCCTCTTCGGCTTCGACTCGAGATATGCTAGCGCTAACCTAACCCTAGACGCCGCACCTCTCAGATTTACTCTCCCCCTCGTCATTTTACTTCGTGCCTTTACAAAAATGATAAATGAGGTCAAACGACTCCAGCTCTCAAGCCATCCGATAGATAATCTTAATTAGCACTATTTCTCTGTTGCTCAATCGATCGACCTCTCCACCCGTCCCCTTCAAGTCTACCTCGAACAGGTCACATTTACGCTTCTCCCTACTTCCTCATATGAGCTTTTGTTTCCTACAACTCTCCTTTGATTTTAGCTGTTTTATTTTTCAGAGCTAGATTGAGAGTACTATTTTCAGTTTTCACTATTTTTATCCGGTTGAGAGCTTCTTTTGCTATGCATTTCGAAGCTGGGATTGCCTATTCCTTGGTACGTACCCCCACAAACTAGTTTAACTCTTTTTACTGGTAAGAGGATGTTTTCTTGTATCTGTATAAAGAATGTTTTGGGTTCAGATTGAAGGGCTCCGTGGTAAAAATTGGTAAAATCTTGACTTCTGTTATTTGTATCCTTGTTTGAATTTGTAGCATGCCTGCTTTTTTGGGTTGTCTTAAGTGTAAACTCACACATGGCTTCCCAAAAAGGCAAAAAATAAACTCGAAGCATAACTACTTGCTTGGTGGTTGAGTTTAGATGGTACCGCTTTTCGCTTCTGTCAGAATTAGTGTGCATGTCGGTTCTTACCAGCTAAGATTTATTGTTGGTAAAAAGTCAATTTAGATCTGTCTTTTTATTTATGAATTGTAAATCATTATTGGTAGTTAGATCCAATTTATGCTAAGGTCTTATTTTCAAACAAACGGAACTTGTAATTATTTTAATGTCAAAGGAACTATGCAATGAACTTGTAATTATTTTAATGTCAAAGGAACTATGCTGAAAGTCTGACATTATATATATATATTTTTAATATATTTAATATTGAACTGTATAATAATATACTTCATTTTTTAAAATTGACCTTCAATTGGTAAGTCCGTCTTTCAAAAGTTGACTTCCTTGTTTTTATTTTTTTCTTAATTTCATGTTGCATTTTCTAAATTAGATTTTTTTTCTTCTGACAAAAAAAAAACCATGGCTTATAATTGTAGGGATAAATACCAAGGTGGATGACTTATACCAGCTAGTTTTTTGATGGAGAACTTCTACATGAGCTGGAATTCAGAATTGGAAAATCAGCGTAAAAATTCAGAAACGCAAATTCTTTAGGATTTCATTTCGAATTGAAAATCAAATATAAATACTGGAATGAGTAGAGTATCAGGTTACATTTTTTGTCAAAGGGTATTTTCTCTGTAGATTTGGTATAGGAATGGTAGTGTTAAATTGCACCTCTTGAGCCCATCGAGAACCTTAGCGTCATTTCTCTGCTGCTTAATAAGTCACCTCTCCTTAGACCCCTTCAAATCCAACCCTTGTTTACATTTCACCTGCTACCGCATTTGTTATTGTTTTCTACAACTCTCCTCTGATTTTCAGCCTTTTTTCTTTTTCCAGAGCTACATTCAATCACTGTTTCTTTTTGTCCTAAGTTGAAGGCTTATTTTGCTATCCACTACGATGCTGGCATTGCCTCGCCCTCATTAGAGGGCTCTCCTCCCTTCCAGCTTGTTTTCTTTTTTCTTTTTTACTGATAAGATAGTGTTTGCTTAAAACAGTATGAAAGGTGGTATGATATTTTAGTTTCAGATTAAAGGGCTTACTATTAAAATTTGTTGAATGACTCTGAACTTTTCTGGTCCTGTATTATTTTCTATTTTTTGATAGTTTTAGTCTGGACTTGCACATGGTTTCCCAAAAATAAGTCTGAATTGACTGATATATTTTGGTGATAAATGAGTTCAAATTGTACTTCATTCTTCTTCTTTTCTTTTTTGCTTATGGCAAAATTTTGCACATCTATTATTGTCTAACATCAAATTAGGTAAGTTCTTCTATTTGTGAAATGTAGATCATTATTGGTAGTTAGACCTAATTGAAGATTTGTAGTTATTAATAAGGCACTATTTAAGAACTTTAAATGTATTGCATGAGAAAAGTACTCTAGAACATGTGATTATGAAATATTTTCTCTTAAAGGCTATATTATTATCTTTTTTATTGTAAACTGTAAATCTGCTTAAATTGTTGTAAAATTTCATATACAGGTCAACTAAGAAGAAGAAGAAGAAATTGTACAGTGAACACGTTTCTTGGTACCTTAGAATCTGTAAATTGTATCGCCTTGATGAGCTTGGAACCATATGTTTATTGTACTTTTGTCATGCTGACAATTCCAACTCAAGGTACTCCTCTATTTTCTATACTATTTAATGACTGTCGTCTAATGCCTTAGGTAATTCTCTGTATTTGTTTCGCATTTTCTAAATAAAAGTTTGCTTTTTTGACGGACAAAAATGAGCCCTGGTTGATAATTGCAGAATAAAGTAGTTGTAGGACTTGCAAGCATTATAGCAGTAATAGAGAGATGAAATTGCAAAGCATGCTGATTTGGAAGTGCCAACGAATCTTACTTGTATTCAGGTAAATCAGTTTGATCTCAAGTTTGGTTTAGATTTTGGTTTTTTTGGATCATGCAAAATAATATTTTGGTCATTCAAGTCTTATCAAGTATTCTTGTCACATAAAAATCATTTTGTAACATGGCAGGACTTCTCTTTTTTAATTGCTTGTTTGTGAAATGTCATTCTGATGATTTTTATTTACTGTAAGTGAGATATAGCCACTAAATATATTTTAAAAATATGCTAGATTTTAGAGTTGGAAATATTTATCAGAAAATTTTTCTCGTATGTCTATTTGATTGTGATATTGTTTACATCATACATAATTCTCTGTAGTGTATAATATGTCATTTAATGAGTTCTTTATAAAAGGTGGATGATAATCCACACAAGTATTGATGTCCTTGTTATATCTGCGGGTGAGCTGAATTGAAATATTTTTCTGTGTTTTTGCAATTAGCATGCTCATACATAAAAGATCTTCTCTATTTAAAGTTTTTTTTTGTGCTTAGAACTAAAACTACAGATTTTTTAAATTAATTATTAGAATAATTCTATTTTTAATAATAAGAGTGATTAAATTGAAATTTTAAAAATACGAATGGCAGTGCGCCACCCTCACTGGTGTCTTTTATTTTTTTTACTTTTCAGCCAGTGGGAGAAGGCACCACTCCCACTGTCGCGGATGTGTTTTTTTTTTTAATAACGGAAAAGTTAAAAAAAAATTAAAGACGTCGCTGTCAGTGGTGTGTTTTGAAAGCGTCACTGTAAAATGGCGCGCTGCAGTTCGTATTTTTATAACTTCGATTTAATCACACTTATTATTAAAAATATAATTATTCTAAATTAGAAAAATCGCTGCTAAAATTATATTATTGAACTATTGCTGGACGTAATATGTCAATAGGGAAGTCAACACATTGGCCCATAAACTTGCAAATTTAGTGCGCACAAGTAATTAAGCCATGTAGGATATACTTTCTCTATGTTTTCAAACAGATGTAATGAAATAACTTGGATTACTGAATTTGAATGACAGCCTATTAGCTACTTGTCAAAAGAGAAAAACCTAGCAGCAGCACCTCTCGTATCTACTTCCTCCCCGTACTGTGCACCTCTTGTATCTACTATCCCCTCTCACTAACTCCACACAAGTGCCTGACATATAATCTAGAATCCGCATTTCAAGGTACTGCAATCTTCCAATGTGATCAATCACTTCGTACAATTAGTCTTTATTGGGTTTCCAATGTCATTTAATGATTTTTTTTAAAGGGTGGATGATATAATTGTTATTTGTGTGGTTAATCTACATTGAAACATCTCTTTTGTGAGATTAACTTAATTTTACATATTGTACTTTCTGATGTTTGTTATAGTATGAATATTATATCTTTACCCAAAATATGATTGGTTTTATTATATTATGCTTTCACATGGTCCACTGAATCTGCTCAATTTGTTTTACATTATAAAATTTTGATGTAAAACATTTTTTATAATATTTCTAGAATTATGTTGATGTTTCGAAAGTGTCCCTATAGATATGGACTTTTTTCTGTCTTTCATTCAAAGGTCCAAAGGATTATAGTTATAGTAAAGCAATCCTAAAAGCCTAAAATCATGTATCCTATAATTATGTAGAACACAACATTGAGAAGCATTGATAATAATTTAGACTATTTGTATTTGGCCAGAACTCAATTGTTAATGCAGCAGCCTAACTCAGGTAACAACGTTAGGCCAGCATAATCTTTTGGTCCTGCATTTATTTCATGGGAAATGATAAAATTGATCTTTATACTGTTGATTTTATTCTTTCATATGATATTTGTCCTGTCGATTTTGTGCTTGCATATGATATTTATATTTTTATGGTAAAGGGCAAAAATGACATTTCTCATCACCTCTTTGCCTTCATAAATCATTAGAAAGAAAATTTTCTAGATCTGCATACCTCAATAAAATTTTCTTTCAATTGCCATCATTTTTAAAGGGATCCGCCACTCTCGGTGTCGTCGAAAATGAGTCCTGAAGCGCAAAACATGAAAATGGGACCAGACGACGTCGATATCATTGAAAATGGGACCCGTCGCCCTCAATCTCATCGAACACGAGTCCAGGAACGCAAAACATGAAAACGGGTCCCAACGCCTTTGGTATCGCGGGAAAAGGCTCTGGGAGCTCAAAACATCAAATCAGGAGCCGACGCCTTCGATACCATCGAAAATGAGTCCCGGAGCGTAAAACATGAAAACGGGAGCTGACGCCCTCGGTACAGCCGAAAACAAGTCCGGGAGCACAAAACATGAAAACGGGACCCGACGCCCTTGGAACTGATAAAAACGAGTTTGAGAGCGCAAAACATTAAAAAGGGACCCGACACCCTTCGCACCGTCGAAAACGTGTCTGGGAGCTCAAATTTTGAAAACGGGACCCGACGCCGTCGTTACCGCTGAAAATGTGTTCGGGAGTTCAAAACATGAAAACGGGTCTCGACACCCTCGGTATCGTGGGAAACGACTTTGGGAGCTCAAAACATGAAAACAGGGGCCGACGTTCTCGTTACCGTCGAAAACGAGTACGGACGCGCAAAACATGAAAACGGTACCCGACGCCCTCCGGACTGCCGAAAACGTGTCCTGAAGAGCAAAATATGAAAACACGATCCGACGCCGTCGGTACCGCCGAAAATTGGTCTGGGAGCTCAAAACAAGAAAAAGGGACCCGCCACTCCCGGTGTCGCCAAAAATGAGTTCGGGAGCGCAAAAATGATAATGGGACCCGACGACGTCAGTACCGTCGAAAACGGGACCCGTCACCGGCAATCCCGTCGAACACGAGTCTAGGAGCGGAAAACATGAAAATGGGTCTCGACACAAACATGAAATCGGGAGCCGACGCCCTCGGTACCGCTAAAAAACAAGTTCGGGAGCTCAAAACATGAAAACGGGACCCGACGTCCTCGGTACCGCCGAAAACGAGTACGGGCTCGCAAAACATGAAAACGGGATACGAGGCCCTCGAAACTGACGAAAATGAGTTTGAGAGCGCAAAACATGAAAACGGGACATGACGCTCTTCGTACCGCCGAAAACGTGTCCAAGAGCACAAAACATAAAAACGGGACACGACGCCCTTAGAACTAACGAAAACGAGTCCGAGAGTGTAAAACATGAAAACGGGAACCGACTCCCTCGGTATCGCCGAAAACGAGTTCGGAAGTGCAAAACATGAAAACGAGTCCCGACGCCCTTGGTATCGCAGGAAACGACTCGGGAGGTCAAAACATCAAATCAGGAGCCGACGCCCTCGTTACCGTCGAAAACGAGTCCGGGAGCACAAAAGATGAAAACGGGACCCGACGCACTCGATACCGTCGAAAACGAGTACGGACGCGTAAAACATGAAAATGAGAGCCAACTCCCTCGGTACCTTCAAAAACAAGTCCGGGAGCACAAAACATGAAAACAGGACCTGACGCCCTCAGTACCGCCAAAAACGAGTACGGCCACGTAAAACATGAAAACGGAACACGACGCCCTTGGAATTAACGAAAACGAGTCCGAGAGCGCAAAACATGAAAACGGGACCCGACGCTATCCGCACCACTGAAAACGTGTCCGAGAGCGCAAAATATAAAAAACAGGACCCGACGCTGTCGGTACCGCCGAAAATGTGTCCGGGAGCTCAAAACATGAAAACTGGTCCCGACACCCTTAGTATCGCGGGAAACGACTCCGGGATTTCAAAACATGAAATCAGGAGCCGACGCCCTCGTTATTTGATGTGGATAAGCAATAGGAGTTGAGCATTGGAGATGACGATTAAAAATTATCGTGAAACAGAAACTTCAAATAATGAGGTATTCTAATGTTTTTGGGATTTAATTTTCATTGCTTCTGTGGTGTGTTTTGTACTGGAATGCTAATCTTTTTGGGGTTTTACATTACTTGTAATTCATAGTAAGATGGGCATTGTTTCTTTATTGGTTGTTTTTACTGGAGATAGGCATACTAAAACTTGTAGTTCCATGAATTCCTGCTCAAATGCAACATCTTTCTTATCATGCTATTATTTGCAGAAATCAGAAATTGACATTTGCGATAAAGCAGTTGAATGTCAACTCCAGGACAGTCTGCAGCACCAACTTCACGCCATATCTATGTCTACCATCAAGAGGTGGTAATATATTAACCTTATTCCAAGATCAACAAATTTTTCATATTTACATGTGTTCTATCTTGCATCTGAAAATAGATGTGGTTGCGATATATTGATTGTTTTCCATCTAGAACTACAACCTGTAGGTGCTGAAAATAGATTTGGTTGTGATATATTGATTATTTGCATCACGAAGTAGAACCTGTAGGTGTGTAATGGCTTGTAAATGAATGCATATGTATATAATATCACATGTACATGTAATATGCATTCAGGTATTCTTGCCTTCTCTGACACCCTTTCAGCCTGTAATTGTTTTGCCTTTCAAACTTAACAATTTTGTATGTAGTTAATATCCCTTGCCTGTAATTGTAACGTCCCTTTTTTGTATGTAGTTAATATTCAGTAAAGCCTTGCTGCTGGTAGGTGTTTAGGTCTGGACGGGGCTTCAAACTATGCAAGGAAGTGCATCGCATAATAGATTCCAAAAAAAGGGATCCGTTGACAATGGCTATTTTGACAATCATGACCATTGATTTCTAAATAAATTAAAAAGGGAGATTGCCAAAATACTTTATTCTGCAATTATTGTCAAGATTGCCAAAATAAGCCATTTTAAGGGGGAAGGTCCTTTATTTCTTTATGTTGCTTGTATGTTAATGTAATATGTGCTGTTGTTGGTTTGTATGTTCATCGGTCCTTTATTTCTTTATGCTGCTTGTATGATATAAATGTATTATGTGCTGTTGTTGGCTTGTATTTGCATGTGATGTGCGTGTTTATTTTGTTCGAGTTTTGTATTTTTTTTTTTTTAGTTGGTGGCCATATCTATTAGCGGTGACTTATTTTGTTGGGTGCATTTTTATATTGCTGTATAGTGATTATTAAAGGATTCCTTAATTAATTTCTGTAGATTCAAGTGGTAACATCCCGTGGCATCCAAGAAAAAAATTTCATTCGCTTCATTTTATGGTTACAATTAGAATGACATTCAGATTGAACAGCAAATTTCAGGCCTGTTAAGTTTAATGGGATGTGTGACGGCGTGTTAACTATATTTTACTTATTGAGCCCGTTTACTTTCTAATTTAATTTCTTTCGCTTCATTTTATGATTGAACAGCAAATTTCAGGCCGTTCTCATTTAATTTCTCGGCCTGTTTACTTACTTATTGGGCCGTAAAATTTATACACAGGGCCCGTTTTCTTTCTTATTGGGCTTTATTCTGTTTATATTCGGCCTGTTTATTATCTTATTGGGCCGTGAAGTTTACTTTTATTTGCGCTGTCATCGGTTTGCTCGACCCATTAATGAGCTATTTTGGGCCTAATAATTTCTTAATGGTCCCCGATCATTTATATTTTCTACCTGTTATAATTGTTCGTTTGGTCTCTTCTCGATTTTGTTGGACCATAAAATTTTACAGGCTTTTAATGTCTCATTTGCCATAAACCTATTATTGATCTGTTACTTTTTTATTAGGCCTGTTTTCTATTCCACTGAGCTTTAAACTAAAGGACCCTAATATTAGCTTGTTTTCTTTGAAAAAATCCTGTGATCGCTAAGGACCACAAGTAACTCCATATAAACTACTATAATATGCTTTTGTTTATTATTATAATATAAACTGACATTCTATCTACTCAACCTCATACAGCCTCGCTCCCACAAGTACAAATGGAAGCAAACAAAAAGCCAATGCAATAAACAATAAGAGGAAAACACAAATAAAAAACGCCACAATTAAAAAAAAAATCTCACCCACGCACCAACACAACAAACAACAGATAACATATTCACATTGATAAAAATATAAGCAGCATGAATAATTAAATATTGTTTCATACATTTGCACAGTTTGAAGCCCTCTTCACAGACCTGAATAGCCTACAAGCAGCATAGTTTTTCCAAACATTTAATTACATACAAAAAAGTGATATTACAGTTTTTATGTGCTCAAAATGTACAAGTCCGAATAAATCATCTCTAATCTTAAGAAAAATAGTTTTAAATGCATTTATTCATATTCAAGATGAGAAAGAGTAATTCTCATATCCAAGAAAAATCAAATATAGTTTTATGGTGTTGCTCCATGTGTTTAATTTTTTTATTGGTTTCTGATTGAAAATAAGTGGGCACATATATAGTTCTTACCTCACTCAACAGAAAACATAAACAACATGAACATACCTTTAGTGCCCAGTGTTGTGCAATTCACCTCTCTACTTCTGGTTAAGAAAACTACAGATTTTTCTTGTTGATGCTCAAAAGACATTTCAAGTTAATTATTACCTCATGATGGTAGTAAAAGTAGATACAGAAGTGGGCATAAAGTCGATGCCGTAGACTAGCTTCGTTTTCTTATTTGGTTGGTCCATAAAGAATAACAAAATCAGATAGCTTCAACAAATAGCATCATAAGAAAAATTTTGCATTCAAACTGGTATTAATAGAATAAAAACCATTGTGTAATGTACAACCCCAAAATTCGGATAGCTGATTAACACAAATTATTACTGCTGTACAATCTCCAAAAGACTAGCATACCTCATTTTTAAGATACTCGGCTACAATGACAACATGTTACCATGCCTCTATATTCTGTGACTCAATTGCTCATTTTCTGTGTCATCTGTTGTCAAGTAGCAGAGAAGGATTGTTAGCTGTAACGACAATATTTGGAAGAAAAAAAGGGTTAGAAACCGGTAAGAATAAAGAGTAGCTGGGTCAGTGTTAATGAGATTAACTGAAATAAGAGATGAATTAAATGATACAGAAGATGAGGAAACTTAGGAAGACAAGGCCCACTTGTCAGTAGTTACACTCAACAACTGAAGAAAGGGGCTGACATGGTTATAGTGCTATGCAGGATGACCTCAATGGTGAATTCAACTGAATAGGCAGCACATGAGAAAAAGAACTTGAGGAGAAGCAGAACTGACTCGTTTCCAGTTAGGATCAGTTGCTAATAGTGATTTCTGTTAGTAATCTAATAACTGCACGAGAAACATTCTATTCAGCAGATATATAAGCTGGAGACTCATTCCCTTGTAATCCATCAAGGGATTGAATATCAATTGAATCTTTCATTCATTATATTATTTAAATTCTTTTTTTGTTTTATTTTTCTTCCACATTACTTTTCTTTTATCGAGTTTCTTACAAAATTCTTGCTAAAATCATTGAACAGCACTGAGTAATTGAATCAATTACAAACTGGTGCAAAACATCACCGATATTATTTTGTGGCAGTTGAAAATACCACGAATAGAAATTTTCATGGGTTTGGCAGGTGTTGGAAAAAGCTTACTAAGGAAGAGGTAAGAATGCTGATTTTGCCCTTTTAACCAAAAAAATATACCTCGGTGCTCTACAGATTCTAGTTTTCATGCTTGAATTCAAATTGGAATTTGATACGAGAACCTAAAGATTTTGGGATTTCTGAATTTTTCAATACTGTCCCCATATCATGAATCAACCTATACAGTACCGTAAAGATCAATTTTTACCATCTTCTGTGAGATAGGGGCGGGACTAAAAGATTTTGCAGTAGTAATATTGTAATTAGAGTTGGATTGTTGCAATAGCATTTGTATTCTGGCCAAATACAAATAGACATTATGCTTCGTTTCTGATAAGATTTCCAAACAAATACTTCCAATCCCAAAATCTGGAAGTACCTTCAGCATGACGAAACATTTAAAAAACATTTGGTGGCTACTTTGCGTTAGATATGTGGCCATACAAGGAGAGGCAAAAATGATGATATACAGAATAAACTTGGAGTAACGGTAATTCAAGAGAAGCTAGTCCAACACCATTTACGAAGATATAGTCATATCCAACGAATACCTCTTGAGGCACCGATACGCGGTGGTATTCTAAGTCATCCCGAAAACACAAGAAGAGAACGGTCAACCGAAATTGACATGGGAAGAGGTAATAAAAAGAGACTTGAATGAATAAAGTATACCTTAAGAGCTTGTTTTGGATAGAATTGCCTGGAAGATGGCGATCCACGTACTGGAACCATGATCTAGGAGTTTCTAGCAATAAAGTATAGACTTTAGGTTCTTAGATTTTTTTAATTTTTAGATTCTTGGATTTAGGATTTTTTTTTAGGATGTAGAAGTATATGTCATAGTATAGATTTAGCGTGATTATTATTATTAGCATTACTATTACTATTACTATTATTATTATTATTGATGTGTATAGTATTATTATTAATACTATTAGTATTATTATTAGCATCATCATCATTATTTTCATTATTATCATCATTGGAAATTGAATGATATATAATATGGATTAACATACTACCAACCTTGATTATAAACTTTACTTTGACCTAACCTGCATAAACCAATCATAGTCGTAGCACTTTTATTACAATATATTTTTCTAATTGCACCTCTTTGTTGGTTTTACTAGCACTAGATAAATGCTGGAAAAAAAAGAGGGAGAAACGCGACTACACGAGTATATAAAATCATTTGGCTTCTATTGGCAGTAATTTCATTCCTAAATTCCTCTTAGGCTCGATCCATGATTTGGCCCTGTAGCTCTCCTATCGTAATGATCCTAAAAATTAGGCAGTGGAATTTGAGATTTTTAGAGAGAGCTGAGATATGAAGAAGTGTTTGATTTGGGTGGAGCGGAAATGATAAAAGAAAATCAGTCTGGCATGGTTTTAAGAAATCTATTTTTTTTGCCCACATGGATTGAAAATAATGAAAATGTCTTTGAAAATAAAGTTCAAAACTGACATTGAAAATATATCGTCAGATTCTCAGCCTAGTTAAATTGACATTGAAATAACTATTTCATTGCTCGTGTAAAGACCAATTTCTACCATTCCCTATGAAATAATGGCAGGACTAAAAGATTTTGTAGTACTAATATTGTAACTAGGGTTGTTCCATTAACATTTGTATTCTGGTCAAATATGAAGTCTAAATTATGTTTGTTTTCTGACAAGATTTTCAAACATACTTCCAATCCTAAAATCTGGAAGCACTTTCAAACATACTTCCAATCCTAAAATCTGGATGCCATATTTTAAAATATTTGGTGGCTATTTTGACTTTCACTTACAACTAATTAATAAAATTCATAAAAATGACATTGCAAACCAACAGCTTAGAAAAAGCCCATTGTAACATGACTATTTGACCAAACTTTATTTACCTGACTGAATTCTAATTTGGTTTGTTAGCACCACCATATCAGCATGTCCACTAGCTCACATGCAGAAAAAGAACCAGCTGTTACAAGTCCTCGCTACAATTATAATCCATGGATTTTTTGTCAGGAAAAAAAAAGAGAGGAACTCAAATTTTCAAAAATGTAAATGAAATTTTAAAAAACTCAAAAACAAGGAAGCAAGGAAATCAGCTTTGGAAAGTCTGACCTAACAAATAGATGACCTATTTTAAAAATAGAGTTTACAATTAAATATATCAAAAGAAAAATATAATTTCAGACTCTCAGCCGAGTTCCATTGACATTAAAAAAAACTACTTTATTGCTCATAAATTATGCTATTTTTCAATTACATGTGATGATGGTTGGCCAATTATAGATTAAGCTCATAAACTACTTCATTGCTCATAAATTATGCTATTCTAAAACTCCAATCTGTAACAGCAAAATTGAGATGAAAATATCAAGAACTAGTATGTTACACGATAGCAGACATGTTCTTGTCTTAACATAAAATAGTAAATTTTGAAATATTTATTTGTCTTACTTACATCATCAAGCAAATTGCTTACCACAAGTAGCATCTCACCAGTCACAACCCACTAAAGACATTTCTACCGCACAATAACCCATTCAGATCCACAATGTAACAACTGCCATTACACTTGCATCTTTTGCCATTTTTTTTCCACCACTGCTCATTCTCTCCCCATTCACATTCTCTACTCTAAATTATCAGTCATACACCTGAAAATGGCACCTAGAATAAGCCTTTTATCTATATTTTATATGCAAAAATATAACAATTTTTATATGGGATTGTAACTACAAAAAAAAAAAATCAAGTGAGACAACTAGAGTTGGTTGTGGTAATATTGTCAAAGGTACAGGCTGGTACCATAAGTAACAATGTAAAATCCATCTATTTTCATTCATCTTATCGTAATGACCATCTTTACCATCTAAGAACTCAAAACTCAGTATAACAATTTAATAGACGAGCCTGGTATGAGAAGTAAAAATTATTACAACCCTTCAGCCTAAAATAATAAAATATCAAAGGCTCCCTTTAAATTATGGAAACAGAATATATATAACATAATCCACACTATCCACAATTTCATATGCAAAAACTCTTCCAAAATATATTTAAGGAATATATCAATGACGTCAGACATTTGAGAATAAATAACAGATTAACAGAAAATAAAGGAGAGAAAAGTATCATGAGCTGGGATCATTATTACTGCTAGGTACATTAAAGATTAGTTCCACAATTTGTCAAGGCGATCCCGTCCAGAAAATATGAGAAAACTGCTCACATATACCATTTCTTTGATTATCTTCTTCTTACTCTCCTTTGACCTGTATATGAAAGTTTTGAGTAAATTGAATAAGGGATTATAAAATGAAGAAAAAGGAACAAAATATAATACACCTGACAGTTGTTCCTTAGCAGAAAAGATGGAACCGTGCTACCTCACATAAAATCCAAGGTAGTTTGACGAAGCTTACAACAAAATGAGGGAGAAAATTAATTATTGCAGCTAAAATCAAAGGAGAGTTATAGGACACAAAGAACAAATGAGGAAGTAGGGAGAAGTGTAAATGTCACCTGTTCTAGGTAGAAGAGGACGGGTGGAGAGGTCGATCGATTGATCAACAGAGAAATGATGCTAATTAAGATTATCTATCGACTAGCTTGAGAGCTGTTGTCGTTTGACCTCATTTCTCATTTCTGTGAACTCTCAAAGTAAAACGATGAGCGGGAAAGTAGATCTACGAAGTGCAGCGTCTAGGGTTAGGTTAGAGCTAGCTCTTCTCAAGTCGAAGTCGAACGGAGGAGCGTGTTTTGTCCTCATCTCTGTCAAGGCTCGAAGTT
The DNA here is from genome assembly GCA_037127355.1 of Schoenoplectus tabernaemontani. NCBI lineage: Eukaryota > Viridiplantae > Streptophyta > Magnoliopsida > Poales > Cyperaceae > Schoenoplectus > Schoenoplectus tabernaemontani. The sequence goes on from CM073750.1 coordinate 26,555,007, forward strand.
AAACAACGAGGGGGCCGGGAGTAGATCTGAGAGGTGCAGCGTCTAGTGTTAGGGTTAGGTTAGCGCTAGCTTTTCTCGATTCGAAGTCGAAGAGAGGAGCGTGGAAGGCGGCTACAGCCTACACAGGAGCTCGGTTCTAATTTCTGACTGGAGGTGAGTTTGTGGATTTAGGGTTTGTGAAATGGGGAACGAGGAGCGTTGGCTGCCTGTGGCGGCGGTAAAAACTCTCCAGACAGGGGCAGTTTAATAATTTTTAAATGTCCAAATTACCCTTTGCAAAGTTTCTGTCGGAAAACTCCAAATTAACTACAATACTACATAAACATCCTCCTCTTGGAGTGTAATTTCTGGCTCACTCAACAGAGAAAACGACCAAGTATTTTCTGATGGGACCCTTTATTTTGGTAATTTCATTTAATAGCCTTCGCTCTTCTGTCTTGCAATTTTCTACCGCTCTACTTTCTGCTGGGACCCATTTTTAGGTAATTTTTTTCATATTTTCTGCTGGGACCCTTTTTTTGTTACTTTTGACTTTTTCTGTCACACCGTTAATATTGTCATATTACATTTTTTTTTCTTGGTTATCAAATCTCTTATACAATAAACAATATAATTACATTAAGTATGCTTGACTTATTTTTGTGATAGATTATTTGATGGAAATACGGAAATTTTATGGTAGACTGTATTATGAAACGTTTTTCTTTTAATATTTTCAATTGTTAACATTAAGTATACTACTTGAAATCTTTGTATATAAAATAACTACGTAAGAAACTCAGAAAATAAAAAAATTTATATCCATAATATTTTAATATAACAAAATATATTCAGTAAGATAAATCAAAATTTAAATATAATTTAACATTTTTTTGAGTTAAAGCTGATAGATGATCTCAAGCTTATCCTAATACTTTACTTTTGTATATGTGGATTGAATATTCAATTCAATGAAGATGTGTTTTCAAAAAGGAGGTGGGGAGCAAAGCATTTTCAATCAAAATTTAGATTTAAAGTCTTTGAGAGTCGTTGATTTTGCACTGAGATTCGTACTTTTAATAAAATATAAATTTAAAATTTATATTTTCAATAATTATTATGAATCTCGATGCAAAATTAACAGTTCTTAAAAATTTTAAACCCAACTTTTAGTTCAAAGACTTTGAACCAGCCCACCTCCTTTCAAAAAATACTACATCACTTCGGCGATACGCTAGAATTTGTTCGTGAAACCAAAATTCGTTATTTAAATATAATTTCTTTCAACCCATACCGGTAATGAGTAATGACAAGCACGCTATATGCAATTTGCACGATGCTATCCTTTTTATGGATCAGAATCTGCTGCCATAGCTGCACAATGGCAGGATCCTGCCATAGTTTTTGAATGGCCCGATTTAATTTATACGGCTCAGATTCAGTTAATAGAGAGAGTGTTTTTATTTTTTATTTAGTGGGTCCCACTGTCATAGACCCGATGGTAGAGGCCTGCCATCACAAACAATGGCAGCGGATAAAAATCCCCTTTTTATGACTGAGAAAATAGTACAATCAAGTATCATTGTGGACATTATATAGATATGTCTACGACTATTCAACGATGTGTTGTTAACAAAGACAAGAAAAGCGAGAAGTTCATAATCAAAATTAACAGCTAATGTCACACAAAAATATTAAAAATTAAATAGAGGATAGTGTTTTCATTTGCACGTAGAAATAATTTATTATGAAATAAATAGAATATAATTGATCCCATAGCCCCTCTCCCAACTACTTTGGAGTAAGATTCAGATTCGACAAGCTCAATCTGGCTCCAAAAAAGAGTAATTTCAGATGTCAGCCGATGTTTAATTACTCCTTTTGTTTCATTGAAAAAATAAAAATTATTTTTTTTAGTGCAGAGAAAAATGAAATTCTCTTGATTGAGATACTCTTTTTTTTTATCCGAGTACGTTATACCAATCATTTCTGATTCCCCTGTAGAAATCAGAGATCAATTCTAACTTCTGATATAGGTCACTCTCTCAAATTCTGCACACCTTATTAGCGGAGTTGCTGTAAACAAAATTGGCCTAAAAAATCACCTTGATTTTTTTAAAAAAAATGTTGAATAACAAAATGCTATACAAAATAAGTTAAATAATTAAGTTGTTATTGTGAATAATAACTCATTTAACTTGAATAATAAGGTGACATCGATTACAGAATGAATTATGATATATGTATATTAACTTTCAAAAGTATTTTTGTTATTCTCTTGGCAAAATGAAATACAAGAGAAGAAGGAAAGTAAGAATAAGAATAAGTGAGCATTAACCCTTTTTCTTTTGGGAGCAAAAATGTTGAAGAGGTTAAATGAAGGATGACTACTTAATATTATTTTTTTTCAAATTTACAGGGGTATAACGTAAGTCTTTATGTATAGTTTCTCTTAGGTAAGTATCCATTTTAATAAATATATATTATATATATGTATATATTAAATATAGGAAAGTGTATCGGACAACTTATCTGTGTGGCTCGCTGAGGCATTCAGGCAATAAGGCCCATTAAAAAAACACAAGGGGCCTTTCTCTTCTCTGGACTCGTCTCTTGTAGGCAATTAAGACTGGTAAGTAATCTGAAAATCCATAATACATGGATCTATTTTAATTCCATGCTCTGGAAGACTTCTGTATTGCTTGTGTTAATGACAATCACCTGCCATTAATTCGAATAATAGACTTGGTTAATTAGTTCAATCCCCCTGACAAGAAGAACTGGCCTAGTAGCCTTCAAATAATATAATTCTCTATTGTTTGGTGACGATTGGATGTGCAGTTGAAGGCCAATATATAATTCTCTATTGTTTTCTTTATAATCTGACTATTCATCTCTTCTAGTAATGTTAATTAAGGTTTATTCTGTAAGATCAAGAACGGGCTACAAAGATTTTTTTTTTCTTTCCTAATTTAATATTGTAGACCATTTATTTACGCAATTTTATTTTGAAGCGTTTGCGTCTTGCAATTTTTTTATATTTATTTTACTAATTGTGAGCTGTTAAGTACTGTTTAGTTATTTTTCTTTTCAAAAATGATTTTCTTCTTCTTGGCGTACAACAATTTACATCTTTATTTTGTTTTCATCTCTCGTGAACTTTTTTTTGTTAGTTCGACTATAATCTCCTACACCGTATAATGCCATATTATATCATTTTTCTGGTGAAATAAACTCGGATCTTTTCTTTACAAAATTCAAAAGAGCAATATTCTTTACAAAATTCAGAAAATATCCTTCCAAAGAGCAATATTTTTTTTACCAAGTATTAAAATCTGTTTTCCAATGTTACGTTATATTTTGTGAAAAACTTAATCCGAAGGAGTTCTTGTAATTAATTGTAGGTTAGATAAAAGGAGGCGATATATGACAAATAATGTTAATCACTGTTGGATTATTTATAAATATTTACTATTTACTATTTAGTAGCAGACTAACGCTTTTGGCTAATGGCATGTGGATCGTAATTCTATACTTTTGGCTGATAATTGTAATTCTTTGGAGCTATTTTCAGGGACAAAAATCAAGGTTATCTATCAGGTACTGATAGATATAACCTAGTTGGATAAAGCAAACGGGCCACCTCTTTGACTGAGTGAGCACATGTCATCATGATTTTTTGGCAAATTTTAAATTTATATTCATGAAGTATTATTGTCGTGGCGATGACATCCTCTATAAGATTATAACGCACATAATTCTAGATAATAATCCCATGACCATCTCTTATCAACCAGTCCATTTTTTAGTGCAACTTTCGTAAATATTATCTCCTGATAGTGGACACCTACCTGAGATATTTTCCAGTAGCTGCCAAAAATTGTTGTTCAAGTCTTGGCAGACGAAGATGATTCCCATACTGCAAATGCCAATATGTATTTCCAATTTACATAAAACTTTCAAATTCTAGTATATATAGTCATTTTTCTAGTTTATTGACGACTTTGTGAATATTGTAATTAACCGACTTTATCAGAACAGTGTTGTAACAACACAGTCGAGCTGATTAATCGGCCGATTAAAAAAATAGTACATAAACTGTTACGTATAGTAATCGATCGATTATTTTTTCAGAGAACATATATTATTGTATATTTAAATTATATATTTCAGTATTCTTTTTAATAACTAAAAACTTTATATAAACTAGACTTTAATAATTTCAATATATTATTATTTTTTTACTCAAATGAACATTCAAAAAATTATAATATTTTTTAAAATAAAATTAAAACACAAAATATAATAAACTATGTAAATAAATTATTTTTTGAACAAATAATAAATGTATAATATTATGAACATGAAGTATAAAAATTCAATTAATCAGTCACATAATGACTAATTGTTCGATGGTGACACATCCGTCCGTTAAATATATTATATTATTTACAACACTAATCATAACGTCGTAAAAAATCAGAACACAACTTTAGATTGATTTACTGAAATTGAAATATAATGTAAATTTATTTGTTGATGTTACATCACATATTTTTTAATATTAATAGCATACCAAATTGCTTAATTTTCTACTATAGATATTTAATGTGTCGTGCAATGATGTATAAAAGCAACAGACCAAAAACACCTGGTAAAACAAAAAAACAGCCAACAAGTGATAGTAAATCTAAAGCAAAGCCCTCTGTAGGTGTGAAGTATAAAACCTCAGTTATTTACAAAAAAAAGTAGTCATGTACAATGCTAACAATGGAAAAGCAGTAACTACTAAACACAATAAAACACTAACAAGAGCTATACTCAACAAGCTCTGTTTCTTCTCTCTAAGGATAACCCCGCTTCCACCCGGTGGCATAGGCGTTATCCTGACGGTTATTCCTGAAAGCGCAACACCCCATCGAATACACGATCACGATGAAAATCAGGAAAATGATGTTGAGCACAGCGACCTTCTTCCAGTCGGACTTGAGGTTGGCGACCACACCGGCCTTGCACGACTGGCAGTCGTAGCACAGAGTCGTGTTGGTGTTGCTCCATGTTGTACAGTCGGGGTTGGTTGATGTGGTGGTGGTCTTGGCCCAGTTGGTCGGGCTCACATATGTGAAATTGCATTCCGACGGCGGCTTGCAGCATCCCGACTGAATTTCAAAAATTGAAATGGGTTATTGTTTAAAATAAGTAGAAATTGCTCCTTGAAAAACTATTACTAGTACTACTATTTTATCAATTGGGTTTTTTTGAAGTTCTCTTAAATTGAAATATGTTAATAGCCCACTTGCCTCTTTTTTTTTTTTTTGTTTCCTTTGTACCATATTAGATTAATGCATGAGTAGGATGCTAAATTTATTAGGCACAAGAGTTTACAACTCCCCAGGAATGGAATAGTGAAGAATTGGAATTGCGGCCAAGTTTTGAAGGTGGAAAAATTAAATATGACCAGGACTAATTAAGTAAGATCACTATATTAGATAGAGGTAAGGTGAAGTAAATTAACAAAAATTAATGGCAGCATCTAGACATTTACATATATTGATGACTTGATGTGCATATGCGCAGAATGTAGTAAAAAACCTTGGAAAAATATACTTTTATCATGTTCAATTTTTTTTTGGAAGGGGCAATAATTATTTAATTCTTCCGTATTGCAATTGAACTCTTTCCCACCGCAAGGACTATGATAATTAAATCAGAAATTCTTAAAATTCTCATATTTCAATCCAAGAAAATCCACAAGAAACTCCTCACACACTAACAATTAAGTAGAAAGAGTTCGTCTTAATTACCTGAACTGGAGAAAGATTTTCTTGGTAGAATTGTTGATAGGCCTCAGTCTTCTCCTCCAAACTCTGGCAAACCTTGGAATCGACCAAACAGCTCCTAATTTTGGCCCAATTCTTGCTATTATTGACTCTCTTCTGCAACCAATTCGAGTAATCCCCTAATCGGTACTCCTTGTACCCCCTTCCCGACGCTGCCTCTCCCGCCCCCTTGTTCGTCACCACAAATGCGAAGATGGTGAAGCAAAACAGGAGCAGGATCAATATAAACATCACGAAGAGATAGATCCATAGGAGCCAGGTCACGCGACAGCACGCCCCGATGAGACCCGCGAGAGAGACGAGCAAGAGGAAGACGCCAATGGCGATTATCGGGTCCTGGAGGAACTTCTCGCACTCCGTGGCCTGAGTCGAGTGCGTCTTCAACCAGATCCCTCCAGCGAGGATCGGAATGGAGAGGAGGAAGGTGATGAAGTTGAGAATCCCTACCAGGTTGTTGCTAATGCGAAACGCCATTAGAGATGGTGTAGCAAAGAAGTAAGAGCACAAGAGCGGTTTTGATTTGAAGAGAAAGGTGAAGAAGGAAGAGGCGTGAGCGTAATGAAATGATTAGGAGAGAGTTTGAGGAGGTTTTTATAGGACTTGGGTAGAAAGGCCTTGAGCGTGTATTGTCTTCGTTTATTGATTGCGTGTATCGTCTTCGTTTATTGATTTATTTTAGTGGGTTGGTAATTTGGTACATGTGGATTAGAAAATTGAGAAAGTTCTGAGACTTTTCTTCATGTCATTTTATATCTTTCTTCAGTATGAAGATTTTTTATTTTTTTTTGTTAATCTTTCCTATTTTTTGGCTGCTTCCTTTTCATTTCCTTTCTTTATTTTTGTGTTTGAAAGGGAAGCGTTTATTGTCTCAATGAATCAATTCTCACGCGCTTAGACCCGGGTACTACTGCGCCTTCTCAGCAGTCGTCTCTCACTCGGAGTCTATTTAAGGATTTCGGATCCAATGTGGCCGACAATCATTACTACAACTGTGTAACGAGTTATTGACATAAAAAATAATCAACAAAAAAAAAATCTAGGCGTCAAGTTTCTCCGGGACAGAAAGTATCTGCGTGTCAATTGATCGTCATTGACTCACTCAAGCACATAAAGAGAGCAATTTTATTAGCGTGGAGAATATTTTATCGCGTTATTTTTAGATGGATCGTATGATCATTTATTCATTTTCTTGAAATTTAGGTAAGGCAGCATTGATTGATTGCCGCGTGTGGTGACTCACTGGTGAGTTCTGACTTCTGACCGAACAAATGCTAGCATATCTCATAGGCATGCTGCACATTAGCATATTGCCAAAATGACATGTCATCAACCATTCAATCCCCATGTGGTGGTTGTGGCATTCTCAGGAAAGATTGAGAGTACTTGAACAATCTGCACAAATTTCTTCCATGAAAAAAGAAAACGTGGCTGCTATGCAACCAACAGTAACAAGTCAACAACGAAAGATGAAAACACGATGGCATCAATATCGACCAGTTTGGTCGGTGATGGATTTGCATGTGCATATATTCGCGAACTATTTGGGCTCTCATTATAATTTTCCGGATTTTTTTTCACGCCCACCAAATAACACGAATAAAACATATTACATAAATTTCAAAATAATACTGTTTATTTTTATCCGGTTTTAAATTTTTTAATATTTTAATACATCTTTTCTTTATATTATAGGAAACAAACTTTTAAATTAAACATAATCCCATTGGATTTTCAGAAAAAGGAATTCGAATCAGTTGTCATAGTTACATATAAGCTTCATCATAATTCACAATTATGATAACTAAAATTATTATACAGATTCATCTCAAAATATAGTCCTCAAATAAATAATTAAAATTTTAAATATATTTAATAAAGATCCACTTCAAGAAATTTCAAATATAACTATTTAAATGCTAAAGATATATTATTATTATTATAATAATTATTATTATTAGAAGGAGGGATCAAATGACCATAGTTAGTGCTAAAAAATTAAATATAATATAATCATTGTTTAAATTTTTAAATAACAAAATTATGAATGAATATTTCATATATATCATGTTGTATGTGTACATAAAAGTTTATATCATTTTAACATTATTTATATATGTGTCAAGCGTTAATAAATTAATGTATCAAATTTTACGATTTAATGCTTGATGGATATTGAACTGAAGTAAATTTTTTTATAATTTATCATATATATATATAATTGAGATGATATAGAATATATTCAATAATTTACATTTATAAATTTATATATGAATAAATAAATAGGCATGACAGACATCAACGATCATTGTCATTGGATCCCTCCTCTATTATTATTGTTGTTGTTGTTGTTGTTAATAATAATAATAATAATAATAATATTATTATTATTATTATATAATTGAACACATTATAATCTATAAAGGATTATCCAAAAAAGTTAAACATTTTAAGAGCTTAATTTCATCTTTAAGTATATTATGCATATTAAATTAAATGATAAGAGGAAAGGCTATATATGAATCATGAGATTAACGTAGATGAAATAATTAAAATGATATTAGTTATGAAGAAATATGATGATGTGGCATGTAGCACACTTAAAAAAAATAACCTTCATATATTAAGAATTATTCCGATATTTGCTTAATTAGTATCTGTTATCAATAATACGTCGTGCATGTATAAAAGTTCTCATTTCATCTAAGAAGGATAAAATCGAAAAAGAAAATATTTTTTTGAATTTTCATTAAATTAGGCAGAAATTTATTCTAAACTTCGCTCCAATATTTTAGTAAAAAGTATTGGGAGATAAGTTCTACCTAAGAAAAAGTTTCTATCATTGAACCTTATTGTTTAAGATCATGTCTCTTTCCCTGTCGACTCAGATATTTTTAGGAAGTATTCAGGGACAAATTCTGTTCTTTGACAAAAGATCAAAAAAAAAAAAAAATAAGATGCAAATAAACAAATCTAACGAATAGATTATTGTGAAAAGTTTGGGATTATTTTAGTGCATGTGAAAACAATGCATCAAAATCTAAATATTCTAAAAATCTGAATTTAAATATCCAAAATCTAATATTTCCAAAATAAAACCATGTTCTACAGTATTATTTTCATAAAATTTTTGGAGTATATTCAGTTTCCAATTATGTAAAGATGAAATAATTTATTCGTCAGGTTAATAGCTCGCATCTATCCAATGTGAAAGTCTCTAATATTTGATTTATTATTAATTTGACTAATTTTTTGATGAATTGAACTACCGATTTGGACAAAGATAGTTCTTTAAGAAAAAACATCATCCTTAGATAAATATATACTATAATAATAAATTAATACTCGTCAATTAATACAGCATGATAGTGACATACAGTACGGGTAACTTGACCCGGTCTGCTCATGTTAAAATATCTATCAAGGTTTGATTAATTATAATTTATGAGACGCTACAAATCCATAATAATAATGATCCTTGAACGATCATATGTGAGGGGTCGGATGGAGGTAACTGACCAAGTGCTTGTTCTTTTTGCGTTGTTTTCATTTTGAATGCGACTCCGACTGCTCTTTACGGATGGCAATGAACCGGGTAGACAGATAAAATATTAATTTTGTAGTTCGGTCCATCTATCAAAATTATATATTCATCCTGCTTTGATTCATATCTTCGAGTCTGAAAATTTCGGCTCGTCCTGCCTACGGGCCAATTTTTTTTGGCCTGACCCGATCCGTCCTGCAGTGTGAGTTTTTTAAATCGGCTGAGAAAAATATTTTTTTGAGTATTTTAGATTATGAATTTGAGAAAACTTAAAATATAAAAGTTGTAGATTTTATTGTTATGAATTTATAAAATTTTACTTCATCTTAATATGATTTTTCAGTACAAATTTTATGATTAAAAAGATATCTAGATGTCTAAAATTTTTCAGTAGTTAACGTTCATAATATGCATTTTTTAGATTAATATATTATACTTTTAAAGAGCTCAAAATGTAAAAAATGATAGATATAGTTGTCATGATTTTAGAGAAATTGATTTTGTATTGATTGAATTTTCGAGTTAAAAGATATTACTAAAAAGGTACCAAGATGTTTATTGAATTACATTGTTCACATTTATAAGTTTCAAAAATATTAGTGCTTTTATTCATTTAATAATATAATAACTAAATATTTAACATAATTTAAATGATATTAGTATTATATTAACATCCTAAATAATTTTTAGAATATATTGATATATAATATGTATAAATATATATAATATAAGTATAAATATAAATTATATATATATATATAATAATTATTCCGGACCAGACATATGGGGCTAACCTCAAATCCGTACCCGTCTCGGTCCGTAGGATGGTCCTGCCCGGTCCTATCCGTTCATTGACCAGCCGGACGGGTTGACGACAGGACGGAATGGATTCAGATGGGTCCACCGAGCTATGGGCTAAATTTTCATCCCTACTGCTCCCACATTCATAGTGTGTGCCGCAATTAATATCATGGTGCTTGCATGCTTGGAGAGTGCTTGATTCTATTTTCAGATTGTTATTATTAGAGCTATAATTTCAGTTTCGTCCGAAAATATAGTTCTCAAATAATTAGTAATATAAAATTTTAAATATATTTAATAAAATTTATATTAAAAGAAATTTAGACACAATATTTTTAAATGTTAAAAATTAATAATAATTATAATAGTAAATAATATAACTAATATATAATAATTTATAAAAGATCATGTAAAAAATTAGATCATTTTAAGAGTTTAAGTTTCACCTTAAATATAATACATTTTATTTTAAATAAAAAAATAGAAGCTAATTTAAGATAAAAGATTTAAATAAAATTTTGGTGAAAAAAATAATGATATGATATATTTAAAAGTTTGAAATCTTAATTTTTTTATATATTATAAATTACAGCAACTTTATAAAATTAAGAACAAAAAAGAGAGGAGGAGGATGCGTCAGATCAAATATCATATCGTATATGAGGTGGCGCAACTTGAATCCGTGAGCTGGATTAATTAAGTGATCCAGCCGCCTTCTTCAAATATGGTGAAATCAAAGACAAATTGAGGCGAATTTTGGAGAAAGCCTCTCCACAGTTCTAGTTTCTTTATCAATTTTCCAAAAGTAAAATTGTAACTCAGACCTAGAATTTAGAAGTTACTATTACTTTGCTTGTTTTCATTAAAATTCAAAGTAGTGATTAAATAATTGTATTCAATATTAAATAAATGATTTGGCCCATTATTCAGTTTGGAACCCCAGCCCTTCAATGATGAATTTGATGGAAATGGGACCAGCTGAGCTGTTCCATTTTATTCAATTTGGTTGTCGCATCAATTGTCAACTGAAACGGGTCAGCTGTGACCCATTAGGCTATTTCATTCATTTTGGGCTCATGCATGCAATTAAGAAAATTTTAAATAGTGGATTTTACCATGTGAGATTGAGCGTGACATTGTGACAACACAACTGAATTAATTAATATTCTGATATGATCATCACTGCGCGCTTTATAGAGTTGTCAGATCAACATGGAAACAGGAACAACAGTATAAATTTTCTTGACATGAGTCATGAGTGGAGGTTTCTTCTTAGTCATTTATATTTAGGATTAGTTACAAACTGTTTCCATGAAACAATACAATGTTCTATTTCTCCATTCAAAATTAGAAGCACACTGCTGCTGCCTGCTGGGTGATGTGTTCTTTGCCAGCATAATTTCAGCACAAGAACAGACGCACCATCTCCTTTTCCAGAATCACTTGTTCCTTTTGTCTCAAGAATGAGAAATGTTCCATCAATTTACTACAATTGGAAATGAACAATACCCTGAAATATATGTTACCGACGTCCAAGAATGTATTTATAATGACTAAAAAAATAAGATATATTTTTTCGAGGAACAAGAAAACACAAGATTAATTTACCAGGCTTGGACGGTCAAAAGACTTCAGGCTTTACCCAATTAACATCTGACAAATGCAAGTCACTCATTTAAATTGTCTCGAGTTGATAAATATTTGAAGTTAAATCAAAATGTAACTTCGGATTCATTTTTTTTAACTATATAATGAATAAATAAGTCATTTCAATCTAACATGTTTATGTACAAAATTATATTGAAAATATACTGAGTATTCATCATCCCATTATATTGGACAAAATGCCAATAACAATTTACTGTCCAGAATCTTCACAGGAAAAGTCAGAAGAGTTCCTCATATATTTGAGTGAAAATTACTAATTTATCAATCCCTCACAATGAAGCAGAAAATAACAACAACAATAAAAGTAGGGGTCAGAAAATGACAATCAGTGAGTACCAACTGGGAGGAACAGCATACAATACAAAAGCAGATTTGATTATCCCATCCCAAACAAAATCCTACATACTCTCTTATGACAACCAAAGAACCCCCTTGCAACAACCTTGAATAGTGAGAACTAAAAATCCAACGCACTGACATGATTTAACTAAATATGAGTCTGGAATTTAATGACTCCAAATTCCAACTCTATCCAGACTAAACCAAACTCTTATCTGGGAAAAAAAAAGCCTCAATATAAGTGCTAAATCTCATTCCAGTAGCATAACTCAGAAAATCCTATTGTGTATAACTAAATTTAGAGTTGGACCTTCAAACAATTACATGAAGAAAGTAAACAGTTTTCTCAATTTTATCTTGTCCACACAACACATCTATAAGAGTGCTATTACCGACATCATCAGGCTCTTGCCCTTTCAAAAGCATGTGCCGCTGTCTACATCTCATTTTCCGGTAAAAGCCCATACATATGAGTTTTATAGGTGACGGCAGGCTCATACCCTTTAGAAATCATGTCTTCTAAAAAATCTTTGCCGTCTCAACATCACCTTTCTTGCATAGACCATCAATAAGAGTGTTATAAGTGATGACATCAGGCCCATGCCCTGTAGAAATCATGTCAGATAGAAGATCCATTGCCTTCTCCTTTCACCCTTCTTGCATAGTCCGTGTATTAGAGTGTTATAGATGATGACATCAGGCTCAATCCCTTTAGTAATCATGTCAGATAGAAAATCTATTGCCCTCTCAGTTTGACCCTTCTTGCACAGTCCATCTAAAATAGTGCTATAGGTCACTACATTTGGTTCATGTCCTTTAGAAATAATGTCACGTAAAAGATCTATTGCCTTCTCAGTTTCACCCTTCTTGCACAGTCCATTTATAAGAGCATTATAGGTCACGATATTGAACACATGACCTTTAGAAATCATGTCAATAAGAAAATTCATTGCCTTCTCAACTTCACCGCTCTTGCACAGTCCATTTAAAAAAGTGGTATAGGTGATGACATTAGGGTCAAGCCCTTTAGAAATCATGTCATGTAGAAAATCATGTCATGTAGAAAATCCTACATCAGGCACATGCCCTTTAGAAATCATGTCTTCTAGAAAATCCACAGCCTTCTCAATTACACCATTCTTGCACAGCCCATTGATAAGAGTGCTATAGGTCACTACATCAGGCACATACCCATTAGAAATCATGTCATGTAGAAAATCCAGTGCTTTCTCAATTTCACCCATTCTTGCACAACCCATTGATAAGAGTGTTATAGGTCACTACATTAGGTTTATGCCCTTTAGAAATCATGTCTTCTAGAAAATCCACAGCCTTCTCAATTCCACCATTCTTGCACAGCCCATCGATAAGAGTGCTATAGGTCACTACATCAGGCACATGCCCATTAGAAATCATGTCTTCTAGAAAGTCCACTGCCTTCTCAATTCCGCCATTCTTGCACAACCAATGGATAAGAATGTTATAGGTCACTACATTAGGTTTATGCCCTTTAGAAATCATGTCTTCTAGAAAATCCACAGCCTTCTCAATTCCACCATTCTTGCACAGCCCATCGATAAGAGTGCTATAGGTCACTACATCAGGCACATGCCCGTTAGAAATCATGTCTTCTAGAAAGTCCACTGCCTTCTCAATTCCGCCATTCTTGCACAACCAATGGATAAGAATGTTATAGGTCACTACATTAGGTTTATGCCCTTTAGAAATCATGTCAGTTAGAACATCTACTGCCCTCTCATTTTGACCCTTCTTGCACAGCCCATCTAACATAATGCTGTAGGTCACTACATTTGGTTCATGCTCTTTAGAAAGCATGTCACGTAAAATATCCATTGCCTTCTCAATTTTACCATTCTTGCAAAGCCCATCTAAAAGCGTGTTATAAGTCACTACATTAGGTTTATGCCCTTTAGAAATCATGTAAGGTAAAAATTCTAAAGCCTTCTCAATTTCATCATTTTTGCACAATGCATTAATAAGAATGGTATAGGTCACGGTATCAGGATCATGCCCTCTAGAAATCATGTGATCTAAAAGACCCAATGCCTTCTCAGTTACACCCATCTTACACAACCCATATATGAGAGTGTTATAGGTTACAACATTAGGCTCACATCCTTTAGATATCATGGCATGTAGCAACTCCTTGGCCTCGTTAATTGCACACTTCTTGCAAAAACCATTGATCAGTGAGTTGTATGTCACAATATTTGGTATAACCTTGACAGAATGCATCTGTTTATACAAATTAAGTGCCTTACCAAGTTCACCTTCCTTACAGAGGCCATCAATAACCATGCTGTATGTGAAAACATCAGGTTTATATACACCACCATGTTTAACCATTTTAAAGAGTAATCGAAGGGCTAATCCAGTCTTACCGTTGGAGCAAAGCCCCTTGACAAGAATGCTATACAAGAACACATTGGGTTCACATCCCAGTTTTGGCATTTTGTCAAGCAGAATGGTTGCAACCTCAGCAGTCCTATTCTCCGAACAGAGTCCCTGGAGTATGGGACTGAAGATTTTATTACTAGGTTTTTGACCCTTTTTAATAAACTGTCCCAGAATGACATTCCCCTTCTGATGCGTCCTGCAAATCTTTTCAGAAAGGTCCCTCAAATTTGTGTTGCTGGGGAAACCAGCTGTGGTTGGTGGTCGATTTGGTTTATTGGTGATTCTGCAGGGTTGAGATTCGATTGGGGGAAGACATAGCAGAAAGGGTGGAGACCTTGATGAGAAGCCAATGGAGACCTGGATTGGGATGGGATTGGAGATTGGGATTGGGAGGCTGAAGATGAAAGTGAAGCGACGAGGGGAAGAGGCAAAGCACATTCCATCCTATTCTTATGTTATTCTTATTTGGTTTGGTTCTGGTCTCTTTCTAAGAGTTCATCTGGCAAAGAAACAAACTGTGGAGTTTTGCTTACAAGAGATAAATCTCTGACTATTTTCTGTTACTGCATTAAAAATAGCGCATAATTAACACAGATTTGTATTGGATTATACAAGTTGGATACTAAATATTGTCCGGCCTTGGCATCTTCCAGAGAATATGAATCATAAAGGTATTTAAAAAGCACCACCACACAACCAATTAATTAAATGCAATGTAAAATCTCACATATCTATCAGAGTACATCCTATCCAAATTTTGACAAGAGAAGAGGAGGAAAAAAACGTACGCGAGCATTTTTGTGTTTGGATTTTGCAATTGAAGGTAATTTTATATAAATATAATTTAATTGTCTAGATTAATTATAATTTAATTTAATTGTGTAGATTAATTATAATTTAATTTAATTGTCTAGATTAATTATGTATATTATAATTTAATTTAATTGTGTAGATTAATTATAATTTAATTTAATTGTGTAGATTAATTATGTAGATTAATTATAATTTAATTTAATTATGTAGATTAATTATAATTTAATTATGTATATTATAATTTAATTTAATTGTGTAGATTAATTATAATTTAATTTAATTGTGTAGATTAATTATAATTTAATTTAATTGTGTAGATTAATTATAATTTAATTTAATTGTGTAGATTAATTATAATTTAATTTAATTGTGTAGATTAATTATGTAGATTAATTATAATTTAATTTAATTGTGTAGATTAATTATAATTTAATTTAATTGTGTAGATTAATTATAATTTAATTTAATTATGTAGATTAATTATAATTTAATTTAATTGTGTAGATTAATTATAATTTAATTTAATTGTGTACATTAATTATGTAGATTAATTATAATTTAAATGTGAAATTATGTAGATTAATTATAATTTAATTATGTAGATTAATTATAATTTAATTATGTAGATTAATTGTACGTTTAATTGAAGATTAATTGTACGTTTAAATGTGAAGATTAATTCTAGATTTATATATTATTTAATTATAGATTAATTAGGCTTTTAATTGTAGAATTTATTGATTATTTAATTATATGATAGATAGATTAAAAATGAAGTACAATAATTATAAATTAATTATGAAATGAATTTTTTTACTAGATAATGGCAAAGCGAGCAACGAAATGACAATATCATAATTTATCTCCCGAAGACAAACATCGGACACATTATAGTCGGTAGAGGTACATTATATTCTTAAAAATAATAATAAAATACATATATATGAGAAGCTAATTATGAAATGAAAATTACGAGAGAGAGAACAATATCATTCGTTTCCGCACTCACCGTCCGACGATACCATACATCTCGCACATTCGAGTAGGTTGCGAGTTATGGGATTTCTTCATCTCGCCGTTCGTGAGATTTATGTCCAAGAAGCGGAAGCCCGTAACTTAAAGATTGATACGGGTTTATTGAGCGCGTTGATAGAGTTTTGGAGGCCAGAAACTCATACATTTCACTTCACTTTTGGCGAGATGACCGTGACTCTAGAGGTAAATAATAAAATATTATTAATTTAATTACAAAATTAAAAAGATGGTATAGTAATATAATTTTTTTTAGGACGTCGCATGTCGTGGGGTTTATCCACCATTGGTGAGCGGTGATTGGATATACCGATGGAGATTTTTCGGGATACATCCGTCGGTTATTTGGGCGGGATGATATATCGCATTCTCGCAAAGATGGGAGGTAATTTATTAAACTCGTACAAAAATTTAAATTTTTTTCGTTCACAACCGTGATTAAGCTAAATGTAAAATTTTGCGGACGTTCTATTTCCCTACGAGAGTTACGGTCCCACTTTGATCACGCTCCGAGGCGTACGATCATCGTGGTCTTAATCAATATGCGATCGGTTTTTGCTTTGGAGTTGGCGGGGTCTATCATGTTCCCCGACAACAACGGTGGAGACTCAGACTGCGCGCGTTTCTTCTGCCGATTTTGACGGTAAGTATTTTAAGGAATTTAAAATAATTTATGTTTCATAATTAAATAATTTTATTACTAATATTTAATTTACGGGAAGATTTACAATTCGGTAGAAGAAGAAATTGGGGGCGCTGCAGACTTGGTTATTTGTATCGGCGTCTTGATGTGGCATGCCAAGGACCGACGAGGAGTATTGGTGGTCCGTGGCTTTTGTTGTTGTTGTGGAGAGTTTAGGACGCGTTTGCCCCACTCGTCCATTACCCTCGCGTCGATGCATTCATTTTCACCGACCGGGGTACACCGACCGTGATAGTTGTGCGCCTTTTGGCGGTAATAATTTAATTTAAAAATAATCAATCAATCGATGAAAATATATGTGTAATCACTAATTATAATTTGAACCGATAATAGGAAATGGACGCTTGATAAGAACAGAGATATCTCAATCCGTCACACGTCGGTGTGAAGTACGTGAGGATCACCGATTATCTTTTCGGACACGCATGTCAATTGGAGGCCGTACGAGTCGGTTCGTCACTTATTGCCGACATGCGTAGACGATTCTATGGACTCGTATACTTGTCGGCTTCCACTTATTTACTTTCCGATAGTAGAGTGGTACTATCCGGATCGGGTGAGGCGACAGTTCGGCTTACTTCAGTCAGTACCGCCTCCACTTCCCGAGGTATTCTACCATTTATAATTTTTATATGTATTATTTCTTATACTAACTATTTGCACAATTATACTAACTAATTTTACAGTATTTGTGGAGGAGCATCGAAATTATCTGCGCTTGGATTCAAGAAAAAAATATGAACTGGAGACAACATCATCGGCGTATGTAGATATATGGAATGAGCTTCCTCCACGAGACCCGGATGAAGAAGAGTGGAATGCGGAGGACTATAGGAGGTATCGACGGTGGTATGATTTCTATGGAGCGCTAGCGCTCCACTTGATCCGAGTGATGTCGTACCTCATATACCTTCGGCGGAGATCCCCGACATCGGTTACATTCCTCACGTACCTCGCGAGACGCGCGCACGGTATATTAAAATTTATAAAATTTATATATCTATATGCACTATTCGGTAATAAGTAATATATGTATGTAATCATTGTATAACGTATCGCTAGAGTTACAAAGAGTGCACCGAAGGCGGTCCGATGGGCGGTCACTGGGGATGGAGACGGTTTGGCAAGATTTCGCTCGCCGATTGCAAGGGCATTTTGAGGATGCGAGCATGCCTCATAAGATGGACGAGCTTCTTACGGCGGCGGGATTACCCACGGATATTGATGCTATTCCGGATTCGACGGGTGATACTGAGACTGCACCGACTCCATCCACTACTCATCCACCGCATTTCCCCTATGAGACTGCTGACTTCACGTCTCTCTTCGACAACGTAAGTACTGTATACCTTGATTTCAATGATTTGAACTGTATTAATAGCATAATTTAAATGATTTAAACTGTATTAACAGATGCCTGAGAACTACGATTGGAATGAAGTTATTGCTAGGTTGTCTGTTGAGATTCCCGATCCATCGGGTGCACAGTTCTCAGATCCATTCGGCACTCAGCATTTCTCACAGACCCAGCAGATACCGATGGATCATGTACTGCATGACGACCGACAATGAATGGATCCGCAAGATGCGGCCAAAGATTATGATCCACCCGGTATGGTTATCCTTCCGGGCCTGGAGAGTCATCGCATATCCAGGATGATCTTTGCGAGAGACTGCACAGACACGAGATTTCACTCCACTTGCTCATGGTCGGGAGCAGCGTGACGTTCATCCACCTCCTCGATATACACCTAGCGTGGTTAGTTGTTTGTTCTACAACTTAGTCAATATTAATTGTTTAAAAAAAAAGCAGCTCACTGATATACCGTCTTTATTTTTACAGACACGTCCGAGAGCACGTCGATATGTTAGGCGTCGTCAGGAGTAGTTTATATGTTGTTTTTTTATATGTTGTTTTTTTATTATGGATATTGTTTTTTTTGTATTATTTTATTATGGACTTTCTATGTTATTTTTTTATTGTTGTATTATTTATTTTATTGTGGTTATATTTTCTGCTTAAATAGAACATAACCTTGCTTAAATACAACACACATATAGTACGCAAAAAAAAACATACATCATTTTTTTTTCCTCCGTGCGAAAAAATTTAAGATTCTACCTCCAAAATTATTTCCTCTAGCACCCCTAGTTGAAGCATTGACAGCTTCTCTTTCTTGATCATGACCAGTTGAGAATCTCGTTGATTGCAAGGCATCTCGAGAAGTTTGAGTTATTCTGTTGTTATCTCTTGGATCATAACTAGTTGAGTGTCTCGCCGATTGCAAGGCATCTCGAGAAGTTTGAGTTATTCATTGTTATCTCTTGGATCATAACTAGTTGAGTGTCTCGATGATTGCAAAGTATTTCGAGAAGTTTGGGTTCTTCTCGTTTGTTGTGGGACTTGAAGCCCTACTCCTATGCCGTCCCGATTGTAATGTATCCATTGGAAGTGGGTCACGACTCATTTCATCTCTTCGATATGACCCACCTTCGAAGACCGTATATTTCTCGTTCTACCTCGACCCCGTATCCCGCCCTCCATCTCATCCATTACCATTCGACGTCTAACCTTCGCACGCCGACCAATTTTTATCGCCTTTATCGGTATTATAGTTTCTCCAAGATATGGCGGCCAAACTTGTTGATCACCGTAACAATGAAATTGTCCCGGACCAAGTATTCGCAGAGGTGAGTTTGTATTGTATCGCTCATCTATGAAACCGTACACATCAAAGTTTCTATGTTGGCATACAAAGAATTACGTGAGAGCGGGGTATCCCAGTCAGTTGAGGTTTTTGACAATCACACGTGCAGTGCGGTTCCGGCAATTGTGGGTCATCTCGAGTGCGTCGTTCACTCGAAATTGTAACAATGTACTTGAACGGTCCATACCCTCCACTCTCGATCCTCTCACCAAGCACATGAACCTCATATTCTCCTCGAGCGAGTTCCCGAGTGGAATTACGTTCATACGAGCCGTAATTATTGAAACAAATACAAAAGGTATCACGATATGTTCAAAATTTTGTAAAATATAGTAAAATAATATCAACACGAACCTGTTTTGTCGTCACGTTTTGCCAAGATGTCATCAATTTTTTTGGCCATTGCTTGCATGCTCTATGCGAGTTCATTGCTTCCATTTCCCTCTTATCGAACCATTTAGCACATTTATACCATGTTCCCTCCACAATTGCTTTTGCAACCGTAAAGTTCGTTCAACTCGAAGACGCTATTCGAGCTTCGAACCATTCTTTGGTCATTATACCCCATCGATGTCCTCCATCATACGTTTGTGCCCACGAAGCAAAATTAGGAGGTTCTTTATCATCATTTTCTAATCTTCTCGACTTTTTTAAAAAATCATAAGCTTTTCTATTTGATTTCCTCAAAATTCGCCATCTTTCTACGAAGCGACGCGGTTTCTTTTTGTTCGCTAGTCTTCTTCGGAAATCATCTCGAGATTATCTTCTTTCTTTCCGGCTTTTTCCGGCTTCCTTATATAAATTCTCTGCGACGTGTTGCATGCAATACGGTGTACCGCCTCTCCATGTTGTACGATTCCATCCCAAATGCGGTCGCTCAAAAACTCCCTTTATTCCCCTATGACGGTCGGATATAACACATATTTTCATATTACATTGGATCACTTCATTACGGACCCATCGCATGAACCAACCCCAATTGTCCACATTTTCGCATCAACGATTCCAAATGCTAGAGGAATGATTTTATTCTCTCGCATCGTATCCACACGCCATCAATAATCTACCCTTATAACGGCCCGATAAGAATCCAGCGTCAATAGTTATAACGGGTCTTAAATGTTTAAACGCGCAATGCACGGTCCATAAGCCCAAACTATGGATTTAAACATTTTTACATTATTATCCGAAGTATCACACGTCAATAATTTAAATTTTGTACATGGAGTAGTCCGAGCAATCGCCTCCAATATCTGTGGAAGCAATGTATATGATCCTTCCCAAGTGCCAAATAATTGTTCAATTGCTCTTTCTCGCCACGCCAAAGTTTACCGTATGTCGGTGCCACACCGGGATATTTTGTTTCTATAATCATACCGATTTGTTGAACTCGTTAGAGAGATCCTTCTTTAAATGTTGTCGAACACATCCCGCAATCAAATTAGATGTGAGTTGTAAGTGTTTGCGGTCTCCAGTGGTCTTCTACAACTGGGGGTTTTTATTTGTGATGATCCTCCATGTGGTCGAGCCCTCTTCGTGTCTAGCGTATAATCTCCAAGGACAACTACCTTCTTTGCATTTCATAATAAGTCGTGTTTTACAACTTTCTTGTACCCAACATTGAACGTTTTTCCTAACACTCCAATCACAAATTACCCACTTTAAAGCCGATTTAGAAGCAAATATTCTATTTTCGCTAACTCATCATCGAGTCCTAAAAGATATTCATTCGCGCCTAAACGGTCAAACATCTCAAAATTATTTAACGCTTCTACGGGATGGTGTCTCTCGGTTCGTCCAGGTAACTAACAATGTGGTATCGCATCTCCGAATTTCCTCATCTTCGATTCATCGATCGAAAAATCCGAGTGGTCGAGTGTAATCCTCTCTCCTGTTTCTTCTTCATTTGAATAATACGGACCGCCATCATCTTGCTCATCCCGATCATCACTTAATTCCATTATCGTTGGATCAACACTACTTCGGCATCATTATTATCACTAAATTACACCAATTTTGACAACACACTGTGTGGGGTTAATCCTAGAGCGGTGTATTCAATGACCTACTAGCCTGCCACGTGGTTTTTTTTTTGAGCAGTTAAAATTGAACAACATACCTGGCGGAGGCAAGCAATAGAGTCTTGCAAATTTGAAAACAACAAAGCTAATAATATAAAACAAAGAGGGAAAAAACGAAAAATAAAAAGGAGAAATATACCTGATGGAGGCAAGCAATAAAATCGCAATTGAAGAATGGGGAGAAAAGCGACACCAAGGGAAGAAGAAGAGAGGAGAGAGCTCGAGTGAGATATTGTGAATAATTTCCTTGAGGAATCGCCGAGTAGGTTCTATTTCGAAGAAATATCAGAACAGCTGCGCTTTGCACGAATCTCAACGAAATAGGGTCCAGATTATCGGATTGTTAAGAATATTTGTGTTGCTAATTGCTATCGAGAATTAAAGAACGAGACGCGTCACTTTGTTTTAAAGTCACCCAAAATCGACCCCAATCCTAAAAAGTTGCAGCTAGTAACTACATAACAAGAGAGAGAACCACATTATCAAGAGGTTTCTGCAACCACCATAGTAATCTTAATCTGTATATTCGCATTTTTTTTTTTACTTTAGGGGGAAAAGCCTCAGAATTGGGAGACAATTCAGTTTGTGGGTTCTCAATTCTCATAGCATTGATTTAAAATTTTTAAACAATCTCAATTAATTAAGAGCATTTTGATCTCCTAATTGTTGGATAATTAAATTTCTTTTAATCAGGAATTAATTATAATTCGATTAAGGGGTCTTGCAAATTGAAAGGCCGAAACGAAAGCGTCTATGAAATCACGTGTTAATTGAAAAAAAAAATATATCACAACAAAATGAGCAAGAATCATGAATTATTTGATTAACAAGACGAGCTAGGTAAGTAAAACGACTAATACACAATACATTCTGCCTCTCTCGCACACAGACACCAAAAGGCAAAAGCACACATTCTCACACAAAGTCACAAACCTCAGTGGGACATTATTTTAACCCGACCCGGTTTGAACCCACCACCTCACCCTTTTGTGTTAGCCGGACCAGACCCAATGCCAGAAGGCCCAGAACCAGCTTCTGATCCAGCAGATGAACCTGCACCCAATCCACCAGAGCCGGCAGATGACCCGGCAGAGGAACCAGCACTAGACCCGACACCGGATCCTATCAAAATTGAGCTCGAGTTAGAGCGAGAACGAGATACTGAAACACCCGGGACAGAAACCGAGCCAGAGTCAGATCTGGAGCGGGATACAGACACTCCTCCTGGCCCAACACCTACACCTAGACCGAGCCCGAGACCAAGGCCAACTCCGAGGTCTTGCCTCGCGGGGCGGCTCTCAGTAGTGACTACGGCTAAAGCCAAAGAGAACATTAGCAGTAAAACTGAGATCCTGTTACGTGCCATTAGTTTCTGGGCTTGTGGTAAATTATTAGCGTATTGCACTTGCAGAAGTGAGAAGTGAGAACCCTGTGGCAATGATTGACTTGTGGTAAATATCTTGGTTGGAAAGCTAATTAAAGGTGGTGCATATGGGGGCTCCCATAGTGCAATGATTCTAGCTAGGTGGATATTAATTTCTTTGTAACTCTAACAGTAAATGTAAGAATTTACTCCTATTTAATTACTTGATTGATAAGAACAAAATTCGTGTTTCATAAGGACGTACGTGTTGTATATGCAGGCAACATTTCCTACTGCTTTTCTAATTTTTATAAAAAAGATGCCCACATCTTTTAATTTAAAATCTTAAAATGGCTCAGAAATAATTTCAAATTCATGTTTCAGTGCAGAACAAATTATTTATAATTCATATATGGCTCAGAAATAATTTCAAAATCATGTTTCAGTGCAGAACAAATTATTTATAATTCATATATTTATGTTTTGACCATAGTTAGTTAGTTGATTACAATGTTTTGACTATAGGTCACTACATTTGGTTCATGCCCTTTGGAAAGCATGTCATGTAAAAGATCTATTGCTTTCTCAATTTCACCATTCTTGCAAAGCCCATCTAAAAAGAAATTATATGTCACTGCATTAGGTTTATGCCCTTTAGAAACCATGTAATGTAAAAATTCGAAAGCCTTCTCAATTTCATCATTTTTGCACAGTGCATTAATAAGAGTGGTATAGGTCACGGTATCAGGATCATGCCCTCTAGAAATCATGTGATCTAAAAGACCCAATGCCTTCTCAGTTACACCCTTCTTACACAACCCATATATGAGAGTGTTATAGGTTACAATATTAGGCTCGACTCACATCCTTTCGAAATCATGGCATGTAGCAACTCTTCAGCCTTGTCAATTGCACACTTCTTGTAAAAATCATTGATCAGTGAGCTATATGTCACAACATTTGGTATAACCATGGCAGAATCTGTTTATACAAATTAAATGCCTTAGCAAGTTCACCTTCCTTACAGAGGCCATCAATAACTATGCTGTATGTGATAACATTAGGTTCACATCAACATCCATGTTTAACCATTTTAAATAGTAATTGAAGGGCTGATCCAGTCTTACTGTTGGAGCAAACCCCCTTGACAAGAATGTTATACAAGACCAAATCAGGTTCACATCCTAGTTTTGGCATTTTGTCAAGCAGAATGGTTGCAACCCCACCAGTGCTATTCTCCGAACAGAGTCCCTGGAGTATGGGTCTGAAGATTTTAGTACTAGGTTTCTGACCCTTTTGAGAAACTGTCCCAGAATGGCATTCTCCTTCTGTTGCTTCGCCTTCTGATGCTTCTGACGTGGCCTCCAAATCTTTTCAGAAAGGTCCCTCAAATTTTTGTTGTTGGGAAAACCAGCTATAGTTGGTGGTCGATTTGATTTGTTGGTGATGCTGTGGGGTTGAGATTCAGATTGGGGGAAGGCGCGGCAGACATTGTGGAGGCCTCGACGAGAAGCCAATTGAGATGATTGGGATGGGACATGGGAGAGGCAAAGCACATTCCATCCTATTCTTATGTTATTCTCATTTGGTTTGGTTCTTGGTCTCTTTCTAGGAGTTCATCTGGCAAAGCAACTCTGGATCTTTGCTTACAAGAGATAAATCTCTGACTGTTTTCTGTTACTGCATTCAAAGATAGTGCATAATTAACGCAGAATTGTATATGATTATACAAGTTGGGAACTAAAAATTGTCTGGCCTTGGCATCTTCCGGAGAATATGAATCATAAAGGCATTTAAAAAGTACCTTCACGCAACCAATTAATTAAATGCAATGTGAAATCTCACAAATATATCAGAGTACACCGTATCCAAATTTTGGCAACACTGTGTGGTGTTAATCCTAGAAAGGTGTACTCAGTGACCTACTAGCCTACCATTTTTTTTGAGCAGTTAAAATTAAACAACTGTCCTGATGGAGGCAAGCAATAGTGTGTTGAAACAAAGAGAGGGAAAACGAAAAAGAAAAAAATAGAAACATACTTGACGGAGGCAAGCAATAACACCGCTATAGAAGGATGGGGAGAAGAGCAACACCAAGGGAAAAAGAAGAGGAGAAGATGTCGCTTGAGATATTGTGGACAATATTCGTGAGCAAGTGCTGAGAGAGTTCTATTTCGAAGAGGATATCAGAAGTTCAGAACTAGGTAATTATATCTACTCTCTATATCGGAACAGACTGAGGAATACAGCAGCTACGCTTTGCACGAATCTCAACAAAAGAAGGTAATGTTTTTTGTCTTTAGTGTTGTTATCGAGAAATCAGGTCGAGCCGACCCGATCCGAGATTAAATGACCTGCAATCCAATCGAAATATATCAAAGATCTGAAAAAAACATAACATGTAAATTGACCTGATCTTAACCCGAACCGTGCCGACTCGATTTCTTCGAGAAAAACAAATTGACCCGAACCTAAACCCGACTCGACCCACCCGATTACCACCTCTAAGAACAAGACGTGTCACTTTGCTTACAAAGAGGAAGAAATCACAAAATCGACGTCGATTTAAAGCTGGCAAAAAAAAGTTCATGGTTCGTGACTCGTTCAGAATCAATTCATTACTAGAGCGTTCGTTAATAGATCGAGTCGTTAACAAGTCCGGTCGTTAAATTCATTAAGTTAATGAGTCGAGTTTGAACTTAGACTAATTTGATTTGTTTGGCTCGATAAATTATTAATATTTATTTTTTATATTTTTTTATTATGAAATTTAATATAGTAAGTAGTTTATAATATGATATATACTTCAAATTATTATATTAAATTTGAATGAAATATTTTATCATTAGTTATTTTAATAATTTTTATATAAATTTTAATGTAATATATCATAAAATATTATTAACTATTAAATAAGATTTAATGAGTCTTAACGAGCTAATTCTGTTAGCTTGTTAACTTAACAAGCTGATCTCAAATTAAATTTTTAATTAACTTAAAAAACCGATCTCAAACTAAAATTTTAATTTAAAAATATTTAACGAATCAGTTTAATTTATTAAACTAATGAGTCAAACACTAATTTCATCCAGCTCAACTCCGTTCCACTTGTTGATAGCCCTACACTAACCCTAAAAAGTTGCCACCAGTAACCGACTAACAGCTAACAAGAGCCGCATCATGTAGCTTTTTGGAACCACCATAATAATCTGTATATTCACGTGCTCTTTATATAAGAAATAAATAGTACTTTTAAATCTACACAGAATTATTTACTTTTTTCGTGAAGAGGGGCAATTACTTGACGATTGATTGTACCGACCATCTTTACAATATTAAAAAAAAAAATTGTGAAAATTCATTATTGTAGACATGATGTACGATATATTACCCACAATATTATGTTTTATAAATATGAATTATATTTCATGTAATTTTCAGTAATTAAGGATCTAGTGATTAAAAAAGGCAAATTCTGTTATATATCGTATGAAGTATTGTTAATTTATTAATCAATGATAACGTTTTTCACTTATTAACTTTTCTTCTCCAATCATATAAAAAAAATGATCTTATCCATTCAATACTTAAATTTAAGGGTCCACAATTGTTTCAATCCACAGCAGACTCCTTAAAAAATAATATTTATATTTGCATTACATTTGATTATTATGCTATTTTGAAGTCCAATATAAAATATATCTGTAAATTTAATTATTAGGTATCAGTTTTGTTTAAAAACTTTTGGAAAGTTTACAACGAATTTGTCAAAATAATATTGTCAAGTAATCCTTCATGTTTGATTAATTCACATTCGTATATCACAACAATGTTGTGACATTTAGCTAGCAAGCCTATTTAGTTGATTAGATATTTTTATTAGAAATTTATTTTATATATAGCCAGCTTTAATGCTATATTTACTATGAACGACCTTTTCTATATTTTAGAAATTTCATATAAATGTTCGAATAGCGATAAACAAGTGTTTTTCTTTCTCCAACCAAATAGAATTAGGGTGCAAGAAATTTTATAATTCATTCGTCCTTCAATTCAGTTTTAGCTCGAGTTTAATTTGTTCCATTAGGTTTTTTTACAGTTTGAGTCGATAACTTTTTAATAAACTAGTTCGAGTTCGATATATAATTATTTACATATATTTTAACTTTTTAGTCAATAATATATGTAATAATGTAATTATTTTATTAAAAATAATAAGATAATATTAATTTATTAAATTAATAAGTAATAGTTTTTAGACTTTAATATAAAATAAATATAAAAATTAAAACAATTGAGTGTATCTAGAATTTGATTTCAGTTCTATTTGATTTAGATCAAAGTAAATTAGCAAATCAAATTAGCACAAAGCCTAGTTTGATCAAATTTATTTCGTTTGCAGTACTAAATAGAACATTGATAAAATCAATTTATAATTTAATCAAAATCCAAATTATGGAGAATAGAAAATTATGATTTGGGCTCCGAGAATCCTAAGGGTTTGACTTAAATTATGAAGCGGTTTTGAATTCTTTTGCAAGACAGTTTTGTGAAAAATCAACTTCAAACAAATTTGGAATCGTACTTTTAGTTTAATAAAATTGAATTGCATTTAAAATATTTTGTACAACATTTATATTCTATTTTTTTTTCAGATTTTCTGCGTTGACTAAATGTGTCCTTTAACAAAATATTATCTTTTTTGTACAATATTAATGATTTTCACTTCTTTAATTTTTATCACTCTTATTTAATAATTTATTTATCATTATGTAGACTTGAAAATGTTCATATGTCTACGCAGTATTTATTTGTCAAACTAAAAAAATATGTATAATTTGTTTGACAATATAAGAAAGTAAAAAAATACAAAGACGAGATTAAAAACTATGATAATCGAATGGAACAAAATCAAATAATTATCATTAGAATTTAATTTAAAATTAATTACTCTGATTGCTACTATTTTTATAGTATATTAGTATTAGAATTCTCACATAAAACGAACGTTTACTCCTTGTAAATATCAAGATCGCCACATAAATCTTTCTTAGAAAAATCACTTTTTGGATGATTCAAAATGATTAAATTAAATAATTTTCTAACTATCTTGAAAAATATATAGAAAAAATAATAGTTTTTTAAAAAATACAAATTTTGGTATGCAAGTAAGTTCCTAGCTAGGAGATGTTGCTGAGCAATCCATATCGGCTATTTAGATTTTAAAAATAAAGATATAAATCAGTATTATCAACTAATACATGATATGCATATTATCATATTCCATAAATCAGTATTATCAACAGCAAGTTTGGAATTTTTTTAGAAAGGAAGTAAAGTCCGTTTAGTTTTGCTATATATATGTTGCACCGTTTATCTATGGTATGTGTTGTATAGTTTTTGCAAATTTCGTTACAGTTGAACTAAATATTTTAATTTCAAACCCATTACTTACTGTACAAAATGTGATGGGCTGGGTTTCCTAAACTATATATTGGGTATTCAATCTGCACAAATACATAGGAGCTGAGATTATCTTTGTGGCTGTTGGTTGTTGTTTAATCAAGAAATCCAATAAACACCGCATGCAGAATCAATCCTGGCAAATGAAATGTTCTTTTTTTCTTTTTGTTTCCTTTCCAGTTGCTGATCCAATTGGTGCCAATTCTAATATACTTACTATTTTGTTGTTTATTCATGGACTTGGTGACTAAGAGTTGTTCAACAAAGATAGAAGACCAAAGTCTACACTACAGTAATTATATATTTTGACACGCAAATCTCATTACGATTAATATGTATTGTAACGTAGTAAATTCATTTAATTCACAAGACAAACAACGCGCGAGTAAAATGAGCTACAAAACACATTTTGCCTCTCTCACGCAGACACCAAAAGAGCACTCACAAACACATAGGTCGCAAATAGTATGTATCTTGATGGTATATAAATGGCTACACTCCATGGAATCAATTATGGAATCCTTATTTTAACCCGACATGGTTTCGACCCACTACCTTACCCTCGCCTCTGATCTGAACCGGACCCAACGCCAGAACCAGCTTCTGATCCAGCAGATGACCCAGCACCGGACCCACCTGAGCCAGCAGATGACCCAGCAGAGGAACCAGCACTAGAACCTGCACCTGATCCTATTGAAATGGAGCCCGACTCAGAACCAGAACGAGAGACCGAACCACCCAGACCAGAAACTGAGCCTGATCCAGACCCAGAGCCGGATACAGACACTCCTCCTGTGCCGGCTCCTAAACCTAGACCAAGCCCGAGACCAAGGCCAAGTCCTAGATCTTTCCTCATGGGGCGGCTCTCGGTAGTGACTACGGCCACAGCCAAAGAGAAAATTAGCAGTAAAACTGAGACCCTGTTACTTGCCATTAGTTCCTGGACTTGTAGTATGTGGAAATTGTGAGATTAGTGAATTGCACTTGCAAGTGAGATCTATCGACCTCCTGGCGCTTGGTTTATGAAGAAGAGAGAAAAGGTTAGTTGCTAGTGGTAGGCTCCATTTTAGCATGAAGTTTGAAAATGAGGAAAAGTCGTGCGCAAAACGTTTTCAAACTGTGAAGATTTTAGCATAAAGTTTGAAAATGAGGAAAAGATTATCTTGGTTGGTAAGCAAAAGTGGCATCTCTTTTTAGAGCCAGGAATTAAAGGTGGTGCATGGAGGGTGGTCACAGTGGAATGATTGTAGCCTTGTATATAGGTGGTGATGGATATTATTTTCTTTGTAATTCCAACAGTAATTAATTAATGCAAGATTTGCTCCTTTTGCTTAATGAAAAGCATATCATGTATTAACTAGTATAAACTCAAAGTTAATTAGTTAATGCATTTCATAAGGACGTGACTTGTTGTATATGCAGAAACATTTTCCTGCAATCATTTCAATAATATTTAATTAATAAAAAATGCTAAGATTTGTTAATTATAAATCTCACAATGGTACAGCAATAATTTCAATAATTAATATTAAAATCATGTTTTAGTGCACACAAACTTGTACTTAAACCGACTGAAAATAACAAGAACTAGTCGAATTTCATGTTGATTTGGTTTTAAATATTATTTTAGAAAGAAAAAACAATACGCACAGAAATATTAAACTAAACAAGACGTCGGATTTCCTGTTGCATGTTTTGAGATGTTATTCCATGTGGTACGCCGCTGCCAAACCGAGATTGTATATTTATGACGTGGTCCAATATCCTGTGTTAACAACGACGAGCTGCAATTATTTATGTATTTAGTAATCAAGACTGATTTGCAAGAAAACAAGCAAGTTATTAGGTTTCGAATATTGACAAATTAGATAATTTAGTTATCATGATTCATGTGAGATCAGAATCATTACTCTAGTGCCTTTTTAGGAATTTGGTGCAGTGACATTGGTTCAGAGAATGTTCATCTTTTAACTAATAGGTAGAGCATTTAGAATGTTCTCCTGTCTAACAGTAGTTAATAATAATAATAATAATAATAATAATAATAATAATAATAATAATAATAATAATAATATAGTAATTTGATCTTAAACTTTGTGAATTCTAATCTTTCTTTTAATGGATTCTAAAAATATAACTTCGGATTCATTTTTTTACCTGCAGGTTCAGAACCAAAATATGCAATCACCTGACTTACTTTTAGGACCATAACCTAAATTATACAAGCACCTAAAAACCTGCACACACGTGAATTCTAATCTTTCTTTTAGTGGATTCTAAAAATGTAACTTCGGATTCATTTTTTCTTTGCCAATATAATGAATCAATATATCATTTCTATGTAACATGTTTATATACAAATTTGTCTTGTAAATATATTGTCTACTAATATTAAAAAAACAAAAAAAAATTGAAAAAAAATGTTAGAACTCGTACTATCTGCTTATCCATAAATTAATCTTAAACTGGTTGAGTCGATGTCGCATATGTTTTCATTGGACAAGTTTGATCAGGAAATGACACTTTTAATTAGAAATAATATTCCTGTACCTGCAGAAATCATTTGGATTTGCATGTTTTGATGAAATATTATGTGTGAAATCAGAATAATTTATGGCTATTGTCTTTATTGGGCACACTTTGTCATCACAAACCTGCTCCAAACATAAACCAGCCTACTTTTGGTTCATTCAAACATATTTAATATCCGATGTCAGTTTTAGAACTCAGATCATCATTTTTCTCACAAAAGGTAAAAAAAAATCAAAATCATCATATTAGTTACAATATTATTATTTTAGAACCATATCTAATATAAAGACGTTGAGGAGTCCCAGCTCTCTTTTAAGTCTCGTAGGTATGTATATATGAATAATAATATATATCGGATTTAACATGATTACATTTGAAAAATGAAAATAATAATAATTTCGTTAGGACAATATAATTGTCCAAGAGAAATGATTTGAGAAATTTCATCCAGGTTTTGTTTGGTGCATGATGATCAATCCTTTCTTTGTTCAAAAAATGTTAAATCTTAAGCAAACCATATAAGATGTTTATTAAAACCAATTTTTTTTTCTACTGAACATAATTTTCACGTAATTCTTTGAACAGTAATCATCATTCAGTTAATATGATATTCAAACCCATAAAAATTAAGGTTCTCAATCTAAAATTGTTAGATTATATGTATATTTGTAAATTGTAATCAGCCAAAATTCCGACAGTTCAAATAATCCAAAACCTGCCTGAAAACATTAAATAACTTCAACCAAGGTCCAAGCAAATCAATCAAACTAAATGAAAGCAAACCGAATTAATTGCGCCCTTCTTTTATTATTATTATTATTATTATTTTAATCTTAGAGGTGGCTGCCAAGTGGTGACAACTGTCCTTCGTTAATCGTTTCCACCTCTCTACAATAAAAACAAACGAATAGAACCCAAAGAAGACACGTCAAAAGAATCTCGTTTGGTCCAAGCGGCTTCCCATACTGACATATTCTTTGTCACTTTGCACTCTGGAAAATGGAAATGTGGCGTCCATTTAGCTTTGCATTCTTATTGTCTCTTGATCAAAATTTAATTTTTTTTTGGACGCTACTGCCTTTCACTTCATCCATTTTTGTTGACAAACGGGGTTCATAGATAATGTTTTTTAAGAGGACTCATTTATCAATGATAGTTGAAGTATGTGAAAGACATTAAATTAAAGGCAAAGTATACATTTTTCTTTTTAAAAATTGATTCAGCCCTTCCAATGGTTGCTTATAGAAAAGGGTTTCGATTAATGAAGGCATTTAATTATAGGGCAAGTTAATAAAATTGGTTTGCTTCTTCAGTAAAATTTGTTCACACATAACTTTAAATATCCCAAATAATATTTTTTTTAAAAGATGAATATCCCAAATAACTGTTAGCTGACATTCAAGTTAACCGAAATGTTCAGCATGAGTTCGCCATATAAGTTAAGTTAAAAGAGAGAAAACAAACGAATAATTCATGTGGAACGTTTTTAAATATATTTATTTAAAAATGACTCATATTAATTACGACATATATTATTTTTATATATTTTTTTTAAAATTGAACATGTACCAATATGTAGAGAGAAATATATATATAGAGAGAGAGAGAGTCGAGCTATGATGTTATGTATAGCACGATTGCGATTTTGTACTAAATGACCGATCTGAATCACTTAAAATAATTTTTATATGAAAATCTTGTTGGATATCAAATTTTATATTAAAAAAATTATTATTTTTTAAGATAGTTAGAAAGTTACTTGATTTAATTATTATGAGCCTTTAAAAGAACTGATTTTCTAACTAATTAAAAATAGAAAAAAATTCTAAAAATATAAAATTTGATCTCTAATTAGATTTTAATATGAAAATTATTTTGAGCAGTTTAGATCGACCATTTAGATTTTGAGAACGAAGAAACAATCCATAACATGAAGGAGATCCGTATTATGCATAACACCATAGCTCAACTTTCTCTCTATATATATATAGAATTAGGTTTTGATACTATACATAGCACATATCTCCTTCGTGCTATGGATCATTTCTTCGTTCTCGAAATCTAAATGGTTGATTCAAACAGCTCAAAATAATTTTCACACTAAAATCTAATTAAAAGGACAAAATTTGATGAGACGTTAATTTAGTGAGATGAAATAGAGATGTTAAGAAAAAAGAAAGTGAACTAAAATTTTGAGAGCATAATAAACAGTTTTTTTTTGTTTTCTAGTCAATTATTACGAGAGCTTAATCCTATTGGCCGACATTAATTATTTTGATTATCGTTATAATTCGATCAGATAGGCTGAAGTGCGGTATTGACATGTAATTTTCGCATTACCAACAATCCACCAATTTCTCCCAAGTGATTGTCAATTACTCAATTATTGGAAGATTCTAGAGCCACGTGTTGTTTAATTTGATAATTTAATTAAGCATGTTAAAGAGTTTTGAAGAAAAATCAATTACAAACTCTGTTGTGTGAGTTTATCTACCCGACAAGTAGTACACATACACATATTGCCAATCAAAATTTTATGACAGAACCATTGTAATTATCAAAAAAATATTAAACAAAAAAAAGATAACAGACATGTATTCTACAGTTTAGATTTTTCATATTAATTGTAGAGTAAAAATCATAAAATTGAGTTAAATTTGAGAGTTTGGCACTCATTTTTTTTTTATCAAAATACAAAATTCATAAATTCGAATTGTTATTTTTCATAAAAACACTTTGGAATACCAATTGACTTTCAAATAGCGTACTGGAAACTATATAACAGCCACTTTTTTAATATGGATTATTTGCGTGTTTTTTTTTGAGATAAGAGTACCTATTTAATTAGAAAAACTTTTCCATACATAATCATAATTATAATTGTACTTCTTAATTTTAATAATTTTCAGTCAAATAATATACTGTCATTAAAAAAATCAATTTTCTGCAAAACCTTTCTTTGTTAGAAGAACATAAAACTAAATTAATTGCTTTTTCTAAGATTTTTTAAAGTATACTAAATTTTATGATAACTTATATATACCACGAATAATATATTTGAAACTTTTAGTTGTTTTAATAATAATTTATTTCATTACACAAATCACATTTATGCACAAATTATCTCTGAGGTTAAATATATATATATATATAAAACAAAAATTAAGTCCGTTATTGTTCCATGATTTGGGTGGAGCTAGCAATTTTCAAGGAAGCAACTTCAAATCACTAAAATTCAAATATGGAAGCAGATTAAAAAACTCTTTAGCGTTTTATCATCTGCCCCAACGAAATTTGCAGGATCCAAAAACCATAATTTCCCGTCTAATATTAATATTACAGTCAAATGCAAGATGACTACACCCAAATATATAAAGCCTCTTAAGCAAATTAAACAGTTTGAAAGCCCAGATCACTTCAAATCGCAAGTGCACATACCAATTAATTAAAATTTTCAGCATTGATCACGTGGCTGAGATGTCAGAAGAGAAACAAAAGCAAAGGTCAAAACCCCGCAAATGCTCCACTAGCAAAAGATTGCAAACCAAGTACAGCCACAAATTTGGCCACTCAATCACAGACTCCAAATTGTTAAAAGCAACATTTCATATAACCGCACTATATGTATAAATGCCTCAGCTGCTAAGCACTAACCAGCCTAAAATTTTCAACCTATAAATACCTCCTTTAGTCGTACACCATTTCATCAACAAACACATATATATATCTAGCAATCTGTTATCTGACAAAGAGAAAAAAACGTCAAGTAATTAACCATTTGGCAAAGATAACACACCACTTAAAGAATGACTTCCAAGAAAATAGTGTTTCTCCTAGCTGCCATTGTTGTGGCCTCGCTTGCACTTGTAGGGGAGAGCCGCGTGGCTAGGAAAGACTTAGGGCTTAGCCTTGGCGGTGGAGATGGTGTTGCAGTTGGTATTGGACTCGGTGGAGGTGTTAGCATTGGGCTTGGTGGTGGTGGTGCTGCGTCAGGTTCTGGTTCTGGTTCCGGCTCGGGCTCAGCATCTGGTGCTGGTTCCGCATCGGGTTCTGGGTCTGGCTCAGCCTCTGCTTCTGGTTCAGGAGCTGGTTCCGGGGCTGGTTCCGGTGGTGGGTCAGGGACGGGATCGGGGTCTGGATATGGTTCTGGTGAAGGATATGGATCTGGGTCTGGATCTGGATATGGTTCGGGTCATGGTGAAGGTTATGGCTCAGGGACTGGCTCAGGCTCAGGGCATGGCGAGGGCTACGGTGAGGGCCATGGCGAGGGAAGCGGGTCTGGAAATGGGAATGGGTCGGGCTACGGTGAAGGCCATGGATATGGGTATGGGTCAGGTGGTGGACATGGGAAGTGAATGAAAAAAAGTGTGTGCAACATCTGGCATTTTTCGTGGCTATGTTGATGAATTGTTTGTCCAGGTGTAGTATGAAGTGGATTTGTAAACTTTTATGTGTTGTTCTAATTCTAGCTTGTACTATGTATTGGAATAGGATTTGAATCAGAATGGGAACAATTGATAGAAAATAACAATTGATAGAAAATAAAAAAATAAAAGAAGAAAAGAGAACTAGTTCCAGTTGTTCAAGAAGGATGAAACTGAAGAACTGCAAATGTGCTATAATATTAGACAGGGGTGTCAAAAATTAGATCAACATACCTGACCAGATCCGAATGGATTAAGGATCGATTCAATCTGATTCTAATTAAATAATTCATTATTTATTAACAATTTATATATATTTTTAAGTAATTAAATGTTAAATAATATATAATTAATTTTAATTAGTATATATAATCTTTGATTAACATTAATTTATAAAATGATACAATTAAATGGATTGGGTCAATCCGTATTTTATCCATGACGGATTAAAAAATTTGACTTATACTTAACTTATTTATTCTCGGATCTAGTTGACTTCAGATCGGGTCGGATAAAGTTTCATAACCCCTAATTTCAGAGACTTCGCAAAACGCTGAGATTACTTTCTCGTTACATTTTATAATTAAATGCATATATGCGTTTATATACCAGAGTAAAATGGATCAAACTGCTCCATTAGATGAATAATTACAAATCCGTATTTTTTTCCTAACATGTTCATATTTTTTTCTATGAAATGAAAAGATCACCAATAAATTATTTCTACAGCTTAATTGGGCATTACATATAAATTGATTGATGACAGCCATAAAAGTTGTAATTTTGATATAAACAATTTAAGTATAGTCCACAGAAAAATGATCAAATTTAATACAATATTTTATGTTCATCTCATGACTTGAATTTTTAATGATTCATATTTAACGCTATTAATTAAACTATTATGACATTCAAATTGAGTAAAACAATACTTCACAATATACCCCCCCCCCCCCCACCCCCCCAAAAAAAAAATGTTTTCTAATTTTAAATTTTATTTAATTAATTTGGAAAAATAAGGCATTGTCGAGTGGGCTGTGGTTTTGTATTTAAAGTAATGTTTTGCAGGTTTTCTATTATGTAAAATGAAAGCATATAAAATTCGCACATACACGGGCAGATCCACTTTATACGAGGGGGCAACTGTTCCTGAATTTTGAAAAACAGTATTTTTCGATAATATTTTCGGTAATTTGTCTTTCCCGATATTTTTTTGCCTCCTCTGGATTGTCTGATTAATTTTATTGAGAATAAAATATTTAATATCGTGCATAATAAAATAATTATATAAAGATATCAAAATATAAAGTACCGTAGACGAAAACTTTCTTCATTAACTTAATTATCTATTACTTTGAGGTTTATTTTTAATATATAAAATATTATTATTTTAATAATTTTTTATTAGATAAGAATATATATTAAATTATTAATTTTTTATTTAATATCCGATTAATTAATAAATTTAAACCCGATAAATTATTACAATCCGATAATTATCTCCCTACCAAAATCTACATCAGTCCAAGCGCACATATCTATCGATAGAATGACCAATTAGCGCACAACACCAATTGAAGTCTGGACTGGGATAATATAGTATTAACATTGTAATATAAAAATTGAAATTTTGTACTGTAAATTATTTCATAATCCTTCCCCTCTTGGAACTACTACCCAAATATGACCAATATCATGTCCAAAATTCTTCAGCCTTCAATATATGCAGTGTTGGGATGTGTATTTTTCTCGCCTTTAAATAGCACATCCTTATTTCTTAAAATTATATGTCATTTGCTTATAGGCGTAACCTCTAAATAAATCTCTAAAATCAATATCACAATTTGGCATCTGATAAGAGTTATCCATGTTGTAATGCAGTACTACACCAGCCCACTTCGGTACCAGTACTTGTACAGTTGTACCAGTATACTTCTTAGCAGCACACCTTTGTAGTGCAATCCACGTGTGATATCTCTTGCAAAGTCAACATGGTTTAAGCTTGATAATTTGTGGCAATTCCTTTTAGAAAGCTTCAAGAAACTATATTACACCATATGAGTTCCTGTCAAGACTAGTAAAATTGCAGAAGCGTAGGTGGTGGAACTGGAACTGCGGTTGGAGGTGGTCTAGGGAGTGGTGTTAGTGCTGGAACAGGTGGTGGTGGTGGTGGAACTGGAGATGCGGTTGGAGGTGGTCTAGGGGTTGGTGTTAGTGCTGGAATAGGTGGTGGTGGTGCAAGTGTCTCTGGTTCTGATTCCGGTTCCAGTTCAGGCTCAGTATCTGGATCTGGGTCTGGTGCTGGGTCAGTATCTGGTTCAGGCTCTGGTTCAGCATCTACTTCTGGTCACTCTGGCTCAGGTTCAAGAGTCGGATTATCAGCTGGTTCCTCAGCAGGATCAGGTGGATCCTATGTCGGGTCAGTTGCTGCCTCTGCTGCTGGCTCAGGGTCTGGTTATAGTTATGGCAAGGGATCGGGATCTGGATACGGGTATGGATCCCGAGGTGGACATGGGAACTAAATTAAGAGACAACTGATCCTACAAGTATGGCATCGAGCATTGACCGACGCAGTTGTGTTGATAAATAATGTCGGATGAGATAGTAGTACACTAATACATGCATTTGTATTTTTTTGTGTGTGTGTATTCTGTGCATTGTAATTTATCGTAGTGCTTTGTGTTAATAATGAAATCTTTTTGATATTTTCACAATATAACATGGCCTTTTATTGTGTTATTTTCAAATTCCACAGGATGTTTATTAACTTTAGTTTGTCATGTGCCTGCACTATGGTTTAATACTTAATCAATCTCCTTCTAACACTAAAATAAAGTGAGAAAATCAAGGTATAAAATCCAGTTATTAGTAAGCTATGTTTTTCTAAAAACAGTTGAATAATGGCACATGCAGCATTCTAAAAAACAATATAGCGGCCACAGTAAAATGAGCAAATATACAACAATGGTTACTGATTTATGTACACCAGTAAAATGTTTCAAATGCACATGTTCAGATGGATATTGGAATTCAACGTTCAGGTGCCTATCCAATGCGTGAAATCAATATTACTGATCATTAAAGCGTTATTCCATTTACTGTGCTATTAATGGT
The DNA here is from genome assembly GCA_037127355.1 of Schoenoplectus tabernaemontani. Taxonomy (NCBI): domain Eukaryota; kingdom Viridiplantae; phylum Streptophyta; class Magnoliopsida; order Poales; family Cyperaceae; genus Schoenoplectus; species Schoenoplectus tabernaemontani. Next base: position 26,593,826 of record CM073750.1, read on the forward strand.
TTCCCACTATCATCTAACATACATTAATTTAATTCTACAGCCTTAAGCATGACCTAGAGTCCAGTCTGACGACTATTATATATGGATAAAGTATGCTACAAATAAACATATTAAAATGTGGCATTTTTTTCTTTCTTGAGTGATTTGTGCTTTCATTGTATTCTATAACTGAAACTAGAAATACATTCATCATCCATTTTTCAAATATTGACAAAGGGTCTAAAGGAAAACATAGACATGGGTCAATAGTCTTGTGCTGGAATTTCCATTTTAAATACTAAACATATTATAAAAAATTATGAGAGTTAGTGCTTTATAGTAAGGAGTAATAAATTGCTAAATGTGCGTGTCGAGCATGTCGACCGCTGGTATGTGACATGTTTAATACTTGAAATGACGTGTCAATGCATATTTACATGTTTACACGTATGTGTTTACAAGTGTTAAATTTTTAAAAAACCGGAATGCACATGCACAAGACAAGTGATACATCTAGCCCGTTGTATAAGAAGTAGTTGTATTTGATGTGTTCGTTTACACTTAATTATAATTTTATACATGCATTGCTAATGATAATGTTATTCATGCATTGCTAATGACAATCTAGATTGTTTATTTTTCTATGAAAATTAAATAGTCAAAGAGACCGTGATAAATAAGTAGTGCTTCCTTGGCACTCTCACAACATGATTTTTGTATGAGTCACGGCATGCTACTTCCATTAAAAAAAAATCAAATATGATCTTATATATATCTTGCATCTGCTTGTGTTCAAAGGCGGAACTATAATTTTAGTATAAAAATTATAGAAAAACCGAAATATAAGTTTACATCATTAAAATTTTAAAATTAATAAATTAAAAAAAAATGAACGATACATATCATAAAATAAAAAGTACATAATACATTTTAATCCCTTAAATCCGCTCATGTTTGTACTTATTAAAGTATGTCTTCAATCTATCTCTTTAATGTAGTGTCTCATCTTCCTACAAATGCTAGACGTGACACGTGTTACACATGTGACAGGTACATATGTACAAGTATCAAAATAGTGCAAGAGTAAGACACGTTTAAAAATACACACGTGTAACATATGAACACGTACACGTGCCAACACATCACGCGTCAAACACACATCGGTGTTCATATTTACATACGTGTGTTCAAGTGTTCAACACTTTTAGCAATTCCCTAAAGGAGAGTATACCCAACAAAATCTCATAAATCTATCAAGACAAATTCAACTATTAGTAATACACCCCTAATAAATAACCTACAGCCACAACTCAGAACATCAAAAGAATTAGTATAATACAAGAACGAATTAATTTTATTTAAATTAATATAAACCTTTTAAATTAACCTAACCAATTCTTCCCTTTTCTGGAGCCATAGCCATAGTACGACAAGTACCACTTCACAAACTTCTTCAATCCCTCCTCCAAATTGGTCTTCGGTTTATATCCCAACTCAACCCTGGAGAGTGTAATATTTGCATGTGTAAATGGCACGTCGCCATTCCCTGGCATTTCTACCACACGCTTCTTGGCCTTAACCTTCAAAAAATTCTCCAAAATTGATACCAGGGTAGGTACTGTGACTGGTGAAGTGTTGCCCAAGTTGTAGATGCGGTACTGTGCTGGCCCCATCTTTACTCCGCCGGTACCAGTACTCTTCTCAGCAGTATCCAAAGCCGCCACAGAACCCTTTACAATGTCATCTATGTATGTAAAATCTCTTGCAAGGTCAACATGGTCTTTTCCGCGATAAACAGTAATAGGTTTCTTTTGGAGAATATTTCTGGTAAAAGAGAAGTAAGCCATATCAGGTCGGCCCCACGGCCCATACACAGTGAAGAACCGCAAACCAGTAACTGACAATCCGTATATGTGATTGTACACGTGTGTGATAGCCTCACCAGTTTTCTTCGTGGCTGCATATAAAGAAGCAGGTTGATCAGTTCGATGCATCTCTGAAAATGGTACCTCATCATTTAATCCATAGACTGAAGAAGAAGAAGCCCAGACCACAGCGGGTTGCGGGTCGGCGGACTTACAAGCCTCCAATAAGGTCACCAGACCCGCTACATTGCTATGAACATAGGAATACGGGTTTTGGATCGCGTATCTGACACCCGCTTGAGCAGCCAGGTGCAAGACGTGCGTGAACGAAACCAGATCAAACAGCCTCTTCAGCAATTTAGCGTCGTTGATGTCACCTTCAACCACGAAAATTCCTTGGGAAGCTAACAGCGATTTTCTGGCCTTTTTCAGAGATGGGTCGTAGTAGGAGTTGAAATTATCCAACCCCACAACGCCATCGCCTCGCTTGGCGAGAGCCAGGGAGGCGTGGGAACCGACGAATCCCGCGGCGCCGGTAACCAAGACGACGAGACCATCTGGTCGGGTGGGTTCGGCGGAGGCCCGGACCCGATTGTCAAAAGTGACAGTGGCGAAGGAGGAGGAGAGGTAGCGGCCGGAGGTGTGGAGGAAGCTGCGGAGGCTGAGGTAGGACGCGAAGAGAGCGAGGAAGAGGAGGGTCCAGAGGAAAAGAGAGCTGGAGAGGGAGTAGCGGGGGAAAAGGAGGTGGTGCCGATGGTGGGCCCCACGCTCGGCGATCTTGGTTTTGCCCGGGGTGGAAGGGAAGAAGTCGTCGTCGTGTCGAGCGGGCATGGCGCCTGGATCTGGCGAGGCGACGGAGAGCGAAGGGAATGGATATTGGAGGGGAATCGACCGAGGAAGGAAGGAAGGAAGGAATGAAAGGAGAGGAGCGGAGAAGATCAGACGCGGCCTGAACGCTGGACGCAGGAGGGTAATTAACTTTGACCTCGGGCTCTGTAGAGGTTCAACTTCAATCTACCATCTTCTACAGTAGGTATCCCTTTGAATTTATTTTTAGAGGTGCTTTGAGATTGACGACGGGAATCTTAAATTAAATTTAAGAGATGAGATTGTACGCTGCTGCAACTCGGCATATGATGCGGATGGTCCTTCCCTTATCTTCACCGTTTATTTTAGATACAATCATCCCTTTTGGAGTATATAAACCGAGAAGCGCGTGCAGCATGGGAAGTTTTGGATTTGTGAAAATCATGTGGTTTCCGATGTAGGGATAGGTTTTGAATTTGACCGGCAGTTTGTACTTTGTAGAACTGTAGTTGTGGAGTCAGGGTTTTTTATTGGATAATTATCTTCTTCAGTTGTTCTTTTTTTTTCCTGCTTCATTTTTGTTTGTTTTATAAAAATCTAGATTAAGATAAGTACGAATAATAATATCCCACGTTATCTCCTCGATATCACGCTACGGTGGGTGTTGTATGCAATAATGCAATGCTTATCGCTCTACTTTGAAAATTTTCATGTTCTAGAAGGTGATGCTTTTTTCCCCTTTTTTTTCTCCACGATTGTAAAAGAGTTGTTAGTGATTTGATTTTTGAAACAAAAGCGTTGAAATTAAATCACGATCGCTGGCACGAAAGGGAATCAAATCTGCTTGGGAAATATAAATAAATTGGTTGACATAATTGGAACAGAGAATCCCGAAGTTTAAAAATTGGCCTGTTCAAATATTTGGTAGATGTCGTTTTGGGAGTGGTGGTACAATTTAAAAGTGAAAACTGATGTATAGACTTAGAGGTGTCGGCAGAATTTAATTCGAAAAAATTCGTCCAATGATGTCTGAATTAGAACTGATTTTTTTTTTTAAATTTAAACTGATCTAATTCGATCCGATCTGATCTGATCCAATTCAATTTGAGATCAAATGACCTGTAATCTAATTGATATCTATTAAAATCTAAAAAAAACAAAATATATAAATTGACCCGATTCGGTCCGACCCTGATCCGTCCTGACCCGACCTGATTTCTTCTAGAAGGTCAAACTGACCCGACCCGTCCGACCCAATTGAAAATGAGACAACCCGACCCGATTGCCACCTCTATCATACCCATTAAGTTTATGTGTTGGGATCATTTATCTTGACAATTTAACAATGAACTATTAAATAAATATAAAAAAATTCAAATTATTTTTTTATAAATATTTTTTTTACTTGAGATTGAGAGTGTTTTAAATCTCATGTAAATTTATTATTATTTGATAGTCAATCAAAAATCATAAAATTTTATATAATTTATAACGGTTATAATTTAATGATTTTTGGTAGACTATCAAACAATAATGAAATTGTGTGAAATTTAAAACACTATCAATCTACAAATAAAATAACATATTTATAAGGTTTTCTATTTCTAAATTTTTTATATTTATTTAAGGGTCCTTTGTTAAGGCTGTAAAAAATAACCCGAAATCTCACCATAATTTTATTTTATTTTTTTACATATTTTCCCATCAATTGATCCGATTTAGATATTTTATATTTACTCCAACGATTTTCTTTACTATTTTACCATACTCCAGTTTGGATTAAATTTATATTCTTTAGTAGTACACTGTTTTGCCCTTTAAAAAATAAAGTAAAAACAGAAATATATAAATTGGTTGGCAAAACTCACAGCATTTACAAATAAAAAGATGAAGTGTTTCTTTCTCTCAAAAGTGTTTAGTTTAAATGACTCGTCATATTGCAGGTGCCATTAAGTTATTCATTTTTGCATCTAATTTGTAGGTTGGTTCTTGTTTATAAATGACGGCATTGCTGAATGGAAACATATTACGAACATATTATGTGTGCAATGTATTTTTTTCAAGTTATATATTTCAATATTTATGTAATTTAAAGGATATAGAATAGTCCATCAACATAAATGGTAGATTTAATCAATAAATTTAGTCGAAATAAATTCTATTTAAAGAATGAAGAAAGTACGTTTAGTTGACTTAGGGGCCCGCTTAATATTTAATTTGAGTAATTTGATGGATTTATATTCGATTTCCTATTTAATTGCTCGAGAGAAGGCTTGAAGCATTTTATTCAGTGGTTATCCGAATGGGCACTCAAGCCTTTAACTTATTCACATGATGATAAATTCTTCTTTTCTGTCTTTCCGTGCTTTATCTTCTTTTGGCCATTAAGTCAATCATGTTCTTTGTCATATGTATATACTAGAGTCAACTAAGATTTTAAGGATAAAAATGTGACAAAGTGATAGTTTAAAGATAAGACAGATATTTTGAAACTTCAATATTTAATTTGATAAAAGAGTGATACAACATAGGACCATTTATATGATGGGGGAGGAATCACTTCACAATGATTATTTTGACAATCTTCACAATAATATTTTAAATAAATTAAAAAGATTCCTTAAAATCATAAAAATAAAAGAAAAATACTTATAGAAATATTGTTGCACTGATAATTTTCATATTTCATACAATTTAGGTGCCATTTGATAGTCCATCAATAATCTATTAAATTTAATGGTTGTAAATTGCATAAAACATTAATATTCTTTGAAACAATCAATGTTTACAATTGGGTTGGGTGGAGCTATTTTTATATCCATATCTATTTTATATTATGCTTATGTATCCATAGTTATTAAATTAGCTCTATGCATACCCAATCCTCACTTATTAAGATTATTAATGGTAACATATAAATAATAGGTGATTTGATGACCATATAATTTTGTATTTATATAATTTAATAAAAAAATATATATTACTTGAACCGAATCATAAACATAATATAATAAAATATAAAAACTATAATTATCAGTTCTATTATCTATAAGAAAATATAGAAATTAAAATATGATATAAACTTATCTAGTCATAACTTACTAATTATTTTATAATAATGATATAAATATATAACTACTTGACTAGCAAGATTAATGGATACAAAATAACTTTTATTCATATCCGTTCATGATAAGTTAACATAATTTTTCTTATCCTTATCCGCTAAACTAACGAGATTCTTATCTGCATCTGTATATTTTAATACGGTATGGATCAAGTAAACGAATAAAATGAATTTCATTGATAGCCTATTTCTAGTATAAGTTCCGTTATGGAAAATATATAGAAAAATAAAGAGTAAAAACAGTTAAGAGTAGAATAAAAAAAATGAAGAATGTTTGTTTGAGTAATTAGATATGACAAATATAGCAAACAGAAAACATGGACCAGGGACAAGTTCGAAAATAAGAAAATTCATTTATTGGTTAAAATGTTATTTAGAAAATAAGATATTTTAAAACATGAACTAGGGACAAATTCGTTTGACAAATTAGTCATATTTTATCGGTTAAAATCACATTTAGAAAATAAGAAAAACACTATCTTACGGGAGACCAAGTTCGAAATTGAAATAAGTTTTTTTTATGAATATTTAAAGATGAAAATTTTGATTTCCCGTCTCTATTTAAAATAAAAATAAAAATAAGAACGATTTGCACGTATCAGCCACATCACTAATCCTTTTATAAATTTGTGCTCATTTAATTCACAGTTCTTATGAGGTCTAGTTCTGTTGTTTAGTCATCTTGTATGGATCACCTTATTCACCTGACTTAAACACAATTCACAACTTTTTTGCATGGTTTATATATCTGACTGAAATCAATTCACAATTTTCAAATGATAGATTATAAATCACATCTTTCGGAGGTACTTGCTAGCTATAAAATCTTTGGTGTTATATGCATGTAGTACGTAGAGAACTAGAGATGGATGGGGGAATTAATTGAACAATTTTAGTTTACTGTTTTTATTTGTAGGACCGTGCATGCAAAGTTCCAAACATTATTTCAGATCTTGGAGGAGAAATAAAAGTAATAGTTTGTCACTAATAACTTCTTAATTTCTTTAATTAATTTATCACAAAATGTCAAAATGCTTAACCCAGTTACACACACAAACTCGTTATATTTAACCCATACATATATTCGTTAGGGTAGGGATCCTTGACAACTGTAGTTTGATAATTTTATGAACTAATTAATATAAATTTATAGAAAATCTTAAAAATAAAAAATACAAATATATTCATGGACTTATAGAATGATTGTGTTTTAAATTTGGTGCAATTTGAGTGTTATGTGATATTTAATTAAATATCATCAAAATTATATGATAATTTTAATGGTTTAAATTTGATGGTGTTTAATGAAATACCAAATGACACTCAAATTATATATTTTTTTTTTGAAATACAATAAATCCATAAGTCAATAATATATTTATAAAGTTTTTTTATTTTTAAGATTTTTTTATGATTTTATATTATGTTGGTTCTCAAGTTTATCAAACTGGATAGTTGTCAAGGGATCTCGACCCTATTTACTAAGGGTCCGTTTGGCAAATCAAGGAATAGTTTTGAAAGAGTGATAATTTTGGAAGAGTGATAGAATAGTATTTTTTTGGAAGAGTGGTATTTTTGACTATTCGGAAGAGCGAAAATATCGTTTGACAGTTGTTACTCAGAATAGTTAAAATATGAATAATTATGATACTTATAATGATGACGATGATAATCATAATAGTAAAATAATAATCATAATAGTAAAATAATAATAATAATAAAGTAATAAAAAATAATCATAATAAATAATAATATTATAATAGTAATATAATAAAAATATAAACATAATCATAATATAGAAATATAATAATAATAAAATATAATTACAATCATAATTATAATAATATAATAATAATAAGTAATCATAATTTTAATAATATAATCATAATCATGATAATAATAATTATAGTCATAATCATAATAATATAACCATAATCATAATCATAATAATATAATAATAAAAATATAATCATAATCATAAAATTAATTATAAATAATTATAATTATAATAATATAATAATAAATTAATCATAACTATAATCAACATATAATAATATAATGCAACATAATAAAATAATAATAAAGTAATAAATAATAATAATAATAAATAATAATCTTATAATAGTAATACAATAAAAATATAAACATAATCATAATATAGTAATATATTAATAAAAAGATATAATTACAATCATAATTATAATAATATAATAATAAGTAATCATCATATAATCATAATCATAATCATGATAATAATAGTTATAGTCATAATCATAATAATATAATAATAAAAATATAATCATAATCATAAAAATAATTATAAATAATTATAATTATAATAATATAATAATAAATTAATCATAACTATAATCAACATATAATAATATAATACAACATAATAAAATAATAATAAGTAATATTAATCATAATCATAATCATCATAATATAATAATAAAATAATTATATTTATATTCATAATATAATATTAAAATTATATTTATAATAATAATAAATAATATAATAATACTAATGATAACGATAATATAATAATGATAATGATAGTAATAATTTAATAATAATATAATGATAATAATAATAATAATAAAATTAATATAATAATAAATTATAATCATAAATATAATAATATAATAATACTAAATCATAATCATATAATATAATATAATATAATCAAATAATAATCACTATTCCGATGAAAGCTAATCCGGTATTCCACCTATAAGTTGATATACCGGATTAGCACTGCTCCGCACTCTTCTACTTAGTCTAAAATTCGTTTGGCAAATTAATTCGTCAGAATAGCTATTCTATTTCAACTTTTTGCTATTACATTGAGTGCCAAACACTCCCTAGAATTGCTCCGCTATACCATAAAAATTGAACGGTCAAAATAATTTTGATCAAATGATTTAAATTTAATTAGATGGACTATGCAAAACTTGAAATGAAAAGTGCAATCAATCATTTAATTACTAATCATAAATTACTTTTCAAATATATGCCAATTTGGTTCTTTTCAAACTATCATTGTTTCATCATACAATTTATATCACTTTAAAAAAATTCTTCCAGAAAAATGTGGTGCTATAGACTCACCCGTTTATTAAACATTTAATTAGAAAAACAATAAGCATAAAGGTTTTTAAAATATTTTCAAGAAGAAAGATGCTAATATCCACATGAGAAACTTAAAAAGGTTGAAATTAAAGGAGTGTGCGTAGTTTAACAAATATAATTTATTTGCACAAACTAAATTTCAGATTTACAATTCGGAGGAGAAGGAACACTTGAGGCTTGATTTAAACATGACAACAAGTAAATATGATAACGGGAGAAAAGAAAAGAGTGATGCCCATTGTCCTGATATTTTTAATAGAGAAAATTGGGTATATACCCATCAAAACATTAAAATTAAACACCCATCAATACTTTGTTCTTTTTGAATTTTACCCACTAAAAAAGTTAGATGGAAATAACTATGGTTATTTGCTGATTACTATATCATAAAGTACACCATTAATCTGCTCAATGAGCAGAGAGACATCATTTAAAAGCATTTCTTCAAAGTGCACAGCTCCTGTGTGTGAACTGTGAACAAATGGGCGCCGGGCAAGTCAAGTCAAAAGCCAGTAGATGTATATATCTCACGACGCCCAAGGGTTATTGCTGTAACAGAGAACTGAGATAGATAGACCATGGCCTTGCATGGGTTTAATTATATATTAATCGCAAATAAACATAATTATTTTCATTAGTGGGTAAATTTCAAATACAATAATAAATATCTAATTTTAATATTTTGATGGGTAAATATCTAATTGAAGAAGTTTTGATGAGTACGGACGAATGATACTTCGAAAGATACGACGAAGATCTTATTGTTTTTTTTTTTCTTTTCGTAAATTATATATAATTTTTTTATTAATGAAACTAAGTTGGCTCTTGGCTTGGTTTTTTAAAAGAAGAAAACACATGTCAATCTAAAGCTATGGGCTTCTAAACTAAAACATTTCAGTCTGATAACAACTCTGATTTGAATAAACATCTAAATGCAGTCTATGAATCATTATAGATTTTTTTTTTAAAACTTATCTGAAATGATTTTATGTTTAAAAAAAAATCAATTGGAAATTTGATGCTACCATACCTATTGCTTCGAGCTTTTTTTTTTTAATTTCTTTTAACGGGTAGAATCAAACCCAATCCGGATCTGCTATCGCGTTTGTGTGATTCTCTTCTACGACTATAAATGAGCCGAGCCAAATCAAGTTATGCTAAGTTCGTGTTCAGCTCATTAGCTTAATGAGACGAACCGAATTTGCTCGCTAATTACTTCTGAGTCAAAAGTTATAGCTTGAGATTGACTCGTTAAATTAATGAACTAACTGAACTAGCTCGCTAATTTATTAATTAATTATATTTTTATAATATTTTATATTAAAATTTATATAAAAATTATTAAATAAATAATGATAAAATATTTCACATAATTTAATATAATAATTTAAGTACATATCATATTATAAACTATTTACTATACTAAAAGTCCATAATAAAAAAATATAAATAATAAATATTAATAGTTTAACAAGATAAATGAGTGTAACGAGCCGAGCCGGCCTAAACTCAAACTCGACTCATTAACTTAACGCATTTAATGAGTCGGGTTGTTAATGGCTCGATCTATTAACGAACGAGCCAAAATAATGAATCGATCATGAACAAATCACGAGCGAGCCACGAGTTTTTTTTGTTAGCCCTATTCTCTCTCCAAAAATTTGATCCGTCTGATCAGAATTTAACTTTTGGAAAAGTTAATTTGAAAACTCAAAAAGTTTCATTTAATAAATTTGTTTATAAATATCAATTTATGATATTCGAAAATATTAGAGGGTCAAATTGGAAAAAAAATATTTATTCCGCGAAGAGGCGCCTTAATTTCCTCTCAGCGCACTCTTTTCCCTTTAATACTGATAGCTGATTAGCTCTTAGCTGTAGTAGAGAATCAGAGATGAACAGGGGAATCAAATAATCTTTAATTGACTGTTCTAATTTGTAGCACAGTGCATGCAAAGTTCCAAACAATATTAATTTCAGATGGAGGAAAACTATTTTTCCATCTTTCTTTAAGATTAACGATGAAGGCTTTCAACTCTTTGCAAGAAGAAAATATGCTAGTATTCTCAGGACATACTCAAATAGTCATATATAAATTCTCCCTTTGACAAACGTAGTAAAGTTAAAGAGAAATAAAAATTAAATTACTTTAAAGTAGTGATGTTTGATAATAGTGAAGTAAATAGATGAATTAATTTATATAAAAAGTGTTGAAAAAAAAGAATTTAACTTTAAAGCGCATCTATATATGTCTTAGTTTTATGTCGTCTTGAATCTTTTCCGTTTGGTGCTTTAAAATGCTTAATACACTTTTAGTAGGCTAACAAATGGGGGTTTAAGAAATTAAAATTAGAGTGTACATAAAATGTAAAGATTGTATAAAAGGATTTTTATTTTTGACATCACTAAATTTCATCATTCTATCTCAGATTAATCTCCAGCAGACATAAATAGCATTGCCATTTATAAAGTTAGATTCACAATGTAAAATAGCATTTTTTTTAACACATGTAAACATGAGTACAAAAAGCGGATGAAAATTCGGTTGTTTTATTTAAACAGGAGCACAATGCTGGCGAAGCATGGTAGTATATAACTTCCATGGCAAATTTGTTGCTGCCAGAACAAATACAAGTTCATGTCTTGGATAAACCATCCATCTGCATCAGAAATTGAAATTATTATATGAACATCAAGGTTAACTAATTTTGTTTTTGAGCTGTAGCACTATATAGTATATGCTGGCATCAATCAAAAAAAATTTAATATAAAATTTGATCTATATATAAGAATTTATAAAAAAAAATATTTTGTATGGTTATATATATCATTTAAACTTTGAAAATGATAAACTGAATCATAATACGGAGACGATTTTTCTAAGCATGATTCTTATCCCTAAGTTTAATCTAATGTGTATTTGTGCCTAGACTTGATTTTTCTAAGAATTATTTTGCCTGGGTTAAAAATGAATTCAGTTTGAAATTACAGAGATTATAGATCTTAAAGATAAAAAAATTAATGATAACAATAATGATAATGCTAGTAATGATGATCATGATGAGTAAAAAGTAATTTAATAAAATTTTAAAATTTTATATTTTTAAATATATTTAAAAATATTAAAAATATTTTTTATGTTAAAGATATATATAATTATTACTATTATCATAAAATATAATTAAAAATATGATAATTTATAAATGATCATATTAAAAAAGTTAGATAATTTTAAGAGTTAAATTTCACTTTAAATATATTATACATATTTTTTTTAAATAAAAAGAGAGAAAAACTAAGCCATTGAATTCAAATAATAAAAAAAATTAAACAAAAATGATGATGATATAATATATTTAAAGCATTTAAAAGCTTTACCCACTTTATATATAAGAATTCACAGCACACACTCATAAATTTAAAAGTCAAGGGAGTGACAAAATTAATGATACCCGTCACCCCTGACTTTTTGTAGAAGACTCCCAGAAGACAAAGTGGTAAGGGTTATGAAAAATACTATTAATGTGCGTTTGTTTAAAAAGTAAACAAATACGTAAAGAAAAATATTATAAAGTGAAGTTCTTTACAAAAAAATTCATAACCCTTTTATCTCAAAAGCTATAAATCGTACGATAAAGATTTTTTTGAATGGGTTGAAAAATATATATATTTTTTGAAATAACAGATGAAAATCTATCATTAAAATAAAAGTCAAAAGAGCTACAGACATAAAAAAAAATTCTCTTTTTTTTTTTAAGTTGTTGCTTTAGATTGTATACGTCTTGAAGACTAATTCCACGTCATCACTGTCAACCGGCCTGTTCTATTTATTCGCGCAACAAAGTCTGTCGCCTGTCTGACAGAAGGTGGTGAGCTTCAAATCACTTTGAATCAAAAAATTAGTTCAAAACTTTTTAGAACCGTTGATTTTGTATCGAGATTTATAATGATTATTAAAAATACGAATTTTAAATTTAAATTTTATTAAAAGTACGAATCTCAATGCAAAATCAACGGTTCTAAAAAATTTGAACTAATTTTTTTATTCAAAGTGTTTTGAACCTCCCCCACTTTCCATTTATCAAGTATTTGTGTTCCAGAAAAATTAAACCATTATTTTTAACTAACAAAAATTATATATCAAACCTTTGTTGAACTTTTTGTGTGATTCATCAATAATGTTCGTAGTTTCTAAATGATTCTCTATGTTCCATTATTCAATTATATATATAGAAAGAGAATTGGGTTATGATGTTATGCATAGTACGAATCATTTTAATATTATGGATCATTTTTTCGTTCTCAAAAACTAAATGGCCGATCTGAACAGCTCAAAATGAATTCCATATGAAAATCTTGTTGGATATCAAATTATATATTTTTTATAAAAATTACTATTTTTTAGATATTTAGAAAATCATTTTTTTGAACGCCTTATAATAATTAAATCAAGTGATTTTTAAACTATTTTAATAAATAAAAAATATATAAAATATAAAATTTGGTCTCCAACTAGATTTTTATATAAAAATCATTTTGAACGGTTCAGATCGATCATTTAGACTTTGAGAATGAAGAAATGATCCATAGCACACACGTGATCCATACTATGTATAGCACTATAGCCTAACTATATATATTTCTCCTATTTCATATATTATCTTATCTCTATCAATATATTGATGACCATTTTTTTTTAGTAAAAGATAGGGTCAAGTTCCTTAATTTTTATTGCTTGTAAGAGATGGTTACAAATTTAAATAAGTACAAAAAAGACAAAAGCACTAAAAAATAGAGGCTCATCAGCAATGAACATACAAAGAAATAGAAAAGTTTATTTGAAACAAGATAGAATTAGCAGCAATCTTATGATCTAGCAATCTTCAATCGGAGGGAAGAAATGTGTTCCTGTTTCAATCTTGAACCGTCTTGCAATGCCCTGTAAAAATCCTCAAGTATCTTTCTCTCCAAACAATAAAAGAAGCGAGTAGAATTATTTTCCTAATCCATATTGGAATATGAGATGACTGGGTCCAAAGATATAGTCGATCCGGGGCTTCTGTAATAGCAATGAATTGGTTGTACTGGCTTAGAGCTTGGAAAGCTGAATATAAATATTGCCTGAAGAAAGAACATTCATCAAAAAGTTGAAAAACTGACTCTTCATGTGATCTGCACATAATACACATGTTAACCATGACTCATCCTCTTTTCTGCAGGTTATCAATTGTTAGGACTTTGTTCTTCAACATTAGCCAAGCAAAAACCGATATTCTTGGTGGCACCTTTAAATTTCAGATTTCGACAATATGATCTGAGGGTGAGAGAGAGTCAGTGAGAAATCTGTAGAATTATTTGCAGCTGAATTGTCTATCAGATGTTAAGTTCCAAAGTAATGCAACAGATTGTGTTTGAGGGCGGTTTGAAATTGTTGGTAGAATTAACATTTTGAAAGTAGTAAATTGTTGTTGTGCCGACGAGGAGAGGTTTAGTAAGAAGAGTGAATCCATGTCCTCGATTGATGGGAGATCTTTTACAAGGATGTTATGTAAATTGCAATAGGTGTATAAATTATGAAACACCGATTTTAAGATTTCGTGTCCCCAATTGTGGCGCCAAAGAGATGAATTTGCTTCATTTCCTAAACTGAATGTAATACATCTTTCAAAAGACATGGCTACCATTTTGACTTGTTTCCAAAAAGACATTGGATTTGACATCTCCCATTCCTGTAAGCTTGCTCCTAAAGAACAATTTAGTTGTCTCCACAGAGAAGGTTGAGTAGAAAACCATTTCCAGTACCATTTTCCAATAAATGCTATATTCATCATTTCTATGTTTATTATCCTGAGCCCTCCTTTTGATTTTGGCCTACATACAATGCTTCAGTTTGCAAGATACATTTTTTCTTAGAATTGGCATCTGATCCTTTCCATAGCAAATTCCTTCTAATAGTATCGATCTCATCTATTACCCACTTTGGAAGTATAAATGCAGTCATGAAATAGATAGGCAATGAAGAGAGTACCACATTTGTAAGGACAAGTTTACTAGCTAAGAACAATGAGTTAGCAGAAGAACCTGATAATCTAGCAGCAATTTTATGAATGAGAGTCAAGTAATCTGTCTTAGCCAATCGTTTGTCGGAAAGATGTAAGCCAAGATATGTCAGAGGAAAGGTTGAAATTGTACAACCCATATAAGATGCAAGAGAATTTGCCAGCTGCTGCTCAGTAGATGAGAAAACAAGAGTTGACTTCCGCATGTTTACTTGTAAGCCACTGATTTTGTAGAAGAATGAGAAAACTATCTTAAGGACTTGAACTTGTGCTATTGATGGCTGGAGAAAAAATAACGAGTCATCAGCATTAAAGAGTGCTGGTTTGATGACCATTTGATAATTTTTTTTGGATTTTGTATAAAAATTATTCGAGATATTGGAGGAAATAGATGAAGGTAGTTGCATTTTTTTTTCTCATATTTACTTTAAGCTAATTAAGAATATGTTTATGCGAAAAATGTTAAACATATTTTGACTAATGATAACAAAATCTATCTATTGTTTAATTCTGTACTTCTTTTCATGTATTAACAATAACATACTCCAAATTGTGGATATGAACGTTTTCTTTTCTTTCACTTGATACATTTGCTCGGTTTAATGCTCAAATGTAGTTTTAAACAATTGTACAGGCTTTTTTTTTCTCAATGGCCGTGTATAATTCATTAAATATATACGTATTAATTTATAAATAAATATATGAAAACACATTGTTAATGAATTTATCTAGCTACGCAACTATTTCAGATAAACAAGTTGGATACCTCGCTTTATTCTGGGTTTGATTGGTTGATGAGGCGTAGAAAACCCCACACGTCGTTTGATTGTGTGCTTAATTGACAACCCTCATCAGGTAATCGCTGAGAACTCTACACCTCTCAACCAAATTTGACAGTTTTACCCCCTATTAGTGAGCTCTTTGGTCTGCTGTACAGGAACTGAAATAAAAATAAAGGAAAGAAAATTTCCCCAAAGAAGAAAAGAAGAATTTCCCAAGTTTACATGGAACAAACTGGGTACAGATACATTCATACAGTAATAACTAAACTTAGCAACAATTTGGCCAGTCATTGCTGACATAACTTAATTTGATTTGAAATCATCGAGAACTTAGGTGTTGTTGGCAATGAGCGACATACTTAATACTCTCACATGTACATGTAAGATATGCAGGATCTTTTTGAAATAATGTAAACTTTTAGGCACGGTAGTCAAAAAACACTTTGGCGTCAATCACATTACAGCGAATACTTCAAAGATTTCTTAATGATACTTTCTTAGGAACATCAATCTGGGAATTTCTTTAATCCACCAAACTGCTAAAGATATTAACTGAAGTTGTTCAATATTGCTACATAATGTTGGCTGATTTTCTATTGACTTTTACAGAAGCTGGCCACTATTGTACTTTTTTCATTTTGTGAAATTAAGAATAATATATTAATATCATATTTACATTGGTTTTTCTTTTTCTTCTTATCTTTCAGGACCTTAATTTTGATCCGGCAAAAAGCATAGGAAAATGGAGGCATGATACAAACATTGTCTGAATTTTCTAAGTTGGAATTATTGATTTACCAGAAGGATAGCTTTGGGAATCCTGTGCCTGGTATGCAACAATTTGATGCCCAGGTAGTTAAGAAGAGCTCTAAACTGTCCGTTCCAATACCAGATCTGAAATTTTGAGAGGTGGCTGAGGGAACACAGCTGCTATCATTCACCGTGTCAGAACAAGGAGATATTTTCTTACATTTTTTTATGCAGGAACGAATTGTTGTTCATCACATATGATTTTTTCTCTACTATTTCACATGCAGAGTCCAAATTACAAAGCAGTTTTAATAGTAACGGTGAATTACTTGGGAAATTTTGGGTGCTTCCCTGATTGTGTAAAGATGAGATCATCACCACTCTCAACACAGGTTTCGCTCCATCTCAACAAAAGAAGGCCAACTAGTTCAGTTTGAACTTTCTGTAAGAGCTTACATAAAATCCCCCTTAAGTTTCCACCCTTCCTTTTCATACTTTATCAAACCGTAATCCACAGCATTATCATGTAATTCTCGTGTGTTGTTCTCAGTTTGGATTTGTATTAATGCCATATAGTTTGGTGCATTATCCCAGAAGAAAGTTTGGTTTTGATGTTTTAGGATATAGGAAATATCTTTTTCTAGTCGGATTCAATTGCACATTAATCATGTTTTTAATTTACCAGTTTTAGATTTTTTCTGTTTTATTTTTGAAAAAGTTCAAAGCGATGCAGGAGAATCTTTTTGAGTTATGGAGGGTGCAAATGAAATTTTTCATTTTATGTATATCTATGTTAACCTATCCTTTTTTATCCTTCTAGTAATTCTTTGACCGATTTCTGACAGTGATAGTATGTGCCGCCATTACTGAGATACTGACAATGATTGTGCTGGGTGGAATGCTTCTCTTTTTTTCATGTGCCGATGCGTGAATGATCTTTATGACAAGAGAAAGGATCCTGATGGAAGTGCGGCATCATCTCCATCAGATGAAAGTTCAAGTCGACACAATGTAAGATTCTCCTCTCTTACCTCCGCCAACTAGTATCAATTACTGTAAATATTCAGTTCACCTTGTTTGTATATGCTGATAAATACCCATAACAACAGTAGTGTTTTCTTTCTTTCCTTTTATTTTTGCCATCGTTGTATATGCTGATAAATACCCATAACAACAGTAGTGTTTTCTTTCTTTCCTTTTAATTTTGCCATCTTTTAATCAATTTTATTATGTTGCATTATGATTAATTTTATTATTTCTACAGATGGGTTCAACCGTTTGCAACCTCCCGTATCGACAAAGGTAGATATTGAGTGTGACAAACCCAAATAGATGTAAGATAAATCTGACGACGTAAGGCATGTTGCTCATTTATAATTGGTGTTTCAGGTCACATAGGGACTCAATGAATAACTGCCAGGAACGGTTGAACTTCAACCCATCTCTTATCCTCCTATTGCAAAGAACTGTCTGTCTTAATATATACAGCAGAATAGCACTTCTCAATGCATCTACTAAAATACGATTATTCTAATTAATTAGTGTGAATAGTAATGTTTGCATCATTTACCTTTTTTATGAATGGGCATTCATGAAATTTATATTCCTTAGAAAAGATGAGTTCAGAGCCTTGACTGATAAAATCAACGAACGACTGTACATCCACAACTCAAAAGCAGGAATATATTAAGCTAATGGGAAGAAGAACAAATTTTAAGTTTGTTATTACTGAAATTAAACGTAAATCCTTACCAGGTTATGTTAGTTCTTCAACGTCATGAATTTAATAATAGTGTCAATCCATTATTACAGTCCAACAAAAATTTAATCGGTCAAACCATATCAGCGTACTTTTTCAAAAAAAAAAAAAAAGGAGAACATGGTGTGACAAAGCAAACATGCTTGAGTTCTCTCTGTGATTCGAGTTACAAAAGAAGCATTATCTGAGCTACTTTTCTACCAAAATGCAACTATAAAAAGATTTAGCAGTCTCAGGAAGATGGAGGGGCAACTCCAGTTTCACCAGCTTCCGCAACTGGAGCTGCAGTAGGTGAAGGAGGGACATAAACTTTAGTCCTACGAAGGATTTCGGCCACGATATAGTGTTTTGTCTTGCTCAATGGCCTTGACTCGTGCAATCGTACCTGAAGAAAAAAGAATTGAGAGAAGATTCCTTTATCAAAGAATTTAAGTTCAGCATTTGTTGCAATCAGACCCATTAATCACTGTCGATGCAAAATAATCCCCCATTTTTTTAGGCCCTGCTATTTTGGTTATCTGCATACAACTGCAGTAGCCAGAGATATGGTTGTTATGGTTGGAAGTACAGTCATCCACATAGCTATCCTCCCCATTTTCCACCACATGAAATTCAGCCTTTGTAACAGAAAAAAAGATTCAGTTTTTGCCCCTGAAATTAGTAAAAACTGAAAAACAGACATTCTCCTTCTTTTGGACTATGGGATACGGCATTAATTTTCCAAAAAAAGATCAAAAAATGAGAATATCCACTATAGAGTTCCATTGAAGACACCTCAGCCAAGTTAGCATTGAAACTGTCATGTCACTTTTCTGGTCTAGTAGGATTTGGGATTGAAATAAAAAGAAAGCAACACTTGAGGAACCAAAATGGAGCTTATGAGATAATTAACATAATGAGAGAAAAAAAGGTTAATAATACAAAATGCTCTCATCTCACCTTTATTATCACTAAAGAAAAGCAATACAAGTGAATCACTATTACCAGACTTGTGATTTCAGGTAAACTAGGAATCACGACTAAATAGAGCAACCTAATAGTAGTCTTTAAGGACAAAAAAAAAACCTTAAATTTCATAGAAGAGAACAGGAATTCCTGATAATTTGCACAAAGCGAGAACAAAGAAAGGAAGGAACACACACATCCTCCTTGGGGTCTCAGAATTATAAAAACCTCAGTATCACTATACTAACTTCAGTGGGGCAAGAACCTGACAACATACCAGGAGAAATCTGGAAGTTCCGTGAGAAGAGAAAAGCTTACAATTTAATTAATCGGGCACAAATTTGCAAAAGGAGAAGAAAAAGATAGAAAAGAGACCTTATCGCCAATGTTGCAATCGTTGTTCTCGTCGTGCGCCGTGAATTTGGAGGTGCGCTTGACGTAGCGGTTGTAGAGCTTGTTGTGGAAGAGGCGATCCACCGCCACCACCACCGACTTTTGCATCTTGTTCGACACAACTATCCCCGCCAAATCCTTCATCTCTCGTCTCTCTCTGTCACGTCAATCGGATCTATCTTCCGACCTAGACGGGGGTTGTTTGCTTCTTTGGCAAAGCTTACTGATACGAGAACTGAGACGGTCGATGGGGCTGGATGTGGCGATCGATTTTTACATGCCGAGGGTTCAACGTAGGTGTTTCGGTTTCGGTTTCGGTTTCGGACTCCGGTTCAAGGATTCACACTTCACCTGTGGCTGGGGCGCTCATTCCCGCTCATTCTCTGCGGATTTTTGCGGATCTTTTCCTCTCTTTAAATCTGAATGATTATTTTAATTTGAAGGATTATAGACAACTCTAAACACGAATTTTATTGTACAGAGTTATTTATTATTATTAAATTAAAATTATTAATTGATAATCAGATGATTCATAATAAAAAATCACATAACTCCGCGGAAAAAGCTATCCAGAGGAATTTTGTGAATTCTTTCTCTTTTTTTCGACCTTGCTGGATAAATTTGAGAGGGGCTGAGCAATGCTTCAAATTTATATTTGATCGATGAAAATTTATTTATTCATTTTTAAATTTTAATATTTATTCATATTTAAATACTCTATTAGTTTATTCATTCAAATTTAATAAAATAATTAATATGATCTCTATATTAGAGTTTAAATACATAGTTTTTCATATAAAATTTAAAAATATGATAACATAATGCACAAATTAATTATTTCTTTTTTTAAATAGAAACTTTTCATGTTTTAAAATGTATTCTTTTCTAAGAGAAATAATTTTATTTAGAAGATGCATGGTTAGCATAACTATATATACAGAGAGAGTAAAGATACATTGAGTTTAAGCTTACAGAGGTCTTTTATGAGCTTAACTTAAAAAGTATATCAAATCATCTTCAAATTTTAATTTATCATACTCATTAAATTTTTTATATGAAAATCTTATGGGATGCAAAAATTTAGAGTGTTTTAAGCTTTTTAAGTCATGGTTTTTAATTTTTAAAAATCAGCTCTAAAAATAATAATAAGATATTCAATGTTTGAACATCATTTTTAAAAATAAAAAGAGATGACTTAAAAAACTCAAAACACTTCAAATTTTTGCATCCCATAAGATTTTTATATAAATAATTTAATGATAATGATAAATTAAAATTTGGTGATCATTTGATTTACTTTTTGAGTTAAGCTCATGAAAGACCTCCGTGAGCTAAGCTCACGATATCTTTACTCTCTCTCTCTCTCTCTATATATATATAGAGAGACCTTACGGTACTTTCAGTTTAAATCTCATATACCGAGAGCTCGAAATATCAATCTAATTAACCCACAATAATCTAGATATTGAAAACTTGATGAATACCAAATTTTATTATTTTTGAAGTTTTATAACTATTTTTTTAGTTTTGAAAGATGATATTTTTAGATGCATCAATCATTATTTTATTATTATTTTTGGGGTGTTTTTTAAAAATTCTAAAAAAATAGTTAGAAAACTTCAAATATAATCAAATTTAGTATTCCATAAGATTTGAATATGTAATTTATGTTGAGTGAATTAGATTGGCAATTTGAATTTTAATTTTATGAGATTTGAATATGTAATTTTTTCTTTACTTCACGAGGCACGTAAAATCTCCCTATATATATATATAAATGAAATATACTGTGCAATAATTTGTCTCCGTTAATGTCAATTATATCAAACAAGACTAACTTCTTTTTGCGCGTATAAATTAACAACTTTAAACTATTAGATGAATTTTCTAGAATCTAATTACATACATATATAAAATCACCATATTTTGACTTTATTTCCGGTCATAGAAAAGATATACACACAAATATAATCTTGATATACACACTTATCAACATCATTATCATTCTTATTTTTATTTTATTATTATATATATTTCATCATCGTCATTATCATTTATATTTGAGATCTTTGATCTTATGCTCTCCGATTGAGTTTCATTTCTAGCATACCCAATTTATTTGAGACTAAGGCTTTGTTTTATTTATAGTTGCCATTGTGTCGGCAACAATCATACAACATAAATTAAAGCTTAAAATGAAAACCCATGTAACCACAAAATCATATAAAACAAAGAAAATACCTAATAATAACAAAACAGTAGTTTTAAATGGCACATCATCCTTAATCCTCATTATGTACTGATCATCAGCTTAGCTCTTTTTTAATTTTATTACGCAAATAGCGTACATTTTTATCAACTTATTTGCAGGCAAAGGTCTAACTAATCGTAATTTATTCACTCACCAAAGAACAGTAACTGGGACAAAATTCATCTCCCAGTCAAAATTGGTTACATCAAAAGATACAGAAATTGGTTACATCAACAGATACAAAAAATAAGTCGCCGTACCTTTCTAATCCATGAAAACCCCTCGAGGAACGAACATATCTAGTCATGGAGGTGTTATTTTGTGTCAATTGTCAATACAGTTGCTAACTTCAGTCTCCAAAGATTTATAGCATGAGCCTTTAAATAAGCTTCCTGGAACCTGCCAGACAACAATAACCAATCAACAAGTGCTGCCATTCTTTTATTTTATTTATTTTTCCCTCTTAACTTCCACTTTATATTACCCAGTAGCCATTATACCTAACGCCATGTTACATAATTGAGTGTTTAAAAACCATGTGAGCATTATTCAAACAAAAACAAGCTATTTTTAAGCAAGTTCTACTAAAAGAATAAAGCCTTGCACTTTGCAATAATAGATAATACCCAAAATTTCTGAAATTAGCAACTTGCACAGCAATGCTTCAGACATTCACAAGTTATGCCCAATCAATAGTTACAACAGCAACAACAAACCCTCTAATCCCAAATAAATTGGGGTAGGCTAGAAATGAAATTCAATCCAAAATCATTGAGATCAGAGATACCAGATATCAAAAATCAATGATAGTAAGCCCAACTAATAGTTACTGCAATTAAAATTAATTTGTTTTAGTTATGCCCCCATCTAATGGCTCATTTCCCTTGAACCAAGCACTGAATTCAAGAAAAACTCAGATTTAGGATTATTGCATGACTAATCTCCTTTCTAACGGTAAGCCATTATTTGCAAACAAATGGCAAAGTTCAAAATTACAGGTATTAGTTGCAAACAGGATGGCTGGGGCTATTATGAAATTTAGAAAAATCCATGATATCATCTTACTTTGACATGGTGAGGCATGATCTTTATATCACAAGGTGGGTGGAGCCATGACTCCGGTGAGTATGCCAAGAAATTCTCTAGCTTGCTTGTGTATACATCAGCATGTTGATGAATATGGTACGCAAAGGATGACTCTTTGCCAGTGTCAGTTAAAAAAGTTGCACCAAAGCAACTGTTAAACAGGTCCCGTATGGCAGCTCTGCAATTTTGTCTCTCTAAATTGAGTTCATTTAAGAGGGATTTGTAGCTTTGGCCTTTTTCTGTGCTAACTACTGTTGCATGTATCTTGCCTAGTAGCTCGAGGATTATGTATAACTTTGCCTGTCAACCGAGTTGTTTAACTTTGTATTAACACGCAGTAGTTTAACTTAGCTAGAACAGCACTAATCCAACTGCTAGATATGTTTACCTGTTGGAAACAATAGGGTTCGCTATTTTGGATCTTAATTTCATCCTGCACAGAAACAGAAATTCTGTGAACAATTGAAGAGGAATTAGAAAGGATACAGAAACATGACATAGAACTTACTTCAAGTTCATGAATTATAGCAGCTGTTCGCCAACCAGCTTTGGCTGGCCCTTTTAGGTCACTGAACAAGTGATCACCAAAGTATATGACCTGTTACAACAAATGATCTATGAAAACAAAGTTCATCATGTGAAAACCAATAGGTAATGTTAGTTTTCTGGAAATAAAGAAAAAAACAGCAGAAAAATAGAAAACAAATGAAACAATAAAAGTCATAGTACATCAAAAAATTCATTTATAAGAATAAACTGAAAGAAAAACGAGTTTTGTTTCCCAAACAGAAACAATCCTGCCAAAGCTTTTTCCAAGGGAACACACTTTTTAAACATATCAGATTGAGTACAAGCCTACTACCCCCAAACCAGCTTGACCCACTAGCAGATCAAGACTGCTAACTATTAAATCATATAGTACAAGAAGCAAAATATAAAACAAAATTGTAATTGATAAAACCTCTGGGCCTCTCCATTTGGTGATGTGAAGGAATGATTTGAGAGAACCATGGTAATAAACTTGATCCGGTAAAAGATTTTCTACTGCCGTAAATGCCAAGGTATCTTTCTCTATGTCATAGGACCTAAAGGATTCAACATGTACAATTGAGATATGTTGTTAGAAGTCCAAATTTTGGTACTCTTCTTAGTTCCAGTATAGGCATGAACTGACAGTTTGATTTTGTACTGGACTCAACACTGATTTGAGTCCTGTTTTTACATTTCTATATCTTTATTTTGAACAATTCTAGGTTCAAAAAAATCTTACTATAGGACCTAAAGCAAACAGCTAACTAGACTCGACACTGGTTTGAGCCTGTTTTTACATTTCCATAACTTTATTTTGAACAATTTTCGGCTCAAAATCTTACTATAGGATTTCACAAAGGTAAAACTGGTTGCATTGAGGATTATTGCTAAAAATGGAGCTCCTTTAGACAACTGAAAGGTACTCGATGCCAAATAGACTTAATATCGTCACAACTGAAATTTTGGGATCAGCGACAATATCAAATTATGCCAGCAAAGGCAGGTGTAGCAACAACAACAACAAAGTGGAAATAAAACCCAATCGGAAAGCATAAAATCAAAGATCTTAAATATCAGTGATAATAATGAATATAATGAAAGAAAAAGAAAATAAATAAATAATAATAATAATAAATAAAGATGATAATGATGAAGGATAGATCGATGAAGATGTTAATCATAGAATAAGAGCTGGATGGGTAAAATGGAGACAAACATCTGGTGTTCTTTGTGACAAAAAGGTCCCAAACAAACTAAAAGGCAAATTCTACAGGACGGTGATTAGACCCGCGATGTTGTATGGCGCAGAATGTTGGGCTACAAAAGGACAACACATTCAGAAGATGAGTGTAGCTGAAATGCGGATGTTGCGTTGGATATGTGGCCACACAAGGAAAGATCGAATCAGAAATGATGATATTAGGGACAAACTTGGGATAGCACCAATTCAAGAGAAGCTAGTCCAACATCGTTTGCGATGGTTTGGTCATATCCAACGAAGGCCTCCTGAAACATCGGTACGCAACGGTATTTTAAGTCGTCCTGAAAATACAAGAAGAGAAAGAGGTCGACCGAGACTGACATGGGAGGAATCAATAAAAAAATATTTGAAGGAATGAAATATACCAAAGAACTTGTTTTGGATAGGAGTGCGTGGAAGATAGCGATTCATGTAACTGAACCATGATTTAGGAGTTAGAGTCTAATAGTAGAGTTATAGACTTCATATTCTTAGATTTTTTAGGATTTTAGGATTTAGAATTTAAAAATAGATTTCAGAAATAGAGGTTTAGATAGGATTTTAGGATTTAGAATTTAGAATTAGGTTTTAAAATAGGATTTTAGGATTTAGAAATAGATTTTATAATAGAGGTTTATTGTACTATTATTATTATTGTTATTATTGCTACTATTATTAGCATATTATCATTATCATTATCATCTTTATTTATATATTATTATTATTATTTTATTTATTTATTTTCTTTTTCTTCCATCATATTCATTATTATCACTGATATTTGAGATCTTTGATCTTATGTTTCCGATTGGGTTTCATTTCTAGCTTACCCCAATTTATTTGGGATTAAAGGCTTTGTTGTTGTTGATAATGATGATGATAATATGCTAATAGTAATATCAATAATAACAATAATAATAATAGTATAATAAACCTCGATTATAAAATCTATTTCTAAATTCTAAAATCCTATTTTAAAACCTAGTTCTAAATTCTAAATCCTAAAATTCTATTTCTAAACCTCTATTTCTAAATTCTAAATCCTAAAATCTATAAAATCTAAATTCTAAAATCCTAAAATCCTAAAAATCTACATGAAGTCTATAACTCTACTATTAGACTCTAACTCCTAAATCATGGTTCAAGTACATGAATCGTCATCTTCCAAGCACTCCTATCCAAAGCAAGTTCTTTGAATATATTTCATTCCTTCAAATCTCTTTTTATTTCTTCCTCTCATGTCAGTCTCGATCGACCTCTTCCTCTTCTTGTATTTTCGGACAACTTAGAATATTGGTGCTTCAGGAGACCTTCGTTGGATATGACCAAACCATCGCAAACGATGTTGGACTAGCTTCTATTGAATTGGTGTTACCCCAAATTTGTCCCTAATATCATCATTTCTGATTCGATCTTTCCTTGTGTGGCCACATATCCAACGCAACATCCGCATTTCCGCTACACTCATCTTTTGGACGTGTTGTCCTTTTGTAGCCCAACATTCTGCGTCATACATCATCGCGGGTCTAATCGCTGTCATGTAAAACTTGTATTTTAATTTGTTTGGGACCTTCTTGTCACAAAGAACACCAGATGTTTGTCTCCATTTTACCCATTCAGCTCTTATTCTATGACTAACATCTTTATCGATCTCTCATTCACTCTACAATATCGATCCCAAATACCGAAATGTGTCATTCATAGGTACTACTCGTCAATCCAAACTAACATCTCCGTCATCTGAGTTTTCCCCGTTGAACTGACGAGGATATATTCAGTTTTGGTCCTACTAAGTCTAAAACCTTTCGATTCTAAAGTTTATCTCCACAACTCTAGTTTTTGATTGACTCTAATTATGCTTTCGTCAATCAGCACTACATCATCAGCAAAGAGTATACACCAAGAAATATCTCCTTGTATGTTCTTTGTGATCTCGTCCATCACTACGGTGAAAATATATGGACTCAATACCAACCCTTGATGTAATCCTATCTTAATAGAAAATATATCGGACTCGCCGTCACATGCTTTGACACAAGTCACAACATTTGTGTACATATCCTTAATAAGGGTAACGTACTTTGTTGGGACTAGTTTCCTTTTAAGCGCTCACCACATGATATTTCTCGGTATTTTATTATACGCTTTCTCTAAATCAATAAATATCATATGTAGATCCTTCTTTTGTTCCCGATGTCTCTTCATAAGTTATCTTATCAAGAAAATCGCCTCCATAGTGGACCTCCTAGGCATAAAACCAAACTGATTTTTAGAGACAGTTGTCAGTTTTCTTAAACGGTGCTCGATCACTCTATCCCAAAGCTTCATAGTATGACTTATGAGCTTAATTCCTCTGTAATTAGTACAACTTTGAATATCTCCTTTATTTTTGAAGATTGGTACTAATATACTTCTTCTCCACTCATCAGGCATCTTATTGGACCAAAAAATGGTATTAAATAGTTTAGTGAGTCACACTATTGCTATATCTCCAAGACATCTCCATACCTCAATCGGGATGTCATCTGGTCCTAACGCCTTACATGTTTTCATCTTTTTTAAAGTTTCTTTCACTTTAGACTCTTGAATTCTCCGAACAAATCATCAGCAAAGACAGGTGCAAACTAAAATATTCATACATTGAAAAGCATCTCAGTCTTCAAATAGTCTATTAACTGCTAATTTAGAACCAATAGAAGTCAACCTGAAAGGGTATTCTGAGTTATAGAAAGTCGGCTTATTGGCCTGAGCAATGACCACATCAAATAGTTCCCTCCATGAACTACCTTTTTGAATATAGTCCTATCACCCAAAAAAAAGGAGGAAGAGAAATCAATAATGAGAACATCAAGTTGAAAAGTACAAAATCAAAAGTGTATTCAAAATGATTCAAACTAATAATCTGAACTGTTGATTTTTTTTCTCAAGTGACACATGCATGTCAAAAACATTGGGAGTTCAAATCAGTACCAGTGGTTGATACATATAAAGTCATACATCTGAACAAAAGTGAAAAACACCTCTAGCATATAGCTCATTCCGCCGTCAACAAAGTAGAAGGGTGAATTAGTCAGCAAGAAAAGTTTCTTTCCCTTTTCTTTCAGCTTTTGCAGGAATTGTAACATCCTCTCCTGAAAAAAAAATTTTAATATATCATTACTTGGTATCCCATCAGGTTTGATCAATTTTCTATAACATCTTTTAACATTAAAAGTCTATGTTACCACATTCTTTGCTAATGTTCTCTTCATCCTGAATTCTTACCAAATTGTCCAATGAAATTAACGCTATTAGTTTCGGTGTTCAATTGACAATTGCTTGAATTAAAAAAAAAAAGGCCACATGTTAAGTTGCTTGGATCTGTCTGTTGGCATAGCCAAGTGACCTCCTGAGTCCTAACAATGGATGCAAATTGTTGAAAGTCGATTGCTTTTGAACAGTCTCATAAATGAAGGGAAAGAGTATAAATGCAAAATGACAAGTAACATGAATTCGGGAACCAATATTCCCATCTTCGACTAAACACATTCAGCAACACTTTATTACGATGGAAGCTTGTAATCCAAATTTGAAGTAAACACATTCAATTTGCACCACTTACATTTTTCATGAGGAACTTGTGTGGTTCAGCAAGAATTTGTCTATGAACCAAGCCACTTCGATGAACATGCTGAATTGCATGGTTTACATCCTCGTATACATATGAAGCGTCAAAGTCAAGCTTTGCATCTACAAAATGTTGTACTATATCTGCAATAAGGCAAGCCTGCATCATTATGAAGACAGATTCTCCTTTAGAAAGATATAACCAAAAAGGCAATCAATCCTGAAACCAAATTCTCTTATGTTAGTCTCACATAGAAGATTGCATACATTCTAATATTTTGTAAACAAAACAAGAAAGTGTGCATTCTGATATTTTTGTAAAAAAAAAAAACAATAAAGCTTGAATCAGTTACAGAAACCTTGAAATAAAGGTATAGAAAACAATATAAAAGGCTCAAAACAGACCTATTTCAATTTAAACATCAACAAGTAAAACTATCAGTGATCAGTTACAGTACATAGAACCAATGCAATGTAGTTTTAATTGATGCAAGCAACAATTGAATATTATGTGAAAAGATTACCTCACTGAAACAAAAGAAATCCATCAGAGCAACAAGTCCCCTTTGATGGCCTCGTCCAATATGTCGAGTGCCATACAGCTCTTTTATCTTTTCCAAGCTTAGCTGCTCTCAATTGATGCCAAATAAAAGGTAATTTTAATTCAAATTAAATTAAAAAAGAAATTTGCAGAAGAGCTAATTATTATTCACAAATGCTGAAGTCCATAATCTTCACAGAAATTGCTTTGTTTGAAGTTCAAACTGTATCACTTAAAGGATAAACCTTATAGCATACTTAAAAAAAGGGTCAATTTTTTTAACCTTTTTGCGGCCATGAAAGCAGCCATCAGTCTCAATTGACCCAAAAAAATCAAGCTTCAAAAGGCAACCTTTCTGTTTATCATAATAGAGGCCTCTGACAGGAAATTTTGGGTCATATTCAAATTGTAAACAACTCGCTGGATACTTCAGCTGCACCATATTTAAATTAAAAAAAAATTAAACAGATAAACTTAAATGTGTGAGTTCATCTCTAAAATGGATAGTTACCAAGGTAATTTTCGGTAAAAAATGAGGTTATATTGCATAATCTAAGATTATGCCAGGCATCAAAATGGGTCTAATTTCATGGACTAGCATTGCATAGGGAAAACCCATAAATCTTTTCGTAGCTAAAATAAGAATAGACAAAAAAAAAGAACAGGAATTTGAGTTGCACATAAGGTGCTTGTGAAAATGCTCGACAAGACAGGGTTATAAGTAGGGGCCTAAAGGACTATAGCAAAAGGAAATTACCTCATAGACAAGGTGCTTCTTTGCAAGGTCATAGATCAAAACTTGTAAATTATCAGAATAATGTGACAAAGTGTAGTCATAGTCGAATCCATACACATGCAAATCGTCCAGCTTCAGGTTTTTGTTGACATAAATGCCTATATATGTAAATGTTTCAGAAAGGAGGTGACTTAAGTATTTTATGCAACTGTGCACCGGAAATAAAACCATTATTTCTCAAATTCGCCACAACACAGCCAAGGATGAGATTAGAATTGAGCACCTTCTGGATTCATAGTAGGCATTTCCTTGAGCGCAGCTGGAATGTTGAGAAAAATCCTCTTCGCTTCTTCAAATTCGTTTCGAATCTTCAAAATCTCATCGTGAGAATTTGGATCAGCGTCAATGTTGCAACCATCGCGCATGAATCCTGCTCCAGGAACACTAAAATATTTATAAACTGCTCAAAATATACTAAAAAAATGAAAACAAACGAAGTAATTTGAAGTAGAAATAGACCTCTTGATGATGTCAGATGGCATGGGTTAGCTAAGAACGGCGATTTCTGATAAGAAAAAAAAAGTTTGTTCCAATGAGCAAAAGATCGGTACAGGAACAGAAAATACAACGTCTATAGTGCAATCAACTCACAAGCAAATGGTTAGAAGCCGGTAAGAAGACACCGAGGCTTCGCCTCACCGCCGCCATTAGGGAGAGAGATCGAGGTTCTCACAGAGAGCGAGAGAGCCAGAGGGGGAGAGCGGGAGTGAGAGTCCTTTTGTCGTCAGCCTGATAAAAACTAAAAAGTACTAAAAACCCAGTTTGGTTTAACTTTTGTTTGCAATGAGCCCGTTTCACCATGCACCAAGGGACCTGCCTCACTGCAGCTGGTCCCCACATCCTAGTTCATTGGTTTCTGTGTTTGATTATGGCTTATTGGTGTTTATGTTTTACACGTCAAACCAATATTCTTCATTTAGAAACCATTCGTTTAAGTAAATAATAATAAATCGGATAAGCTAGCCAATACGGAATCTTCTTCTGTTATAATATTATGGCTTAATTTTTTCTATACCCTTCAACTTTTCCTCATTTTTTTATTTCTCCCTCTACTCTTCTATTTTTTTTTATTTCTCCCTCTACTCTTTTATCCATTCTCTTATTTACCCATTAAATTAATCACATCTATAATTATCTTATTAATACTCCATAATTTGATCTAATTTACCCATTAAATCAAATTAAACCATAATTATATTCTACCGATTTTCCTCACTTGCCTCCGTTGCACTTTTCTAACGACCAAACCCTTCTCTCCTTCCTTTCCCCACCACCTCTCCACATCCATTCCCTTTTCCTAGCCTCGGCCATGCCACCTTCACAACCACTTCCTTCTCTCTCGCATGAACCCTCTGGCCTCGTCTCTCTCTTCTCCTACCTCTCCCTCAACCCGCTATCCTTGTCCTCCTCTCCAGTACTTCCTAGCTCCTCTCACTTCTTGCTCAAGCCCGCTGTCCTATCCTGCCACCTCTTCATCAGGGCTACCTCCTCCAACCTCCATCGCCTCTTTACCTCCTTCAATCGCTTCGTGCGCTTCGACACCTACCAAATCCCTCTTGGTTTCGCGTCAATTTCTGACTGATCTTTGGACCGACCACACACCATGGCCATTCAAGGAGCTATAGCTTCTTGGTCAAGAATAGCACCTTGTGGAAGATGACGTACTACACCTTGGCTCCTCGGGTTGTACACTAGCCCCATTTTGCCGCCACTTCAACCTTCATTGTCAGGTTAGCAGTTTCTAGTTAGGTCTAATCAACACCAAATTATATCCAATTGGAGTTTAATGTGCCACTGATGTGCAACAGTGCAGGGAAGTGGCAAAGGGATTGATGAAGTATCAGCCTGATATAATAATAATGTGCATCCATTAATGCAACATGTGCCTCTTTAAATACTGAGAGAAAGAGGTCTTTTGCTGAAGATTGTTTTCACAACAGTGATTACTGATCTCAGTACTTGCCATCCTACCTGGTAATTTAGGAATTTCAAGCATGGGCGTGCCAACCATTTATTTTAAGTTTCTTTTTGGTCTTGACCATTGTGTTACAAGTCAGTTATACACAAAATTATCCCTCAGATGGTTTTGTAATTTAATTATTTAAATTCGACCCCTTCTTTCTTTTGTAGTTCAGAAATAAAGAATATCAATTATTTGAATTCAACCCCTTCTTCTTTGTTTCTAGTACTGAAGTTGGATGATTTATATTTATATCAGACATCGTCACTGATGTACTTACCTTGTTAAATTTCAAAAAAATTAATAGCGCTACAAGTTTACTCCATTATTCCCGTTACTAATTGGAGTTCAGGGCTCAAACTGAAACAAGTACCAAGGTATTTTCAAGCAAATTATTCAAATAGTTAGCCTTCATGAAGGTTGGAGGAGCTTGGTCATTAAAAAAGTGCAGTGGAGACAAGTGAGGAAGATGGGTAGAATAGAATTATGGCTTAATTTGATTTGATGGGTAAATAAGATCAGATTATGGAGTTTTAATAAGAGAATTATAGATGTGATTAATTTGATGGGTAAATAAGAGAATGGATAGAAGAGTAGAGGGAAAAAATAAGAAAAATAGAAGAGTATAGAGAGAAATAAGAAAATAAGGAAGAGTTGAAGGGTATTGAAAAAATTAAGCCTAATATTATTATTATAGAGCAGATACACAGTGGCGGAGATATGTAGAATGCAGTTGCACTACGCCACCGACTTTTTAAATAACCTTTAATTTTATAATAATTTATATTATTTTATTTATTTTCTATCAATTTAAATCCACAAATATTTTATTCATATTATCATTATTAACACCACTCATATTTTAGACTAATAAAGAACAAAAAATAATTTAACTATATTAAATAACATCACTGAAATATATTTCTAACTCCGCCATCGAAGATGCACATATAATCTTTTTATTTTAGTTTGTATTTAATTCAATTCGAACTCGTATTTTCCATTTCATTAACACAAAAAGACTCCAAAAAGTAAATTATATATAATTTTATTTTTCCACCTCTCTCCTACAACATTTGCATTTTAAATTGCAGAAAACATGTCTTAATATTATTTCTAGCAGGGGCGGATTTAAATTATACCAAAGGGTCAATTGATCTCTTTGGATTTTAAAAAATAGTGTTTTTAGCTTTAAAACATAAAGTTTTTAATATATAAAAGATATTGTTTTAATATTTTTATTTAATATCCGATTAGTTAATAAGTTTGAACTCGATAAGCTACTGAATTTAATTATAGACCCCTATCAAAATCTTGCATCCGCCCCTTATTTATGATATGTAATAAAGAGTTAATCACCTTATTTAAATGAGGAAACTGCTTGTCGCCTATCCGATTTTAATTCCAGCCGAACTAAAATATTTGAATGAAGGGGAAAATATTGTTAAAAAATTGCTGATCACTTGTGTTCACGATTAGCGTGATATGATGTATGCCATAATATTATGATAACAATTATCATATTTTTCATGAAACAAATTATTATGACTATCTATTAAACGTTGTTTGCAGTTTGACCGTGAGTATGTATATATACATATGTATTATACTATTATCTGAAAGGAAACATTTGTACATACCTATTGCAAGAATTATAACTCAATATATAGGAGCAATAAATGATATTTGGACGATTTCAACAGCCAAAATATCCCCCCTACTGTCACCAATTGGATTTGAATTTTCTTTTCCAGCCTGGTATGAAGTACCAAGTAATTTGCCCGAGAAATGTAGCATTTAATATTTTTGTAACTAAGTTCATTATTCATACATGTCGTCAATCCTTCTTTGTTTTATTATTTTGACCTAGAAATATTCAATTAATTATACAGGATCAATCGTTGGAAAAGGTGCAGTTGTTTATTGCTCGTATGAAAAATTCAAATTTTTTTTGACCAAATAATTTTGGTACATAAAATGAAATCTCAGAGGCCGCTAATCATGGTACATTTAATAATTTTGGTACATAAAATGAATTCATATACAAAGACATCCCTCCAGCGCAGTGGCTAATGACGTTGACCAACTCTTCTGACTTGACTGAAGGCCCCTTTTTTTTGGCGCGCCGAATATATTTGCGTTTCCATTTTATTTAACAGACTAAATTTTATTAAAAATAATGCTTAATTAGTTATGATCAAAACATTATTATTTTAGTTTAGCTATAAGTTCTATTTTTATTTTTAATAATTTAACTAATTTAGGAGATTAGATCTTCGTCCCTGCATGTCTGCGATACCAGATAAACAAAATTCACCATACAAGTGATCAATTCAAATTCTTAAGCTTATACTAATAAAGCCAGTTGTCTTACATGCCTGTACACAATTATCGTCTCTTAAAGCTAGTTCTTTGAAATTGTTACTTAGAGTTTACAACTTACAATAATTACATCTTTTAGGGTCCGTTTGGTAAATCAAGGAATAACTTTGGAAGAGTGGTAATTTTGGAAGAGTGATAGAATAATATTTTTTTTTTGGAAGAATGGTAGAAGAGTGGTATTCTTGACTATTCGGAAGAGCGAAAATATCGTTTGGCAGTTGTTACTCAGAATAGTTAAAATATGAATAATTATGATACTAATAATGATGACGATAATAATAATAATAGTAAAATAATAATCATAATAGTAAGATAATAATAATAATAAAGTAATAAATAATAATCATAATAAATAATAATATTATAATAGTAATATAAGAAAAAATATAAACATAATCATAATATAGTAATATATTAATAAAAAATTATAATTATAATCATAATTATAATAATATAATAATAATAAGTAATCATAATTCTAATAATATAATCATAATATAATAATCATAATCATAATCATGATAATAATAATTATAGTCATAATCATAATAATATAATCATAATCATAATCATAATAATATAATAATAAAAATATAATCATAATCATAAAAATAATTATAAATAATTATAATTATAATAATATAATAAGAAATTAATCATAAATATAATCAACATATAATAATATAATACAACATAATAAAATAATAACAAAGTAATAAAAATAATCATAATAAATAATAATATTATAATAGTAATATAATAAAAATATAAACATAATCATAATATAGTAATATAATAATAAAAAATTATAATTACAATCATAATAATAATAATATAATAATAATAAGTAATCATAATTTTAATAATATAATCATAATATAATAATCATAATCATAATCATGATAATAATAATTATAGTCATAATCATAATAATATAACCATAATCATAATCATAATAATATAATAATAAAAATATAATCATAATCATAAAAATAATTATAATAAATTAATCATAAATATAATCAACATATAATAATATAATACAACATAATACAATAATAATAAAGTAATAAAAAATAATCATAATAAATAATAATATTATAATAGTGATATAATAAAAATATAAACATAATCATAATATAGTAATATAATAATAAAAAATTATAATTACAATCATAATTATAATAATATAATAATAATAAGTAATCATAATTTTAATAATATAATCATAATCATGATAATGATAATAATTATAGTCATAATCATAATAATATAACCATAATCATAATAATATAATAATAAAAATATAATCATAATCATAAAAATAATTATAATTAATTATAATTATAATAATATAATAATAAATTAATCATCACTATAATCAACATATAATAATATAATACAACATAATAAAATAATTATATTTATATTCATAATATAATACTATAATATTAAAATTATATTTATAATAATAATAAATAATATAATAATACTAATGATAACGATAATATAATAACAATAATGATAATAATAATTTAATAATAATAATATAATGATAATAATAATAATAAATAATAATCATAATATTAATTTAATAATAAATTATAATCATAAATATAATATAATAATATAATAATACTAAATCTTAATCATAATCATAATATAATAATATAATATAATATAATCAAACAATAATCGCTATTCCGACGAGAGCTAATCCGGTATTCCACCTATAAGTTGGTATACCGGATTAGCATTCTGCACTCTTCTACTTAGTCTAAAATTCGTTTGACAAATTAATTCGTCGGAATAGCTATTCTATTCCAACTTTTTGTTATTCCATTGAGTGTCAAACACTCCCTTTGTGCATATCGTAAAAACATGGGAGAGTAAAAAAATAATAAGTTCGCAGAAAGACCATACTGACATCTTCAGTAATTGTTTTTCACGTGCTAACATATTTTACTGATACGCATGTGTCCGGAAAATTTGGGGGGCAATATGGGGATGCGAAAGCTTTTCCCAGAAATATGCAAACACAGTCGCCGATCGTTTAGCAATCGTTTTCGGACATCGAAATTGCACGAACAGTCGCTATTCCCGTTGGAAAAGTTTATCTATGATCAGGGTGGATGCATTCAGGATTTTCACAGGAGTCAATAATTAAATCGAATTTAGTAATTTATCGGGTTCAAACTCATTAATTAATTAGATATTAAATAAAATATTAAAATAATATTTTATATATAATAAAAATAATAAAAAAATCAAAATCAAAATAATAAATAATCATAACAATAAAAAATTTCTCTATGATATTAAATATTTTTTTATTACTCACGATATTAAATATTTTTTCTTAATGAAAAATAATTAGACAATCTAAGAAATTAGAAATTTGATTCAAATGAGATCAGATTAATAAAATTTTAGCCTAAAAATACTATTTTTTAAAATTCAGAGATGTCAATTGATCCTCCAGATATAATTTAGATCCGCCCTTCTATGATCTATATTTGCAAAATTAATTTCATCAAATGGGAAATCATCCAGCTCGAATATTACTACACAGAACTGCAAGTGAACATAATGACATAACATAACCAATAAATATGATTGAATTTTATCCCTCGAATCAAAATTTTACAAAAAAAATATATTCGGTACAAACTCTATCAAAAAATGACTGGGATCTAAGTTACATATGAAAATTCAGCCGCACGGCTCTTCTCCCGGGCCAATTCATGAAGGTCGTGCACAATTTTAAACACAGCATCTGGCCGAGCCAATTTAAGGCAGTTTTGAGACATGGCATGTAGTTCTTCCCACTTTGTCCCGAACCAATCAGAAACTACTTGTGCGATTTCTTTTGGTGATTTCGAAAATTTCCCACAACCATTTTCTACGACATAAGGTACATTCCCCGCTTCCTGTCCCAAAAAAAAATATACTTGTTGAAGTACCATATAAACGTTTATCATCAGAAGTGTATTTGTGACAAATTTTAATGCAAACAATTTCATAGTTCTTACTTCTGAACTCGTACAACATCAAAAATAGATCCAGGTTAACAAGTATATAGAGGCCAAGAAGGCCACGGATCAAAATAATTTTATCAGTACATTACATGGACAGATATTTGACAATTATATTAATATATGACTAAGTACTCACCTGCCCAGCAATATAACCATTAAGAATGATTGGAAGCCCACGGATCATGGCCTCTGCAATTGTGCCAGGTCCCGCCTGGACATAATAATAAACAAATAACAAGTCAATCATCAATGAATGCAACCTTTTGCATTATTGGAACAAAAAAGATTCTTACAAGTATAATGCCGCTAACATTTTTACCTTGGTGATGATGCAGTCACAAGCACCCATGCATTCCTCCATTTTTGTAACAAAGCCTTTCACCTGATTATTTTTATGATGTGAAATTAACTGAGCATGCAGTAGAGATATTATCACCACTAAAATAGCCCAATAAACAAGAAGATGAGATGCTCTGTGGCCCAACATGGTCCTCACTCTTATAACTTCATTTGCCAAACACCAAAAGTGAACATGAGTAAGTTGACCAAAAAAATGCAACCACTAAGCATTTACTCTTTGATAACAATGGATTTAAAATGGTTTTGACAAAATGAAGGCTCATCTCTAGGAGTATGTATGTCAAGAAAAAGGATTTGGCTTATACATGCAAACATCACTCTAAATTTTGCATCAATCTATCAGACATTAGGAATGTCAAGCATAATTTTGTAAAAACATAGGTGCACAAGCTCACGAAATAAAATTAGTACCTGAACTGGAACCTTCCAGTCAATGGACTGGAGTCTGCCAGCTAATTTTTTGTTGCGACCACATATAATCAGGATTTGGCCGAAGGGCTCTCCTAGGTTTTCATCAAACAAGCTATCTCCAAGAGCACGAGCTGTCGCTTCAATGGGGCCCATGCCTTCGCCCCCTCCCATTAGTAACACAGCCGGGAGATCTTCATCCATTCCTAAATCCCTTCTCAGTTCAGCCTATGAAATGGACTAATCGAGTTAAATCACAGCCAAGATGATGTATGAGTAAAGAGGTTAATGTTGTTTTAATTTTTTTTTCTGTTTGAAAGTATGAGAAGGGTTGCATAAATATTCACAAATGTTGTGAATTATTGGCTTGTTGTCTAATTCTGTTTTTTCCTGTTTGAATTTATGTCCATTTTACCAAGCGAAGCCAATAAAATAGTTATTTTTGCAACATTTCTCACATATTTTAAAGATGCCAAAAAAATCAGCAAAGTTGGTTACTAAAACAAAAGATTTAATTGCAAGTTTAGGTTCGGTCATACCAACAAATGACTAAACTAACCCTTGACATGCCAGGCTTAATATAGTAAAGTTATGCAGTTTGAAATCTACAGCTAATTTGAGGAAGGGGCAAAGTTTCAACATCACACCAAATTTAACATTCTGATGATATAAGGTTCCAAAACTATTTCCAACTATCTCAAAAAATTATAGGGTAGAATAGAAACAAAGAATGCTAAATTCTGTTTGCAATTACAACAAAAAAAAGAAATCCTAAATGTTTATTTAACATATAAACAGAGACCCAGCCACGTTACAGCCTTACAGGTTTTACCAACGTACTGATCTTTCAAAGCATTTTGTTTTGTTTACATTGTAGTTACAGGAATGAAAATTTCCCATGTATCTCATAATTTGATTTTTGATTCAACAAAAGTATTCTCTATCAGTGAAAATAAGCTGATATACCTTTGACCGCACCGGCTTTACAAAGGATGGTCGAACAGGAAGCCCGTAAACCTTCAGTTGAGAGGGTTTAAGGCCGGACTTTAGGGCCCGCTTTGCGACCTCAGAAGATGGGCAATAACACCTTGTTACAAGCTTGTGAAACCTGACTCAGCATAAAAATATTGTATTATAAGTGCAAAGTACGGAAAAACCTTGTGCATTATGGGCGCACAAAATTGGTAGCAGAGGAAACATATCATATGTTGCAAAGCTAAGACCAATATCTAATTTCCTCAGATTATACAATTGATATTCTTTATTTATGAACTACAAAAGGAACAGGGGGCTGAATTCAAATAATTAAATTACAAGACTATGTGAGGGATAATTTTGTCTATAACTGACTTGTAACACAATAGTCAAGGCTAAATAGAAGCTTAAAATAATTGGTGGCCATGTCCGTGCTTGAAATTCCTAAATTACCATGTAGGATGGCAAGTACTGAGATCAGTAATCACTGTTGTGAAAACAATCTTCTGCAGAAGACCTCTTGCTCTCAGTATTCGAAGAGGCACATGCTGCATTAATGGATGCACACTTATTATTATATCAGGCTGATACTTCATCAATCCCTTTGCCACTTCCCTGCACATCAGTTGCACATTAAACTCCAATTGGGTATCATTTGGTGTTGATTAGACCTAACTGGAAAAAGCAAAACCTGGCAATGAAGGTTGAAGTGGCGGCAAAATGGGGCTGATGTACAACCCGAGGAGCTGAGGCGTAGTACGTCATCTTCCACAAGGTGCCATGCTTGACCAAGAAGCTATAGCTCCTTGGCAATTGGTTGAACGGCCATGGTGTGTGGTCAGTCCAAAGATCAGTCACATTGACCTTGTATTTGTCTCCGAATTCCTCTTCGAATGCTGCCTTGATTGCCTCGGCCGATGCTCTGTGACCCCCACCCGTGTCACTCATCAAAATCAGAACCTTCTTTGGCTTATCGACATCTGCTCCGCCAACGTGATTACCGTCATCATCATCTAAACTTACATCGCTTCTGTCAGTGCCGTTGTTGTTATTGTCTCCTGTCGGAGGGAACTCCCCATTTCCGTTAGAAATTGAGGCGAAACCAAGAGGAATTTGGTAGGTGTGGAAGCGCACGAAGCGATTGAAGGAGGTGAAGAGGCGATGGAGTTTGGACGAGGTAGCCCTGAGAGGGAGCTGGCAGGATACGACGGTAGGCTTGAGCGAGAAGTGAGAGGAGGTAGGAAGTACTGGAGAGGAGGAAACGGAGAGAGGGTCGAGGGAAAGGTAGAAGGAGAGAGGGACGAGGCTAGAGGGTTCGTGCGAGAGAGAAGTAAGCGGCTGTGAAGGTGGCATGGCCGAGGCTAGTAGAAGGACATGGATGGCGAGAGGTGATCGGAACTCGGAAAGGAAGGATAAAGGGTTTAGAAAAGTGCAGTGGAGACGAGTGGGGAAGATTGGTGGAAGAGTCACGCGGACGGAGGGAGGTATAAGCGGATTTGGATCTTGGACGGTGACGAGAACCCAGACTTCAGACGGATCAGACCAGTCTCAGCGCAATGACTGGATTAGTGGATTTCGATTTCGGAGTGGACCCAACACCCAAGTGAGAATCGTGGATCGGGTTTGGACGGTACCCGGAAAATTGAAAACCGAAGTGGAGTTGGGTGCGTTCATGGTTTCGAACCCGGATCCGACGAATGACAGTCGGTCAAAGACTTCGTGCTTCTGCTCTAAAATTAAGAAAGAATACATGTACTTCGTACTTTTTTTGATAAAAAATTAGGGTTCGTTTGTTAAATCACGCAATAATCTATAATCTTGGAATAGTGATAGAATAGTATATTTTTTTAAAAAAGTGGTAGAAGAGTGGCATTCTTGATTATTCAGAAGAGCGAAAATATTATTTGATAGTTGTTAATCAAAATAGTTAAAATATGAATAATTATGATACTATGATGATGATGGTAATAATAATAATAATATAATAATAATAATGATCATAATCATAATATAATAATAAAAATATATAATTATAATCATAATCATAATAATATAATAATAAATAATCATAATAATAATATAATCTTAATATAATCATAATAAAATAATAATATAATCATAGTCGTAATCATAATAATATAATAATATAATAAAAAATTATAATCATAATTATAATAATAATAATATGTTTTTCCTATCAAGAAAAAATTATAACATAAAAAATTTACAATAATAATAATACGTTTTTCCTATCAAGAAAAAATTTACAATAAAAATACGTTTTTCTATCTTAACAGAAGAAATAGTACTGGTGTTTTTGTTCATTTGTTATCATTAAAAATGTGAGAGAAATTATGCTATGGATCAGAATAATTTTTATAATTGTTTTTACTTTGACGGGCAGCATTTGGATCACATCTGGATACGGATCTTATTGTGTTGAATCCGAACCGACGGACCTCAATACTTGTTGTGTTGTCTGATCGTCTGAAAGACCAGAGCCAATCAGAGACTCAGGCAGTTGATTGGTTGAATGGTTGGGGCCACGCGCGTAGTCGTTCTATTTTTTTACATATATTATCCTCTGGAAATTACGGTCTTCCTTTTCATTTTTTTGGTGAGTTCCTTTCAAAAGTACAACAATTTGAGAAAAAAGTAGGAGATATTGACAGCAATGGAAGTATATTGATAGTTAAGTTGCAACAAGCTAATAACAATTTTAAAATGCTTAAAAGAGTGTTAAGATATTTTAATTCAATTTATGCTTATAACACCAAGATAAATTTTTACAATAAAAAACTTTTGTGGAACATATTATATTGAATTTACGGAATATCGAAAAGCATGTTAAACTTACTTTTGCAACAAATGATTATTTTAATAGATTGTAGAAATATTTATATAAGTACATATTTTATTACCCACAATGCTTGTCAATAATATTATGACTACATCATTGATATCAATATCATAATGCCACTGTAATCATTTTTCTTTTTTTGTTTATCCTCAAAAGATAATTTAAAAATAACCGCTACAGCCGTATACAGAGACGCTATTAGAAAGGTCCCGTTTCATCAGTAGTTACACTAAAAATTTTAATGACATAACCCCCCCCCCCCCACCCCACCCCCCAAAATAAAATAAAAAATGGTGTTGAATCAATTTTGATAGGGAATTACAAACATCTGCTTCTCCTCTAAACTATCATCTACACACGGTGCTTTTGAATTCAGAGGCGGATGCAGGATTTTGATCCGGGGGAGGAGGGAGGACAATTATCGGATTGTAATGATTTATCGGGTTTAAACCATTAACTAATCGAGTACTAAATAAAAAGTTAATAATTTAATATATATACTTATCTAATAAATTTTTTATTAAAATAATAACATTTTATATATTAAAATAACAACAAAATAAAACTCAAAGTAATGGATAATCAAGTTGATGAAGAAAGTTTTCGTCTACGGAACTTTATATTTTGATATCTTTGCATAATTATTTCATTATGCATGATATTAAATATATTTTTCTCAATAAAAATAATCAGATAATCTAGGAGGCAAAAACAAATTTCAGGGGCAGCTCTGGATACATATAGGTCCTGCTTGAATCTTGATAAAAAAAAATATTGAATATGATGTAAATAAAGTTTGGCACGGAGTAGACAATATCCTCCAAGAAAGACAGAGATATTTAATAGAAGGGATGGATCACTTGACAACTGAGTTATTTTATCAATCTTAATAATGGCAGTATAAATAAAATAAATGAGAAAAAAAAATACATTCTTCAACTTATAGATTGATAGTATTTTAAAGTTCATCAATTTAATCATTATTTGAT
This sequence comes from Schoenoplectus tabernaemontani, assembly GCA_037127355.1. Lineage (NCBI taxonomy): Eukaryota > Viridiplantae > Streptophyta > Magnoliopsida > Poales > Cyperaceae > Schoenoplectus > Schoenoplectus tabernaemontani. Next base: position 26,636,450 of record CM073750.1, read on the forward strand.
GGTTCATTAAAGATTATTTTAATTACAACCAGTTACAAATATATAAATTTTTTATTATTTTTGATGAATTATTAAATAATAATAAAATTATATAAAATTTAAAACATAATCGACATATAAGTTAAAGAATATATCTATATTTTTTTAAGATTTATTTTAAGGGAAGGATTGGTTGATAATGGGGTTCTAAATAAATATCAAAAAAATCTTAAAAATAAAAAAAATTTATAAATGTGTTTTTTTACTTACAAATTGATTGTCATTCAAATTTTATGTAATTTAATTATTCTTTGACAGTCCATTGAAGACCACCAAATTTTCATGTAATTTATAAATATTCTAATTTAATAATCTTTTATGGACTATCAAATGATAATAAATTGAATGAAATTTGAATGACCATCAATTTATAGGTAAAAAGAACACATCTATAAACTTTTTTCTATTTTTAATATTTCTCTCATATTTATTTAGAACCTCATTATCAAGGTTGTCAAAATAACACATTGTCAACCGATCCTCATCCTTATTTTAATTTATTTAAAGTGTATTTGTCGAAAATTTCAAAATAAACCCATTGTTACATGATTTCCATTTAGCGTTTTAAAAACGGGTCGGGTCTGGTCGGAATGGGACGTGTTTTCATGGGTCGACGGGTTTTGACGGGATAGGTCGGGATGGGTCAACGGATTAGCACGGATCCATTTTAGGGGATTAGACCGCAACCCATCCTAGACACGTCGGGTCAGATGGGTCAGTCATTTTTTTTTTCAAAATTTAGAAGTAACCGAATAAAATCTAAATAAATTCTGAAAATTCAAAAATATATAACTATTTATATTCTTGACCAAATTTTTTTTAATTTTCTCACATTTTTTGAAATTTTTTTATTTTCTCAGGTTTATCGGGTATTGGGTCGGGTTTGCACGGGTTTTTCGGGTCAGGTCGGGCGGGGCGGGGCGGGGCGGATCGGGTCGGGTCTAAGGTGGATTTTTTTATTTTTTTTGCCGCACTCATTCTAGAATCTAGACCCCCAAAAAATATCTTTCTCATTAAAAAATAATTTATGAAAAATGTATTTTATAACAAAGTAAATAAAAATTTTAGGCTTTTTTGTAAAAAAAATAATGAGTGAGATTATTTTGCTTTGCAAAGCATGATGGTTAGTAAGTTTCAGATCTAAAAGCTTTAATTTCAAACTAAATATGATCAATATGAAACATTCCATCTCATCTCCATCATATGAAAATATATTAGCAAACCAAATTTTATATTTTTTAAATTATTTTTTTTTGAATGGGGGAGAAAATGACTTGATTTAAAAAATTTGATTCGTCCAAAAATAATATTTTCTACCCATGCAAAAAATAACAAAAATTATAAAATTTATTTTGCTAACACATTTTGAGATAGAGATTAAATTGAATGTTTTATACCGGTTATTTTTTATTTAAAGTGATAGGTTTTGAGTCTGAAGCATCGCTTCCCGCTATGTTTCGCGAAGCATAATAGACTCACTCAAAAATCATATATTTTATATTTATCTTTAGATATAAAAAAATGAGAAAAATATTTATACGACTTTATGTGACCACATGAACTATAGTGTCAACGATTTTTTTTAAATATTATTAATAATATTAAGAACTAAATATTTAGAGAAAAAAGTCTGAATTTCGGAAATTGTTCGAACACAGTTGCTACTTGTGTTCCCAAGAGATATTTCATTTCTGAAAAAATTAAAAATTAAAAAAATTATGGGAGCGCAACTTTCAACTGCGCTCTCAGAAGCTGGGCACGGAACCCATGATTACAGCCCCACATTCTATTTCTAAAAATTAAAAAAATAAATAAATCCCGGGAGTGTAACCCCACCCGTGTTCTCAGAATGCGCTTAATATTTTAATCTAGTTCTTGCTCTCACATTTTATTTCTGAAAAAAATAAAAAATAAAATTTATAAAATTTATGAGAACACAACTGCCAGTTGTACTCTCAGAAAATTTATGTTTTAAATTTTTCTCTCAGAAAATTTATGTTTTTAATTTTTTAGAAATAAAATGTGAAGCCACAATCAACGCATGCATGTCTAGCTTCTGGGTGCACAATTGGGTTGCGATCCCAGAAACTTTTTTTTTTTTTTTTTCAAAAATAAATAGTTGCTGGGAACGCAAATCCTCATTGCATTCGAACTAGATTTTAAAATTTGAATTTTCTTTTTCTAAATATTTAATTTTTAATATTATTAATAATATTTAAAAAAATTCAGGTTGTGTCATGTGATATCGTGATAAATTCACATGACTTACTGTGACGTACAACATTAGCTAAAAGAAGACGCATCACACGAAAAAACACAACATGTGATACGTGAGACATGTCACGTGATAAACAAATGTGTCGTAATATTTCGTGATAGTAACCTTTATTATAATATTTTTACTTTTTATTTTTCAAATTTATTTACAAAATTATTATAAAGATTATAACATTATGAAGTGATCCCTCAATCAAATAGTCAAATGCAGAGATTATGAACAAAATTAAATTTAAGAAGGAAGTTGGGGAGGTTCAAATCACTTTGAATAAAAAAATTGATTCAAATTTTTTTTAAACCGTTAATTTTGCATCGAGATTCGTATTTTTAATAAAATTTAAGTTTAAAATTCATACTTTTAATAATTATTATGAATCTCGATGCAAAATCAACGATTTTAAAAGATTTTAAATCATTTTTTTAGTTCAAAGTTGAACATCCCACCTCCATTTAAGAAGCTCTTTGTGCCACGCAAAACAGAGAGAAACATGAATAAACAACGAAAATTATGCAGAATAGAACTCGTTTCGCTCACGGTTCACCATGGAAACCGAAGTTATGACTGACAAGTGGGTCGCAGAAAACATGCCGCCGCCGCAGCCCGCAAGTCAGCTTCTTTATTTTACAATAAAAAAAAATAAGAAAGAAAACAAAAAAAGCAAAAAAAAAGAGAGGAAAGAATAGAAAATTTCTCTTCCTCTAATGGCGACCTCTTCCTGTTCCTCTGCCAAATTGCTCTTCTGTTCGCCACTCCGAAGCGGCCGGGATGGAAGAACAGTGTATTATAGAAGATTCCATAAGGTTCCCTCGTTCGTCGCCATGGCTTCTACTGTTGATTCGTCGGAGAGCTCTTCTGGGTTTGCCAAGCGGATCGAGCGCGCTTGGCTCATATCTCAGGTACTTCATTTTTCATTTTTTAACCTCTATTTGCAGTACTAACACAATTTGAGCAATGGCCCCAATTATCCCTTCAGAAATTTGCCATACTCGGACCAAATTAGAAAATTCCTTTTGGTTATATGAATGATCCTCGAAAATTGATTGATTTGCTGGTCAGAAATAGTGGATAGATATTAGATGGGACAAAATTTATATTTTACTGGATTTTTTTGGCAAAGAGAACCCAATTGGCTCCAGTCTAGCATATAAAACAAAAGCACACAAATTTGATACTGTGATTGCTTGATTGAGTAATTGCATACTGATGTAAAGACTCTTTTGATTATTTAGCAACCGAGGCCAATAGCATGTTCCTCATGCAAGTCAAAGGGATTCAGGGAGTGCCAGTGGTGCAGTGGGACCGGTTTCTTCATCCTTGGCAATAACATGCTTTGTGAAGTCCCATCTCGAAACACTACTTGTGTTATATGTGCCGGGAAGGTAACTAAACTTTTATCTTATTAGTTCCTGTTCAATATATGGCATGCGTATGTAATGAAGTAAGAAAAAGTTACATTCATATTTTTGGAAAAAGATTCCTGTGTACCCTCTAAGGAACTTTTCTTCATACTAGCTGATTTTTACACTTTTTTTTGTAAAATTATTCCTGGAAGAAGTTACAATTTTTTTTTCTTGTGAGGTACTTCTTAGATTGATATTCCTTTTAGCTGATTTTTACTTTCCTATATGTACCATGTTTATTAGTTGTTTGGTACTGTAGAGCAGTGAGACTGGTATGAATTGGCTGATTTGGTAACAATTCTATCATCATCCTTTATTGTTTCTCAGGGCAACACCTGCTGTCCAGATTGCAAGGGAACAGGGTATCGTGCGAAGTGGCTTGAAGAATCCTCTCATTGAATGACTTCATGCAATGGGAAATTATTCATGCACGTGTTTAATATAGATGCTGAAAATATGTGCTAGCACTTTGAACAGGTTAAATCTTATTCGGCATTCATATTCGCTGCTGCTGGTATGGAGATTGATCTTCTTCTTTTTCCCCTTGTACTCATCGAGTTCTGATCGCAATTTATAGGTGTATGTAATTCTTGCATTTTTGTGTTTTGTATTTTACACATTTAAGGAATATCAAATATAAGAGAGCTAGAAGAACAATGCGCCTTTTTTTTTCCTAAAAAGGCATCATTGGATTTTGCCATCTTGATTAAACCTCTTTTTCCCTGGCAAATAATATTTTAAAATAGTGGAAAAATAAGGAATGCAGATAGTAGAAGAACTTTACATTAGCAATCAGAAGTATTGTCTCCTAGGTATATGCCAAAGTCATACGTACAATTCCATGCACAATTAATATATAACAAAAATGTTGGCAGCACAGAGCGTGCTTATATTATGCAAAAAAAAAAGTGTAATTATATCAATGCCAGGTCAGGCTTCCATCTGAACCTAATAACTGCAAAAAGGCAAATAAAGTGCAAATTCTGAGAAAATAGTTACCTACAGATCGTTGTTCAAATAAAATATCAGTTATGTGGCCCTTTAAAGCCTGCTGGGATGGTCAAGAATTAGGACAGTATATTATATATTCTTTTTGAATTCACCTCAAAGATACAAACTCCTTCAAAATAATCTGATGGTTGAAATTGCTAGAGATATCGCCTTCTTCAATAAAATTTCAATGCCTCCTCACTGAAAAAAAAAATGACCAACAAGGAGAAGCGGTGGGCAGCAATTAATATTCAATTTCTCCAATACAATTTGATGAAATGCTTTAAGAATATAAATGATAACAACATAGATTCAGGCTTTTAAGAGCAGGTCAGCTCATGAAAATCTTTTGCACAAAATCATGTGGCTACATCACTCAGCTTTGAAACTTTCAACAAAGGTAAATTTATTGAACGCTGGGGTTGAGAACCATCTTAGTTCTTGTAGTCTTGCGCGAGAAAACTAAATCAGGGAAATCTAACGAATTACCCCTAAATGATAGTTTTCATACAGCGCACAACATTTCCCATCGATAGTCCTTTGCAGATATTTCATACAGTTTGTGACCAATATTTCTAAATGAAGAAAGATTTCCAAGTTGAAAAACAAATATCACAATAGCATGATCTGCCATATCAAATCCGACATCCATGTGCATTTGTACTCCTTCCTTGCACGAGCACATAACATAACTGACACGCAGGGGGGAGGAAGAACACAGAAAAGAAGATAAGAAAATGGTCTTCACCAACAAACAAAATGAATTTCCTAAAAGTAATACCTTTTACAAAGAATACTGTCCTTAACAGTCCCAAATACAAATACACCATCTTGGCTAGAATTGTCTTTTGATTCAGTACCTGAATTCCATAAAACCTGCATCAAGGCTATAACAAAATTCCAGAAAAACAACATAAAGCCTAGAAATTCCAGAATTTATTATAAAACCCAGAAATTCCATAAAATACCAAAATACCATAAAACCAGATAATAGCTGAAAACAACAAACCAGGTTACTATTCCATAAAACACACAACAAACTTTAAAGTACATAGAGCACAATTCTTAAACTATCACTACAAGTTCAGACTTCAGACAACAAACTAAAAACAAACTAGAACAGAAAAATCATAAAACAACTTCAATTATTCAAACCCTTCATCAATAGATGCATCTTCACTACTGACAATCAATTTCTCCCCTTTATTAGCCTTACCCCTTAAGAGCTGGAATTAATCATAAAACACAATTACATTAGCATTTTCAGAATGCATGAAAAAAGTTAATAAAAATAAAGAAACATTATGTAGCTTTGTTATCTTAGGACATATTCATATATTTCAATATGAGTATTAATTGAATAATTAAGGATTGATCACAAGCAGTTGGTACTTGGTACCAGGTTAGGAAAAAAATGGAAGGTACCAGTTAATTCATGGTACCGGATTTCAAATAATGCGAGCAATTATTTGACAAACTTAGCTACATATTCAGAAGATTAAATTTGCATTTTTCGGATCAAGGGTAAAGAAATCAGCATTCTCAGTTCATTCCTTTTTCTCAGAATTCAGGCAAAGTAACCTAACTGATGACGTAAATAGATGTATCCAATCAATCACACAATTCAAAACTAAGAGATGGTAGTATTCTATCTATATAACAAGTCTCGGTTCCAGTTTTAATCTAGCATCAGCACGGGTTGTACCAGTATATGTTACCAGAAACATACTGGTAAATGGATGATCTTACCAAATTCAATGTTGAGTTCAGCTGCAGTTTTTCTGCCTAAACTAAAGACATCATAAACAATTTAGTGGATCGAAACATAAGAAGCCAATTTTTTTGTGCCCTCACAGTTGCTTAGATTGAACCAAATTTTGGTTTTATCAGGAGATAAAAAAATACTATTTGCTAATATTATTACTTGTGATGTTATACTTATGACAGAACTTAAGCAAATGCAATACCAGTATACCACAATCATCAATTTGTCTAAACTTTAAAGGTTTGGAACACTAGAACCATTCGAGTACAAAATTTGGACAATCATACATCATTCCAAAACACATTAACCTCTTGAATGGCCATTGCACAGAAGTAATAACAGTAGAACTCTATAAAGTTCTACAACACCTAAAACTACAAAACAGTAATGTGATAAAACAGGACCTTCACATTCAGCAACTTAACCAAACACCAAAGTTTGCGTCAATTATAAATTGGGAAAAGCCATATGACTTCTTTGGGGCTGATCTAATTCTTATGATATCATATTTTAATGTTTAGCACATTAAGTAGCCAAAAATGGAAATGGAGAGACGCTGTAGAGAGATGAACAAATCAGAAATGGAAATGGATTGTCAGTAACATTGGGAGAGAAGAAAAGATGAAACAAATAGTAAATGTGCGATTTGATTCATTTAGAATAACCAAACTTTATTGCCAACAACAGTAAATTCTCTGCCTTAAAAAAATGCAGCAAATGCATCTCTGACACATACCAGTACAGGAGTAACAAACAAGAATTTTTTTTTTTGATAGAGTGTAGTACTCCATCAGTTTCATTGAAACTGAATGTAAAAATTACAGAAGTTTCTACCAAAGTTTAAACTGGTACCTGTAAACGATAGTCCTTGTAAAATCCTAAATCAAATAGTCTATTACATCATAAGCAATCAGTTTCAATCATATGATATAAAGAAGTTTAGAGTAGAAGACAGAGTTGAGAAATTTCAATTCATTTCTTATCAATTTGAGTACAGTGGTGAGGGCTATTTATAAGCCTTTGATTTACAACTGTCGTTTCATCACAACCACACGTTTATAACAAACCGCATTTAATACATTTAATGCAAAACAGTGTAAACTAACTTCCTAACAGCTTGATACTTCAGCACACGTTCTTCTCCATTTGAGAGCTGCTGGAAGTATCCATTTCATCAGAATTCAATACTTTATCAGCCCCCCTCAAGCTGGATTGTTTGGGAAACACATGCAGCTTGTTCCTAAGCAATTGAAAACGGGTTCTCCCCAAACTTTTCGTGAAGAAATCGCCAATTTGATCAGCAGAACATACAAACTTGACTTGCAGCTGTCTGTTCTCAATCTTCTCTCTGACAAAGTGATAATCGAGTTCTATATGCTTTGTTCTTGCATGATAGACCGGATTTGATGCTAGAAATGTAGCGCCAAGATTATCACACCACAATGTAGGAGGTTGGTTCATAGGGAATTGCAACTCTTTGAGAAGAGATGAGATCCAAGTTAACTCAGCAGTTGTGACTGCCAAGCTTTTGTATTCGGCTTCAGTAGAAGACCTTGAAACGGTTGGTTGTTTCTTGGATGACCATGAAATGAGATTTGAACCTAAATAGACAGCAAAACCAGTTGTAGATCTTCTGTCATCCGGGCAACCAGCCCAGTCAGCATCAGAATACGCATGTAAAGCCAGATTTGAACATGATTGAAAGGTAAGACCATGAGAAAGAGTTCCTTTTATATATCTCAAGATCCTTTTGACCATTTGCCAATGTTCATCAGTTGGTTCAGACATAAATTGTGAGGCTTTGTTGACTGCAAAGGTTAAATCTGGTCTGGTAACTGTTGCATATTGTAAGGCACCAACAGTTGATCTATAGATGTGAGGATCTGACAGTTTAGACCCACTGAACTTGGATAGTTGTTGACCAGTGATCATAGGAGTATGAATCGGTTTAGCATTCTCCATGTGTGTTCTTTCTAAAAGAGATTGAAGGTATCTAGTCTGAGTAAGGTGAAGGGTACCTTTGTCATTTGTAACCTCAATTCCCAAGAAGTAATTTAGGCATCCAAGATTTTTTAGGAGAATTGCTGCTGAAGAGCATGAAGTAGTGATTGAATAGCCTTAGTAGAGTTGCCTGTCACCAAGATATCATCAACATAAACCAGGATATAAGTGGCTGAGTGAGAATTGATCTTGAAAAACAATGAGTGATCAGCTTGAGATGATTTGAAACCTTGAGAAGTCAGAAAACACTTGAGCTTTGAGAACCAAGCTCTTGGCGCCTGTTTCAAGCCATAGAGGGCTTTCTTGAGTTTGCACACATGAGTGGGCAGAGTTTGATTAGAGAAGCCTGGAGGTTGCTCCATATAAATGGTTTCTAAGATATCTCCATGGAGAAATGCATTGTTAACATCCAACTGTTGAATTTCCCATTTTTGAGACAATGCAATAGAGAGAATAATTCGATAGTCCCTGGTTTAACAACTAGACTAAAAGTTTCTAAATAATCAACACCCTCTTGTTGATTATATCCTTTGGCTACAAGTCTAGCCTTACACCTTTCCACTGTTCCATCAGATTTTAATTTGACTTTGAAGACCCATTTTGCCCCTATGACATGAGCACCAGGTGGGCAAGGCACTAGATCCCAAGTTGCATTTTGTGCCAAGGCAGTGAGTTCATTTGCCATGGCTTGACGCCAGGATGGATCCTTTACTGCTTGGGTATAGCATGTTGGTTCAATTGGTTTACCAGAAGCAATATATAGCTGATGATTAGGAAATTCTTTTGGTTTTAATGATTTGGTTTTTGTTCTGGTGAGCATGTGATGAGAAGTGGAAGAAGAAGCATTTTGAAGAGAAGAGTTAGTTGGAGTGTGAGAAGAGAAACATTAGAAGGAAATTCAGTAGGAGTTGGTACGGGAGAAGAAGGCTCAGTAGGCTGAGGTTCAGTCACAATTTGAGGAGATACAGGTGGGATTTCATGTACTGTAGGAGAAGACATATGTGTAGGAATAGGTTGTGATGATGTCATTGTAGCATCATTTTGTAAAACACTCAGAGGTGTGAGAATAGGAGGTGTATTTGACACTGATGCAGAAGCAACAGTATCAGGTTCTGAAAAAGGGAAAGAATTTTCATCAAAAGTGACATGTCTAGAGATGTACAGTCTGTTTGTTTTTATATTTAGACAGTAATACCCTTTGTGAATGATGGAATAACCCAGGAAAACACATCTTTCCGACCTTGATTCAAGTTTGTGTGCATTATATGGTCTGAGTAAAGGATAGCAAGAGCGGCCAAGCACATGGAACATGGTATAATCTGGTTTACCCTTAAAAAGAATTTCAAATGGAGAAATGGGGCCAGTTGGTACAGAAGGCAGCTTATTTATAACATAAACAATGCTTTCAAAGATGTAATCCCAGAATTGAAGTGGAATTGAAGCATGAGTCATGTTAGCAAGGCCAAGCTCAACCACATGCCTATGCTTCCTTTCAGCTAGGCCGTTCTGTTCAGGAGTATAGGGACACGAAATTTAAAATGTAATTTCAGGGAATTGCGTCATTATTGGTTTAAACTCTGACCCTCCATCACACTGAAACACCTTGATTTGACAATTCAACAAGTTTTCAACTTTCTGTTTGAACTGAGCAAAAATATTTGTTACATCAGACTTTGCAGCACATGTGTACAACCAGCTGAACCTAGAAAACTCATCAGTAAATTGAACATAGTATCGATGGCCTTTCTTAGAGAGTACAGGAGCTGGTCCCCACAAATCTGAATGCACCACTTGAAGAGGTTGAGTTGCTGGAGAAGTTGAAGGTTGAAAGGGAAGCTTATGAGCCTTGGCCTTATGACAATCTGAACAGAAGGAAGAAGATGAAGGTTTTGATGTGATGAGGTGAGCTTTCTGAAGTTTATCTTGAATAGAAAAAGAACATTGAGCAAGTCGATAATGCCATAGATCTGGTGAAGCCTGAGCAGCTTGAAAAACTTGCATTTTGTGAAGAGATTGTAGCTTGTAAAGACCCTTATGCAGGATACCATGCAGAAGAATCTGCTGAGTGTCCTTGTCCTTGACAAAACAGGAATCAGATAAGAATTCGACAATGACATTATTATCACAAGTTAACTGTGAGACACTCAGTAAGTTCTTTGTCATTTTGGAACATGCAATACATTTTGCAATTTTAGTGTTTGGAAATGAGTTGGTAGGATAGCTGAACCTTTGTGTGCAATTTGGAGACCCTTACCATTCCCTATGTGAACAGCCTCAGATCCAGAATATGGATAAGCATCGCTCATGGCATTAAGATCATTTATGACATGAGTTGAAGCCCCTGAGTCAATGTAATAGCTGTGGTGTAATCTGGTGTACCAGTTGGCTCAGCCATGAGAGCTTGATGAGATGGATTAGAAGAAGAGGAGTCAGAATTGGTAGAGGATGGAGACGTGTATCGTATGTCAAATCGATGATAGCAAGTTGAGAGCACCATGCCCCCATTTAGCACAAATCTGACACTGAATATCAGAATCTGAAAAGGAGTTATTGTTGTAACGACCTCGACCTCTGCCTTGTTTATAATTGTTTCTTCCTCGACCTTGTCCTCTACTCCTACCATAGTACTAGATTTGTTACTATTTGCATAGTAAACTGTGTTGTCAGAATTACCTGAATTCGATTGAGTTGTAAGATGAACAATAGAGGTTGTAGAGGATCTGAGGTTAGTGAGAATTCGTGCTTCATGAGCTAGAAGAAGAGAACTAAACTCATTCATAGTCGGAATAGATGCTCGCATGGTCAAGGCAGTTACAAAGTTGTCATAGTCAGATCCGAGACCCTGAGCAGCATACATCACAATTTCTGAATCCGACACTTCAGTGCCTATACTTCTCAGTCGATCAGCAAGAATCTGGATCTTGTGAATGAATTCAGCACAGGTAGAGCCTCCTTCTTCATCGTTTGCAACTGAAGTTTAAGATCCAAGATTTTGCCATGGATTAGGATGAATGAAAATGATTCAGAGCACTCCACGCCTCAGCTGAGGTCTGACACCTTGCAATCTGAGATAGAATTGAAGGCGAAATGGAACTAAACAGCCAAGCTAAGATCAATTGATCTTGTTGAATCCATAATTCATGCTCAGGATTCAAAGAGCTTGTGCCATTTGCACCTATATTGTCGGATCTGGAGCGGATCTTGATCCATCAAGAAACTCGATAAGCCCATGTCCTCTGACAACAGGATAGATCTGAGATTTCCAGAGAAGAAAATTCTCATTATCAAGCTTAGTGTGAATGAGGTGAGAGAATTGAATAGGAGTAGACGATCTGACAGAGAGAGGAAGAGGATTCGATGTATTCGCCATTGGCAATGAGCGTTAGCTCTTTTGTTGCTCTGATACCATAAAGAAGTTTAGAGAAGAAGACAGAGTTGAGAAATTTCAATTCATTTCTTATCTATTGAGTACAATGGTGAGGGCTATTTATAAGCCTTTGATTTACAACTGTCGTTTCATCACAACCACACGTTTATAACAAACCGCATTTAATACATTTAATGCAAAACAATGTAAACTAACTTCCTAACAGCTTGATACTTCAGCGCACGTTCTTCTCCATTTGAAGAGCTGCTGGTATCCATTTCATCGTATCCATTTCATCAGAATTCAATATATTTATCTTTTTTAGAATTTATTTTATATTTTTTTTGATAAGGGGAAACCGTCATTTTTGGATGAACCGAATTCTCAGATCAAGTCATTTTCTCCTCATCAGAAAAAATAGCAAGAAAATTCTAAAAAATATAAAATTTGATTTACTAATAAATTTTGATATGAAGATTAGATTGAACGGTTCGGATCAATTATTTCTGACTTAAAATTAAAAATATAGCGCAAAACACACAATGCCTCTGTACTTTGCAAAGCAACATAGTCAGACTCTCTCTTTCTCTCTAAAAATTTGAAAGAAGATTTAGATGGAATTGAGTTAGACTATAGTACTATGCGTAGGACGGATCACCTCTGTACTATGAATCTTTTCTTCTTCTCAAAGTCAAATGATCGATTCAAACGTTCAGAATTATTTTCATATGAAAATCTAATCGGAGACAAAATTTTATATTTTTTAGCTATTTTTACCAAAATTTATCTTTCGATAGGAGAATGAGAGCAAAGTGATGTGACTCGGAGAAGGAAACTGAGAGCGAAGAAATAGATCGTTGACAGCTGCTGTCAAGATTTCAAAAAATGATATTTCTGATTTGATCATTTCATCTATTAAGAAATTATTTCGAAGAAAATGTTAGTAAAATTGTATCCATGAATATACACGGGGTTGCTTCTTAATTGTGAGTGGTGAGTATAGTACATGAGAATCTGTCACACTCCTAATTGAAATTGAAGTGTGAATTGAGAAAATTTGAAAGAAGTTTTAGATGGAATTGAGGTTCTTTGATATTTTTGGATAAATTGGATAATTGGAATACAAAAAAAGATAGTCAGTGATAAATCAGGAATAAACAACAAATAAATAATTCTTTATTTTATTTTTTCATAACAAGATTACAATGAAGGATGAGTTTATACACATAATTATCCCAACTAATTTCTAATATTGTTAATTATTGTCACTAATTATCTATAGTAATATCTCTTATACAAATATTTTAGATATATGATGTTTTCTCTCCCTTCAAACTATCCTTGTCCTCGAGAATTTTGACAACAAACAAAAATAAAAATAAAAAATATTAGACTTTGGAGGTGATCTTTGTGGCCAAATAAAAATATGACTAAAATATATTTATCTTGCATCGATATGGGAGTGCTTCCTTAGCTTTGAGTATGTGAGGCGAATTTCTTCATCATGCAAGTGAGATGAACAACACATGTATAGAAATTGATCATCATTTGAAGTGCCTTGTGGGATAATTTTCATGAAAATCTCTTGATGGATAATTGTATCGAGTGAGGCAAAATCGTTGTGGTGAGGATTATCTTGATCTTCTTTGTCAAGTGTGAAGTCCTTGTCAATTGAGTCTTGATTGTCTTAATGAGTTGAGTCTTGATCTTTTTACTCGAGTGTTTAATCATTGTCAATTGAGTCTTGATTATCTTGATGAAGAGAACATTGATCTTCTTGCTTGAATATGAAATCCTTGCTTGATTCGACTTCAAGATTCGCACATTTTTTGACTTCAAACTCCACCTTTGACTCATCATTTAGCTCATCGTGTGGTTCGATCTTCGACTCTTCATGTGACTTGATTCTCGAGGCTATCTTTTGGAGGACTTCATTACAAAGAAACATTCGTACCACTTCGAAGTCTATGGAGGATATTTCAAATATCCGACCGCTCACTCCACAAATAGATCTAGAGTAATCAATTAATATTTTTTGTATACACAATTCCCCACACAAGGGATAATGACCTGTATCTTTACAAGTATAGATATCGAGAAAATTTCACAATACCCTTCAATTTCTACAATTTCATAATGACCCGTATCTTTACAAATATAGCTACCGGTGCAGTTTCGAAGCACAATTGGTTTGTGCTGCCGTGGTCATCCCTCGAGTGCTCAATGCAATGTTGAGGCGAAGGTGATGGCGTCACAGGGAAAGGAAGCGGAGGATTTCTGCATGGCTTTGAATCAAACTTGGATTCAAAGGCTCTTCTAGCCTTTGAATTGTATCGAGATTCATAACAATCATTATATAAAATTAAAAAAAAATTATGAATCTTAAAAAAAATCAACGGCCAATTTGGCCTTCGAAATATTTTTTTAGTCAAAAAGCCTAGAGAACCTCCTCTATTTCCACGGGGAAGAGGGCTCGTCAGAGGAGTTCATGATTTGGTAAAGGTGTCGTATGAGTTGGTAAGTTATTTACAACTCAATTCTTGGTAATTTCTTAAAACCGGGTTGCAGTGAGTGCTAACACAGAGGTTTAAAGGGTCGATGGCTCTGATACCAATTGTCATACTCCTAATTAGAATTGAAATCAATTGTCACACTCCTAATTAGAATTGAAGTGTGAATTAAGGGAATTTGATAGAAGTTTAGATGGAATTGAGGTTTTTTTTGATATTTTTGGATAAATTGGTAATCAGGATACAAAACAATAAATAGTCACTGGACAAATCAGGAATTAACAACAAATAAATAATTCTTTATTTTATTTTTCTATAATAAGATTACAATGAAAGATGAGTTTATATAAATAATTATCCCAACTAATTTCTAATATTACTAATTATCCACACTAATTATCTATACTAATATCTCCTATACAAATAAATATTCAGTATGATAGAATCAATTCGATACGGAATCATAATCTACTGAATTTGAAGAGAGTCGAAATTTATCCTTTTCCTGTGCCCGACAGCTCCTATAATATATAACTTCATAAATTATTAAGGGTCCGTTTGGCAAATCAAGGAATAGCTTTGGAAGAGTGATAGAATAGTATTTTTTTGGAAGAGTGATAGAAGAGTGGTATTCTTGACTATTCGGAAGAACGAAAACATCGTTTGCGCTTGTTACTCGAAATAGTTAAAATATGAATAATTATGATACTAATAAAGATGATGATAATAATAATAGTAAAATAATAATCATAATAGTAAGATAATAATAATAAAGTAATAAAAAATAATCATAATAAATAATAATATTATAATAGTAATATAATAAAAATATAAACATAATCATAATATAGTAATATAATAATAAAAAATTATAATTACAATCATAATTATAATAATATAATAATAAATAATCATAATATTAATAATATAATAATCATTATCATAATCATGATAATAATAATTATAGTCATAATCATAATAATATAACCATAATCATAATCATAATAATAAAAATATAATCATAATTATAAAAATAATTATAAATAATAATAATAATAATAAAAAAAATTAATTATAACTATAATCAACATATAATAATATAATACAACATAATAAAATAATAATAAAGTAATAAAAAATAATCATAATAAATAATAATATTATAATAGTAATATAATAAAAATATAAACATAATAATAATGTAGTAATATAATAATAAAAAAATTATAATTACAATCATAATTATAATAATATAATAATAATAAGTAATCATAATTTTAATAATATAATCATAATATAA
Organism: Schoenoplectus tabernaemontani; assembly: GCA_037127355.1. NCBI lineage: Eukaryota > Viridiplantae > Streptophyta > Magnoliopsida > Poales > Cyperaceae > Schoenoplectus > Schoenoplectus tabernaemontani. Next base: position 26,652,100 of record CM073750.1, read on the forward strand.
TAATCATAATCATGATCATAATAATTATAGTCATAATCATAATAATATAACCATAATCATAATCTTAATAATATAATAATAAAAATATAATCATAATCATAAAAATAATTATAAATAATTATAATAATATAATAATAAATTAATCATAAATATAATCAACATATAATAATATAATACAACATAATAAAATAATAATAAAGTAATAAAAAATAATCATAATAAATAATAATAATATAATAGTAATATAATAAAAATATAAACATAATCATAATATAGTAATATAATAATAAAAAATTATAATTACAATCATAATTATAATAATATAATAATAATAAGTAATCATAATTTTAATAATATAATTATAATATAATAATCATAATCATAATCATGACAATAATAATTATAGTCATAATCATAATAATATAACCATAATCATAATCATAATAATATAATAATAAAAATATAATCATAATCATAAAAATAATTATAAATAATCATAATTATAATAATATAATAATAAATTAATCATAACTATAATCAACATATAATAATATAATACAACTTAATAAAATAATAATAAAGTAATAAAAAATAATCATAATAAATAATAATATTATAATAATAATATAATAAAAATATAAACATAATCATAATATAGTAATATAATAATAAAAAATTATAATTACAATCATAATTATAATATAATAATAATAATAATAATAATAATAAGTAATCATAATTTTAATAATATAATCATAATATAATAATCATAATCATAATCATGATAATAATAATTATAGTCATAATCATAATAATATAACCATAATCATAATCATAATAATATAATAATAATATAATCATAATCATAAAAATAATTATAAATAATTATAATTATAATAATATAATAAATTAATCATCGCTATAATCAACATATAATAATATAATACAACATAATAAAATAATAATAAGTAATAATTATCATAATCATAATCATTATAATATAATAATATAATAATAAATAATCTTGATCATAATAATATAATAATAAAATAATTATATTTATATTCATAATATAATAATATAATATTAAAATTATATTTATAATAATAATAAATAATATAATAATACTAATGGTAACGATAATATAATAACAATAATGATAATAATAATTTAATAATAATAATATAATGATAATAATAATAATAAATAATAATCATAATATTAATATAATAATAAATTATAATCACAAATATAATATAATAATATAATAATACTAAATCTTAATCATAATCATAATATAATAATATAATATAATATAAGCAAACAATAATCGCTATTCCGACGAGAGCTAATCCGGTATTCCACCTATAAGTTGGTATACCGATTAGCACTATTCCGCACTCTTCTACTTAGTCTAAAATTCGTTTGGCAAATTAATTCATCGGAATAACTATTCTATTCCAACTTTTTGCTATTCCATTGGGTGCCAAACGGACCCTAAATGAATATATATATATATATATATAATAACAAAATTAAATTAAATGAATATATATATATATAATAACAAAATTAAATTAAATTATGAATTTATGATCCATATCACTTTTCCTAATGATATAGCACTCTGTATCCTATGTGTGACGATGAATTTGATTTGGGAAGCTCCAACGACATTGTAATTTCATTGTTCTAGCTATTATCACTGCTAGGGCTGCAAGAAATATTCGAAGTTCGTAGTTCGTTCGTGTTCGATTCGAAAAAAGTTCGAAAAAAGTTCGTTCGATTCTAGTTCGAAATTAATTTCAAATCAAACTGATTCGATTCGAAATTATATCGAATCAAACTCAAACCATGGTGAGTTCGTTCGAAATGTGTTCGCGAACTATTTTTGTTTGAATTTGTATTAATTATTTGATTGTTTGAGACTTTGAGTAGTATGAATTTATATAAAATTTATTAATTTTTGTTGAATGAACTTTTAGTTTTGTATGAATTTATATTAAATTGACATTTTTTATATTTGATTCTGTTATTTTGATATGAATTGTGGAATTTGTTCACCTAATAATTCTATTTCAAACTATTTACGAATCAAATCAAACAGTTTGAATATTTAATGAATCAAATTTCAAACAATGGTTTGAGTTCGAAACTGCATATCTATTTCAAATCAAACTAGTTCGAAATAGATTTCAAATCAAACTCAAACACAAGTCAGTTCGTTCGTGTTCGATTCGTTTGCAGCCCTAATCACTGCACATCGGTTCCTACATGCTTTAATTAGCTTTTTAATTAGGAAATCCTTTTTCAATAAAACTGGAGGAGATATGCATCCATATCTGCGGTTATTCCAATTGGATAACAGAGACCTGTTATCTTGTCATCTCCCATGTTCATTGTAATCAAAGGTGTAGATTCATCTTTCATTTATAATGCTCTGTCGCTTCTCCTTCTGTGATCTGTAGAACTTTGACTCCATCGAACTCTCTATTTTCAGAGTTCATCGATTTTATCTTCTCCATTTACGACATTGCAATAGACTTCTCAAACTTTGTGTGATAAACGAGGTTGAATATCTCAATATTCAAATTTGTTCTTCATTTCTGTCAAGGTTCTCCTGTCTTTAACTATCCTTTTCCTTGTATTAAATTAACAAATGGATTAAAAAAAATCGTTTTTTTTTTATGTTGTTCCATTAAATCATCTAGAAAGTACCAAAATTCAACTAGTTGCTAGCAGCCCTTTGTGGAAGATGGAATAAATATGATTTTTTTTTGTTTCTTTTTAGTTGAATTCGGTTAGATGATCATAGAAGCCTTACACAGAGCTACAAAAAGATCATATGTTTGTTCCTTTTTTTTTTGCTCTAATATTGGATGATATGCTTTGAAGCTTTTGTACAAAAAAAGATGCTTAAAATGGATGCGCCAGATTGATACATTTACAATCAATTTACCAATACCATAAAAGTTGTAAGTGGCTTTAATGGAAGAACTCTACATATAAAAACTAATCAAAACAAACTATTTTTTTTTCAAAATAACCCACTTTACATAAGAAATTTTTAGTTGAAGCGAGAAGATGGCAAATAAAGTATGATTGAAATTAATTGAAGAAATAAAGGAAAAGAGTTCGGAACTTCTATTGCTCAATCCCATTCAAAATACACAGTGGAACTTTGTTGGGAACACAGGCACGATAGAAGGTAGGAGAAAGAAAATATTCATCATTTTGTTTGTGTAGTTGATTTTAATAAACGGTGGTGGATATGAGAACAACAGAACTCTGTTTTCCGTGAGAGTGAGAATAATAATAAATTAGTATATATTAATTTAGAATTTATCAAAACATTATATGTGGTCAGAATTTTTTAAAGAATAAACAATTATTTAATTAACCAGAAAAGAGAAGGAACAAAAAGAAAGAGCAAGACAACAACCTCTACCCATTCTAGAATCCAGATCCCAATTAGCTGCCATGAAAAATAATAGCAGCATCCCGCTGTAGTTAAAACGATATTCAAATTTATTTAATCAACACAAATTTTAGTAATAGAGGATGTTTTTTAAATGTGCATACCATGACACAAACCACTATGGTACAATTGAAAATAACATGTAAAAAATTAAAATGGACATCAATTGATGCACCATGAAAAGATATTTTATTTCTAAAAAAATACAACTTCAATCCTGTATACAGCTTATTTCCTATCCCCTTCAAACATTGCGCAATAACTGATTTTTTTTTTTAATTATTCATATTCCATAAACGTCACATTTGCTCCTATACAAAATATACTAACTCAAAAAGAAAATATAAGCAAAATTATATAAATTATGAATTTACCGGCCTTTATAGACAAGATAATTTTGTACGCCCAAAATTTTCATTCGTTCCATAAAAGAAAATTTCTCAATTATCTCACCATAATTATTATACTATATCACATTTTATTATCATTAACCTGGATAAAATCAAGCCATATCTTCCTTCTCTTCGGCCAACTTCACGTTACATTGCGGAAAAGAAAGGTCTTTCCTATAATGAAATTCCTTTGATTTGCTCCCGGGCTCTCAATTCCATTTCTTCTTTATTTTACCTTGGACTCTCAACTATACTTAGTAAGTAGAAGATTTATTTTCTTTCGCGGGGCAATTTATTTCCAAATATGCGTATGCACTCAAAATATCCAAGAAATTTCGAAATTAACTCAAGACTATTATTTGATATTTCACGTAACGATCACGAACGAGGATAAATGAGCACTTCAATACACTGTCCACATATGTTGTACCGTGGATTATATAATAATAACTTGATCCAATGGTTGATATTAGTTCTAAAAATTTATAATTAAATCCTAATTATTGCAGGATTGTAATATTTATATATTTAATAAGGAGTAGAGATATTGATGGACGAGATGGGAGACACAATACATGAGGAAATTATAGTTTTCCATTTTATTTATCTTTTAGCACAAGAATAAGTGAAAGTCACAACAAACATGTGCATATGTGTTGCTGGTCTTCACCGATCGTTGATTTTTCTTCTCTCATCGGTTTTATTCACTTATGCTTGTTTTATTTTGTAAATATTGATTATTTTTTAAAAAAAATATTATAAAATTTAAGAGCTCGACACGTGAGAGTGGCATATCTGCTAGTTATATTAAAAAGAGCTAAGGAATGAAGAACCCATTAAATAATTTTAAGAACTTTTTCATTGACCAAAATATCATCTACTTATCCGTACAATAAAAATAACATATATATTGATTTTCTACTATTTTCTCTTCTCCGTTTTTTTATTTTTAAATAGACATATCTAGAGTTTGGTATATAGATGATATCTTTCATGTTTAAAAGTACATAAATGTAATAAAATATACTTTTATTAAATACAACGTTTATTAATATATTTTTTATTTTTTAAGCCTTCTAAAAAATGATATAAAATAAAAACCTCCTTTATTTATATCACTTATGCATATTTTTACTTTTGAAATATTAGTTGTTATTAAAAAAAAATATTATAAAAATATAAGAATCCATACATAAAATGGAATATATTTGCTAATAAAATATAAAGAGGACACCAATTTTTTCAAACAATAATATTTTCAAAATTAAATATTTAAGCCTAATTGTAGATGGAGTTCGAGAAGTGGTCCAGTGAAACGGGTTTACCATCCCGTCCCGTTGCAAATTCCCACGGATTAATTAATTTTCACAGGCGACTAGCTAATAATTTTTTATCTTGTATCTATAGATGTGATGGCTGAGCTTTGTCATTATGTAAAGGGCCCACTAAATAAAAATAAAAATAAAATCTCTTTTTTTAAAAAAATAAAATCTAAACCGTTTAAATAAAAACTGACCGTTTAAAATTTATGGTCGACCCTGTCATAAATGATTATGGCACCTGATTCGGACTCACGAGCCGGCTATTATATTATGCAGTACCGCACAGGATAAAGATTTTTTTTTGTCACCCATCCTTTCATTTATTTTATAAATAAAAAATGGCTTTTATCATTCTAGATTAGGGCGGTCAATGGCATACTTTTGATCATTTATCTGATCTGTATCGTATCTGATAAGATGGGTATAGATAATGTTTTATTTTCATTAGGTCATCGGATATGAGTATGGGTAAGAAAAAAATTTCGTTAATTTATCGGGTATGAATATAGGTAAGGGGTTTTCGTTACCCGTTATTCATTGGATAAATATATATATATATATATATATAGTTAAATATATGTAAATATAATTATTTTATATTTTAATAAATATATATAGTAATTAGTATATATTTTTATGACAATTGACATAAAAATTATATGATTTTTGCTATATCTAAAATGTTAATTATTATTGCACTTTATTAGTATATTTATTTAATACTATTTATTTATCTAAATCATTTTTTTCATTGAATTATTTTTATTTTTATTTATTATCTACTGTTACCTACGTTACCCAAAATTTTTAATGGATAAGAATAGAATATGGATAAAATTTTTTAATGGATATAGATTTTTTTTTTAATGAATATGAATATGAAAATACCTCCACTCGTACCCTACCCTACCTATTAATAGCCCTACCCTAGATACACTACCCTTAAATCCTAAACCCTTACAATAAAAAAATCACAATTACGCGATACAAATTCAGAGGCACACTTCCAGCAGCTAAATAGTGAATGTATGCATGATCTCTGATTGCTATTTTGATAATCTTAATAATAGATCTTTAAATAAATATAAAAAATTAAAAATAGAAATTTTTTTATATATATACATTTTTCTACTTATAAATTAATAATAATTTAAATTTTATATAATTTTATTATCATTTGATAGTGCATCAAAAACCGTTAAATTGAAACTATTATAAAATACATAACATTTTGATGATCTTTAATGAACTAATAAATAATAATAAAATTACATAAAATTTGAATCATCATCAATCTATAAGTAGAAAAATATATTTATAAAAAAAATATTTTTATATTGTTTTCATATTTATTTAAAAATCCATTGTGAACGGAACCATGGTCAAGGGATCCTTCCCTTCTTTTTTTAGTACTAGTATGTCGAGTAATTGCCCATACTTTACAATTGTCAATTATTCACGATTATGATGGTGATTATCTTAAATTAACTAAAATTTCACCAAGCCCACTCCAAAGTGTTAGACATTGGTCTCCTGGAAGAGTAAGAAACAGACAGTGGTTGCGAGATCCACAGCTAAGGCAGAGTACAGGGTCATGGCCTTAGGCGTGGCAGAGATGTTGTAGTTGAGAGCTATGTTGGTGGAGCTCAAGATAGATCAAAGGGCCCAAATGAAGTTGTGGTACGATAACATGTCTGCTATCAGTATCGCCAACAATCCTGTGCAGCATGACAGAATCAAGCATATTGAGATTGATAGGTTCTTCATAAAAGAGAAGTTGAACAGTGAGCTCTTGGAGCTAGGTCACGTTTCAACTAGAGACCAAGCGACATATTATCTGACGAAAGGAATGAACTCATTGGACTTAGCTAAGGGGTGTGACAAGATGGGCTTAGTGGATATATTTCGCCCATCTTGAGGGAGAGTGTTGAGATATATTGTATTGGATTTAGGGTTTACGTAATTAAAGAGACTCTTAGGGGGTTATTTCTAAGAAGTGTTGTAAGGCTTATATAAGTCCAAACCATCATTAATCAAATCATTTTTTCTGCTCATTCAAGTGTTATCTATATTATAAAGGTTTGAAAATGCAATGATTATAAAATAAAACTAATACAAAACATCATTGAAACACAATTTTGCGCATTTGGATGATTTGATGTCATGACAAGAGGATACAAATGTTGAAAACTTGATTAAACTAACTCAATAAGTACAATTTTCAGTGCGTTTGTATTTATATTCGTGCGTAATTTGTGTCCGAACGGCTCGAACACATACTGATTATTATATAAACCCATAGAAGACATCATGTAAAAAAAAATTTTGTGTGTTTTATGACTTTATGAGCTAATATGAGGCTACAAATGATAGAATACTCGAATAAACTAAAATACTACTTTTATACATTTACGTTATTCTTCAACGTTATCCTTGTCATAAAGGTTCGAGAATATAATAATTATAATATAAACGGACAGGAGACATCATTTAAAAAACTTTTGAGCGTTTTTGAGATTTAGCGTGATGACATGATGCTATAAATTATAGAAAACATAAATAAACTAATTGAAAAAAGGTACAGTTTTGAGCGCGTTTGTATTCATATTTGTGCGTAATTCACGTCCGAACGACTCGAGAACGCAATGATTTAATATAAACTCACGGGAGACATTATGAAAAATATCATTGTGTATTTTTGTGCTTTATGAGTTGAAACGAGACTACAAATGATAGAAAACTCGAATAAATTGAAATATTATTTTTATACATTTGTGTTAATCTTTTAACGTTATCCATATCATAAATATTTGAGAATGCAATGATTATAATATAAATAAATAGAAGACAATATTTAAAATAATTTTGTGCATTTTGATGATAAAATGTCATGAAACGAGGATATAAACGATAGAAAACTTGAATAAACTAACTCAAGAAGTACAATTTTCTGTGTGTTTGTGTTCATATTTGTGCGTAATTTATTTCTGAACGGCTCGAGCATGCAATGATTATAGCATAAACCCATAGAAGACATCATTAAAAAATATATTTGTGTATTTTGGTGACTTTAGGTGTGGAAATGAGGCTACAAATATTAGAAAACTAGAATAAACTAAAATACTATTTTTATACATTTATTTCAATCTTTCAACGTTTTCCCTATTATAAATATTTGATAACGGAATCATTACAACATAAACGAATAAGAGACATCGTTTAAAATAATGTTGTGTATTTTGGTGATTTAATGCGACCAAATGATGCTATAAATGATAGAAAAGTTGAGCAAAGTAACTGAAGATGTACAGTTTTCATTGCGTTTGTATTCATATTTGTGCGTAATTCGAGTCTGAACTGCTCGAGCACGCAATGGTTGTGATATAAACCCACAGAAGATATCATGAAAAATATCATTGTGTATATTGGTGCTTTATGAATTAAAATGAGGCTACAAATGATTGAAAACTCGAATACACTGAAATATTATTTTTATACATTTGTGTTAATCTCTCAACGTCATTCATATTATAAAGGTTTGAGAATGCGTGATTAACAATATAAACGAATAGAAGATATCATTTAAAAAATTTTGGGGATCTTTATGATTTAATGTCATGAAACGAGGATACAAACTTGAATAAACTAACTCAAGAAGTACAGTTTTCAGTGCATTTTTTATTCATATTTGCGCGTAATTTGTGTCCGAACGACTCGAGCGTGTAATGATTTTAATATAAATCCATAAAATAAATCATGGAAAATATTTTTGTGTATTTTTCGTAATTTTATGAGCTGAAATGAGACTACAAATAATAGAAAATTCGAATAAACTAAAATACTATTTTTAAACATTTATCTTAAATCTTCAACGTTATCCTTGTCATAAATGTTCAAGAATATAATGATTATAATATAAACGGATAGGAGACATCATTTAAAATAATTTTGAGCATTTTAGAGATTTTATGTGATGAAATGACGCTATAAATGATACAAAACTTGAATAGAGTGACTCAAGATGTACAGTTACAATGTGTTTGTATTCATATTTGTGCGTAATTCGTGTCTGAACGGCTTGAGCACGCAATGATTATAATATAAATCTATATAGAATATCATGAAAAATATCATTGTGTATTTTTAGGAATGTATGAGTTGAAATGAGGCTACAAATTATAGAAAACTCGAATAAACTGAAATATTTTTTATATATATTTGTATTAATCTTTCAATGTTATCCATATTATAAATATTTGGGAACATGATGATTATAATATAAATGAATAGAATACATCATTTAAAATATCTTTGTTCATTTTGATTATTTAATTTCATGAAACGAGGATAATGATAGAAAGCTCGAATGACCTAACTCAAGAAGTATAGTTTTCAGTGCGTTTGTACTCATAATTATGCATAATTTGTGTCTGAACGGCTCGAGAATGCAATGATTATAATATAAACCCATCGAAGATATCACTAAAAATATCATCGTGTATTTCGGTGACGTTATGAGCTGAAATGAGGCTTCAAATGATAAAAATCTCGAATAAACAGAAATATTATTTTTATACATTTGTGTTAATGTTTCAACGCTACCCCCTATTATAGTGGTCGGTGATTGCAATGATTTTATTATAAACGAATAGGAGACGTCGTTTGAAATGAATTTCTACATTTTGGTTATTTAATGTCATGAAACGAGGAACCAAACGATAGAAAACTTGAATAAACTAACTGAAGAAGTACAGTTTTCATTGTGTTCGTATTCATTTTTGTGCGACATTCGTGTCCGAACGGCTCGAGCACGGAATGATTATAATATAAACCCAATGAAAATATCATAAAAAATATCATTGTGTATTTTTATGACTTTATGAGTTGAAACGAGGCTAAGAATGTTTGAGAACTCGAATAAACTGAAAATTTATTTTTATACATTTGTGTTAATCCTTCAACGTTATCTATATTATAAAGGTTTGAAAATATAATGATTATATTAGAAAACATCATTTAAACACAACTTTGCGCATTTGGATGATTTGATGTCATGTCAAGAGGAGACAAATGTTGAAAACTTGATTAAACTAACTCAATAAGTACAGTTTTCAGTGCGTTTCTATTCAAATTCGTGCGTAATTTATATCCGAACGGCTCGAACACATACTGATTATTATATGAACCCGTAGAAGACTTCATGGAAAATATTTTTGTGTATTTTCGCGACTTTATGAGCTAAAATGAGGCTACAAATGATAGAATACTCGAATAAACTAAAATACAGCTTTTATACATTTATGTTATTCTTCAACATTAACCCTGTCATAAAGGTTCGAGAATGCAATAATTATAATATAAACGGACAGGAGACATCATTTCAATTTTTTTTGAGCATTTTGGAGATTTAGCGTGATGAAATGATGCTATAAATTATAGAAAACATAAATAAACTAACTGAAAAGGTACAGTTTTGAGCGCGTTTGTATTCATATTTGTGCGTAATTGATGTCCGAACGACTCGAGCACGCAATGATTATAATATAAACCCACGGGAGACATTATGAAAAATATCATTGTGTATTTTTAAGACTTTATGGGTTGAAATGAGGCTACAAATGATAGAAAACTCGAATAAATTGAAATATTATTTTTATACATTTGTGTTAATCTTTTAATGTTATCCATATCATAAATATTTGAGAATGCAATGATTAAAATATAAACGAATAGAAGACATCATTTAAAATAATTTTGTGCATTTTGATGATAAAATGTCATGAAACGAGGATATAAACGATAGAAAACTTGATTAAACTAACTCAAGAAGTACAGTTTTCAGTGTGTTTGTGTTCATATTTGTGCGTGATTTCTTTCCGAACGGCTCGAGCACGCAATGATTATAGCATAAACCCGTAGAAGACATCATTAAAAAATATGTTTGTGTATTTTGGTGACTTTAGGTGTGGAAATGAGGCTACAAATATTAGAAAACTAGAATAAACTAAAATACTGTTTTTATACATTTGTTTCAATCTTTCAACGTTTTCCCTATTATAAATATTTGATAACGGAATGATTATAGCATAAACGAATAGGAGACATCGTTTAAAATAACGTTGTGCATTTTGGTGATTTAATGCGACCAAATGATGCTATAAATGATAGAAAAGTTGAGCAAAGTAACTGGAGATGTACAGTTTTCATTGCGTTTGTATTCATATTTGTGCGTAATTCGAGTCCGAACTGCTCGAGCACGCAATGGTTGTGATATAAACCCATAGAAGATATCATGAAAAATATCATTGTGTATATTGGTGACTTTATGAATTAAAATGAGGCTACAAATGATTGAAAACTCGAATAAACTGAAATATTATTTTTATACATTTGTGTTAATCTCTCAACGTTATCCATATTATAAAGGTTTGAGAATGTGTGATTAACAATATAAACGAATAGAAGACATCATTAAATAAAATTTTGGGCGTCTTGATGATTTTATGTCTTGAAACGAGGATACAAATTTGAATAAACTAACTCAAGAAGTACAGTTTTCAGTGCGTTTTTTATTCATATTTGCGCGTAATTTGTGTCCGAACGGCTCGAGCGTGTAATGATTTTAATATAAACCCATAAAAGACATCATGAAAAATATTTTTGTGTATTTTGGTAATTTTATGAGCTGAAATGAGGCTACAAATAATAGAAAACTCGAATAAACTAAAATGCTATTTTTATACATTTATGTTAAATATTCAACGTTATCCTTGTCATAAATGTTCGAGAATGTAATGATTATAATATAAACGGATAGGAGACATCATTTAAAATAATTTTGAGCATTTTGGTGATTTTATGTGATGAAATGACGCTATAAATGATACAAAACTTGAATAGAGTAACTCAAGACGTACAATTACAATGCGTTTGTATTCACATTTGTGCGTAATTCGTGTCCGAACGGCTCGAGGACGCAATGATTACATTATAAACCCGTAGAATATATCACGGAAAATATCATTGTGTATTTTGGTGAATATATGAGTTGAAATGCGGCTACAAATTATAGAAAACTCGAATAAACTGAAATATTGTTTTTATACATTTGTATTAATCTTTCAATGTTATCCATATTATAAATGTTTGGGAACGTGATGATTATAATATAAATGAATAGAATACATCATTTAAAATATCTTTGTTCATTTTGATGATTTAATTTCATGAAACGAGGATAATGATAGAAAGCTCGAATGACCTAACTCAAGAAGTACAGTTTTCAGTGCGTTTGTACTCATAATTATGCATAATTTGTGTCCGAACGGCTCGAGAACGCGATGATTATAATATAAACCCATCGAAGATATCACTAAAAATATCATCGTGTATTTCGGTGACGTTATGAGCTGAAATGAGGCTTCAAATGATAAAAATCTCGAATAAACAGAAATATTATTTTTATACATTTGTGTTAATGTTTCAACGCTACCCCTATTATAATGGTTGGTGATTGCAACGATTTTATTATAAACGAATAGGAGACGTCATTTGAAATGAATTTCTGCATTTTGGTTATTTAATGTCATGAAACGAGGAACCAAACGATAGAAAACTTGAATAAACTAACTGAAGAAGTACAGTTTTCATTGTGTTCGTATTCATTTTTGTGCGACATTCGTGTCCGAAAGGCTCGAGCACGGGATGATTATAATATAAACCCACAGAAGATATCATGAAAAATATCATTGTGTATTTTTGTGACTTTATGAGTTGAAACGAGGCTAGGAATGATTGAGAACTCGAATAAACTGAAAATTTATTTTTATACATTTGTGTTAATCCTTCAACGTTATCTATATTATAAAGGTTTGAAAATGCAATGATTATAATACAAAACATCATTTAAACACAACTTTGCGCATTTGGATGATTTGATGTCATGACAAGAGGATACAAATGTTGAAAACTTGATTAAACTAACTCAATAAGTACAGTTTTCAGTGCGTTTCTATTCATATTCGTGCGTAATTTGTGTCCGAACGGCTCGAACACATACTGATTATTATATAAACCCGTAGAAGACATCATGGAAAATATTTTTGTGTGTTTTTGCGACTTTATGAGCTAAAATGAGGCTACAAATGATAGAATACTCGAATAAACTAAAATACTGCTTTTTATACATTTATGTTATTCTTCAACGTTATCCCTGTCATAAAGGTTCGAGAATGCAATAATTATAATATAAACGGACAGGAGACATCATTTAAAAAACTTTTGAGCGTTTTGGAGATTTAGCGTGATGAAATGATGCTATAAATTACAGAAAACATAAATAAACTAACTGAAAAGGTACAGTTTTGAGCGCGTTTGTATTCATATATGTGCGTAATTCATGTCCGAACGACTCGAGCACGCAATGATTATAATATAAACCCACGGGAGACATTATGAAAAATATCATTGTGTATTTTTGTGACTTTATGGGTTGAAATGAGGCTACAAATGATAGAAAACTCGAATAAATTGAAATATTATTTTTATACATTTGTGTTAATCTTTTAACGTTATCCCTATCATAAATATTTGAGAATGCAATGATTATAATATAAACGAATAGAAGACATCATTTAAAATAATTTTGTGCATTTTGATGATAAAATGTCATGAAACGAGGATATAAACGATAGAAAACTTGATTAAACTAACTCAAGAAGTACAGTTTTCAGTGTGTTTGTGTTCATATTTGTGCGTGATTTCTTTCCGAACGGCTCGAGCACGCAATGATTATAGCATAAACCCGTAGAAGACATCATTAAAAAATATGTTTGTGTATTTTGGTGACTTTAGGTGTGGAAATGAGGCTACAAATATTAGAAAACTAGAATAAACTAAAATACTGTTTTTATACATTTGTTTCAATCTTTCAACGTTTTCCCTATTATAAATATTTGATAACGGAATGATTACAGCATAAACGAATAGGAGACATCGTTTAAAATAACGTTGTGCATTTTGGTGATTTAATGCGACCAAATGATGCTATAAATGATAGAAAAGTTGAGCAAAGTAACTGAAGATGTACAGTTTTCATTGCGTTTGTATTCATATTTGTGCGTAATTCGAGTCCGAACTGCTCGAGCACGCAATGGTTGTGATATAAACCCATAGAAGATATCATGAAAAATATCATTGTGTATATTGGTGACTTTATGAATTAAAATGAGGCTACAAATGATTGAAAACTCGAATAAACTGAAATATTATTTTTATACATTTGTGTTAATCTCTCAACGTTATCCATATTATAAAGGTTTGAGAATGTGTGATTAACAATATAAACGAATAGAAGACATCATTAAATAAAATTTTGGGCGTCTTGATGATTTTATGTCTTGAAACGAGGAACAAATTTGAATAAACTAACTCAAGAAGTACAGTTTTCAGTGCGTTTTTTATTCATATTTGCGCGTAATTTGTGTCCGAACGGCTCGAGCGTGTAATGATTTTAATATAAACCCATAAAAGACATCATGGAAAATATTTTTGTGTATTTTGGTAATTTTATGAGCTGAAATGAGGCTACAAATAATAGAAAACTCGAATAAACTAAAATGCTATTTTTATACATTTATGTTAAATATTCAACGTCATCCTTGTCATAAATGTTCGAGAATGTAATGATTATAATATAAACGGATAGGAGACATCATTTAAAATAATTTTGAGCATTTTGGTGATTTTATGTGATGAAATGACGCTATAAATGATACAAAACTTGAATAGAGTAACTCAAGATGTACAGTTACAATGCGTTTGTATTCACATTTGTGCGTAATTCGTGTCCGAACGGCTCGAGCACGCAATGATTACATTATAAACCCGTAGAATATATCACGGAAAATATCATTGTGTATTTTGGGGAATATATGAGTTGAAATGCGGCTACAAATTATAGAAAACTCGAATAAACTGAAATATTGTTTTTATACATTTGTATTAATCTTTCAATGTTATCCATATTATAAATGTTTGGGAACGTGATGATTATAATATAAATGAATAGAATACATCATTTAAAATATATTTGTTCATTTTGATGATTTAATTTCATGAAACGAGGATAATGATAGAAAGCTCGAATGACCTAACTCAAGAAGTACAGTTTTCAGTGCGTTTGTACTCATAATTATGCATAATTTGTGTCCGAACGGCTCGAGAACGCGATGATTATAATATAAACCCATCGAAGATATCACTAAAAATATCATCGTGTATTTCGGTGACGTTATGAGCTGAAATGAGGCTTCAAATGATAAAAATCTCGAATAAACAGAAATATTATTTTTATACATTTGTGTTAATGTTTCAACGCTACCCCTATTATAATGGTTGGTGATTGCAACGATTTTATTATAAACGAATAGGAGACGTCATTTGAAATGAATTTCTCCATTTTGGTTATTTAATGTCATGAAACGAGGAACCAAACGATAGAAAACTTGAATAAACTAACTGAAGAAGTACAGTTTTCATTGTGTTCGTATTCATTTTTGTGCGACATTCGTGTCCGAAAGGCTCGAGCACGGGATGATTATAATATAAACCCACAGAAGATATCATGAAAAATATCATTGTGTATTTTTGTGACTTTATGAGTTGAAACGAGGCTAGGAATGATTGAGAACTCGAATAAACTGAAAATTTATTTTTATACATTTGTGTTAATCCTTCAACGTTATCTATATTATAAAGGTTTGAAAATGCAATGATTATAATACAAAACATCATTTAAACACAACTTTGCGCATTTGGATGATTTGATGTCATGACAAGAGGATACAAATGTTGAAAACTTGATTAAACTAACTCAATAAGTACAGTTTTCAGTGCGTTTCTATTCATATTCGTGCGTAATTTGTGTCCGAACGGCTCGAACACATACTGATTATTATATAAACCCGTAGAAGACATCATGGAAAATATTTTTGTGTGTTTTTGCGACTTTATGAGCTAAAATGAGGCTACAAATGATAGAATACTCGAATAAACTAAAATACTGCTTTTTATACATTTATGTTATTCTTCAACGTTATCCCTGTCATAAAGGTTCGAGAATGCAATAATTATAATATAAACGGACAGGAGACATCATTTAAAAAACTTTTGAGCGTTTTGGAGATTTAGCGTGATGAAATGATGCTATAAATTACAGAAAACATAAATAAACTAACTGAAAAGGTACAGTTTTGAGCGCGTTTGTATTCATATATGTGCGTAATTCATGTCCGAACGACTCGAGCACGCAATGATTATAATATAAACCCACGGGAGACATTATGAAAAATATCATTGTGTATTTTTGTGACTTTATGGGTTGAAATGAGGCTACAAATGATAGAAAACTCGAATAAATTGAAATATTGTTTTTATACATTTGTGTTAATCTTTTAACGTTATCCCTATCATAAATATTTGAGAATGCAATGATTATAATATAAACGAATAGAAGACATCATTTAAAATAATTTTGTGCATTTTGATGATAAAATGTCATGAAACGAGGATATAAACGATAGAAAACTTGATTAAACTAACTCAAGAAGTACAGTTTTCAGTGTGTTTGTGTTCATATTTGTGCGTGATTTCTTTCCGAACGGCTCGAGCACGCAATGATTATAGCATAAACCCGTAGAAGACATCATTAAAAAATATGTTTGTGTATTTTGGTGACTTTAGGTGTGGAAATGAGGCTACAAATATTAGAAAACTAGAATAAACTAAAATACTGTTTTTATACATTTGTTTCAATCTTTCAACGTTTTCCCTATTATAAATATTTGATAACGGAATGATTACAGCATAAACGAATAGGAGACATCGTTTAAAATAACGTTGTGCATTTTGGTGATTTAATGCGACCAAATGATGCTATAAATGATAGAAAAGTTGAGCAAAGTAACTGAAGATGTACAGTTTTCATTGCGTTTGTATTCATATTTGTGCGTAATTCGAGTCCGAACTGCTCGAGCACGCAATGGTTGTGATATAAACCCATAGAAGATATCATGAAAAATATCATTGTGTATATTGGTGACTTTATGAATTAAAATGAGGCTACAAATGATTGAAAACTCGAATAAACTGAAATATTATTTTTATACATTTGTGTTAATCTCTCAACGTTATCCATATTATAAAGGTTTGAGAATGTGTGATTAACAATATAAACGAATAGAAGACATCATTAAATAAAATTTTGGGCGTCTTGATGATTTTATGTCTTGAAACGAGGAAACAAATTTGAATAAACTAACTCAAGAAGTACAGTTTTCAGTGCGTTTTTATTCATATTTGCGCGTAATTTGTGTCCGAACGGCTCGAGCGTGTAATGATTTTAATATAAACCCATAAAAGACATCATGGAAAATATTTTTGTGTATTTTGGTAATTTTATGAGCTGAAATGAGGCTACAAATAATAGAAAACTCGAATAAACTAAAATGCTATTTTTATACATTTATGTTAAATATTCAACGTCATCCTTGTCATAAATGTTCGAGAATGTAATGATTATAATATAAACGGATAGGAGACATCATTTAAAATAATTTTGAGCATTTTGGTGATTTTATGTGATGAAATGACGCTATAAATGATACAAAACTTGAATAGAGTAACTCAAGATGTACAGCTTACAATGCGTTTGTATTCACATTTGTGCGTAATTCGTGTCCGAACGGCTCGAGCACGCAATGATTACATTATAAACCCGTAGAATATATCACGGAAAATATCATTGTGTATTTTGGGAATATATGAGTTGAAATGCGGCTACAAATTATAGAAAACTCGAATAAACTGAAATATTGTTTTTATACATTTGTATTAATCTTTCAATGTTATCCATATTATAAATGTTTGGGAACGTGATGATTATAATATAAATGAATAGAATACATCATTTAAAATATATTTGTTCATTTTGATGATTTAATTTCATGAAACGAGGATAATGATAGAAAGCTCGAATGACCTAACTCAAGAAGTACAGTTTTCAGTGCGTTTGTACTCATAATTATGCATAATTTGTGTCCGAACGGCTCGAGAACGCGATGATTATAATATAAACCCATCGAAGATATCACTAAAAATATCATCGTGTATTTCGGTGACGTTATGAGCTGAAATGAGGCTTCAAATGATAAAAATCTCGAATAAACAGAAATATTATTTTTATACATTTGTGTTAATGTTTCAACGCTACCCCTATTATAATGGTTGGTGATTGCAACGATTTTATTATAAACGAATAGGAGACGTCATTTGAAATGAATTTCTCCATTTTGGTTATTTAATGTCATGAAACGAGGAACCAAACGATAGAAAACTTGAATAAACTAACTGAAGAAGTACAGTTTTCATTGTGTTCGTATTCATTTTTGTGCGACATTCGTGTCCGAAAGGCTCGAGCACGGGATGATTATAATATAAACCCACAGAAGATATCATGAAAAATATCATTGTGTATTTTTGTGACTTTATGAGTTGAAACGAGGCTAGGAATGATTGAGAACTCGAATAAACTGAAAATTTATTTTTATACATTTGTGTTAATCCTTCAACGTTATCTATATTATAAAGGTTTGAAAATGCAATGATTATAATACAAAACATCATTTAAACACAACTTTGCGCATTTGGATGATTTGATGTCATGACAAGAGGATACAAATGTTGAAAACTTGATTAAACTAACTCAATAAGTACAGTTTTCAGTGCGTTTCTATTCATATTCGTGCGTAATTTGTGTCCGAACGGCTCGAACACATACTGATTATTATATAAACCCGTAGAAGACATCATGGAAAATATTTTTGTGTGTTTTTGCGACTTTATGAGCTAAAATGAGGCTACAAATGATAGAATACTCGAATAAACTAAAATACTGCTTTTTATACATTTATGTTATTCTTCAACGTTATCCCTGTCATAAAGGTTCGAGAATGCAATAATTATAATATAAACGGACAGGAGACATCATTTAAAAAACTTTTGAGCGTTTTGGAGATTTAGCGTGATGAAATGATGCTATAAATTACAGAAAACATAAATAAACTAACTGAAAAGGTACAGTTTTGAGCGCGTTTGTATTCATATATGTGCGTAATTCATGTCCGAACGACTCGAGCACGCAATGATTATAATATAAACCCACGGGAGACATTATGAAAAATATCATTGTGTATTTTTGTGACTTTATGGGTTGAAATGAGGCTACAAATGATAGAAAACTCGAATAAATTGAAATATTGTTTTTATACATTTGTGTTAATCTTTTAACGTTATCCCTATCATAAATATTTGAGAATGCAATGATTATAATATAAACGAATAGAAGACATCATTTAAAATAATTTTGTGCATTTTGATGATAAAATGTCATGAAACGAGGATATAAACGATAGAAAACTTGATTAAACTAACTCAAGAAGTACAGTTTTCAGTGTGTTTGTGTTCATATTTGTGCGTGATTTCTTTCCGAACGGCTCGAGCACGCAATGATTATAGCATAAACCCGTAGAAGACATCATTAAAAAATATGTTTGTGTATTTTGGTGACTTTAGGTGTGGAAATGAGGCTACAAATATTAGAAAACTAGAATAAACTAAAATACTGTTTTTATACATTTGTTTCAATCTTTCAACGTTTTCCCTATTATAAATATTTGATAACGGAATGATTACAGCATAAACGAATAGGAGACATCGTTTAAAATAACGTTGTGCATTTTGGTGATTTAATGCGACCAAATGATGCTATAAATGATAGAAAAGTTGAGCAAAGTAACTGAAGATGTACAGTTTTCATTGCGTTTGTATTCATATTTGTGCGTAATTCGAGTCCGAACTGCTCGAGCACGCAATGGTTGTGATATAAACCCATAGAAGATATCATGAAAAATATCATTGTGTATATTGGTGACTTTATGAATTAAAATGAGGCTACAAATGATTGAAAACTCGAATAAACTGAAATATTATTTTTATACATTTGTGTTAATCTCTCAACGTTATCCATATTATAAAGGTTTGAGAATGTGTGATTAACAATATAAACGAATAGAAGACATCATTAAATAAAATTTTGGGCGTCTTGATGATTTTATGTCTTGAAACGAGGAAACAAATTTGAATAAACTAACTCAAGAAGTACAGTTTTCAGTGCGTTTTTTATTCATATTTGCGCGTAATTTGTGTCCGAACGGCTCGAGCGTGTAATGATTTTAATATAAACCCATAAAAGACATCATGGAAAATATTTTTGTGTATTTTGGTAATTTTATGAGCTGAAATGAGGCTACAAATAATAGAAAACTCGAATAAACTAAAATGCTATTTTTATACATTTATGTTAAATATTCAACGTCATCCTTGTCATAAATGTTCGAGAATGTAATGATTATAATATAAACGGATAGGAGACATCATTTAAAATAATTTTGAGCATTTTGGTGATTTTATGTGATGAAATGACGCTATAAATGATACAAAACTTGAATAGAGTAACTCAAGATGTACAGTTACAATGCGTTTGTATTCACATTTGTGCGTAATTCGTGTCCGAACGGCTCGAGCACGCAATGATTACATTATAAACCCGTAGAATATATCACGGAAAATATCATAGTGTATTTTGGGGAATATATGAGTTGAAATGCGGCTACAAATTATAGAAAACTCGAATAAACTGAAATATTGTTTTTATACATTTGTATTAATCTTTCAATGTTATCCATATTATAAATGTTTGGGAACGTGATGATTATAATATAAATGAATAGAATACATCATTTAAAATATATTTGTTCATTTTGATGATTTAATTTCATGAAACGAGGATAATGATAGAAAGCTCGAATGACCTAACTCAAGAAGTACAGTTTTCAGTGCGTTTGTACTCATAATTATGCATAATTTGTGTCCGAACGGCTCGAGAACGCGATGATTATAATATAAACCCATCGAAGATATCACTAAAAATATCATCGTGTATTTCGGTGACGTTATGAGCTGAAATGAGGCTTCAAATGATAAAAATCTCGAATAAACAGAAATATTATTTTTATACATTTGTGTTAATGTTTCAACGCTACCCCTATTATAATGGTTGGTGATTGCAACGATTTTATTATAAACGAATAGGAGACGTCATTTGAAATGAATTTCTCCATTTTGGTTATTTAATGTCATGAAACGAGGAACCAAACGATAGAAAACTTGAATAAACTAACTGAAGAAGTACAGTTTTCATTGTGTTCGTATTCATTTTTGTGCGACATTCGTGTCCGAAAGGCTCGAGCACGGGATGATTATAATATAAACCCACAGAAGATATCATGAAAAATATCATTGTGTATTTTTGTGACTTTATGAGTTGAAACGAGGCTAGGAATGATTGAGAACTCGAATAAACTGAAAATTTATTTTTATACATTTGTGTTAATCCTTCAACGTTATCTATATTATAAAGGTTTGAAAATGCAATGATTATAATACAAAACATCATTTAAACACAACTTTGCGCATTTGGATGATTTGATGTCATGACAAGAGGATACAAATGTTGAAAACTTGATTAAACTAACTCAATAAGTACAGTTTTCAGTGCGTTTCTATTCATATTCGTGCGTAATTTGTGTCCGAACGGCTCGAACACATACTGATTATTATATAAACCCGTAGAAGACATCATGGAAAATATTTTTGTGTGTTTTTGCGACTTTATGAGCTAAAATGAGGCTACAAATGATAGAATACTCGAATAAACTAAAATACTGCTTTTTATACATTTATGTTATTCTTCAACGTTATCCCTGTCATAAAGGTTCGAGAATGCAATAATTATAATATAAACGGACAGGAGACATCATTTAAAAAACTTTTGAGCGTTTTGGAGATTTAGCGTGATGAAATGATGCTATAAATTACAGAAAACATAAATAAACTAACTGAAAAGGTACAGTTTTGAGCGCGTTTGTATTCATATATGTGCGTAATTCATGTCCGAACGACTCGAGCACGCAATGATTATAATATAAACCCACGGAGACATTATGAAAAATATCATTGTGTATTTTTGTGACTTTATGGGTTGAAATGAGGCTACAAATGATAGAAAACTCGAATAAATTGAAATATTGTTTTTATACATTTGTGTTAATCTTTTAACGTTATCCCTATCATAAATATTTGAGAATGCAATGATTATAATATAAACGAATAGAAGACATCATTTAAAATAATTTTGTGCATTTTGATGATAAAATGTCATGAAACGAGGATATAAACGATAGAAAACTTGATTAAACTAACTCAAGAAGTACAGTTTTCAGTGTGTTTGTGTTCATATTTGTGCGTGATTTCTTTCCGAACGGCTCGAGCACGCAATGATTATAGCATAAACCCGTAGAAGACATCATTAAAAAATATGTTTGTGTATTTTGGTGACTTTAGGTGTGGAAATGAGGCTACAAATATTAGAAAACTAGAATAAACTAAAATACTGTTTTTATACATTTGTTTCAATCTTTCAACGTTTTCCCTATTATAAATATTTGATAACGGAATGATTACAGCATAAACGAATAGGAGACATCGTTTAAAATAACGTTGTGCATTTTGGTGATTTAATGCGACCAAATGATGCTATAAATGATAGAAAAGTTGAGCAAAGTAACTGAAGATGTACAGTTTTCATTGCGTTTGTATTCATATTTGTGCGTAATTCGAGTCCGAACTGCTCGAGCACGCAATGGTTGTGATATAAACCCATAGAAGATATCATGAAAAATATCATTGTGTATATTGGTGACTTTATGAATTAAAATGAGGCTACAAATGATTGAAAACTCGAATAAACTGAAATATTATTTTTATACATTTGTGTTAATCTCTCAACGTTATCCATATTATAAAGGTTTGAGAATGTGTGATTAACAATATAAACGAATAGAAGACATCATTAAATAAAATTTTGGGCGTCTTGATGATTTTATGTCTTGAAACGAGGAAACAAATTTGAATAAACTAACTCAAGAAGTACAGTTTTCAGTGCGTTTTTTATTCATATTTGCGCGTAATTTGTGTCCGAACGGCTCGAGCGTGTAATGATTTTAATATAAACCCATAAAAGACATCATGGAAAATATTTTTGTGTATTTTGGTAATTTTATGAGCTGAAATGAGGCTACAAATAATAGAAAACTCGAATAAACTAAAATGCTATTTTTATACATTTATGTTAAATATTCAACGTCATCCTTGTCATAAATGTTCGAGAATGTAATGATTATAATATAAACGGATAGGAGACATCATTTAAAATAATTTTGAGCATTTTGGTGATTTTATGTGATGAAATGACGCTATAAATGATACAAAACTTGAATAGAGTAACTCAAGATGTACAGTTACAATGCGTTTGTATTCACATTTGTGCGTAATTCGTGTCCGAACGGCTCGAGCACGCAATGATTACATTATAAACCCGTAGAATATATCACGAAAAATATCATTGTGTATTTTGGTGAATATATGAGTTGAAATGCGGCTACAAATTATAGAAAACTCGAATAAACTGAAATATTGTTTTTATACATTTGTATTAATCTTTCAATGTTATCCATATTATAAATGTTTGGGAACGTGATGATTATAATATAAATGAATAGAATACATCATTTAAAATATATTTGTTCATTTTGATGATTTAATTTCATGAAACGAGGATAATGATAGAAAGCTCGAATGACCTAACTCAAGAAGTACAGTTTTCAGTGCGTTTGTACTCATAATTATGCATAATTTGTGTCCGAACGGCTCGAGAACGCGATGATTATAATATAAACCCATCGAAGATATCACTAAAAATATCATCGTGTATTTCGGTGACGTTATGAGCTGAAATGAGGCTTCAAATGATAAAAATCTCGAATAAACAGAAATATTATTTTTATACATTTGTGTTAATGTTTCAACGCTACCCCTATTATAATGGTTGGTGATTGCAACGATTTTATTATAAACGAATAGGAGACGTCATTTGAAATGAATTTCTCCATTTTGGTTATTTAATGTCATGAAACGAGGAACCAAACGATAGAAAACTTGAATAAACTAACTGAAGAAGTACAGTTTTCATTGTGTTCGTATTCATTTTTGTGCGACATTCGTGTCCGAAAGGCTCGAGCACGGGATGATTATAATATAAACCCACAGAAGATATCATGAAAAATATCATTGTGTATTTTTGTGACTTTATGAGTTGAAACGAGGCTAGGAATGATTGAGAACTCGAATAAACTGAAAATTTATTTTTATACATTTGTGTTAATCCTTCAACGTTATCTATATTATAAAGGTTTGAAAATGCAATGATTATAATACAAAACATCATTTAAACACAACTTTGCGCATTTGGATGATTTGATGTCATGACAAGAGGATACAAATGTTGAAAACTTGATTAAACTAACTCAATAAGTACAGTTTTCAGTGCGTTTCTATTCATATTCGTGCGTAATTTGTGTCCGAACGGCTCGAACACATACTGATTATTATATAAACCCGTAGAAGACATCATGGAAAATATTTTTGTGTGTTTTTGCGACTTTATGAGCTAAAATGAGGCTACAAATGATAGAATACTCGAATAAACTAAAATACTGCTTTTTATACATTTATGTTATTCTTCAACGTTATCCCTGTCATAAAGGTTCGAGAATGCAATAATTATAATATAAACGGACAGGAGACATCATTTAAAAAACTTTTGAGCGTTTTGGAGATTTAGCGTGATGAAATGATGCTATAAATTACAGAAAACATAAATAAACTAACTGAAAAGGTACAGTTTTGAGCGCGTTTGTATTCATATATGTGCGTAATTCATGTCCGAACGACTCGAGCACGCAATGATTATAATATAAACCCACGGGAGACATTATGAAAAATATCATTGTGTATTTTTGTGACTTTATGGGTTGAAATGAGGCTACAAATGATAGAAAACTCGAATAAATTGAAATATTATTTTTATACATTTGTGTTAATCTTTTAACGTTATCCCTATCATAAATATTTGAGAATGCAATGATTATAATATAAACGAATAGAAGACATCATTTAAAATAATTTTGTGCATTTTGATGATAAAATGTCATGAAACGAGGATATAAACGATAGAAAACTTGATTAAACTAACTCAAGAAGTACAGTTTTCAGTGTGTTTGTGTTCATATTTGTGCGTGATTTCTTTCCGAACGGCTCGAGCACGCAATGATTATAGCATAAACCCGTAGAAGACATCATTAAAAAATATGTTTGTGTATTTTGGTGACTTTAGGTGTGGAAATGAGGCTACAAATATTAGAAAACTAGAATAAACTAAAATACTGTTTTTATACATTTGTTTCAATCTTTCAACGTTTTCCCTATTATAAATATTTGATAACGGAATGATTACAGCATAAACGAATAGGAGACATCGTTTAAAATAACGTTGTGCATTTTGGTGATTTAATGCGACCAAATGATGCTATAAATGATAGAAAAGTTGAGCAAAGTAACTGAAGATGTACAGTTTTCATTGCGTTTGTATTCATATTTGTGCGTAATTCGAGTCCGAACTGCTCGAGCACGCAATGGTTGTGATATAAACCCATAGAAGATATCATGAAAAATATCATTGTGTATATTGGTGACTTTATGAATTAAAATGAGGCTACAAATGATTGAAAACTCGAATAAACTGAAATATTATTTTTATACATTTGTGTTAATCTCTCAACGTTATCCATATTATAAAGGTTTGAGAATGTGTGATTAACAATATAAACGAATAGAAGACATCATTAAATAAAATTTTGGGCGTCTTGATGATTTTATGTCTTGAAACGAGGAACAAATTTGAATAAACTAACTCAAGAAGTACAGTTTTCAGTGCGTTTTTTATTCATATTTGCGCGTAATTTGTGTCCGAACGGCTCGAGCGTGTAATGATTTTAATATAAACCCATAAAAGACATCATGGAAAATATTTTTGTGTATTTTGGTAATTTTATGAGCTGAAATGAGGCTACAAATAATAGAAAACTCGAATAAACTAAAATGCTATTTTTATACATTTATGTTAAATATTCAACGTCATCCTTGTCATAAATGTTCGAGAATGTAATGATTATAATATAAACGGATAGGAGACATCATTTAAAATAATTTTGAGCATTTTGGTGATTTTATGTGATGAAATGCGCTATAAATGATACAAAACTTGAATAGAGTAACTCAAGATGTACAGTTACAATGCGTTTGTATTCACATTTGTGCGTAATTCGTGTCCGAACGGCTCGAGCACGCAATGATTACATTATAAACCCGTAGAATATATCACGAAAAATATCATTGTGTATTTTGGTGAATATATGAGTTGAAATGCGGCTACAAATTATAGAAAACTCGAATAAACTGAAATATTGTTTTTATACATTTGTATTAATCTTTCAATGTTATCCATATTATAAATGTTTGGGAACGTGATGATTATAATATAAATGAATAGAATACATCATTTAAAATATCTTTGTTCATTTTGATGATTTAATTTCATGAAACGAGGATAATGATAGAAAGCTCGAATGACCTAACTCAAGAAGTACAGTTTTTCAGTGCGTTTGTACTCATAATTATGCATAATTTGTGTCCGAACGGCTCGAGAACGCGATGATTATAATATAAACCCATCGAAGATATCACTAAAAATATCATCGTGTATTTCGGTGACGTTATGAGCTGAAATGAGGCTTCAAATGATAAAAATCTCGAATAAACAGAAATATTATTTTTATACATTTGTGTTAATGTTTCAACGCTACCCCTATTATAATGGTTGGTGATTGCAACGATTTTATTATAAACGAATAGGAGACGTCATTTGAAATGAATTTCTCCATTTTGGTTATTTAATGTCATGAAACGAGGAACCAAACGATAGAAAACTTGAATAAACTAACTGAAGAAGTACAGTTTTCATTGTGTTCGTATTCATTTTTGTGCGACATTCGTGTCCGAAAGGCTCGAGCACGGGATGATTATAATATAAACCCACAGAAGATATCATGAAAAATATCATTGTGTATTTTTGTGACTTTATGAGTTGAAACGAGGCTAGGAATGATTGAGAACTCGAATAAACTGAAAATTTATTTTTATACATTTGTGTTAATCCTTCAACGTTATCTATATTATAAAGGTTTGAAAATGCAATGATTATAATACAAAACATCATTTAAACACAACTTTGCGCATTTGGATGATTTGATGTCATGACAAGAGGATACAAATGTTGAAAACTTGATTAAACTAACTCAATAAGTACAGTTTTCAGTGCGTTTCTATTCATATTCGTGCGTAATTTGTGTCCGAACGGCTCGAACACATACTGATTATTATATAAACCCGTAGAAGACATCATGGAAAATATTTTTGTGTGTTTTTGCGACTTTATGAGCTAAAATGAGGCTACAAATGATAGAATACTCGAATAAACTAAAATACTGCTTTTTATACATTTATGTTATTCTTCAACGTTATCCCTGTCATAAAGGTTCGAGAATGCAATAATTATAATATAAACGGACAGGAGACATCATTTAAAAAACTTTTGAGCGTTTTGGAGATTTAGCGTGATGAAATGATGCTATAAATTACAGAAAACATAAATAAACTAACTGAAAAGGTACAGTTTTGAGCGCGTTTGTATTCATATATGTGCGTAATTCATGTCCGAACGACTCGAGCACGCAATGATTATAATATAAACCCACGGGAGACATTATGAAAAATATCATTGTGTATTTTTGTGACTTTATGGGTTGAAATGAGGCTACAAATGATAGAAAACTCGAATAAATTGAAATATTATTTTTATACATTTGTGTTAATCTTTTAACGTTATCCCTATCATAAATATTTGAGAATGCAATGATTATAATATAAACGAATAGAAGACATCATTTAAAATAATTTTGTGCATTTTGATGATAAAATGTCATGAAACGAGGATATAAACGATAGAAAACTTGATTAAACTAACTCAA
Organism: Schoenoplectus tabernaemontani; assembly: GCA_037127355.1. Lineage (NCBI taxonomy): Eukaryota > Viridiplantae > Streptophyta > Magnoliopsida > Poales > Cyperaceae > Schoenoplectus > Schoenoplectus tabernaemontani. Next base: position 26,680,454 of record CM073750.1, read on the forward strand.
GAAGTACAGTTTTCAGTGTGTTTGTGTTCATATTTGTGCGTGATTTCTTTCCGAACGGCTCGAGCACGCAATGATTATAGCATAAACCCGTAGAAGACATCATTAAAAAATATGTTTGTGTATTTTGGTGACTTTAGGTGTGGAAATGAGGCTACAAATATTAGAAAACTAGAATAAACTAAAATACTGTTTTTATACATTTGTTTCAATCTTTCAACGTTTTCCCTATTATAAATATTTGATAACGGAATGATTACAGCATAAACGAATAGGAGACATCGTTTAAAATAACGTTGTGCATTTTGGTGATTTAATGCGACCAAATGATGCTATAAATGATAGAAAAGTTGAGCAAAGTAACTGAAGATGTACAGTTTTCATTGCGTTTGTATTCATGTTTGTGCGTAATTCGAGTCCGAACTGCTCGAGCACGCAATGGTTGTGATATAAACCCATAGAAGATATCATGAAAAATATCATTGTGTATATTGGTGACTTTATGAATTAAAATGAGGCTACAAATGATTGAAAACTCGAATAAACTGAAATATTATTTTTATACATTTGTGTTAATCTCTCAACGTTATCCATATTATAAAGGTTTGAGAATGTGTGATTAACAATATAAACGAATAGAAGACATCATTAAATAAAATTTTGGGCGTCTTGATGATTTTATGTCTTGAAACGAGGATACAAATTTGAATAAACTAACTCAAGAAGTACAGTTTTCAGTGCGTTTTTATTCATATTTGCGCGTAATTTGTGTCCGAACGGCTCGAGCGTGTAATGATTTTAATATAAACCCATAAAAGACATCATGGAAAATATTTTTGTGTATTTTGGTAATTTTATGAGCTGAAATGAGGCTACAAATAATAGAAAACTCGAATAAACTAAAATGCTATTTTTATACATTTATGTTAAATATTCAACGTCATCCTTGTCATAAATGTTCGAGAATGTAATGATTATAATATAAACGGATAGGAGACATCATTTAAAATAATTTTGAGCATTTTGGTGATTTTATGTGATGAAATGACGCTATAAATGATAGGAAACTTGAATAAAGTAACTCAAGATGTACAGCTTACAATGCGTTTGTATTCACATTTATGCGTAATTCGTGTCCGAACGGCTCGAGCACACAATAATTATAATATAAATCCATAGAATATATCACAAAAAAATATCATTGTGTATTTTGGTGAATATATGAGTTGAAATGCGGCTACAAATTATAGAAAACTCGAATAAACCGAAATATTGTTTTTATACATTTGTATTAATCTTTCAATGTTATCCATATTATAAATGTTTGGGAACGTGATGATTATAATATAAATGAATAGAATACATCATTTAAAATATCTTTGTTCATTTTGATGATTTAATTTCATGAAACGAGGATAATGATAGAAAGCTCGAATGACCTAACTCAAGAAGTACAGTTTTCAAGTGCGTTTGTACTCATAATTATGCATAATTTGTGTCCGAACGGCTCGAGAACGCGATGATTATAATATAAACCCATCGAAGATATCACTAAAAATATCATCGTGTATTTCGGTGACGTTATGAGCTGAAATGAGGCTTCAAATGATAAAAATCTCGAATAAACAGAAATATTATTTTTATACATTTGTGTTAATGTTTCAACGCTACCCCTATTATAATGGTTGGTGATTGCAACGATTTTATTATAAACGAATAGGAGACGTCATTTGAAATGAATTTCTCCATTTTGGTTATTTAATGTCATGAAACGAGGAACCAAACGATAGAAAACTTGAATAAACTAACTGAAGAAGTACAGTTTTCATTGTGTTCGTATTCATTTTTGTGCGACATTCGTGTCCGAAAGGCTCGAGCACGGGATGATTATAATATAAACCCACAAAAGATATCATGAAAAATATCATTGTGTATTTTTGTGACTTTATGAGTTGAAACGAGGCTAGGAATGATTGAGAACTCGAATAAACTGAAAATTTATTTTTATACATTTGTGTTAATCTTTCAACGTTATCTATATTATAAAGGTTTGAAAATGCAATGATTATAATATAAACTAATACAAAACATCATTTAAACATAACTTTGCGCATTTGGATGATTTGATGTCATGACAACATGATACAAATGTTGAAAACTTGATTAAACTAACTCAATAAGTACAGTTTTCAGTGTGTTCGTATTCATATTCGTGCGTAATTTGTGTCCGAACGGCTCGAACACATACTGATTATTATATAAACCCATAGAAGACATCATGAAAAATATTTTTGTGTATTTTTATAACTTTATGAGCTAAAATGAGGTTATAAATGATAGAAAACTCAAATAATCTAAAAGAATTATCATTATTTTTAATGCATTTGTATTTATCTTTATGCGTAATTCATATCATAATGTATTTGTGTTAATATTTTAACGTCATTTGTGTTATAATGGCTCAACATCATAAAGATTATAATTCGAACAGATTGAGGACATAATTAAAAATAACTTTATGTATTTTGGTGATTTTATACGTTACAATAATGCTATAAATGGTACAAAACTCAAATAAATGGAAATACTATTTTAATACATTTCTATTAATTTTTCAACGCCATTCATATCATAAAGATTCGAGAACACAACATTTAAAATATAAAACCAATAAATAACATTATTTAAAATTATTTTGTAAATTTTGATGATTTTATATATTGAAAGAAAACTATAAATGATAAAAAATTCTAATAAACTAACATTAGAAGTATTATTTATAAAACATTGTATTTATCTTTGAGCGCAATTCGTGTATCTATCTTAATAAATATATATCCATCGTTAATAATAATTATTATATATTTTTTATTTAATACTACTGATTATTATTTTTTTTAATATTAATACTGAACTATACTATTATTTATTATTATTTTATTTGTGATTACTAGTGATTATTTATTTAATATTAATATTAATATTAATACTTATTTATTATTAATACTAGTAATTACTTTGTACCATCTAGGGAAATGAATAAAGGAGTGTCGAGGACATTTTTTAATATTATCACTATTCATATGGATTCACAATTCTACTAAATCATCATTTAGATGAGTTTGTGGAATGGAGCAAATTCAAAATTATTCTAAAATCTTAAGAGCAGCGAAGAACTCTTATTCAAGAACAACAAACATCCTTACAGGATTACGCCCACCACAATATTGCACAACTAAAGTCTTGGTTAGGTACTTAGGTATGCGATAGTTGTGCTTGTGCACAACTGAAGTCTTCAGAGTGCCACTGCATTACATACAGTAACATTGGCCGTGTTTATAATGAAGCACAGTGAGTTCCTTGTAGTTTTGTCATTTTGTCCTCTATCATCATGTATGCTTTTCATGTTCCTCTGTCGTAGATCCTAAAAAGGAATAATTCTATGCCAGAAGACAATATATTTAGTTGAAATGAGAAAGAAATAATTATTTCATTGAGTTTGTTTTTCATTGTTTATGTCTTACAGGGACTCAAATCTGCTATTATTATGTGTTAATAATAGCACTCTATTATTAAATTCAAAAAATATTAAAAAAAAAAAAAAAATCATAAATATATATTTTTAGTTATAGATTGATTACCTATCAAATTTCATACAATTTCATTAACGTTTGATGGTCCATCAAAGATCATTAAATTATAACCGTTATAATTAGTAATGTAAGACCGTTAAATTTAATAATCTTTGATAAACTATCAAACATTAATGAAATTACATGAAATTTCATAAACTATCAATCTACAATTAAAAAAACATATCTATATTTTTTTATATTTATTGATTTAATAATAGAGTCCTATTATTTGCACATGATAATAACAGATATGAATCCGTCTTACAAAGAAGTATAACAACTAAGATAACAGCTAGTACATTTATATGAATAGGTTGCAGATTGAAAAAAGTGCCATTAATTTTATGATAGGTGGGTTTCATAAAATAAAAAATAAAAATCATCTTAATAATTAAAATCTGAACCGTTTAAATTAAATTAGGCCGTAGTACTTTTCGTATGATAAAAACCTTTCATTGTGTTTATGACAGCAGACACCTCCTCCTGTTCATAAAGTTGGGGCCGTTATTTTATTGTCTGACCTTCCCATTAGGCCGGTATTTAAAATACTGATTCTAGAACTCAATTCATTCGTATAACTGACAAAAATACATTACGGACCACGGATTATAATTCCGACCTGTCCATTGTCTAATTTTGTTTATTTAATTGATTAAGTAAGCTTGTACTATAGAAAGGTGAGATGCAGGGCAACACAACAAAACCAACCTCTAGAAAGGTGAGATGCAGGGCAACACAACAACGAATGAAAAAGATAGCATGCTCACTGTAGACTCTACGAAACCTGTCAAGGGTGCCCAAATGGACTTCAAATCTGCTGCTTTTCAAAATGTCTCATTGCTCTTTCTGCTTTTTCAAATCTATCCCTCTATCTTGAATCCTTGATTTAGATGGTCCGGATGTGAGAAAAGCAGTAGCTTTGGAGCCGCCCAAATGTCATCAATCCACACGTGAACACCAGCGTTCCCCATAAATGGCCAACGCTCACCATGGTGGTGCTTCGCTCCAAATTTCTCAGAACACCTTAAACACCGGCTGAACCAACTGTAGCATAGAATTGCAATTTGCAAACATTAAATTCTCGTGATTTAAGCTACTGATGTATGAAAAATATATGTTTCTAGTTCTGTTCGTTAATAATGTAAGATTGAACATTTCTCTGGAACAAAATAAAAATGAAATCAAACAACTAATTAATGTAACGGTAATAAAATCGGAAAAAGAGATCTTTCGTGAACGAACAACTGATTACGGAGCCTTTCATTAATGATGAATGATATGCATGACCTCTAACCTCTTCGGCTTGTTAAAGAAGCAACATACCTACTTGTTCGTCCATTTCGCTCAACCCCAAAACCCTAAATTCCCACCGCCTCATCACGCCTTGTCAGTGAAATAGTGGGGTCGAATGATCTCCGATCTCTTCTCTCTCCCAACCCCAACCCCAAAACCTTAAACCTCGTCTCTCTCTCAACCCCAAACCCCGCATCGCGGCTTAGATTGTCTCCAGCCTCAACTAATTCTCAGATCCATATCGTTATTGGGACGACGTTTGAACCCTTCTTATGCGCGCAATCCGTATTGACGCGTTCTCTACTGTTTATCTGCCTCCGTCGTCATCCTCTGGCGTTTCAGGTATAAGCCGGGATCACCATCACCGAATAGTAAACTACTTTTTTTTGGGATGATGCTTGATTCAGTACTTTAGTTTAGTGATATTGATTTAAAGGGGATCAGAGAAGTACTGTTAGTGCGCTTGGACAAGGTAATTACCGGAAGTACTTAAGTTTAGCGATATTTATTATGATGACTCTCTTTCCTCGCTGGTGAAGGACTAAGAACAAGTTTTTTCTTCTTTCCTTGTGATTTTTTCATGGCAGGTGAATAAAACAATGTCTGAGGCAGCAGTCACGCACAAATCCCTTGTGGTTGGTGCTCCTGTGGCCAATTCTGTGTCTTCGGCTGAGCATGATTATTTTTCTCACTTAATGGACCCTCAACCAGTCTAGGTAGTTCTTCTTGTACCCCTGATTTTTTTTGAAGGTAATATCAGTTGTAACTATAAGATCCTCTTTTCGTGTTCCTTTATACAAGACTTGACATGCACATGCTTTGAGCATTGCCATTATGTTTACAAATTAGGCCCATTAATCTTCTTGTTTCTGTCAAGTGCCTTTCAGTAGTTTTTATTTTTTGCAAATTGAAATGGGCTATTTATTTTGATCGTTTTTCACACCTGAAAATATCCTGTCATGTACTGATTCTGGTTTTTAGAACCTGTCTCGTGAATTGAATTTTTTTGGAATGGATTGATTTAACTTTACACAATTTACTTCACTTTTTTGTGGTTGGATTCTTGAATCTAAATGCATGCCTTGAATTTTTTATGTATCGCATCTACTTGCATTTGCATTTGGACATGTAAATTCACATTAATATTCATATTCATCTGATGGTTTCTTCGTGCAATGCTAGTATCTAACAAGTGATTTTTTTTGTCAATACAACTGTTATGGTTTGGGCAATGCTCAAGTCCTGAGTTGCTAGATAAAATCATTGATCATGTTTCTTCACCTGCTTCTGTATTCTTTTTATTGTATCTAATCTGACATTGTGTTCAGTTTTTTACACTTCTTTTATTTCTTTAATAAATCCATTACCTGACATGTGGGACCTATATTGGTTAACTTTTAGGTGCTACAATGAGGAAGAGGATCTTCCCAAAAAGGACAAGCTTATTTCACATGAATTTCAAAAGGTAGCTTAGCTAAATTTTCACCAAGCTTATTTCACATCTCATTATATTTTGTAATTACTACAAATATTGAGTTCCTGATCATCTGATTGTTTCACTTTGGATGGACTATGAATGACAACATGGGGTTCTTCAAGTCTATCCACGGGGTTAGCCATTCAGGCATGGGCAGGACTTCTTTTTTCTGTGCAACTGTTTCTTTATGTAAAGTAAATACTAAAGAGGCAACTTCTATATTTTAAAGAGTTAGTGGAACAATCCATCAGCAATTATGTAATTTTACCATGACTCAAGCCTATTAAAATGTTCAGGACTCTTACTATAAGAACAAATTTGATCAGTTTTAAAGAATACTAGATTTTTTTAGGAAGAATAATTTTGTCAGGTTTTACGCATGCACGTAGCTTGTTGGCTTGTTGCCTAGCCAATAGTAGATAGCAGCTATTCACTGGTGGACAAGGATGTTTTTTGTGTTGTTTACACCCCTAATAAGTCAAGTGTTACTAACCTATTGACTTTTGCTTTGGTTGCCACGTCAGAAGCCACAGACAACAAGTTGACAGTGTAGACCTGTAGGTCGGTGAACACTAAATTTTCATTCCACATAATGCAAATTAGATCTAGCTCAAACACTCAAAATACATGCTATTTTATCTCCATCAGAGGATAGCCTAATTTATTAAATGATGGATACACTACAAGTCTACAAGTATTAGCCGATCCGTAGATTGTGTGCCAGATCTAATGTTTTGTTTTCAGATAGGTTTATCTACAAAAGGCATTAAGCTGGCCTTCTATTTTTCAGATAATAACACATCAATTTGTCATTTTGACTGTTGTCTCTGATTAATAGTGTTAGATCTTAATATAAATAAAAGAAATGCAACTTAAATTCCTCCATTCAAGTACAAAACATGAACATTGCTTAATGTAATTTGTGAGAAGTACTAAATCTAATCATTGTTTGGCCATGATCTTGAACTTATTTTCAGAGAGACGGTGTTAGAAACTAAAGAGAGCATTTAATGTTGTTGCTGGTTGTTGTTCATATAAGACTCATGCCAAAGCCAAAGCCTCTTACTCTAAGGTGTAAGGTATATGCCAACAGCTTCATTTTACAATTTGACAAAAGGATCCTAACCTATTTTGTCTGAAAAAATTAACTGCATATTAGGGCTCCAAGCTTAAGATAATTGTTTGTTTTACTATTTCACTAAAACAGCTGGATGAAAGAGCAATAGATGTCTGGATGAATAAACTATTCAAGAATTACAAAAGTTGGTCCAAATACTTGGGAAGGAGACACTGCTTGCATTTAAGGTATTAAGCTAGTCTTTAAAATGTATAAAATAAAATATTGCACAGTAGTAGTATGCTAGTGGGCAGAATGCTACCAGATTACTAGGCTTTAATATGCCTTCTTTCTTGTGGCTAGAATAATTTATGAATTATGGAATTGATAAAAGTAGGTTCTAATTTGACTTGATTTGACCAAATTTTGCGTTATATTTGTTGAAATATGAACTTTCAATACCCAACAATATTGACTTGATGATTTTGTTAATTCTATACTTGGGCTTGTAACTTCTAATTTGTGGTGAAGCAGCCAGCATTCTTTTTATGCCTGTGTCTATGCTATATTTTTCACAATGTAGTCCTTCTTTAACATATTTTTTTTATATGCCATAAAGTATTGGGAATCATGCAATATTTGAAAACTGTTGTTTGTTCAGATATGGGTATGTGATTTCATGTTAAAATCTCAATTAGCTTTAGAATTATTAGGGTTTTTATGGTAGACATTAGAGAGAATCGAGAAGAACAAATTGCTGAAGCATTCCCTTTTGTTTGGTCTACAACAGTCACGCCTTAATTGAAGCTAAAAAAAAATGAATTTCATTTGGTAGGAAGCCAGCAAAAGCAAGAATTGGAAGGCACTACATGTAACTTGGTGTAACTATGATGATCTCAATGAGTATTTCTGGTTAAACGACAAACTTTTTTGTCACCACGTTTGTTTGTAATTTTGATAATGGTAATGGGTTCATGGACCAAATTTTAAGCAAGCTTATTTCACATCTCTTTCTATTTGATAATTAATGCAAATATTGTGTTTGAGATCACCTGATTGTTTCACTTTGGGATGGGATGGACAAACTATATTGATTTGTTAGGAAGTATGTGGCAAGTTTGTTATGGTGGCAAATAAACTGTATTTGATCATTTGTTATGGTCCACGATTTACATGGTCATGTAGGTCATGGTGGCAGGGCATGCCGCATCTTATTTTTCCTTTATTTTTATACCAGTTATCCATATTTTGATCCCATCCACTCACCAATAAGGACCTAATGTTACCTTTCCAGGATTTGCCTAAGCATTGGTTACCAATTTCGATGATTGACATCATCATGATCTTCTATAAACATTAGACAGCTAGAGAAAACAATTGTCTCGACTGGGATGGAGGGTTTGGTCTCAGAGAGAAGCACTGCATGTAACTGCTCTAGGTAATTCATAACGAGCTTTGCAGTTTTTGCTAATCTAAAAATGTGACTATGATGATCTCAATGAGTATTTCTGGTTAGATGACAAACTTTTTTGTCATCACATTTGTCTGTAATTTTGGTAATGGTAAGACCAAATTTTCACCAAGCTTATTATTTCCCATCTCATTCTCTTTGGTAATCAATTAAATATTGTGTTTTAGGTCACCTGATTGTTTCACTTTGGGATGGGATGAACAAATGGGTTCTTTGCAAGAAAGAATTACTTCTACCAAAAAGGGAGCTATAACTTCAATCCAAGCAGTTTACGTACCTGCAGATGACTTGACTGACCCTGCTCCTGCTACAACATTTGCACATTTAGATGCTACTACCGTACTATCTAGACCATTAGCTGCCAAAGGTATTTATCCAGCAGTGAGTCCCCTAGACTCAACGTCTACTATGTTACAACCAAACATTGTTGGCACTCGACGCTCTCGCTACCGCCGAAAATGAGTTCAGGAGCGAAACAATATGAAAACGAGACCGGACGATCTCGGTCGTCGAAAATGAGCCTGGTAGCGCAAAATATGAAATCGGAACCCGACGCCCTCGGTACCGTCGGAAACTAGTCCGGGCACGCAAAACAAGAAAAACGGTACCCGACGTCATCGATACGGTCGAAAACGAGTTCGGGAGCACAAAACATGAAAATGGGATCTGACGCGCTCGGTACCGTCGAAAACGAGTTCGGGCGCAAAACGTGAAAACGGGACCCCGACACACTCCGTACCGCCGAAAACGAGTTAGGGAGCGCAAAACATTAAAACGATACCCGACGCCCTCGGTATCGTTGAAAACGAGTCCGGACGCGCAAAACATGAAGACGGGACCCGACACACTCGGCACCGTCGAAAACGAGTCCGGGAGCACAAAACATGAAAACGGGACCCGACACCCTCGCTACCGCTATAAACGAGTTCGGGAGCGCCAAATATGAATACGGGACCCAGCACACTCGGTACCGCCGAAAATGAGTCCGGGTGCGTAAAACATGAAAACGGGACCCGACACCCTCGGTACCGCCGAAAACGAGTCTGGGAGCGCCAAACATGAAAACGGACGCAACGCCCTCGGTACTGTCGAAAACGAGTTCGGTGCGCAAAATAAGAAAAAACGGTACCCGACACCATCGGTACCGTCGAAAACGAGTCCGGCGCGCAAAACATGAAATCGGGACCGACGACCTCGGTACAGCCGAAAACGAGTTCGAGCGCGCAAATCATGAAAACGGAACCCGACGCCCTCGGTACCGTTGAAAACGAGTCCGAGTGCGCAAAACATGAAAACGGGACCCGACACCCTCGGTAACGCCGAAAATGAAAAGTTAGGGCGCGCAAAATATGAAAACGGGACCCGACACACTCGGCACCATCGAAAACTAGTCCACGAGCGCAAAATAGGAAAACGGGACTCGACGCCCTCGATACCGCTGAAAACGAGTCCGAGCGCGCAAAACATGAAAACGGGACCTGACGCCCTCGGTACCGCCGAAAACGAGTCCGAACGCGCAAAACATGAAAACGGGACTCGACGCCCTCGATACCGTCGAATACGAGTCCGGAGCGCAAAACATTAAAATGGAACCCAACGCCCTCGGTTCCGCCGAAATCGAGTTCGGGAGCGTAAAATATGAAAACGGGACCCGACGCTCTCGGTACCACCGAAAATGAGTCCGGGAGCGCAAAACATTAAAACGGGACCCGACTCCCTCGATACCGTCGAAAATGAGTCCGGGCGCGCAAAACATGAAAACGGAACCCGACACACTCGGCACCGTCAAAAACGAGTCTAAGAGCACAAAACATGAAAACGGGACCCGACGCCCTCGGTACCGTCGAAAATGAGTCCGGGAGCGCAAAGAATGAAAACGGGGACCCGACGCCCTCGGTACCGCTGAAAACGAGTCCGGGCACGCAAAACAAGAAAACGCTACCCGACGCCATCGGTACTGTCGAAAAAGAGTCTGGGCGCTTAGAACATGAAAACGAAACTCGACACACTTGGCACCGCCAAAAACGAGTCCGGGAGCACAAAACATGAAAACGGGACCCGACGCCCTCGGTACCCTCAAAAACATGTCCGGAGCGGAAAACATGAAAATAGGATCGGACGCCCTGGGTACTGCCTAAAATGAGTTAGGGCGCGCTAAACTTGAAAACGGTACCCGACGACCTCGGTACCGTCGAAAACGAGTCGCAAAACATGAAAACGAGACCCGACGCCCTCAGTACCGTCGAAAACAAGTCCGGGCGTGCAAAACATGAAAACGGGACCCGACGACCTCAGTACCGTCGAAAACGAGTCCGGGCGCTTAAAACATGAAAACGGGATCCGACGCCCTCGACACACTGCACCGCCAATCCGCGCCGAAAAAGAGTATGGGCGCGCAAAACATGAAAATGGGACCCGACACACTTGGCACCGTCGAAATGAGTTAGGAAGCGCAAAACTTGAAAACGATACCCGATACCCTCGGTATCGTTGAAAATGAGTCCTGGCGTGCAAAACATGAAAACGGGACCCGACGACCTCGGTACCGTCAAAAACGAGTCCGGGCGCTTAAAACATGAAAACGGGACCCGACGCCCTCGGTACCGCCGAAAACGAGTCCGGGCGCAAAACATGAAAACATGACCCAACGACCTCGGTACCGTCGAAAACGAATCCGGGCACTTAAAACATGAAAACGGGATTCGACGCCCTCGCTACCGCCGAAAACGAGTCCGGGCACAAAACATGAAAATGGGACCCGACACACTCGGCACCGTCGAAATGAGTTAGGGAGCGCAAAACATGAAAACGATACCCGACACCCTCGGTATCGTCGAAAATGAGTCCTGACGCGCAAAACATGAAAACGAGTCCGGAATCTCAAAACATGAAAACGGTCTCGACGCCCGCACCGTCGAAAATGATTTCGGGAGCACAAAACATGAAAAGAGATCTGACGCCCCCGGTATCGCCGAAAATGAGTCCGGAGCGCAAAACGTTAAAACTTGTAAACGGTACCCGACGCCCTCGGTATCGTCGAAAATGAGTTCGGGCGTAAAACATGAAAACGAGACCTGACGCCCTCGGTACCGCCGAAAACGAGTCCGGGCGCTTAAAACATGAAAACGAGACCCGACGCCCTCGGTACCGTCGAAAACAAGTCTGGGTGCGCAAAACATGAAAACGGGACCCGACGACCTCGGTATCGTCAAAACGAGTCCGGGCGCTTAAAACATAAAAACGGGATCCGACCCCCTCGGTACCACCGAAAACGAGTTCGGGCGCAAAACATGAAAATGGGACCCGACACACTCGGCACCGTCGAAATGAGTTAGGGAGCGCAAAACATGAAAACAATACCCGAAACCCTCGGTATCGTCGAAAATGAGTCTTGCGCGCAAAACATGAAAACGAGTCCCGACGCCCTCGGTACTGCCGAAAACGTGTCCGGGAGCTCAGAACATGAAAACGGGACCCGACACCCTCGGTACCGCCAAAATCGACTTCGGAAGCGCTAAGCATGAAAACGGGACCCAACACACTCGGTACCACCGAAAATGAGTCCGGGCACGTAAAACATGAAAACGGGACCCGACACCTTCGCTACCGTCGAAAACGTGTCCGGGAGCGCCAAATATGAAAACGTGACGCAACGCCTTTGGTACTGCCGAAAACGAGTCCGAGCGCCAAAAATAAGAAAAAACAATACCCGACGCCATCGGTATCGTCGAAACGAGTCCGGGCGCGCAAAAAATGAAAACGGGACCCGACGACCTCGGTACAGTCGAAAACGATTTCGGGCGCGTAAATCATGAAAATGGGACCCGACGCCCTCGGTATCGTCGAAAACAAGTATGGGCACGCAAAAATGAAAACGGACCCGACGCCCTCGGTAATGCCGAAAACGTGTCCGAGCGCGTAAAACTTGAAAACGGGACCGGACGCCTCGGAACCGTCGAAAATGAGTTCGCGCACGCAACATATGAAAACGGGACCCGACACACTCGGCACCGTCGAAAACTAGCCGTGAGCGCAAAACAGGAAAACAGGGTTCGACGCCCTCGATACCGCCGAATACGAGTCTGGGAGCAAAACATTAAAACGGAACCCGACACCTTCGGCACCGTCGAAAATGAGTCCGGGAGCGCAACACATGAAAACGGGACTCGACGCTCTCGGTACCGTCGAAAATGAGTTCGGAAGCGAAACAATATAAAAACGAGATCGGACGACCTCAGTACCTTCGAAAACGAGTCTGGTAGCGCAAAACATGAAATCGGGACCCGACGCCCTCGGTACCGTCGAAAACTAGTCTGGGCATGCAAAACAAGAAAAACGGTACCCGACGCCGTCGGTACCGTCGAAAACGATTCCGGAGCGCAAAACATGAAAACGAATCTGACGCTCACGCTACCGCTGAAAACGAGTCCAGGCGCGCCAAACTTGAAAACGGGACCCCGACACACTCGATACCGTCGAAAACGAGTTAGGGATCGCAAAATATGAAAAAGATACCCGACGCCCTCGCTATCGTCGAAAACGAGTCCGGGCGCGCAAAACATGAAAACGGGACCCGACACACTCGGCACCGTCGAAAACGAGTCCGGGAGCACAAAACATGAAAACGGGAACCGACATCCTCAGTACCGCCGAAAACGTGTTAGAGAGCGCCAAACATGAAAACGAGACCCAGCACACTTGGACCGCCGAAAATGAGACCCTGAGCGCCAAACATGAAAACGGGACGTAACGCCCTCGGTACCGCAGAAAATGATTTCGAGCGCAAAATAAGAAAAAACAGTACACGACGCCATCGGTACCGTCGAAAATGAGTCCGGGCGCACAAAAAATGAAATCGGGACCCGACGACCTCGGTACAGCCGAAAACGAGTTCAGGCGCGCAAATCATGAAAACGGGACCCGACGCCCTCGGTCTCGTTTTCATATTGTTTCGCTCCCGAACTCATTTTCGACCTCGGTCTCGATAATACCGAAACGAGCCTGGTAGCGCAAAACATGAAATCGGGACCCGACACCCTCAGTACCATCAAAAACTATTCAGGACACGCAAAACAAGAAAAACGGTACCCGACGCCATCGATACCGTCGAAAATGAGTCCGGGAGCGCAAAACATGCAAACGGGATCTAACGCTCTCAGTACCGCCGAAAACGAGTCTGGGTGCGCAAAACATGAAAACGGGACCCCGACACACTTGTTACTGCCAAAAAATAGTTAGGGAGCGTAAAACATGAAAATGATACCCGACGCCCTCGGTATCGTCGAAAACGAGTCCGGGCGCACAAAACCTGAAAACGAGACCCGACACACTCGGCACCGCCGAAAACGAGTCCGGGAGCACAAAACATGAAAAAGAGATCTGACGCCCCCGATATCGCCGAAAATGAGTATGGGAGCACAAAACGTTCAAAACGAGACCCGACGCCCCCGGTATCGCCAAAAATGAGTCCGGCGCGCAAAACAAGAAAACGATACCCGACGCCATCGGTTCCGACGAAAAAGAGTCCGGGCGTGCAAAACGTCAAAACGGTACCCGACACCCTCAGCACCGCCGAAAATGAGTCCGGAAGCGCAAAACATGAAAACGGGACCGGACGCTCTCGCTACCATCGAAAATGAGTTCGGGAGCGAAAAAATATGAAAACGAGACCGGATGCCGAAAATCAGTCCAGTAGCGCAAAACATGAAATCGGACCTGACGCCCTTGGTACCGTCGAAAACTAGTTCGGACACGCAAAACAAGAAAACGGTACCCGACGCAATCGATAACGCCAAAAACGAGTCCGGTAGCGCAAAACATGAAAACGAGACCTGACGCCCTCGGTACCGTCGAAAACGAGTCTGGGCGTGCAAAACATGAAAACGGGATCTGAAACACTCGGCACCGTCGAAAACGGGACCCGACGCCCTCGGTACCGTCGAAAATGAGTCCGGAAACGCAAAACATGAAAAAGGGACTAGACGCCCTCAGTACCGTCGAAAATGAGTCAGAAAGCGCAAAACGTTAAAAACGGACCCGACGCCCTCGGTATCCTCAAAAACATGTCCGGGAGCGGAAAACATGAAAACGAGATCGGACACCCTCGGTATTGCCTAAAACGAGTCTGGGCGCGCAAAACATTAAAACAGGACCCGAAACACTCAGCACCGTCGAAAACGAGTCCGGAAGCGTAAAACATGAAAAATGGACCCGACGTCCCCGGTACCGCCGAAAATGAGTTCGGGAGCGCAAAACGTTAAAAATGGATCTGACGCCCTCGGTACCCTCAAAAACATGTCTGGGAGCGAAAATAATGAAAACGGGATGCCTAGTTTTCGGCTCCTATTGTTTATTTTTGACGCAAAGAAAAAAAGGACCAAGTACAGCTTCTTTTTGTATATTATGCAAGCTACTGAGCATCTTTGCCAGTGCTGATTATTTTATGATTGGGATTGTTGATCCCACAAGACACCCGAAGTGATAGGCTCATCTGGTCTGGTACCAAGTGTCTGATAGCTGGAGCTCCTTTATGGCCAAGAATTGACTGTATCTGATCTTCATTCCAGGACTACAATTGCTGATCCCACAAGTCGGACACCTGAAGTGGCAGACAGTATAAATCTTTTTTTGTATAATTGCTATGTAAATTGTTGTAATAATTGTTCCTTATTTTTGTAGTTGCTATCCATGTTGTATTATCTTTGACACTTTGCTTTACACAATTACCTCATATGTTGTCTGCTTGCTGCTGAAACCAGAAAGCTTCGAAAGCCTCCATTAATACATTTAACTTGTGAATATGCCCCCATATAATAGAGACCTGTATTTCCAACCACCAAATCTCCCTGGCTTGTAGTGTCTATTCTGGACTTCTACTTTTGGCGTTGGATGGTCAGGTTAGTTATCTTTGATTATTTTTGGACTCAAATCGGACCAAATCATCCGCATGTAAGGTTGGTATGGTTTCTTGTTAGACACCGTTATTACATAAGCCTCATTTATTGTAGTTATACATTTGCATGATCTATCGAATATCAAGAAGTGCTGATTTCAAATCTGAGCTCATTATTAATGGAAATCTGTTGTTGATCATTCTGTTTTCAAATCAAATCAGCTCAGATTGTCTATTAGACAAAGCATGCTGTGTACATTTGATAACCACTGGTGTCACTGATGCTTCAGTTTCAGCTGAAAGATAACCACATTAACACCCATTGTCACGAGGAATCAATAATTTTTTTTTCATGTAGTAAAATCGGAAATGAACTTTAGTAAATCAGAATTCTTTTCTTCTTTGTATGTGGAGTGCGGCCTGTTTTATGACATAAGTTTTTAAATAAAAATTATAATCGCACATATTTTGTCTGGGGTGTGCATTGACAATCAATACATTGTAACATCATGTAACAAAACTATTACAATTGAAGTGGTAGAATATTGTTATCAACTGTGTAACCGTCTTTTGCTGGGAATGATATAATAAAGATGAGGCAGCAGAAAGAGAAAACCTTCCTGCCACCCCAACAGTATGTAAAATTAATGGCGCATCTTGTAAGATGTAACAGACTTAGAGACTAGAAGATGAAAGATGAAATTAACTTTTCCAGAATCAATTTTAACTTGGTATCAGGTTTCCCCCTATCACCCCTAACGAATCAAAATATAATATTAACAACAGGGAGAAGTATACATCACTTGAAAATCGAGGAGAAGAAACAACAGGGAGAAGTGTACCTAGTTCTCCAGCCTGAGAAGTCCATTGCAGTCAAAATCTGTTGAAGAAAACAGAAAACACAATAAAAGAGTGTTAAAATAGTATACATGATGTTTATTGTGATGGATTTTGAGAAAATTTACAATGATAGTGTTTCCAATATCTTTATTTTACCCTGGCATATAGCCATAATCTGCAAAAGGAAAACCGAAAAAAAAAAAACAGACAAAGCATTATTTATGGCAGGTCCTCAATACATTCAACACAGAATTTGAAGAGCAAAAGTGACTATTTATGGCAGGTTAAATTGATTAGACTAATTTTCATTAAATTGTCTACATCTGGCTCAAAAAATTGATTGTTTCCAAAATGTCTCTGCTCCAACGCAATGCAAGAATAGTAGCATTTTTTTTTTCTGTGAAAGTTTATAGCTGTATATAGTGTATGCCTATGATGCAGGAAATTATTAATCAGGAAATAATACAAAGGCTCTGACATTGTGGCCTCTTTCTTTCTTCTTTTTCCTTGTAAACTAGTGCCAATAAAGCCATTTGTTGTTCACCTTGCTACTTGTAAATTAATGACATACCTGAAAAAAACAATAATCCATAATGCAAAGCAAGCCCCCAAACAGCAGCTGCTTCATCCGACCAATGCCATAGCCAACTGAGCCAGGACCTACAAAATTACATGTAAGCCACACCATTTTAACAGAAATATAATAAAGCACGGAGATACCAAGATGTGTAGATCCATAAAATCTAAACCCATTGTGTTTCAGAAATACGGAGCAACAAGCATTTGATTGACCCTTTTTTGTATAATTCATGTTTATACGACAATACTTATGCATCAGGGCTTATTTGAATGTATGGTAACTCACATTTGACTGACATTTCATCCACCACAACAACAACAAAGCCTTTAATCCCAAATAAATTGGGGTAGGCTAGAAATGAAACCCAATCGGAAAGAAAATTAAAACTAATTGTGCTCTAAAGGTCTGATTAAGTGTTGATGTAACAAAAGAACCTGGGGAAGTTCTCAGCAAAACTAAACTATTTGAAGTCTAATGAATCAGATTTATGACTTATCTTCACTTATTTCTTATTTTGTTCAATTGGGGGCTTCAAAGTGTGGGATAGATTTCAACCATCCAAATGGCAAACAGGTGATAGATTGTTGATGGCGAAAATTCAGTCTTTACCAGTAAAACAGAGGAAGAGGAGTTCAGGCTCTATCTGAGCACAGACAATAGGTGCTTAAAATTAACTGCCAGAAAATGAGAAGAGCAATACTAATATTAAGTGTCGGCCTCCATCAAACAAAATATCAAGATAAATATTAACTTATCACCACAACGAACACTTATTGCCAAGGTAGACGGCTGCTCATTTTCTGTCTGACAAATGAGAAGGCATCTGATAGTTCCTTTTTTTTTTTTTTTTTTTGGGGGGGGGGGGGGGGGGCTAACAACTAAATTTAACCAGTGGAAGTGCCCCAAACTGTTAATTGAGCAGAAACTAAGCAAATTTGAAGTCAGAGATGCAAGCAAATATATAACAAGATAAACAAATCCAAATGTTCCTAAACGTGAAAGTAGACAAATTATTAAAACTAACAAGATAAAAAATATATAAAATGAATAAAAAAATAAAATATTTCTTTTCCAAATGTTCCTAAACGTGAAAGTAAAACGAACTATTAAAACTAACTAGATAAAAAAACATATAATGAATAAAAAAATAAAATAAAACCCAATGTGATGTAGCCAACACATTAAAGTCCAGTTAGCTTATAGCAACTAGCCTCCCTCAAATAATATATATATAACCAGACAAAAATCGATTTATGACTGAAGTTGCTCTAACAAATCCAGATTAATGTGCCTGCAAAAGTGAAAGTAAAAGAAGCAATAATAATAATAAATGAATAGATATATAAGTAAATAAATATTTTTTTCTTCAAAGTGATGTCGTTCAAACCATTCTATATGCTAAGCAAGAACAACGAACGTAAATAAAAGTTACTTTGTCTACAAAGATAGTTTACTCTTTTCTTTGTTTAAAAAAATAGTTTGGAAAATCTTGATCAATTAAAAGAAATTTTCTGAGAAAATTAAAAGGATTATACATTTGGAATCTCCTTATCTGTGTGGATCCCTATACAGATAAAAATAGAGATGAGTAGAAACAACATACCTGAACAGACTAAAGAGAAGCAGCGCCAGCAAGGACAAGTAATAAAATAAAGCACACCTAGTTCTCAGACACCTTCGTTGAAAAACAAGATTGTTAAACTCCCCTAGATTTTATTTCTCAAATCAACCAGAAAACTAATAAAACCTGTATCTTGCTGCCTTTCACTTGTAAACCCACCAATATGTATTTCATCAATGACTTTCAGTTGTACCTGCACACCACTGATATTGATGCTAAGCACATGGCAATGATAAGCCTGAAAATTTAAAAGGAGCATAATAAAAATAAATAGACAAAATATGAACAGGTTCTTATCTTTTTGTGTCAAGCACACCAGACACAAAAAGAATATATTTGCGTCTTAATCGAAAGGATGCAATGGTAAAAAAAAATACCATTTTAAGATGTGTCTGTCTTCGCCTCAAAATTTTGCTCTGTTGTATCACCTACTTGGCCCCATTGGTAAGTACAGCAAAATTAAACATAATTTGAGTTGAATCAATGATTTCCTATATTAAAGCTTCGCTGAAAATAAAGGCAAAAGCTCTTTTAGGTGCAGACCACAGATACCTGTGTAATAAAAATGACCCAGCAAATTAAAGATGCTTGAAGCAAGAACTATAAATAGAATCGGCTATGAAAGTTAGATTGCCTAGACTGCACATAAACAGTTCATGCTAGAAAATAGAGCAAGTATAAGCTTGTCGCGCTTCCTGAAATTGTCATGACCTGCACTTAGAGCGCAGAATTATTGGAACCACAATAGAAGTTCTAAGATAAATGAAGGCTGAATATTAAGAATACAACTTCGGGTGAAGTTGTAACTTAGTTTCATGCCCGGTAGGTATGAAAGCACCAACAACATTCTCTGTGTTTCTAAGGCTACATCCCTGTTATAAATGGTATAGAATATTCCACTGTTAGCATGTTGTTTTAGATGCGGTCAAGTAATCCCATGTTTTCTCAAGTGTCTTTCTTGATTTTCAAATTGGTCTCTATTTGCTGAATAAGAAAAAAAAATCATCATAAGCTCAAATTCATTTTTCTTTTCAGGAATATAGTGAAAAGAATCTCCATGTAGCAGACACAATCAGGATTTGGACCTGCCAAAAGCGCAAAGAAGCAGGGAAAAATCAATCTTACCATTTCATTCTAGATAGCACTGCCTAGAACACATACATTTTGGCTGTAAACAAAATTAATACTTTTTCAGATGTGCTAACGTTTGGGAGATCAACATATTACCAGAAATACTCAAAAAAGCAGCAAATAAATAGTCATAAACAAGCCAATTTTGATTATCATTATAAAACCAAACAGAACTAGCTAAATTTTCAAAAGTTCTTATCTTTTCATGGTATACATGCCAGGCAAAGATATTCACGGCTGAGAGAAAAAAAAGACAATCTGTTGAACAAAACAGAGAACACAATAAAAGAGGATTAAGATGGTATACATGTATTGCATGGTGGTTGTGGCGATAGATTTTGAGAAAAATTATAAGGATAGAGTTTGTAATCTCCTTATTCTATGCTGGTAGACATGCCAGGCAAAGAGTTGTTACTCAGTTGCACCAATGGCCTGTAATCTGCAAAAGGGAAACAGAAGATAAAGTACAAATAGCTAAAAAGGAGAAGCAGCACAGCACAAGTATTATTATAGTAAACTCTTGGAACAACGAACGTGTTAAAGTTTAAATAATTTAATTTTCCAAATTGAAAAGAAAGCATAAACTAATACAAGCTCAAATACTAGCTGTACACCTGTAACGTACCAAATACAAGATAATTGTCAGATTTAAGACAATTTGAGCAAAAATAACGCAAAATTCTGGACAAAACTAAAAGGATAGAGTTTGTTCTGTTCTTATCTTTTGATGGTATAGATGGCAGGCAATGAGGCACAGCTGAGTCGAAGGAATATACTCTGCAAAGGAAAATAGAGAAGATAGTAAAAGAACAAAGCATATAGGGCATTAAAAAGATAATAAGAATGACTACAAGATCAAATACTACCTGTCCGGACATGCATCGCATGTTGCGAGGAATACACTTGAACAGTATCAGGCTAACAAATCCTTCAGGACAAAAAAAAAGGAGTAGGATCAGCTTTGTGTGTAATCAAAAATAGGTTTTGGGCCTTTGGGCAATAATCTAAAACTCTAATTTAAGAAGGTAGTCGGAAGACTCAGACACATTGACCATAACACGTGGAAAGCAATATATGACAAGAAAGGAAACAAGTTTACACCTGTGAAAAGTAAGTTCAGTATGAACCTGTTGCTACCCTTGAATCACCAATCAGCAAATAAGAAAAAGTACCAGATCACTTTGGAAAAAGATGGATGTACAAGTAAATCAGAAATTTCATTTGTGCAAGTTTTCTATTTGATAACTTTAACCAAATGTTCTACTTATAAAGACTAAAAAATAATCCAGAGCTCATGCTGATGAAAAGCAAACAGCTAGGAGAGCAGATCAGTAGAAAACGATTGATGTCAAAAGTAAAATGATGTATTATAAGGTATATACACGAGCTAAGCTGCTTATCTTTTCTTGGTGCAGAGCAGGAGTTGCTATTCTTTTTCTTGGTGCAGCCTCAGCTGATGACAACTGAGATGCAACAACAATCCAGAATTTGCAAACAGAAAATA
This sequence comes from Schoenoplectus tabernaemontani, assembly GCA_037127355.1. Classification (NCBI taxonomy): domain Eukaryota; kingdom Viridiplantae; phylum Streptophyta; class Magnoliopsida; order Poales; family Cyperaceae; genus Schoenoplectus; species Schoenoplectus tabernaemontani. The sequence goes on from CM073750.1 coordinate 26,701,952, forward strand.
CAGGAAAAGAAACTGTAATATACCAAATGCTACTTATCAAGCACAGCTCTTACCAAAAGAAAAAGGAAAGGAAGGAAGAGAAATAATCATCTCCTTGTCATCATCCTTCAGCTCATACCAAAACATTGAGGTTCAAGATACATGCGGTACAACCAATTAATGGGATCCCATGATAGTTTCTGTCAAAAGAAAATTAATACCTCCTTCATTTCTGTTCTGTTTGGGTTTTCAAATGAACTTCCAACAATACAATCGTATACTACTATTGTTGAAATTCGAAATTACATGGACCAGTGGAGTACTTGTCATCCAAGCTTACAAAGAGGGTTTACAACTTTATATGGAGCAGCTTCGACTGATTACAGGTTACAGCTGAGTTGCAAAGGAAACAGAAAAGAGAATAAAAGGACAAAACATAATGACAATAAAAGAAAAATAAGAACTAATATAAGGCAAGTTAAATAATGCCGGTAACGTACCAAATACTACCTGGACCGCACGTAAACGGTTCGTGCTGCCAAATCCTTCAACAATAAAAATTAGGTCTTAGAATCGGCTTCTTTGGGCACTCATTGATGGCTTCAACCCGATTGAAGAGGGAGGCAATCGAGATCGAGGGGACCGGGAGAGGTGCTTGAAATGTGGAACGGGAGGAGGGAAGGTGGGTTCGAAATGGGAGATCAGATCAGAAGGGGTTGGCAATTGGCGATTGGAGGTCGACAGCGATGATGGTGCGATTGGTCGGAGGAGGCTTAATTTAATTTATAGGAGAAGGGGATGGAGGAGGAGCATCGGCGTGCTTGGGTCCCAAGCCATGCTGTCTCGCTCTCTCGGTCTCAGGCGGGTGACGGTGTCACGTGTGAGGATCGGATCCGAGTAGATTTTGTGAACGTTAGATGATCTTCGCTCGCTGCTGATTAAGGAAAGAAAAGATTTTGGGAATATGAATATTAATTGCTGTCGACGACGGAAAGGATCAGAGGAGATCTTTCTTGTACGATCCCAGCTTTTGCTTTTGTAACACGCTTTCGCTCTTTCGGAAAGGGGGGAATAGAGAGCAGTCTCAACTTTATTTGAAAGAACGAGGCGGATATTATTTATTTAGGAGGAGGAGGCGTTCTAAGTTTACTTTCTTTTTCATTTGTGTGCTGTTTATTTTGTAACTCTCCTGGCTGATGTTTGTTTTTAGATTTTAGGTAAAATTGTATATATATATCTTCTAATATATTTTAATTTTTATATTTATTTTTAAATTTAAAAATTAAATATTTATTATTTAAAATATTAAAATTTTAAATATTTATCCCAAACTATTATTATTCTCATAAAAATAAATTAACATAATAAATTATAATTATAAAAGGAAAAAAATATTTTTCCATTAGCCAACAATTCGCCTCAAATTCGCTGAGAACAAGCAAAATGAGAAATGCTAATTTCTTCTTTACCATTTGATCAAGTTAAATAATAACAATTTCAAACTTTAATTTTCTTCACCTTTCAAATCTGAAACTCTCAACAAACATGTATCTTTTCTTCACAATTAAGATCTAGAAAAAGAAGCAAAACATAAATGACACGAATTGGAGAAAGAGGTGAAGATATAATTTCAAAAGAGTCGATGCAGTCATATCGCCAGACCCATACAAGCAACTAGATTTGACTAGGAGGATTACTAGCATGACGATCCAATCAAAGTGTCTCAAAGAGGTTGTTGGAGCTCGATCAGGTTGATGGTTGTGATAAAGATTGCTGATTATCCCTTCCTGAACTCGTGGAATTTATGGGAAAATAAAGAGAAATAATAGTTAAGCAAATGGCGGGAATGAAAGATAAAGATATTTTATTCTATTATAATTATAATTAATTATAATTTTATTTTTATAAGGATAATAGTAATTATGATTAAATATCTAATATTTTAACATTTGATAGATAAATATCTAATTTTTAAATTTAATGTGTTAAGAGATATATATCCAACTTTACTAAAAATTCTAGATTTTAATTCATGCCTAGCAAGAGGACGCAGCGGAACGTGCAGTAGGTTTTAACATGACTTTTAACACAAATTCACTACTTCCCCCCTCTTAAGATCATGATTCACTAATTAAGAATGTGATGTGATCTTTCCTTTTTAATCCTTTGATGAAATCATAAGATACACAATATATTAAAATAAAAGAATGCACAACACACATGTACACGTACACGAACTAAAATATAGCATGAATATACCATTGTGATAAAACTGCAATTGATCTTTTTATAAATAAACTTTCGGAATGCAATGAGTATCCGTGGCATTTAATAAAAAAGATCAATTACATAGCTAGTACATCTAATAAAAAAACAAATATTTTGATATGCCCCGTAAAAAGTATGAAAAGGTAACTCATTGAAAAAAAAAATAACCATGCTCTAGCAAATGAATAATAGTTTTGAGTCTGCATGAATATGGTTTTTACACTTTACAATAGTTTGAGCTTGGTTCTGTCATGGCAACCGGTAGCTGAAACTACCAAGTGACTGATACCAAATAATTTTTTTCAATCAAAATATAATGAATGTTATCATTGAATTAAACTATCTTTTTTTTTCTTTACCTTGAATATTGTTTGAGCACTTGAGATACTTCTTCACTATCAATCGTACGAATCAAATTTTCAAATGCACTTTTATTGGCAAATTAAAACATTCTTCTTCGTTTAGAATAGAAATCGATTTGAAGTTATGGCATAGTTTTGAACATTGTAGTCCAACATATATGTAATCCAATACGTATGTATTAGCATATATGTTTTCCCAATTGATTTTTAGAAAAAAGATTAATACACATAACATAACAAATGTTCTTTTCATTCAAAATTGTAGCAAATTTTTATTTCCCAAGAGAATCAACTGTTCAGTTAAAAGATACGCTCACTACCTTAAGGAGATGAATTTTAATCAACACGATATATTTTTCCCCTTCATTTAACACATATAAATATTTGCATCCGTCAATAACTTTTGCAAAATCTAAAACTCTATTCAAACTTGAGAAAAGATAAACAGAAAAATATATAGAAAATTATTTGAAGAGTGGAGGACAAGCAGTATTCATCAGAGGGACTCTTGGTCATGGAAGATGGGAGCCAACAAAGATATTTTTTTTTTTAATTCACAAGCAACAAATTGCAAAGTAACAAGGGATGCACTAATTTGCGAACAAAATGCAATCGCTACAAATATCAACTAGTCATGCTCGTAATGAACTACCATTGTCAGAAGCAATTTTCCTTGTTTCTGTTCCTTCCTCAGTTCAAAAAGGCAAAAATCCCCTTCTTTCAAACCATTTCTGCGCACAAATTTGAGCCAACCTTTACAGATGCATCTGGCGCTTTTATTCTTGTGATAGTAGGCAGTACATCCCTTGCTTCTCTTTTCTAAATCAGCAGGTACCAGAGTAATCTTCCTCCTCTTGTTTTGAAGAACTTTGCATGCAAAGGTGGGTGGTAAATTCTGATACATAGTACAGCGAGAGGTAAGATTGATCTCTGTACTGTTTCTACCTTTGGAAAATTTGGTAATAGTAACAATGGAAAAAATGCTTACTTACAAGTCCATGGCTCCTTGCTGAACCAGCATTGAATGCAGTCAAGATTTTCACAAACAACTTACTACCCTTTCGAGTTTTCTGGGTCATCCTTTTAGCAACCTCTTCTTGAGCTTTTGTCAGAATGGTCTTGTGGGGCACGATATATAGCCTTGAAGTTGTCTTAGTATGATTCTCCATTTCTTTCCCGATACTTTTGTTTCTCCCTTCATCGCTGTCAGTTGATTCTTCTAGAAAATCCGCAACAAGATAATAGCAGCAGTTATTTCTTGTTGATCTTTAGAATTGTAAAAATAACAATCTTATGATTTAAATTGCACAGATTATAAGATCTTGTATTATATTCAGCTCATATACTATTCCAATGAACTAGTGAAAAATAAAGGATGTATATGCTAGAGCTATCAGGAAACACAACTCCCTATCCTTGCTGATGCTGTCAATCTACTATCTACACTAATATAGCCTTTTAGGACAAGCTGGAGTATATTGGTGATATGGTTTAGTTTTTAGGGATTTCCAAAGTTGTTCATCATCCACTTAATCAAGCAGGTAATTATAATTATTGAAGTAAAACTTGTTTTTTTTCTAATTTTTTAGAAGAAGTTGGCCTAGTAGGTGTGACGGTATTTGCAGAAATTCTTGTACAAAAGGACATCATTTCTTCTTGATGCTTGATATTTATATAAATGGATACCTCAATACCAAGACTATATATGCTTGCTTTCCATGTCAATAGTAACAAAAAATTCCAGCAGTATTATACATTGATCTTTGCAAATTAATATCCTTGACAATATAGTATAACTTGATGCATAAAAGATTAAGAAGTTCAGAATTAAACACTGTAAAAAAGACAAACCTCTTTGCTTCCGATTCAGAGTTCGAGCACTGCGTGATGAAATATCACTACAAGATTCAGTGTCACTACCAGATGATACAGATAAGATCTCCTTTTGAACCCCATGGTGAGGTGCAGCACCAACTCTTACTGAACTATCGCTCAACTCTGACTCCTCAAAATGTACTAGCATAGTCAGAACTAATTTTCCTCGCATCTCTTTCTTCCTAAGTTCAAAAAGACAGAGATCCCCTTCTTTAAGTCCATGTTTGTGCACGAATGTGCGCCAACCTATGCATCTCACATATTGTTTCTTGTAGTACTCAGCAATACATCCCTTGCTCTTATCTAAATTGGCAGGTAACAGAGTGATCATCTGCTTCTTTTTTCGAAGGACATTACATGCGAAGCGGTTTGGCAAATTCTGGAAGAAAAAACTGAATTAAGCAAGATATAATGATTCAGTGGTCGCATATGATGTGATACTTAAAACTTTAGTCAAAGAATTCATTGTTAACAGCTGGGGTTTATAGGGAAAAAATGGAGAGCATTACCTTCCTATTGTCAGAAAAAAAAAACAATATTTTTGCATTAATTTAAGTACCGAACACTGCTTTAATGGATTTGGAAGGTTTAAGTTACTTGAAGTTAACAGGGATATCGTATTGTGTTAGTGAACTCAACAATTCTCTGAATTGTTTTATGAATAATTTCCAGCATTGATTGTACATTTTGTAATTAAGCACCTAGTATATTTTCAAGATATTAATCCTCAATATCTCTTGCTGACATTGTACCTAAAAATATCATGTACATACTCTATAAACCAAATGATCAGCCAGTGTGTTATATACATTTAAAAAATTTGAACTAAAGTTGCTATGTATTTCAATCATGCGATTTGTTTTATATTTCGAAATTATCAATAGTGGGGTATCTTTCTCTTTAACTAAATTTATTTGTTGTATAGCAGATTGACCAGGATTAATGAGTTACTCTTTAACTAAATTCATTGCAGACATAATTGAAAAATCACAAGATTAATGAGTTGAGTCATTTTTCTATTTTCGAAACATTCAAGGATAACAAAGTTACAAACATTTTGGAGGAGCAATTCCTTCTTTTTTTTTATCTCTCTCTAGTAAGACTTATTAGCAACAGTAAAAATGAAGAACATGCATGTGTACCAGCATACAATTCCTATGTGTATCAATGTTGATGGAAGTCAAGATTTTGACAAACAACTCGCTCCCCTTTTGAGCTTTCTGGGACATCCTGTCAGCAATTTCTTCTTGAGCTTTTGTCAGATACGTCTGCTGTGGTACTATATATAAGCTGAATTTTCTCTGAGGACTTCTCACATCTGTTTTTCTGAAAATTCTGTTCCCTTCATCACTCTCAGTTGATTCTTCTAGAAAATTTGCAACAAGAAATGAACAAGATCTTGCAGGTGAATGTTTCTTGTTAGCTTTCAATATAGAAAAAATAAAGTAATTTTATGATTCAAGTTGCATATAAGATTAAAATCATTGATCACATCAAAAACCTGTTTTTGCATGTGAGATTGAAATGTTCAAACAACATATGAAAAATGATGTACATACCTTTTCATTTCCACTTAGAAAGGCTTCCTCCAGTCATACCCGCTCGAGCAGAGCATGATGGAATCTCACTAGAAAATTCATTGTCATTGCCAGAGATAGAGATACTATCTCCTTTTTAGCCTCATGGTGCAGTACAGCACCAACTTGCATGGAATTGTCATCCAACTCCTCCGACACCATCTCCATCTTTGTTGCAAAGTAGGGAGCATCTTTTTGCAAATTAATTGGAAATGTTAATTTTTGTTGTTGATACTATGCATCTACTATAACGAAAGACCAATTTACACCTTGATGCATATAAGATTAAGATAAGAAGTTCAAACCTAAATAATATAAAAAAAATGTACCTCGTCGCTTCCATTTATAACATACTCTTTCTGCAGCCCCATATGAAATATCAGAAGAAGATTCAGAGTCACTTCCGGAGGATAGAGATATAACCTCCTTTTTAACCTCATGGTGAGATGCAGCATGAACTCTTACCGAACTGTCATTTGATTGCTCTGACTCTGTCTCAAAATGCACTAGCATGGTGAGAACTAATTTTCCTCGTATCTCTTTCTTCCTTAGTTCAAAAAGACAGAGATCCCCTTCTTTAAGTCTATTTTTTTGCACAAATTTGCGCCAACTGATGCATCTCACGTTTTGCTTAATGTAGTACCTGGCAATGCATCCCTTGCTCTTATCTAAATTGGCAGGTAGCAGAACAATCATCTGCTGCTTCTTTGGAAGGACATTGCATGCAAAGCTGCTCGGCAAAGTCTGGACAACAAAGATTTTGGACTAGATTGTATTTTTCCTTTTTCCTTCTCTTTTCAAAATTTAAGTAACAGTAAATATGAAAAAAAAAGCATATGTACCAGTATACAAGTCCTATGTGCACCACTATGTTTTTTTGCCAAGATTTTCACAAACAAGTCACTCCCGTGTTGAGCTTTCCTGGCCATCCTGTCAGCTGTTTCTTCTTGAGCTTTTGTCAGATAGGTCTTCCATGGTATTATATATAACATTAAATTTGTCTGACTTCTCTCTTTTTTTCTTAAAGGTCTGTTCCCTTCAATTGATTCTTCTAGAAAATATGCAAAAAAAATGGCAAAATTACTAACGATATCTTGTTCACTTTCAAATAAAGAAATTATTACAATGCGATCCAAATGAAGAATATATTTGCGCACGTAAATATAGGGTACAATGATCAGAAATTTTTAAAAGAAATTAATTTGACGATTTTCATTAATTGGCTTGCAAATGTTGTGTATCCAAATTGGTTATAAGTCACATTTTCCCAAGTTGTGCTTGCTTCTATGTTTCTAAGAAAAAATGGGGCCATCAGGTTTGACAGTATTTAGTACCAGGAGTATGCTCCCTTCTCATATCAGAAGTACTAGTTAGAAGCTTCTGGTACCATTATACACTGATCTTTGCAGAATTAAATCCCTGACCACATAAAACCCCTGCTGTTGTATATATAAGATCGAAAAGTTCGAACAACATATGAAAACAAGTACCTCTTTGTTTCCTCTTAGAAGAAGGCTTTCCTCCAGTCATACCTGTTTGAGCAGAATGTGATGGAACCTCACTAGATGATTCAGGATCAGTACCAGTGGATAGAGATATGATCTCCTTTTTAGCATCATGGTGAGGCGCCGCACCAACTCGAATGGAACTGTCGTCCGACTCCACCCACCTCCATCTTTGTTGCAAAGAAGGGAGCAGCTTTTTCGCATCCACTTGGATCGAAGATTAACACTTTGAAAGAGGAGATACCGTTATATGTAAAGACTAAAATATCATTTTTATCTATTTTGTTGGCAGCTAAAAATTCTTTCCAACCAGATTGCAGAAGAAATGTGCCATCAGACCGAATCATTTTGGCAGGCCAAGTAGTTCCTGTGGGACCTTCAAGTTCAATATTTTCACTTACGGAACCTTCAAATCTTTCTGCATACTTCTTTGGAACACGCTGCACATGAGATAAAACAGAAATATTGATTTGTTTTCTATTATAAGGAAAGACCATATTTAAAGTATATTACATGTCAACCAAATACTTCGAGGTCAAATTGATGCCCATGCATTCTGAACCAGAATTACTAACCACTTCCATACAAAAATATAGGATTGAATAATATAAATCACATCATTATTTAACTACAACTTGCCAGTTTGTGCATAAAGGAAGCATCCATCTCTACACATCATTATTTACACATAAAAGTGGTGGTCAAATACCACGTCTATTATTGCAATAAGTAATATAATCGATCAGATAAAAAGCATATATAGCGATATTTTATTTATTGGACAACTAAGAACAAAAGATGTCAGAAGAACCAAATAATATGGGGGATGAGAATTGCAGAATTAAGGTAGTAAGAAATTCAGAGCATGTTCAACTTGCCAGTTTGTGCATAGAGGAAGCATCCATCTCTACACAAAAATGATTCACTTTTGGATTTGGATCCAAGTCGCCACCCCCTTTCATGATCTTTGTTCTCTCTCTCGCTCTCATTCTTCTCCTGCCTCGGGCTTGAGCAGTAACAAGTTGGAAACTGAATTAAGATTCAAGAGCCGTGCTATTGATCTCCACCTCCAAATCCAACAAATATACATTAATGGAAACGCATGGGAGTTACCGCATTAACTACTCCTTTCTGTTTCCACATCGCTCAAACTGCAGCATTTACTCTCTGTGGTCAAGTCATGAAGTCGAGATTTCACAAGGCAAGTATAACTGGCATGCTTGCTTCTGGTTTCAAGAAAACAAATAGAAACAGCGAAAAGAAACAGAACCCTTTTTACTGTCCAAGTCAAGGTTTCTCTGTGTCCATATTCTCTGATAACTTTCGTCGAGTGAGTGAGTATAATAAGAAGAGTTAATTTTTGAACGGATGGGATGGGGCCATCAGGCCATGGCCCATGGGGGGGTGGTCTAACAGTAACAGTGCGAATGGTGATGTCATATTGTCATTCTTTCTTTCAATCACTTCTACATTCATTGAATTTTTTTTTTTTTTGAGAAAAACATTCATTGATTTCATTCTCCCTTTTAGTTTCAGTGGGTGAGATATTAATGGTCATTTTGAAAGAAATTCAAGAATTGTATTAAAAGGGGATAATGCTTAGCAATAACAATACAGAACACGGTGAATGGATATATTCATTCATGACGCTTGTAAAACAAGTAAAATGTAGAGTTTACAATCGGACGAGTTAGATCGGATCAGATTCAAGTTGGATGTCCATTTTTTTCTAATTTTAGATTGATATGATTAGATTGTAGGCTATTTTCATTTTGAATCAGATCAAATAGGATTTTTAATTTGCCACCTCTAGACAAAACGAATTTATAATGTAATATATTAAATGGCCAAATTATCATGTTTAGAGCAATAATTTAAGCTCAGATATATTTAATTTAGCATCGTTTTAATTCATCCGATTCTATTACTTCGAGGTCAAATGTAAAAAGCGGTTTGTTTGACAGACGAAAATTCTAAAGATGGTATTTTTTTTTGTATTTGAAAACTTAATCCAGTCATAGCATTGCTCATACATTCTTTTCTTCTATCACTCTTTCAAATATAAATAAAATTTATAGTGAGCAATGAAAGGAGGAAAAACAAAATAGTTGTTAGTTTAAATTTCGGTGAAGAATTAAAAAGTTTATATTTTACCAAATCTTTTGAGGTGGTCCTGTCCCGTCTGAATTATGTAAAAAAATGGATTCTTTTAGTTTTCTAATGTGTAGTTATTATCAGAGAAAAGATAACAACGCAAGTAACAAGATTTCACTCTGCGCAAAATTTAACGTCAACCAGCAGCGGAGCTTGAGGCCCAAATAAAAAGGTGTCAACTCAACTCAAGTAAGAATTAAAAAAATATACTATAAAATTATTTAAGGAGGGTTATTTTGTGATACAAAGAATAATTAGAATATAAAATTTTGGATTTGAAAGAGGGCCATGACTCAATTTTCTAAAGAGAAGCTCTGTCTCTGACGTCAACTAAAAATTTGCAGTAAGCACATACAAGTTGACAATCCTGCTTTAAAACATTTTTTAAATCATTTTCTCTCAATATAGAGATAAAAAGTAAAAAAATAATAACTGTGATCAAAACAATTACTAACAGTTGTGAAGCATATCCGTATTCTTTTGATAATTCCCAACAGGAAGAAATTTAATAGTCAGATTTATGAATTCATTCCATTCAATTAATTCCTTTCTCATAAAATATTGTATTGGAGTTATCAGCATCAGTTTGGAACTATCAATATTTTTAGCTTGTTCAAGAGGGCAACGATAAAACTACATTAAAAATGATCAGTTTTGACTTGTATAATAGATGTATTTAATTTATTTATAATTCAAAAATAAATAAGTAAACCTAACTCACGAAAAATTGCAAAAATGGTTTTAAAATAAATCAAAGTAAAAATGCATTACGATATTAGGAGGTGCCCAAATGCTCAAGGCGAATATCTCCAAGATCTTCTCATATATATATATATATATATATGCGCTAATGTGCTTTATAAAGCACAAAATATTTCATACTTCATGCTTATATCTTATATTTTAAAATTAAAATGGAAGATTCAAACCGTTAAATATGATTTTCATATCAAAATTTCCTTGATGATTAAATTTTATATTTTTAGAATTTTTTTACTATTTTTTTTTAAGAGCTACAAAATTCATTGATCTGACGTCTTCTGAACCATTCAATATCAACGATTTTCTATACCTTTAAATAAATAACAAAAAATTCTAAAAATATATAAAATTTGATAACAAAAAAGATTTTAATATGAAGATCATATTTAATAGTTTGAATCGTCAATTTGAATTTTAAAATATAATATATAAATATGAAGTACAAAATATTTTGTACTTTATAAAACACATTAATACACCAATATATATTATATATATATTATATTTCCAAGATCCTACTTTTCTTTCACATCAACCGTTTGATTGAGCCAGTGCATATGGTTTTTGCTCTTCTTTCGCTACCCGCCCTCTCAAGAATAATTAAAATATTCCTCACACATTTAATTAATGTGTGGGGATCATTTGACGATGGGTTATTTTGGTAATCTTACAAATAAATACTAAAAAATATTTTAAAATAGATTTTTTTGTGAATATGTTGTTCTACTTATAGATTAATGGTGATTCAAATTTTATATAATTTCATTATCGTTTGATGCTCCATCAAGAACCATTAAAATTTATACAACTTATAACATTTATAATTTAACGATCATTCATAAATTATCAAAGTATAATGAAATTTGGTGGTCTTCGGTCTTCAAAAAGTACAAAAAAAGAAAAAGAAAATGCAAGTTAGCTTACCTAGTTTATATGTGGCTCTACTCTGCAGTACTGCCTAGTGCCTTCTCTTGTACGGAGACCTTGACTTCACAAACGAACACACAAACAAAAAGTGTTGCGCGGACAAATCAAATCACCGTAGAATTAAAACTGACGCACCTGTGCTGGTGCCAGTCGGATCCTGATGATCATAGGATCACTTTGTAATTCGTGCACGCACGTATCACGAAGTAATCTAATGATCCACGTACTGCGCAGCACTGAATCATGGTTCGTGCCAGTCGGTATCAAAGAAAACACAAACGCTAAGTTTACTGTGAGATTTACTCGTCGCTTCCTATGACTGTGATTTTCTGATGTACCAGTACCAATCCAGACTCTATGCCCTTCTTAGATCTAACACTTCCTTACTTCCTGGATGCAACTGAAAATTAACCAAACAATTTACTGAATCCAAGTTCATGTAATGGAATTACACATAATATACACAGGAAAAAAAATAGTGATAAAGGTTACATTTAAATCTACCTAAATAGTGGAGTCATCAAAGCAATTAGCATATTCACCTAAATTTACATCTAGTACGACTAAATTTGCATTTCATAATGCTTCCCAATTTGGATCGTTCTGCATTCTTATATATACAAAATCGACATGCCATTTTAATCTAATCAGTCAATTCATAAGTTAAATCGTTTTTCCTTTATTTTTTAATATTTAGATAATGGAGATAGTTTCTCTGAAGTTCGTTCCTGCTCTACTTGGTAAGTTATGATTATGTAAACACTAGGGAAGCATTTTTTTTTCAGATTATTTGATTAAATTGGAATGAGTAGTATATTTTTCTTTTTCATTTTCTCTCCTATATTTAGATTCACATCAGTGGAATTTTGCAAGCAATCGATCTCATTGGAGGTAATGCTATCGTTAGGGTAAGAATTTTTCTGACTTCTTTTTAGAATTAGACTGAGGTGAGTTATATCAGTTACCTGTTATATCTTTTATTTCTTTCTTTCTTCAAGTACACTTCAGTTTCGATACCTATTATAGTTCTATAGTACAATTATGTTCTTATCTCTATTAATTCTATTATCTATGCATCAAGTACTCTCTTTCATTGTTGCTATTTGCACCTAATTATTGTCATTACCTCACCGAGAAGAATTTTTTTTCTTGTATAATTCATTTAATTGATACTGAAGGTAGAGCCTCTTCTAATGCCATTGTCTGGATGGATGTGTGCACCAACCCTATTTGCTGTTATATTTTTCTGTTTGTTCATTTTTTTAGTGTAAATGCAGTCAATAAAAGATAAAAATAAGCATTAGTCATTCTTTTTATGTACTTTTGTTCTGTCTGAGATATCAAATAATTAACTAAAATGTTAACATTGAAAAGCATAAAAAATTAATTGGAATCACCTTCAGCTTTTTTACTTGCTTATGTTTGTTGACAATTAACTTCTGTTGATGTGCCATTTGAGTCACTGATTTTTTGTTGCTTGTGTCGCTTTCGAGGCTTAATTTAAGATTTTTTTTTTTTTGTTGTTGCCAACAGCGAAGAAGATTAAGTCCATAAAATATTGAAGGTGGAGCCTCTTCCAGATGGTTACGACGCTACAATCTCAGTATGTCTTTACTTGTAGTTTAAGCACTGAGGCTGGTCCAAAGATATATCTGATAATTAATAGTGTTGAGAACATTCAAAATGAGCCTGTATATTGAAAAAGAATACGCGCGTAAGAACGGGTATATGTACTAGTAATTAATTAAAATTATAATAGAATAAAAATATTGTTCCTTTTATTTTCATTATTTACTAAAATGTACAAGAATCTCTTTAAAAAGTGTTGTCCTTTATTTTCTTATGGATTTCACGAACTCGAAAAAGAATAATTAGTAACTTTCGACACAATCATTAGTTTTTCTGAAAGACTGATCAAGTACCGATAACCTTCTGAAGACACATGTGATAAAGTTTTCTAAATCTTGATTGAAGAAAAAAATATATATATTCCTTAAGGGAGTGTTTGGCAATCAATGGAATAACAAAAAATTAGAATAGAATAGCTATTCCGATGAATTAATTTGCCAAACGAATTTTAGACTAAGTAGAAGAGTGCGAAATAGTGCTAATCCGGTATACCAACTTATAGGTGGAATTCCGGATTAGCTCTCGTCGGAATAGCAATTATTATTTGATTATGATGTATTATATTATTATATTATGATTACGATTAAGATTTAGTATTATTATATTATTATATTATATTTATAATTATAATTTATTATTATATTAATATTATGATTATTATTTATTATTATTATTATCATTATATTATTATTATTAAATTATTATTATCATTATTGTTATTATATTATCGTTACCATTAGTATTATTATATTATTTATTATTATTATAAATATAATTTTAATATTATATTATTATATTATGAATATAAATATAATTATTTCATTATTATATTATTATGATCAAGATTATTTTTTATTATATTATTATATTATGATGATTATGATTATGATTATTATTACTTATTATTATTTTATTATGTATTATATTATTATATGTTGATTATAGTGATGATTAATTTATTATTATATTATTATAATTATAATTATTTATAATTATTTTTATAATTATGATTATATTTTTATTATTATATTATTATGATTATGATTATGACTATAATTATTATTATCATGATTATGATTATGATTATATTATTAAAATTATGATTACTTATTATTATTATATTATTATAATTATGATTACTTATTATTATTATATTATTATAATTATGATTATAATTATAATTTTTTATTATTATATTACTATATTATGATTATGTTTATATTTTTATTATATTACTATTATAATATTATTATTTATTATGATTATTTTTTATTACTTTATTATTATTTTATTATGTTGTATTATATTATTATATGTTGATTATATTTATGATTAATTTATTATTATATAATTCTAATTATAATTATTTTTATGATTATGATTATATTTTTATTATTATATTATTATGATTATGATTATGGTTATATTATTATGATTATGACTATGACTATAATTATTATTATTATATTATGATTATATTATTAAAATTATGATTACTTATTATTATTATATTATTATAATTATGATTGTAATTATAATTTTTTATTATTATATTACTATATTATGATTATGTTTATATTTTTATTATATTACTATTATAATATTATTATTTATTATGATTATTTTTTATTACTTTATTATTATTATTATTATCTTACTATTATGATTATTATTTTACTATTATTATTATTATCATTATTAGTATCATAATTATTCATATTTTAACTATTCTGAGTAACAACTGCCAAACGATATTTTCGCTCTTCCGAATAGTCAAGAATACTACTCTTCCAAAAAAAAAATTATTCTATCACTCTTCCAAATTTACAATTCTTCCAAAGTTATTCCTTAATTTGACAAACGGCCACTAAGAGTTTCAGATTTGTCGGAGAAAATTAAAGTTTAATGTTGCCTGATAAATTCGATGTCCTGATCTTTGGACCGCTAAACAGCTCTCCGGCCTCTCTATATCCCAAAATCCTTCTCTCCATTTTCCTAATCATCTGATCCGCGTGAATGCCCTCCTAGCTCCTAGCTCCTAGCTCCTAGCTCCTAGCTCCTAGCGTGTTAAAGAAGCAACCTCCGATTCGTAAAAGATCTCATCCATCTTATAACCCCACCCTTCGAACAACAGCTCGATCGGCGGCTCCTTCAAATCTCATCGTTCTCCTCAAATTCGAACCTCCATTCCATACCCTATACTTCTTCTCCGGATCCATACTTTGCACCTGCTCGTTTCCTATTCTGAGCTCCGACGAGCACCCCGCCCCCTCGCCTCTCTCTGTACAATCGGGTCGGAGCACTTGATGATCGCTTATCGAGAGCCCAAACACTAACTCTATCCCGCCACTACCTACAAAACCTACTATTTTAGTACACTATACTCATGATGCTACGAGGAGTGTTTCTCTTTTGCTCAAGTTCGCCGCCTCCAAGCACCTCATGCGGAGAAGAAATTGTGTGTTCCTAGGCCGTCAACTTCACGCAACTCTACTCTCGTCGACCTGCTACACTCCTTGCTCCTGATGAGCTTTTGATGTGCGACAAGAGGTTGTAGCTACCTGTTATTTGATAATCTTTAGGGTTTACTAATTTCTAGTTTCAGACATTAGTTAGAGCAAATTCACCTTTTCTTTCGTGCATTAATCTTCTGTTCGTTATACTGTAGCATCCTATCTCCCTCCTCCGATCAGTAGCTATGGGTATGAATGCCGTGGTCAGCCGATCTTAATTCTTTTTCCTCTTTTCTTGTCTCGCTGCAGAGGATGCCACATCTCTCCCAAATTCGAGGCAGAATACCTTTTCACGCCTTAGTTATGCTGTAATGTAACTCATCTTGCCTTATCATAGTTGCTCCTGAATACCACTGTCACCTCACTAAGGGAACAAACATTTGTTTATGCTTTCTACTGATTTCTACTGCGGTTTTACTCTAGACAATATCTTGTTTCTAACTTTTTAAAAAGCAATAATTCTTCCATAAATAGTTCAATTTTGGATATTATTTGGGTTGTTTTCCCTTTGTGCTGAAAAAAGACATATCAAGGTCTCAATTCATGAAAATACCAAACAACATAAAAACACTATGCAAAACACATTATTAGGAGGCAGAAAATGAAAAACACATAACTGACCTATCTGGGAAATGGTTACTGGTGATAGATGAAGTCAAATCATTTATCATCTGAAAATCCATCAAATTGAACACAATTTGTCCTTTACCACATAAACTTCTTGTCTGTACTGTGGTTTTGTTTAGTGATTACTTTCGTTTATGTTTTCCTTGAGTTAATTGTTATTGACAATAATTTGCTAAGGTTATTGAATCACTTGTTTAATGTCCAACCATAACTTCATATTTGGGTGGGGAGATCACTTGACAATGGGTTATTTTGGCAAATTTTACAATGGATTTTCAAATAAATATGAAAAAAATCTTCAAAATAGAAAAAAAAACCTCATAGACATGTTCTTCTACTTATACATTGATGGTGATTGAAATTATATGCAATTTCATTATCGTTTGATACTCCATCAAGAACCATCAAAATTTTATACAATTTACAGCTGTTATAATTTGACGATCTTTGATGAACTATCAAATGATAATGAAATTGTATGAAATTTGAATCACCATCAATCTATAAGTATAAGAACATATCCATTTTTTTCTATTTTTAAGATTTTTTTCATATTTATTTGAAAATCCATTGTCAAGATTGTCAAGATAACCATTGTCAAGTGATCCCTTCCCTTCATATTTTAAGTCTGTCAGATAATTCTGGAGAAGGGAATTGCAGAGTGGAGCCAAACCTCAGGAAGAAGGGAACCTCAAGGGGATTGTCAGATAATTCTGGAGAAGTTGAAAATCTTCTCGTTAACTTACTTTTCAAAAGTCAGTGGAGCCAAACCTTAAAAAGGGAATCTTTCAGTTTCTTTTATATATTTTAGTAATATTTCTGAAAAATAAGAGAAAGATGTCATGCTGAATTAATACGCAAGTTTTCACCATTACTTTCATTCAAGGTTTTCTCATAAGCCCAAGTTGGCCATTGCTGTTATTATGAAGGCTCTTTTCTAATATCTCTTCTTTTTTTTATAGATGTTTTTCAATCATAGTTGTTGAAAGAAGAAGAGAGAGATCTAGGGTAAAAACATAGAGAAAGATTCAGAGAATGACCCCTACCAAGCCCCGGAGTAAGATATACCTCATCTCTGATTTATATTGTGAGCTGTCATAACTTTTGGCTCCCCTCATTCTAGGGTTTTTATTTTTATTTTTTTTGGTAATGTTACCATTTTCTCATTTTCTATTTTCTGAAAAATGAAACATGTTTCTTTTGTTTTGTTTCCTAAATATTTTCCAGACTATTTTCATTATTATGGAAAATTGGAAATAAATGAAAACTAGAAAGCACTGTTTATGATTTTTTTGTTAATAATTTCTTCTGCCCAAATCCAAAAAATTAAGATATTTATTTAAAAAAAAAAAATCATCACCAACTAGGATTTAGTTTTTTTTATTTTCCTTATTTTGGTCATTATTCTGTTCACAGCTAAATACTAATAGATTTTTATTTTTTTTATTTTGAAGAGATTTATGAAAGATTGCTGATAAATAGAGAAGGACATGAAAGAGAGATTTTTTTGGTCTTTAAATACATGGAAAATTTTAAATAGGAAGCGGATATACATTAAGATGGACTGAATGAAGCCAAATCATCACTGACTCATGTGAATCATGATTTACATTCTGAATTCTAATATTTCAACAATACTTTACTAGGATCTAATTCACCTGCCTTCTAAAACTGTATGCAGATCGGTGAGCTGGGATTACCCTGACATGTTGACCTGAAATGACAGCATTCTTGATCTGTGCTGAGTGTGCCAAATTCAGATGCAACAACATGCAAATATGAATGCATGGACCGACAAGTGTGAGTTCTCAAACTTCACTTTTATAAAACCATGCTTTTGGTGTTGTTTTGTCCATCCTGTATATTTGACATACAAAGCTTTAGAAAGAAGAACATAATGCAAAAGAAAAATGGTTTGTTTATTACTCTGGATACTGTCGTATCTATCTCTTAATTAATTTTGTACTCATTTTTCTGTGTTGATTGGAACGGATATACATGTAGTGTATGGATTTTGCTTTGTTGTTGAAGTTTTCTCTGACAAAACTCTTCTTTGAAACATCTTTCTTTATCATTTTGCATATTTAAATATGACAAATATAAAAGAAGTCCTTAAAATATTCATGCCATACATATTTGTCCTCAAAATTTGTCAAATATAAAGGAAGTCCTTAAAATATTCATGTCATATATATTTGTCATGTTGCTATAGTTTTCTACTAGGTGGGTTTCCAAAAAATCAAAAATCAAGTATTCTGGGCATCTTTTGAAGAAAGAATGATGCTTAAGTGCCAGTCTCATAATATTTAAAGAAACTGTCCTTAAATCAAGTCTTTGATACTTAAATGTCGATCTCAATAATGCTCTCATGTTTTCTTCCTATTAGATTAAGAATTTCATGTTGCACAGTGCATGACTTGTCACACTTAGCCTATGGTAAATCTATTAGAAAGACCATAGTTGTACTTTTAGTGTATACAATACAAGGTGACTTAAAATAGTCAAAAGAGAAGCACCCCTACCAAGTAGATGAAGATTATTGCTAAATTGGTTCCAGAACCATGAAAAATAGTCAAATTCTGAGATGGTTTCAGAACCAAAAGCATCAATCTGCTACTGCTAAGAAGGACGGTGCATATAAGTTAATTCTCATAATTGGTTTTTTCTGTAAATAG
Source organism: Schoenoplectus tabernaemontani (assembly GCA_037127355.1). Taxonomy (NCBI): domain Eukaryota; kingdom Viridiplantae; phylum Streptophyta; class Magnoliopsida; order Poales; family Cyperaceae; genus Schoenoplectus; species Schoenoplectus tabernaemontani. The sequence goes on from CM073750.1 coordinate 26,720,805, forward strand.
TCAAACAAAAGAGAAGCATCCCTACCAAGTAGATGAAGGCTAACTGCTAAGTTGGTTCCAGAACCAAAAAAAAAACAAGACAAATTCTAAGGTGGTACCACAACCAAAAATCTATCAGCCTGCTACTGCTAAGAAGGTATATATTAGTGGTACAGGATGCATATTAGTTATTCCTCATAATTGATTTTTCTGTAAATCAGATATTGTTTGTAGGAAGCTAGCTTGATCGGACTCCCTAAACTGGTATGAAATGTGGACAAAGCAAGTGGATTGAAAGGGAATTGGCATGCTTAGAGGGTTGTTGGTAAAAGAATCAAAGTTTGGTTGCATATGGACAAAGCATAAGCTTCGCTATTTATATATTTATTTTTTTGTTACTTGCAAATATTCATTCAGCTTGAGTTTACTATGATGGTACTATTTAGAACTACTACAATGGCACTCTGTAGTTTTCAGTGGATTGGATCCAAGCCTAGCTATGAATTGGTTCGGTCAGCTGTCTTTTGCCAAACTAGAGGAACAAAAAGTAGATTATAAATGCATATATGAAACTAAATGGTAGAATAAGTTGTATTTTTTTAAATGGCTCGCTTGGCTGAGAGAAATGCCAAACAAAAAAGTAGTGATGGTGAATTTCAATAAATCATCATCATTGTGTTTCAAATTTTACACGTATCATTTGATACACTATCAAACTTTATTAAATTTTAGATCGTTAAAAGTATTATATAATTTTGATAATCTTTGATGCATTTCAAATGATAATTAAATTGTTTGAAATTTTTAAGATTAATGCTTATTTAAAGAGTGGTTGCTAAAGTTATCAAAAAGTTTTAGTTATCAAAGAATCTCCACCCAAAAAAAATAAATACATATCAGTTGAAACTTGAAACCGTGCTCAGAATATTCGATGAATTAATGTAACGAACAATGTATTATGAAACTAAATGGATTATAGATAATTACATCTCAAATCCGTCTTGACAATCACATAACTGGGGACTTGGGGTGTGTTTCTCATTTGAAGTTTGCCTCAGCGGATCTTGGAACGCAGTTGGTAGCCTGGTACATTGTTACGGGGCTCAAAGCACGTCAAATCGGCTCCGACGGCGTGCATCTATGCTTTATGCCTTTATCCGTAAAGTAACGCTTTGAAATTTTGTCAGCCGTCAGATTTAGACTGACACCAACGTTGAAGGAAGAGATCCATGCTTACTTTTTACGATAAAGTAATACAGAGATATCATATCAGATATGTATTCCTCGTAATAATTTATTAGTTGGGACCTAATTTCTTCTATTTAATTTAATCATTTTTCTTTTAAAAATTTTCAAGATATTTGTTTAATTTTATCTCTACTCTTGAGTTAAGAAGTTCAATCTCTCATGTTCGGGGGTAGAACTTAGAAACTCTTGTTCTTGCTTTTTTTTATTTAATTTGTGTCAGAAAAAAATATTTTGGCGCGTCGTACTCACTGATGTATTCATCAAAACATAAAATAATTATCCATATTTTTTGTACAGTGCATTAAATATTCCAGAAATATTGCAGCAATGCAGTATACAATTATCTTCGTCCGAGAAAATAATTGTTAGAAAAGGCGGTTCAAATTGTAATTTGTTTCCGTGCCTACACTTCAATAATTAATTAGTTTAAGTTGTATTATATATATGGGCAGATATTTTCAATTTGTACATTCTTTTACAATTCTTAGCCAATTCATATTTTCTTAATTCTTATAGAACAATATCACTTGTCATGTGCATAAACAGTGGTCTGATAGATTTAATATACTTCTTCCTTCGTCGTTTGACAAATATTTATTACAATCCCTTGTATGAAGGAACTATCATGAAATCCGTTGAATGGAACGATAAGAACGATAATTCCGCAATAAGATATGATTTTTAATCAAATAATATTTTAGTGTTGAAGTTTGAGCTTAATAATATGATTAAGTTCGGTTTATTTGGATATAGTTTCGGTTGGTTTGCAGAAGAATGATCAAATGACAAAAGGTACATACATTAATAATTATCTTGGTCCAATATTTTTTTCTTGAAAATGTAATGTAACAAAAAATTGTCATTCCCATGGAGAGATTTTAAATTCTTCTCATCTATTACGAATATATATCAGCATGTATAGGTACGGTGCTGAAGTATTAAGTGACTGTTATTAAAAAAAAGTTATTTCATTTTAAAATAAGGCCCCAATTAATTCAGAATATTAATTTTTTAATGTCATTGTTGAGATTTAAAAGTTATTTTTGAAGAAAAATAGGGCTGTCATTAATTCAAAACATTATTTCAATAAGAATATTCTTTTGTGAATTTTTATTGCCACAACTATTATGAGCACTAGAGTCGTGATTCAGTTTTCATCTCGATAATATAGTTCTCAAATAAATAATTAGGAATATAAATCTTTAAATATATTTAATAGAATTTTATACTAAAGAATTTTTGACAATTATGACTATATATAATTAAACACATGAAAATTTATAAAGAATCATTAAAAAAATATTTTAAGAGTTAAATTGTATTTTAAATATATCACACATATTACTTTAACAATGGTTGTTCATCGGGATTTATCTTGAAAAAAATATAGCATATATAAATACTTTGATATTTAAACTGGATTTTTTTTTCTGTAAAATCACTTTTGTTAGGAAAATTTTAAATATAATGTATTTTTAAATGCTAAAATATGTGTTTAATAATAAATATTATAATTAGCTATATAATAATTCATTAAAAATAATTTAAATAGTTGTATATTTTGGTATTTAAATCGTACATTAGAGACATCATAACATCTTTTTAATTGACAAAAGAGAAAATTGATATGTGTCATTTGATTAAGATAAATGAAGAAAGAAAAACAAAATCAATGGTGAAATTCATCGATGATGTGGCATAACTAAAAACCTTGGAGAGCTAGATCTATTTCTGGATATAAAAATGAGGAGAAAGAAAAACTATATATAAAATATTAGATTCAAGTAGATTAAAAAATTTAAACATTTGTCGGGTAGGGGAATCTTGATGATGTGACATATATAATAAGCTAAAAAATATTTAATTCTACTTATGGAATATAAATAGTGGAGAATATTCAAACTGATCATAAATATAACAATGAGGCTCGTATTAGTGACCGTAGATGACCTATGACCTACAAAAAAAAAATTGTGAAGAAAAAAATTCAAATTAAGGGATGAATTTATTCTTCGTAAGAGCTCTTGACTCTGCGTATGTTCGTTCACCTCAGGCATGCATTTATGAAAATGATATATCACAATCCATCTATATATTTCTAAGAAAGGTTTAATAAAAAAACATAAATTAATTGAGTGTTTGATATGCTGGGATTTTAATTTTTAAATATTTTCAACCTCAAAAAATAAAATATTAACTAATAATATCAAATATCTTTAATAAATATTAAATAATTTAAATAAATGATGGATGCGTAGTGAGGAAAAGAAGATTAAATTTTATAGGATGTAAAATATTTAAAAAAGATGGTAAGTGATATTTAAATGAATAATGATTTAATTATTAATATTTTGAATGGAAACTTTAATAAAGTGACTTAACGGATATAAAGTTTAGTGATTATTGAAGTACAAATCAGACTTGAATAACTATATAACAAATATCAAATTTTTTGTGATCCCAACAAATTTTTTGACCACATAAAAATGTTTTGATAGATTTTTTTAATATTTTCGAGGAAACATTTTTCGGATGAAATAAAAAAAATAGCTGCATTAAAAAAATGTAAGTCGCCTTTGAGTTATGAGTTATGACTATAAATAATAAACAAAATCAAGCTATAAACTCCAAATAAATCAATAGATTAACAGATAAAAAATAGAAATTTCCTTATGGCGTTACCAACTCACCACAGTTTGAGTTGCTTATTAATAATCAATAGATGTTAAATAAAAAATAATGACAAGTATTTGCTAGAAATTTGAAAGTCAAAATTTGGACATCACACGAACAGTGAGTTCTCACGCTTAACCAGAAAAATTAATCGTAATCAATAACTGTATAATAAAACATCTCTATTATATTTTTAATCAGAGCGATGACATCCAACAATATAACATTTATCTGGATCAAAATAAAAAGCAAAAATGGAATCAGCGTAACGGTAATAAAATCGGAAAAAAGAAAATTTTCATTAATGAAATGATACGAATCCTTTCCATTAATGATGAATGATACGCATGACATCTTTGGCTTGTTAGAGAAGCAACCTACCGATATCTGCCTGAAAGAAACCCCGATTTATCTCTGGTTTGTCAAAACAAATCTCATTTCGCTGATCTCTCAACCCCCAAAACCCTAAATGATCCCGCCTCTCTCTCAAGTCTCAACCCCCAAAACCCCGAATGATCCCGCCTCTCTGTCAACCCGTTCTCATTTTTGCCAGAGCCTCGCCGAAGTCGCCGCCTCATCAGTGAAATTAGAGGGGCCGTGTGATCTCGGACCTGTTCTCTCTCTCTCTCTCTCAACTGCAAAACCCTAAACCTCGCCTCTCTCTCCCAAGCGTCAACCCCAAACCGCACCTCCCGGCTTAGATCGTCTCCGACCTCCACTAATTCTCAGATCCAGCTTGCTACTGGGACAACGTTTGACCCCTCGTTGTACGCGTCATCGGTATTGACGCGTTCTCTACATTTATATGTCTCCATCGTCAAATCCTCTGGCATTTCAGGTATAATCGGGATCACCAGCACCGAATTGTAAATTGCGTCTTTTACTTTTGGGGTGACGTCTGATTCAGTACTTTATTTTAGCTATATTAATTCAAAGGGGATTAGAGAAGTACTGTTAGTGTGCGTGGACAAAGGAATTACCGGAAATGCAGTAGAAATATACTGATCTGCATATTTTCTAATGGATCTGACTGGAAGATGTTTGAAACAAAAGAAAAAAGAAATAAAGCTGTAAAAGGAGCATTCACTTTGCTATGGTGTGAGTAAGGGACTGGAACTGAACATGAAGATTTCAAAGAAGCTTCTGGTTGTGCAGCTCTTTACCGTGGTTATTCTGCGTTTTTATAACAAGTATTTGCACTCCACCCACCTAAATTCATTCTCAAACTTTTACCTACAATTGATTATACTTTGGAAAACAGGCCCTGTTGGCAGTACTAATGAGTTTCTTCATCATGCACAGTTCATTGTCCAAAAAAGTATGATTAAAAGATCTTCATGTTTATTGAATTTAAGTCAGGTCTGTCCATGTATTTCGACTCAAACATATCAAAGAGCTACAAAGATTCATCATTAACATAAGAAAGATTACAAGGATTAAATGTTCTTCTATCACTGTATTTTTTTTTCCAGAAATTGGAACACAACACGGTAAAGCATGAGTTCCAACTTAAAGCTTTTTTTTCTTTTGTTTTGGCAGATCTTAGCTGCTGAGCTTTTCTTAAAGCAGGAGATATGCCTGAATTTGGCTTTTGTTTAGGTGATTGGTTATCAAATTGGTGTCTGATTGCTGCACTTTAAGAATGTTAACAGAATTTTGTTAGTTCTTGGTTATGCCCCTACTAATTGCTAAGGTTATAATTGTCTTTTATCTTTTTATTGTTCAGCATATTATTCCAAAGAAATTCCCCCTGATTTTTTTGTATTGTAGTTAATCAACTATTGTTGATATTAGGCTGAACATTCAACTAGAGTTTAAACGAAGTTTATTATGACAAGTAGAAAAAAATTAGTGTAATGCTTGCTTGTATGATTTCAGATTACGCCACTGTCGTCTGAAATAAAATTAATCAATGCTAATCATTGCTACTGCTGTTCTTGGGAGATATCCTTCATTCAAGCGTCATGTGGAAATTTAAAATGAAATAATAAAGAAGGTGATCTTTAGAGGAAGGAGAATTTGGAGGTAACCTTTCACTAGAAAACTGCTGCTGTTTTTTTTCTTCTTTTTTTGGAAAAAAAATGAAAAAGGTTGCACATTTTGTCCCAGTGTTTCATTAAAATACAAAACACACTATGCGTACTCACATGCATATAAAGTTTTAATGTAGTTAAATATGCCTTCAAAAATGGCTTATATTAGTGGTAGAAGGGTAGAACCATTTTATTTATGATGATTCTCTTTTCCTCGCTGGTGAAGGCCTAAGAACAAGCTTTTTCTTCTTTCCTTGTGATTTGTTTGTGGCAGTTGAATAGAATAGTGTCTGAGGAGCTACCTTTTGTTGGTGCTCCTACGACCAATTCTGTGTCTTCAGCAGAGCACTGCTGTTTTTCTCTATCAATGGACCCTCAACCAATATCAACAATTCTTCTTTTACCCCTCTTTTTTTTTGAAGGTATTATCAGTTGGCAACTATATTTAAGATTCTCTTCTGATCAGTGGCGGATCCACAGCGGCCATCCCCTGGAAATTTTTTTTGCCCTTTTGGATTGTCTGATTAATTTTATTGAGAAAAAATATTTAATATCATGTATAATGAAATAATTATGCAAAGATATCAAAATATAAAGTTTTATAGACGAAAATTTTCTTCATCAACTTCATTATCTATTATTTTGAGTTTTATTTTATTGTTATTTTTAATATATAAAATGTTATTATTCTAATAAATTTTTTATTAGGTAAGAATATATATTAAATTATTATTTTTTTATTTAGTATCCGATTAGTTAATGGATTTAAACCAAATAAGCTATTACAATCCGATATTTGCACCCCCGACTAAAATCCTGCATCCGTCCATGCTTCTGATGCGCTTTTAAACAAGAATCTTCGTTAGTTGTACAACTTATATTTTTATCTCAAAATTTACAGTTAGGCTCTACTCTTCATGGGGAATAATAATGTAAAATAAAATGGATATGTCAAGTTCTATGGTTTATTAAATTTTTTTACCACTGTCAGTAAAAAGGAACATCAGTGGGTATTTTTGGGATTCTAGAAAATCAGTTCAAAGGAGTATTTAAACAAACTTAAGGATTTATTAAGTGAAGTATTTATAAGAACTTTTATGTTGATAATCTTTTCTTTTAAAATAATATTGAATAAATTTTAAAATAGAAGAGAGACGAGAGACGGAGGCAGAGGTCAGAGAAGCAGGTTATAGGGACAAACCAAGCCAAAAGGAGAAGATCAGACCTTTGAGAGGGGGGGGGGGGGGGGATTTTATTTGTGAATGTTAGGTGAGATCTTGTTTCTGACTTGGGAAAGATTTGGAAAAAAACCATCGAGGAAGAGAGGGGGGGAGGAGATCTCTACGATTCGCATTTATTTGTCCAACACGCTACGCTTCCAGATCATGTACAGGCGTACAGTACAGATAATCAAAAAGGAGACTGGAGAGAGAGCATGCTCACGCGCATCGGTCATCGGACGAGCATAGCTGCCTAGGCTATAGGCCCGTAGTGTGTATATATATGTCGTTTCAAAGGGAACAGTGTGCATATTTCATCTCAAAGGGAGCGGTGTTGTGGTGTTGCAGTGTTGCCAGCTGAAAAAACGACCGGACTAATTCTATGTTTTTTTTTCTTTTAATTTGTTGTGCTCTATCTTTTGCAACTCTACTTATGTTTGTTTTCGAATTTATGTTTATGGGCTTTTCAACTCCAGAATAAATAAAAAAAAAAGATGCAAAGCTGAGATGAAAAAAAGGGAGATTATTTCTTGGATATATTTTTATATAACAACCTATTTTAAAAAATTAGCCAAATTATTACGTAATTATATAATATTTTTAAACCAGCAAAATCTAACAATTATGTAAGAAATACGTGTTAGATACATAGTAATAATTGAATATATGGTTGATTAATGATTTTTGTGCTTGAAAACCTAAAAAATATATTTCATGTAAACAAACACAACGAATTTATTGAGGAGATTCTCACTAAAGTATGGTCATAAATTACTTAAAACCAATTTTGATTTCTCAAAATTAAAAGAGACGATACTTATTATGATCTGTACGTGCTCATATATAATCCAACTACAATCATTATCATCCATACGTGCTGATGTGTAATCTGGCCAACTGCAACCAATTTTGAAAAGGTTTTCGTTCAAGGGTGTCAATATATAGACACATTTTTTTCATTGAATTTGTAAATATTATGTGTTTTTAGAGTTTCGAATAAAATTCAATTGTTATATTCAAGTAGAAATTATTAAAATAACATAAATAGACCCATACAAAATGTAAAGAAATCAATTAGAGTCGATCGATTTTAAATTATTTTAAGATTTAAGATATTTTAAGATTTTATTAGTGTCAATTGATGTTTTGTGCTAGCAATAATCAAGAGATTGGCCACCTCATGGTGCATTTGCCATCATTAAATGAAAAAACGTTTGAAAACATAAGCTCAGACACAGTATTCTTTTGTTAATGATATTTAGATAATTAAATGCTGAAGGAAATTAGTGAATTCATTAATAGAATATTTCAACCTTGTTCATTTTGGAAGCGTTGTATTTTATCTCGGTCAAATTTTGTAATAGCAGTTGATTAATATTATGAATTTTATATCTTTAGTGGAATTTATTTTTTCTTTCTCAATGTCTTGAATTGAGCTTGCTCTTCTGTTTTATATTTAAGTCAAACTTGCTTGTTCTCGAATGACATAAATAACGCTCTCATCCCAGGAAAAAGTACCCTTATTTTGGAAACACCTTCAAATTCTCGACTACAAGCTTACGAGCATTACCTGTCACTTCATATTACTCACCTATTTCGCCTATATTTTCTATTTATGCCGTTATACTTGTTTTTTCTTTCCTATTGAACTATTCAAAATCAAGGAGTATTTTAATCAGGTAATCAAATTCAAATTCATTAACTAATCAGATATTAAATAACACCATTAAAATAATATATTTTATATATTTAAACAATAAATAATCATAATAACAAAGAAAATTTTACTCTACAATACTTCATATTCAAAAACAATTGTATAATTTTTATATTATCCATGATATTAAATATTTTTTCTCAATGAAAAATAATTAGATAATTCATGATGAGTCAGAAATTTGATTCGGGAGTATCATAAGTAACAAAATCTTAACTTAAAGTGCTATTTTTTAAAATTCAGCGGGTCAGTTACCCCTGGTAAGTTTTGCATACGCCCCTCATTAAAACTTGTATTCTTAGAGCAAACACATCTGTGTTTCCCCGATAAGATGACACCAACGAATGGCGTGGTATTACATGTGACTAGAAAATGCACAGAGTAAAAACTACGGGTTCCTTTGTTAAATTAAGGAATGACTTTGTTAAATTAAGGAATGGTATTAAAGAGTGATATAATAGTATCATTTTGGAATAATAATAAAAAATGATATTCTTGATATTTGAAATAGTAAAAATATTGTTTGATAATTATTAATCAAAATAATTAAAATATGAATAATTATGATACTAGTGATGATGATGATGATAATAATATAACCATAATCTTAATATAATAATAATAATTATATTCATAATAATTATATAATAAATCATAATCATAATAAAATAATACAATACAACATAATCAAATAATAGTCGTTATTCCGATGAAAGCTTAACCGGTATACCAACTTAGCTCTCTTCTACTTAGTCTAAAATTCATTAGAATAATAATATTATTTCTATTTTTTGTTATTCCATACAGATCCTACGTACTATAGTAATAGCAGCGAAGTGTGTTAAGCATATAAAAAATGATTCAGGTGACGACTCCATCGTACTATATATATATCCTCTTTTTTTGCTTTTTCAGTTTGAGAACTACACTGCTTAATAATTTTGCAAACTAATGGTAAACACCAACGACGAAAAAACTAACAACGATAAAGGACAAAAAATCCCCAAGTTGACCACGGATGTCTCGGTGAAAAAAAGTCACGCCAAATTGTCAAATACCAATGGAGCATTTACATATATTGCACTAGCTATTATATTTATATTTATTGTTAAGATACTTCACCGTAGCTACAAATTATTTGCACAAAAGATAAACAACATGTTGCACTATTTATAATCATTGAAACCTGTGATTATTTATATCAAATACGTGGATTACTCATATTTGTTGCAGTAGTTATTCATATTTGTTGCAAAATACTTCAATATAACTGCAAAACCGATAACACAAAATAGATTGACGTGTTATGTCAACTGTTGAAGCGCGTGACTTTTTATCATTACAATATTATTTATATTAATCATCTTCGTGATAATGATATACATGTAACTGGATTGTAATTTATTTACTAGACAACACATGGACCTTGTGACTAAGATACTGTTTATAAAAATGCTTATGACTATATTCACATATCTATACATTTGTTGAGCAAAAAACATAGACAAAATGTTTAATGTTATTTATATTGAATTGCATGATTATTTATATACAACTTAGAAGAAAATATTTTTGTGCTCCAAAACAATTTACATTAATTCTTACGGTTAAACATATAAATTAATTCTTATTTAGATTAAAAATGTATCAATACATTAATGCAATCATATGCCCCAGCCATAACTTTACCACAACACTAGTTATACTGACCATTAAAATTAGTATGTTATCATCGAAAAAACAATAAAGAAAAACCAGCACCAGAATCAACATCCTGATCTCTTACCTCAATGTTACCTTAATTATTCTCTCTGATAATTTCGTTTCAACTAAATCACAAATTTAAATATTATCCTCTTAATTGCAGTACAAATAAAACACATTAAATTATATTTAATACTTTTCTCAGTTCAACTGATATCATCTTTGGATGAATTTATAGGAGATTCTAATGATCTCTCTTCTCTTTAGGCCTCTTTGGATTGTTGTTGCCGCACAAAGATTGGTATTGGATTGCTGATATTTTGTACTCATGAGAGAAGAGAAAAAAATAATACTGATGGAACTGTATGGGAACAGAGACGATGAGGCTCTTAAACGATGATTTGAGAGACACATTTTAAATCTGTTTTTTTATTTTTATTTTTTTCCGTGTCAAAGAAGAAAATGATTAAAAGTCAAATTGGTATATAAATGGAAAGTTTTGATTGGGGATGATTATTGGGACAAGAGGCCGGGAATAATAATAATATTCCTAAATTTTAATTGTTGAATATTTCTAAAGTTAGTTTTTTATAATGTATATATAATAAAAATACTTCGATTAATATTTTTTTAAATAATCCAACATTAAGGACATTTCATGTATACTAAGAAGCCTCGATAAAAGAGCCTTCAAATAAAATAATAATTATAAGAATAAAAAAAGAAAATAATAATTTATACCGTATTATGATTCTTTTATCATCGACTAAAATCATTTAACAATGAAAGCTTAATATTACCGCTTGCATATATATGAAAACCTATAGTCTAGAATTGCAAACATTAAATTGATATGATTTAGATGACTGATGTATCAATTACTTAATTAACATCCATTTCGAATGAAGAATATGGGTATGTTTGGATGGCATGAGAACAACATAATAACTATTGTTTTCGGAATAGTAATAACAACAGTCCAACCAAACACAAAACCGTTGTTCCAAAATAGTGAAAATAACTAATTTTCTGCTATTCCGAGGGAGATGAAATAGCTACTATTTTTCTCAACTGTCCATTACTATTTCAAACAAACAATTTAATTAACATTATTATAATTCAGAATAGTATCATCTTTTTACTATTCTCACGTTAACCGAAAAATCACTATTTTTTTATCCTCACTTATATTCTAGAGGAGAGTACGTAGGAAAGAGAGGGAACTACTCCTTCATATGCCTTCACGATCCAAACATACCTTATGTGTCTATCTACGAATTTCTCTAAAAAAAAGTGTCTAACGGGTAGTAGTAAAAACTGATAAGAGGAAATGCGTTTGTTAAGAAAGAATGACAATTGCATTAGACAGTTAACTAGTTCAACGATAATAAAATATCTCTATTATATTTTTAATCAGAGCGATGACATCCAACAATATAACATTTATCCGGATCAAAATAAAAAGCAAAAATGGAATCAGCGTAACGGTAATAAAATCGGAAAAAGAAAATTTCCATTTATGATGAATGATACGAATCCTTTCAATTAATGATGAATGATACGAATCCTTTCCATTAATGATTAATGATACGCACGACTTCTTTGGCTTGTTAAAGAAGCAACCTATTGATATCTGCGTGAACGAAACCCCCATTTATCTCTGGTTTGTCAAAACAGTTCTCTCTCAACCCCCAAAACCCCGAATGATCCCGCCTCTCTCTCTCTCTACCCGTTCTCATCTTTGCCAGAGCCTCGCCGGAGTCGTCGCCTCATTAGTGAAATTAGAGGGGCCGTGTGATCTCGGACCTGTTCTCTCTGCTCTCGCTTTCTCTCTCAACCGCAAAACCCTAAACCTCGCCTCTCTCTCAAGCGTCAACCCCAAACCGCGCCTCCCGGCTTAGATCGTTTCCAACCTCGACTAATTCTCAGATCCAGCTTGCTACTGGGACGACATTTGACCCCTTGTTGTGCGCGTTATCTGTATTGACGCGTTCTCTACGTTTATATATGCCTCCTTCGTCAAATCCTCTAGCATTTCAGGTATAAATCGCGACATTTCCTTTTGGGACGACGTCTGATTCAGTACTTTATTTTAGCTATATTAATTCAAAGGGGATTAGAGAAGTACTGTTAGTGTGCGTGGACAAAGGAATTACCGGAAATGTAGTAAAAAAATACTGATCTGCATATTTTCTAATGGATCTGACTGAATGATGTAAGAGATGGCTCCGTTGCAGGGTTAAATGTCAAGTTTTAATGCATATAATTTTATACTTTTCTAGATGGCAGCGAGTAAGGAACATTCACTTTGGTATGGTGTAAGGGGCAGGAACTGAAGATGAAGATTTCAAAGAAGCTTCTTGCTGTGCAGCTATTTATCGTGGTTATTCTGAGTTTCTATAACAAGTATTTGCACTCCACCCCACCTAAATTCATTCTCAAACATTCACCTATAATTGATTATACTTTGGAAAACAAGCCCTGTTGGCAGTAGTAATGAGTTTCTTCATCATGCACAATTCATTGTCCAAAAAGGTCGCGAATATAAGTATGACGAAAAAGATCTTCTTGTTTATTGAATTTAAGTCAGGTTTGTTCATGTGTTTCGACTCGAACATATCAAGGAGCTACAAAGATTCATCATTAACATAAGAAAGATTACAAGGATTAAAAGATTTCCATGCACTGTATATTTTTTTTCCAGAAATTGGAACCCAATAAGGTAAAGCATGAGTTCCAATTTAAAGCTTATTTTTTCTTTTGTTTTGGTAGATCTTAGCTGTTGAGCTTTGCTTTAGGTGGGGGATGTGCCTGAATTTGGCTTTTGTTTAGGTGACTGGTTCTCAAATTGGTGTCTGATTGCTGCACTTTAAGAATGTTAACAGAATTTGTTAGTTCTTGGGTATATGCCCCTGTTCAGCATATTATTCTAAAGAAATCCCCCCTGATTTTGTTGTAGTTAATCAACGATTGTTGATATTAGGCTGAACATTCAACTAGAGTTTAGACAAAGTTTATTATGACAAGTAGAAAAAATTTAGTGTAATGCTTGCTTGTATGATTTCAGATTATGCCACTGTCGGCTGTAATAAAATTAATCAATGTAAATTATTGCTACTGCTGGACTTGGGAAATATCCTTCATTCAAGCGTCATGTGGAAATCTAAAATGAAATAATAAAGAAGGTGATCTTTAGAGGAAGGAGAATTTGGAACCTTTCACTAGAAAACTGCTGCTGTTTTTTTTTTCTTTTTTTTTGGAAAAAAAACGAAAAAGGTTTGGAAAAAAAATGAAAAAGGTTGCACATTTTGTCCCAAGTGTTTCATTAAAATACAAAACACACTATGCATACTCACATGCATATAAAGTTTTAATGTAGTAAATATGCCTTGTATAAAAAACGGCTTATATTAGTAGTAGAAGGCCATAACCATTTTATTTATGATGATTCTCTTTTCCTCGCTGGTGAACTCCTAAGAACAAGCTTTTTCATCTTTCCTTGTGATTTGTTTGTGGCAGTTGAATAGAACAGTGTCTGAGGGGCTACCTTTTGTTGGCGCTCCTAAGACCAATTCTGTGTCTTCAGCAGAGCACCGCTGTTTTTCTCTATCAATGGACCCTCAACCAATATCAACAATTCTTCTTTTACCCCCTCTTTTTTTTGAAGGTATTATCAGTTGACTATTATATATAAGATTCTCTTCTGGTGCGCTTTTAAACAAGACTTGACACACACATGCTTTGATATATTGTCAATATGTTTACAAATTAGGCACATTAGTCTTCTTATTTTTGCCAAGCGTCTTCCATTAGTTTTCATTTTTTTTTTGTAAATTGTGTATTGTTAAATAGTAGTTTTAATTATTAGAATATTCCAATGGATATAACAATAAGCTGACATGAATTGCCACTTTACTCCTCTCAAGAGGACCATTTCACATTTCTTAGTTCTCCATAGCACTCCTCTCAAGAGCAATGTTAAATTTGGCACTTCAACAGCAGATTTTGTTAGACAGCTAAGATTGTTTTTAGAATATGCTTGTCCAAATATGAACTCATGTTGACCTTCATCTCTTCATTTTTTGGGTGCTCTCTGAGCTGGTACTTTATTATATGTCACTTGTAGCTTGTGGAGGCGGTGTGAAAGAAATCAGTTAACCTTTGCATGTATCCGCGCCAAGGTCAAATCCAGCCCATGCTCGCTCATTGTGAATGAGGACATTGTTGCCAAGCTGCTTGATGAACCCTCTTACAGTATCTTTGATCTTTACTCAAATAACTTGCGTTTGCCATATCTGAGGGATTGTAAAATAGGTACACTCTGCCTTATTTAAATTTGAATGACTAATAATATTTGTTGTGAGCTTATATATGCTAAATCATAGAAATTAATTTCGACGTGACATGAAGTTTATGGTCGCAGTGTTTATTTGAAAAGAGATTGAAGTAGATTAACAGTAAGTAATCTGATAGGAGAAACATTAATATGACACTTGTATACCTTCTTTTCATGGAAGCAAAAACTGCTCTTTTTCTTCTGGCAGTTATTATATGATTAATTTGTGTACATGTTCAATTGATTCTCACAGGTAATATTTTCTTGGAAGCCAGGTAAGGCTCTCTTGGTTACATGACGGGAGCCCTGGTTAAATCAAGAGCTGAGAAATCAGGGAACCTTTGAATGTATATGCACCGAGGATCTCATCCAACCCATGCTCACCAAGTGTGAATGCTGATGCCAAGCAACTTGGTGGCACTTCTGACAGCCCTATTGAGTACATCCAGGTATGAGTATTTGACTTTTATTGACTATTATACGATGCCAAAAAGTTTAGTGCAGCAACCCCGCCATTTGATAATATTAGCACCTAACAACTAGTACTTGTCAGCATGTAATATCATACATTTCCACCTCTGGTGGTGTCAGGTAATTGCCACAATGCTTTAGCCTGTAAAAGCACAACAAAAAGACATGACTATTGTAATCTTGACAGTCTCTCTCAATTTTAAAAAAATGAAAGAAATATTAATAATAAATGAAAGGGATATTATAATCAGATCTTGGCTTGTTCATGACTTGTTTAGTAATTCTGTGCTTTTTTATGTTTAATTTTTGGTGGCCGCATGTCCGTGATTATTTACAGCAATCCATTGTTGCTATTGCAGTGTCATGACCCCATATTATATTGAGGTAACAGTCTTTACCGAAAATGACCTTGATATGGTAAAGGAAGATGGTGTTTCTATTATTTCTACCTCCAAAAAGATTTTTCCTGGTTTGTACTCTCTCCCTTTCAAAACAGGTTGGATTGGAGGAGCCAATATTAAGAGACTGTTCTCAGGTCCATTGGCTTATATTGTATAGGTTAGAACTACTCAGTTAATAATATCTTCTCTGCTCTTTTTAATGGTAACTGAATGTCTTAATCTTTCATTATCTAGTTACCATATAATTTGGTAGTGTCAAAATTGGAAAATCATGGTATTTTCTCACCTCCCACTTGAAAGACGAAAAGTGCCTTTTTTTCTCAGTATGTTTTTTTTTTCTCAATTAGGTTTCTGACGCTGACAAATAGAAATAAGTTTCATTCTGTCTCTTTTCAATTCCTTTTCTTTTTAATTTTCTCTTTTAGAACAGAAAAGAAACAGTTATCTGTGGACTGTTGGAAGGTACCTTACCATGCATAACTAATAAGAATTGCAACTGCACCCCCTTATGAAAATTTAATTATCAGTACAAGCCAGTCAATGCAAGTGTCATTCTTTTTCTTCTCCATTTTGTTCCTTTTTCTTTCTATAACTTTATTTTCATCCGATTTCTTTCGTGCAGTTCAGGCTCTTCAACTTCTTGGCTACCCTCCTTTCAATTGTGCCCATCGGTCAACTCCACTTAGGTTTCTCATCAGAGAGGATTTCAGTTATTTTGTGCTTCAAAAGCAGACAGGCAATCAGATGTAATAATTCTTGTACTTTGTTATATGCATAATAGGTGCCATTAGTATCACACAACGGAAGGGTTCTTAAAACAGTTAAAAGTGCAGTAAGTACTTCTTGCCTTTGAATTGGGTTGGCAGTTATTGAATATGGATTTTAATAAATCATCACCTTTCTTTATATTTCAATTTTGTTTTTAACAGATGAAACAGTAAAGAGCGTGCAATACACCTCAGTGGAGGAAATAGCGACAGATATAAAGGGAATAATTCTTGTGTAGATGAAAACACAATAGGAAAGATACGTTTTGTCTAAAGTTCACTTGCATTTCGCGTACTACAATGGAACCAAGGCCTGAAACATTGGGCTATTTTATGGAGGTGTGTGCACCTTCACAGTTGTACCCCAGAAAAACTGATGTACCGGCTGGTGATTATATGGCTACTGTTGTTACTGACATTTTATTAGGATGAGTAAGAATTGATACTTAACAAAGGTTTCTATACGAAAAAAGGCATCAGGCGAGTCCTTAAATATTTTTTAATTATATTTTCTGTATCAATTCCTCTATTATGTTATATTGTTATTTTTATAGGCTCTTGGTAGTGATTGCATCATTCAGTATCCGTTGTTGAAAGGGGTTGTCACTCTAGACCTTCAAACTTCTATTGGCATTCTCGATATATATAAACTTTTCTGTTTTTCCCTCAATTAATCTGCTGGGTTTAAATAGCATGAATAGAGTGGCTCTTTATTTTTATCTGTTCTTAGGAGCAAAGTACAATTAGTGGGGAAGTCATATGTTGGTGTTGATTTACAAGGCAGAGTAGAACCTGACCAACAATATGACAACACCTCAAGGGACCCTCTCTAGCCCCTCCAGCTTAATATGCTAGTGGGTAGGTATATGGGAATCGGGGGGGTGTCCCAAGCCCTTGGGACCAAAGTCGGTCCCAAGCCTTGTTTGAACCATATAAGCAGCCTTGTTTCACCAATCTTGATGAAATTTAGTTCCATTCAGATACTTTATTCCAATCTTGGGTGAAACAAGACTTGAGACCAATTAATGTCCCGAGGGCTTGGAACACAGCCTGATTTCGGTTTAAAAACCTCTCCTAATCTGATATCTTTTGATGTAAAAAAAGTTGCTTTGTGGGTCCATCTGATTTAAAGGAATTGTATGAAAATAAATTTAATTTTAGGAGATTATAAATGGGACCTGACCCTAGCTATTTTGCATTTATTTTTTAATTTCACGTGTACAAATTTTACGAATATGGGCCTCAAAAGATAGAACAGAATTGCTGCCTTCCATGAAAGTCAAGGTACCTTAACAAAATATAAATTTATTTTAATCTATAATTTACCGATGAAATGTTAGTTTATTAACATGACCCGGAATTTGGTTCTAGACACTAAGCAAATATGACATATATGCTGATGGCTTGATGCATATCCTCTATCTTCTTAGAGGATACCTCAAAAGGGACAAGCAAACGTCTTTCCCTTCAAATTGCCATCAGTGGAGCTGTGATATTTCATATGAAGGTATTTATTGGCAAAAATGATTTTTTCTGGAAGTATTAAATTATTTATCATCATAATTTTTTTTTGGGCGCATTATCAAAATCACGAACAATTTTAGTTTAATAAGTTCAGACTCAGTGTTGCAAGCTAAAATGTCTGCCCTTGGTAGACATTTAACAGTTGTAGAAGCTTAGTACGACAGAGCAAGCAAGCTAATAAGCAACTGTAATTGCCTCGCCTGGATGGAGCTCTGGACGGTCTGGTACTTGAGAGCGCCAACAATGAGTGCATGATCCAAAGTCTATATATACTTGAGATCTAAGGCTGAATACTTTCGATGCAGGCGGCTTTAGAGCTCGTTTGTGCAAAAGTACTATGCTATGACAGAGGGGGTCCCTGCAGGGAATAATTGGTTGAGTTTGCCAAACAAAACAATAACTTTCAGTTATTCAAATCATAGAAGGCAGCCAACCATGGGCTTCATTTTTTAAAATTACAATGATAGTCAAATATTGTGCAGAGATTCTGGATCAATTAGAGATTTCTTATTGATTACTTTCTTATCTGAGAATTCTATTTGCACTTTGCAGAGATTCACCTGAACAAATAAGACATCAGAGTACTCTACTCTGATTGTTGGTCTAATCAAGAATTTTCAGAGAAAATAAAATCTTGCTCCAGTTGCATTCATTTAGATTAATGGCAAACCTGTCGCAAGCAAGCCTTTCTTGTTTCCAAATTCTTATGAGGTTCTTGTCAAAACTGTACAAAATCTTGAGGCATTTCAGCCAGTCGAGTCTTTAGCGGTTGCTCGATTTTTCAACACATCATTTTATTGCTTTTTTGTGTTATTCTTTTTCCTAGATTCAAGATGACAATGCGATTTCTGAGATGAAAGAAATTAGGAAAATGCTAAGGAGTCAATGCTTGAAAGGTACGCCTATGTTATTATTGTAGGCCTAGTTTTACATTTTAATCATCTTACAAATTACTGTTTATTTTAAAATAATTAAGCATTGGGAACTAATATCATCATGTTTTGTAACAACTCGTTTCTTTGAAAATTCATTTTCAATTGTACATTGAAGTTGTTCCAAACTTGTCAAGCATTATTTAACTTCATCATCCATTTCCTGTTAGGCTCCTTCGTCAAAATGCAATTCAGGGAAGTGTATCAGGATGAAACTTCCTGCAGGTGAGATGATATCCAAACTTTCAATACTTTTGAAGGATAAATAAGATTCTAAAAAGAAGAAATTAGTTATAACCATATTACTAACAAAAAAAGTAACCATAGTCAATGCTGCGGCAGCAGTGCCATATCAGGTGATTCGAGATACTCGAGCATGAAAGGAGAAATTATGATGTGTTGAAATATCCTTCAGCAATTATGTAATTTACCATGACTCAAGCCTATTAAAATGCCGAGCACTCTTTCTATAAGAACAAATTTGATCAGTTTTAAATAATACTAGAAAGAACGGTTTTCTTGGGTTTTGAGTGTGCACGCAGCTTGATGTCTAGCCAATAGTAGATAGCAGCTATTCATTGGTGGACAAGAATGCTTTTTGTGTTGTTTACATCCCTAATAAGTCACGTGTTTCTAACTTTTGCTTTGGTTGCCACGTCAGAAGCCACAAACAACCAACAAGTTGTCAGTAGACCTGAAGGTTGGTAACTCCATCAGAGAATAGCCTAATTTATTAAATGATGGATACACTACCAGTACTAGTCGATCCTTAGATTGTGTGCCCAGACCTAACGTTTTTTACAGGCAGGTTTACCTAATTTATTATATGTTTTTAGATAATAACATATCAATTTATCAGGCCTTCTATTAATCTGCTGGGTTTAAATAGCATGGCTAGGGAGGTCACTTTATTTTTATCTGTTCTTATGTTGGTGTTGATTTACAAGGCAGAGTAGAACCTGCCCAACAATATGACTACACCTCAAGGGACCCTCTCTAGACTCTCCAGCTTATTAAACTACTAAAGGAATCGGGGGGTGTCCCAAGCCCTTGGGACCAAAGTCGGTCCCAAGCCTTGTTTCAACCATATGAGCAGCCTTGTTTCACCAATCTTGATGAAATTCAGTTCCATTCAGATGCTTTATTCCAATCTAGATGGCTGATCGGATGGGTGAAACAAGACTTGATACTAACTCGGGTCCCAAAGGCTTGGGACACCCTGATTTCGGTATAAAAACCTCTCCCCTGATCTGATATCTTTTGATGTAAAAAAAGTTGCTTTGTGTCCATCTGATTTAAAGGAGTTGTATGAAAATAAATTTAATTTTAGGAGATTATAAATGGGACCTGACCCTAGCTATTTTGCATTTATTTTTTAATTTCGCATGTACAAATTTTATGGATATGAGCCTCAAAAGATAGAACATAATTGCTGCCTTCCATTTGCGGAAACTGTACCCACTCAGAACTTTATTTGTTTCACACGAAAGTCAAGGTACCTTAACAAACTATAAATTTATTTTAATCTATAATTTACCGATGAAATGTTAGTTTATTGACATGACCCAGAACTTGGTTCTAGACACTAAACTAATATGACATATATGTTGATGGCTTGATGCATCCTCTATCTTCTTAGAGGATACCTCAAAAGGGACAAGCAAACCTCTTTCCCTTCAAATTGCCCATCAGTGGAGCTGCGATATTTCATATGAAGGTATTTATTGGCAAAAATGATTTTTTTCTGGAAGTATAAAATTATTGATCATCATAAATTTTTTTGGGCGCATTATCAAAATCACAAACAATTTTAGTTTAATAAGTTCAGACTCAGTGTTGCTAGCTAAAATGTCTGTCCCTCGGTAGACATTTAAAACTGAATGAGAAGTTGCCTTCTATTTTTTTTAGACTCAGTGTTGCTAGCTAAAATGTCTGTCCCTCGGTAGACTGTGTTGCCTTCTATTTTTTTAGATAATAACATATCAATTTATTGTTTCGACTGCTGTCTCTGTTTAAATAGTGTTAGGTTTCAGCATACATAGAAGAAATGCAACTTTAATTTCTTTGTTCAATTACAAAACTTGAATGACACGTTGTTAAATGTAATTTGTGATGAGTACTACATCTAACCATTGTTTGGCTATGATCTTGAAACTACATCTAACCATTGTTTGGCTATGATCTTGAACTTGTTTTCAGAGTGAATGTGTTAGAAACCAAAGAAAGCCTTAATGTTGTTGCTGGCTGATGTTCATATAAGACTCACGCCAAAGTCAGAGCCTCTTACTAAGGAAGGTATGCCCTTCATTTTACAATTTGACAAAAGGATCATGAGCGATTTTGTTTGAAATAAATTAACTGCATATTAGGGGCTCCAAGCTTAAGAATAATTGTTTGTTTACTATTTCACTAAAACAGTTGGATGAAAGAGCAATGGATGCCTTGATGAATAAACTAGTCAAGAATTACAAAAGTTTGTCCAAACTTGGGAAGGAAACACTGCTTGCATTGAAGGTATTAAGCTAGTCTTTAAAATGTATTAATTAAAATACTGCATAGTAGTAGTCTGCTACTGCTAGTGGTTAGAAATCTGAGCGATTTTGTTTGAAATAAATTAACTGCATATTAGGGGCTCCAAGCTTAAGAATAATTGTTTGTTTACTATTTCACTAAAACAGTTGGATGAAAGAGCAATGGATGCCTTGATGAATAAACTAGTTAAGAATTACAAAAGTTTGTCCAAACTTGGGAATGAAACACTGCTTGCATTGAAGGTATTAAGCTAGTCTTTAAAATGTATTAATTAAAATACTGCATAGTAGTAGTCTGCTACTGCTAGTGGTTAGAAATCTACCAGATTACTAGGCGTTTTTGTGCCTTCTTTCTTGTGGATGGTACTAATTTATGAATTATGGAACTGATAAATAGGTTATAATTTGACTCGGTTTGACCAAATTTTGCCTTTGAAATGTAAACTTCCAATTGCCCACAGTGTTGACTTGATGATTTTGGTAATTTATACATTTGTCATGGTAGACCCTCATAGGGGGGACAACCTCAAGAATTAGAATCATGAAGGGTCTCTTTCAGCAAGCTTTTCATTGCCTTGAGAATGTACTGAGGAACATTCCTGCTGCCACTTGCAATTTATCAGTAATGAATTCAATTTGTTTTATTCTTATTCCTCATAGTTAGTTATCTCATAAAGTTGATGCACATGTCAAGTACAAAAAAGGAGTTAAGCATATTGAAACACTGGCTGAATCATGAAATCCAGAAACAATGACGTCTTAAAAAATAAAAATGAAATATGCTAATTTCCATTGCAACTTGCATCAATGCTTACAACAACAAAGCCTTTAATCCCAAATAAATTGGGGTAGGCTAGAAATGAAACCCAATCGGAAAACATAAGATCAAAGATCTCAAATATCAATGCTTACACTGCATATAATTCATCTAGGCATCATGAGCTTTGCAGTTTTTGCTTATCTAGAGGTACGTTCACATTTTTGTTATCATGCATTGAATTTACCAGATGCGTAGCTGTACTTGTGTCACCAACATCTTACTACTGTATGTATTTATCTTATGTTGATTGTGAACAAAATGGTACAAAGATTTTAAGTAGAATGTGCATGTGAAATTGAAAAGCTAAGAAATTTCAAAATAAAGAAAAGCTTTCTTTACATTGTACGAATATTTTTATATATAAACTCATCATATTGTTATCCAGTTTTGAAATTTAGGCTGTTGTGGACCCTGTACTGTTTGTAATGTAGGTTTACCACGACTACTACTATGTCTACCATTAGTATTAATGTTATTACTGTTATCATCATCATCATCATAATCTATCATCATCATTTATCATCTCTTTTAGATCTTTGATCTCTATGATTTCGGATAGGGTTTCATTTGTATCATACCCCCCATTTATTTGAGTTCTTTTTGTTGTTGTTGTTGTGGACTATAATTCAACCCCCTTTTTCGACAGAAATTTTGGAAGGCGGTGGAAGAGAAGAAGCATATTTGAGATCTCTGCTCTCTATGCTTTCAGATTGTCTTTCATTTCTAGCCTACCCCAATGTATTTGGGATTAAAGGCATTGTTGTTGTAGTTGTCGTCGAGGAAGAGAAGAGGCCTAGATCAATGTCAGCTCAGCCGGAGGCCACATTTGATGTGAAATTCACATATGCTGCTAACTGTTAAATTTATGGCTACCAGAAGCAATATGGTGATCGTCATGCTGCTAACATTTGAACTTGATGGTCAGGTAAGGGATCTGCTTTACTATCTTTTACTACTGAAATTTTAGTCACCTTATGAGTTAAGCATCTTACCTTCAATTTGTCAAGAAGCACAATATTATGGATGCTCAATTATGGGATGCAATATTCTCTACAATTTATGGTAGTGTTTCTGGAGCATTTGGTTAGCTTCATATTTTCAATTTATCAAGCAGCACAATCTTATGGACACCCAAATGTGGGACACAATACAATTTATGGTGGTGCTTCTGGAGCATTTGGGCGACTTGATGAGGTAACAGTTTCTAGACTCTAATCTGCATTAGTGGATCTACGGGTATTTGACTTGAATGTTAGCATTAGTGGGCCCTATAGGTGCTCTCGACTAAGACCAAGGTCGTATGAGTGTTGACATCTAGCAGAACTGAATAAGCTGTGCGGTTCATTGTACACATGATAATGACATCGAGTGTGGTGTACTTCACTTCTCTATGTGATTTGCCTGATTTACTGTTCTCTTGTGCAACCCTACAGCATCTGAAGATGTTGCTCTATATTTGTTATGGGAAAACCATAATTAACGGCACCAATTAACTTGTCTTCTTTGAAGGTTTTAGAGCTGATCCTTGATTCTTATGCATGCACTTGCACTTGTAAATTTTAATTAATGGTTATATTTGTCAAATTCCCTTGAAATGGATGATAATGGCATGATGGAAAGACTTCCATTTGAGTTACCCGAATTTGTTCTCTCTGCAAATGCTAATCATTCATCAACGCAAATATTTCACCATTTGAGTTACCCAAACTTGTTTTCTCTGCAAATGCCACTCATTCATCAACGCAAATATTTCATTTAATAGGCAAAAGTTCTGAGTTCTAGGTTGAAGGTGATCAATCAATTACAAAAATTGTGATTTCTTTGTGTGAGCATTAGCTTTCCTATAAGTCACATTATGTACAAATTACATTTCTTTCTTCACTAAACATGATGATGTCCCAATTGGCAATATTGGAAAATTGAAAACCAAGGGACTTCAAAATCTGCATTTATGGGTTTGTACAGATATAATTCATTTTTTAACTGTGCTTCCCGATATTTGTTCGTTATGATGATCTTTTGGTTGAGCATTTGCAATTGATTGTGAGATAATAGTGCTGTCGATAGTTAGGCCAATATAATTTATTTTTCACCAAAAAAATGCCTACTTCAAGTTTTATTTTGCTTTCGCATGTCTGAACAACCCATCCAAGCCGCTCAATATGTTTTAGATAAAATAACTTGTTGGAAACCAGAATTTTATTTTTAAATATTTTCTACTATTTTGGGATGTTAGAAAATAACCCAATTCTCATCACCTCTCCGGGAACAAGCATTTGTTCTCGCCTGCCAACCTCATTTAGCTTTTTTTTTTCTTTACCTTGGGATATTTTTCAATTCCCACATAGTAATATTTTTGCTGAGCCATTTCTCAGTCAATTTTTTGTAGGTATGGAAGCCTAGTAATGAAAGAACGGGATACTGAAAAAAGCAAAAAAAATTATCTGGAATCCACGGCTTTTCAAGTAATGAGGTATGCTAGTCTTTCTCAGGTTTTTGCATCATCAACAATTCATAATAAGTGCTATGAACTTAAGCTTCCATTGTTTCTTTATTGTTTTTGTACTAAAAAAAGGCATATACTAAAGCTTGCAGTTTTTGTACTAGAAATGGGCTTTTTATGTATTGATACCAATTGAGAATTTTGGCATTTTTATGAACCAACTTAATTTTGACTCCAAGCTGATGTGCGGCTCTTCTTGTCACTTACCTGTGTCAACCATCCAAGGGGGAGGTTATTATCTTAACCTTATTTCAGCGTTAACAAAAAAAAAATCTGCATTTTTCTTCATATGTGATATGTTGGTTGCATGCCAAAATGGATGTGATTATTATATCGCATTCATTTGAAAGAACCAGAACCAGCATTGTGGTTTCATGGTTCTTTGTAATTAGCAGAGTTAGATTTTATTTACTAGTTGTTTCCCTTAATTTTTTGCTTTTTCTTTCCAGAATTAAAGACTAATTGGGTGCTAAAGGGTATGGTCATATTTTATTTATGTTACCTTTTTAGTTCTGTTGAGTCTGTATAAAACCAATGTGCCTGCTTACTTTCAATCCCAGAACCTAGGTCGTCACATTTCTTTCATTTCTCTGACCCGAGATTCTCTTTCTAATTTTGAAATCTGCGTATAAAAATTTACCATTGATATAAATTTCCGGGCATTACCTTCTTTCAGAACTAACCGTCTGGCGCCCGGCGCCCATTATACTTGCACATTTTCCTATCTGTTGAACATTTTCTTTATGCAGTTTGTAATTCTGTGTGGAGTGATGGTTGCTGGCTTTATCTTGATGTATTGTTTCTTTTTCTGCGCGCTTGTTTTTTCTACTTTTGGTTGCACAATCCTGCAATATGAGAAAAAAAGAACTCATGTTGTCGTATTTCATAAGGCGGATGTTATTACCAGTTCAGAACCAGTACGATGCCAACGTCAGATCTTAGAAAATTTTGGGCCGGTAATTCGGCCAATCAGCAGCCCATTATGATTATGGTGCGATTGTAAATTTCTAAGTTTGAAAGTAAATTTAAAAGTTGGAGGCCCAATTAGGATTATGGTAAATTTCCAAGTTTGATAGTGTAAATTTAAAGTTTATAGGCCCAATTAGGATTTTAAAAGTTTTTAGGCCCAATTAGGATTTTAAAAGTTTTTAGGCCCAATTAGGATTTTAAAAGTTTTTAGGCCCAATTAGGTTTATGGTTAAAAGTTTTTAGGCCCAATTAGGATTTTAAAAGTTTTTAGGCCCAATTAGGATTATGGTTAAAAGTTTTTAGGCCCAATTAGGATTATGGTTAAAAGTTTTTAGGCCCAATTAGGATATGGTTAAAAGTTGGAGGCCCAATTAGGATTATGGTGCGATGGTAAATTTCCAAGTTTTTAGGCCCAATTAGGATTAAAGTTTTTAGGCCCAATTAGGATTAAAGTTTTTAGGCCCAATTAGGATTATGGTTAAAAGTTTTTAGGCCCAATTAGTATGTTTCTGGGTCAATAAGTCACATCAAGGACCAATAAGTGAATTTTCATTACGTTGTTAATTTCGGGTGGGCCCTGAACTTTCTAATCTACAGCCAGTGGGCCGATAATTTCAAAATATTATTTCTCAACAAGTAGCCCATTATCATGTAGAACGGCCCGACGATCTCAAACAACAAAATTACAATTATCACATAAATGAAGATCTAAAAAAGTGACGTAAAAAACAAAATCACCTTTACATTCTGACACTTTCTGAGGTGTCAACTACAACGCTACACCTAACTTTTAACACATAACACAAGCAGAACAGAGAAACAATAGAACATCATATTAATTGATAACATATATAATTAAATACAAGCATCACAGACATACCAAACAGAACATCATATTAATTGATAACATATATAATTAAATATCACGTCAAGCGCATGCATATTTTGAAGCACACCATCCCAACCCGTATTCCCAATAGGATATAATTAAATATCACGTCGAACGCATGCATAGTTTGCCCACCATCACAACCTGAATTCCCAATAGAAGCAATGAGCTTCCACCTTTGAAGACGATTTATCTTTCAAAATGTTTTTCGTAGAAATTGAAAATACCTCACAAAGTAAAAACCAGTGATGTTCTTTAGCAGACACTCAATGTCTTTTATTATTTGCCTAAAAGTTCGCAAATCTGGGGAAGTCATCAAACAGACCTCAGATATCCTTTCAACATTTCTAATCATTTTTGTCTTTTTGACATTTAACCAATTATTGTCAAAAATCCTGCAAAAAAAAATTCAAGAATACGAAACCCAATAAAATATACTGGACTGCCTTGAGTAGAATATTTTTACAAATGATCTTTCAATGTTTTTGTCACATAAGTGTATGACTTTAGCAGTGAGTTATGTAACTTCCTTGGAGAATGAAAAAGACTAATATGGTAAAATTGTGTAAAAACTAGAGCCATGTTCAGTCAGTCAATGGGACAAGCTCAAAAAATTAAAAAGGGAACGAAGGAGAAAAGGAAACGAAAAATAGTTGCAACTCAGGAGCAAATAAAATTAATACTCTGTGTTGAAGGAATTTTTTAAATGTTAATGTGGCAGTAGCAATAAGATATGTGACAGCAGAATAAGAGGTGAATGGGAGGTGACAACATAATAAGAGGTGAATGGGAGGTGCCAGCGGAATAAGAGACGGGAGTTTTGGTACCAGTGAGAGTGAGTTCTGCAAGCATATTTTGTAATTAATTAGCAAAACTACATAATGCATGCAAAAGGTTGGTAGACCCATACCTGCAAATTCTGCAACCATATGGAGAGTCATAGAAAAACCAAAAGACACAAAGTCACTGGGAAAAAAGAAGAGCAACTGATAGTGTTAGCTTCTCACTTCTTAAGAAAGCATACTTTCACCAGAAAAAAAAATCAGAGACATAATTCCACTATCAACTCCCTGTAAAAAAAAAGCAATCTGATAGTATTAGCTTCTCACTTCTTAAGAAAGAATACTTCCTCACCAGAAAAAAAATCAGAGACATAATTCCACTATCAACTCCCTCCAAAAAAGCCCACACTCCGACACACAGAAAAAAAAGAATTATGTTTATAGCACCTCCATCCGCAGAACATTTAATGACAATATATGATATCTAACATGTAGATTGTAGCAAAGTCAAAGGACCAGAAGCGATAGAACCATATTGTGCCACCATAAAAATATCCTAAAAACATTACTTCACCCAGTTTCCACCAACCTCTGGTCATTGTGAAAAATAAGAAAAAAGAAAAGGCCGGTCCTACCTCCATCAACAACGTTTCTCCTCATAATATTTATTTTGCAGTAGTATGAGCCTATGGGAGGTGTTCCTCCTACAGGCACATGCAAAAGCCTTATTAGTCCATGCATTGTAGGTCATCTGTTATCACAATCAGAAGGAAGAATTGATAGATCTGCTAAGTAAATTAGAGACAATAATATTTTTCTTTAAGAAGGACAATTCAGAAAGTGGAACTAAAAAAGACTAGGTTTTATTACTTCCATAAAGATTGACTGTTTTATTGCTAGCTCGCCATGCTCATTGCTGCCCTCCCTTTTTCTGGCTGGAGATGAGCTATACAGAAACTAGTCTACATAAATGAAACTAAAAGGACAAAAAGAAAAAAAAATGAAGGTTGGTTGATGAATTGCTGACCAACAAAAAAAAGGGCAAAAAATAAATCGAGACAAACCATTTCTAATTATACAACAAATTTCTTTAGAAGATTAAAAGATGCTAGACCAGGCAGTACTTTATGCCATGTAGTATTTATATTCAACTGTCAGACTTCAGTACTCCACTAATTACTCGATGCTGAGAATAGCAACCAAAATTTTTGGGCCATCCCCACTTCAATCAGAAGGAACACCAGCTAAGGACTTCAAGTAAGTTTGAAAAAAAGAAGTTGTAATTTTACCTTTTTATTTCCATTCCCGACTGAAAATAAAAGTATTAAATCTCTGTCATCTCATCTCTTACTTCCAACCACAAAAAGGTCAAGTCTGTACAGATGGGAAAAAAATAATATCATCCAAGCAAAAAGAAAAGTCAGATGATAGAGCATGCAAAGGTATCTGGGTATTGTTCTTTAGCAAAGCAAAAAGATAAACATGAAGATTTCTTTCTCAACGTTATCCAAAGTAAAACATGAAAATTCTCTGAAAATAATGAACCTATATTTACCTACCATCAAAGCATATCAGTAAGTAATGCAAGTGTATAGACAAAATCTTATAATAGCCATCTCATGGAGAAGTACATTGCTGCAACATAAAATTCAACCCCACAAATGACAATTAGAAAAGTAAATAAACAAATTCTGACCATATTAACTCGATATAATATTTCATTACTGTTTGAAATGTTCCCTTCTATAATAGCATACACTTTTCTAGCAAAGTTCATTCATATTCAAGGAAGAAAATAACTGAAAGAAGCAGATCACCAAACCAGCACCACGTAATAATAAGACATTTGGATCAATATAGTTGTGCATACGATCTCTTTTTTTAAGAAAAAAAACTCCTTGCTTGCAACCTGCAGTGCAAGAATTTAATATAAAGGGCTTGGATCTCTGGTGCTTGCAACCATGGTGGTATTAAGTACCACTAGAGAGAAATAATGCTAATAGTTATCTTATAAGCGTCCTTGACGACCTCCTATCATTCAGTACTGGATCACAATTGGACTGATCCTTCACCGAAAAGCCCCAATCACCACCCTTCATTTCCAATGAAAACAAGAAAGATGCATATTGTTAATAAAAAAAAAATGTTTGAGGCTTCCTAGAAAAGAAAAGAGAGAAGTTTCAGTTTATATTTATCTTTGCCCAATTTATATCCTCTCATCTTGGTACTAGTTCTGCTCTCAACGACTCATTGCCACAACCCCCAGAAGTGCCCAGTTTAAATATTAACACAGGTAAAACAATAGATTATTGTACTATCAAAATGACACACAGCAGTAAATAAAGAAAGAGAAACAAGAAATCTTATCTCAGGTCTGACCATCACCTATTTATTATAGTCAAATTTTTGGGACGACCCGCCTAAGAGCCACCACCCAAAGTTACCTGCAAACACATATTAGTGAAAAGAAAGCGAAGAATTGAGTTGAAGACTAATTTCAACAGAGTAAAATGCACAACAAAATGTGAATTGAGTTGAAGACTAATTTCAACCGAGTAAAATGCACAACAAAATGTGAATTGACTTGAAGGCTAATTTCAAAATTTTATTGGGATAATTTTGCTGCAAGGAACATATAACATAACCATGGTGCATGTCTTTATAACATATAACACCACACACACCCCTTCATTCAAACAATTGAGATGTTCAATGACATTTTGCAAAAGTGTCATGATAATTCAAGATTTGCAGGTTATATATTGATGCTTAGCAAGGACAAAGACAATATTGTGCCTGAAGTAAACTGTACAAACTAAATGCCAACTGAATACCTGTTTCTGGTTCCAGTTACTGGCAGAGGAGCATCTGCTTACCCAGATCTCTGTTACAATATCAGACTTGAGTACCTGCCACAAGAAGTGAAGCTATTAGACTTGCTACAGAGCTGTCCTTCAATCAGCAAATAAAAAAAAGGCACAATATTGCCAGGGGAAAAGATGGATTGTCAAGTACATTAGAAATTCAATCTGTGCAATGGTTTCCTATTGATACTTTTGTCCCAATGTTCTGCTTGTAAAGACTAAAATTTTAGAGCTCATGCTGATGAAAAACAAGCAACTAGGAGAACAGATCAGGAAAAAAATCCTTGACAATGTATCATGTAGGATGGGTATTCTGTTAGGGATTGATGTAAAAAGTAAAAAGTAAGTGTGTAAGGGAAATATACACAAGATAAGTTGCTTATCTGTACTTGGCGCAGAGCAGGAGTTGCTTGTCTTTTATCAGCGCAGCCTCAACTGATGACAGCTTAGTTGCAACAACGAATCAGAATCTGCAAAGAAAAGCAGAAAACACAGGAAAATAACAAGGCATATAGACAATGAAAGAAAAATAAGAAAGAACCTGTAATGCACAGGTCATACCAAAACAAAAAAGAAAAAAAAAGAACAAAAAGGAAATAATCATCATCTTGTCATCATCCTTCAGCTCATACCAAGACATTGAATCACGAAATACATGCAATACAACAAAAATATAAGTCAAATGAATTGAATCCTATATAAATTTGTGCAAAACTAATAATAACTCCTTTAATTCTATTTTGTCCTGTTTGAGTTTCCAAATGAATTTTCAACTGTATAAATTATATATTACAGTTATTCTCATACTGAAATTCCAAACAACAAGGACCAGGGTTGTGGTAATTGCCATCCAAGCTTACAAAGAGGTTCAAAATTCAAATGGAGAAAATAGTGAAATTATATACCTCATGTGGAGAAAAAGATGCAGATCTGGCGGTTATAGCTCGTTCCTATAAGCTTCAGGCACTCTCTAGAACAGGGGCGCTATATGGAACAGCATCAACTGATTACACATGAGTTGCGGAAACTATCCACAATCTGCAAAGAAAAACAAAAAAAGACAGCAAAAATGTAAGAGCACATAGATAATAAAAGGAAAATAAGAACTAATGTAAGGCCTAATACTACCAGTAACGTAACAGACGCTGTTTGGATTCCATGAAAACAGTTCGTGCTGCCAAATCCATCACCGATAAATTAAGGATTTAGAATCGGCTTCGCGGTACCAATGTACTACAGAAAAAAAAGCTTTTGAGGTAGTGTTGGCGTTTGGGCTCTCGAGAAGACCAGGGGAGTAGTAATTGCCATCCAAGCTTACAAAGAGATTCACAAATGGAGAAAATAGTGAAATTATGTACCTCATGTGGGAAGTGGTAATTGCCATCCAGACCGCAGAGAGAGGCCAGGGGGGAATGGGAAGAGGAATGGAGGGAATAGAGGGTTAGAAACGGGAGATCGGATGGGTTTGCGAACTTGCGATTGGACTCATTGGAGGTTTGGAGATGCTCGCGGCGAGTTCGTGTGATGAGTCGGAAGTTAGAATTGAGGAGGAGGTGGATCGGAGAGGTAGGGTTTTATGGGGGACAGATGAGAGAAATGGAGCGTCGGCGTGCTCTTGTAAGGAGTGATTGGATATAAATGGATTTTGTGAACGTTGGATGAAATCTTCGTTTTCCGATTAAGGAAAGATTTAGGGAACTGTTAAAGAGGAGATCTCGTGCGATCCGCACCTTGCTTCTCGGACACGACACCTTGCTTCTATAATAGCACAGCTGTTAAAGATGAGAGAAATGGAGCATTCAGACGCTTTTCGTTCGGGGCTTTATTTTCCTTTTTGTTTTGTTCTATGCTGCTTTTGCCTCTCCATTTCACTTACAGCTGTGCTGTGCATTTTCTCTCTCTTCGGGCTTTTCTTTTTATTTTTAATTTATGTCTAACACGTGATCTAAATTAATTCTTCCAACTTAATCGTAAATAAAAGGAGCATTTAATTAATCAATCTACTGTTATGAAAAAAAAATCAATTGCAACAGTTGCGAGATAACAGAAGCAATCACGGCGATAGAGATGGAAGAGCAAAGTCCAATTACTATATTCGACACATTTCAAAATTAATGATGCTTCATTTTATTATCAATTGAAAATATTAAATTGCATGAAATTTATTGTTATACTACTTCTACCGTACTTAGCATTAATTTTTTTTTATTATTATTATTGACATGATTGAGAATTTGAAATAAGAATTATCAATATCTCTTTCATCTTGAGAGATTAAGACAACAACTGTACTTGATTGTAAAATTAAATCAAATTAATTGGAATTTAAAATTGTCTCTTTATTTTCTCAAGAGTATGACAGTATTTTATAGTTTGTGTGTGTTCATAAATTGTATGTATACCAAATATGAAATTGGATGGTTTACATAGGCTAAAGGATGCATCGGAAATGGCATAAATAAGAAATGAGTTAAAAGGCCATGTATGAATTGACAACGGTCCTCTTTTATTAAGTTCTCAGATTTATAACCAGTGGAAAAATTCTGTACCCAAGGGGTCGAATATTAATGCAATGAATTATTGAGTATGGATAGATCAAATCGAAGGAATGATATTAACATCACCAATGAACATTATGCTCGTCATTGCACCAAGTCAAAATAATATTATTAAATGAAGTTATTAATTATTATTTTTTAATTTCAAAGCGCTTAAACATTTAATGTTGATTGAAATTTCAAACATTATAAAATAACTAAGAATTTTTTTTATATGTAGTGACTTCTCAATCATGAGTTTACATCCGATTTTTTATACATTTTTCTATTTTAGTACAATTATGAGCGTTCTATGACACAACTAGAAGAGCATTTGGCGATTAAGGTCCTTCTTTTTTAATCAGACGGTCAAAAAAATATGAAAAAACAACTACATGAATATCAAAGAAGATTAAATTAATCCTCACCGTCGGACCCGCTCTTCAGTCTGAGAGCAGCGAATTTCGTTCCGACTTAATTAAGCAAGCTATTTAATAAAAAAAAATTAAGCAGTTTCGACACTTGGACTGGGGAATATCCATAATTAAACATTAGGAAACTAAAATAAGATTTAGATGAAATTATTAAAATATTCGGACTAATTCCACTCTGCATCAGAAAATTAAAAATTTCGACTTGAAGATATGGAGATAAAATTGATATTAAGAGTTGTGATTTACAAAATTTTTGATAAATGCTAAAAAATGATTCATATTTTTTTCGCAAAAACCGTGAACAAGCATTTCCCTCATACAATATATTTGACGCCGTATATATTAGCATCTGCTATTTAATGTTACCCTCTTTGAAAAAATAACGTGAAAGATATTTTAGCAAATATATTTTTTATATATGTTGGTTGAATGAACATCAATTTACAAAGGTGCGGACCATTGATAAAAGTAATCAAGATGACTTTGAAAATACTCCTAAACAAATTAAAAACAAGTTCCAAATTTTGATAAAGTTTGTCGTCTATCAGATTTGATACAATTTAGTTGACGTCCAATATTTTATCAAAACTCAATATAAATTATAAATAATAAATCACTTGCTAAAAGGTAAAATTCATAACAAGTTAAATATCTCAAGTACGCATGATATTTATTAAACAAATCACATTCAAATAATAAATCACTTGTTAAAAGGTAAAATTCATAACAAGTTAAATATCTCAAGTACGCATGATATTTATTAAACATTTCACTTCCGCATTATTAAAAGTTGTTAATATCTAATGCCCAATTCTTATTGTACATAAGTTTGCTATCATGCTATCAGCTTTTCTCCACCTAAAACTTGAAAAGTATTCCATGTACGACATGCTTGCGCATTCTTAATTAGACATACTTTAGTTTTTAGGGCGAGGATCCCTGAAAAATCAGTTATTTTGATAATTTATCTCGACAATCAATTTCGAACAAATCCATAAATAATCTTAAAAGTGAGAAGTTTTGTTACAGCATATGTTCTCAAACTCATAGATCCATCGTGTTTCAGTTTTCAAGCAATTTGAGTGTTATTTGATATTTCAACAAAAATGATCAAAATTATATACTGTGAGTTTAATATCACGGAGGTTTTCCGTGAGTTTAACTCAAAAAATATATCAAATCATCTCTAAATTTTAATTTATCATGCTCATTAAATTCTTTATATGAAAATCTTATGGGATGCAAAATTTTAAAGTGTTTTGAGCTTTTTATGTCACCATTTTTAATTTTTAAAAATGATGTTCAAACATTGAATATTTTATTATTATTTTTAGAGCTGATTTTAAAAAAAAATATAACTTAAAAAACTCAAAACACTCCAAATTTTTGCATCCCACAAGATTTTCATATAAAAAAATTTAATGAGCATGATAAATTAAAATTTGGAGATGATTTGATATACTTTTTGAGTTAAGCTCACGATATCTTTACTCTAATTATGACGTCTTAAACTTAATGGTTTTGATCGATGGAATACTAAATGACATTTGAATTATATGAAAATTGAAGCACAATCAATTTATAAGTTTAAGAATATATTGTAAATTTTGAGAACCAATCTTTGATCTAATGGTAAAAGACAACGCCCTCTGTGTGGGAGGTTGTGGGTTCAAAATCTGAATGGAGGATCCTTATGTCATTGTTGATATTAAAAAGTATTTTTTTTAAGAAAAATAGGGCTACCATTAATTCAAAACATTACTTCAATTAGAATATTCTTTTGTGGATTTTTATTGCCACAACTATTATTAGCAATAGAGTCGTGACTCGTATTTCATCTCGATAATATTGTCCTCAAATAAATAATTAGGAATATAAATCTTTAAATATATTTAATAGAATTTTATACTAAAGAAATTTTAACAATTATGATTATATAATTACAATTAATATAATTAAACACATGATATTTTATAAAGAATCATTAAAAAAATATATTTTAAGAGTTAAATTTCATTTAAAATATATCACACACATTACTTTAACTATGGTTGTTCATCGGGATTTGCCTTGAAAAAATATAGTATATTTAAATACTTTGATATTTAAAATGGAATTTTTTCTGTAAAATTAATTTTGTTAGGAAATTTTTAAATATAATATATTTTTAAATGCTAATATATTTAATAATATTATTATAATTAGCTACATAATAATTAATTAAAAATAATATAAATAGTTGTATTATTTTAATATTTAAATCGTACATTAGAGACATCATAACATCTCTTTAAATGACAAAAGAGAAAATTGATACGAGCCATTTGATTAAGATAAATGAAGAAAGAGAAACAAAATCAATGGTGAAATTCATAGATGATGTGGTATAACTAAAAAAACTTGGAGAGCTAACTCTATTTCTGGATATAAAATGAGGAGAATTAAAAATTATATATAAACCATTAAATACAAATAGATTGAAAAATTTACACATTTTTGGACGGGGAGTCTCCATGATGTGACATATAAAATAAGCTAAAAAATTAATCCTCTTTTTGGAATATAAATAGTGGAGAGTATTAAAGTGATCACAAATACAAAGATGAGGCTAGTATTAGTGACCGTAGATGTCTTATGAAAGACAAAATATTTTTTGTGATGAAAAAAATTTCAAATTAAGAGATGAATATATTCTTCACAAAAACTCTTGACTCTTGATGTGGTACACGTGCGTGTTTGCGTTCACTTCAGACATGCATTTATGAAAATGATATATCGCAGTCCATTTATATATTTTAAGAAAGATTAGATAAAAAGCATAAATTAATTGAGTATTTAATATGTTAGGATTTTAATTTTTAAATATCTTCAACCTCAAAAAATATTAATAATATCATTTTAATAAATATTAATAATTCAAAATAATTCAAATAAATGATGGATGCCTAGCGAGGAAAAGAAGATTAGATTTTATAAGAAATAAAATATTTAAAAAGATGGTAAGTGATATTTAAATGAATAATAATTTAATTTTATAAAAATTTTGAATGAAAACTTTAATAGAGTGACTTAATTAGAACGAATAGAAAGTTTAGTGATTACCAAAGTACAAATCAAACTTGAATGACTAATTCATAACAAATATCAAAATTCTTTATCTTTTCAATTTACTACATATGCACTCATATATATTATGCAACACACTAATTTGTATAAATATATACAATGTTTTCCTTGAAGCCACGCCTAAAAATTAATGGACCACATAGAAATGTTTTGATAGATTTTTTAATATTTTCGAGGAAACATTTTTTTCGGATGAAATAAGAAAATAGCTCCATTAAAAAAAAGTAAGTGCATATCGCCTTTGAGTTTTGACTATAAATAATAAACAAAATCAAGCTATAAACTTCAAATAAATCAATAGATTAACAAATAAAAAATAGAAATTTCCTTATGGCGTTACCAACTTACCATAGTTTGAGTTGCTTATTAATAATCAATAGATGTTAAATAAAAAATAATGACAAGTATTTGCTAGAAATTTGAAAGTTAAATTTTGGAGCATCACATGGGCAGTGAAGTTCTCACGCTTAACCAGAAAAATTAATCATAATCAATAAGCATGTGCACTGAAAATGTTCAATAGTGTTATGTATTTTCAACCTTTTTTTAATTGACAACGATGATCGAGTATCAACGAACGGTTGAAATTTTGGCAAGGAGTCAAGGACTATTTTTCTCTCCATTTCATGATCGAGTATCCCTGAAAATTAGTTTTTAGGGTGAGGATCCCTGAAAATCTTTTATTTTGATAATTTATCTCGACAATCAATTTCGAACAAATCCATAAATAATCTTAAAATGAGAAGTTTTGTTACAGCATATGTTCTCAAACTCATAGATCCATCGTGTTTCAGTTTTCAAACAATTTGAGTGTTATTTGATATTCCAACAAAAATGATTAAAATTATATAATAATTATGAGAGTAAAGATACTGTGAGTTTAAGCTCATGAAAGTCTTCCGTGAACTTAACTCAAAAAATATATCAAATCATCTCTAAATTATAATTAATCATGCTCATTAAATTCTTTATATGAAAATCTTATGGGATGCAAAATTTTGAAGTGTTTTGAGATTTTTAAGTTATCGTTTTTAATTTTTAAAAATGATGTTCAAATATTAAATATTTTATTATTATTTTTAGAGCTGAGCTACGAGTTTTTTTGTCAGCCCTAATATATGCCCTGGGGTCTGATGTGGAGAAGCGATCTGAACTGAGGTTGGAGGTGAAGGGGAGGGAGGCGATCTAGATTTAACTTACATTATCTATGGATATCTGTGGAGCTGAAAAAAGCTCCGCAGACGGTTCTTTTATTTCAAATTGTCAGATCATCTATCAACGATTGTGATTTAATAATAATAAATACTTATGTACATCAAAATTTATATTTTTGGGCTTCATCACAGCCATTTAGATTAACTTGAGTTGTTCAATTTTTTCTGTAGATAGAAAATTCTCTGTAGAGAATACGTGTCCGATCTAGATTAGGGTGAGAATTTTATTTTATTTGGGGGACAGAGCTGTTAATTGCGACCCGTTAATTATGGGGACGGGCTTCCCAACTCCGTCCAGTTTAGATATAAAAATTTACCATATTTAATTTTGTTATTATTTTTTGGGATTATTTAAAAAGAAAACGGCCCAAATCTGACGTGAATGCAAAGATATTGTTATTTTTGTGCAGGTTGTCTGCAGTAAGTAGCCTATTTGAGGCCAGTAACCAGATGAAGATCCTCAGTCCTCACCTCCAGGGCTTTGACCTTCCATTCCATATAATGTCTCCGAGGCTTGAGCGTGTTCCAGCATGTATGAGAATTGAGAAATTGAGCTATAGGCTCAAGAGGTAATAAAGGTCCGTGTTGGATCCCATGGCCATATTGGCAATCCATTACCATGATACCATCTCTTTGTGTGGATGGGTGGATGGCCATATTGAATACTGATCATAGTGATCTGCTGTGAAGTGTGAACTCCTTATTGCAATTTGAAAGAACTTTTGGTGTGACGAGTACAAGAAAACTAGGCGACCCGCCAGCTTAAGCTTTTGCCTTTTGATAGTTCCACACTCCTGAATTTTTTATATAATATTATTATAATACGAAATTAAATATTTAAGTAAAAAAAAATTAAAATTTTAATTATACTCCATTCGGACTTATGAACCCCGTTCTCAGAGCTGAAATTTCAGAAAAAAAAACTTAGCCGCGAGGTTGAGAATCCCGAATCCAGAGTCTGAATGCGCACTTGGTAGTCCCGTTTCTTGACCCTAGAAATTAAATATTTAATTTCTTAACTTAAATATTTAAGACATAAAAAATCAAAATTTTAATTATACTTCGTTCGGACTTATGAACCCGTTCTCAGAGCTGAAATTTGACAAAAAAAAAAAAACTTAACCGCGAGGTTGAGAACCCCGAACCTAAAGTCTGAATGCGCACCTGATAGTTCTGCTTCTTGACCTTAGAAATTAAATATTTAATTTTTTTAACTTAAATATTTAAGAAATAAAAATAAAAATTTTCATTATACTTCGCTCGGACTTAAGAACCCCGTTCTTAGAGCATAAATTTCAGAAAAAAAAAAAACTTAACCATAAGGTTGAGAACCCAGAACTAAGAGTCTGAACGTGCACTTAATAGACCCGCTTCTTTGGGGTTTTAAAGAGGTTTTGGCATGATTTATTTTGGGTTTTAGCATGGACATTTTGAAGGACTTGTTTTACATATCATGCACGAGATTTGAGCTCACCTGAATTTCACTTCATATTTTCAATGCCGAATTGCATAAAAAGAAGTGTTTTGGGGGCTTATATGAAATTACACAAGAACCAGCGGATGTTTCTATAACTGACACGTGGGTTCATCTGTCATAGAAATAAAATAGTAACCGATAACTCAGAAATAAGAACGGATATCTATATTTAATTAGTTATCTAAACCCAAACCAAGTGGGATGTCGAACGGTTCAACCCAACAAAGGCAATGATAACAGAGTACTTTAATATCTTATAAGATCCTAATGTAATATTGCCTATTTTCTTATACAATGTATTCAGAGTCTTAATCATCTCTTGAGAAATTTTATGCACCTTCTTCACATCAGAGATATTGTCTCAATATACTCGCACAGTCACACTGGGACCAAGCATCTCCCAAAACCTCTTGCCTGGACTGCTCCTGAGCATTCTCATCACGTGTCACTCGCATATCAAATTATTCCCGCTCAAAAAAAGAGGAAAAAAATAATACTTACATTACATCAATGTACGTAAGTATGTAACACCTAAGTTAATGCATGTAACAATTAATGATTTACATCAAGGTAAATTACAACATATTATTACAATTTTAAATGAAGAATAATAATTTCAATTTTAGGTAAAAAAATCAAACTGGAGCCCTTCAAATATTTCAGTCTCAAAAGTATTTTTCTTCAAAATAGTACCAATTGTTTTGGTGAATTTTTTGGTGCCAGGCTCTCTCCATGCAAAAATTTACAAGTACCAGTTGATTCTTTTCTCTAACTGCCCATTTATCCAAAGCAGCAAGGCTGGCTTCAGATATGCATATTTTTTCCCCTTTAAATTAAGCTAAACGAGACCCAAAATTTGAGCTCAATATAATTGGTTGATTGGTTGAACATGACGGAGTTAATTTCCCTAATTACAAAGGAGAATACTTAAAATCTGAGCACCAAGACTTGAGCTCAATATTACCATAACCATCCAAATAACCAAAGAAATACAGCATCAACTTCAAAGTTAAGAGGGGCACACAAACATAATGAACAATGAAAATAGCATTAAATATACAATTCCACATTTGCTGCCACAAAAAAGGACGCGTCATTGTGGTATGGAACACTGGATGTAAATTTGACAGATCAGATGATATTAGGAAAAACATACCCATTAAATTAATATCATTTGTGTGTTGTCTGAGAAGTTTCATTTAGGACAGCGCCGATCAATTATAACAGCAGACACACACTTAGTACATACAATTACAGTAGCAACAACAAAAGCAACACAGTTCATTATGAACAAAAAGGCTGGACTTAAAGACGTGAGTTTTCAACATTTTCTTAGTGTTGTCTTTGACAAACTAATGTGGTAATAAGAGCTATATTATGATAACATTACCTATTTTCTTTACATATCTATTTAAAGTCTTCATCAAACTCTCGATCACCTCAGCAGGCAATTTATGCAACTTCCAGCTACAGATTTCAACTGTCTCGAGATACTCATGCTGGAGTAAAACTCCTTGCCTCGGCTCTTCTTGCATTTCATCTAGGCTCTATTATGATGGTTAAAAGAACAAAAACTTGATCAAAACATAGTTAAAAGAAAACATCTCTTAGCACAATCAGCTCAACGTTTTAATGGACTTGATTCACTCATAAGTCATAACATCAAATCAGCTTTACCTGACTGATCAGGTATGAGGAGTGCTTATCCTACGATTCATTCACAAGCCAAAAAAAATATATTCACAAATTGATGAAAGTTTCTAAATGTTTAAGGTTAGAAAGAGACTGCTAGTTTTGAAAAAAGAAAAATAAATGGAATCAGACTCTAGAAATCTAGTACTGAAATCAGGTAGTTTGAATTAGTATTCACTAAAAAATGCCAATTGTAAATTATCGGGTATGACATCAACATAAAGTGCAAGCTCCAATAAAAAGCAATCCTCACGATCCCATCCCAATATCAACTTCACCACATGGTAAAATTTAGAAATTCTTTACTAACTGTAGAGAGTCAGATAGAGAAACAAAACCAGAGAATGATTACCTCATCAAGCCACAAAGTGAGTTTTTTTAAATTAGGAGAACGTTGGACGAAACAAGCTACCAGGTTCAAATCCAATCGCATATCCTGCATCCCGATAAC
This sequence comes from Schoenoplectus tabernaemontani, assembly GCA_037127355.1. Taxonomy (NCBI): domain Eukaryota; kingdom Viridiplantae; phylum Streptophyta; class Magnoliopsida; order Poales; family Cyperaceae; genus Schoenoplectus; species Schoenoplectus tabernaemontani. Next base: position 26,762,099 of record CM073750.1, read on the forward strand.
CAGTTTCTTCAAGTTGTTGAGAGTGCTGCATTTAGCAACTTCCTTCTTCAATTGTCCCTTTATTTACGAAGGAAGAATAAGCAACATTAATTTCAAGTTTACAACACGAGAATACTAACATTGTCATTTCAAAATTTCAATGTTACAAAAAGATAGATTAATCTGGCTGGCATTAAAATAATGAAATATTATCTCTAAAAAATCCAAGCACGCATACAAACAATGATTACTGCAATTTATGGGTTTATTTTGGTGGTGATAATTCATTAAAAAAAAGACCAATACAATAGAAAAAACCAAGAAGGATTTATTCTACATGTCTAATTCAAGTAGTCAGAAGTAAATGATCAGGTAAAATTTTCCTTGCAAACTTAGATAAAAATGGTACTTCAAAGAAGTCAGATATTATAGCCTACATACATGACAGCATCATACTTTTAACTCTTGTGCGTACATTATAGAAACAAAAAGAGTAAAGCAAGGAGAAGTGTTCTCATGTAATGCAAAAATAATGCAAATCCTGATATATATATATATATATATATTGCTGATCCAAACAGTTGTAGAAAAGAAAAAAAAATTGTAGTTTTGGTTTCACAGGACAAGGAAACATTATACCTTCAATGCAAGATTGTTGACACAAAAGAATAATTTCTTAGAATTTGAAAGGCAACTAAGGAGGTCCAGAATTGGCACATCATCATCATCATCATCATCATCATCATCACCGCCGATACCAAAAAACTGAGTCCATTTAAATAACGTCACATTTGCTGCTACTAGTGATATCATGTTCTTCAATGAAATGCCGGCACCTCCCCATTGAAGATAAGAACTGATGGACAAAATGACAAGACTAGGGCAAGAAATTTGCATTTGCTCAAAATGACGACAACCAACAATGGTCAAATTCTTCAACACATTAGAGGAAATGCAAGAGAAATACAAATTACAAAAATAAAGGTTCATAGTTTCAAGAGAGGGGCAACCCACAAAAAGCTTCTGTGCAAAATCATCATGTAGCTCTACATTACTGATCTCAAAGAATTTCAGAGAAGGTAAGTAAATTGATGCTGGTCTAATGCTCATTTTATCAATGCTGAAAAAATGAATCATCTTCAGATGTTGTAGGCTTGCACAAGAGAAAACTATATCATGCAAATCTAACAAATTAACTGTGCCAATGTTGATGTGGATTATACGTGGCCTTAGAATCACTACCCGATTGAGCCACTGCATGGGGACTGTATTCAAGATTGTTGTTGCAGTAGGGAGTCTATAAGAAAATCTACTTAAATGTGTTAGCCCTCGGTTCTCCAGGACACCATTCACAAATCGCTCTAACCTAGCCACAGACTTTTCCAATGCTTCACCAGAGCCAGCATCAGAATTGTGAATCCTGAAACCATCAAGATCAAAGTCTAGAACCGGCACAAGAGTCCAGGTGTTTCTCCACCTCTTGGACAATACGCATGTCTGTACAGCCTCTTTCGTACTCAGAAAGGAGAGGATATGGGTCAAAAGATCATCGGGCAAGCCACTGATCCAGTCAACTTCACCATCCTGAATGCTAGCACATGCCGCCGCCTTCTTCATCTTAACAAGCATTTCCTCAAACACCTGGCAAACAATCCAAGGGAATATACCTCTTAACCTTAGATACTCTATGCGCAATAGTCCAACAATAGAAAATAAAAACCAACAATAGAAATTTAAATTATAAAACACTAAAATTATATGCTAATTTGATACCAATTAGGACCGAAATAGTAGGCACCTGAATTGTGAATAGAGTAGAATGGAATGGAATAGAAAAGAATAAAAAGCTCTATATTTAAACATTTCTGATTTCTCCTTGGTTTTTCTTTTTGCTTATTTAACTTTGGAGGAAGGACGGAAGCGAGCGAAGAGATCGAGGCTTTCAAATTAGCGAGCGAAGAGATCCAACATACATGAAGAAATATGCATTTAAAAACATCGTTTTCACCTATGAATTCTAATCCGAATGAATTAAAATCTATATATGAACAATTTTTCAATTCATTTGTATTTTATTATATTAAGTGTGATCATAATTTTATTATAAGTTAGTTAATTTAGCTTAAATCATTAAATCATTATTCTTCATGTAAACAATGTATAATAAAAAATTAGTATATTCACTCATATTATATATGTACTATTTTGAATCCACAGATTTCTTTTTTATTTATTGTTAGAATTTTTACATGAATATTGTAAACTTTTAATAAAATTGCATTTGAGTTATACTAAACTAGATCAAAATTTATATCATTAAGGCATTAACATCACTGAATTCGTAACGAATATATGTTGGCCCCGGCCCCATAACAATTAGGTTTTAATTCTCCCTTAATATATAGTTGTTTAATTATTAACACGTAAAAGGTATTACTGAACTTGGTGAAGTATGCGGTTGAATAGGATGGTTGAATGCACTAAGCTTTAGGACGTGTTCCGATGATGGAAGAATTAGTACAAAAATAATATTTTTTGAGTTAGTGATTGAGAATATATTGAGGTCGATAATATTTCAAAAAATATGAGAAAAAAAATTAACTTTTTATTATTTTGTGTTAGTAAAATGTTGTTTGGATGGTAACTTAAGAATAGTGGAGGGAATGAATAAAATAATAAATTATTTATTTTTTAGTACTAATGATTATTATTTTATTTGTCATTATTATTATTACTATTGTGATTAGTATTATTATATCTTAATTAACTATTTATTTTTTTAGGTCGTCGGCACGTGGCATCTCACCCATTCATTCATTTAAAGAAAAATGTGTGCCCTCAACCTCAATGGATCCCGACGAGATGATGAACGGCTCAGATTTGTTCCAGAAGAAAGGATCAAGATCTTACGATAAATCAAGCGTTTCTGCCTTTGAAACGCAAAAAACAACACAAAATAATGGATCCATGTCCCACACATAACCGCGTAACTGAGTTTTTTTTTTAAAGAAAAAAAAAATACACAGTATAACTGAAGCTGTTTAATAGGCTTTGACTTCTCTATAGTACTGAATATATACAGTAACTGTTTGAATTCACAACTGTAGTCAGATTTAAATTGTGAACTAAACACTCACAACTATGTTTTTAGATTTATGGGATGAAAAATTTAGACAGTTACTTTACGCATACAATATTGTAGACGATATGAATTTTTATTTGATATGGGTGCAACCTTTTCATATAAAAGATGTGATATGTAAGATGGGCGATTTCAAAAATTCGTTACGTCACGTTTTTTTTTTTAAATTCTAAAGATGGGCGTTAGTAAATAAGGCCGTGCCTTTTAGTTATTTAATTAAATAGACTTGTTTTTAATTTGAATTAGGAGGCTGATAATAGTCCCCAATTTTTTATGTCCATAAAAAATCCCCAAATTGATCGTGAGCGTCAAACCCAGTGGTCAGCGACTCGGCGATAAAAAGTCTCTTGACTAACGCGCCTCTTCAACGCTTTCCCGACACTATTTATATATACATCTTATGTTATTTACATATTTTGTAATGGTAAGTTATATTTATTCTTATAGCAGTGCACTTTATTTATATGTGTTGTAATAAAACTATAACTCACAACATGTTAGTCCTACTGATCATTTTTACGAGCGACATGGTCTCGCTGAAGCATGTCATTTCTAACCGCATATTCTGTTTATATTAATCATTAACCCCGTAAATATATATACAAACACCTGTAAAAAAAACGTGTAAGAATAGATATGTGGATTAAAAACACTATTTATATTTGCATGTACAATAGATTAGATACGACACATGCATATGTTCCTCGTTTCTTCTAACGTCCAATTTATACTAATTTTTATGACAATTTACACATAGAAAATAACAAATGTGTTGGTATACAACATCTTGTATATAGTTTGACGCACGGCCTTTTGATAAACAAAACTATTTATACCGATTAATATGATAATTTACACTTTGTTGCACTTTGAACTAGAATAAAAGATGGGCAAAGTCTTTTGACATCTAATTTCAATAAAATATTTCAAATCGAAAACCGCAATTCACTAGTTGAAAACGAAAAAGAGATATTGAATTCCTAGTCAATTAAGTTTTGTAGAGAGCAACACATCATAAAATATATAATAAATAAACTCCAAAGAATCTATTTGTACGGTATAAGAAAATAAATCAAAACTTACAATAATTTGCAATAGAATAAAAAATGATGTTATGACACAACAAATGCTTTTATCAATCTTATTGTCTAAAATCAACAAACAACGACTATCAATATGGTCAAACAATGGAGCGGTGTGGAGGAAAATAAAGAAAATGAAAAAAAATATGAGTAGAACGAAATTAAATTGGAAGATGAAGAACAGATCCGCATAATGTTGGGATGTTTTAAATCAATTTGAGAAAAAAATTATTGACGGTGTAAATAAAGAGAGAAGCGGCTTTTTAAGAGAGATCCAAAAAAGAATTTGAAATTTAAGTTCTACACAAAGAGACATGTCCCTCATGCTTGTTGTGCAGTCATATTACCAAAAAAAGGTGTATTTGAATTCAACATCCAGTCAAAAATAGAAAATAGTCAATGGGGATAAAATTTGGGGACAAAGGAGCGGGGACTCTAATATTTATCCTTTGAATTAATGCAAAATCATATGCCTTGAAAATTTTATTTTCAAGTACGTGCACAATATCTAAATGAGTAATGACCGATAATATATGTATTTTTTTTAAACTTAAACATATTGTGAAAATTTTTAGATGGATGTATGGCAAGTACTTATTTTTTTTTATTGTAGTTACTTGTTACGTGTAACTATATATGGTTGTGTTTACGGACTTTACCTCATAAATATACATTTTATAGATTTTGTAAAAATAAATAATTTGTATAAAAGAAAAGTTGTGTTAAGCAAAATCTGGGCATCAATAAATAAATATACACAATTATCAATAACACAATTAACCGCATGTAAATCGGAATTTGAATAAGTGATAATTAACATGAAACATACACATGAATCATTCAATTAAAATAAATTAGGAGTAATAATTAACTGCAGTTTAATTTGAGTCACGTTATTTATTTTCAATATCTTGATTGTATATATAATAGTTGATAAAAAAAAATGTTGAAAGATACGGAGAAAAAGAGAGAGGTCAACAAAATCCATTTGGCATGCGTGATATCGCAAGTAGCTAGATAACTGACGAGAGTGGAATTTATTTATTCCACCATATATGGAGTGAAATGATTCATCCTTACCTAACATATATACACAAATCATAAAGATATGTTCACATAATTAGATATTACTCATTGATTATCATATTTAGTAATCTGAATAATTCAATTATTAATAATACAATGAAAAAAAATAAAATTTTAATAATAAAAATGATATCGCGTTACTATCAGCGACGCTTTAAAAATGCACCATTTTCAGTGGCACATTTGTAGAAGTGTGTCACTCCCGCTGACGCGTTTTATTTTTCTTTTACACTAATTCAAAACTTTTGAAAACCATTAAAATACTAACTAGTAATTGCATTTGATTTACCGCCAGTGGGAGTGGCACGGAGTGTGCCACTCCCACTGGCTTGTTTTTTTTGGTAAAAGATATCCAAAAAATAATTAGAAAAATATCACTCTCAGTGACACGCTGTCATTCTTACTATTAAAATTTTATTTTATTTTTATTAATTAATTAGATTATTCAGATTATGAAATATAATAATTAGTGGATATTATGAACTACTAACTTAAAATCATGATATAAGATGAGTTTGTCTATTATGCTTTTATAAGCATTTTAGCAAAAATATTTACAGTTAAATTTTAAAATCCAATGTTCTAAATATTGATTTAGATAACTCTAAAAAGTCTTTGTATAAAAACTTATAGTGTACCAATGTTATCTTTTTTTTTTTTTTTATAATTTTATTACTATTTTTATTTTATTTTTAAAGATGATCTTAGAAATAATAAAAAAATATAGAAAATGGGTCATCTTTGGAAAATTATTAAAAATAACCATAATAATTTAAAATTGGTAAAATTGAAATGCTATAAGTTCTTGAACAAGAATTTTTTTTCTAAATTAATATTTTAGATATAAAATTTAAAAATTTAGACCGTAAATATTTCGGCCGAAATGTCTATAAAAACACAAGCAATAGATAAACTCGATGTAAGATATACTGATTTTGTACTTAAGAGATGATATAGTCCCCCCCCCTTCCCCGAGGCCCGCAGTCTATCTCTCTTCTAGAGGAGCCAAAACTCTTTTTACATTGTTCTTTTTTCCTTTTTTTGAGAAGGTTTTTTTACAGTTCCTCAATATAAAGGCAGTGGGGAAAATGTAGGGGCAACTAAATTTTTTTTTGTACTTTATATATATATAGTTAGATTATTGCGAAAACGTTTGCATTTCAAGCTCAAGTGCATACGGCTCAAATTTTATCATAACACGTCCGAAATTTAAAATTATCATTCTCATTAAATTCTTAATATTAAAATATTGAGGGGTATAAAAATTTAGGGTATTTAAAGTTTTTTAAGTATTTGTTTGGATATTTGAAAATCAGCAACAACAATTTAATATTTTATTATTATTTTAGTGCTGATTTTTAAAAATCCAAAACAAATACTTAGAAATTTTAAAATACCCCAAATTTTTGTATCCCTCAATATTTTGATATGAAAAATTTAATGAGAATAATAATTTTGAATTTTGAACGCGTTACGATAATATTTGAGCCGTATACACTTGACCTCAAAATACAAACGTTTTCACAATAGTCTAACTATTGTGAAAACGTTTGCATTTCAGATGATATGCAAACGAATCAAAAACTATATTTTAAGATCTCAAAAATTTTAATTTATGGTTTTCATTAAATTCTTCATATGAAAACCTTGTGGGATAAAAAAATTTAGAGTGTTTTGTGTTTTTTAAGTCACTCTTTTGAATTTTTAAAGAACAACACAAATATTGAATATTTATTATTATTTTTAGAGCTTTTTTTTTCAAAAATTCAAAAGAATTGTTTAAAAAACTCAAAACACTCCAAAATTTTATATACCACAAGGTTTTCATATAAAAAAATTTAATGAAAATCATAAATTAGAATTTTTGAGATTTTAAAATATAGTTTTTGATCCATTTGCATATCGGCTGAAATGCAAATATTTTCACAATAGTCTACCTCTATATATAGAGTAAAGATACCGTGAGCTTAAGCTCACGAAAGCCTTTTATGAGTTTAACTCAAAAAATATATCAAATCATCTCAAAATTTTATTTTATAGTTCTCATTAAATTCTTTGTATGAAAATCTTATATGATGTAAAATTTTGGAATGTTTTGAGATTTTTAAGTCACCGTATTTAATTTTTTAAAATGATGTTCAAGTATCGAATATATTATTATTTTTTTAGAGCTGATTTTCAAAAATTAAAAACTATGACTTAAAAAGCTCAAAACACTTGAAATTTTTGCATCCCATAAGATTTTCATATAAAAAATTTAATGAGCATGATAAATTAAAATTTGGAGATGATTTGATATATTTTTTGAGTTAAGATCACGAAAAACCTCCGTGAGCTTAAGCTCATGGTATCTTTACTCTCTCTCTCTTTATATATATTAATATATATAGAGAGAGTAAAAATACCTTTGATGAACTTAAATAAAAAAAGTATATCAAATCATTTTTAAATTTTAATTTATCATACTCATTAAATTCTTTATATGAAAATTTTGTGGGATGCAAAAAAATTACATTCTTGCACTATTTTGACCTTTTAATACCACCATTCTAGGTCTATCAGATATATTATACATACTATCAATTTTTAAACCGATATATCAAATTTTATAGCATATACCCAACTTACGGTACATCTATATATCTTTTTGAAAAATATTATTTAAATAAAAAATTCAAAATTACATGTTGATGAGGTTTGGATAGGATGTGTATCAAACTTAAAATAATTTAGAGATTAATTGAGCATTCATCATAAATTATAATGTCAATGAAATTCCACCATTAAAATTTTAAAATTATATGATGGAAGTTAAAATCTCATTCAAATTGAGATTTTAGAAAAATAAATAGTATGTATAAATTTATATTATGGGAGTTAAAATCTCTTTCGGTATAAACCATTAGAAATATACCTATGATTTTAGATTTTTGTATCTAAGTATTTTTTCTAAAAATAAGTACCATCAAGGGGCAGATCCAAGGTGGTGCCCCCCTGGATTTTGAAAAATAGTGCTTTTCGATAATTTATCCCCCTTGAATTTTTTTTTGTCCCCCCTGAATTATCTGATTATTTTTATTAAGAAAAAAATATTTAATATCGTGCATAATGAAATAATTATGTAAATATATCAAAATATAAAGTTACGTAAACGGAAACTTTCTTCATCAACTTGATTATCTATTACTTTGAGATTTATTTTGTTATTATTTTTAATATATAAAATATTATTATTTTAATAATTTTTTATTAGGTAAAAATATATATTAAATTATTAATTTTTTATTTAGTACCCGATTAGTTAATGAGTTTGAACCCGATAAGCTATTACAATCCGATAATTACCTCATGATCAAAATTCTGCATCTACCCCGTAACATAGAATTGGATATACATTAGAATTATTTTTTTAAAACAGATAAAATATTTAATTTCTTTTTAGTTCTCTCTCTTTTTTTTTGTTTCAAAATGGAGTGAAGATATAGGTGACAGATTTTGGAAGTGTTTGAACCTCGTTACTCGTATATTTGTTGCAGGAGTCTCTAGTGGCTTTGAATGCACATTTAACATAGTTAAAATTGATGAAGATGTGTGAAAGCTTTTGGAATTGTCTGAACCTCCTACTATTTGTTGCTGAAGTCTCTAGTCGCCTGAATGTACATTTAACATAGTTAAAATTGATGAAAATGTGTGAAACCTTTTCTAATTGTCTGAACCTCCTACTATTTGCTGCTCGAAGTCTCTAGACCTTTAAATGCCCCACAAACAGCAACATATACAGGGAATTTAGTTAGGTGCTTTTTATTTATCAAACTGAAATTATATTAAAACCCTTAACTGTCCCCCACCCACACCTCGGGCCCCACACCTTAGAATATACAGCGTACAAATTAATATCTTGGTAAATATTATGTTTGACGGACATAGTTGGGGAAATTCAAAAAAGAAGAAAAGAATAGAAAAAAGACATAGCATGGACGCGGCTTTTGTAAACAGAGAGATAGCAGCCGAGTTGTTGTTTTTTTAATAGGGTAACGATATGTTACTTTTTATAGGTCTATCTCGGAATTTGAATATGTACCATTCAATAGATAGTTGAGATCCAGCTAAGTTAAAATTAAGTCAAATATAAGAGGGAGTTTCAATATCATTATATTTGTATGTCATAAGATATTATCAACTTATTTTTTAATTTGTATGATAAATTTTAACACTCAAATTTTAAATTTAAATAGTTGATCTCATTAATTTTGATGATATATATATATATATATAGTGATGCTATGGTGCTTCGCGAAGCACAAAATCTTTTGTGCTTCGCGTTCGTATCTCAAATTTAAAAGTTCAAACGGCCGATCCAAACCCTTGAACATCATTTTCATATTGAAATATCCTTGGAGATCAAATTTTATATTTTTTTGAAATTTTTTGCTATTTTTTAAATGGGTACAAAGTTTGCTGATCTAACGATTTTTGCACCATCCAAAACTAGCGATTTTGTACTCATCTAAAAAATAGCAAAAAAAATCAAAAAAATATAAAATTTGATCTCCAAGGATATTTCAATATGAAGATGATGTTCAACGGTTTGGATCGGCCGTTTAAACTTTTAAATTCGAGATACAGACGCGAAACACAAAAAAAAATTGTACTTCGCGAAGCACCATAGCATCACTCTATATATATATATATAGAGTGATGCTATGGTGCTTCGCGAAGCACAAAATCTTTTGTGTTTCGCGTTCGTATCTCAAATTTAAAAGTTTAAATGGCCGATCCAAACCGTTGAACATCATCTTCATATTGAAATATCCTTGGAGATCAAATTTTATATTTTTTTAAAATTGTTTGATATTTTTTAAATGGGTACAAAGTTTGCTGATCTAACGATTTCTGCACCATCCAAAACTAGCGATTTTGTACTCATCTAAAAAATAGCAAAAAAATTCAAAAAAATATAAAATTTGATCTCCAAGGATATTTTAATATGAAGATGATGTTCAACGGTTTGGATCGGTTGTTTAAACTTTTAAATTCGAAATACGGGCGCGAAACACAAAAAAATTTGTACTTCGCGAAGCACCATAACATCACTCTCTCTCTCTCTCTCTCTAATACTCTCTATTTTAGTCTACTGTATCTCACTTCGCGAAGCACCATAGCATCCGCACCTATTCAAGCATATTACCTCTCTATTTATATACAGAGGTGGTATAGAGGCTATGTATCTGTATGAGATACAGTAGACTAAAATAGAGAGTATTAGAGAAAAAAAGGGAGACACCATCCAAGAGGGAGACAACCCGATTCCTCCATGACGGGAGTGAGAACGAGCGGTCTCCGTGCGAGAATAAGAAGAGATCATGACATCTAGGTTGTGGAATATAGGGATAGGCTCAGTCTCGATTGTGGTCTATCTCCAACAAAGCGATTCTCGAAGGCTTACGGCGCAAGAGATACAACACAAAGGCTTAGGTACGCCAAACGTGATTGGAGACGCGTGATCAGAAAGGGAAACGCTTCCGCTGGTAATTCTGAATTTTCTTATCTCCGTTATTTCTAACAGATGTTGAATTTATATGGTCTGTATGTGGACCAAATGAACTTGGGCTGAAAATGTGCATTCGCACCCCTATTGGCTGAAAAGGTGTATTCATACCTATTCAAGCATGTGATATCTATATATATATGGATTGATGCTCTGTATCAGTGTGTGAGAAACAACATGACAGAACAGAAAATAGTGTTTAAGACATTAAAAGAGAGAGAGACACTATCCAAGAGGGAGATGGTCCAGTTCCTTCATGACAGAATGATAACGAGTAGACTCGGAGTGAGAATCGAAGAGGTCGTGGCATCTAGGTTGTGGAACAGAGGGATAAGCTCGGTCTCGGCTGTGGTCTATCTCCAACAAAGCGATTCTCGAAGGCTTACAGTGCAGGAGATACAACACAAGGGCTTAGGTACGCCAGATGTGATTGAAAACGTATGATCAGAAAGGGAAACACTTACGCTGGTAATTTTGAATTCCCTTATCTCCGTTATTTCTAACAGTGGTATTTTAAAAAAATATTTATCTAAATTTAGTTGATTAATTATTTTTATAAAAAATATCATTATGAAATATTAAATTATTCTAAAATAAACGTTTTTAGAATGAGATCGAGAGAAAAATTTAATAGTAGGGGAGAGATCTCTTGACAGTGGGTTATTTTGACAATGTTAACAATGAATTTTTAAATAAATATAAAAATATAAAAATAAATAAATTATAGATAGGTTCTTTACTTAAATATTTATATTGTTTTAATTTTCATGTAATTTCATAATCGTCAGATGCTCATCAAAGACCGTTAAATTGGAACCTTACAAATTGTATAAAATTTTGATAGTTTTTGATGGACTATCAAATAATAATAAAATTGCATGAAATTTAAAACACTATCAATATATAAATAAAAGAACATATCTATAATTTTTTTCTATTTTGAAATTTTATTTGAAAGTTCATTGTTAAAATTATCAAAATAACTCATTGTCAAGGATTCCCTCAATTATAATGAAATTACATGAAATTTAAGACTATCAATCTATAAGTAAAAGAACATATTTATAAATATTTTTTTCTAGTTTAAGATTTTTTATATTTATTTAAATGTCCATTGTCAAAATTGTCAAAATAACTCATTGTCAAGAAATCTCTCCCTGCATAAAAATATAAGTTTTCTATAGTCTCTCACAATTCACAAACTTCATAAGAGATCAACTATAATCTCTCAATACTTGTATTTTTTTACCATTTAATGGCAATATTAAGTTTCAAAAATGACACTTCATGATTAGACAAGTTGCGAAATATCATGACATATGATATTTTTCACATGTGACGTGTTGTCCTTTCACATAACATATCTCATTTTAACTAATATTAGCATGTTACATTATATAGGAAATTGTTTAGATACATCATAATATATCGTGTGACACAATATAGTATAATAATTTACGTGAACATCTAAACTCATATATATAATCATTTTTTTCAAATATTTTTTTGTCTAAATATAAATGTAAAATATATTTCTTCCCATGAAAAAATTTCTAATTGTTTTTCATTTTACTATAAATTTTATGTTTATATAAATTTAAATATTTATTTAATAAAATGATACATTTAAAAAATATATAATTAAGAGTGTCAGCACATGATAACATATCATATACATGTTATGTCATGAATAATTACACAGCGTGTTTAAACATAATGTGTCTTATGCAGTTATGTCATAGGTGTAATGTGTTTTTCTTCATTTTCATTTACAAGTCACCTCATGTTATGTAAAAAAATATTTAAACAATATTATGTGTTAAAAGACGCACTGTAATATGTGTTTGTCTTAAACTACAACACTCATTATAAAATTTAATTACTTTTTATATAAAAAACGACAGTAACTTGAAGCATCTCTTCAAATTGCCTAGATTTCAACACATACAAAAATAATAAAAAGCAAATTTAATAAATAATTTGAAAAACGCTTATCATCACTACATAGAGTTGATTGTTCATTCATCGTCAATTTTTCACTTCTAGGAGGTCCACACTACGAGTTCACATCCTCTACGTGGGCGAGAGGAATATTGGGCAAATTTTCTGCAGTTACTACATTATTCGGACAACATCAAGATCCGTGCTGAGTATTTTAAATAGCTGAGATTGATTGAACTTACCATCGTAAAAAATACAATACTACAGATGATATGATTTCTCGCACTACTATGATAGCTTGTTCGAGGACTATATATAATTATTTCAATATTTAGCAAAATCATTCCGAATTCTTATTACCTTAATAATATAGAGAGATGAACATTACATATAAATACAAAATATAGCAAAAGAGAAGAAAGTTCTTGTCCCAATAATTTTTATATATGACATCATTAGAAAAGAACAATAAATAAAAAATGAACTTTTCGTATGTAAAAATATGAAAACAACCCAAGACATGACAAGCAACTAAGAATTGCAGCAGCAGAGGTATCTTTAAAACTGCTCCTTAAATAACAAACCAATACGCCAAGATTCTCGATTTGCAACGCCAAATTTTTATTTGAATTTTTAAATATTCTTCTAATTCTCACACACGGTTATCTTGCAATATAAAACAAAGGATAGTTCCAATTGAAGGCAACTCGCCTCTCTTCCTCTCTCATTTAGCACTTTTATTCTCGCTCTGACAATCTTTCTCCCTCTGTTACTGTAGTCTCTGTTTTAAACTCAACGCTTTCTCTGTGACAAGAACTTGGCCATCTAACCATCTCTATCTCTCTGTCTACTTCTCCCCCCTCTTTTTCTTTCTCTAATCCCAAACCATGACCAAAATCACGAAGAGAAGTACCAACAACTCGACTGAGAGCTCTAATCGTGTCAAGGACTCCAGCTTAAGAGTTGATTCTAAGAAAACAAAGAAAACCCGAAAGAATGCACCGAGTGATTCCAACTCAAGGCGTAGCTCGGTTTACCGAGGTGTTACCAGGTTTAACATTCATCATTTCTTTATTCACTCATGTTTGTTAATTCTTCTTCTTGCGTTTACAATCTTCTCTTTGATTGATGTAAAACCACCTTACCTTACAAGCCGCTTCTTTTATCGGCATAGGCATAGATGGACGGGGCGGTACGAGGCGCATTTGTGGGATAAGAGCAGCTGGAATGAAACCCAGAACAAGAAAGGGAAACAAGGTTCTCTCGGAAATTAATTCTTATACATTATCCACATACTTTTTGGAGTTTTTCTTGCTTTAATTTGCCTTCATCGTCTCCAATACTAACTCTTTTCTTTTTTTCATTTGAACATCAAAATTTGTTGTTTATCCACTTGGAATTGGATGGCAACAGTTTATCTTGGTGAGTCATCATGGATTGAAACAAACTTTTTTTTTTAATTTGTAATGAAATTTCCTACTCGAGGTTCTGAATTGGGATTTTGGGTTTTTGTACGTTGTGAAATTTGAATCTGGATGTGTTTTGTAATTTTGTGGTTTTGGGGGGCATCCAGGTGCTTATGACGAGGAGCAAGCAGCAGCTCGCGCCTACGACTTGGCAGCATTGAAATATTGGGGCCCGGATACTCTTCTCAATTTTCCGGTACCACATGTTTTCCCCTTCATTTTCTTAAATAAATATTTCCTTTTTTTTTTCATTTATTGGCTTTAAATTAATTTAGTAGCAAATCTTTGTTACTCCCAATGCCCTGTTATTTTTTCCTCTGGAAATCCTTGCAATTATTACCCATTTACTGCATTATATTGACATTCTCTTCTCTCATCAGTTGTGTATCTCACTGAAATCAACCGTATTTCAACGAATAATTACCAATTTCAAAATTTGTTCATTTATAATAAATGTATCCGTAATGTAATCGAACGGTTTGAATTGCATGGTCAAAATATTTCACTTCATAAGATGCCATAAAGGATATGAACTCTAGGGTGTCTTTGAGCATGCTCTAAAATCGATATACTATTTTCAATTGAACACGCTTTGGATGAAAGTCAATCTTTTAAAACTAAAAAGAAAAGCAATTTTACTCTATAACTGTCAAGGTTGAAATTAAAATGCATTATTATCGTTACTTTCTTTAAATTTTGTTTCCTTAAATTAATGCAATTTTTTCCCCAAATATAGAAGCCTTTTGATCAAACCCATTGAAGTACCATGTACCAATACTAAAAGAAGGTTGTTGCCTCATAATTATTATTGTACTACTATTATACTTATTATTACTATTAACCGTCATTATGATGATTATGATTATTGGTATTATTAAATAATATGTAGAGCAGAACCTTATATATGCTCATTAATTTTGAAATTATTGTCATAACAATTTCTTTTAGTAGCTTATTATTTTTGGCCTTAACTGAGGTAATCAACTGCAGTTGGCAATATATCAGGCAGAGTTGAAAGAAATGGAGAACCAATCTAGGGAGGAATACATTGGATCTTTAAGAAGGTAAAAATAAGCTATACTCGAAAATGTAGACCGAAATAATAAATTTTATATTACAATTTTAATTATGTATTTTGATACAAGAATTGCTTCCAATGGAATTTATTGTAGGAAAAGCAGCGGTTTTTCTAGGGGGGTCTCTAAGTACAGAGGAGTAGCAAGGTACATAGTTCCTGAAAAATAAAAAAATTCACCATCATTATTGGGATCATTTTTTAGTTAATAACCAAGATGTAAGCTAAAGTATGCTCTTACATATTTATGAGATTTTTTCCAGAATTGATATATAATTTTACTATATATTTGTAATATTCTTCCCACGGAGAACTATATTATTCGAACTTGAAAAAAAAAAAACTAAGATAACCTGAATGTTCTTATGGGTATCTATGTTAGATTGTTTATATAGATTGGTAATATAAACATTCAAATAAATAGCTTTTCATACATGTAGGCATCACCACAATGGAAGATGGGAAGCTCGCATTGGCAGGGTTTTTGGCAACAAATATCTCTACCTCGGAACATACGGTATCTTATTTATTTTCATTTTCATTTTTATTATTTAAGTTCAGTCGACAGCATTATATAAGATGTAATTAAAACGATTAGGAAAAAAAATGGAGTGATAATTGAATTCCTTATATCCACCTCCCATATGTATCCGGCCCACATAGTTTACAATATTTTCTTTTGCAAAAATAAAATAAAAATAGCAGTAGTACTTACATTGGATGGAAAAAAAAATATATCTTATATTGTTAGTATTAAAAAAATTGTGAAAAATTGCAATATCTTTTAATCAAACGAAATTGTCCTTAACTTGAATTTTCTTCAAAATCATTCCAGAAAAAAAGATACGAAACACTTTAGATATTAGATACGACTATACGAATAACTTTTAGAGATAGAAATAATTTCATGATAATTATTAGTATTTTTCAGATGCAAATAAAATTACACAAAATGAGACGCATAAATAATTTCTCAAAATAAATGTGATCATAAAATAATGAAATCAGTTCTGCACAAATTGCCCCCTCTCAACAAAACAAAATTGTGTTTTATTTATCGATCTGAGTTGACAGGAGATAATATGACCAAAGTATAAAGACAATGACATTTCTGCCCTTAGTTCAACTGTAATGTGTCGCAATTTATTTCAACCATATAAATTCCTCACCAAATCTCAACCAAAACATTTCCCACCACCAGGATATGCCAAATTTACTATCCTTTTTATACTATATATGTTATGGATGAATTTCTAGTAGAAAAAAAAAAGAAATAGAAATCCTGTAGTGTAGATGGTTCAGTTGCATGCAATTGTACACTTACAAATTTAACTAGTTAATTTTTATTTCCCTCACAAAAAAGAAGAAGAAACAAATGGAAACACAACTGATTTTTTTTTTTTTACAACCTATCTTACATTAACTGCAGTTACAGTGTTTCCTTTGCCTTGACTGGAGTGTCCAGTATTTATCCTCAGGCAGGATCTCATTGTTCCATTGGTCTTGCCTTTTTGAGGCAACAAGCGTACTAAAATGAATTCAATTAAATGATGTCTTCTCCTCCAGTTAGATGGGAATTGCACTACCAACTACCTATTTATTCCAGTATGGATTCGGTTCTTCTACTTGAGGGACCACTATAGCGGTTTCACTATTTCAGGGGCAATGTATTTGTGTGTGTGTGTGTGTGGGGGGGGGGGGGTTATTTGGATTAGTTATATATGTAAGATACGCAGAATGTCACAGTTAGGTGATGCTGAGATGGGACATTAGTGCCAAATCTATATAGCTATCCAGATTGCACAATTGACCACACAGTCAGGAGTCACAAAAGACCAGAAGGATGTTGGCATAAGCATCCACCAAAACTTGCCACAATTAATAAGCCTATCCTAATTTAACACACAACTTATTCATCTCACCAAGTCTCAATTTGTTGGTCACCAAATTCTCTACCAACATTTTGAATCCTTAATGAGTGGCAAT
The DNA here is from genome assembly GCA_037127355.1 of Schoenoplectus tabernaemontani. Taxonomy (NCBI): domain Eukaryota; kingdom Viridiplantae; phylum Streptophyta; class Magnoliopsida; order Poales; family Cyperaceae; genus Schoenoplectus; species Schoenoplectus tabernaemontani. The sequence continues at coordinate 26,779,404 of CM073750.1, forward strand.
TCTATTGGTCCATGACATGTCCCATTTGTAACATCAAAATTGTGTTTTGTACTATTTTTTGTACAAGATCAGTTAATACAATAATGAAAAATATTACCATGAAAGAAGAAACTAACAATTTTTATTTTGTTCATTCATGTACTCTTTTGTTTAGTGATGAATTAATTATGTTTTTACCTCAATTACTCATATATCTTACGGCAACAGAGGAAGAAGCGGCCGTTGCATATGACACGGCAGCAATTGAGTACCGGGACTCAATGCAGTTACGAATTTCGACATCAGCCGGTATGTAAAATTGATTCAACCAAACACAGATGAATTGAAGACGACAATACAAATCAATCCCGACATCGGTATGATCGATATCGATGCAATATTTGAAGATGAACTCAAACAGAAATCACAATTTGTCCCAATCGTACCTTCTGATACTGATAACTCAGATATGACTGAGACTATACTGCGGTCGCTAGAGTTTATGCCGAATGTAGATGCAACAACCACATCTGAGAGTAGTAATAATTCATCAGCACAAAACACCATGGATAAGCCATCTGCTTGTAGCTTCCCTGATGATGTGCAAACATATTTTGAATGCTTAGATAGCACTGATGGATTTGATTTCGACGATTCGGTATTCCGAGAACTTGAAGAATTTTCATCTTCTATTTTTCAATTCGATCTTGACTTATGAAGCTTTAATTTTCTTTATAGTATTATTATCTCACTAAGATGAGGTATTTTATTTTTTTATTTTTATTTTTGTTGTTTTTTATTGTTTGCAAAATCATTGATTTTTGTTTTGGGTGAGGAAAATTTTACTTGCTAATCATGAAGCGTCACGGAATTTTTTTCTTTCTGAAATGTCTGGGAATTATAAAATCATAGTTCGTTTATTTAACGTGTACATAACTAAAGACTCGTTGGTTCATTCATGTGTATTAGAGAAACTAAAAGAATTTTACATTCTGTTTGCATTAGAAAATTTTCAATTGATATGAATACAATTATAAGGAATTAAGGATGAAATATATAAATAATTTGCTTCAATTTTTTTTTCATGAAATCCGATTTTGACTATGGTATATTAACAATGTCAGCTACAGATGGAGAAGAGCTTTAACAAAAATATAGACTTCGAAAGTATTCGTGTAAAATTAAGTGGGACCAATTAATTCTATAGTTTAACGTGCTTCCGCCTCTCATTTTTTTTTACTACTGTTAGGGGGAAGGAACAGACGTTAGGGGGGGAAGGAACATATCATAAAGTTAAGTTTTTAGGAGAGTTTAAGACGAAATCGAACTAGATTATGCTAATTTGATTTGAAATTAATTTGAACTAAATTAAATTCAAGTTGAATCAACTTGAATTGAAATTGAACTCTAGACGAACTCAATTATTTTAACTTTGATATATATTTTTATTTTATCATAAATAATTAGAGCTAAAATAATTTAATTTATTAATTTTATATTATAATTTGAAAAAAAACTTATCTTTATAAATTTAATTATAAATTAATAATAATTTATTATTTATATAGTAAAATAATTATATCATTGACTAAATAATTAAAATACATGCAATAATTATATATCGAATTATTACAAATCAAATTTGAACTAGTTCATTAGAAAAGTTATTGAATTGAACTCAAATCTAACTAACAAAAAAATCTAATTAAAAAAAAAAAACAAGCTAAAACCGAATCAAATATCAAACAAACTACTAATTATAGATTATTCTTACACCCCTAGTTTCATTGAAACAAAAAAAATATTTCTTAATTAAAATAGTAATAAATATAAAAGTTCAGATAGTTGGCGCTTTCTTGGGTTCCCGAGACGGCACGACCAATCATTTCGAAAAAAATCTTAATATATATTCTAGTGTGCTTTCCCTTCGGGCCGGAGAGATGGATCATACGAATGGAGTGGTTGAAGTGATTTTCAACTTTTTCAACATGTCACGTTATTATTTTTCTCTATCATCAATTTTATTTAAATTTTTTCATCTTCTTTAATTATTTAAGAGTTCATATAAAATAATTTCTCTTTTCTCATTTAAAATAATATATATAATATACTTAAAAGTGAAACTTAACTCTTAAAATGAACTAATTTTTTTATTTATCATTTATAAATTATTATGTATTTAATTATATTATCTATTATTATAATACTTATTATTTTAATCATCATTATTACTTAGTATTTAAAAATATTATATCTAAATTTTATTTAATATATTTAAAATTTTATATTATTATTTATTTATTTTAGAACTATATTATTGGGGCGAAATCTGAATTATAGCTCTAGTAAAGGATAATTATTACAATCCCGTGCTATCATCCCCACAAATTATCCCCAAATTAAAATTTAGGCAAAATTGAATATATACCCTTTAACACATCTTAATTTGAATATTTACCATTTCAAATTTGAAAATTAGGTATTTATCCTTGAAAATACTAAAATTTTGGATATTTACCCATAATTAATATTATCCTCATAAAAAATAAAAAATAAATTAACAAGTAATTAAAATTATAATAGGATAAAAATATCCCTCTAATGATTCAAGATATTTTCATTTACATGTAAATCTTCTTGCTAATTTTAGTACTTCAGCGGTGTATAAAATTATCACAAAATCATTATTATGGAACTATTTTATCGCTATCAATAGTAATCTCATTGATAGGCACTCAGGTCTAATTCGTACCAGTTTTCAAATCCTTGCAAGCATAATAAAAGCACAATAAAGATGCGTCAATGTTTGGCAGCGGATTCGTTCGTTTTGCTCGTGCAAAATTCGATCAAAATTGAATAATCGGCGTTATAAATTATGATTTAAGTCAACATACTAGCGCTATATATATGAAAAGTGTGGTATTAGTCGACTTCAATTATGATTTAATTCACGTGGATGTTGCCAGTGGGGGTACGTATCCGCCATATCATATGCTAGTCAAAAGAATTTGTGAAGTTAGAATTTTTTTTTTGCTTCTTTCTAATTGTCAGGGCAATCATCAAATTCTGACGGGTGACATTAGTTATCAATTCAATAGTTCACAATCATCTTATAATTATTCGAACTTTTCATTAAATTTAAACTGAAAAATTCACTGTTCTTTTACAATTGTTCAAGAAGAGAAAATTATTTGACAATGAGATTTCAAAGATTCTGAAAAAATAGAGATAGATTATTAAATATGTATATTAATTGTGTTTTAAATTTCATATAATTTAATTATTGCTTTGATAAGTATTTGAAAAACTATATAATCAGAATTGTGCAAATTGTATAAATTTTTAATGGTCATTGATTAACAATCAAATAATATTTAAATTACATTTGAAATACTATAAATTTAAGTTAAAAGATATCGATAAATTTTTATTTTAAAATTCTTTTGGAATTATTTTAAATACCATTATGAGATTGACAAATTGTCAAAATAAAATCAACTAGGGGTGCTTGATCTCTTTCTAACATTGACAAGTGATGCCTTCTCATTAACTAATAAGAGCCCTCATTAATTTGGCAGCGGAATGCCAATATCAACTAGTTTATATTAAAAGAGAGATTGAAAAAGGGTGCGAGGAGGGAAAAAGGAGAGAAAAGTCAACTCGAACCCTTCTGTATGGCCGGCATTATTTGAATAAATTAATGTGATAATGATTTTGAAAGGAACGCAAAATATTGCTAATTACATCAATAAAGATTAATGAGATAAACAAAACGATTTTTTTAATGCAATTGAGACCCAATAAAATCAGGTTTTATTTTAGTGCTTCAATAGAGTCAAGTTCGAGCGAGTTGGACTTAGCTCAAATTCGGCTTATGAAAATTCGAGTTAAGTCGAGCTTGTGAAATATTTCGAGCTAAATATCTAGTTCAAGCTTGACTCGTTACTATTCGAGCTAACTCGCGAGCTGGCTCATGAGCCAATACATGTACATTGACTCGATTTGACATTTAGATTTAGAATATCTACAAACCACAAGGTTAGTATATCTATAAGAATGATACATGAGTTGGTACAAAATTGATATATTAACAAACTTTGTTATCAATGACATCTTTGCTGCACTAATTTGAATGAATGAATCAACAAAAAACTATTGAGTCATATATACGAGTCAAGTCACGAGCGAATAAGAAAAGTCATTAAACCGCTAAGGTGATGAAAAATAATGAGAGATGTATTATCGCATTAGAGTTTCATAAAAAAATTATTATTATTCGATTTGAGTCAAGTCACGAACTTAGTCGATCCCAACTCAAATTTAGCTCGAGTCTGAACGGAGTCCGATCTGAGCCACAAACCTGATTTTTTTTTATGCAGCCCTACTTTATATTGGGCTTGCGAGATGCAACATCATTGCTTAAAGCCCTTATGAGTCGAGAAAAGGATACATTTTATCTATTTATTTTTGGGCCTCCGTAACTGGACTGGATGCTATACATTCCTATTCTTGGTCTGACAATGGAACCTTTTTATAATAAAAGAACATTATTGTTAGCAAAAGCTTAATAAACTTGTGGTAGATTTATGCGTCACTTCTATTATTTATTAAGTCAGAAGTTATGTCGACCCACATGATGTTAGAAATTTTAACTAAAATTTAAAATTTTAAGATTGTTTTAATATAATTTTGAGTTTCCTAATTAATATATAAATATATTATGTTCGAATTAATAGGCTGGCCACTTATTAGTTCTTGCTAATCTAATTAACTATTAACAACGTTACTGGTAACTAATGAGAATATTTTTCCTATAAAACACAGATATTTAATTTGATTGTTAAATATTGCATTGCTGGAGCATAAAGATTTGTGAATTGATAGTCATCAATTTATAATTAATTTGTTTGAAACGCTAATAGATTAAAATCTCTCTTTATTTCTTGACACGGTTTGCATTAATTTTACTCGGTCAGGATGCACTATATGTATGCATCTATGATCTGCAGTGAAGATATGCGGAATGGAAATAAAACATAGATTGGTATACAGAAAAGATGCTTCACAAATGTGAGAATATATAAAGAATTAAAGATAAATTAGTATCAATTTCCTCGAATTATTACTGCAATTAAATTCGGATGGGGTGCAGTGCATTAATGGAGGCAGAAGTCGAAATATCTTGAGAGGAGATTATCATAAATCCACCGTATCATATATGGGGCGAATATTTCTCTAAAGTTAGCATTCATGATTTCAGAGATACGCTTCAATTTTCTACAATTAATTAATGAATATTCACAATGAGTCGGCATTCTACCGCAAGGAATTGGACAATGAGACATCATCAATAAATCTTTAGTCAATGTTTGATTTCCTAAACTTAGTTTATTGTAATTTATTAATTTAATTTAATTATAATTAGGCTTAATTACAACACATGCTTTTATATTTTAGTTTGGAAAATGGATCAGTTAAAAATGACTATTTTAATAATCATGGCAACGAATATGATTTCAAAAATATTTCAACACATAAAAATGTTTACTAATATAATCTTGAACATATAAAATAATTATTTTCAAATTTCATATTGTCTAAATTTTTATTTATATTTCATACAGGATTATTAACATTCAAAAATTTTGAACAGTCAAGAATTTCATTTCTGGTATAATCATATGTGAGCCTAATGTTATTTCCGTAACTTTAGTGCCATGTCCTATGAATAAGATACCGATCAAAAATATCAGATCCGAATCCACTCTGGTTTTGCACCAAAAAGATCCGAATGCGCTCTGGTTTTGCATCTCGGACTTGGGATCATATCAGATCCGAATCCGCTCTGGTTTTGCACCAAAAAGATCCGAATGCGCTCTGGTTTTGCATCTCGGACTTGGGAACATATCAGATCCGAATCCGCTCCTTCCCATGCGACTTTGCTTGCTTGTTGCATACTTGCACTCGGGTCCAGAGATCCGACCCTAATCCGACTTGAAGAACTTTGAGCTGCCTGACTGCCTCTTAATTCTTAAACCCTAATCCGATTTGGATGCTCTGCCCTACTTCTATCATAGTTTTTTTTCTGTCTATGGTGAGTGGTGAGTGGTGAGTGGGCCCTATCAAATAATAGCACCCCTAAATTTAAATCTGAGCCGTTTAAACTTCATCCAACTGCCGAAAATTGCTGCCATAGTTTGGTTTTTTTTTTTTTTTGTGGCAGCGGATTCTGATCCCGTTTGTATCTGACAATCTGTACCGGAGAGGAGGAGAGAATCTCAATTGTCCAATGAAGGCGGTGGTGGGGTCCGTGGCGCAGTCTAAGCGGATACGGCTCGCCAAGGCGGCTTCCTCTTTCGCCCGCTTCGCCGCTGCCGCCGAAGCCGGTGGCGGAATCGGAGGCGGTGAGCATCACGCAAAGGCCGCGTACCTCCGCCTCGCCTCGTCAGCATTCGACGAGCTTGTGAGGGTACAACCCGATGTAGGTGCGCGCGACATGGAAAAGAAGAGGGGTAAAAGGAGCAGCGATGGAAGGACGCTCGGGGAAGAGGAGAGCGAGGATGGAGGAATGGAGACGGGAGAGGTTGTTGATTCGAATATAAAGAGACTCAAAATAGAGAAGTAAAAGGTACTTTAGCAACTACATGCCATATTTCATACTTGGATGTGCCGGCATTTTTGCATGTATGAGGACGACCATTTTTTTTTTTTTTTTGCTTTTATTTACCAATTGAGGATTAGGTGGCAGTGTATGAACCTTAACAAGTGTTGTACCAGATTATTTAGTTTGAAGTGAGTACGAAATTCAAAGTCATATACTTTGTATTTTAATTGTATTGATCAATGGATGCTTGAAAACTAGTAGAGGACGCCGACACAGCTTACTTTACCAGTATTCACCGAAATCTGAGGTGGAGCACCTTCCATTGTAGTATTGTACTACACTGCAAAATTCACAGTTTCACACAGCTTAAACACACACCATTATGTAGTCATTTACTTTTCAGTTTAGTTACATTATAAGACAAATAAGAACACTGATAACCTAAAAATCCGTATCATGAAAATTGGGTGGACACTCTACAGTAATGTTGGGTCCATTATTTATTTTGTTGCCAGTCTCTTGGATTCTTTTTCTGCTTGACTTGTTGATGCTTATAGCTGTTTCACTTTGATAATCTGCTTTGTAGAAAATAAGCAGCACTCGTACACAATTGGGTGGTTTTGGTTCTCTCTTTGTTGTTAAATTTGTCTCCTTTGTTTATTCTTCATTCTCTTGCTTGATACCAACCAATCATGTGCCTGTCCGATGTCATGCAAACTGCTTGCAGTTTTGTAATGTTGCTGAATGGATTTCTAGATTTTCTCCCTTTTTGTATTCTTTCTTGAGAATGTTGCAATTGTACACTCTCTATTTTGTTGTGTCATTTTCGGCGGAATACAAGTTGCACTATTTCGATTTCCACAGTGACATCTGTCTCTCAATGTCTACTTCAAGCAAATAATAATGATTAGATTCTTCGACATGTATTGGGTCATTCCCAAGTATCAGTGATACTTTGTTTGTTGTGTAGTTTAGAATCCTATCTTTACTTTTATATATATATATATATAGAGAGAGAGAGAGAGAGAGAGTGATGCTATGATGGTTCGCGAAGCACAAAATAACTGACTTAGTACTATCATTATTTTCATCTTAAATTTTGATAGGCAAAAGGGCCTGAATGTTCTTGAAATGTATAATGTATAATGTATAATGCTTGTTATTATGAATATGGATTAGAGACCATAATTATTCTTGCACATCACCAAAACAGCATTTTTCTGGTTGAGATACACATTGTATCCCTTATCTTAATATGAATTAGAGCTTGCAATGTTGTTAGAAAAGGAATTTTGAATAATTACATATTGATGGATTTTTTTATTTTATTTATTTTTTAATTTTGAATTGAAGATTTGGCTCCTCCTCATTTTAGATTTAAGTCTGTAACCTGAATATAATTTGTTCAATTAATGAATCTAATTCTAACTAAAGATGTTGGAATTTTGTGAATATATTCTGCCATGTTGGAATTTGGTGACCTATGTGATGATAAGCTGGAATTTAATCGAATGTAAATGATCCCTCATTCCAGTTGGCATCTGGATTAATGGTCTTGTTTGAGCCACGGATTCCAATCTCAGGTCTTGTCAGCTCATCACTCAAGTAAATTACTCTTTGGGTTTACCAATTTATAGTGGAACACATTGTTTTTGTCTGTTTTGTTACAAGCTTAAGTTCCAGTGGCTACATATTAATGATAACCAGCATGTAAAATTACCAACCATTATTTTGTCTATCATCATTTCACAGTGGGGGTACCTATCAATCCCCACTTGTCTCTGAGATCTTAATCAATCCCATACCTTGCCTCTAGTAGCAGCTTGCTAGATTATATTCTCTCACTCATTCTCATAGTTCAAAACACGTCTCCATTCAATGAACCTTGCTATTGGGAGAATAACAGCCTTTTGGTTGGAGCAATTTTCAATTGAACTAGGAAAAAGGAATGTATGTATCAAAGTTCCTACATGCCAGCTTCTTTAAGGTAAGGTTTCTATGGAGTATCCTTGGCTGGATTCTATTCCTTAAACCAGACCACTGGTATGGCAATGGCATCCTATTGATCAAATTGATAAGTTTGTGAATAAATTTAGAAAATTTTATACCTTTGTTTGTCCTTTATATGTCTACTGTGTTAAACATGGTGTGACAAAAAAACAAGATAAAAGAGTCTTGTTCTGTTAATCTGTTGAAAAATCTTACCGACCTAGAATTCTTAAGAAAGTGCAAGATTAGCTTAGCTAGGCACTCAAAAATGTCTTTAGCAAATAAAATTTGGGTATATCACGAACAATACTTCTGTTTAAAAATTCAAGTGGCAATCGTGAAGCAGGGGCAGAATCAATGGTAAGCATAAGAGGGCCAGCCCCCCACCCAAAACACACACCAATGAAATGAAATTTTGTCCTTTATGTTTTACATTTTTTTAAATATAAATACTCTTTGCCCCCCCCCCCCTTATAAAATTGAAATTTGTGATTTGCCCCCCCCCCCCCCCCCCCCCCCATTTTGAATTTCTGGTTTCACCCTGAATACAAGTATTATGTAAATTATTCCTGAAAATATGTTTAATTTGTCTGTTCAACGGGGAGGTGCTGAAAAATAGTAAATGGATATTATTCAGGAACCCTATTTTCCTCTATTGTATATACCATTGAAATAGCTAACATTTTCTTAGAGATCATAACCTAGCTAAACACAAGTATTCTAGCCTAAATTTCTTTGTTTGTTCGGCCCAAATACATGTCAGTGAGCAGGTATTACTAGAAACAAACTTCTTTTATCGGGTTCAGTTTACATTTTAAAGTTTATGAGATTTGGTTATGTACATGTTGCAACTTTTTACATCAAACAGACAGGCAGTACAGTCCTGTCTGTGTTGCAAAACAGGAACAAAAGATGGTTGCCATGGTGAGGAATGTTGAGCGGCAACTCCTGATAGATGCAGTTATAGAAAATTTCTTATTAATTATGTGTAAATGCTTTACTAATCCTGTTACCATACGTAATCTGATGGTGCCTTGTTGCCATGTGTAGTTTGGTGATCAGAAGTAATAAACAAGTAATTAGGGCTGTTTGAGCATAAAGATGTCAGCATAGATTGCCACTTCTCGTTGTTAGTGGAGTATTGCACATGCAATATATTTATGTTGTCATCACTTTCTTTTTATGTTGTCTTATGAACATAGATGCGTTTCAACTTGTAGTTCATTCCAGATTTGAATATATTCATTTTTCTCAATTTGGTAGTATTGAAAAGGACTCTAATGACATCTTTGTCTAATTGCATTAAAAACAAACATATTTTTTTCAGGCTGCTTTATATGGATTATGCTTTAATAAATGTTTGACTTGACTTAGTTATAAATTTTATCATAACCATATGCTATTATTTTCAAAACTGTTGAAATCTGTGGGTGGCGCCTTCTTGGCTTAATGGCAATGCCACTGAGCATATTTTTTTAGTAAGATAGATCTAATAAATATATATTTCTTTAAATGCGATACTAATATTAACCACACTACCCTCATTTCATAATAGACTTAGCATGTGATTGGGAAGGCTGAAGATAAGTTTATAGTATAATTATATTACCTATCAAATTCTTCAAAATTTTACTTGAGATCTCAATATCACGAGGGAAAGAAACCCCGTCGGCACAAAATTAGGGTAAGAAATTCATTCCAATCCTGTTATAAATTTTCCAAGCTTTGCATCTATCACAATTCTACATCATATTCTGCATCAAAATTTGTGTCAAGTGATGTACTACTTGAAATTCACTGTAGATAGTTTGAAACGAATTGGGTACCGAATATTATCTTATATGCTTTAGCTTGGAGTAGCTTATTCAATATACACCAGTTGAAATACCTCAAATGCATGTGAATGCTGATTGATGAAGACAGCAGCCAACATTCCAAACAGAATAGAATCACATCTCTCTTTTCAACTACTACTCACAAAAAAAAAAGAGAAATAATCCATATAAGTAAACAAGATGAAATACGGAATGCTTATCCAGACCTCTTTTTTCTTTTTTACTTTTACTACAAGTTTCTTCAAGACTTCATACATCAGGTGCAAAATCGGTGCACACACCATCTAAATGAACAGCTTCCATGATACAATAAAGACTCATCTCACAGTGGTTGCGTAATTAAAATTAATTAGATCCGGGACCTTTTTGTTATGTTGCGGCATTTTGAGTGTATGCAATGGCGTATAATAATAAAGTCATTTAGAAGGGAGAGAAGAAATTAGGCTTGCATTTTTAACCTTTTCTGTAAACCATTTTATTGTAATTCCTTATAATTCCCAGCTTAGCTGTTCAAAGTACAGTGCCTTTTAGGATACACCTTGCATGGAAAAGTTAATTACAACTCTTCACAAATTCATGTTGGGTTAATTTCTGAGGCACCCATCAAAATATCTTAAATTGTCAATATCCCCATTAAAATTTTCTAATATCTTATATCCCCATCAAATTTTAACTTTCTTTTTTCTATCCCCTTTTATTTATATATAACCACTGTAATATATTATAGTAGATTTAAATTACTCTTTTACCCTTCATTTAGAATGGGGGTGTCCATTTTGTTTGATTACAGTAAAGCATAGACTCTTTCTCCTCTCCTACTTATTTCCGTATCTTTTTTTTTTCCTCTTATCCACATATGACAGTACATATTCCAATTGATATGATAATCCGATAAATCTGTTTCTATTCCGATTTTATTATGAAGTCAAACCCATCATTTTCCAGTCAAGGCACAGAATGAATAACCTATTTCTATTCCATTGTTATACTGACAAAATGACAACTCCTAAGTACAAGTATACATATTATATTTAGTACTGATATATATAATATGTGGTACATTATAAACTTCTTATTTCTTATTTCTTTGATATGTGGTACATTATAAACTTCTTTTTTCTTATTTCTTTTATATGTGGTACATTATAAACTTCTTTTTTCTTTCTTTTCTCACAGGGGACAAACGGATAGGAGAAACAAAAAAATTGTTTTAGAGCCTTAGAAAGTTCCAAATCTTTGAAAGATCACGCTAAGCTCTCCAATGTCATATCTATTGTCAGAAACAGATTTGTAACTTTATATCAACTTTAAGCACAGGTTTCGGATCTGGATGGAATAATAATAAAGGAACAGAAATGAGATGAAAATTATGGGAAAAAGAGATGAAAAAAAAGTTGAAGAGAAAGCCTCCAGGTTCCAATAATAATGTTTTTTTTTAAGATAAGAAGTAGTGGGTAGCCCCCACCTGTTTCATATTGAAATGGGGTCTTGGGATCACCACCTCCATACCATGAGGATTTCTAATATTAGTTCCTTAGTCCGACAGTACTAACTGAAACAGTTTTAAGGCTAACATAAAACCAAATCCTGATAACACACAAAGGCTTGGCATATAGAGTTTAACAAAACAGTACTACTAATTTCTTTTATTCTACGCAATAATGTTTATGTTAATTGAACAAAGGGTGATATGAAAATTATCATTCAAATTCATTCTATTTTTTCAAGATATCAAAAAAATATGCATAAAAGGCGTGCATTAGAATTACCATAAATTTAGTGATTTATCTTTATTTGATCAATTAACATAGAGAATTAATGATCAAATTAAAACCACAAGCTTATATAGAATACTATGATATTTTGCTTAGTATTTTTTAATATTCCTATTTTGTACATTTTCAGGTGTTGTTAACATTACAATATGACTGCGCCAGACATTCATATGACTTATTAATTTATAAATTATTAGAACCTATATTTGATTTCTCTTCCCCGACTATTATTTGTTAAATCAGATTTATATTTCGAAGAATTCCAATAATAATAATAATTTGAACTTATATGTGATACAATTATTGTATCTTTTTTCCTCCTCACTTCCTATTAGCAGTCTCCGAGTTAATTTATTCTAAATCAAAACTTAATTATCAAGAAACCTTTCTCCATAAAGCCAAATTGTAACGCATGCAAGTGTCATATTTCATAGATGCACACTTAATTAGCAGTTTGAATTCCACTAACCTAATTAATGAGCACTTGATTAACTTACATATGAGGAAACCCAGTAATTACCCACCACTCAAGACACTCTATAAATATAGAGCTCGAAGCGCTTCTACTCTTCAAGCCCAAATTGAAAACTCACAAGCTGCCTAGCCAGAACAAGTAACCTATCCTCATTTTGGCAACCATGAAGGAGGAGAGTGCAAAACGATATGCGCTTTTGTTGGCTGCAAGAGACTCTGAGTATGTTATCAAAATGCATGATGGCTACTTCAATGTGTTTGTGCAAGCTTTGGGTGATGAGGGCGAACGCTGGGACCTGTTCAGGGTCGTTGAGGGGGACTTCCCGAAAATGGAAGAACTGCACAAGTATGACGGTTTTGTGATTAGTGGAAGCCCGCATGATGCATACGCGAATGAATTCTGGATCTTGAGGCTTTGCTTTCTCATTCAAAAGCTCCATGCCATGCAAAAAAGGGTCCTAGGAATTTGCTTTGGCCACCAAGTAAGCTTATAGGTTTGGGCATTTTTTAATTTCTCCATCAATTAATTAAAGTTGTAAATTATTGTTTTTTTTTAATTTAAGCATCTGCAATACTGGATGCATGACGTGTATATATTGAACTTTGAACCTGGAAACATGGGCATTATTTGAGGAATAACTTATACAAGTTGGCTTGACAATTTCAACTTTTTAGGTACTGTGCCAGGCACTTGGTGGCCGGGTCGGGAAGGCGAGAGCAGGATGGGACATAGGAGTAAGGGAAGTGATTATGGCAGAATGCTTGCTTCAGTGTAGGTTTCTTGATGAATTTGGAGAGATTCCTGTTTGTGCTAAGATCTTTGAGTGCCATCAAGATGAGGTATTTTATTCTTTTTCTATCCATAAATTTTCATATATAATCTGGCCATACCATTCTGCTATCAAGTATTATTAAGTTCAACAACTTTTTTGTTTGGAAACTATCAACTTTATAATTGGAAAGTAGGTGTTGGAGGTGCCGCCCGGTGCCGAGGTTCTTGCATTCTCAGACAAGGCTGGAGTTGAGATGTTTTGTTATGGGGACCACATTTTCGGCATTCAAGGGCATCCTGAGTACACAAAGGATATCTTGGCGAATCTAATCGACCGTCTCACTTTGAATGAACTTTTGATGTAAGCTCCTGCACAAACCAATTTATACGAAACATTGGTCATAAACATGTTTGATTGTAATAATGAGCAAACTACAGTATATAACAAAGAAATGAAAGATGGTATGAACCTCGTCATGCATGAGAAAGCCATGGCGCATGATGTGCAGAAAGGGACATCATTTCACAAAAGAAATGACCTAAAATTCTAAGATTCTATGTTTTTATGTAAAAATTCTAATTTTGATACATCAATTGATTATTTTTTTGTCTTTTGCAGTTAGATTTTGCAAGTGATGCAAAGGCACAATTGGAAGCTGATGATGCCGAAAGGGACTTCTGGGAGAAGCTCTGTAAAAGATTCCTCAAAGGAATGTAGAGAAAATATTCTTTACAAGTGTACCACAGCCACATATATATATATATATATACTTATGAGTTATGACCTTTTATTTAACAGTATATGATTTCCTAGTTTGACAAGGTGCTCTGTTTTTGCGCCAACTCTTGTATCATGTGAAAATTGTTGGATTTGGTCAAGTGTTTTAAATAAATTAATAATCATGTTTAGCGTATACCACATGTAAAGCTCTTCGTTTTTTTATTTATTTTTTACTATTTTCAAGCACAAAGTTGTCACGCCTTTACTTGATGTTTATTCTCAATTTTTTTAATTATGTGTAACAAACCATCACTTTGAACTTTTGAAGTTAATAGTATATTTCCCAACAGATGACAATGGATAAATTATGTTGACCATATAAATCTTACTATTTAAAAGAAAAGGTAAAAACTCAAGTTTCTGTACAAATTCAAAGAGTTCTATTTATGAAAAGAAAATTAATTTTTACAATTTTCTTTCGGACCTTACCGCTCGTGATGGTTTGCAAGTAATAAGATCCACTTAATATTTTTGTGCTTTCCATGCATAATATTACCTACATGTTAATTAAGGAATGGCGTTCACATATGGTTAGTACATAGTTGAAAATGAAATGCAAGCAAGAACCACTGATCAGTTACACTTTTGGAAAATGGTAAAAGTAGAAAATTACCATGAATGCTTCTACCAGTAGCTAACTTTGTTTGTGTAGTACGTATATATGATTCTGTAAGTAAGATTACACTGGACCACCAACTTAGATTTCTTGTGACAGAATGCAGATCTGCAATTTCTGCGATTGAGATTCTCTGTGTGGCATGCACTGTGCTTTTCTTGCCAGCAATTTGGTATCGAATTAATTGATTGTGCACTATTTGCCAAATTGTGCCTGGATTGTGCTCACACCAGTCGGAGAACAGACATGCATATATATGTTTGGTTGGAACTTGGAAGGAGACAAAAATGATTAAAACTAAAGTAGGGGGTCACAGTACCTTACTATCAGACAAGGTGCATATATATACAAATATATTGTAGGCGCGAGCATCAGAGCATGACAGTTCTTTGGTTTTACAAAATTATCTAGAAACTTCCAGTTAAAAATCCGTAATTTTCTTACTAATATATAATTTAGTATATGCTGGAGATTTTCTACATAAAGGCAAGTTTATATTTTCCTCTTTAGCATCACCTTTATATATCCATTCCTAAAGGAAGAATGGAAGATGCATGTCAGAGATTGGAGTTGGAGTGTGATTGGATGTTCGTTTTCTAAAAGTATGCTCATAATTTTAATGTAATTGCTCAAATGTGGATGAAGAAATGCAAACATGTCTAGGCCCATTCCTAAGATTTGTACATGTCACCGAAATTGAGGTCTGGTCTAGTGATGGGCCAAATGAAGCCCACTTTGGAGGCACCAATTCTAGGCCCAATCTGATTCATGGTCCATAATCAAATAAACAGGACAGGATGTGATCCCTCTTTTGTTTACTACAACTACGACTAACAATATATATATATATATATATATATAATTAGGCTATGGTGCTTTGCAAAACACAAGAGCGTTGTGTGTTTTGTGCTTTATTATTAATTTTAAGTCAGAAATGATCGATCCATACCGCTCAATCTAATCTCCATATCAAAATCTATTAGTTAAATTTTTTTTATATTTTTGGAATTTATTTGCTATTTTTTTGGATAGGAGAAAATCATCATTTTTGGATAAATCAGAATTCTCAGATCAAGTCATTTTCTCCTCATCAGAAAAAATAGCAAAAAATTTTAAAAAATATAAAATTTAATTTAGTAATATATTTTTATATGAAGATTAGATTGAGCGGTTTGGATCGATCATTTCTAATTTAAAATTAATAATATAGCGCAAAACACACAACGCTCTTGTGCTTTGCAAAGCACCATAGCCTAATTCTCTATATATATATATATGGAGTAAAAGATACCATGAATTTAAGCTCACAGAGGTCTTCAGTTAGCTTAACTCAAAAAGTATATCAAATTATCTTGAAATTTTAATTTATCATCCTCATTAAATTTTTTATATGAAAATCTTATGGGATGCAAAAATTTGGAGTGTTTTGAGCTTTTTAAGTCACCGTTTTTAATTTTTAAAAATGATGTTTAAATATTAAATATTTTTTATTATTTTTAGAGCTGATTTTCAAAAATTAAAAATCATGACTTAAAAAGCTCAAAACACTCTAAATTTTTGCATCCAATAAGATTTTCATATAAAAAATTTAATGAGGATGATAAATTAAAATTTTGAGATTATTTGATATACTTTTTGAGTTAAGTTCACGGTATCTTTACTCATATATATAGAGAGAGAGACTATTATGAAAACGTTTGTATTTCAGCTGATATGCAAACAGATCAAAAATTATATTTTAAAATCTCAAAAAATTTAATTTCTGGTTTTGATTAAATTTTTCATATGAAAACCTTATGGGATACAAAAATTTGAAGTGTTTTGAGTTTTTTAAGTCATTCTTTTGATTTTTTGAAAAAATAACACGAATATTGAATATTTATTATTGTTTTTAGAGCTGTTATTTCAAAAATTGAAAAGATTGACTTAAAAAACTCAAAACACTCCAAAATTTTGTATCCTGCAAGGTTTTATATGAATAATTTAATGAAAATCATAAATTAAAATTTTTGAGATTTTAAAATATAGTTTTTGATCCGTTTGTATATTAGCTAAAATGTAAATGTTTTCACAATAGTCAACCTCTATATATATATTGCTTTTTGTGCAATGGTCAGCTTTGTGCTTTGGGGTAAATTTCGTCAGACTCACTCAACTTTGTTTTTAATTGTTGACTCAAGTTTGATTTATCACTTTTAATCACTAAACTTTCTATTTTATTCTAATCAAATTATTTTGTTAAATTTTTCATCCACATTCACTATTGAAATATAATATTATAGTTCATTCACATATCACTTAAGGATTAGATAAAAATCACAAATTAATCAAGCCTTTGATGTGTCAGGATCTTAATTTTTAAATATCTCCAACTTCTTAAAAAATATTAATAATATTAATATCAAATCTCTTTATAGACACTAAGTAATTGAAATAATTAGCGAAAGGATATTGGAGGAGAGAAAATATAAATTTGTATGATGAAAAATATTTAAAAAGATGTTAGTGTCAATTTTATTAATATTTTGGATGGAGAACTTATAGTGTGACTCAACTGAGACAAATAGAAAGTTTAATGATCATGAGAGGGACAAAACAAACTTGATTGATCAATTTATAACAAAGATAAAAGTTTAGTGTACATTCCGATCATTTAAATCGTAGGATATAAATTATAAAGTTCGAAATATTTTCTATCTTTAATATCCTAATTGGAGACGTAATAATTTTCTTATTAGTCTTTACGGTGTATTTATTGTATTCCAAATTGCACATTATCTAGTCAAATATTAACACAATTTTTTTTAAGATCAAAATCGCTTCTTTAAAACTATAAACAAACTTGTGCAACTTATATTCTTATAAAATAACTTATGGAATACATTATAGTTCAAAACTAAAGTATAAAAATATTGAAAATTATCAAAATTATTATTGTATCCATACCAAAATTAATCTATTAAAATAAAATATATTGAAAGATAGCAAAATATATATATTAATGCATTTAACAAATTAATTCCTTATTCCAATCATATTTACAGTTTTACAATGATAAAATTAATTAATTTAATATTATATTGTAAACTTCAATATCTAATGATCAGAGAAAAAAATTAAAAACCTCAAAAGAAAAAAAAACATCACTAGTTAGGAAAAAAAATCAATCAAGCTCGTATTGTTAACAAATTTCCTTGGACTATATAGAATCATAATGTAAAAAAAATTATGCAGATAAGTAACATGAATAAAAGCCTGATTAAATATTAAAAAATAGATTTATTGATTTTCTCTTATTTCTCATTTTAATATTTAGATTAACATAAATATAATTAACTAAAAAACTTCTCTCACTAAAAAAATGTCCACAACAGGAAAGAATTTGAAATGTTAAATTTTCCAAAAAAAAAATCTAACATGTTTTATTTAGATTAACAAAGATCGTGCATTTATATATATAGAATAATATACTATTTTTATATATAGATTAACAAATATCATTTCTAAGTCCTCCTTCGTTCCTTGTGTATACTGTTGGAAATTTAAAATCACCCAAGAAGATATTGAAGAATATACTATTCTCTATTTTCTATTTCCGAACATAATGTGGACTGATCATTTTAAAAAAGAGTTCATGATTATTTAAATGTTTAGGTTAAAACTATGTTTATTCACAAAAGTAATTTAAAATGCTGCACTCCTTTACAAATAATAATACTTGTATTAAAAACTGAAAATATTTCAACATAAAATCGATTATACATATTTGATATTTTATGCAAGTTGAGTTTTCAAATATTAATATAATAAAAATTATACTTATATCAAATGGTATAATGACGAATAGGGGTAAAATGGCAATTAAGCAGCAAGCCAGCAAGTTTGACAATAATTTGTATATTTCAATGAAACAAATAAAAAAAAATAGATAGAAATTGTCGTGTTGAGATTGAGAAAAGAATAAATATAATGATTTGTGAAAACTACAATATGAAATTAAGCTAGGCGAAACCGACTTTTTACAAGCTTTCAAATTGTCAAGAAAGGGCGGCATATTAAAAATATATTTTTCATGTTCAATTTTGATATCTCGACTTTTTTTTATCGAAAAGATGAGAATCAAACTCTAAAATATTCATACATGACTATAAAATCTTTCATCCGGTTTTGAACTCATGATCTCTCACACACATAGTGTTGTTTTTTGTCATTAGACCAAAAACTGATTCTTTTAAATCTCGCCATTGAAGGAGGGTTGCAACTTTTACTCAGAAAATCACATTATAGATTTCTTATGCAAAAATTACTTACAATCTAAACCAGGTTTTTTTTTTTTAAGGAGTGCAGATGCACAGGTCTAATTTGCTCTTGTGAAGGTATTTGTCTACTTGAGAATCCAGGTGCCAGTTTATAAAACAACGCAACAGAGGCCATATATGAAGTACAACGTGTTATTAAAATTGTAACTGAATCTTGTAATTTGACTATGCATGCATCGCCAAATAATGATGCAAATATTAAAAAAAAAGAATCACATGCAGTGTCTCAAGACAAAGATAAGCAATTGTTCTTATATGTTAAGGAAAAATATATATATATAAGGCGGCTTCGCGTGCTAATTAAATAAACTAACTATGTAAGTGTAGGCACGACCATGAAAATGAAATTTATGTTTTCTTAAACTGGTTATAATAAAATAATACCAAATTGCATTGCTATAAAAAAAAAAGGTACCAAAGTTGTTGTAATAAAATAGTACGTGACAGCCTGGCTTATCAATAATTCATTTGAGTTGTTAAATTCGGTTGTATTGTGATTGTCAAAGTTTTCAATTCGTCCCGATGTTATCTACCAGTTTACTGTTTGGTATTAGGGGTTTTAGTAATGTGATTAGGGGTCTCAATGGGTCGGGTCGGGTCATATTATTTTATTATTTTTTTGATCCGACCCGATTAAATTCGGGTCAAAAAAATCTTAACTCATACCCGATCCAATCGCAATTATTTTTAAAATAATAAAATATTTATTAACTATTTTTATTTAACTTTGAGCAATTAAATATTAATTAATTTATAATTAATCTTAATTAGTATATAATTAGTATAGATTTAAGCTTTAATTAGTACTAAATCGCAAAATTACTTCAAAAATCATAACATCATAATTAATTGGATCGGGTCGGGTTGACCCAAACCCGATTCGGGTCAAAAAAATCAAATCTATACCCGACCCATTTATCTTTGGATCATGTCGGGTCGGATCGAATTCGAGTCAGACCGGGTCGATAATTGACACCCCTAAATGTGATATATTATGGTACCCTTTTGATTTATACTTTGTATTTTAACCTCGTTTGGTAATTACTGAAAAAGCGTAATAGCACATTGTTCTGGATGAAAAAAAAAAACAGCGCATTATTTTTTGTTGAATTAGAGCGTCATTCAAGCAGTAAATGGAGTAATTCACTACCATTGCAAAATATTGATAATCGAGAAAATAATTGTTATTAAGTTATATTCCGCAACCCCCCCCCCCCCCCCAAAAAAAAAAAAAAGAGCGAGAGAAAAGAAAACAGAAAATAACTTATAAAATAAATATTAAAATTATCCTTAATTGAAATTGTAGTCTTATTTCATAATAATTGCATAATTTTGTAAAATATGCCTCAGATATTAGATTTTTCGACATAATAAAAGTTATCAATATATACATACTCCATAATTAAAAAATATGTCTCGTATCCTAACTTCACCCCCACTATACACTCACCACTCACTAATTTTTTTTAGGACTCACTTTTTTAATTTTAATGTCGCAAATCTAACAGTTAAGCCAAGGAACCGAAGTTTTTTATTATTGTTTTAATTTAAATTATATATCTATGCTCAATTATCCATGCAATTTACCGATAGTTTGTGTATTGAAATTTGAAGTGGATTTTATTTACTTTTTATTTAGTTAGAATGGTTCATTTCAGGTGGTCTTCGTCCAGCGCATGCAGTTATGGATGGATAAGCACAAATGCAGCGTGATGATATATGTCATATGTCCAAGCAGTCAACATATCACATTGCTTGATACATTTCTACAAAGAAAAAAAAATTAATTATATCTATTCTTGTAACTGAGGACTTCTAAGAAGTACGTAACTTTAGGTACGTTAAGGTCCAAAACTTCGAGTGATAGTTTTTTTTTTTTTTAATTCTTAATGCAAACTTCTTCTTTTTTTTTTGGGAAAAGTAGCGAACACCTATCTAATAAAATTAGGGTTGTCAATAGTAATTTTTATTTATTTATCTAATCTGTATCATATTTGATAAGATAGATATGAATAACTATTTTTTTCATTAACTTAATTGATATGAATAAGGGTAAGAAAATTTTTTGTTAAGTAAATGAATATTGAGTAGGGTAAAGGGGTAAAGATGATTACGCATCTGTTACCTTATAGAATAAATTATTAAAAAAATAATTTTATTATTTCACATAAATTATATTAGAATAATTATTTTTTTTACTATTTCACATATTTTTTATTATTTTTACTAGAATAATTTTTTTTTTCAAAACAAGCTTAATTATTTTGAGTTTTGTGTATTAATTATTTTTTTAAATATAGAAAGTTAAAACTGCTAAATGATAATTTTAATTTAATTTTTACAATAAAATAGAGGTGTATTTATATGAAAATAATAAGTTTAAATAGTTTTTTTTTATAAATAATGATAAAAATAATTAATATATAAGTATTATTTGTCAGCACTCGTTACTGTTTCATTGTCCAAAGTATGGTACGAACATTAAAATTGATAAGAATAAGATATAAATAAGAATAATTTTAAAATATATGATCATAAAAAAATCTCCATCCGATTCGTTATGTACCTATTTACACTTCTAAACAAAACATCATCTTTCTCAGTGTCGGTGTTTGACATGTTTGTACATATTTTATTAATTATAAAATTATTTCGTGGATTTGCAGATTTATTTTAATGTTATATATTTAAGGGATTTTTCATATTTAACTGAGTTCTTTTATTATGATTTATTTATATAATATTTTTATTATTCAACTTAAATATCATAATGTGCACAATAATCAATTTAAGTTGCACAATGATAATATTTCACAAAATAAGTTTGTATAATAAAATCATTAACAGGCATAATAATTTATTTAATGTGTATAATAATGTTTGTATTGATAATAATATCAACAATCGTATGTATATATCAACTCTCATATATTATCGCTGGAACTGTTCTTTTTCTACATTTAATTCAATCCAGTCTTTCAATTTTCTAAGATCAAATTAACCCTCCGGCTATTGCACATGACTAAATTAAGATTTGATGGATCTTAGAATATTTAATATTCTAATATTTAATGTGTGGCATACTGTTAATAATTATGAACTAAGTTCATTTACGAATAATTAATTAATGGGTGCATCTGGAGGGTGTATCTAAAGAATGCATCTGTATTTTTGATGGAAAAATTCAGTTGTCCAAATTTATTGTACATAATCCCAGAAGTTGCCTCAGTGTTTATATATACTCAGTTCTGTTCATTTGGTCTAATTAATTCTTTTAATATATCCTTAATTCGTCCATTAAGAAAAGAACAGAAAATAAGAGGCTGAGTGGAAAACGCCATAATTCGTCATCATTAGGATTGAGAAAAATTTCTGAAGATCAGTATTCTTACATCGCTTCCGCTTAAAGATGTCTGCAATTCAGAATTGTAAGTTTTTCAATTATTATTTGTTATTTTATATGAATTACATTATTTTATGCGTTGTGATTTTTAACAAAATATATTATGAATAAAATATATCTTCTATCAGAAAATACTACATTAGTCGATAAATTGGTCAATCACATTATCAATCTACATTAGTCGATATATTTTTAATGCTGAATCTCCGTATTACAATGTTACAAAAAGTAAAAAGAAATGAAGAAGAAAAGTATTATATCATGAAACTGTAAAACCCCATACTACAAAATCTATACTATTATATAAAGCATCTAATAATTGGAGGATCCATTTTTTGTCATGATAATTTTTGGTTATACCAATTTTATCCCTCAATTAGACGGATAATATTTATTTTTGGTTGATCGAACGTATGTAATCGCGTCCATTGATCCTTTTTTTCTCTCCATTTCTTTTCAAAATATAGTTTTTTTATTTAGCAACCTTGTACATATTTGATAAGAAATTAATGGTGATAATATATATTAGAATAATTCACTTTTGTTACCATAAATTCATGAATCATTAACTCATACTGTGTAGAAAATCTCATCAATGTAAATTTTTTATTTTATAATGTTTTAATGTTTAAATAAAAAAAGTATGTTGCAACGCGCGGGTATATAACTAGTATCCTTAAAAATTCTCCAAATCCCATGTAAAAGTAAAGGTGGTTCCAAATTCCAATTATAGTAGTTCTTGGCGTTAGCACCTCCTTGCGATTATAAATTGACTAAACAAAAGTACTAATTTAACTAATTAAAAGTAAAACGCTACTAAATCAAGAAAAGTTTCATAGATTGCATAAAAAATATAAATTTACACAGAGTTAGCAGCCTCAATTGCATAAAATAAAAAAATAAATAAACTTACAAACTTATTTTAACCATCTGTAACGAATGATGGTTCAAAACAAAACTTTGCCTCTGAGTTTCTTTATTTTACAAGATTGAACTTAAACAGATAGTCAGAATTATTAATTTACTATTATTATATTCGTTACATATAAGCCGCATTTTTTTTTCTTTTTTTAGGTGACTTGTTAACAATATACTAATTTATTATGGAAGAAAGACTTAGAAGTTGAACATGTAGATCAGAGATGAAAGTGAAAGCAAGCTGATCCCTTAACAAGCATGTCTAATTAACAAGCAATTACATCTCTGAGCATTTGCTGTCTCCCTAATCCATCCATCATAAAAAAACATATCTAGCTAGGTGATTTATTATCAGAACAAACGCAGTTGTCTCCTTGAATTGAGTTTGACTAATTTTATTGGCCAGAGCTGACTCATGTCCCATCCAGTCCCCAACTTGCAATTGAACATTATAAACTGCTTGGCACTTATAAAAACAAAAGGGTAAAAGAAATAAATAAATTTACTTCTGTTGTTCCTTGTAGATTGGAGGAGTAATAGGCTTGATAGGAATAATTTGGCTCTGGATGAAAGTTTTTGCTTGTGATGCACCAACCAATACGCAACATATCAAAATGACCTACAGATACAAATATATAGAAGCAACTTGCAGAAAATAGTTAATATTTTGTACAGAGTTTGCTTCTGGCGAACTTCAAGTATCAATAGTTTCAGCTCATATAAATTCAACAAATGATTGGCGTCCTAAAGATGCTTGGATTTGCAATTAGTTTTAGCTGCACTATCCTATGTTGTGTCTATAATTTAATCCACCTGCATTTAATTATTATGTACTCCAGCTGTATACAGTTTGACTTGTAGAATCTATTGTATGGAAAAGACAAAATAGAACATCAGCATATATTCGCTCAATTGATGTTGATATGCAATCACAGACAAGGTATTAAACATATTACATGAAAACATCACGTATCACATAACCCAAAACGAAAAATACAACATCACATATTCCATCAACAAACCAACCAAACCAACGATGGACAACATTACTTGAAGCAAATAACATAGTAGCAACAATATTAAACAGTATTCTTCAATAATCACTCATCATGACAGACACAGCATGCCACATAGAGCGCTTATTCACGACTGAAATATGAATTCATGGAAAAACCCAAAAACCAGTAGTCAAGTCGAAAACATAATATAAAACCTTAAGCTAGCTGCTTCCCAATCAAAGCTTAAAACCCTGTAAATACCCGAATTCACTTTCCAATTTCAACACTCCCTTTGTTTCTTATTTCTTCTTCTTCTTCGTCCCAGCAACAGAAAAAAGACCTTGGAGATGCTGGAAAACCAGTAGCCATAACAAAGCTCTGGTACATAAGCAACCCACCACCCGGCAACTCCTGTTTCACCATGTCACCATCTTTATACCCATTCAAGTTTATCCCTTTACCCCATGATCCATCCAAAACACATCCACCAAAAATAGTAACAGCAACAGAGAACTCAGCCGGGCCAAAGCAACTCAAGACCCGAGAAACCAAATCACCATAGTCTAACTTGCCGGGATCAACACCCATAGCCTCATAACTAGCATAGCTGAAACCCTCTTCTGGTGTCACATGAATTGTAGAGAGGGATTTCTCATGAATGCCATTCATGGAATAGCCACATGGTTCAAATTCATAGTCACATATTTCCATTTCAGGAATAATTTCAGAAATACCTGCACTCTTCGTCATTTTCTCACCCCCCTCATTCTTGAAGAAAATTGCAGCCTTTTTAGGGTTCAGACCCGTCATGCACATTTCAAGCGTTATCATAGGCTTCTCGGGTTGCTCAGTTGCATAGTAGACGTGCCACATTTTGTTGGGCTGTAGTGCATCCCCAACAACATATGCACCAGAAGAGTTGAGGTGGCCAAAGAATTGGTTGAGAGCTGTGACTTCCTCCCCGAAGGAGCGATGTGGTGCTGGCTGGGCCTCGGGGAAAATGAAGGAACCACGAGAGTACTTCACTGACTGGACCGGGAGCTTCAACTCTTCAGCAAGTTCAAGGATTCTGGGGATAGATAGCAGGAGCTTGGTGGTTCCACATGTCTTCAGGATTATCTTGTAGGGAAAGACAAAGAGACTCGACTCAGAGAGAACATAGGAGTCGAAGAACTTGTTTGAGAGATGTGAGACGATTGAGCAATAGGCAAGGTCAAGAATCGAGTCAATTTGGGAACGTGAAAGCATTCTGAGACCAAGGCCTTGCGGGTCAAGAAAGGTGTGGCCTGGAGTGACTGTGATCTCGAAGGCGCTTTTCATAGCCCTCAAAACCAATTGCAGATACTGCCATTTGATCAAGGTTTATAGAGAGAGAGAGAGGGGAGAGAGACAATCACGAGAGAGTAAAGAGATGAGGGAGTGAGAAGTGGTCTCGGCTGAGAGTCGAGAGCAGCTAGCAAAAGGTTTTTAAAACAAAGGGACGAGAAAATTGTAATAAAGCTCCTAATCTACGAAGAAGTGCATGGAAGACGTATCAGGATGGCTTGCGCACGCACTGAAACAAAACAAAACAAAACAAGAGAACAAATAAACAATGGATTCGTGAAATAATTTGATTTGAAATTTTGCAAGTCACCAATCTGATTTCATCTGTCTTCAAATTGTACACATACCAGAATTACAATATCAGTGAAAATGGAACATCACTGAGATACTGACAAGGAAATATCCTTTGTATTAAAATGGTACATGCAGTTCCAGTAACTCTACAATTCTGTTACAGACACAGCTGTTATGAGGGTGATTTAAAATGCCTCTGAAAAAATTCTGATGAAGTTGGTTTTTGATTGGAAGCAGAAATTCATCCACTTCCATCCAAACTCAAAATCAGAAGGCACGTAACTCTGAATGGTACCATCTAACAAAGTAACAACCACTTTCACATCAAAACATCTTGAATCTTATGAAATGCTTTGTTGTGTTCACACCAATACCAGTACCAGTATGCAACTGGCACCAATACAAAAAATGATAGAGAAATATAAGACTTACGTTGGAGTATGCAGCAGATTGGAATTTCTTGATACCACCGGCAGGCCTGACGTCTTCAATGCTGTAACCAAGAGGTGCTTCGTATTGTTTACAATTACTACTACTACTAGACTTCTTTTTGCCACCTTTTGACTCCATTAAAACATCAATTCTCTTATCTTCTATCAACAAAACAAAAGAAACACAGAGTTTAGTGAGCATTTTGATTTTTTTTTTGTATTTTTGTGTTTTCTACTTGATAAAAAAATGGTTTCAAAGGAACTGCAATATTTTGTATTCTAACCTGCTTAGGTTAGAAAGGAATTAAATGCTTCTGTAAGATAAATGTAATTTTCATGTCAGGCAAAATTACACAATAATTTAACTAAATAAACTATCTCAGATTTCTTTTCTTTTTTGCTTTTACAAAAATTGCAACAATTGGCAAGTTATTAAAAATATTCTAGGAATAAATCGTTCATGTTTTGAATCTGGAACCTGTGGCTGCTGCATCAATCATAATATAAATTCACAATTCATCAAACTAATATGTTACTTGAGATCCCGGGTAATTACGAGAAGTTTCTACGTAATTGCATAAACAAACAACAAATTCCACAAAGAGCCCATAACCAAACACCTAGAATTTTCAACGTAATAAAATCTAAATACGTTTTCCACAAATGAGAGGATAAATAAATACTACATTACAAGAACAAAACCGGAGAGAACTTACAAAAGCAACGATGAGTATGCGAGAAATTTTCACCCGAATTGCTTTGATTCCGAATTTCCAAGCCCCAGGTAACAATTTGAAGAAGAAACCTCCCAGAAATCTAGAAAACACAAATTATACGATTATCTCTACTTTCTTTGGAGAGATTTTGGTTGGTTCTTGATTCCTTGAAACGGCGAGATGTGAATTGTTTAGAAAGGGGATTTGTGTGACTTGGATCGGAATAGGCGTGGTGAGACGAGAGGTGCTGGTATTTATAGGCCCAAAATGACTCTAGGGTTTGAACGCACGAGCCGCGTTTCTGCTTCTATCTTTTCGGAATCGAAAAGGCAGCGCGATCTATCCTCTGTTATTAGCCTAATTATAGTTCGTACAATTATATTCTGAAGTGGATCATCTTTTGTTAATGTATATAATTGTTTGATATGTATAGAGCTGGTAATAATAGAGTTAGAACCATGGAAATTACTGGGAAACGGCAGGAAATTTGCCCGTTTTGACCAGTCAGCCTGTATTATATGATCCTATTTTTAGCTTTCTTTGTATACAATTTTTCCTTTTTTTTTATGGGGTTTCAATCATAAATAGTCTTTCTCCTTAGTTTTTCTATTATTCATTAATATTCAATACACTCTTGACACTTTTTTATATCATCTATTATAGGAACTTAGAAAGTAATTTCAACTGGTTGTTAATCGGAATTTTACCTATTCTAGCGGTTAAATTTCTGATTTTTTTTTAAATTAGTAAAAATCAAAATTTTAACTATTGGAATTGTTCATCAAACTTCATAAATGAGAAAAAAACTACTAGATAAGCAATTGAATATTCAGTTGAGAAAAGTTTTTTTATAAAAAAAATAAATTAATTTTATTTTGAGCACATTTAAAAAAAAATGCTAATTATATAAGGGTTAAATTTTTGGGAGATAACTGAACTGATACCTCAAATTCATATTTGGTCACTAAATTTTTATTTATCCGTTTTTAGTCACTAAACTTTTGATGTTTGTCCAAATTTAATCATTATTTCAGTTTTTTTATCCAAATTTAACAAAATACTTAATATGACCTCATAATAAAGTTTAAACACATTTTAATACAAATTTTAAAAATATGACAATGTATGACATAAATGAATTATTTATATTTTGTTTCTTTTAAAAAATAGAAAATTTTCATGTTTTCAAATATTTTTATTTCTTTAAAGGAATCATATTATTTAGAATAAGTTTTCTTCGTGCGATTTTGAATTAGTTAATTAAATAATTTATTAGTTGTTATTTATATAATAATTAAATAATACAAATTAAAATATATTTAACCATAAAATATTAATTTTCAATTATACTATGACATTAGTTTCTCTAATAAAATATGAATTAAAAATAATTAACATACATGTTCATATAATATATGCTATGAATAATAAAACAACAATAATTTATCAATATTAATTAAAAAAATAATCAACATACATATTCATATAATTATAAATTTTCTGTCAAGTTTGAATAAAAAAATAATGGAGTGATCAAATTTGGACAAACATCAAAGTTTAATGACTAAAATAAATAAATAAAAGTTCATTAATTAAATATGGATTTGAGTTATAGTTTAGTGACCTCTCAAAAAATTTGCCCATTATATAATTAATAAACAATCCAACTGGTCACATGGTTATTTATGTTTAAGAATATGAAGAATTTATTATTTCATCTTGAACGCATCACATGTATATCTATTAAGGAAAAGTTTGAGAGCTAAATTTACAAGGTTGAGAGCTGAGAGAAGTTTTCACTTCTTAATTAATGCATTGGTAAACAGTAGCGGAGCTTGAGACAATATTAAGGGAGGGCTATTGAGATTTGATTACTTATATCAAATGGTAGAGGGGGCCAATTATATGTCTCAAATATAATTTAACTTAGAAAATGAATACTAATTTTATTAATTTGAGATTTATAGGGGGGCCATGGCCCATTTTTCTACAATGAAGCTCCGCCTCTGTTGGTAAATAAGGAACATGAAAATGTATACAAATTGTTCATCAAATTTTTTTTATCAAAATAATTGCGGATCATCTAGGTACTTGTTATAGTATAAATTATAATTTTTCTATTGTCTATACTTCATGCAAAAGGCAGTGGAATTATTTTTCTTAAAAAAACTAAGGCTAAATTCATATTGTATGTAAATAAAAAGAATATTGTCAGTCTTCAACAAAACATGAAAAATTAAATAAGTAGACAAGAAGGATATAAAAAATAAATGAGAAACTCAAGAACCAAATTGTTCAGACTTTATTAGAATAGAAAAAATGGAATTCTAGTATCACAATTAGATAAAAGAAAATAGAATACTTAATATGCAGAATTGACACAAATGATATCTGCTTTCGATATAGCAAAATTTGCACTCAAAATAGCGCTGCCTGATTTAAATGAAATAATAAGCGGAGGGATAAATGAAATCAACAGTAGGAAATATTGTAGCATATTTAGAAGATTCGAGAGTCTAACATTTTTTTGTGTTATGAATTTGGGAGTCATAAGCCCATGAATCAGATCTCGTGTCATACATTTCTTTTTTATATAAAACATTTAAGTAATTTTATGCTTGTCAGCAAAAATTATTGAAGTGGTGATGGTTTTTCAAAGAAAATTAGCAACTGTTTTTTAAAAGTTATTATGTTGCAAAAGTTCCTCTTAATGGAGACAGAAAAAAGTGCAAATGTAAGGAACACATACTTACTTTTTCATTTCAAATTCGACTAGTATATTTTCATAATGGTGTTAATGGGTCGAATCGGATCGGATCATCATTATTTTATTATTTTTATTGATCTATCCGATCCATTTAAAATCGGATCAACATTTCTTTGACCCGAACTAATCTGATCCGGATGGGTCACATATTAGCCCAACCTGATCCGAATGAGTCACGGATCAACCCGGCCTGATCTGAGTGGGTCACGGGCCGATCCGATCCGACTTGAATAAAAATAATTATTAATTATTTTATATATTTTTATATGTACTTCACATTCACATCTCAATTTTAAAAGTTCAAATGACTGATCCAAACCGTTGAACGTGATATTTATATATAAATATTTTTAGAGATAAAATTTTAAATTTTTTATTTTTTTTTAATTTTTTAATATTTTTTAGATGCGTGAAGATCACTAGTATTGATGGTGCGAAAATCGTTAGATCAACAAACTTTGTGCTCTTCTAAAAAATAACTAAATTTTTTTAAAAATATATAAAATTATATATCCAAAGACATTTCAGTATGAAAATCATGTTCAATAGTTTGGATCGATCATTTGAACTTTTAAAATTAAGATATAAACGTAAAATACAAGAGGCTTTGTACTTCGCAAAGCATCATAGCCTCACTCATTAATTAATATATACTTAATCTCAATTAGTATATATAAACTTTAATTAGCATTAAACCATAAAATAAATACAAAAAACACAAATAAATAAGTTGAGTCGGATCGATATGTACCTGATTCGTGACGGATAAATTTTTTTTAATCCATATCCGACTCATTTATTCTCAAATCATTTTTAGATAGATCGGTCAAATTCGAATCGGATCAGATTTTGACTTCCCTAATATACTTAAGATTTTTGAAGCAAAAGAAAAGAAAGAATTGGAGAGTTATGATTGTCTGAAAAAAAAAACACAATTGCATTGAAATGGTTTACGGACTTTTAAAGCGACTAGAAATGTTGTGCTGACATTTGCATGTAGGGTGTCCATTCTGGAAATGAGGGATGTCTGGGAACGCCACTTTTCCTTATGTTATATATCACCGTTCACTATAAGGAGAATCAAAATTAAGCTCTGTCTTCGCACGGTCTGGTTCAAATTTAAAAGTTTAATTCAGTTTGTCAAATTATAGATCAAATTAAATTTAAAAAATATCAACTGTATAAATTAAAAATTAAATAAATTAAAATATTATTAATTAATTATATTAGTTAAAGAGGTATAAAAATATCAATAGTTATAAAACTGATAAAAAATAAAATAACTAACTTACTAATATTTATAAAAAATAAATATATTTGAATTAACTTTTTTACCATCCTTATTTATACCAAGTAGAATGAATTTGTTTGTTAAATTTTAAACTATTCGATTTAAAAAATATGAATAAAATAAAAGAACAAAACCGAATTAGCTAAAAATTTTGAATAAAAAAACTAGACCAAATAATTTAAAATTTAAGGATTTAGTTCGAAACTAATTAATCAATCTGTTTGCACACCCCTATTTGCACCCCGAAAATAAAAAGCAAACTGTGTAGAAAAATTATAAATTAAATTGAGATAACTACTACGCCTTTGTTTTGGTACGGAGATAAAATGAATGATAAATTTTATCACCTCTCTCACTCCTGATAAGTTTATCTTCACTATCTCTTCATTTTATCCCATTCCTAGACGGAGCCTATCGGGATATGTCCCAATAATTACGCTAAAATATACCCCAATAACTGGGACATAATTTTTACAAAATAAGAGTTTTCACTTAATAATGGTTGTTTCCTCTATTTCGACAATAATATTCCAAATGAATTATTTTTTTAGTACAACTTAATTAACAATATTGTCTCATGCTGTCATGATCTTCATTTATTTTATGAGATGTGCGTTCAAAAGGTAGATGATTTAATCGCATCTGTTTATAATAAAAATTGTGCTATTTTTAATTTAAAATGATTACAGTAAGTATGGTCATTGAAGTAAATTTCTTATTTCATATATGCATGCATGGCATTAACAACTGGACTTAAATAATCTAGGATTTAGGTATTAAGTTGCGTCTTCTCAATGCAACTTTTTAGGTATTAAGTTGTTTGAAAGGTTATTTTTTACATCGATTATTTAGCCAAAACTAATCTTTCAGTCGTCATGAATAATTAGGATTTTGTTAATATTTTTTGAAAAAAAATTAGACTAGAGAATGCGTTATGGACCGTCTTAGCCATTGTACCACTTAGAGTCTTAGATCGTGAAACAAACATTCTATAAATATATTAAACGTTTTCTAATAGTTTGAGAGATTTGTAATTTTAAACGAAAACATGAAACCTTTTCTTTTTCTAATACTAAAGTTTTTTACTTTTTCGGAAAACACACGTAGGATTACTAAAACATGCAAAATTTAAAGTCAGCTCCCACGCGAATAAAGTTGGCACAAATCTCAATATCTGAATTATAATGTCCAACGTTACCTAGAGTTATAAAAAAACCCGGACGGATCAGACCCGACCCGCCGAACCCGTGGCCGCGACCCGTCCCGTCCCGACCCGTGATCCAATCCGTCAAACCCATGACCCGTTAGAACCGACGGGTCTAGCACGGGCGCGGGCAAAAAAATTTCAAAAAAACCCGTGCTAGACCTGACCCGTTTTGGACCCGTCCCGACCCGCCCAACCCGTACAAACCCGCCCCCGACCCGTCCCGAGAATCCGTGCAAACCCGGAAAAATTCAAAAAATTCAAAAAATTCAAAAAAATATGGAAAAAATTAATTTTTTTGGTAAAAAATATAAATAATTATATATATTAAATATTCTTAATAATTATTTTTGAATTTTTCGGAAATTTTGAGAATTTATTTGAATTTTATTGGGTTATTTTTGAATTTTGAAAAAAAAAAAAACCTTGGACCCGACCCGCCCCACCCTTGGACCCGCCCCGACTCGACCCGACGGGTCTAGGACGGGTCGCGGCCAAACCCCCCAAAATGGACCCGTCCTAACCCGTCCCGTGAAAACCCATTGACCCGTCCCGCCAAAACCCGCCGACCCGTGCAAACCCGTCCCGACCCGACCCGTTTTTAATACTCTAACGTTACCTACGGGTTCTATTCAAATAATAATATTAATAATAATGTCCAACACATTGCACATTAAAAAAGTACAACTTTTTGTCTGT
Organism: Schoenoplectus tabernaemontani; assembly: GCA_037127355.1. Taxonomy (NCBI): domain Eukaryota; kingdom Viridiplantae; phylum Streptophyta; class Magnoliopsida; order Poales; family Cyperaceae; genus Schoenoplectus; species Schoenoplectus tabernaemontani. The sequence goes on from CM073750.1 coordinate 26,812,595, forward strand.
TTTCTCGCATGGAATCCTTGGAAAAATAATTGAGAGCTACTAGATATGGATTTAAAATTTGCGTACGCTGAATTTGTAAGGTACTGCAATATCAATTTTAGAAAATTATATTTCGGTGAACTTCTCAAGAAATTTATATCACAATTCCGTTGATTTAATATAAATTTAACACTGAATATTTCATCGAGATTGTCAACTGTCAAGTTATTGGTTGTCAATGGATCCCTGCTGTAGATTTAATACCTTCATCATAACAATTTGTTAGTAAATTTGCAAAATTTGGATATTTTCTTTAAAAAAGCTATATTTAGCGTATATCCAACATTTATAAGGATGTAAAATGGGTGGATTAATATTTTTTTATAAAAAAATAAATCCAACTCGATATAACTGGGTTAAAAAAACTTTTTAGCTAACCTATCTGTCACCCAATTCAACCCATGATCATTTTTACATACGGATATTTATAGGTTATACAGGTTAAACAGGTTGATATTTTAATTAAATAATATATTATTATTTTTTATTAATATTAGATAATATATATTAATGATATCACAACTAAAAGATGAGAAAAATAAAAAATAATAAAAAATAATGATTGTTTCATATTAATTATGAATAATGAATAGATATTTATCATGTTTTATAAAAGATAAATATAAAAAATAGTTAATATTATAAAAAAGTGATATATAACATCTAAAAAATAAAAATTATATATAATAATTAAAATATAATAAAAAATTTAACTTTTAAATAATTAATTTATTGATCACCAATAATTTGTATATACAATATATATATATATATATATATATATATATATATATATATATATATATATGATTATACGGCAGGGTCCATGTTAGATGAGTTTTTAAAAGCAAACTCATAACCCAATTCAATAAATCAGGTTAGTCAAAATCACAAATTATATCCAACCCGATAACTTCTCAACTCACTAAAAAACGGATCGGATCTGGTGGGTTGAATGAGTTAGATGGGTTGACGGATTTTTTGTACGCCCCTAAACATCTATATTAATTAACTTAATTTAATTTTAGAAAAAATATTCCTGACTGTTAATATTGTAGATGCATGACCAATTTTAAATATGCAGGGGCGGATATGCAGAATTTTAGTTATGAGGTCAATAATCATATTGTAATAGTTTATCAAGTTCAAATTCATTAGCTTATTGAATACTAAATAAAAAAATATAAATTCAACATAAATGATTACCTAATAAAAAACTATCAAAAATAATATCTTTTACATATTGAAAATAATAATAATAATCAAAATAATAGATAATCAAGTCGATGAAGAAAAAGTTTTCCTCTAAGGAACTTCATATTTTAGAATTTTTCATAATTCTTTCATTATGCACGATATTAAATAATATTTTCTCAATAAAATAATCAAACAATCTAAAAGAATCAAAAAATAAATTCATAAATATCAAATTAACAAAAATATTATCTAAAAACATTATGTTTCAAAATACAGGGGTCAGCTGACCCATAAGGCCATAACCTACACTAAATTCATCTCTATAAATATGAGTGACATATTTAAATCTCAATCATTTTTTTGTTCGTTCATAAAAATAAAATGTCACAATTGATTTGTTGAGAAATTGAAATATTTAATACATATACTTTAATAATAATAAAAAAAAAAAAATCTACCATTTGAAGTTTTATTCGCAATCCGCAAATTGCTAGGCAACAATGTTGACTCTCAAAATGAAAAATTATAAAAAAGAAAGAAAGAAAGAAAGATGGAAGAACCTTCACATAATGATAATGGCCGAGATCTCATATAGCGACCGAGGAGACCCACCTATTAAAAGAAAGCAGCCTCAAATATGACATTTTATGTCTATATATTTCCTTAATGGGGTGGATAGAAGAGGAACAGAGCAAGAGGTTGAGAATTGAGATGAAAAAAAACAAAGGAAAGGTCGGTACATTTTCTAAGCAGATAAGAAAATTGTGAATAATGTGCCCAGACAAATTAGTATTATTAAATTAACAAATGATTGTCAGACACAGGCATCACTCTTGCTGTCAGCTTTTCATCCCCAATTTTTTCACGCATAGTAATGTGGTTCATAATTATATCATATATTATATCCATACTTTTCAATGCCAAAATAATAATCATCAATTAAATAAATGATAATTAAGCATTTTTTTCTTTTTGTTTTAATTCATCCAAAAAGCAGGAGTTAAACTTCCATGAACACTAAAAGATGAAAAATTTAAAAAAATTGTAATAATTTACATATATGCTGGTTTAATAATTGCACGAGCACTAACAATGCATGATATTTTCTCTAGTGCTCAATCTAAGGTGCGGTCTAGCCACATTAATATTATAGTAGTGGAAGAAGTTACCAGGAAAGTGAAAAATTAAAAAGAAACATGCCAGGCTGGATGCGCCGAATACTACTAATGCAAACAAAAATAGGGTCTTTCTAGAGGAAAAATAATAATAATATTATTTCAAAAAAAAATCTTAGCATTCTATAAAGTCATTATTGCATTCTCTATTCTGAGGGCTCTCAGCCTCTCAGCAGTGGAGAACAAACGCATGCGTTTGTCTCTAGTGGCCAACTTGAACTGAACTCCAGGATCATTCTTTGATTCTATCAATTTTCTTCTTAAATTTTCTTTGTTTTTTTCTTTGTTTTTTTTTTTTTTTTTCTACTTTGTTGTGATTGTTCAGGATTTCTCATCCTATTTGAAAGATTTTTGTGCTTGATGGCGACAATTTAATTCCAATCATTTCCTTAAAAAACAGTAAAATATAACACAAGGTTTAAATACGTTCATCCTACTATACACTTGCATTATGTCTTTGAATTTCTGTGACATCTGAATTTTTTCGGAGGGTTTTACACAAAGTTGTTTTATTGTTTTCTTTTAGTGGACGATGCACGAAGACTACTGCGAACCATTTCAATTATTAATTAGAAGAAACTAATAGTATTTCAATTAATTTATTGTGAGTCTTTTTTTGAACATTTACATACTAGAGCATCTTTATTTCACAACTATGTAATTACATAATCGCAGTATCAATAGTAGAAATCTCTACTTACATAAAAGAGATTGAATTATAAGAGTTTAATTAGCTACGCCGCGTCATCTTTTTAAAAGTATGTTTGTCGTATTCAAGGTGTTAGTTATTTTTTAAAATAATACAAGCCTTTTATATTCCTATATGAATATTTTATGTAACAAAACGTATTATTATTAATTATGCAAAAAATATGATTTTTCTAATTGTATTATTTATTTTTGAATATGTCACCCGTAAATTAGTGGTTAAAAAAATTTCATTTTTTTATTTAATAAATATTTTTTAAGATAGTCGAAAAAAGGAAGTCCTAGCTAGGAGATAATTGAATTTTAGATAGTCGAACAAATGAATTTTAGCAATTTTAAAAAGGAGATAATTGCATGTCCATTGTCCCAAACCGATTTAGTTAATCGAATTAATCGTCGCCAAAATTGATTTGAAAAATATTCTGTTAACACGCACGAAAAATATGCTTGATATATAAGTGGTCTAGTAATGATTTAGAGCAGCAAGCGCATTTTGATAGTGCTTTAAAAAGTGAAGCTAAAATAACATGACAAAATGTGCATTTTGAAGTACAGCATTTCGAAATTCTGATATCTTTATTATTATTACTCCATTTGTTAATATAATAAATAATTTTAAAATGATCTTCTGAATATTTCGTACGTACTAAAGTTACACGACTTGACTTTATCTTTATCTTAGCATTCATCATCTCAATGCACTATGAAGTACTATCATGAACATTTATCCACAAATCATCCCTTAAAAAATCCAAAAAAAAAATGTATGGATTTATTTTAAATTCTTCAAATTGAATTACGGGTAACTGGTGCTAGAGCTAGAAATTATTTTTGTGGGGTTCAAGTAATATACCATATGTTAGTACTATAATGAACAAATCAAGAACATAAATTATTGACATGGGTCAATAATAGAATGAGCCTCACAATTTATGGTGTTCAGATACAATTTCTTTTTTTAAACAAAAAAATACATGTATCTACAAGAAGTACAGTATATATGTACATGTTTATTAAAAATAGAGTAGGGATCCATTGACAATGGGTTATTTTGACAACCTTGACAATAAATTTCTAAATAAATATAAAAAAAATCTTAAAAATAAAAAAAGTTTATAGATCTGTTCTTCTACTTTTAGATTGATGGTCATTCAAATTTCATGCAATTTCATTATCGTTTGGTAGTCCATCAAATACCGTTAATTTGGAACCGTTGTAAATTATATGAAAATTTGATGGTCTTTGACGGACTATCAAACGATAATGAAATTACATGAAATTTGAATGACCATCAATCTAAAGGCAGAAGAATGCATCTATAAAAAAAAATTCATTTTTAATATTTTTTTTATATTTATTTAGAAGTTCATTATCAAAGTTGTCAAAATAACCCATTGTCAATGATCCCTCTCTTAAAAATAATGGGTGATATTGACCGTCATTCTTTATATTAAAATCCGCCAGTAACTGTGGCTCATGACAATGTAAATATTTTACTAACTAAAATATGATTCATATAGTTTTATATTAAGTACCTTATTTTTGATATTTGATCTTCCATCTAGTGACAAAGATAATAATTTTTGTATCAAAAAATAATGGTTCAAAACTGGAAAATATAGAAGATGCTTGTGAATATTGAAATTTAGGTGACTTCAATTTCATTTTATCCGAAAAAATAATTTATTACTCTATACCGTGTTTATGTACGATTTGGTGTAGTCAATATTTTCTTTCAATAAAATTATTACTCTTTGGACGTATGCAAAATTATTCGCAGTGACAACTTAATGAAATAAATATTTTAAATTGTTTTATTTCTCATATGCGAACCATATTTTAAATAAATGGATTTTTAAATATGACTGAAATATGAATTAATTTATATATCCGGATGAATTAATAATAACTTGAATAGTCGCATTATTACTTGTTAAACCGGACCCAGTAACCAGTACCCACGAATTATGATCTTCTGTTACACAGTTAGAGATGACAATGGACCGAGTAGGCGGATAAAACATTAATCTCATGATCCAACCTAATTATTAAAATTACATATCTGTTCTATCCGGCTCATACTTTCGGGTCTAAAAATCCCAACCCGTCATACCCGTGAACCAAGTTTTTCTAGCCCATCCAAATCCGTTCGCGTGCGGCACGCACGATAGTCTTTAGATTCATAAAAAAATTAAAGATCATTTGCACGATAGTATTTAGATTCATAAAGAATTAAAGATGATTTGATATTAATGAAATATAAATCTCAAAAGAGCTTTAAATTTTGCACACGTACAAAATGGAGAATCACGTGTCAGTGTCACACACTCATAGCAACGGTGATGGGAAATGCAGGATCTGATTCTCTACAGTCCAAAGTCTACAGTCCCGGGGCATGCGCACTGGCGTTGCTTTTCATGCTTTATTGCTTTGCAAATTGCAAATTGCAAATTTCAATTGCATGATTGATTGGAAATTTTATTCCCTTCGCAAATCTACCAGAAATTTTCTTCATGTCGAGTTCTCGACCTCTCGTCCTGCATATTTATTTATGTTTTTTTTTCACTCAAAAAAACATAAATAAATTCATCAATTTTCTACTTTGAATCTAATTGTATATTTAATAAAACCTATCAAAATAGACGGGTCAACCGCATGTATTATTAAGATTGCGTTTCGAATTTTATAAAATTTACATGTCACAAAATTACATCATTAAGTCTATATCCTCGCATATTTGATTTAATTTAAATAATTTTTGATAAAATATCAATTATCACTTCAATTGTTTTCATAGTAAAGTACATACATAGTCCTTAAGATTTTTTTTTTACAAACTGGTTTTTTAAATTTCAAATTAATAGTTTGAACCTTAAAGTATTACTTTAATATTATTTTGGTCCTTGAAGATCTAAATGTATCTTTTTACCCTTGAAGTTTTCAATTTATATCAAATTGTTCCTACATTTAAAATTTATTCAAAAATGATATTTCATTTATCATAGCATTATTTTCTAATATTAAAATTAGCATGGATATAGTATTTCTGTAATAAGAATACATTAATGTTGGAGCTATCATGAATTAATTAAAATAATATTTACAAATATATTTTTATAAATATTATAGATATTTTATGACATGAAAATGAGCGTGGATTTTCAACTTTTGGACTTGATAATAAAAGGACTAGCTGTTATAAACATAAAATATTAAGGACCAAAATGATAAGATAATGGAACTTTAATAAAAATACATTTGTCGTCATATTTATTTCTATGATAATAGTTTCATAGTTTTTTTATGTCTATGACTATGTGATCCACTTAATAATAATAGCCCTTTAAATTTAATTACAGTCATTTAAGCAATTCCGACGGCTGAGATCCGCTACTATAGTTTCTCTATCATAAATTATGGCAGCAGATATGAATCCAAAATTTAATGATTAAAATGATATATTTAAAACTTTAAGGACAAAAATTATTACAAAGTAATATTTTAAAGATTAAATTGATATTTTAAAACTCTAAGGACAAATTTAATAAAAAGATGATACTATAAGGTAAAGACTATTTGTGTTTTATTCTAACTAGGATTGTTCCCCAGGCTTCGCCCTGGAAATTATATGGTCAGCGATCAAATTTAAAAAATATATATCAACATGATCTAATAGCTACTAAAATACAAAAAAAGTTCCAAAATATAATAAATGAATTTTCAAATTAAATATGCATTTTGCATTATTAGCAAGATAGCTAGTTGTGCATTAGATCCTCCTTCCTGAGGAAGGAGGGGAAAAACAAAATTGTGTATGAACTTATGAATAAAAATATTATGTTTTCCTTTATTTTTATCACATTATTGAATCATTAATACAACTTTCTCAAACATAGCATTGTCTAAAAAAACAGCTGGAATATATGTTAAGCATTTTAAGCTGATAGTGGTGGTTATACACAAAGACGTTTTATATTTTTACTTTAATCATAACCGTAAAAAATATTCATCAAACGATTATAAAAAAAAAGGTGACGTAGCCCTGTCAAAAAAAATCAGAAGACTTATCAGCTTTTTTGAGGTACTAATTGTTTTTAAAACTCGATTATTTAAAGCGGTTGATTACTTTGACTGGTAACATAAAAAAGAGGGGGCGGTTAATATATCCGGTAGAGTATCCTCTAGTTCACAAAATTTAACACTAAATTTTAGCAAATTGTACTTATAGTATGTGCTTATTTTGATATTGTTTTAATTTATTTCATTCAATCAAAATGTAAGGTAATTTGTATTGGATATTACATAAAATATCTTTTATCTTGTCAAAATGGAGATTTCGAACATTAATTATTTTATTAAAAACGTGAAATATTCTTCTATGAAAACAAGAAAAATGGAAAAAGATGAAGTTCACTATAAAAATAAGACCATAGTTTTTTTTTCTTTTTTAGTAGTGCACCTCGCATAAGCAATACTTTGTAGCATAATTTTATAACAATTTTATAGAACTTCTCTATTTGCTACTTTATTTTTTGATTCATGCTTATTATATAAATAAATTAAAAGTGGCAAGTGTTGCAAATAAATAGAATGATCATGCCAAAAAAAAAAAATAACGGTACCACTCTTTAATTAACAACTTTAAGAAAATTTTATATCACATGATATGATGTAGCTCCATTTATTATCTGTAATAACTAACAATTAATTCATATGATGTTATAATATTTGGATAAAAAATTTATACTTTAATCATTAAAATATAATTAATGAGATAAACATACATTAGTGATTAACAAGAATTAAATGACAACCAATCTTTTAATCCTCACGTAAATGACTGATACATAATTTTTATGAAAAAGTATTGTCAATTAAATATTATTATAACTCAAATCTTTAAAATAAATTTAACATATTATATATATAGAATTAGGCTATGGTTCTCTGCAAAGCACAAGAGCGTTGTGTGTTTTGCGTTCTATTATTAATTTTGAGTCAGAAATGATCGATCCAAACCGCTCAATCTAATATCCATATCAAAATATATTAGTAAACTAAATTTTATATTTTTTACAATTTATTTGCTATTTTTTTGAATAGAGGAAAAACCGTCATTTTTGGATGAACCAGAATTTTAGTAATAGATTTTGATATGAAGATTAGATTGAACGGTTCGGTCGATTATTTCTGATTTGAAATTGAAAATATATATATATATATATAAAGCACCATATATATATATAATTTTTTTGAGTTTTAAGCCCCTTTGGCCCTAAAAAGCTCCGTCATTGGGTGTTTAGTTAAACAAATTGTCCTTTTATGCTCTTTTTTTTTTTCTAAAAGCATGATTGGAATAGATACGCCGGTCGCTGGATCTATTGCAATGACATTTGACAATAGAAAAAAAGAGAGCATAAAAGGACAATTTGTCCCTGGATCTATTGGAATAGATACGCATGTTTAGTTAAACAAATATTTTTTTTTTTTCTAAAAACATATTTCTGCAAACTCTCAGATTATATTGTTACATTCATTGTTAGTTTCTTCCACTCTGAGATGACATTTGACATGACAAAAAAGGAACACCTTTTCTTTTAGTAATGCATTAATTTTCTAGTTTATGAAACTTAAGATATTTCATAGTCATATATGGAATTGTGACAATTGTCCAATCTGATCGATCCAACAATTAATTAAACGCTTGAAACAAACAAAAAGACATCGTCATTCTTGGTTCTTTATTTAATATATTGCATATGGTATCTATGCACATGATGTTGGGAGCTATTAAATTATGCTAATCATTGATTCCACGGAGATTAGAGGTGGAAAAATAACAGTTCTCGCTAATGCTGACTCGGATCACCATAACCACACAAATTATTTAGATCTTATTATTATTTTTTTAAATAAAGGCCCGTGGGCGCCTATTTTGATTTAAAAGAGTGATTATATCCATACATAAAAATAAAGAAGAAAAATCTTTGATCCAACATTATATAATATAAAATATTAAATTAAAATCTAAATTAAGATATCTACTAAAGTAATTTAAATGATTCTCCAATACATATAGAGAGATTAATTTTGAAAAAGCTCAAACTTTCTTTTCAAGCAATCATTGTGATGAGTATCATTGTGTTTGATTTTTAGCGGATCATATGAGTTTTTGTGCACGTCACAAGACTTCAAATCATAAATAATTACTAAAATTTATTGAAGTTGAAATAAAACTTTTCTTCTTGTAGAAAAATGAAAGTAGATTAAAAGTAAAAAAAAAAGATAGTAGCGGGAGTAAAATGAATGGTCTCTCCTCATCAGAGAGATTTCTCAATGAAGAGATGGCAATAGTTTTCAATTAGGATATTTGCTCAAGGTTGGGGAAGTAATACATCGCATCTTCAAAATATCTTATTTTTGTTACAATCGAATAAATCAATAAAAGCCATTAACTTGTGTCACATTATATTCTAATGATTTATTTATTTAATCTTTGCTTTACAACTCCGCGAAACTTCGATATAATTCTTAAAATTATCTGTTCTTAGAAGCTCAAGAAAGAGAGAAAAAGAAAATAAACGAAGAGAAGCAGCACTAGTTCAAAGTGCTCCACTAATGTTTGCCTTTCTATAAATATTTATCATGGGAGGGATTACTTGACAGTGACAATTTTAACATCTTTAATAAGTTTAAAAAATCTGAAAATTAAAAAAGTATATAGCTATATTTTTGGAGTTATAGATTTATAGTATTTTGAATTTCATACAACTAAAGTGTAGTTTTTATAGTTCATCATATATTATTAAAATTTTATGCAGTTTGTGACAAGTTCAATCTAATTGGTCTTTGATAGACCATTGAACTATATTTAAATTACATTAAAATTAAAACATAATCAACCTATAAGCTATAAATTAAACAAAAATTATATAAGTGATTTTCTAGTTTCAAGATTTTTTTTAGAATTTCTTTTCAAAATTATTTGAAATTCCACTTTCAAGATTGTGAAGATATTTATTTGATATTTCCATTATCAAGATTTTGAAGATAATTATTATCAAGTGATCCCTTCGCTTATTTATTTACTAATTACATATCATTATTGTCTTACTAGTTCTCCTTTTTACGTTAAAATTGTGTTTTACGCATATGATTTTACTGGATAATCGATAAAATCCAACGCTAAAACCCCTAAATATATGTGCATTGGGAATTATAAAAGCAGAGGAATTGTGCAATGGAGGAAAAGAGGGGTCAAATCTATACCAAAGAAATAATATGCGAACTCCAATATACATACGAAGAGCAATTTGTTTACGGCATTTCTGTTGATAATCAAGTGCAAATTAGAAAATTATAAATAATAGGTCGCTCCTTTATAATGAAAATAATATATATCAAAAGTGAGTTCTTAGAAAAAATAAAAACGATAAATTTTCTGAAGAATTCATGTTTCGATAAAATTTAAAATAATTCGGACATACTACAGCTACAGCAAAAAAGTAAGTAAAAATATACTAATATTATTTTTGGAAATCCTCATAATTATGTTGTTGTGAACATACTCCACTCGTGGGCCCCCGCTTAAATGATTCGATTAGGAGTTGGGCTGCTTTTGGAAGTGAAATACGAGTTTTGGGCATGCAAACGCGAGAACTGTTAATTCTTTTATTTGGGCCAAACGCGAACTTCTCTCATACAACCGAAGAAACGAACCAACCAATCAACCAAACGAGTTTTTGATAAATTAAGGGTAGCTGGGTAAGGATCAATTGACTACTACTTTTTTTTTTTTTTTTTTTTTTTTACAATTTTGTTATTCAATTTATACAAATTTATAAAAAAATGTAAAAGTGGAAGAGCTTTATAAATATATTGTTACATTTGAATATCGTTTGATAATTTTATTTAAGAGAACTAAATTTAAACGGCTAAACATAATCATGTAATTTTAATAGTCTTTAATGAAATATCAAATAATAATTAAATTGCATCTATTTTGACACACAATGGATCCGTGAGTTCAAAAATACGTTTATAATGTTTCTCAATAAAACTGTAGGATGCCATATCAGGTCCCATCAGGGGACGGAATCATAAACGATCGGTAGAAAATGCCTGCATCAAAGAAATAAAATATTTGAGTACACAAAATTTATTTTTCAACGAACTAAAAAAATGTCTGAGCGTCGACTGACACCTATCTTAGTACCACAACTAGGTGCCATGACAAGCGCCTGCATTTCATGCAATTTACAATTGAATTGCAAAGGAACTTCTAAATTTATAGAAATAATTTGCTGTCACAAGCCCAAGTATTAACATTAAATTCCCATCTTTTTATCATCCCTCTTCAATTAAAATTCTGATTATTTCTTTTTTTATCAACAAAATGCCACGCTGAGACGGTGTGGTGGTACCGCGACCACTATAAAGGAGACAATTTTTGACCTGATAGAACAGTCAAAATCGTTTCCATTCTAAATAAAACCAACTCAGAGATCATCAAAAGAGCTCCCTGACCTATCCACTTCAACGAAAACCAACAAAACTGAAAAAGGAAAGCCTCTACAATGTAGCTGACTAGACAGCCTTTGGTTTGAGGGATGAGAGACCACAATGGTGCGAGGTGAGTTTACAATTAATATTACGGTAGCACAGTGTCTCTCAGGTGATGGCACGGGCTGGGACATGAACATGCTGGCACAGATGTGGGGGGGGGTGGGGGGGGGGGGGGGCAAGACCTGGCAACGGAAATCTCCCGGAGAGTTTCAGCCCCAATTGCAAGGCCGGGGATGATGGATCGTCTGATCTAGAAGCCGGCAAAGAGCGGGATATACACAGTCAAACTGGGGTATCAACGATTGATGGGTGAAGCAGGCACGGGATAAAGTCAGGACTGTGTATGGGAGGCCATCTGGGGCATTAAAAATGTTGCACCCAAGGTCAAGATGTTTTTTTGGAGAGCCTGCCAATGTGCACTTGCCACTGCACAGGAGCTACACAGGAGAATCCGTAATATACAACCCATATGCAGTCGGTGCCAGCAGGAGAATGAGTACACCACCCACCTACTGTTTTTTTGCCCAAGCTCCAGGGCCATCTGGTTTGCGTCTGATCTGGCCATGCACGTAGATGGTCTGCCTCTAGACTTCAAACAGGTTCTCGCAGTGTGGGGATAGACTTTGACAATGGAGCAGCAGGCAAAGGCGGCGAACCTCATGTGGTGTATCTGGAAGGTGCGAAATGCAGAAGTGATAGATGGTCGGAGGATACAGCCGATGAAAGTAGTCCATCAGGCCCGAGCAATGGACCATGTGATGGTACCGCCAGTGGTTGCGCATCAACGGCAGCAGAACATACTGAAAGTTCCGAGGGATCATAAACTGATACTAGTAGATGGCTCCTAGGATCAGTAAGGGAAAGCGGGGGTGGCACCGGTGATATATGATGAGGTCGATCAGCTGGTGGAAGTGCAAAGCTGTGCCTCGGATGCGCTGGACTCTTACCATGCTGAGGCTCAGGCAGTACTGGAGGCCCTTGGATGGATGCTGAAACAAGTGGACAAGGTGCGTTGGGTCGGTGCGACAGTGGTGTCGGATTGCCAGCCCCCGGTACATGCAATTATGGAGGACCGAATAGAGGGCTACCCGTCATGGCTCACAGCGGAAACTCTGGTGAGAATCAGAGAGGTACCTGGAGCATGCACGCAGGGAGTCGTTGCGAGGCCCGCACTTCCTGGCAAACTGGATTCGGAGGCGCAGAGGGATGAACGTTGCTGGACAACCGCCACAGGAACTAGTTTTGGCTGGTCATGACAGTTGGGCCTGAGGCCTCATATATTAGGGAATTGGTACAAGTAGGCGGGTAAAGTACATGATTTGGAGTATTAGATAAGAGGAAAATTAGTGTTATCTTATCTATTGTGCTAACATTAATGAATGTATTGTAAGAACTATGTTGCTAAGTTAATTAAGCCTATGGGCGTCTCACAAAAAAAATGAAGCTGACTAGACAACCCTAGATTTTTTTACATTTCTGAACTTAATAAAAGAAATGCAGAACAAAACAAGCAAACCACCAAGAACAAAGTGGCGATTAAAAAAACAAAAAGAAGAACAATAGTGAATTGATCATACAAAACTAACTACTATAAGCTAACATTTTCAATAACTATAACTCTATATGTTGAAAAAAAAAAACAATTCTAAACGCGTCCTCCTCTCTACCTTGGACCTGACAGCTCCATTTCTTCTACCAGGCCAACTGACAGGGCATCGTCACTGCTACTGCCAGCGCCACACTCATACGGGACACAGAAGAACTCTTTGGGCTCCATTGGGTGATACGGCATTGAATTCTCATGGGGTGAAGGCTGAATTGTTAGCTGCTTATTGGTTGCCTCCCATTTGTCAACAAGTCCATCACCCTCTAGCATCCGCACGACGTCAGACATTTTGGGCCGGTGAGATGGGAGGTATTGGGTGCATAGAAGCGCCACCTGGACCATTTCAGATACTTCTATCATGTCAAAGTTCGGCCCTAGGTCGGGGTCTACTAGGAGATCAAGCCTTTTCTCTTGATGTGCTTTTCTCACCTGAAGGGAATGAGGAAGACATACATGTGAAATTTACTAAAGTAAAATAATGCACAAACTGAGAGAACTTAGATTCAGCTGAGCTGTATGCAATGTACATAAGATAGTTTGGTTGGTGTGTAAAACAGGGAAATTACCGTGCATATAGCTAGTCTACATGCCGAACAAAGCATAAGGTATTAATTTGGATAAAACTTTAGCCTGGAAAAGAGAAATCTCTTTCATAAATCCTGAAATTTCAATTTGAATACTTTATTCTTCACTCACTTACTTTATTCCAATCTACTGAATATATTAAAGATAGACGCGAGATCTATAAATGTGGAGAATTTTCTAGATGGAGATAAAATCTCTTCTAAATTGATCCGCATATAGAACTTTAGAGGCAGTACAGAATATTCACAGTTCTTGAGGATAGAGATGGACATTAGAACTGTGAATAATTCACTGTAAATAACCTCATTTTTAAAAGCAATATGGAATCTTTACAAATTGCTTTCTTGGACCAAGAAGCAAACCGAGAATTTGCATACACTAAGCAGGTTCATGAACTAGACTAATTCCATACACACATACTAAGGAAGATCCCCTGCATGGTAATAGTAATACTATATTATTCCACAGCACTTGAAACAAACCATACAGATAAAATAAAAAAAGTTAAATCATTTACCCAATCAAGCATGAAACCCTTGCGGTGCCCGTTCCCGCTCAGCCCCGCATCCTCACCCTTCCCGACCTGAATTGCCCGCTGCCCTGTGACCAGCTCAAGTAAGAGGATCCCGAACCCAAATACATCAGTCTTGTCAGATGACTGGCCTGTGGAGAGGTATTCCGGGGCAATGTGGCCGACAGTCCCTCTGACAGCGGTGGTGACATGGGAATCGCTGTGATCAAGCAGCTTGGCCAGTCCAAAATCTCCCACCACTGCCTCGCACTGCGCATCCAAGAGCACATTTGCGGCCTTCACATCTCGATGTATTATTTTCGGGTCACATTGCTCATGAAGGTACTGCAGACCTCGGGCCGTCCCAACTGCTATCCTCCTTCGAGCATTCCAGTCCAGTGGCGGTTTCCCTGTTGAATTTGTATATTGAAAGTTATAAGTTAATTATATTTTTGTTCATAAGTTGATATTAGTTTTGCTGAAAGAGTAGAATAGATTCCTAGAACTTTTGCTTGTTGCTAAACTAATGTTGGTACCAAATTGAGCACATTTTTATCAAAAATGAAATAATAAATAGGTAAAGGAAAAAAAAATAAAAACCAATTTTAGCAAAAGAGATTATGCTATTTGATTTATAAATTTTTGTTTGGTCCTCTATTGGTGTTTGTAATTCCAAAACCAATTTTAGCAAAAGAGATTATGCTATTTAATTTATAAATTTTTGTTTGGTCCTCTATTGGTGTTTGTAATTCCAAAACCATGAATGGAGAGTACTGTATACAGTTCTGTTTGGATTAGAAAAAACAAAGGTACACTTCACATCGTCACAACCAAAGTAAACTGGTCAGTGGTCACAACTTGGAGTGAGTACAAAAATCAGACAACAGACAAAATAATAACTGGAATTTTAAGCAGGGAAAAATAAGCTTTTTCTGCGAGACCCACGACTACGGTCAAATCAGAAACAGAGATCACTACCAACCCCGGAAACATATCCTCTACAGTAGCAGAGCGTGGAGCAATGAAAATGGACAATTTTGAATATAAATACTGTAGATGATACTGTAGCGGGTAGTGTTGAGATTCGCACAAATAGATTTTGAGGGGATGACTCTGCCCCTTTCACCGTGGAGTACCCAGGTGATTTGGATTCACCGATTCACCAACCCACCAACCCCTGGGATATTGATCACATCATGATCATGAGCATGAGACGAGAACGACTGGATAATAGTAGTAATACCATGACCGTACGGACTTCAAACACCTTATCCTTCTCTATTTCCCTCGTCCCCTCTCTCTAATTAAATACGTCGGGAGTTAAACTTCCTAACCAGACCAAAACTGCGCATACATGGACAAGGCGTGGTGGGCCCTGCTTGACAGACAAGTACAGGCCACGCGCTGCATTGATGCCAGGGTGCGGTGGCCCACTAAGTAACCTAATGCCTGAAGCTCTAGAATAGATGGATGTCCGAAACTCCGATTTGAAACAACCATAAATATATATGAGAGGCCCCTCTTGTTTTTGCCTGATTAGGCCTTTTGTTTGTCATATTTACAATCCCCATAACTTTTGAATGTACAGTGTTTAGAAACATCCTGTATTTTTTTTTGATAAGTTTTTTTGGATTGAACTGAAATATTGTTGTATCCACCCAACAAATTATCTTGGCCGGAAGACTTACAGACTTCTGAATAATCAAATTTAAGGTGTTCAAAATTATTTTCCAAATACCAGAGTGGCAATCACCATAGATGTTGACATAGACTGTATTTACATTTACAAACAAGTTTAATTTAAAATTTTATAATTAATGACCAGGAAATATCCATCAACAATATAAATAATTTTTGTAAAAGAAACATTGATGTGCCCCATTATTGGTAAAAAAACATATTTCTTTTGCTTATAAAATTACCAAAATTTTTAGAAAAATTGCATATAAGAGCATTTACAATGAGAGTTTCTATTGAATTTTTATTCTTATGTGTTATTATTTATTTTTAATTTTAGATTGGAGAGACAGTTTTTAATTTAAAAACTTTAATCATAATCATTTAATTTAGCATTGGAGATCATTTTTGCTAAATCTATTTTTATTTTTATTTTCACTAAATGACTTAGTATAAATAAAATTTAGAGATGATTTTTACATTGGAAAGTGTTAATTTCAATTAACAATTTCTCTAATTAAATCTAATATGACAGTAATAAAATATTTAGAATTAGTAAAACGCTCTAATATTTCAATATAAATTTAACATACCACGAAGGCGCACTGCTACGCTGCCATTTGGCATGTATGGATAAACGAGCAACCGCTCCCCACCGGAGGCACAAAAACCAAGAAGCTTGAGGAGGTTCCTGTGCACCGCAAGGCTAATCATCTCCACCTCAGTTCTGAATTGTGCCTCTCCTGATGCACCAGCATCCTTGAGTCGCTTCACAGCCACCACTGTGCCATCAGAAAGTCGCCCTTTGTAGACATTGCCGAAGCCACCTTTGCCGAGGATGTTTTTGGGGTTGAAGTTGTCAGTGGCATTTTGCAGCTCCCTTAGGCTGAAGTGGCGCAGGTTGCCCAGGCGGATTGCTGTTTCGGTGATCTCTTCATCCCCCCCTTCTTTGAAAGAAATTAAATGAGACCAAATTGTCTTGAACTCGAAAATCAGAGAGCAGTTACATTTAATTTTGTTTTATGAATTATGATCACAAGTACCTTACTGACTTCTCATAGTTTATTTTTTCTTAAATGTAACTAATTGGAAGTGAATCTGTAAGAGAGTGTTTCAGTCTTTCAGAGGATTTATTAATGCCTATTCGTCATTAATATTATTGTTTTAAGTACCTGCACTTATCATGGAATATATTATTGAACAGTTCTCTCAAAACCCATTTTTAGTGAGGAAGACGAAGCTAGGAAAAAAAAAAAATTGAAAAAAAAAGTGAAATTAAATGAACATTATTACCACTGATACCAAGGACTGATTGACGTCTTTGTTTCTTCCTCCTCCATAAAATTAACGCCGAGGAAAACAGCAAAAGCGAGCAAAAACCAAGGCTTGTTCCCAAAGCAATCGCTAGTTTCTCAGTTTTCATCTTCCCTGGAAAGAAAGAAACCAACTCAAATTCCAACATTATCAATCACCTCAATTCTCTTTCGGTTAACACTGGCACTAACATTAATTAGCACGCCTCCTCTTTCAGGAAACAGATATAAGATTCGAGTATCATGCAATGTTTACTTACTCTGAGAAGAATCCAACAGAAATGGAAGAGAAAGAGGGGTCGGAATCGTCAAGCATTGCTCTTTCTTACTGTTATTCCCACAAATTGAAGGATTTCCCACTATGCTGAAGAAAACATAAAAACGCATAATGCATAGTTGCATACTGTTATTTAGTTATTTAAGAGACATACAAATACAAGTATAATATAATTATATAAACCGTTGAAATAACTTTTGAGAAAAAAAAATTGGAATACAAACTTGAAAGTGCGAGCAGGGAACAGAGGCACAGGACCGCTGAGATTGTTGAAAGACAAGTCCCTGGGAAACAGTGAAATAAATACTGTTCATTTAATGTTTCAAAACATCTCATAAATAGAAACAAAACGAGAAGGAACAAAATTATTCTCATCGGAATAAGAGAAAAATAAAAAATACTTACAGGAATGATAGTTGTGGGAGCTTCGATAGCGAAGCTGGGAATGGACCGGACAGGCTGTTGTTGTTTAGCCTCCTGCGAATAAGGAATGGAATTAGATCGGATATGGAATAACTAAGGTGCTTTATCGGGGAATTAAGGAATGGGTACGCACATGTAGCGGAGGGAGGAGAGGCGGCCGAGCGACTCAGGGACTTGCCCTGAGAAACGGTTACTGGAGAGATCCAGTGTTTGTAGCCTCGCCAGAGATCCCAACTCCGGTGGCAGCTCTCCAGTTATGTTGTTGTTTTGTAGTAATCTGGAACAGAGATTATGAATTCGTCAAGCAAATAATGCTCCATTTATGATTCCTCTTTGTTTTCAAAATTTTTGAAGGGTTTAAGGCGACAGTTTAGCAATTACACTTGTTGAAGATTGGTGAGGTTACTGATTCGACTGGACAGAGTTCCGGATAGACTCTGGCTCGGCGCGCCTCTGATATTAGAGAGAAATAAAAACAGGAATGAAGATAGAAACAGAGCAAATAAACAAATGACGAATCAGAGGGTTGAGAGGGAACATAAATTAATAAAAGAAGGAGAAAAATCCAATCTTACAATCCAATAACGAAATTCTCTGAAGAGCAAGTAATCATAGCCCAGCTGCAAGGATCCACAGAGTCTTCGTCCCAGTTGTTTAATACCCCATGCGGATCGTTTAACTCTCTCTTTATAGCGATCAACGCCTCCACTGAAGCATTAAAAAAATTTCGCCAATCAGAAAAAAGGAACGAAAGCAAATGGAGAACATTTCCATCAATTAAATATTTAAATGCTTTTGAGAAAAGATACCTTCAGCATTGAGCGGTTCGAAGGAGAAAGAGAGACGTGGGAAGAAGTAGAGCAGTAAAAACCCTAGCAGACAGAGTGAAAGCTCTCGATTCATCGGGAGGATGTTTTAGAGAAAGGGAGGCAGAGAGTTGTAGCCTGTAGGAACTTGTTCGTTATACGGAGCGAGAGGGAGAGATGCAGAGAAGAGAAATGGCCTGAATAAAGCGCATGAAATCTAGAATGATTATGGGGAAAAGAGATGCGGGTTGTGATGAGATGGACGGTTGGGATAAGACGAGAGAAGATGGGGTCCATGATGTGGCATGGCATGGCATGGGGATAAAGGGAGGGAACCAAGGAGTGGGTTGGGACTGGAAGACGTGTATCACTATCATAGTATCCTGTATCATGTATGATGGATGGAGAGAGGAGACGAGAGAGAATTCGAAATCAGAGAGAGCCTGATTCGCGTGTCAGACCTCGAACAGGGCTAGAATTTGAGAAGAGGGAGGAGATAGGGGTGAGATTTCTGCGAACTTGGTGTACAGAAAAGTTAAAGGTGCCTCGGACGTAGGACCCATATATCGGTCACGAAATCTTAATTCAGAACGATTAGTCCGGTGTCAAACTTGAATTTGCAAGATAAGGAACGGAGTCCTGCTGTACGTACCGTTGCAGAGTGCCTCAGAAGAATCTACATTCTCTCCATTTTAATTTGAACTGGAGCCATCTCTTTGCCTTAGTTTTTTTTTTTCTGTCCGTCTGTCCCTTACTTTGAGACACTTAGATATCTTTTATGAATTATGAATATTTCTTCAAGCAATTTAAAAAGAAAAAAAAAGAATTGTGCCCCCCCAAAGTTCAATTTAATTTTTGTTCCAGTATTTATTCTTATATTTTTTATCTGAGTTTTTTTGCATCTGAGATATTGGAAAGAAATAAATGAACGCTTATAACATGATTTCTCTTGAATAAAAATGTCAATCAACACTTCCCCCACGCAAGTTCACATTTCCGGAATCTAGGTCCAAACTAGTGAAATAAGATGCTCTGGTGAAAAAGGAAGAGATAAAAGGCACAGGGGAGGGAGGGGAGTTTGAGCAAAAGAAAAGGAAGTGATGGGAAAAAGAGAGGCGGGTTCTTTGCTTTTATTTTGTGGTTGCTTTTTTGTTTGGTTTTACTTTTTCTACTGTCTCTTTTTGTGAAGTTGGGCTGGATAGAAGTGGATTGATTGGGCTTGATTGTGGAAGAAATTCTCTTTTAAGTTTCAATTATGGCTTCACACTTCAATCTCTTCCATTTTAATTGAATTTCTTCTCGTTTCCTAGACATCTTTCCTCTTCTTTTTGTAATTTCTTTGTGTTTTCTTTCATACACATTTTTTGGTGCCTGAAATAGAATTTTCTTTTGCTTATTCTAAAGTAAATAAGAATAATGCATATATCTCTATCTAAAAATGAATAAAAAAATTATCTTTATTTTTTTGCGGTCACGTTTATAGTCAAAGTGAACGCAAATGTCACAAATGAGGATTAAGCTCTGACTGCAGCGGTCAATCTGTACGTTCAGAATCGGATACTTAAGCATTTTTTTCTTAGTCTTCATCTACAATCATTGTGTGATCATTGCGTTCATTTTGAACTGTGAATGTGACCGCAAAAAAAAATAATAAAGAAGATTTCATTATTTATTTCTAAATAAAAATGTATTTTTTATTCTTTTTTTTTTTCAGGATTGACAAAAAAATTCTATAAAATATGGGTTCTTCACTTCTTCTTTCGCCGTACTAGACTAATTTTGATTTTCCAACTTTGTTTATGAATCTCTAATATAAACTTTACTGCTATATGGCTTATATACTTTTAAATGATATCGAATTTTTCTACTGTTTTATGAACTAATCTTAATCTAGTCGTAGCAATGGTTTAAGTTCTTTAAGTGATATCAGTTATTCCAAGTAGTTTGCCAACTGAAGGTCATTGCTTTAAGTGATATCAGTTTTTTTTTTTTTTTTTTTTTTGAGAAAAAGATGAGGGTCAAGCCTTCAAATTTTATTGAAGTTGAATCACAAAGAGTGATCAAAAGTACAATAATTAATTATAAAAAATCAAAATTAAAAACTATTGATCTATGTATAGTGGTACGGCTATGGTGCCAATGAGTTTATGCAAGCCAGTTCTTGCATGCTTGCATTATTTCCCTCGCTAGAGATATCACATTTTTCTCTTCATCTGCAAAGACCCTTCGGCATCTCTCTCTCCACAGAACAAATGTTGTTGTTACTTCCAATTATCTCCATCGTTTGTCATGGTGTTTTGATTTTATCAACTGGGTTGATTCAATTGCTGTGAACAACTGGCATGCTGGCATTAATGTAGATGGTAGAATATCTTGAATGTAGTTCCTGAGCTGGATCACCAGAGTGCAGTCATGAAAGAGGTGTTTGACAGTTTCATCATGATTTCGGCACATATAGCAAATATTAGACATTTGCCATCCTCTTTTGTTCAAGTTGTCAAGCGTCAGTATTTTATTTTGCACCTTCAACCATATGAAGATTTGAACCCTTAGCGGGGCGCTGATGCTCCATAAGTTATGTATGCCAATAATGACTGCGCGGCCCCACGTAATGAATCGATATGCTGATCTTGTAGAGAAATTCCCTGTCAAGTGTCTTGTCCAGACTACAATATCTTCATCCTGGTTTGGGGTGAAGTCTTGCAATCGTGCCTGCAGTTGCAACAGTTGCTGTCACGCTTGATCAGTTAGTGTGTTGTGTGTGTGGACGTGCCAACGATCCAATGCAAAGCAATCAGCGACTGATTCATCTTTATTTGTAGCTTTCTGGTAAAGCGATGCATATTCCTCTGCTAACGGCATGTGCAGCCAGCAATCATGCCAGAAACTGATCTTAATACCCTACCCTAGCTGATATTTTACAGAGACATTGAAGATGGGTGTCAGGGCTCCGATATCCTTCCAGAATTTTGACATGTTTGCGTGCTCCCAGGGCTTGATGTGCTCCTGATTGCTGTTAACTCCTAACTCCTAACATCTTACATTTGTTTTACCGAAGGTCATTAATTCAAAATTAAATCCATCCTGAAACTAGAATATATCTAACCTGCTTGACATCCTTGACATTTTAACTCGATGTGATGAAAATAAAGAAATTATTTACTTTTTATCTGAAGACAATCAGAAAATAACTTGAATCTCAGGAACCAAATTACCCAGATCCCAAATTTATGACATTTTTTTAACTACAGAATCCAAAAGTATTCCCTATGATTTGAATTCAATCTCAATATATACTCATAAGATCAGGGAAAATGATTAAAACCAGGTGCCAAGCTACTTTTACTTCATGATTAAGTTTTTCTATACTTGGTTTTAAAATACTCTCCGCATTTCCAAAAATGAAGAAATTCCTGCAATTAGTTTAGAAAAGTAACTTATGTAGGGTTGTCAATGATATCCTTTTATCCATTTATCTGATTCGTACCGTATTCGATAAGATGGGTATGGGTAATTTTTTTCCGTTAAGAACACTCTGAAGTTGTGCGCTTATAGCTAGTAGTTTCAAACTCGGTCCAAGCCATTAGCGCACAACTTCGGAGTATTCTTACCAATTTTCTATTTTTTTATTTTATTTACCAAAATAAAAAAATATGTATGTTAGTTGCCCTGATTTCTATGAGTTGATTACTATGAATTATAATTATTATCTTTTTCAAGTTTAACCATCTTATAAATTATAATGTTTAAATAATATTTAGTAGAGTAATTCTTAAAATGATTGAATGAGATAATATTATATTTTATTTTAGACAAGATGTTAATTTTGCTTTTAATATATTTTATTTTCTATTTAAAAAGTTTGAAAAGAGATGTTTATTTTTTTAATTTATTTATTTTGAAATGACTCAAGTTAGAATTGATTGCATAGTTATATTTTTATTTCATACTAGTAAAATGGAGATGTATTTGTATGAACGGAATGAGTTCATATATTTTTTTTATAAATGATAATAAACTAAGTAATATATTAGTATTATTCGTTAGCATCCATTATTGTTTCGTTAATTATTTATTTTAACAGATAAAAGTTATGGGTAAGTCTAATTTTAATGGGTAAGAGTAGGATATGGGTACGAGTAATTTAAAATGAGTATGATAATAAAAATATCTCCACCCAATCCGTACCATACCATACCCATTGACACCCCTAAACTTATGTCATGACTGTATGCCACCATCACTAAATAGGACCTGACGATCAGTGCAATGAAAGATTTATATTCTTAAAAACACTTAAGATTAGAAGGAAAGAAAGGCAACAGGAATTAATTAAAGACTGAGTTCGACCTCCTTGTAACATTCTACTATAAATTTGTGTCAAATTTATGCCTAGTATTCTCATAAAATTGCTCAATAAAGTATTTGTGATGGATAATTTGGGTAAAAAAGGTTCAAATTTTATGTTGACTGAGCATATGTATTGCAGGATATTGTACTAATTTACTTTGCATCCAGACTATGAGCGAAATCACAAGGTTTCATGAATTAGTCTTAAAACGTTCTTGGATAAACATCATTTCAATATTTTTTTGTTGAATTAGTCAGTTAATTTTGGCATGCTTCAAATTTCAATCATTTACATTCCAAATACTTTTAATTTGTCTGATATAGAGACAAGATGAAGAAAATAAAACATTTTCAAATATAAGTGTTTCATGAAGTACATCAGGGTCAATAGATTGGATTGGTAATCAGAAGCTGATCCAACAATTTTTTTTATTGTTAAGCACGTGAAACTTTTTACAATATTAAATTCACCATGATATTACTAAAAATAGATTGTTCCAGTTGCCGCATTGACAAGTTTGCTTACACTGCTCTGAAGCTTTGAAGAATGAAATTAACATTTTTTTATAAAATTAAAAAAATGATGAGAAGCTTTGAAAAACGAAATTAGCATTTATTTATCATTGGGCTGTGATCGGTTGTCAACGGGTTATTTTGACAACTTGACAAGGGGCTTCTTAATAATTACAAAAAAATTAAAATTGAAAAAAAACTATAAATATATTTTTATATCTATAGATTGATGATTATTCAAATTTCATGTGATCTCATTATAGTTTGATAGTCCATCAAATACTGATAAATTGAAACCATTACAAAATACATGAAAATATTTTGATGATATATGATGGACTATCAAACAATAATGAAATTATATAAAATTTGAATGACTATCAATTTATAGATAAAAAACATATATATAAGCGTATTTTTATTTTTTTATTTTTTTTATATTTATTTAAACATCCATGTTAAAATTATCTAAATAACTCATTGTCAACTCATCCCACCTTTTAATGAGAAGATTTCTGCGGTGATAAAATTGCGAGGAATGCTCCAACGAGGGGATCCATTTTCCGACACAACACTTCACTAAAATCCAATATCAAACTTGTATCTTTTCTTTTAAAAACCCAGTTGGTCAAAGATATCATTCATCAGTAAAGTTTTAACAGAAATTATCAAGGTAAAACCGAATATAATAGTAGGAACCTAAGGGAACATTAACTTCATCTCCATGCATGGAGATTTTCCCATGCTAGTTTAATCCAAATGAATTAATGCATATAAGAAATTAAGGATTGCACCATTTTAAGAGCAATAATTATAATATTGAAAGCTCCCACTATTCCATTCTCAAATCTCACAGTATAATATATTTTATTTGGCTTTTTCTCTGAGCCTCATCTCTTCCTTCGTTGAAAGACTAAGCATTTCATTTTTTTTTACCTTTTACTCTTACCAAGAGCAGCAAACTATTTTATTCATTAGTTCAGATCAGTAGCATTTTTTATAAAGAAATATTTATTTTCTCTATTCAAGTTCTATTGTATTATTAAGACTTGGACAATTCTTGTAGATTAGGTTAATGAATCCACTAGGACTATTGTATGTTTGGTAGGAACTAGAGACAAAATGTTCATTATGATCATAACTGGTAATTTTTTTTTATATTTTTTAATTTATGCGTGAGATTTTCTTTCCATTTTTTCTGATACTTTTTAATTTATGCATGAGATTGTTGTATATTAATCATATTATATGATATTAATTAGTTAATTTTTATGTGATTATTTCTAATGGCATCATCAAATCTACCCACTCAACCTCAACCCCAACCCCAACCCCAACCCCAACCCTAAGATAAGCCATTACCGAATCCCAATTCAACATCTGCAAATGCTGGTATAACTAATATAACAAATGAAATTCAACCTAAAAAAAAAGGAAAGAGCAAAGAAGTCTCCATTTTGTAAAATAGTTCCATAAAAATGAGACCACACTTGTTGTTGATGGAAATCAAGTAAAAAATGTTGAAGCAATTTGTAAATTTTGTGCTCAAAAGTTCAATGATAATAGTACAGATAGAACCACACGCTTGTGAAATTATTACAGGGCAAAGCATGAAGTTAATAATGGCAAGAAGAGACTCAAATCAGCTGTAGAGACGTTCAAGTATGATGAAAATGTAAGTCGAAAAAAATAACACTTGCAATTGTCATGCATGAATACCCATTTCTCATGGTCGAGCATGACTACTTCGTTAATTTTGTCAAATCCCTTTGCCCTTCTTTTCCAATGAAATCACAGGGCATGTGTAGAAATGAGATATTAGTGATATACAACCAAAAAAGGATAAAATTTGTCAATCTTTTGGATTGCTTTCATGCTAATTTAGTGCACCCATGGACTTATGGACTTCCCGTCAGAATAATAGCTACATGTGCATAACATTCTACTTCATAGATGATAATTGGAATAACCAGAAAAAAATAGTTAGTTTCATTAGATTACATGGGAGACATTCAGTATTAACATTTATCTCAAATAGTGATGAAGAGTTTGTTTGATTGGAATATTGATAAGAAAATATTTTCAGTTACCTTAAATAATGATGAGGCAAATAGGGTATGTGTGCGGGACATGGTTGTTCCGCTTAATGGGAATGGTGGTCTTTGTTGTGGTGGAAAATTCTTTCATATAAGATGTGCTGCTCATATTATTAATCTATTTGTGCAAGATGGGATAAGTATGATAAAAGATGTGACCAATAACATAAAGGAGATAGTCGAAAAGGTTAAAAACTCTCCTATTTTGAGGGAAGACTTTGAGCAAAGAGCTAAAGATCGCAATATGGATACAATAAGAGCACTTTCCCTAAATGTTTCTACTCAATGGAATTCAGCCTGTATGATGCTAAGAGATGCTATCTATTAAAAGGAGACACTTAAGAGGATGTGTATCCTTAATCTTTTACTGTTCCCTAATTTCCCTACAAGAGAAGAGTGAGAGCAGGCAATGGAGTTGTGCAAGCTTCTAAAGAATTTTCATTTTATTACCGAGCTTCTCTCAGGTACTTCTTATTCGACCTCTAACTTGTTCTTTTAAAATTTTTGTGAAATTAAGTTGAAAATTGAGGGTTGGCTTTGTATGAAAATAAAATAATTATTGCGATGACTAATTCTATAAAGAAAAAGTTTGATAAGTATCGGGACCAATCGAATATTATATTAGCGAAATCTTTTTTCTTTGATCCTTGTTCTAAGATGGGGTTGATTGAGTTCTACTATTTTAGAATTTATAAAAATGATAGTGTTAGTGAAATGATAGAGTTCAGTAAAGTCTTGAGGGAGTTATATGGAGAGTACTCATTGAAGTACAGAGTTAGTTCACAATCTGGGGAACAATTTATGTCTGGTGATGCTTCGAGCAATGTTAATGATGATAATGATGGAGTTGATAAGTTTAGCCGATTCATGTTAGAAAGAAGTCAGCCTTGGAATGCTAAGTGTGACCTATACCAGTATATTGATAGAGCACCTACTTTGTGTCCTTAAGGTCAGCCATTAGATGTTCTTGGCGGGTGGAAAAAAGATGGCAAAGAATACCACATATTATTTCTAAAATTGCTCGTGATGTGTTGGTTGTTCCAATTTCTACAGTAGCATCGCAGTTGGCTTCTAGTTTAAGTAGTCGTGTAATTAATCCACATAGAATAAGTTAGATTCCAAAGCATTGAAGCTTTAGTTTGCGCACAGAAATGGATTAGAGGCTTTGACAATGGTACTTTTTATTTATTTTTTATTCAAATCATGTGAAAAATTGATAAATATATGAAGAGAGTTCAATAGTGGTGATTTGTAAAATAAAAAAATTGTTATTACTTTGGAATGAGATTTTATATTCTGAGGTCTCAAATGGTCAATCTAAGTTACTCAATTATGTCTTCATGTCAAAATCTTATGAGATATTAAATTTCATAATTTTTGAGCTTGCTAGATATTTTTTAAATTATTTTTAAAACAACTCTAAAATAGACTATTTTCTTATATTGAACAAGACTGATTTAAAAAATAGCTAGAGAGCTCAAAAAATCATGAAATTTAATATCTCATGAGATTTTGACATGAAAAATTATTGAGCAACTTAGATTGATCATTTGAGATCTCTGGATATGAAATCTCATCCCAAGGTAAAAATAGTTTTTCACTTTGTAAAGCAACTTTCGTAAAATACTATTCACCGCACGTAACGCACGCGCGCGGGCTTTTGGACAAATTACCAAAATACCCTTGGAGGTCATCATGGGCTTTTCATGGGCCTTTTTGGGCTTTTCTGGATTTTGGGCTTTTTTGGGCTTTTCGATTTTGGGCACACACATATATATAGTGAGCCTATGATGTTTCAAGAAGCACAAAACCTCCCGTGCTTCGCGTCCATATCTCAAATTTGAAAGATGACTGATCCAAGCCGTTGAACATGATCTTTTTATTGAAAACTCTTTGGAGATCAAATTTTAATTTTTTTATTTTGTAGGAAAGATGAATACCTCATACTTTAGAATTTAATACGAACGAAAACATTAATGACACGAACACAATTCCATTTAATGTTTCATTCGGTATTTTTTTTGTCTATGGTCCGTAGATGGGTACAAAATCACTAGTTTGAGATGATGCATAAATCATTAGATCAACAAACTTTATGCTCATCTAAAAAATAACAATTAATTTAAAAAATATATATATATAATTTTATCTCCAAGGATATTTCAATATGAAGATGATGTTCAATGATTTTGGATCGATCATTTGGACTTTCAAATTTGAGATACAGACGCGAAACATGAGATATTTTGTGCTTCACGAAACACCATAACCTCAATATATATATATATATATATATATATATAAAGAGGGTAAATCTACCATGTGCTTAAGCTCACAGAAGGCCTCCGTGAGCTTAACTCAAAAAGTAATTCAAATCATTTCTAAATTTTGATTTATCATGCTCATTAATTCTTCATATGAAAATCGTATGAGATGCAAAATTTTGGGGTGTTTTGAGTTTTCTAAATCATCATTTTTCATTTTTGAAAATAATGTACAAATATTAAATATATTATTATTATTCTTAGAACTTATTTTTAAAAATTAAAAATGATGACTTATAAAACTTGAAACACCCTAAATTTTTACCTCCCATAAGGTTTTCATATAAACAATTTAATGAATATGATAAATCAAAATTTAGAAATGATTTGATATATTTTTTGAGTTAAACTCACGGAGGCTTTCTGTGAGCTTAAGCACACGGTAAATTTACTCTCTCTCTATATATAATGATTTGTTTTTATTTTCAGATCACACAACATCAATATATGATGTTGGTGAAGAACTTGAAGAAGGAGATGTAGCTAATTTTGAAGATGAAGTAGTATGAATTAAAAATTGCTAGTACTTTTTAGTTTATTTTTTTTGTTTTCTTTTGTTATGTTCTTAACAGTTTTTAATAATAATAATTATTATTAAATTAATATTATTAAAAATAAGAGTGATAACCGTAAAATTTTAAATATACGAATAGCAGTGTGTCATTGTCAGAGTGGCGCGTTTCAATAAAATAGGCAAACGTGCCACTGGTAGTGGCGTGTTGTTTGCCTCTTATATAAACAAAACGCGCAGCTTTTCGTCTCGCATCTGCGTGTTGTGGAAGAGAGGGAAAAAAGAGAAAGAAAAAGAAAGAAAGAGAAGAGAAAAAGAGAGAGAGAGGAAGAGAGGAAGAGAGAAGAGAGAAGAGAAGAGAGAAACGAGCGTTTGGTCAAAAATACACGATGCAGTTTGAAACGCGTCACTAGCGATGTGGCACGCTGCCATTCGTATATTTTAAATAGTCGTGATTTTTTTCTGTGAAGATTGGCAATGACAATTCCAATAAACCCTTGCCCCTCCCGTTTCGGTTCATTCATTCCCAGGCTTAAACCTCCCCGACTCCCAGGCGAAAAGGGTGAGGAGAGAGAGAATGGCGATCCCAAATTGCGCCACTGTCAAGGTTGTCGGAGTACCACCGACCGCCTCCGCTGGAGACCTTCTCACGTTTTTCTCCTCCGCTGTGGGATCTCAAGCCGTTGTCTCTGACATCCCCCTTGTCCGGCGCGGGTGGTTGCCCCGCACTACTGCTAACGGCGAAGTCACTGCACGCGTCCAGTTTTCCGATTCAGATGGAGCGGGAATGGCAGTGGAGTTGTTTCGCTCTGGAAAGTTGCCGGCATTTGGGAGGAACCGACTGGAGATCTCCAGTTCGGATGATGATATCATACCTCGCGCCAGTAGCAGCGGCAACCGGCTGGAGGAAGCAGAGTTGCTAGTGGGGAACCGACAGGAGGAGAGCAGTATGGAGGTTCGCCTTCTTCTTCATCTTTTTTTTTTTACGTTCCTGCAAAATTCAATATATTATTAGGGGCATTTTTGTGATTTAGAGTTAATATATGTACGGGCGTGTTTGTGATTTTAGAGTTAATATATTTTTCCTATTGTGGAACTCGAACGACAAATTTTCTCTTCACCTTTGTCCAGTTTGGTAGCTACATTGCTTTGTTCCCCCCAGTACTTGTTTTGGAAATTTTTATATACATTTTTAGACTTTACTTTTTTCTGTTAAATGATTTAGGTTTGTGTTACAATGTTTCTTCCCCAAAATCTTGTTGTTTCGTTATTGTTAGTAGAATTGTTGATACTGTCAAATTAGTAATTTACAACTCTTGTTGAGTTTTTTGTGTTTATTTGCTATTTCGGTATACTTGTCTATTTTACTCGCTCTTATAATTTCGTAGGACTTCCATTTCTGTATGTTATCTGTTTTGTCAATTGTACATGCAATGAGTCCAGTTATGTTGTTTCCTTAATTTATTTGTTTTAAATTTTCATGTTCGGACAGGTTATCCAGTCATGGAACGGGGTGAGAGTAGAGATAATGCCAGAGAGAAACAGAATTGACATATTTCTACAAAATGATGGTCATAAGTATAAACTTGAAGTCTATTTCCATGATATCATTTCTAGCTGTGGATGTAAATTGTCAACTGAAGATGCTTCAGATTCATCAGATGCTATTCTACTTGAGGTAGAAATTATTCTATGTAGAATTTTTAATATAATCATTTCACAACCTTCAAGCATCTCAGATTCTCAATATCCTTGTAAAGTTAGCATTTGTTGTTAAAAAAAAGGGAGAACATTTATTATATATGAAAATTTTAATACACTACTGCAAGTGTTCCAAGGATGTATATATTGTTCCATAAAACATGTTTTATGTAAATCACGTCAGTAATTTTTGGTGTTAAATGTAAACTACTGTTTCAGAACCATTCAATACAAGGATTTATGTGTTTTGACTGAAACCTGTTTTAGATACAACTGTGAGAAGTTATCGGATGTATTTTGTAAATTAAGTGGGAATAACTTTGGTTCTTGCACTGTTGTTTTTTCTCTGCTTTTGTGGGGGCAGAGCTGAATTTTGCCCTTTCGATATGCTTAATTTATTAGCTTTTATTGATGTTCTTTCTGTACACTCATATTCAGCTTATGTATGCTCCAAGAATATACTGTGCAGTAGACATACCCAAGAAAAACAGAAATTACAAGACAGAACGGTACCGTGCTTGCACTGAAGGTCTCAACTGCCAGCACATCTGGATCCGCCAACCTGATTTCACATGCAACACATCTTTCGGCAAATCCAGTTGCGTCTGCTTAAAACTCCAGCAAGGCTCGTCTTATACACAACCCCTCAAATCCTTACCTCTTTGGGCTGAAATTGGAGATGTTACTCAACTTCACATACAAGCAGTCCCGCAAAACTCATATTGCATAGAATTGCATCCACTTTTGGATATTCCAAGTGAGATACCAGTGTCCTATGAGATTCTGTTCCAATTGAACTCTTTAGTTCATATGCACAAGCTGCCTCCTAAAGCAGTCAATTTAATTCTGTTACAAACTCTTAATGGGTTGCCGTTAGAGCTTTGCACAAAGATCCTTCAGAGGATGCACAAGCTGAACTCGATCTGCTACAACCCAGTGCAGTTCGTGAAATCGCAGCTGGCTGAAATTGTTAAGGGAAACGGTGCAAAGTCGAATGCTGGTAGGAATGAGAAGAAGTTGATGAAGTGTCATAGAGTGCTTATTACACCGTCTAAAATCTACTTACAGGTACATCTACACTTGGTTCTGTTGGTACCATTCTGTTACTGAGCTGACCATAACTCATCAGTATCGGTCATGCAAGGCCTTAATCATGTTGTGCTTAAACCCAACAAGTGTTTATCCTTCCAATAGAGTTTTTCATTTCTGCAACCTTTATTGAACACAAAATTAACTTGATTCAATTTGCTTCTTGCTTGGTTAAGTGCATGACATTGATTGGGGTCCTTACATGTACCAACCAGTAAATTGCTATGGTTGGCTGAACTTGGTACCTTGTATTTAAATTTAAAAGTTAATTGTAAAAGGAAGCAACAAATTGTATGAAAATTTCTTAAAAACTTTTAAAAAACCCTTCTTAAAAATCCTATTACAGTTCCTGTTGGTAATTTTCAATTGCTATATCTTGCTTAATTTTAGGGCCCTGAGGCTGAGAAATCAAACTATGTTGTCAAGCATTTCTCCAAATATTCAACAGACTTCGCTAGGGTTTCCTTTGTAGATGAAGATTGGTCAAAGCTACCATTCAGTTCTATATCCACCCAAATTGAGCATGGTTTTTTATCCAGCCCTCTTAAAACTGGCATCCACTCCAGAATCCTCTCGGTTTTAAAGAATGGTTTTCAAATTGGCTTGAAGAAATTTGAGTTTTTGGCATTTTCCGCAAGTCAATTACGTGGGAATTCAGTTTGGATGTTTGCCTCTAATTCTGAGGTCACTGCTGCCACCATCAGAGAATTCATGGGCAAATTTACACCTATCCGTTCTATATCTAAATGTGCAGCTAGAATGGGTCAACTCTTCAGTTCTTCAACCCAAACAATAAATGTGCCTGTTTGGGACATAAAAATGTTGCCAGATATTGAAATAAGTACTGACACTGGTGCAAAATACTGTTTCTCTGATGGCATTGGCCAAATCTCTCTTTCCTTTGCAAGGCAAATTGCTCAAAAATGTGGCTATGATCACTACCCCTCAGCATTCCAAATTAGGTATGGTGGTTTCAAGGGCGTGGTAGCTGTTAACCGTAAGAGTTTCAGCAAGCTTTCTTTAAGAGGTAGCATGAAGAAGTTTGAATCTGAAAGTACGATGCTTAGTATAACAAAATGTAGCGACTACCAGTCAGCATTTTTAAATAGAGAGATTATTACCCTGCTTTCAACTTTGGGTGTTCCAGATGAGGTGTTTGATATGATGCAAAGAGATCATCTAATGCTATTAGATAAGATTTTAACAAGCTGTGAAGCTGCATTGAGGTCTGTGCAAAGGTTGTCTGGCAGGGATTTAAAAATGGTGGTGGAGATGCTAAAGGAGGGTTATGAGCCTGCATCAGAGCCATACCTTTTCATGGTGCTGAAGGCACAGAGGGCGTGCCAGTTGGTGGACATACGTACAAGGTGCCGTATCATTGTACCGAAAGCTAGGGTTTCTATTGGTTGTTTGGATGAGCTTGGACGGCTTGAGTATGGCCAGGTGTACATCAGAGTTACTTTGACAAAGGAGGAGTTGTTGGAGAGGGCAAAGGAGGAGTTGATGGAGATGGCAGAGGAGAAGTTGCATTTACATAAATTCGATGGGGAAACAGCGATCGTTGTGGGAAAGGTGGTGGTGACAAAGAATCCCTGTTTGCACCCGGGAGATGCGAGGGTTCTTGATGCAGTTTACGATCCTGAGCTGGATGATATGGGGCTTATTGATTGTCTCATATTTCCCCAAAAAGGCAAAAGGTAAAGGTATGGTTTAGAAGTTATAATTTTACCGCCTCAAAAAAAGAAAAGAAAAGAGTACTTGTATCTTTAGGTGGTGCATTTAGTGGGCCAATGCATACTGTGCCATACCAAATGAGTTTGAAATCAAGAACTTTACATAAGCTATCATCAAACTGATTGGTGAAACCATAGTTCAATACAAATAAGTGATGCTCCTATCCTTGCATTTCATGAAATTTCCTGTTAAATTGAATATTTCATAACTGTTTGTGTTAATTTATGCAGGCCACATCCAAATGAGTGCTCAGGGGGAGATTTGGATGGAGATATGTATTTTGTTTCATGGGATGAACGGCTTATTCCCCCAGAAACTGATCCCCCAATGGATTACTCTGAGCCCCGACGGCGCATCATGGATCACGATGTCAGTCTAGAGGTCTCTCTCTTGAATTCATTGCAGCTGACTGCCAATAGTTGCATTTTGTTAAACAAGAGATTAATCCAACAAGAAACAAATAAAACACAACAAACAATGGACAATATAAGCTGTCTAAAACATGTCATAACATCAGCATACCAATGAATAGCAGGAATAAAACTTCTCTGAACTGATCCATTTGGCACTTCTTTCTCTGTGTGATCTGTGGAGACACAGGAGACGGCGTCCTATAAACTTGACAGCAGCTGCCACGTGCGCCTTCTCTCTTTCTCTCGCTCCCTCTCTTTATATTTACAAAAAAAAAAAAAATCCCTGGCAGTGGCCATCAAGTTGTTTGTATTGTCTCTTTTTTTTTTTATGGGCTTTTGCTTATGTTTCTAGTTACCATGTGTGATATTTTTTGAGCTTATAGAGCTAGGGAGGGGGCACTTTCCTTAAAACATTTTTAATTTAGAAACTGGTCATGGTCTATGTTACTTGTGATAGCAACGTTGATGGGCTGAAAATTGAATTAAAACACTTTTAATTTAGAAACTGGTTGTGGTATATGTTGACGATCTTCCTGGTTCATTTTTTCAATCATAGTTCCAAATCATGTTGGTAACTTATATAAGTACCTGAGATCTTTGTGTAGTTTTTCTTCCAACTTCTATAAGAGTTCATCATGTTTAATTCAAATTGCTAAAACACAGGAGATTCAAAACTTCTTCGTGGATTACATGGCAAATGACACGCTCGGTGCAATTTCGAATTCACACCTAGTCCACTCAGACCGAGATCCTCTAAAAGCCCGAAGCCAAATTTGCCTTGA
The DNA here is from genome assembly GCA_037127355.1 of Schoenoplectus tabernaemontani. NCBI lineage: Eukaryota > Viridiplantae > Streptophyta > Magnoliopsida > Poales > Cyperaceae > Schoenoplectus > Schoenoplectus tabernaemontani. Next base: position 26,846,990 of record CM073750.1, read on the forward strand.
GCTGGCTCAATTACACTCTATGTCTGTTGACTTTGCTAAAACCGGTGCACCAGCTGAGATGCCCAAACGCTTCATACCAAGAGAATATCCTGATTTCATGGAAAGACATGACAAGCCCACCTATGTCTCAACAGGTGTTTTGGGGAAGCTATACCACAGTTTCGTGAGTTACATGGGTAGTGGAGATGTGGGAAGTGAAATTTCATGTAAATCGAGTTATGACTTTGATTTGGAGGTGGAGGGATTTGAGAACTACATGGAGGAGGCCGAAGAATACTACGAGATGTATCATGAGAAGTTCAGTAACCTGATGTGCTATTATAAGGCCGAGGAGGAGGAAGAAATTGTGACAGGTACAGTTGTATCAGTGTTGCTGGTTCATTATACAGTTAGTTTATGCTCATTTGGATTCTCTTAAATTGCATGCTTTGGTGATTGTATTCTCTATTATGAAGCATTGCAAACCAATCCAGATACATTGTGATACAGTTGTAACCAATTGTATTCCACTGTTAGACATGATACCATCTATTTTCTTGTCATATTTATGCTAGAAAGTGTCAAACTCTCATTTGTATTCACCTCAATATGTGGGGTTGGTGCACCTAGGAAATATGGAATGTACTTTCTGCAACTTTGTGGTTACTCCTTGCTTTCTTTGAAAAGGAAATACAAGATGCATTTGCATTTCTTTGAAGTCAATTGGAATAGAAACCTAAAGAGTACCTTTTATAAATGTGATACAATATTTTATGTCATATACATTAGGCATGATATATGTAATGAATATGAACTTGAATTTTATGTTTGACAGGAAACTTGTCGAACAAATCATTGTACTTGAAGAAAGACAACAAGCAATACGGTGAATTAAAAGACCGTATTTTATATGCATTTAAAAGTCTTCAAAGTGAAGCTAAGGATTGGTTCAAAAACAGCTGTAATGAAAGTGACTATTCTAAAATGGCATCAGCCTGGTATCATGTGGTGTACCACCCTAACTTCACTGGTATTGACAAGAAGTTTTTGAGCTTTCCTTGGGTCAACAGTGATGTATTGCTCAGCATCAAGGCATCTAAGAGGCACATGAGGAAGCTTGAGGAACTTAGGGAAGAAGGTATGAGAGATTCTGGTGAATTGACTAGTTAGATTAAAATGGCATGTCGATTTTGTATATATAAGAATGCAGAACGATCCAAATTGGGAGGTCTTGTGAAGTGCAAATTTAGTCGTAGTAGATGTAAATTTAGGTGAAAATGCTAATTGCTTTGATGGATTGGACTCCACTATTTTGGTAAATTTAAATGGAACCTTTATCACTATTTTGTTTCTTGTGTATATTGTGTGTAGTTTCATAACATGAACTTGCATTCAGTACCTAGTGGTGTCCCAGATGAATGCTGAAACCGGATACTGATCTGATGCATAAATTAAATTTACTCCCCATCGGCTATCACAATGTCTCAAATCCCACTCCCTTGTCTTTCTGAGAGAATTTGGTTCTCTCAGAAAAATGAAATGAACCATCTTTTTTTTTAATCAAGGTTTAATTTAATTTTGTTTTTTTACGGCGATTCATGATGAAATTTGAGCAATAGAAAACTACTTCCCAATATTATTCTCGTTTGGAATTTTCAAAAGCGGACATGGGCTTCGGCCTTCGTGCAATTTTGGGAAATAAAAATAAAAATAAACTAATAAACTCTAATAAAGCAAAAAATACGTAGGTATTTTTCAAAAAACTTTATAAGATATGACGGGTTGAAACAACTCGCAGCCTTAGTAAAACTAATAATTATTAAACTATATTTGTAGAAAAGAAGGCGTTCTTTTTTCGAATTCACACAGAAACAAGCACAAATTTTTAATTAAACCGCTTATGACAAATTTTGTGCAATTAAAGTCAAACTGAGCAGCATTGTTGTAAGCATATTTTTCTAATTGTTTTGAAATTAGAGATGGTGAAAGGGCTGGACGACGAGAAGTGAGCAGAGTGAGCAAACCTGGAAGGGTTCCAACTAGTTGTTTGTTTTATTTTTTTTGGGATCCATTCAAATGTCCCGAAACAAGTCTGATTGCTTAAATATTTTATGTTGTCCGTCGATGTACAGTTTCATTTCCTATTTTATGTTTTTTAAGATTTTTATTTCTACTAATTTGCTAAACGACTTGGTAAATCTTCTATTAATGAAATCTGCCCTCAACTTTTTTCTCCAAAAAAGCAAAAATGCTTCGGACACATATAAAAAACACTAGGACTAATACTCATGTTTTAATTATATTGACCAAAATGAAAGGACATGTGAACACCAAAATGAAAGTATATATCGGACGCACTAGAAAATCATTTAATTTTAATTATTATGAACCATCCAAAAATTGGTTTTCTAACTTCTAAAAAAATAGTTAAAAAAAATTAAAGATATAAAATTTGGCCTCCAATAAAATTTTTATATGAAAATCATTTTAAGTGATTCAAAATGACCACTTAAACTTTAAAAATAAAAAAATAATAATTCATGACATAAAAAATGATTTGTACAATGCATAACATCATAGCCTAACTCTTTCTCTTTATATATATATATATATATATATATGAAGAAATTAAAATATGCAACCAATATGAAAAGATATGGTGCTAAAGCTAAAGACTTGAAAGCAAAATAGAAAAATTATGGTACTATAATGAACGAAAAATTGATTTTGATGATCGTTAATTAGTAAGTGTATCATTTGATTAATTGAACAATGTTTTTGTCTCAAGGACTGGTGAGTGTACAATGTAGCTGACAAATACATTTGGCAGAAAAAAAAGTTTAGTACTGTTTTCTTCTTAGTATAAACATTTTCTGGTCAGTAAAAAAGTAATTTCAGTTAAAAATAAATTAACAAAGTGGCTTTCTAATATATTCTTTTTTTTAGTTGGGTAATTCTTTTTTTTGTGCTCATGGGGTTATGAACTCGCTGCCTCTTTGATGAGGCTATATATTCTAGTTAGCAGCTATTACAAAGTGGTCTTTTAACATATTTTATATCTACTTTTATATGTATTTTGATTAACGCAATCAGTCTCATTCATTTAATAAAGTTCTTGGAATTGTCCTTGTTTAAATATTTAGAACTGTCTTCTCCCGAATAAATTAAAAACAACAAGATCATTAGGAAAACTGCACATATTCTCTTCAATTGTATAATTATTGCATGCGAGTTAAAATGATTCATGTAATATTTGGATCATTAGGTCTAGCCCATGATCACGGCCGCATGCATGCAGTCACTTAACGCACACGGCCTGTTAGCTCTCTCTCTCTCTCTCTCTCTCTCTCTATAACAGTTGACTTGATTTGAGACTTTGGTGAATCATATTTGCTTGTTTATGTTTCAAGTGCCTTCAATTGACAAATGCACAATCTAGACAAGAATCTGAGTGTGCAACCTTTGATTTAAATAGAAAACCTTACATGTTTAAATTAAACCAATATAATAAAGATTTATATAAGTACGTACTTCTCCATTTCGATACTGTGAAAATTTTATATTTTTTGACTTTTTTATTAAAAAGGTCAAAAAAAATTGCTTCTTTTGAATGTCTCATAAAACTAAATCAAATGATTTTTTAACTATCTTAAAAAATAATAAAAAAATTCTAAAAAATATAAAATTTGGTCAATATCTATATATTCATATGAAAATCATTTTGCACGATTGGATCGATCATTTGAATTTTGAAAATAAAAAAACTGATCCATAGCACGAAAGCAATTCGTGCTATGCATGATACCATAACCTAACTCTCTCTCTCTCTATCTATCTATATATAACATCATCAGTCATGTATTTGCGAATTTATTAATACAATAGCTAAAAAAATTAAATCAATACGGCATGCACGGATGTGCTTAATTACATTTGTAACATGTTTGTACGCATCTGTTCATTTTGTCACAGTGCTGAAATTAGACAATTGATTTTTTTCACGCCAGGTATTTGAATTTTTATTGGAAATATTTCTCAAACATATAGAATATTTATGAATTTAGTTGAAATATATATAATGGAAAGACATTAACTAAATTTAGTTAGATGCATTTAATTGGCACCCGTGAACAAAAAGTCTTTCCAAAATTGGCTGTAGTTGAACAACTCTTATTAGTACTAATATATAAATGGTAATGAGTACGATGTGTCAAATTTTAAGAAAAACATATGAAATTAATACATACATATATATAGTGCTAATGAGAGTCCTATTTTTTTTTTGAAAAGATGGTTTTAGTTAATTTTGATAATTCAAAATTAATTCCAATTAATGAAGGGAAGAAATCTGTTGACAATGAATTATTTTGACAATCTTGACAATGAGTTTTTAAATACATATGAAAAAAAAATCTTAAAAATGAGAAAATTTTTATAGATAAGTCCTTTTACCTATAGATTAATGATCATCAAATTTCATAGCTTTTACAGGTAAGAAAATTATTTCTCATTCTTTTAGCAAATTATTTTTCAATTCTTCACCTTAATTTGTCAATGATAACTATTATAAGAGCTCCATTAAGATCTCTGACATAGACATATAAGTAGCAGTAGAAAAGTCAATTGGATGAGAAACATATCATTTTCATTTAATGTTTCAATTTAGTAGCTTAAAGTGCTCCTATATAACATATCTGGTCTTTTTATTTTTGCTTTGCACATATTTCGTATTCATTATAAAATGCTGGTTTTTTTTTTCTGCTTTGCATAGATTTGTATCCATTATAATAGATCGACCTCCTTTTTAGACTCTTGAGGGAAAAAATCAATTTAGAATATCGAGAAGTTGTAGAAAGATGGGTGTACGCTGGTTGTTTTCTTTTTCCTTGTTTCTTTTTAATATTTACATTTATTACATGCACTTTAGCAGTGAGCCAGTGATGTAATCTAGCTTCTTTTCAATGATTTTGAACAAATAAATTAACAGTGAGCCAGTGACTGAAGAAAGAGTTGATGAGGAGGTATGCTTAAATTAATTTTAAGTTGGTTCATTGTTAGTAACTTCTTTATTTTCTTTCCTAACTAATTTGCTATTTTTTGTTTGTCTATTACTGGAGATGGCGAGCAACATTTTAAGACTAAAATGAAAGTCATCCAGGAGCAAGTTCATGATCAGATCTTTCTCTGTGTACTTAGTTGTTTTCCCAGAAGGTTATTTTGGGGGAAATATTTTTTCTGGCACTCTTACATTTTTATTTTTTTCCTAAAGAATCACTGACAACCAACTTCTCTAAGATATCTGAAAAGAATGCTCATCTGTCGAGTGGACACTAAAAGTTGCATTACATGTTAATCCTACATGTGATTAGCCCTTTATTATTTCTACTAAACCTTTATAATAAACTAAATTAAATATTAGGGGGTACTATGTCAAATATTGTATAAACTAGAAACATAGTTATTCAGTCCATACGAAACATCTAGGGACGCTGGTTAATTTATACTTCAGTTCACATTATGCAAGTGAAAATTCATTGCTGACTTTTGTTTGTGGACCCTACAACTACCACTGTGTACTGAGTACTTTTCTTTGAACGGCCAAAATGTTGGGCAGTTACAAAATTGTTAAATGTAGGGTGCTACTAGCAAGCCTGGTTAGAATGGGACATCATCTTTAAAATAGCATATAATTTGGGTTGATATCTCATTATGTGAAATATAGTTTTATGAAGATACTGGATATATATTGCAGCAGAGATACATGAGAAATGTGATGCGGTGAAGGAAATAGAGGAGACTTCTTGGGCTACAACAGGTTTTTTTCTTTGTTAGATGTTACTCATGAAGTGTTTTTCTAGCAAATAATGATACTTAAATAAATATTTAAGCCCTAATGTAATATTTATGTCATATTTATGGTGTTCGATGAATGACCCAAATCTTAATTATAATAAGTTTTTATTGTATTATCAACCTTTGCTAAAAAAAATAAAATAATATATTATTGACTGTAGAATTGATCATCTGTGGTTTAATTTTTGTACATATACATGGATATTTGTCAGTATTGGTGGAGCATAAGGATCCAGATTAGTGCAAATTAGTACAACCAACTCCTTGAAAAACTTAAGGAACCACATTTAAGTAATTATTTTTAACTTTTTTTAGTATTAATACTTCTATATTATCTGATTATGAGTAAGATATTAGTAACATTTTTCTAGCATTGTGATAATATAGCTATTTATTGGGGATATTTGGTTTATGTACATTCAAAATTTCATCAAAGAAATGGTCTATGAGCAAATTATGATGATGGGATCGACATGCCCATCATGTTGTACTCACACTGATTTTGATATGAACAAGGTCATTGAAATAATCTTTCATGAATTTTGGTTAATAGGTACTTTCATCTCATTTGTGCCCTTTGTTAGTTGTTACAGTCTATGAACTTAAATTTATTATGTTTCTAATTTTTTTGACATAGATCAAGGCATTGATTCCTAATTTGTTCGACTTAGATCAAGTCACTGATGCCAGGGTTAGAGGTGCACCGGTCACCCTTACGCTATACCTAATTAAAATTCATAACTAATTTCTAATAGTCTTAGTGATAGTTCTGGGGTTCTATCCTGTATTTCTCCTTTTCATATCTACAGTTTGTTGATATATGGAGTAAGGTAATGAAAATTTATTTTTTTGTGTTGTGTGTAGGTGATTGGTGATTTTCTTAGTGGGCTAATATAGAGAGCTTGATGACAGCACTCGTATCTAAGGCTTATGTTAGGCAAAGAGCTGGTCGAGCCGGAAGACTTTGACCTGACAACTATTTTAGGTAGCAAATTAACTATATACATATAAGAGTTCCATTGTTTCTGTTTGTGCTGGTTCAACATCTTGTGTCTGTGTTGAGGACATAAAAGAGAACTTGAAATGTGTAGTTCTAAAGTGGGATCTGTGTTTTAATGGTTCCTAGAGCCTTCTGGGATGCGTTATTAAATCCCGAGATCACAATGTCGGCAGGTTCCAAGTCATTTCGAGTGAAGCCGGCCTCGAAAACTTGCCTAAGTGGGACGAGATTAATAGAGAATCCGGTGTCCATCAGAATGATCTTAAATACTATTCCCTTCACTAAAATCTTAAAAGTTAAAATCAATTTGAGTAATTTGTGCAAGTATGTTGGACCCAGACCTCATCATGTAATCTGGTGGATTTTAATCATAATTGACATTATTGAAGCCAAGACAAACCAAGAAGGAAGAGAGAACCAATTAAAAGAAGTTAAAAGGGTCAAATGCAGGCTGTATCAATCCTTGTTCTAGAAGGAAGATAAAATAAGTATTTTCAACAAAGTTGCACCAAAATCTAAAAGGTGGAATAGATCTGCAGTTTCATATTCATAACAGGAAAATATATTTTTTTTCAAACATCTAATGACTAGCCTAAACCTTTTCATCTATTCTTCTTTAATTTAGTTTGCTAATATGGGGATTTAGGCATGCACTAACTTGGTGGAAGTATTGAATTAAGCCCCAAAAATAAAAATAAAATAAAGAGCATGTGTCATGATATCGGTTATTATAAATAATTTGGTGCAAATGTCATACTAAACATCAGTTGTTGCAACCTTTGGTTGATTTATTTATTATTTTTTTGATATTTTTTGAAGGTACTTAGAAGATGAGGATTTATTGAGGTTCTTAAACAAGGATAAAATAGAAACTATTATGGCAATGTTGAAGGAGCCCCTGAGACTGGAAAAAAAAATCAGCTTTGAAGAATTGGATGATAATTATTATTTTCTCAACCAATGCTACTATTTTTCTTTTATTTGATAAGGTTTTTAGGGTGATGTTAGTCAGTTGTCATTTCTACAAAATGCACGCATATGCATGTACATTGTCTCTGGTCAAATGAAAATGTCTGGCTTTGCATTTTCTGACTTTGTTGAGAAAGTGAGAAATCCCTTATATCATACTGTTTAGGGAGTCGCATATTCATATTAGCGTTTCTATTTTGGTCTCATCCCTATTGTAAGTTTTTTGAGTGTTGTGTTTTACTTGCTTAATCAGGTACGAAGGATAGCAAACAGCTAAAGCGCTTGCTTAATCCCTGTATGAAAAGTCGGCATTTAGACTGGATGTTGAAATCCTAATTAGGTTCATGTGTTTTTTTATTGTTTTTCAGTGTCCCCAGAAGAACTGTATGCAACTCAACTGACACAGCTGTTGGAAATGTGTTTCATAGACACAAGAAAATATTTGTGCATTGATAGCCACCTCTGAAAATGTGCATGCAGAAGTTGAAAGACTTCCTGGGTAATTTCGACCTTTAGGTGTCGTAGTTGCTTGATACACATATTGGGTACTAGCTGTTTGGTTACCTTGTTATATTTTATCATTTGATCTATGCTACCTTTTTTTCCCTAAAATAGCTCATGAGATTTGATGACAAGAAGATTAAGGTTGCTTCTTGTTTTAAGATGGAAAATAAATAGAGGTTTTGTTGATTGATTTAAGGACACTGAAGTCAGCTTTCTGTTTTAGATTATATCTGTATTTTTCTTCTTTGGATCATTGTACAATGTAAATACATATCTAAAGTATTTTTATCTTTGTTTTGTATAAGTGTTTATGTTTGATTTTATGCTTCTGATGCGCTGAACTCTTTTTAGCCATCTTGATGTCTATAATCAGTAAAATCCAACATTTTTGTTTTATTTGAATCTGTGGGCATTAAAAAAGCAAGCACTAGCAACCGTGCTTGTAATTTTTGTCAAGATTCTTGGGTGGGATTTAAAAATTCGCTAACGTGTTATTTCCTATTTGCAATTTTGCATTTAGATGGTCGTACTGAACTATTGCATCATTATAGAATGTCTGTTTGCTTATTTCATTTTTAAAAATGTATTATGAACGATAACTTGCTTATAGGTAAAACTTTGTGGAGATAGCAATATTGAATTTTTACTAAGAATATTGTATATCACGAAGTTCTAAGAGATCAATGAGGTAAATATTTATATTAGAATTATTAAATTATTAATTTAAGTATTTAAAATATAATATTCATGATAACTTATGTTTGTATATGTTCGTGTTTGCTTCTGCTATATTGGAGCATGAAAATGTCAGATACTATTTTTGTTATAATATCATTATTAGTTTTTTTTTTACTCTTTTATTTCATTGATGTAAGATTAATTTTGAAGAATGTGATGAATATTGTTATTTTATATTATTATTATTATTTATAATGATAATATTAATGTTAATAGTATGCTTAATCATATATGATTACAAGAAAGTTATGTGTTATTTTAATTTTATTTTATAATAAATATTATAATAATATATAATATTAATATTCTCACTGCAACACGTGGGCACTGTACTAGTGATTAAAAATGTAGACAACCTATTTAAATAGCAATTTAATGATTATGAGTTATATTTTATGTGAAATTAGTGTTTTAGGCATTTCATATAGAAGAATTAAGTATATAATCTCATAATAGATATTATTGGAAGCAGTTTTATCAATATGCACCGAATTATGTAATGAAACGAGACCAAAACATTAACACACTCTTTGACACGTTCGACACTTTTTGACCGTTATCAAAATGTTAACACACTTTTTGACACTTCTGACACTGAATTTATCATCGATTTTTTAATAACTATTATCAATAGTTATTAAAAAAAATAATCGTTATTAAAGAGTTAGTAGATAATTTTTAAAATGCCATTAGGCAGATTTACTAATGATTTTCGTTATGAATCATTAGTAAATAAAGTTTAGTAAAGGTCATTTCTATTGTGATATATGTTATATTGATATTATATCTCATCAAAAACTCGTTAATTGGTCCTTTGATAAGTTCATGGTGCTATGTATTTATAGAGCAACGAACTTGATACCTACAGTACAATGAATTAATGACATCCAATAGAAATTAGTATTTCAATCCTAACTACTTTTGACTGAGACAAATTACAACGTTTCCAAAATGAACAGGGTTGAAATATTCTATTAATGAATTCAATAATTTCCTTTAGCATTTAGTTGTCTAAATAGTATTAACAAATGACAAATGCACCATGAGGTGGCCAGTCCCATGATTCTTGCCAGCACAAAAAAAAAATCAATTGATGATTAATTTTAATAAAAGAAACTTTAATAAAATCTTTAAATAATTTAAAGTAATTAGCTCTAATTAATTATGTAACAGTTTGTACGAGTCTGTTTATGTTCTTTTAATAAATTTTGCTTGATTTGCTTGAATACGACAAATTGAATTTTATTGGCACGTCTCAAAAAACACATAATGAGAATGAAAATTCAAACAGCGATTATTCTACTATTTCTCGTCCATCCAAACATGCCCTTAGGGAGTGTTTGACAATCAATGGAATAGCAAAAAATTAGAATAGAATAGTTATTCCGACGAATTAATTTGCCAAACGAATTTTAGACTAAATAGAAGAGTGCGGAATAGTGCTAATCCGGTATACCAACTTATAGGTGGAATATCAGATTAGCTCTCGTCGAATAGCGATTATTATTTGATTATGATGTATTATATTATTATATTATGATTATGATTAAGATTTAGTATTATTATATTATTATATTATATTTATGATTATAATTTATTATTATATTAATATTATGATTATTATTATTTATTATTATTATCATTATATTATTATTATTAAATTATTATTATCATTATTGTTATTATATTATCGTTACCATTAGTATTATTATATTATTTATTATTATTTTAAATATAATTTTAATATTATATTATTATATTATGAATATAAATATAATTATTTGATTATTATATTATTATGATCAAGATTATTTATTATTATATTATTATATTATAATGATTATGATTATGATTATGATTACTTATTATTATTTTATTATGTATTATATTATTATATGTTGATTATAGTGATGATTAATTTATTATTATATTATTATAATTACAATTATTTATAATTATTTTTATGATTATGATTATATTTTTATTATTATATTATTATGATTATGATTATTGTTATATTATTATGATTATGACTATAATTATTATTATTATTATCATGATTATGATTATGATTATTATATTATGATTATATTATTAAAATTATGATTACTTATTATTATTATATTATTATAATTATGATTGTAATTATAATTTTTATTATTATATTACTATATTATGATTATGTTTATATTTTTATTATATTACTATTATAATATTATTATTTATTATGATTATTTTTATTACTTTATTATTATTTTATTATGTTGTATTATATTATTATATGTTGATTATATTTATGATTAATTTATTATTATATTATAATAATAATTATTATTTTTATAATTATGATTATATTTTTATTATTATATTATTATGATTATGATTATGGTTATATTATTATGATTATGACTATAATTATTATTATCATGATTATGATTATGATTATATTATTAAAATTATGATTACTTATTATTATTATATTATTATAATTATGATTGTAATTATAATTTTTTATTATTATATTACTATATTATGATTATGTTTATATTTTTATTATATTACTATTATAATATTATTATTTATTATGATTATTTTTTATTACTTTATTATTATTAATATCTTACTATTATGATTATTTTTTTACTATTATTATTATTATTATTATCATCATCTTATTAGTATCATAATTATTCATATTTTAACTATTCGAGTAACAACTGCCAAACGATATTTTCGCTCTTCCGAATAGTTAAGAATACCACTCTTCCCAAAAAAAATACTATTCGATCACTCTTCCAAAATTACCACTCTTCCAAATCTATTCTTTGATTTGCCAAACGGACCCTTAGTTAATACCCGACAATGAAAATATTTTCAAAATCGGTTGTGGCTAGATTACAAAATCAGGATAATAATGAGTTTCGTCTTTTTTTTTTTAATTTTGACAAATCAAAATTATTCCAATAAATTCATTACGTCTGTCTGAAAATACTGTTACGCTGGACAATCATATTCCTAGACCATACTCTAGCAAATATCCTCAATAAACTCGTTATTTTTGTTTTAATATGAAATACAACCGTAATTCCGAACAATTTTCGCATCATTCTAACAATATGAAATTCAAAAGAAGTTAAAAACGACAATTGACAAACGAGGCCTATACGATAGCCAGGACAAAAATCTTGACCATTTTCATTGTTCGACCCTTTATTTTTTGTTATGTTATTTAATATGTTCTCCCTTCTTAATTTTTTAGATTTTCCAGCAAAATAATTTTTAATCAACTACATTCAGTTATTGTTATGTATCTAACACGTATATCTAACATATTTTTAGATTTTGCAGGTTTAAAAATAGTACACAATTATGCAATAATTTGGCTACTTTTTGAAAATGGGTTGTAATATAATAATATATTTAAGAAATAATCTCCTTTCTTTGATCTCAGCTGTGCATTTTTTTTATATATTTTGGGTTGAAGAAAGAGGTACATTTGGATTGTGCATGAAATAGCACAAGAATAGAAGAATTGAGAATAACAAATGAGGATAGTAAAAAAATAGTAATTTTTTAGTTAGCGCGAGTAAAAATGTGATGCTATTTTGAATGGTAGAAATATTATTTGGATTATTTGTTTGGAATAATAATGGAGAGTTGAGCAAAATAACAGCTTATTCCATTCCCACTACGGAATAGCAGAATAACACATATTCTCACTATTTCGAAACAATAAATTTACATTTGAATACACAACTTCTATTTCTATTATGAGAACATCAGCTATTTTGCTATTATTGACCCATCCAAACATACCCAAGAATAAATTAAAATTTGAAACAAACGTAAAGAGAATCGCTAAGGGTTCGTTTGACAAATCGAGGAATAGTTTTGGAAAAGTGGTAATTTTGGAAGAGTGATAGAATAGTGTATTTTTGGAAGAGTGGTATTTTTGACTATTCAGAAGAGCGAAAATATCGTTTGTCAGTTGTTAATCAGAATAGTTAAAATATGAATAATTATGATACTAACATTAATAATGATGATGATAATAATAATAGTAATAATAATAAAAAAATATAATAATAATCATAATCATAAGAATATAATAATAAATAATAATTTTAATAATATAATCATAATAATATAATTATAATGTAATTAATTGTAATATAATATAATAATAAAAATAATAATATTAAGTAATAATAATCATATTCATAATCATAATAATATAATAATAATATAACCATAATCATAATATAATCATAATATAATAATAATAATAAAATTATAATCATATTCAAAATAATATAATAATAATAATAAATGATCATGATTATAATAATAATATAATAATAATAATAATAATAATAAATAATCATAATCATAATAATATAATAATATTTCTAATCATAATATACTAATATAATACTAAAATCATAATTATTATAATATAATAATAATAATAAAATAATCATCATAATATTAATATAATAATAAATTATAATCCTAATAATAATATAATAAAAAATCATAATTGATAGTCCTTGAAAGCCCTAGGATGGTGGTATTGAAAGGTCAAAATAATACAAGAATGTAACGAACCTAAGGTAGAAATGTATAAACCAATTTAGAGCTTAATGTTCAAGTGTAATGATAGCGGAATACAATTTAAATCAATTCAATTCTCACAAGAATATAACAATCAAAGAAATGTGAGAAAAGAAAAGTAAAGATAAAACAAGAACACAAGATGTAACGGAGTTCAGTTTTAACAATGCCTACGTCTCCGGGACCCTCAACCTCTAACAATTGAGGTTGAGCCGATATATAATAAAGGGTTTTTACACTTATAGAACTTGGTCCCTTACAAAAATGGACTGCCAAGCCTATCGGTAACACGAGTGACAACACACTAAAAAACGTGAGTGACAATACACTCAAAACAAGAAGTGAGCACTACAGCTCAAAAAGGAGTTGAGCACAACAGCTCAAGAGAATATTTTCAAGAAGATCACGAAGGATCAAGTTTGGAGAATAGAGAGAAACTAGATTGAGCTTGAACAAAGATTTAGCTAATTGAGTATATCAATATCTTGAGTTATCTCTCTCTCTTGAATAAGGCTAGTAAGCTCTCTAGAGTAATGATTTAGCTAGATGGATCGGCTATATATATTGAAAGAGATGATCCTTTTAAATAGATCTTCTAAAATAGTTGAAGAAATTATTTTTCGGCCTGAACCGTTATAACGGTTTAGAAAAAATAGCTGTTGGATCAACTGAGCTGAAACGTTATAACGATTCATCAAATCGTTATACGTTTCATGAATTGTTGTAACGATTACAGAATCATTATATGTTTCATAAATCATTATAACGATTACTGAATCGTTACATAACGATATGCTCTGATTTCTTTGAGAATGTTTCCGCCTTAGAATATTTTTGAGTATTGAGATGAACCGTTATAACGATTACTGAACCGTTATAACGATTCTCTGGGCAGAAGCATTTTTGTTGTTGTTTAATCTCAATTTATCTTGACCAATTCAACCCAGTTTGAGTCTAACTAAACATAAGTCTAATGCAGTCTTGATTAAGCTCTTATATCCTAGCACTAGTCTTGGTTCTTGTGCACTAGTCCATTTGCATGTTAATCCCTGCACAAAACTCAAACAAGACAAATTGTAAAATTCAAGATTATTTTGCAAATTGACAAATCAAAGAAGATGTTAAGTGTAACAATAATCATAATTATAATCATAATATAATAATTAAATATAACATAATCAAACAATAATCGCTATTCCGACGAGAGCTAATTCGGTATACCACCTATAACTTGGTATACTGAATTAGCATTCTTCCGCACTCTTCTATTTAGTCTAAAATTCGTTTGACAAACTAATTCATCGAAATAACTATTCTATTCTAATCTTCTAGGGTATGTTTGGATGGCACGAGAATAACAGAATAGTTGATGTTCTTAGAATAGAAATAGCAACGGTGCAACCAAACACAAATATGTTGTTCCAAAACAGTGAGAATTGTTGCTATTCCGAGGGGGAGATGAAATAACTGTTGTTCTTCTCAACTCTCTGTTACTATTTCAAAGAAACAATCCAAATAACATTCCTATAATTTGGAATAACATCACCTTTTTACTATCTTTATGCTAACCGAAAAATCACTATTTTTTCACTATCCTCACTTATTATTCTCAATTCCTCTATTCTTACGCTATTCTTTGCACGATCGAAACA
Organism: Schoenoplectus tabernaemontani; assembly: GCA_037127355.1. Taxonomy (NCBI): domain Eukaryota; kingdom Viridiplantae; phylum Streptophyta; class Magnoliopsida; order Poales; family Cyperaceae; genus Schoenoplectus; species Schoenoplectus tabernaemontani. The sequence goes on from CM073750.1 coordinate 26,862,299, forward strand.
TAGGGTTTGGGTTAGATTCAAAGGCCTTTGAACTTAAAAATTAGTTCAAAGTCATTCTCATCCGTTGATTTTGCATTGAGATTCATATTTTTTATTTATTGAAAGTTTTTCTTTCACCTTTTTATGAATCTCAATGTAAGATCAAAGGATTAGAAATACTTTGAATCAATTTTTGAGTTCAAAACCCTTTAAACCTATTTCAGATCTCGAAACATACCCTAAGTACCAAATTAACTCTAAATATAGAGCACAGCAAATTAAAGGAAAAAAAAATCAAATTTAAAATATTTAGACTGTTCCCTTTCAAATAAAATATATACACTACAGCCTATGACCTAGGCAGCTATGATCATCCAATGCGCGTGAGCGACTGAGCATGCTTTCTCTGCAGGCTCCTCTCTCTGACAGCTATACTGCCTGTACCCTGTACATCTGAGAGCAGAGCGTGTTGGACAAGTAAGGTGCGAATCGTACAGACCTCCTCCCCCTCACCCGTCTGATCTCTCCATTTCTCTTTCTCTGTCCTTACAAAACCCTATAAACCTGCTTTTCCGACCTCCTCCTCCGTTGATCTCCTTCAATTGCAACCCATCCCCAATTTCGATTTGAACGTACATTCCTTCTTCTATTCCTCCTCGCATTCCATATTTCCACCTGAGAAGCTTCTCCTCCGACTCTATATTTCCACCTGAGAAGTTTCTCCTCTGACGAGCACTTCACCTCCTCTCTTCTCTCTCCGATCGGGTCGGAGCTTTCGATCTCACCTCTTTCGGGAGTCTAAACGCAAGTACTATCATGCTACGACCTAAAAAATCCTTTTCTCTGTAGTACATTTTTACGCGAGAAGTCGATTCTAAAACCTAACCTTTATCGCTGAAGGATTGGTGTTTACGTGCAGTCCAGGCAGCATCTGGTACACTACTAGCAGTGTTTGGCCATATATTAGTTCTTATTTTTCTTTTATTGTCTATACGGTCTGTTCTTTTACTGTGTTTTCTGTTTCCCTTTGTAGATCGCGGGTAGTTGATAGCTGCAACCCACTGTAATCAGTCGAGACTGCTCCACACAACGCCCTTTCTCTAGACAATGTCTGACAGCTTATGGAAGTAAGCAATAACCACCAGATATTCAATCTTTTATCACAAAATAGGTACATGATTTAACTATTTTCTTCAATTAATGTTTTAAACCTCTTTATAAGCTTAGCTTGGATGACAAGTACTCTCCACTGGTCCATGTTGGAATTTCAGTGTGAGTATAACAGTAGTAGGCGAGTATGTTGTTGGAAATTCATTTAAAAACCCAAACATGATACCTTATGTCTGAGAAAAATTTTCCCTTCGGTGTCAAGTGCAATAATCTTTTTCAAATGCGTGCGCAAAGACCTTGATGCTTTTTGATAGGGATGCAGGAAGGTAGGTCTCTAGGTCTATATCCAAGCAAGAAGGTGTGAAGGGTTCTTGAGAGGCTGGCGGACCATCCATTGGTTAATTTGGGCCACATAGGTCAGGTAATGTTGGAGGCCAAGAAAAGTATAATTAAAGGATATATTAGTTTTCTTCTGGCAGAAACTTTTATAGGATGCAATTAATTCAACTTATATTTTTGTTGTATTGCATGTATCTTGTGCTTCAATATTTTGGTATGAGCTGAAGGATGATGACAAGATGATGGTTATTTATTTTTCTTTCTTTTATTTTTTTGATATGAGCTGTGTGCTTGATAAATAATATTTGGTATAATTTTATGTTCTTTTCCTACGTTTTCTATTTTCCTTTACAGATTCTGGTTGGTTGTTGTAACTCAGCAATCGTCAGTCGAGGCTGTGCTGAGAAAAATCTTTAAAAATCATGCTCTGTGCCAAGAAATTATAAGCAACCTAGCTCATGCATATACCTTATAATACATTATTGTCGAAAGTTTTCTCCCGATTTGTTCTCCTAGCTGCTTGCTCATCATAAGCATGAACTCTAGATTTTTAGTCTTTATAAGTAGAGCATTGGCACAAAAGTATCAATAAAAATATTGCACAGAAGTATCAATCTTTGCTGATTGAAGGGTGGCAACAGGTTCTTATTGAACCTTTTCCACATGTAAATTTGCTGTTTTATTTGTCAGATTGTTGATTTGTTGGTAGAAGTTGAAACTTAACATTTCTATTGCTCTTCTCATTTTGTGGCAGTTGATTCAAACACATATTGTACAATTCTGATCGGAGAGAGCCTGAGCCCCATTTTCCCTGTTTTTTCTGGTAAAGACTGAAGTTCCAGCTTCAACAATTTATCACCTATTGGCCATTTGAACGGTTTGCATATATGCCACACATTGAAGCCCCCAATTGAGGATAGAGTAAAATAAGTGAAGATAAGTCATTATTAGCTGTCAATACCTTTGCCTGGCATGTATACCATGAAAAGATATGTACATTTGAAGCTTTTCTCCTTTTAATTTTTCTTAGAAATTTCCTTTAAATATTTTAAATCTATCACTTCTATATGCCTACTATAATTTATACGCTTGAGATTAATCCCCTGACAACCTTCTTACCATTAGTTTATAAATGGACTATTTTCAAATTTGGTTTGTCAACAACAAGTGATAATCAATGGACTATTTTTCAGAAGCAGAGGCATCATACCAGTGCACAATGAAAGAATGTATTTTATTTTTATTTTTTTCCCTTGATATGATAATCCCTATATGGCAATGGTGTTTTCATTTTCATCTTAATTCTGGAAGAACATCATTATTCTGTCTGAATCATCAAAATATATATAGGGCCCTTAAAACTTTAGATATTATACTACCATGCAATTGTTGCCCTAATAAGGTCTTTTTTCCCAAAAAAGGTGGCAGATTGTAGTACCTTCTTCGCTGAAAATATGGTTGCATATATGTTATTGAATTGTGGATCTAAAGACCATATATAAATTGTGTGAATGTATTTATTCTTTTCCTTCTTTTTTACTTTGTTTGTCTATATAATTATAGGTTTCATGAGAAAACCACACATAACTAAATTTCTGGGCGATTATTCTACCTTAGCGTTCGTTATGCTCCTAGTAAGGTTTAAATTTTGTAATGTTTATTTTTCCTTCCGACTAAAAAGTCAAAAATTTTACAAGCTTATTGTGATGATGCTTGAAGGAAGCAAAGAGTAAACTGTCTTAGTAGATGAAGTAACTGTCAGATTTATTTTCTTTTGTTCTCGTATAGCACAGAAAATTATTTGAACAACATCACTTTGGAGAAATGTGTTAGCTACATCACTTTGTGTAAAATGTTATTTATTTATTCATTGATTTTATGGTTTGCTTGTCTAGTTAGTTCTAATAGTTCTTTTACTTACATCTTTTAGGCACATTTTTATTTGTCATGGCAACATCAGTCATAAATAGATATTTGTCTGGTTATATTATTTGAGGGAAGCTAGTTGCTAGAAGCCAACTGAACCTTAAGGTGTCAGCTACATAAATCACTTTAGGCAAAAAATTGTTTTGTTTATGTCGTTCTTTTATTTTTTTATTTTAGGCACATTTGGATTTGTCAGAGTAAACATCAACAAGAAATAGATTTGAGGTAAATATCATGGATAGATGGGACCTTTAAAGTCAATCCCTTCTATTTCACTTCCAATTTTCTGATCAGATTATTGCTGTTTATCTCTGAATTGGTAATTAATATAAATGCTCGTAATTATTATTTTCTAACAGCTGTTTATGAACTATTTTTTTATATATTTTATAAAGAACAAAATTTGTTTTACTGACAATTAATAATTCTAAAGAGCAAATGTTCAGATTTATATATGCTTGTGACCATCATAGATAACACTATTTTTGGATAAAATTAATCTTTTGCAAGTGAAAAACATAAAAATTTGAAGTTGGTCCAGGTGGTATTCTCATAAACTAAACTCTTCACCTCCGGCTGCCACTCTACTATACCAGTCAAAACCAAGTTTTCTATAATTTCACTATGGATGAAATACAATTGAATCAAGTATTGCCATTTGACTTGATTAGCTAATAAAGACAACCTCAAGTCACTTGGCTTGCCTGCTTTTTTTTTTCTTTTCTAAAAGCTGTTTTTTTTCATTTACAAGCACCGAGTAAAAGTTTTTTTTTATTCATTTGCCAAGGAAAATTTAGTGTTGGTCAGGTTCAATTAAACCCAACAAGCATTAGTAAGCTAATATTGTCTAACATCGTGGTGAATGACTTGTCATTTACTTGCATCCAATTTCAAATTAGCTTGGTTCCTCCTCAATTTACCATTTGGGGCTCTTCCACTAGATTAGATTTAGTTGTAGAGCTTGATAGCAAACTGATAACATGCCAAATTGCGTGGTCTGCTTGATAAACATAGGCTTCTTCTGGGGTAATCTATTGGGTAAAATATGAGTTCCTTTGTTAAGAAGACACATCTGCCAGTTATTAACACTATGAACATGTGGAAGTTAGCATTTTATCTTTTGAATATTATTTGTGGCAGAATATCATCTTTCTTTCTTGCTGAACCTCCAAATAACATATGGGCCCTGTACGGAAATATCTTTCTTAGTCATGCGATTTTTCATAATCCCTAGAATCCTAATGAATGTACATAGTCAGAATTAGAGGTCCTTTTTGTACATATCTATACATGCGTCTGTGAATGAGCGGTTGAAGTTTGTAGTTTGGTTTAGGTGTTCACCATGGCCCAGAATAACTGGCACACTAGGCCTAGTACTTGACTGTACTTTAAAACTGAAATTATTATACAAATTTTTTCACGGTCTGTTTCAAGTCAAGGTAAGGCGAGGAGGGATGTGTTAGGTGTGGTGAGCCTGACACTAAATAATCGATTTTTATGGAAATAAAAACCCAATCAAAGTTCATTGGGGTGTCAACTTATGAACACGCCATGTCGAAACCTCGAATATGGTGATAAGAGAATAAGGGTCGGGTCGTCATTGTCTTAGTGAGCGCCATATCAGAATTCGTGTATGGTGATAAGCAACGAGCGCCATATCACCTTAGCGGCGCACCATATCAGTGCCTAGATGTAGTGTCAAATGAACAAAGAAGGGTCTTTGCACTTCTTGATGAGTGCGATTGTTAAGAAAGCTAGTTGGGGAAAATAGAATTTATTTAGGTAGTTGAAATATAAGGTCCTTAATAATGTAATTAAGCTAAGAGAGTTGGTTAATATTATGATTAGGAGATGTGAATACAGACTTCAAACTGTGGTACATAGAAAAAGAACGAAGCATAAATGTCGGTATATTAATTGATAAAAGTCTTGAGAATGAATTTGTTGTAGCTAGGATATATGATCATCATGATCAAATTAGTTACTGGAGATTTGGTCTTGAAAGTCATTTGTGCACGCGCTCTTAGTTTTGAGTGAGGATGTTAGGAGATAATTTTGAGAAGACTTAAAAGACATAGTTAGAGATTAGCAGTGAAATTATTTTCATATGAGATTTAATGATCATGTTTGTACAACTAGAAATAAGTTTGAGAGGGTATATGAAGGTTTTGGATATAGTGATCAGAACTAAAAATGAGAAGAAATCTTGAACTTCGCTACTGCTTATGACCTACTAGTAGCGAACACCTTTACAAAGAAAGAATCTCATTTAGTTACTTTCGACAGTGATCAATATTTGAGCTAGATTGATTGTAAAGTTATAGTTGGTGAGTGTGTTGTTGTACACAACATAAATTTGTGATGGTTGATTTTTATTTTGAGATACTCGTCTGACAAGACAGAGACACTTAAATCATAGAACAAAATGGTGGAATCTCAAAGGGGACGCTTTGTAAGTGTTTAATGATCGAGTTATTGCGAAAGAGCGTGAAACATAATGAAGATGCAGATAGTATGTGATAAAAGATGACGATTCAAATTTGGAAGGTAGTTGTAGAGGTGTTTGGAGTAATCGGAGAAAATAAACATGAAACTAAAGACATTTGATAGTGAATGAGGGATGTATAAAAGACGATCAATGAGAAGAAAAAATGCTATAAACATTTACATCACTACAAGAGTGACGAAAATATATGAAAATACAAATAAGTCAGAAGAAATGTAAAGAAAGCTATGAGTGAATCAAGAGGTCAATCATATGTAAAGTTGTATTGATAATTAGATATGAAAGCAGACAAAAAAGATGGCTGCAAGATGGTTAAATTTTGAGAAAGAAAGATAAAAACATTTCAACCAAGTTAAATATATCAAGGACGAGGTTATAGATTTTGGTGAAGGACGATGAGACTAAGGATATATGAAGAAAATACTTCGATAACATGTTCAATGAAGAGAGCGATTAAGTTGGATGTCTCATTTGATGACACCAATATGTGATTTATTCAGAGAATTTAAGAGTGTAAAATGAAAGAAACTTCAAAAAAAGATGAACATGCAAGGCGTTGGAACTTGATGACATTCCAATTGAGGTCTGGAGTTGTCTTGGAGATGTAACAATAATATGATTCATTAAACTATCTAATAGTATTTTTCGATCCAACAAGATGTCTGATGAGTGGAGAAAGTAGTATAATAGGATCAATCTTCAAGAACAAAGTAGATTAAAGTTATACTAATTATAGAGGAATTAAACTTATGAGTCATACCTTGAAGTTTTGGGAGAGTGATCGAGCATCATTTTTAAAAATCAATTTGGCTTTATACCTAGGAAGTCCACCATAGAGGTGATTTTCATAATACAACAGCTTATGGAGAGATATCAGGCACAAAAGGACAAGCGTAGTGTGTGATTGAAAAGAAATGTGATGTATTGGGCGGTTGAAAAGAAATATCATGTAGTAGGCAGTTGAAAAGAAGAAAATCCTAACAAAGTATGTTCCTTATTAAGGATATGTACACAAATGTTGTGACTAAAGTCAGAGTATATGATGCTGAGTCCAATATATTTTTTATTAATATTATTATATTATTATGAATATCCATATTATTGTTTGTATGATTATTATTATCATATCGTTATTATTATTATTATTATTATTATTATTATTATTATTATTTTATATCATCATAATTATCATAGAAGTTGGTATCGTACGATACGCGTTACGTATCGCACGATTCGATTTGAGTCAAAGGAAGAACGGTACAGATCGTACCTGTATATCGGAAGCAGAGTGAATCGTAGGAATCGTAACGATACAAACTAGCGATACGCGTATCGTATCGGATCATAAGTATTTACGATTCTGAAATTGAGCCATCGTAGTCGCAATTTCGCTCGATAATTGCATTTCCTTGTCTTTTTCTTGCAATTTCACGCGCTGAGATGAGATTGAATCGCCCCGTCGCGTGCTAAGGTTGAAAATCGCCCCGTCGCCGTCGCGAGCGTCGAGAGTGAAGAACTCGTCGCCGTTGTGTTGAGAAAAGAAGCCCGTCGCCATCACTCGATAATCGCAGGTACGAAACTTATGATTTGATGGGCTTCACCGCGTTCGAGTTCAAAGCTGTTGCTTCCAAGCAAGCAGTGAAAAGAAAGTCGAGTCCGACTTGACGATAATTGAGACTGAAATGGAATCAATTCCATCTTTCTTTACACGGTAAGCCTTAAAGGAATGAACCTCTTTTCAGACTATAGTCATTGGGATCATCCTCTAGTAGCTTTCCTTCTAGCTCATCTCTCTTATCCTTTCCTAAACCAATGAGAATGACTTGTTTAAGTGTGTACTGTTAACACTTAAGTGTTAACAGGAAAGTGTGTACAATTAACTTGTTAATTGTTAACAGAAAAGTGTGTACTTATTATCATAGTGGATTTTGTTTATTTAGCATAGCATGGAATTTTTCACCATATTGTATAGCTTATTTATTAGTCTAGCTAGCATAATATCGAATCAGTGTGAATTATACTGAATCAGTGTAAAAATGATGATAGATTATTTTATTAGTAACTAGAATATGATGATAAGTTCTTTTCTTAATTAATATGTTCCTTTGTTAGCTTTTTTTGTTAGTTAATATGTATTTTTGTTAGTTACTAATTTACTATAATTTCTTTGGTTATTTTAAAAATAACTTAGCGTATCTTAACGATACATGATACACGATACGATACAAAATACAACGATACACGATACATTTTACGATTCAACTACTATGCTAATTATTATTACTATCAATTCATGATTATAATTATCATTATTATCATTCTCATTTTCATTTTAAATTTTTATTATTCTCATCATCATCGTTATTACTATCATTGATTTTTTTATATTTAAGATCTCTAAGCTCTATGCTTTTAGATTAGATCTTATTCTAGCCTACTTCACATTATTTGAGATTAAAAACTTTGTTGTTTTTTTTTACCGTATCATTTACTTGTGCAGTGAACAGGATATGTATATTTTGGTCGATATTAAGCCAATTGGCATTATTTCTCCTTGAAGCATGCTCTGGTTAGCTATTCATTATCCGGTCACTATATCCATTGTAATAATTTGTTTTTGCGCTTGTCAACAGTCAAGGCGGCTCCTTGTGGCTCCTCTGACTTTAAAGCGCATCACAGCTTTTACTGAAATACAACGCCTACTTATAGGCTTGTCAAACCAACGCTAACAAAATATTTAATCAATCAAATTGTAGTGTTATAAGTGAACCTTTGACGGTGTTTATTAATGTTTCTTAACCCCCTAAGTCGAGATCTGAGAGAATTCCAAATTTATTTTTTTAATTGTCTATGTTTTTTTAACTCCATTTTCTGTTTTCTTCTGTTGCTTCTGCTGCCTGTCATTTTTAAATGAGGTTTTGATTTATATATCTTATTTTATTCTAGTTGCTGTATGCATTATTATTTTATTCTATTTACTGTTCTCATTGGTAGATTGTGGCATGTTGCTTCTCGTCAGCTGATTGGATGGCACATGAATCCCCCTGACAGATAAGCAGATTCCAAACTATAATCCTTCTAATTTTGACAGAATTCTTTTAATTTTGATCAAGATTTTTTTTTTCTTTTAAATTGGTTAAATCTACAACTTTCGTGTTTGTTATTATTAGTATCAGTAAGCTTTAGAATAATATCATGCAAACTCTCACACCATTATTTAAAAATTGTCTAGTTCAAGTGTGTTTTTGTCAAGAAATTGTAGCTGATAAAAAGTTGTCTTTTTTTCTAAAATATCTGTACAAACTTGTGTAGTTTAGGTTTGTCTTCACCTTGGGACTTAGCTTCACGACCATCAGCAGCTAATACTTGATAAAAATTACAGTTTGCAACTATAAATGAAAAGAAATACTGGAATAATAGTATGGTTCTTTTATGCATAAATTGGGGATTCTGCTTTTCTTACTTCACAGTCAATTTAGTACAATTTGAATGTAACATTTTCTGTCACAATTTGTTTGCATCTATCAGAATTTCAGCATTGCCTTTGGACCAATGAAATGATATTTCCATACTAGTGTCTGAGTGCAATTTCATGCCACTATTTCAAGGATCAAAAGGTTGAAGCTACATTCTTACCTTATGTAAGCATTAGATGATATATTGTTTTTACTCATCAAGAAAATAGATGTGATTTTGGTATGTTGTTTGTACGCATTTAGAAAATAAATTCTTTGCATTGAAATAGAAATAACCAATTCAAACAAGAGAAGGAGAAAGTGACCTGAAAAGGTTGAAGAGTAAATTTTTAGTACCACTACCTGTCTTGTTTTCATATTATTTTTCAGAATCGGAGAGATGAAGCGCAAAATCCCTATCATGCTGAAGGTATGTTCATACTTCTTTTTATATGTTGATATTGATGTAAAAACTGCGCCTAATTTTAACACATTTTTACTGATGTGATGTTAAGTCTCAATGTATAGTTTTTTTCTGTCGTTTTTAGAGTTTTAGGTTTTAATTCTGTGGTGGAGGATGGGCCTCGAACTACGCAAAGAAGTGCAGGACGTAATATTTAATTATTTTTGTTGCTTGAATGTTATGTTATCAATGTGTAACATGTTATTTATCTGTATGTGCGGTGCGTGGTTATGTTGGTTGGCATGTGTTTTTTTTCCTTGTTGTGTGTTCTTATTGGCTTTCATATGCGAGGCTGGATGAAGGTACCTTTGGGTTCAAAAAATAAGCTGGGTGGGATGGGTTATTCATGGTAAGTGGCATTCGAGGGATTACTTGTAATACAATGTAGGGTGCAGAATGTAGTTTATTGGTTGTGCTTCAGCAATTGATGATAAAGTGGCATTCTTCACCCTTGCTACAAAATGAAGTTTATTTTGAAGTGTTTTAGGGACAATAAATGCTAAAAGTTCTGAAAATTAATATATTTAACCCATCTAACGAGCGGGGAAAGGTAAACGGGGTCGAGAAAGAAGAAAAACAGGCTGATCAAATAAAATTTCGTCCTGTACCGAAGTTAAACAGGCCGTGATCGAAATAATTGGGCCACCAAGCAGTAAAACTTTTGCCCTTCAATAAGACAAACGGGCCCAGATAGAAATATGGGCATTAAGGAAGTAAACGTTGGGCCCAGATATAAATAAATGGGCCATCAGGAATTAAACGTTGGCCCAAATATAAATAAATGGGCCATAAGGAATCAAAACGTTGGGCCCAGATATAAATAAATGGGCCATAAGGAATCAAAACGTTGGGCCATAAGGAAATCAAAATGTTGGGCCCAGACGGAAATAATTGGGCCAAAAAATTAAAATATCGGCCTGGCCCATGGAGTAAAAATCGGTCCAGAAACTAACTCAGCATGCCGTGTAAATAACAGGCCTATTAGAATAGAGCGAGGAAATTAAGCACTCAGCCCATTAAGTTCAGGCCTATTTTGAACTGGCCGAAATGATTAGTTCAGACCCACTTTGAAGCAAAATTAGTTTTAGGAGTCCACGAGATATAACAAAATTCTCGACCAGCTTTAATTTTTGCAAAGACCTTTCCTATGTTGGCCACATACAACAATTATATACTTAGAGCTTTGTTCACGAGCCCTTAACCCAAGAAACTGGTCCTGATTAATTAAATTTAGACATCATTAAGAAATATCAACCACAACTCCACAAGCAACCATTTGCTCAATAGCTTGAACATCGGATAAGCCACCACAGAATAAAGCACAAAAAAATAAAAAAAAAAAAAGAGGGAAGAGAAAAATCGTCATTAACTTACGAACAGCCCCATAAGAAAGCCCAGAGCAATTCATCATAAAACAACAAATCACACCATCAAGAACCATCAAATTCCATAACCCAGAGCATAGAAAACAACTACAGCATTTAACTTGCCAATCAACAATTTTACCAAAAGCACAGCTTACGTCAAACAATCTCCAATTAGAAATAAACCCCTTCATACAAAATTTTTATTATGGTCCCTTCTGAAACTAATGTTCCATGTGCAGCCAGTGACAGATTGACAAATGGCATTGATACCTCATTTCAAAGCAAATGATTATTAACCAGTCCAAATTTTGATTAAATTAGGGCTTTAAGAATAGTTGAGGTACTAAATTTAAGACAAAAATGTGCAATTAACATCAAGCTGCACAATATGGACTGAATGTCATTACAGCAATTAAAAAACTCAGGTTAACTGAAACTAGGGAAGATATGTTTTGTTAAGGAAAATTTGCAAAATAAGCAACTTCATGAGCACTGGCACAAAAAGAAACTGCAACATATAACAGACGTGCATAACATTTAAAAGGCATACTGTGTGAAGCATCACTAAGTAGAATAATATATTAAAAAGGTTTTTTTTTTTTTCTATTTTTAAGATTTTGTATTTATTTGAAAATTATCAAGATTGTCAAAATAACCCATTGTCAAGTGATCTCCCACCCATATACAAATATGAAAAGTAATAAATTGTACATTATTTTAAGGTACAATTGGTAAACTCATAACCTGGAAGAATTGTCACCGAACTTAATCCATGCTGCCCTCCAGGTGACCTTCTCATTGTATGGAAGTACCTTATTCCGCAACAGAAAAATATTAGACAATAACAAAATAGAAAGATGAAGTTCATAACCCGATACCAACTCATATGAAATGGTGTAAAACCAAGACGTGTCTTCTATATATACCAAAAAATGCTGGTTATTTAGTCCTTAAACAAATATTCTTCAAAAAGTAAAGTACTCTTTAAGCAAGCACCAGTTGAACCGTAAACTAAGCCTAAAATCATGATAAGAGCACTTATCGTACAAAGATGTGCATTATGAAATTTTCAGGCTAAACTTGTGAGCAATCCGCATGTATACATTATGAAATTTATCCAGGTTTTATCCACTTCCATAGTTAACTTATAAATGGAGGTGCATACCAGTTGCCTCACAAGGATCGAGAGAGAACAACTCAGAAGGGGGTGGTAGTGCACTAATTTTGTGTAGACAACTTCAATTACCCAAAAAAATAATTATTAGGATTAAATGCACAGGTTGTTGACTAAAGTGTGTAAGGAATGTAGTAGGGCACAAAACAAACTTTTTAAGGTTGTCACTGAAAAATAAGGAATAAACCTGAATTATATATCAACCAATAAAAAGAAAAGATACATTTGTCCTTGTGAGCACATATTTATTGAAATTCATGATCACTACTTTTTTGTTTGGCATTTCTCTACTGCCAAACCAGCCATTTAATAAGAAATACAACTTATTCTGCCGTTTAGTTTCATATATGCAATTATAATCTACTTTTTGTTCCTCTAGCTTGGCAAAAGACAGCTGACTGAACCAATTCATAGCTAGTAAGCTAGGCTTGGATCCAACCCACTGGAAACAACAGAGAGTGCCATGGTAGTAGTTCTGAATAGTACCATCATAGTAAACTCAATTTGAACAAATTTTTGCAAGTAACAAAATAAATAAATAAATATATAAATAGTGAAGCTTACGCTTTGTCCGCAAACAACCATACTTCGATTCTTTTACCAACAACCCTCTAAGAATGCCAATTCCTTTCAATCCACTTGATTTGTCCATATTTCATGCCTGTTTAAAAAGTCAGATCAAGCTAGCTTCCTAAAACCATATTTGATTTACAGAAAAACAAATTATGAGGAATAACTTATATGCACCCTGTACCACTAATATGCAATAGCCTTCATCTACATGGTAGGGACACTTCTCTTTTGTTTGACTATTTTAAGTCACCTTGTATGCACTAAAAGTACAACTACGGTCTTTCTAATACATTTACCATAGGCTAAGCATGACAAGTCATGCACTGTGCAATATGAAATTCTTAATCTAATAGCATCAAAACATGGAGAGTATTATTGAAATTGACATTTAAGTATCAAAGACATGATTTTTTAAGGACATTTTTTTTAAATATTATGAGATTGACACTTAAGTATCATATTTTTCTTCAAAAGATGCTCAGAAACTTGTTTTTGATTTTTTTGGAATTCCACCTAGTACAAAACTATAGCAACATGACAAATATATATAACATAAATATTTTAAAGACTTCCTTTATATTTATCATATGTTCGAGTACATGACAAAGAAAGAAGTACAAAAGAAGGGTTTTGTCGGAGAACTTCAGCAACGGGCAAGATCCATACACTTCATGTATAACCCGTTCCAAATCAACTTCAGAAAAATGAGTACAAAATTAATTCAGAGATACAGATACGAGACCAACCAGAGTAATAAACAGACCATTTTTCTTTTATCTGATCTTCTTTCTAAAGCTTTGTATGTCAAATATACAGGATGGACAATCCTGACTGCAAAACAGCACCAAAAGTAAGCATGCTTTTCTAAAAGTGAATTTTAAAACTAGAAATTCCAATAAATTGAACAAAGAAATTTTGAGAAAATAGGAATTATTTGAAAAAGATGGAAGAAGATAACTTCCAGAAATATCATTTGGGAACTTACAATGACATGAAATAAATGAAAAAAGCATGTGTCACAGTTGATTGCTTTCATCTATGTCAAACTACGACCAACTGAAATTATGAGTTCGTTAACTACACTCATAATTAAAATATTTATTTGCACAGATTTCTCAGAGATAACTAAACTCGGTTGAAAATAAAAATCAGATGAGAACCCACATATTATACTCAAGTTCCTCACAAGTCTCGACTGATCTTTTAGAAAACTGAACCTCAACGTCCAGGCAAAGAAAACTTCACAACACCTGAGAAATAAATTTTAGCAGCAAAATAATTTATTAAATTATAATTTAGTTGCTCAATTAAGTGGAAAAAATGCATTTATCCTTTTAGCATTTTCAATAAAGCAGAAAAAATGAATATTTTCCAACAAGACACTTGAACAATGTAAGGAAAACTAAAAGGAATGAGCCATATGGTAAGTATAATAAGCTGTGTTTTTAGTCTTGAGCTTGATCTTGTGATTGCATAATGCCCAGCTAATTTATACATGCTTAGGTTATTATCCTGCACAATGAAATCCCATTCAAGGAAAAACGGCAATCAGATTCAATTATTTGAAATAAGTGTCAATTCTTCAGACCAACTGTATCACATGAAACTAAAGCTTTGATTGGAACCAATTTCCAAGTCCAATTCTCATTCCAAGTGCAAAAATAGATCCAAAATTGCCTGTTCAATTGATCTTATTTTAATTTCCAGACCACATACTCTTTTTTTTCCTTTCTTTCACATATTGACTCTTTATATTAGCTTTCATAATTGTACTATTAGTCTATCTGACAAGTATTAGAAATTTCGCATAAAACATCTTATATAAAATCAGCCCAGCTGAACATTAAAACCATACACAACAGAGCAGAGCACTGGCACTGACTGGTAAATGTTGGAAGTCGATTATGTAAAACATCATACTAGAAAAGAAAATAACCAGAACAAAACAACAGCCATGACATATAACTGATAGACTGGTACCAGACCTGATTTCCACAAAATCTCCAATTCAAACTTGAATCTCAAGCATTATTCAAAATAGAATCAGAAAGAGAAATACCATGATTCCTAGAAAACCTTTCAATTCCATGAAGTCCATCAGTCAACTCGAGCATGAGGTGCTTGGCGGCCTAGGAACACACCATTTCTTCTCCGCATGAGGTGCTTGGCGGCGAACTCGAGCAAAAGCGAAACACTCCTTGTAGCATCGTGAGTACAGTGTACTAAAAAAGTAGGTTTTGTAGGTAGTGGTGGGATAGAGTTGGCGTTTAGTCTCTCGATAAGCGATCATCAAGGGCTCCGACCCGATTGGAAAGAGAGAGGCAGGAGGGCGGGTGCTCGTCGGAGCTCGGAAAACAAGAAGGAGCAAAAGTATGGATCCGGAGAAGAAGAATAGAGTAGGGAATGGAGGTTCGAATTTGGAGTTGGAGGAGAGCGACGAGGTTTGAAGGAGCCGCCGATCGAGTTGTGGTCGGAAGGGTAGGGTTAGAGCGCTCTTAGAAGACGGAGGAGTTGCTTCTTTAACACGCATGGACTGGCCTGCTAAGAGGCATGCACGCGTATCAGGTGATTAGGAGAATGGAGAGAAGGATTTTGGGCCGGAGATCTGTTTACCGGCCCAAAGTCATCATCATTTCATTAACTTAGCTTTATTTATTAGTCCAAAATATTATTGCAATTTAAATGTTCAATTTTGAACTGTTTATATTACTTATCTGTCGTGTCGTTCCTTTATTTTTATTTTATTATTTTTTTTGTACTGTATGGTTTCTTACAGCTAACATGGCATGCTAGCGTCAACCCTGGTCGGTGTCATGATTGATCAAAGCTTTGCTGAAGAAGAAATGTTATATTAATTCCATGAACAAAGAAATGTGTTGGTATCTTGAATCGTCTTGTTGTGCATTTTAAACTACACATTTGGAAGAAGGGGGGCACTAGATTATTTCAACAAATATGGAGAACTTAATAGAACGGTGAGGATTTATCACAGACAATCAAATGGTCGACTTAGGTGAGAAAGTGATCACCGAGCACCAACTTTGCTACAATTGCTATTTTTCTTTTGTGTGTGTGTGTGTGTTGGGTGAGGGATAAAGCTACAATTGCGAAGAACTATTCTGATACGAAGATATACCATGCATATGAAACGAACACCACAAATTATGGATGTAATCCTGTGTGCAAGTAAAATAATTAATGGAAAGAATAATCGTGCTTTGAACTTCAGTTCTTTACTTTGTAATTAAGAAATATTTTTCACATCATGATCTTGCTTGTTTTTCTCATACTTCCTCCCCATTGTCTATTTTAGCAAGCTGTACTGTTTCCTCATAATGTACAATATCATGATCATCACTATCTTTGCCGGGCGATTTCAACAAGTCCGGCGGAACCAACACATCACTTGGGCTCACATTGGGCACAAGAAAAATGAAAAACAATGTAAAAAGCCGAAGCACATTCCGTATAAACAGAGCAAGCCACAAGTTTTTGAAGTCGGTTCTCGTGACATGCAAAGCCTGTAGAAGAAGCCCGCCTCCAATTTTATGTGCCAAAAAACCGAGGCTATCAATGCACATTAGTAGCGCAAAGAAGGTGCCTTCGATCCCCAATGGGCAGAGCTTGGTGCTCAAAACAATCATGGGAATCCATCTGATCCGGGTTATGATTCGAGAGGTACATTCTTCCATGATTACAAAGATTGGATCAGGTAGACCTAGTTTTAGGTTCCATCGCAGCACAAAGAAGAGGTCGAGTACGCCGGATAAACCATATAAGAGTTGTGCATAGAAGAGGAGCATACGGAAGCGAAAATTTTTCAAGAATTTGTGGTAGATCAGAACACCTACCATGGAAGCCATGGCACCTATCGCATAGATCATCCCTACAAATTCCTGCAATCAATCAATTCTGAGATGCCAAGCCATAGTTATTTCAAGCCGTATGGCAATTTAATGAAAAAGGGAGGACATACTTGACCTTAATTTGCACAATGTATGGAAATCAGTGGCAGTGGATGTTAGATTGATGAATGAAGATATATGATCTGTACCTGAGAGAAATGAGGTCCAGCAGTTTTATCAGTGTACCAGTAAAACTGGCCTTCGTGGGTGCTGATGCTGAGTGCCAGGGAAAGAAACATGAAGAGTGAAGGCTTGCCACACTGCTGATTGCTTTATCGTCATCCGCATACCTCTCACTGCCGTGCCCACCTTCTCCCATGCCTGTTGACAAGCAATTTCCATCAATTGGCAAAATATCAATTTAGTCCAAGTGACAGCATTGTCTGACATTTTGAAAATTGAGCAGACATACAAATTCAGCTCTGACTTTTTAACAGTTGAGTCTAGAATTCTTGCTTGGAGGTTGGATCACACTTCATGGGTTGCTCACTGGTTTTTGCTTTCCTTCATCTGTTTTCCTTCCTTTTCATTTATAAGGAAATTGAGAAGGTTCAAGCTGATACACTGCGTTTCATAAGGGACCAAGAACCGATCGGAACAAATCAAAGTTCTGAACCATTTAATTTCTATTTCTACTGAGTACCCACTTTACACAAGTCCTCGATTTCTATTTCTAACGAGTACCCACTTTACACAAGTCCGGTTCTTCTGTGAATTAGGGGTGTGTCATCATGTGCTAAACTACGTGATGATTTCACATGTTTCAAACTTCCTTGTTTGTTATTTATATAAATAAACAGTCCTGTACTATTATGGAAAACAATTGATTACCAGATTTCACACACAAGTACAAAATTAGTTAATGACAAATTTGATTCATATGCCATTTGGAATGCAAACAGAGCACATGGTGGATGTTAAAATTCATTGACTTGATATGTATACGAATGCTATTATAGCAAATTAAGCAGTCGGGTTAAAGGGAAATTCAATGCAAACCTGAATAAAAAAATAGAAATAAAAGCTTTCGACATAACATGCACAAATAAGTGGTAATAAATAAACTATTCCAATTTATTTAAAACAGATACATATAGGACTAAAAGTGGATCGGCTTGGATTAAGTTATCATTATTTTTGTCCAACCTGTTCCGACTTGAATCAAGTCAATTTTAGCCAACCCAATCTAATTGAGACATGGTTCGATCCGACCTAATGCGAATAAAATAAATAAGTAATTATTAATTATCTATGTGTTTTTTAAGAAACTTAATTTCAATTAATACATAATGAATCTTATATATTATATATACAAATTTAATTAGTATTGAATGTAAAAAACAATTAAATAAATTAGGTCGGGTCAAAATTGAACCTTGATTAGGCAGCACTTAAAATATATTTACTCCTCCAAGTCATATAAAAAGCAGAAGATAAAACGTTATTTGAAATCAACTTAAAACTCAAACATGGGATTCATTTTGAAGGAGATTTGGTCACATACGTGCATTTACACTCCATAGGTTCATACATCTCTTTTAATTTTGTACAGTGGCTCGGCCGTGATTTTCTTAATAATTATGATTATAATTTTAATAATAAATATTAATTAATTAAAAAATGAATAATAAATATGACAGTGTATATATGAAGTGTGTTTTTAAGATCCAACGCGTCAGTACCATCTACGCGAAGAAAGGGAATAAGAAATGGAAGAAAAAAATGAAAAAGAGAAAGTTGATAAGGCATTAGTGGGATTTTAAGCGCATCACATATGTTTGCTTGCTCTCATATTTATTATTGAAATTTTAATTAATTAATATTTATTATTAAAATATAATTTATTGCATAATTATTAAAAAAATATAAGTCAGGGAGCAAAATTTATGAATTAAAACTGACACATGCATGGATCCGCGCGACTTCACGTTTCACAGTTGAATTTCAACGGTTTTCACTGATCTGAACTGTCAAATTTCTTTTCACAGGTATAAAAATGAAGATAACACATAATAAGCCTACGTACGGGTAATCTGTAAAAAGAAAGAGCGCATAAATACATTTCTGTAGAACCAACTGTCTAAATACATTAAATACATAAATTTAAGTTAAATTGCTCAAAGGCGTGTATCCGGAAATTCGGCCTGAATTAATTCATGACAGCTTGGACATTCAGATTTAATCAATTTTAACCTAAATATTGCCAAATTTATTTCCTCGTTTCAAATGGAGATAGACCTAAAATTTTAGATTCTAAAATTGATTGGGTTCACCGTTCACATTGTTTTGTTCGACTTGAAAACCCCATTTTAGTTTTTTCTGTTCCTCTCCAGTTTTAAAATCATTGAATGCTCCACTAGTATTTGGAGTTTGAACCACCACATTTACATATTAGAGTATCAGGTAGGGATGTCAATTACTGATCCGATCGGATGAGTTAACCTGATCCGATTCGACATGATTTGAAAATAAATGGGGCGGATATGAGTTTAATTTTTTTGATTCAAATCGGGTTCGGGTAAACCCATCCCGACCCGATTAATGATATTTTTTTAAAATAATTTTTATGATTTAGTACTAATTAAAAATTAAATATACACTAATTATATACTAATTAAGATTAATTATAAATTAATTAATATTTTATTGCTTAAAATTATATAAAAATAATTAATAAATATTAAATTATTTTATACGGATCGGGTTGGGTCGACCCGTGACCCGTCGGGTTGGGTATGGATCAAGATTTTTTGACCTGAATTTAATCGGATCGGATTTGATTCGGTTCAAGAAAAATAATAAAATAATATAATCCGACCCGACACATTGACACCTCTAGACTATCAGGCAATGGGAATGAGATCCAATGGATCGCTATAACTGGAGAGGATCCGAGTTCATTTACTATTTTCTTTTTTACTCAGAAGCCAGAAGTCAAAGCCATGGCCCATAATTGGTTGTGCGGGTTCATGTCGGTTTGACCTTTCGTAGTTTCTATAGCGGTGTTCACACGATTAGAAAATTCTTTTTTTTTTTTTTTTCTGGGGAACTAACTCTAATATAGTAATTAGAAACCTTTGGTGGTGGGGCATGAGAGATGAGATAGATGCTACGTAGAGCACAAAAAGTATTTTGTATTATTCATATTAAAATATATTTAAAAATAAATTTTAATATTTTTTAAATATTTATTTTTATTTTTTAAAATTAGAAGTTTATTATTATTGAAAATTAGAAAATTATTATTATTGAAAATTATAAATTCAATGTATTTTCTATTCCTAAAAAATATAATTTTTTTTTAAAAAATATAAAATTTAATCTCCAAGCATATATTAATATGAAGAATATTTTAAACGATTGGATCATTATTTTAAATTAAAAAATAAAAGATATAATGTGAAGTACAAAATTGAACATCATTTAATAACTCTAGTGGATGAAGTTCTATTCATAAACTATATTGGGCATCATTAAAATCCTATGTTTATTATTCTTTTTGCAAGTAGCTTTATTTTATAAAATTGGCAAAATTGACTGATTTTTTCACGCTTGTAATAAAATGTATATTATCTAGCAATATGCATATGTTAAGAAAAATAAACTAGAAATAAATTGGTTCGTTGATTGTGCCATACGGGAAATATATTGCAAAAAAGAAAAAGGAAATTGGTAGTTTAAATTAATTTGCTGAACTGACCTTCTCTTTATGTGAGGCATGGTAATTCTTCGGTTCAAACAACACAAATCCAAGTAGAACCAGCAGCACCGCCGGCACTGCCATCAACGAGAGCGCCGCCTTTATTTAACAAAAATAAAACCCATGCATAAAATGAAAAATAAACTATTTTCTTCCTCAAGAATATTACTAAAATTTCCTATGGTATATAATGTGTACATGACCAATTTAGTTTGATACCTAATTATATTAGCGGTTGAATGATGAACTATCAACTATGTCTCAGCATCTACTTTTGAATGATTAATTACCAAGCAGCCTGTACGGTTTATATTAATTTGATCAAATTTGAAGTGCATATATAAAGAGGACAATTGCTTTACAAAAAGTAAAAAAAAGGAGAACTAAAAGCATATTAAAACCAACCTGAGGTCCAAGATGATGTACAAGAAATCCGCTACTGGAGTACCCGATAAGGGCACCAAGAGAAGAGAGGAACCCGCAAAGGCTTTGCATATCGGGTGCAAGCTTCGGTTTGTTGATGCTGTTTGTGGCGATGCATGCATCAATAGTTACATCTGCCATGGCGACACAGACCGACAGCCCCACAAAGCATGAAAGGGCCATGGCGACAGGGAGGCCGGTAATGGCAGATACAACAAGAGAGGCCACTGTTCCAAGTATTCCTGTACCAGAATTTCATCTTATGGCTAGAGAAATGCAAAATACTTCAAATAGCATGATAAAATGACTCATTAATTTTCTCATTTTTTTTATAAAAATAACTAGGAAAAATTGCTGTTGATCAAACCAATTCATTTGTTGATCGTGTTAATTTAACACCCATCGAAAAACTTTACTTTTTTTTAAAATATATTAAAAGAGGGGATGACAGTGGTGACCACAAACAGGTACAAATCAAATCTGAAAGTTCGAAATTAACTAGAAAGTATCTATTATATTCTTTTTCTTTTGAGAAAAGACTGAGTGAATTAAGCTAGAACTACAGAGTAATGTACTAGCGTGTCTCTTTCCCAAATTTGGTTAATGTGTATATTCTATATTAAAACTTTGCGCGTTACTCTGAAATATGTAAAAGAAAAGAACAAAATTTCAATATAACTCTTTTCATTCTTCAAATTTGGATAAAAAAGCTATCTGTTTCACTAAGATTCTGGCTTTAGATAAATCATGAAAGCCCAAATTAAGAAAGCTCCTTCCCTCTTGAATTTCAGATCAACACGTCCTAAACTTTTGTTTAATTTAATTATTACCCAACTGTAGACAAAGAAAGGAAAACTATCATCTAATTCTTGGTACGGGCTGTACCTGACTGTCGCCGGCCGGAATTTGACATGACAAGCAAACAACTAAAAAGAAACTACTATAAAATCTAAGAAAAAATAAAACAAATCTTCTCAGCAATATCATACCAGAAAAGATGAAATATGGCCGGCGCCGGTACCCGTACACCGAGAAAGCATCAGTGAGCACACCCCAAACGGGTTTCATTAGCCATGGTATATAATAAAACCCGCTAAACATCTGTACAGCCGATGGCTGGACCTTCTGCACATCCTTCCAATAATAATCCGACACGACCCGGAAAAACGAGCCTGTAAATCCCTGGCTGAGCCCATAGACCAAGAAAACACCAAAGATGAAGCTCGGATTTAGTTCCCGGCAGAGCATGGCGATCCATCTGAAGGGTTGTAAGACAAGGTCAATGCCGAATGTGCGGCTGTGCCAGCTCGGTTGGTGAAGCTCAGCCTCGTCCTGCGGCTTCTCGGGCTCGTCAGAGGCAACTGACGGCCGATGGATGAGATCTTGGGTTTCTGATTCCATGGCATTTGAGAGGGGCAAGATTGGGATGTGAATTGGATTGTTTTTGCAGTTGCTTCTTTCTTCTCTTGGAGAGGGGAGAGGTTCTCTTCCTTTCTCTCTCTCTCTCTTTTTTATTATGAATTCTCATAGAAGGTCAAGGTAGCAACTAGGCGAACTTTGTTTATTTCTCAATCTGAAAAATGCGGCACATCCAGACGGGTACGGCGGGTACGGGTAGACGGGTTTTTTTTTTCAAAACCGTACCCTATCCGTCTCATATCCGTGTCCGTCGCGGGTACACGGGTACCACGGATACGGATACGGGGGTACGCGGGCACGGGTAGAAAGGGTACGGGTACAATTTTTTTTTTTTTGCTGTTTTTTTTTATAAATAGATAAAAAATTTAAAATGAACATTTAAAAATCAAATAATTTAAAATGAACGTTTAAAATATAAATAAAAAATATTTTAAATCAATTAATTTAAAAAGTCAGAATATTTACCATGCATACAAACATAAGAGAGTAAGAGACTATGCTTTAAAATCTTGAAATTTTGATTTATATATTGTTCAATAATTTTTTCATATTAAATCTCACGGGTTAAACAAAATTTTATGTTTTTAAAGTTGTTAGGTCCTTATTTCATTTTTTTCTAATCTGCATAATATCTTAAAAATTTGTCATTTTCAAAAGTTTATACTGTTTGTATATGAAAATGAGTTATTTTCATAAGTCCGAAATAAATACTAAAAACTCCAAAATAATTTATTTTTATATATCCCAGAGATTATGATACAAAAAAATTGTTGAGCCACATAAATTATTGGGATTTCGGATATGATAAATATATTTTAGTATATTTATATTTCGGCGTGCAAATGTTTTTTTAAATAATCTTAAGCTAGAAGTGATCAGTTTAGGTTTTAGCAAACCACTAGTAAGGACCAACCAATATTTGCTAATCCACCCCGGAAAATGCTAAAATAACAAAACTGAAGGAAATGATTACAATAATGAGCTTTTTAAGAATGCTTTCGGTTTCTAAAGTACTTTTATATTATATTAATTTACACCTTTTCAAATAAAAGGTTATATAAAATCAATCAGTAAATACTTTTAAAACCAAAACAATATTCTCGATCATGTCATTATTTACTATTTCTTATTAATTTCATTTTCAGGATTCTTAATGGTAGAATGAGCTTCTTGCAATATTAAACGCAATGTTGTGAGGGTGTTGATGTAAATTTCGCTATTTTGTGATTTTCCGTTATTAAAACCGGTCAGTTCAGATTGGGACTAAACAGAAGGAAAGGGGAAGTACAACTTGCAAAATTTCTTCTCTGAGATCTGAAATAGATCTAAACCGTTCATCTGAAATAAATGGTTGAGATGAGACTCCCCTCTGAAATCGAACTACAAGTTGTAGAAGATCCTTCCAGAACTTGGGACGAGAAGTCAGAAGAGCAGTGACCAGTGAAGGTCATAATCAAGGGAGGTGCTCTCGGTATATTTTTAAATTCGTGTAGTATCCAATCGTGTTGTGTTAAAATATATTATATTTATATTGTGTAGTATTGTATATTTTTTTTGTGTCCTGCTGTATTATATCTAAAATTGATAGAGGGATAGTACAATATAACACAGTTATGATAAGACACTGATATTATTTTCAGTCATGTCACTTAATTTCTTTTTAAATAAGAAATATTGATTTATTAGCCCAATTTAAATCCTTAAATTAAAATCAATGAATAAATTTATTTAAATAATATTCCTAAAATTTAAAACCTTCTGATTTAATTAGTTCATTTATTTTAATTAAATGATATGGATCATGAAACTTTTAAATATATATAATTATTATTCTTTGAATTTTGAATATTTTGAATAAGCTGATCCCATATATAATTAGATCATATTCAGCGTATAATAGAATATACACGTGTTTCTATATCGTATCGTGTCGTGCTCTTGTACTATGTCGTGTTGTGTCTAAACCGTGTATTGTTGCGTGTCGTGTCGTGCTGACTTTTTAAAAAATCGAACACGGTACGATTAAAGCATGAATCCAAAATCATGTCGTGTCATGCCGGATAGTCGTATTGTACCGCCTTCGGACCGTGTCATACCCAATCACGCTACGCACAAAATTAGAACTCTAGGTCTCGGACTCGAACTCTCGGAATCCTTATCTGAGTAGCACCGTGCAGTTTAAAATAGAGTCGTTGAATTTCTTTGTGATTCACGCCAAAGCTGATAAAAAATCTAACTATTCATATACTGTGTTGCACGGTGTTACGCAACATAATATTCAAATAAAGGAGTCTAGATTTTTTGTAGTTTTCAAATACGAAACAAATTAAATCATCTGTACAGTATAATATGTAACGGGTCCAAAAGAAACAAGAGGAGGCCCACATTGCTACTTGCCATAGATGACGATCTTCCTAATGAATACAGAATAACAAGACTCCTTATTTTGGCAGCCTTCCATTGGCTTGTATCTGCTCCCTTTAATTCGTTATTATTATAAATTTAAGATGAATGAGATCTCCATGACTCCGTGGTTCTTAATGAAACGGATAAATTCTCAAATTACACCCTATAAAATCTCAGAATGTCCAAATTTTAGTAATAATAAGTTTTATTAAATTAATATTATTAAAAATAAGAGTGAGAAACGTAAAATTTCAAATATACGAATGACGAATAGCGCCCACCGGATGTGGCGCGACGAACGCGCGCATCGGCGATGACGCGTTTCATTATTTTTAGGAAACGCGCATGCGCCATGGCGCATTTCATATTTTTAGGAAACGCGCCATTTGCCCGGTGGCGCGTTTCGTCAAACCCCGTAAGTATTGCGCATTTTGTATATATAAGAAGTAAACGCGCCACTTTGGTAGTGGCGTGTTTCGTAAAAATAATGAAACGCGTCATCGCCCGTTAGATGCGTTTCAAACGCGCGATGAACGCGCCATACTCGCCGTGTGCGCGCTACCATTCGTATATTTGAAATTTTACGTTTCCCACTCTTATTTTTAATAATATTAATTTACTAAAACTTATTATTACTAAAAACTGCAGAATGTCACTATGCACAAAAACTAAAAACATAGCTTGTACATGGGATGGGACATTCATTTTGATAGAAACTTTTTAGGTGGGTGGGGTCATCTATTGTAAAAGATCTATTACTATCAAAATGATGCCAAAGAAACTAAACTTTTAAGTAGCCATTTTTAAATAATTCAATAACAAGACTAAGAGGTTTATAATTTTTAAATGGCACATAATTTTCACTGTTTTAATAATTTGTTCAGATATGGGTTCAAAGTCTGAATAATTTACTGCTATTGCATTAACGTTGATATTTTTGTAAAAGTGTTGGAAAATCGGTCTATATTTCAAATTTGATAAAATAAAATAAAATAAAATAAAGAAGGTGGAGAAAATATTAGATTATTTACTCTTTGAAGATAAGATGTACATACATTAAAGAAGCTTAAAGAGGGGGGGGGGGGGGGGGTGGCTTATCACATACAGTGTGAAACAAAAACTCAAATCTTAAAAAAAAAAGCATCTCAGTTGACAATGCTCATCTGCTTCATCCACAGAGACCACTTAACAGCCTCGAGATAATTCTCGTTTCTCTGCATTGCTGTGACAAGGCTTGCATATGTGACCTTGTCAGGGTTTATTTTCTTGCTCCTCATTTCCTGCACCAATCCAACTGCCTCTTCAGCCATGCCAGCAATACCATATGCCTTGATCAGAGTGTTGTACCCGTACAAATCAAGCTCGAGTCCTCGCTCTCTCAACTCCTTCAACACAACTGACACATCTTCTATCCAACCCTTCCTCCCATATATATTAATCATGGTGTTGTATGTATAGTGGTCGACATCACACATTGCATCTTTCATCTTTTGCAAAGTGTCATTGAATTCATCTAATAGGTTTGCCTTGCCATAAGCATCTAACATGCAGTTGTATGCCTGAAGTGAAACTTGGTAGCCCGCACCACGCATTTGCTGCATTAGGAAGTTCATTTTTGGAAAATTCCCGATTTTGCCCATAGGCTGCTATCATTGTGTTATATGATCTTACATTAGCCAGGTCTTGTTTACATGCCATGTGGAACACCTTTTGGGCCTTACTGAATAGCCGGGCCTTCCCATAAATATCAAGCATTACATTAATCGTTATAGTACTAGGAGCAAACCCTAACCGCAACATTTCATCAAACAGTCGGGATACCTCATCAACTGGCAAGGCACGTCCGCAGCAATTTATTATACAATTATACATTGCCTCATCTAATTCAATCCCAGATTTCAGCATCCAATAGTAAGTGCTTGCCAGTTTCTCTTTCATGTTGCATTTCTGATATGTTCGAAGCATGTCGCGAAATAGGTAAATGTCAGGGGTAATTCTGTCATTCTTCTCTATCATTTCCAAGACCAAACAAGCCTCATGTAGCTTCTTAGCTTTTATATACATCCTCACCACTACGCTATATGCTACCAGATCAAGTGTAGCCCCAGAGTTGTTCAATTTTATGTATAAACCCTCAGCCGCAGTGACTTTTCCCATGCACGTGAAGACATCGATCATGGTGCATGCAATGTGAATATTGTGGTAGGACCTATTTTTAGGCACATGGTTAAAAATCCTAACAGCATTCTCATACTGGCTGGCCTCTTTGCAAGTACAAATCAACAAATGGTAAAGGTTATCCTCATAAGAACAATCTCTCCACTTCTTTTCACTCAAAACCCTTATAGCATGGTCAATTAATGAACTTTCCACAAAGGCCACTGCTAAAAAAGAGCAAGAGGTTGGATCAAAGAGGATATTCTGGTAAATAGAAGCTTCTAAAAGGCACATAATTCTCTCTACTGCGCCAACTCTTTGGTATGCCTGGATAACAGTACTGATAATCACCGAGTACTGACAACCTGCAGCTCGCATGTCTGCTATTGTCTCAGCCGCATGTGGTATATCACCATGCCTTGCTTGTAGGTTCACCATTGTGTAAAAATTGGATGAACTCGGTGTAAAGCCCAATCCCTTGAGCTCCTTATAAAACAAAAGAGCCTCCCTATAATCATTCATGTGGCCAAAGCCTTCTACCATCGATCTATACGTGGTCTCATCGGGTGTTAACCCTATACAATTAAGCCGATTAAATACCCCTTTAGCTGCAGTCATATTGGACCCCCTCCCATACCCAGTAATTAACGTGTTGTAAGCAACAATATTTGGCTCAAAGCCACACTGTTTCATAGAAACAAGCACAGATTCAGCCTCTTTAAGTTTACCCTGTTGACTGTATGCATTAAGCCTCACCAACCAGTTTTCGAGATTTGGTATAACACCGTCTTTATCCATAGTTTCAATTATCTCCTCTGACTTCTCAAATATGCCCAAACGGGTATAAATTGTGATCATAGATGAATAGGCGCTTATGCATTTGATTTCGTAATCCCTCATGTGACCAAAAACATACTCAGCTTGTGAAAGATCTGAGACCTTTTGGTACATCCCCATAAGCATACCAATTGTGGCAATATCAGGTAACACACCAGCCTCTAACATGGAATCATACCATTTTTTCCCCCAATTAATAAGTCCCCTTTTTGCACAAATAAATATCAGTGAATTAAATAATTTCACATTCAATTCGCACTCTGAAACTGAGACCATTTCTTCAAGCAATGCCTTGGCTTTGTACCACTGCTCTCTCCTCGCCACTGCCCTCAATGCTAACTGGTATGCATCAGCATTTCTCTTCAACTTACCATAAGACCTCATCCAATCAAGGAACTTAAGTATCCCTCCATCATTGTTCTTCTCTAGTTTCATTAAAAAAGAATTGCACTTCTTGACAGAAGAATCTGTGGTAACAGCAGATAAATAAGTATCTACCTGACTACTATTTCCCGAAATTTTATCGCCTTCTGCTTTGTTGAAAGCATTTTTCCTCTGGGACACATGCTTTACTGGCTTGTTACCATGCACAAATCTTTTTCTTATGCCTCTCATGTTATCATCAAATGGAGCCTTCTCTTTCGCTTTCGGATTAACCAATGGTTTATTGCTGATATCACCTTTCCGTGGCCTGACAGCTAAATCTGTTGTCAATTGGGCCCCACGGACAGCTTCAATTGGACTAAATTTACCAGCATTTACCCCTATTTCAGTCTGGTTTCCCCAAATTAAAATGTATCGTCTCCATTGTGTTGCTGACACAGGACCAATTGTTAGAAGGGACAGGGAACTGAAACCAATCAAATCAGTGCCATTCCGGAAAAAACTAGGTGAAAGTCTGTACCTTTTAGAATTGAAAACTTCTTGTGCACCACGAATTCTCGGAGTAGCCATTCTAAACAGGATTCATTTATTTCAAAGAATTACACAACTGAGTGCATAATCGGTTCTGGACGAGAGCAATTAAAGCAAGAAGTAACAGAATGGTGATGGTAAACCACTCTATTTCGGTGTGGAAGGAAGAGGAAGAAGGGGTTTTAGATAAGAGAGTAGGTGATGTGCGACTGGGGAGAATTCGAATCCAGCGTGGCAGGATTTTGATTTGAATTTTGAGGTCTCTCTTATTTCTACTTTCTTCGCTGATCACCCGTTCACTCGCTTCCACTGGGGGAAGTCGCTCTAGCAGTTTCGAGTCAAATTACGAAAAAACCCTTTGTAAAATCTAGCGAGCGCTGGGCCGCATCTGTATAAGTGGGCTTTTAGTTAGAGGGTATTTTGGGCTGGAAAACACAGTTTGTAATAACATCCGTTTCCATTGCTGTTTTTCTGAATTTAATTATTGTTAACATCTGTTTCTCTTTATCTTTCCAATTTAGTAATTACACTTAAAATAATTTCTTTCTTCTTGAATCTTCCATACATGTTATATGGCAAGTATGTTAGTATATAGAATTAACTTAATGAATGAATGATAAGTGGAACAACCAACCAACGTGACAATGTCACCAAAATAAGCAAAATTTGTGTGACTACGTAGATGAGATTCTTCATGGAGTATAAGTTTGATCGAAATAAAAAAAAAATGATGTTAATATTTGATAGAGACTATGCAACATATATATGTGCAAATTAAGATATAACCTAAATGTATCAGTTGTCATATTGGTAAAATCTCAAGATTTTAATTAGAAATTATCCCTCCATTGCATTGTAAGTCTGAACAAAATCATAGTGGTTTTAAATAGCAATGTTATGCCATCCCTTAAATAGCAATGGTACCAGGACTTTTTGTTTCTTAAGAAACAGGTGGTTAAAGCCACTATTTCAAAAAAAATGATTGATCATATATTAATATTACTAATCACTTTGTTACAAGTGTACACTTTTAATATCTTATACAAATCTCTATCTATATATAGTATTTCTTTGTACACACACAGAACAAGCATTTTAATTAGTGAGGACACCGTCAAGAGGGCAAGTGGTGTATATATCTTACATTTTATATTATGAATCTACTCTAGCTAGGAGATATTCAAATTAACGCTACTTTATTTCTAAATTAAAAGCTACATAAGACACCATCGCCTCCATTGCTGCTCTGTTCATCAAAAGTATCGGTGTGCATGTCAGGCGGTGTTCCGTTAAGCTGACTTGCTACAAACTTATCGAGTGTAGCCCAGTCACAGGTTGAGGTTGGCACAAATGCTGCGGTGGTATGCTTCAGAGTTCAGATACTGCAGTTGTGTGAGCTTTTCATGTATAATGCTAGTGCTGAAAAGAGATTTTCCAGGGGCTATATTGCAAATGTTGAGATCATTTTTCTTGTCATTACTGGAGGAACTCATTATTGAATAATTTCTGTCACGATATTCATCCGATGCATTATTATGGAAGCGGATGATCTTCTTTTTGTAAACTCTACAAATGATCCATCCTTTCATCTTGTGTTCCTTCTTTAATTGAATATGGTATCTGCTAATCATGCAACAACAATTTTTTTTTTTGAAAATTAAGTGTCATGCATAATATTTTTGCATGAGAGTTCATGAACTTCAGAAAGGTCATACGTAGAATTGTAATGCAAGAGATAATGATATTTTAATTAGAATTAAACTCTTCTTTCTGTGGGCATTAATTACAGCTCAAAACCTTCGTTCCTACCAGGGTAATGGCAGTATAATGCACATAATTTTTTGATATAGAATATAATTGATGTATTATAGTTTCTAACTAGCTAGTATATTAGTCTTGACTCTTGAGCTAAGAATTAAGAACCTACGATGGAGCTGTGTGAGTTATTATCTGAATTGTCATCAGGCCGATACTCATGCATAATCCAGCTGGACTCCTGCTGTGTGGGGCCCGGCCTTGGTAGAATACCAGTGTCTTTCTGAGACCAATGCATCCCATGCTTGTCCAGATGACTTGTGTCCCATCCGGTGTCCTTCCAAAATCCGGTGACTTTGTTCGCATACCATACAAGTACTTCTTACCGTTGTTGCTGAAAAGGTACCACTCGTTTTGTGGCCATGTTTCCTATCCTACATTTCTCTGTGTAAAGCCACATTCAAGTACATTAAGATCCTGTACAAATTAATTAATACCATCTTTATTTCAATCCTAGGAAAATAAATTGATGAAACCAACTACCAACGAAAATGATTCTCTGAAATCAAATTTATTTTGCTTTGAGATACATAATGGGCGTCCCTATTTTCATCAAACCAGATTAGAACAATTATTATATATATATATGGACATACAAATGACAAGAATCAGATACCTTGAATGTCCCATGGTTCAAGCTTGTTGAGATCAAAGTCGCATATGAAATCCAGACCACGTGTCAGAACCGAGCTTTCTTTTCATTAATAGCTAAGCAACTCTTCCTCGGTCGGATGAAAACGAAAACCAGGCAGTAGTACACAGGACTGCCCATTTGCTGCTATGCTCATCGCCTTAAATTCTGCTTCTTAGGTTTATTCTGTCAAATTAAGGCAAAAAGAGAGTTTTTGAACTTGGGAGAATGGAAAGTATACATGGTAATGTATAAAGAGAAAGGAGATCTGATGACATGCACTTGGTATGCTCTGAAGTTAGTGCGCATGGTTCGTTTGATAGGATAGAGAAAAGCCACCAAATCTAATTAGCGAAAAGGGTTTGTCCTGCAACTGACAAGAGACGGAGAAACTTGCGTAGAATTGGAAACGGGAGTTTTTAGTTAAGCCTTTGTTTGGCACTCCAATTAATAATAAAAAATAAGAATAAAATTATTATTCCGACAAATTAATTTGTCAAATAAATTTTAGTCTAAGTAGAAGAGTACTAATTCGGTATACCAAGCTATAGATGGTATACCGGATTAGTTTTTGTCGGAATAGCGATTATTATTTGATTATGTTGTATTATATTATTATATTATGATTATGATTTATTATTATATTAATTTATAATTATTATTTATTATGATTATATTATTATGATTATGATTATATTATTAAATTATAATTATCATTATTATTATTATATAGTTATATTATTATATTATAATTATGATTATGATTATATTATTATATTATTATGATTATGACTATGCTTATTATTATTATCATGATTATGATTATGATATTATTTTATTATTATTTGATTATGTTGTATTATATTATTATGTTATGAATTTTTTTTATTATTATATTATTAAAATTATGATTATTTATTATTATTATTATTATATTATTATTATATTATTATGATTATATTTATAATTATATTATAATTATATTTTTATTATATTATTATTATAACTATGAATATTAATATTTATTATGATTATGATTATGATTTTATTATTATATTGTCATTATTATTATTTTACTATTATTATTATTTTACTATTATTATTATTATCATCATCATCGTTAGTATCATAAATATCTATATTTTAACTATTCGATTAACAACTGCTAAATGATATTTTCGCTCTTCCGAATAGTTAAAAATACCACTATTCTACCACTCTTCCAAACAAATACTATTCTATCACTCTTCTAAAATTACCACTCTTCCAAAACTATTATTTGATTTGCCAAACGAACTCATATACGTCTACGGAGGTGCATAACATAATATGTTTAAAATTTAAATTTATCATTTTCATTAATTTTTATATAAATTTGGAAGTGCTTAGAGTTTTTTTATATATTTATTTTGAGTTTTTAAAAATCAACTCTAGAATAACAATAAAGTATTGAATTAAATTTTTGTACATCATTTTCAAAATAAATAGTTAGAAACCCTAAACGCTCTAAATTTTTACATCCCCTAATATTTTTACATGAAAAATTTAATGAGAATGATAAATTTTAATTTTGAACATGTTACAATAATTTAACCACATAGAGTCAAAATACAAATATTTTCATATTGATCAACCTATTACATATATATATATATATAGACTATGGTACATCGCATCCGTATCTCGAATTTGAAAGTCTAAATGACCGTTCCAAACCGTTGAATATGATCTTCATATTAAAATATCTTTAGAGCTAGAATTTTATATTTTTTTTAAATTTTTTCACTAATTTTTAGATGGTGCAAAGTTTGTTGATTTAACGATTTTTGCACCATCCAATACTAGTGATTTTACTCCCATCTAAAAAATAACAAAAATTTTCAAAAAATATAAAATTTGATCTTCAAAAATATTTTAATATGAAAATCATGTTCAACGGTTTAGGTCAGCCGTTTGGACTTTCAAACTCGAGATACGGACACGAAGCATAAAAGATTTTGTGCTTCGCTAAATACCATAGCCTCAATATATATATGATGTGTATTTTGCTAAGCTAATAAATATCCTAATTTTACTCAATTTCAGCCACAAGCACACGACCTAGTCAAGTAGTAATTGGGGTGTCGAACCACAAGGACAAGGGTGAATTACCAATTCTAACAAGTTTCACTAATCTAGACAATCAAAAGTGAGTTTTGGTTTTAAACTAAAAGTAAATAAATCTAACAACAATGACTGAAAAGTTTATCAAATAGAGGATTCTAGGGGTTTTCGGCTTCACTCTCACTCGTTTGGTTAATTCACTCTACTTGATTTTTTAATTTGTTCTAGTGTTTGTCGGGGATTTAATCTCAGATTTTAGTACCAAATTTACACTTCCGTGGCTTGATACCGTACCTAAACAATTCGGGTTTCACGATTAAGTACTTCACCTTACAAGTCTGAGCCCATTAAGATCAGTGAGTCACTTTGGCATAACCTAGATTTTGTACTTCGCCTTTCGGTACCTCACACAATTTCTAAGGTTTCCTCGGTTTTCCCTTAGGTAATAAGTTTCACGATTAAGTACTTGGCCTACGACCTAAATCACTATTTTGGGTCAGAAGATTCAGTTCCACCTTTCGGTTTCCGCTTTCACCTCTAGGGTAACATGCATTTGATTAAAACTAAGCATTCAATTCAGACAAAATAGCAATCACAAATAACAAGAACTAAAAGATCAACAAACGAGTAAATTAAACCATTCGAATTATCGAGTTTACACCTAGACCCCTAGAAGGGTGTCTAGCCACAAATCATGTCAAAGATTATATCAAGATTCATGTTTAAACAATAGTACAATATGAGAAAAGAGTAAAGAAAAGAATAAACTAAGAAGATCTACGATTTCTCGCCCGGTTCTTGAGTTCTGCTTCAAATTCTCCCTCTAATGGTGTTCTTCCTCTTCTTTCTTGCTTTGGATCTCCTCCCCAGACAGTTTTGAGATGTCTGGGACGAAGGGGTGTCAAAATCTATTAATTCCCATGAGAAAACCGCTTTAAAACTGCCAATTCGCGCTGCCAGCCCAGAAATTGCGGTCCGCAATTTTTGCATGTTTTTCCAGAACGAACCAGAGAGCATTTGCGATCCGCAATTTTTATATGGGAATGCTTTTAACTTGATTTCTTCGTGTAAATCCGACTCATCTCGTTCCAAGCATTATTTCTCATGTTAACATCTTTGTTTACACTCAATGACCTGTAAAATAATAAGAAATGCAGCAGTATCTCGAACTCGACATAAAAACTAAATAAATTCTTAACAATTAACATAAAATGCATAGTTTTTGAGATAAAACCCTAATCGAATATAATATATAAATGAGGCTTATCAATATACATATAGAGTTCGGCTATGGTGCTATGCATAACACGAATTACCTCTCTGCTGTGGATTAATTCTTCATTTTAAAAGTTCAAATAGTCGATCCAACTGTACAAAATGATTTTCATTTAAACATCTAGATGTAGACCAAATTTTATATTTTTTAGAATTTTTTTACTATTTTTTAAGATAATTAGAAAATCACTTGATTTTGTTATTACGACGAGCCATTCAAAAAGAAGCGGTATTTTAACTATCTTAAAAATAGTTAATTTTTTTTTAAAATATAAAATTTGATCTATATCTAGATATTAATATGAAAATCATTTTGTACGGTTGGATCAGCCATTTGCACTTTGATAACGAAGAACTGATCCATAGCACAAAAGTGATCCGTGCTATGCATAGCATCATAACCCAACTCTATATATGTATGTATAATATTCAAGTCCGATCTAAAGAAAAATAATAATCAAATATAAATTCTTTATGTCATTTGGCATCTTGATCAGATTAAGAAGTGAAAGAAGAAAAATACATAACACTACTTTTAAGAAACCTTGTCTATCTTAAAAAAATACATAACACTATGTAATGCTGGAGCCCCACTGGCCACTGGAGTCCCTCATTCTTTTATAATTATGTTTTTGACTTTCTGAACATGTCCGGACATATATAATTTAATTTTAAGTGGTCTAGATTATTGAGCTGAATTGATTTGAGCATGCTTTGACTTTCTGAAAATTTGTTTTGAAATAGAATTAACATACCTTCACATAGATGGTCACATTTAAGCTAATGGAGGAAAAATACACTAACTTAATTTTGACTATAGAAAATAAATTAAAACCTAACATTAAATTTTAGTCATGCACACAGATGAAGCATCTAATGGTTAAAAATTTACTCAGATGCAAAAAAAAAAAAACATTTGGTATAATTGAGATTTTGTATTAAATTAAGTATCTAGCTGTTAAAATTTCAGTCAGAGATGAAAATTGTAAGATAAAAAAAACACTAAATATGAGGCCTTGTATTACATTATTACAATTTAAATTACAATCTATTAGTTATTTTATTTATAATAAATTATATACAATATATGTTTGAATATGTTATAAGATTCTTGAGAATAAGGTGTGAATAATACATAAGCCGACAAAATTATTATTAAAAGAACAATATCAATATTATTAAGCCATATGTGAGAATGAATTAATTAACTAAGCATTCTCAAAATTTATAATAATAATAATAATAATAATAATACACAAAGAGGATTAAATTTCTAAGTTTCGAGCTATGCCATCATCTATATTCTCTACCATTTATTTTGTGTAATTAATCTCTTCATTTACTTTTGGATAAAAAAATCTCTTCATTTACTTTGATTCAACGGCTCATATATAATTTTTCTCTTTTCTAATTTAAAATATATGAGTATAATATATCTAAGATAATATCTAACTCTTAAAATGATCTATTTTTATATTTATAATTTATCATTTGTCTACTTGTATTTAAAAATACTTAATATAGAGTTTTAATTAAAAATATGTAAAATGTATCTCTAATTATTTATCGATAGCTGCTTTTTTGTGACAATCCTAGTTAAAATAAATTAATTAATGAAATGCACTTCGTTATATAAAGACATGTACAACTGCGTGTATATTAGATTGAAAATATACAATATCAAGAAAAGGAAGCATAGAGGATTTTTAGGTGTCAAAACATATATATTCTGTGAAGTAAAGAAGATGTTAGGTCTTTATAAGCGTGATATCATCACGTTTAAATGTTGCTTCTTATAATAATTAACTATTTTAGAATTGCTGTTCTCCAATTATTAGAAAGATGGATCCTCAGTTTCTCACCTAAGAAAGAAACAAATGTGAAGGATCCATTGTGCTAAGATCCTCTGCGACTGGTAATAAAGACTCTTTTTCGCTAGATGTTGGGTATTATTTTTGTGCATGACTCACCACATGGAATGTCACTCATACAATCGCAATAATTCCATTCTAGAGGCTTTGCTTGTCTTTGACTATAAATAAAGTGAGGTGTCCGTTCAATATTTAACAGGAGGCATGCAATTAGATTGCTGCTCTGGCACCACCAAACCATCGTCATAGTTCATAATTGTAGAGGAAGTTGCTTACTGATGATGATTATTTTTTATTGAAAGAACTGATTAAAAAAAAATACAAGTTACCGTGCAAGGTTTATATAGTCTCATGTTAAAATAAGAAAAAGAGAAAAATAACGGTACAAAAACACTGTATCAAACGGATAATTGTCAAAAAAAAAAAAAAGAAAGTGTTGAGATGACTAACTCTTTATTATTGATTAATAAGGAAATTAATGTCTCTTTTTTCTCTAATTAACTGATGATGAAAATAATTCTTACGGATTTGAGGCTAATTCCCTAGTTACTTTACTAATTTTATTTACTATTCACAACAATAACCAAACAACATAATCATGACTTCTTTTAATTTGTAGAGCATAAGCTGTTTCCCCAACTTCAATTCGTACATGAAGAATATATGCCTTCTTTTACTAAACTTTATTACCTAAGATTTTTTTTGCTTTGCTGGGAGTCTGGGACTATTATGAATCTAATTCCGCCTAGGTTAATTTTGTTCAATTCTTTGATAGAGTTTAACTTGACTCAAATTGGAGAGGTGTGAACCCGTACTCATCGACCTGTTGATTTTCTATATAAAACACAAACATGGAAAATTATTTTTTATATGTTAATTTTTTTTTCTATATTTAGTTATCGTTAGTATGATGTTTCGGAAAATAATTTTATGTTTTTGAGAAGCAGGAGTACGTCAAGCTACCAAAGTCATGTATGTACATCAACTAAAAATAAAGAGAAAGAGAAGAAAAATCAAGTGAATGGATGTAAGAAAGTCAATAATACCATCAATGTATATCTATCTTGTTAACCTTTCATACTAGTTTTTTTCTCTCACTTAACATCTCTCTTACTTGTATGGTTGTTGTGCTTTTCTAAACAAAAATTCGTTTGTAGCACTCGCGCCACAGTATAAATACTATCACGGCTTCAAGTTGTCTGTCGATCTTGTTGTGTCCATCTGATAGTAAAACTTGCTGATCGTTACTTACAACTGTGGATTTTACTGAGTATGACAGTGCATTTTGAACGAGTGATCTAACTTTCTTTACAAAACCGCATTCATAGAAAATATGATTGATAGATTCTGATATCTTATCTGCATAGGTAACACATATTAGGAATAACTCATCCTCTTTTGGTTAGGTTGTTAATTATGAGAATTCTATTGTTGATCATTAACCATAGGAATATTGTCACTCGTGGTGGCGCCCTGAGGTTCCAGATTTATGATGGTTTGATGTGATATGTGGCCCTGCGACTATGAATGCATATATATGCTGATATCGTGGAGAAGTTGTGCGTAGAACTTGTTTACACGTCTGCTTTTTTTGTGATATTCCTCACACGGTATTTGTTCCACTCTCTAACAGATCTTCTGAGTTTTATGAGTTTCTGATGTTGCATCTTTGATGTATTTGCAATGGGATCCTGCTGCCACTCGTAATGCACCAACTCGATTAGTTCTAGCAATCTAAGCTAGAAATTCTCAAATTAAAAAAAAAAGACTTATATAATTGGAGTAAATCTACGGCGAGCTTAAACTCACGGAAGACCTCCGTGAGTTTAGCTCAAAAAATATATCAAATGATTTTCAAATTTTTATTTTTTTAATCTCATTAAATTCTTCATATTGAAATCATATGTGGTACAAAAATTTGGGATATTTCGAGTTTTTTAAGTCATTTTTTTTAATTTTTGAAAATAATGTACAAACATTGAATATTTTATTATTATTTTTGGAGTTGATTTTTAAAAATTAAAAAGAATGACTTAGAAAACTCGAAACATCCCAAATTTTTGTAACCCATAAGATTTCAATATGAAGAATTTAATGAGAGTGAAAAATTAAAATTTAAAGATCATTTGATATATTTTTTGAGCTAAACTCATAGAGATCTTCTGTAAGTTTAAGCTCACCGTAGATTTACTCTATATAATTGATTGCTTTTTAGTTAAGAAAAAATAATGTTTCACAAAAAAGAGCAATTAGGGCATACCATGATTTGATCATCAACACGCTTATAAGGTGTGAGAGGTATCAAGTTATCTCTCCCTTTGTTCTCTCTTATTAGTTAGTTATCTCGTAAATCATTTTTTTTTAGTCTCGATCGTCTAATTATTCTTGGATCTTAGTTGTAGCTAATTTCGCCTTATTCAAGTCAATAGACCTTACTTTACGGACAATTTGTTATTTATTGTCGGTTAAAAGTATTACTCGAATTATACTTGTATTATATTCAAATAATTAATATTGGTATTATAATCTTTTGACACTTCAGGGAATTGTTTATGATGTTTAATTTATTAAGTAATTGGATGAACAATACGACAAACATATATTTCTATTCATAAAACAAATTAAGTTTATTTTTTTTATTATGTAAAATGTTGACATATATACTTTATATTATAATCAAATTCAAATTTTGGTCTTGTGCAAAACGGAACACTCTTGAAAAAGAAACTGAAACTTACGCACTGATTTAAAAGCCACTGGGAATTAAAAGAGAATTTACAACCACTTCAGAAATGATGGCCATGGCGACACGTCAGCAACTGGATCAAGCGATAAGCTTTCCTTAGTACTAAACTGACAATTTTTAAACTTTCTATTAAATCAAGAAAATTCAAAAGTGTTGCGGTACATTTTCTGTTAATCATAGCCTGCTGATTATTTTCATACTTCAATTCAGAATTAACTTTTTAGAAATTTAATACCTCATATTAAAAAAATTCAGAGACTTTGTTCAACAAATTTCTTTTTTTTTCCTATCCTTATCTATTATCACTGACATCTGAAAAAGACCAAAAATATAATAATAAGAACATAAAGTATTTTCCTGTCATTTTATTCATTTCCAACTGTCAGGATATATATATATATAAGGAATTTATTTTGTCGTTGTTCAAAGTATAGCTTTAAATTTCTTAATATTTTTCTGATAGAAAAAAGTAAAAAGTAAAAACTAATTCTGGATTAAGATATAATTTTCAAAATATGTTCTTTAATTAAAAAATATTTAGGGATTAAAAATTATAATTTTAAAAAATTATTTGATTGCTTGTATTATGTACGATGTTTCCATAATCCTGTTGTTACCAGTCAAGAAATATGATGTAGACCATTAGCATGGCAAAATGGATCATTGGATCCCTATAAGTAAAAGGGAACTGGTCTTTCAATTGAGTTCCGTATTAAAAAAAAAATTCTCAAAAAGAAGTTCCAAATTAAGAATTAATAAATTTACATCATCCCAAGTGGACTCGCTTAAGGTTCTTAATTTTCATAAGCACTAGTTGTGTTTTAGAAAAGGTCAAAAGTTGAACAATACTTTTAACCTTTCAGGCAAACGATATAATTACTTAATTAGTCCCCGAAACAAAAAAGAGCACAAAGGAAAGAAAGAGGTGGGCCCCGTGTGAGGGCAATTTCGACCATATCTGAGGTTAAAAGACCACCTAATTTTGAAAGTGGTCTGTTTGAAAATAGCGCGGGAAAGGGGGATATATCATGCTCTCTCCAGATGGGTTGAGTGAACAGAGGTCGCTTAGCATTGTGGCAACGGAGACTCAGCACCTGACTCCAACCTCCTCCATCACCTATTCAACAAA
Source organism: Schoenoplectus tabernaemontani (assembly GCA_037127355.1). NCBI lineage: Eukaryota > Viridiplantae > Streptophyta > Magnoliopsida > Poales > Cyperaceae > Schoenoplectus > Schoenoplectus tabernaemontani. The sequence continues at coordinate 26,902,523 of CM073750.1, forward strand.
CCAACATTAGGTGTGTGAATAAGACCAAAAACCATAGATCCTCCTTTCTACATATAACCCTAGGAAAAGCCCAGAAGAAGCAAGCTTCATCATCTCCTTCCTACTCAACACCCTTTTCTTTTGTCATTCTTTTGCTCCCAAATGGAGGCTGGCGCGGGATTGGTCGCCGGCTCTCACAACCGAAATGAACTTGTATTGATCCGTGGCCATGAAGAGGTAATGCCTCATAATTGAGATTCATTGATATAAATTCTATCTTAAACTAACTAAACTTACTTCATAAAAGAAAAAGAACTAAGTTGATGAAAACTGAAATGTATCCAGTAGATGGGAATGTATTTCATTTTCTTTTATTGATATGTGCAGCCCAAGCTGATAAAGGCATTGAGCGGTCAGGTCTGTGAAATCTGTGGCGATGGAGTTGGATTGACGGCAGATGGCGATCTCTTCATTGCATGCAATGAGTGTGGATTTCCAGTGTGTAGGCCATGTTACGAGTATGAGAGGAGGGAAGGAACACAAGTCTGCCCACAGTGCAAGACCCGATACAAGCGCCTCAAGGGTATGCTCTTCATTTTCCCCATTGCTCTCTCTGTTTTATTTTGTGGTAATTCAAATCATTGATCGACTAATGGCATTTTCTTTTGATATGTGAAGGGAGCCCAAGAGTGGAGGGAGATGATGATGAGGAAGACATCGATGACTTGGAGCACGAGTTCAACATGGATGATGAGAAGAGCAAGCAGCAGCAGGAGCCGCAAGAAAATCGGCACATAACCGAGGCCATGCTTTATGGGAAAATGAGTTACGGTCGGGGCACCGAAGATAGTGAGAGTAACCCTCCTCAATTCCCACCAATCATCACCAGCACTCGCTCCATACCAGTTAGTAGGGACTAAGATTATCATATATTTTAGCTGTAGTAGATCTATGAATAACTTTGCTTGCTTTATAATTCAGGTCAGTGGAGAATTTCCATTGTCTAATAGTCATAGCTTTGCTGAACAATCATCCTCCCTGCACAAGCGGATCCATCCATATCCCATCTCTGAACCCGGTTAGTACCTTTTCTTATTGAGTCATTTTAAGCTAAGCTCTTGTGTTTAACACTTTGCTTTTAAGCAATACAAGGAGTATTAATATAATAGATCTTGAGTTTAGAGGAAAAGGAAAACAACAACAACTGTCTTTCAAGTCCATCCTTCTAATTGTATTAACAAGAAGTACTCTTGTATGGTCTTTTGAAGGGACTGAGAGGTGGGATGAGAAGAAAGAAGCAGGATGGAAAGAAAGACTGGAAGACTGGAAGTCAAAACAAGGGTTTCTCGGTGCGGACCCAGAAGATGTTGATCCTGACATGTCGTTGTAATCCTTTTATTTTATTTGTATTTAACTATAGTTTGCAAATCTTTTATGGAGAATAAGACCATATTTTGTAGACTTGTTTTTGCTTTCAAAAGTACAAATAGCCCATATACCTAATCCTAAAACTTTTCCACATAAAATTTTCTAAATATGTTTTTTTCCGAAGGATTTAAAAAGAGTAGAGTATATGAAATGATTCTTGAAGGAGAGACTAGCTGACACAGAAGAATAATCATTCACTTCCTTAATAAAAAACGGGCAACAGATTGTGACCATGAAGTAGGGAATGGTTTTCTTTATCAGATAGATAGATACATTATTGACATGCAAGTAGAATTAATGATCTATGATTGTTCTGGATGCAGGAGTGATGAGGCGAGACAACCATTATCAAGAAAAGTTTCCATAGCCTCAAGCAAGATCAACCCATACCGCATGGTAATTGTGGTTCGGCTTGTTGTCCTTGCATTCTTCCTCCGGTACCGCATCCTGCATCCTGTCCATGATTCCATTGGCCTGTGGCTTACCTCTATCATTTGTGAGATTTGGTTTGCCATCTCATGGATTCTCGATCAGTTCCCCAAGTGGTTCCCAATTGAACGTGAAACATATCTTGATCGACTCACTCTAAGGTTGTAGTATTTTCCTAGTGAAAATTTTGCAGTTCCACTTAGCATATTGATTTATAAAGATACTTAAATTCAAGCCCATAAATATCATACATATATTATTTATTCTTTAGTAATATTCATTTATTTTAGCCCATAAGAAGGGCTTAATTAAACAAAATCACTGAACTGAACTACAAAAATGTAAATTTAGGAAGTTTCAATAAAAAATTTCGTTTCCACTGAATACTTTTTTCATTTCTGACAGCAACCTACCAAAGCAAATTCTAAAAAAAAATCAAATTAAGTCTTTGCAAATAAGTAAAAGTATACTGGCTTTTTGGCAAGTTATCAATAATACGGTGCCTTTTTACAAGTTTTCTGTTATTAATTTTCAGATATGAAAGGGAAGGGGAACCCTCCATGCTTTCATCCGTAGACATATTTGTGAGTACCGTGGATCCACTGAAGGAGCCACCACTCGTGACTGCCAACACAGTGCTCTCAATCCTGGCTGTCGATTACCCAGTGGACAAAGTGTCATGCTATGTGTCAGACGATGGTGCATCAATGCTCACTTTTGAAGCCCTCTCAGAAGCTGCTGAATTTGCAAGAAAGTGGGTGCCTTTTTGCAAAAAGTTCAGCATTGAGCCAAGGGCACCAGAGTTCTACTTCTCCCGGAAGGTGGATTATCTCAAGGACAAGGTTCAGCCAACATTTGTCCAGGAAAGGCGTGCAATGAAGGTATATATAATGGACTAATTATAATGAGACAATCACAATTTAAGATTTCATTATTTTTAATTGTGACTAATGAGTACAACATATCGTACAAGATTAGGTACTATCATTTTCTGATAAACAAATATAAATACCATGGATGTACCATAACTTATGGATTATGCACATTTTAATTTAATTTGTATAAGACATGTTGTACAATTTCTAGGTATAAAGAAATTATTTACTGCATAATTTACATAAGATTCTCTTGCATGGTTATCTGTCAGAAAGTCGGCATCATATCACTTAAATGGCACATACCATTATTTTTTCTTTTTTAGAGAATACTGGTACTGAATTAACTTGTTATATGTGATCAGAGAGAATATGAAGAATTCAAGATCAGGATCAATGCCCTTGTTGCCAAAGCAATGAAGGTGCCGGCAGAGGGTTGGATCATGCAAGATGGCACACCATGGCCTGGCAACAACACACGCGACCATCCTGGCATGATCCAGGTGTTTCTGGGACACAGTGGAGGCCATGACACAGAAGGCAATGAGCTCCCACGCCTCGTCTATGTTTCCCGTGAGAAACGCCCTGGATTCCAACATCACAAGAAGGCTGGTGCCATGAATGCACTGGTATTTTGCTCCTTTTTATGTAACTATTATTTGCTCAGAATGCTCAAATTGAATCTGACTGGTACAGCTCACTCAATCATGAATAATGAACTTGTCGCCAAAAGAAAAGAAAGGAGCTTATACAAAAAAGAAAAGAAAGGAAATGACAAAAGGTCACAAAAATACGATATTATCTGTTAACACTTAACAGTATAGGCATTGGTGGTATACTGGTATTACTGAGATTATAAACCTTCAGGGAAACTATTTTCTGACTCTTTTGATTTTCTGTATCTGATATAGATACGCGTCTCAGCTGTGCTCACAAATGCGCCATTTATGCTCAACTTGGACTGTGATCACTACATAAACAACAGCAAGGCTATCAGAGAAGCAATGTGCTTTTTAATGGATCCCCAAGTCGGCCGCAAAGTGTGCTATGTCCAATTTCCCCAGAGATTCGATGGTATAGATATGCACGATCGATATGCCAACAGAAACACTGTCTTTTTCGATGTAAGCAAACTGCTTGATTACTATATTATCACTGCTAACGTTGAAAATTACCAAGTTGCCATCACTTGCATAATACCTGTCTCAATTGGTACAGTATGTAGATAAAAATTAAAATTGCAAGTTTCTCCATTCATCTTAAAAAAATACAAGAAAAAACAAATAGGACTTCTGAAAAAAATGTTCTGAAAAGGAACCGTAGCGGCATCAAAACAAAATCAAGCCATACGCATCTAGTATCGTACTCTGTTGTTAACAACTTGAGTGCTTTTATATTGTTGTAGATTAACATGAAGGGCCTTGATGGTATCCAAGGTCCGGTGTATGTTGGCACGGGTTGTGTATTTAGGCGACAAGCATTATATGGATACAAACCTCCGAAGGGACCGAAACGCCCGAAGATGGTGACCTGTGATTGCTGCCCCTGCTTCGGCCGCCGTAAGAAGAACAAGCTATCTAAAGATGGTCTCCCACAAACTGTAGCTGACGCAGGTAGCTTATTTATCTAGAATATACACTTCTTTTTGATTCTTAACATATCATAGATTAGTAGTAGTTTGTTCTGCAGTGGATTTTATTGTACTAACCTGGATATTTTACTGTGCGTTGCCATTTTGGTAACTTCTAATTGGCAAGTTCCACACCCAGTTGCCCGAATAAGTGAATAAATTATGGATAAATTGGGAAAAATTGCACTTTTTTGTGCAATTGTCAATTAAAAAAAGTTAATTCAGCATTGCTTTCTCTAATCTTTGCCTAGTCTGAGAACTGAAAGATGTCAAAGATAAGTCCTGGTGCCGATCTCAGCCATACTTTTGGATTCATTGAAATGAAATCAGATAAATCATTGTAAATGTATACTTAGTTCATAATGAGATCATAAAGAAACAACAATAATAAAATTTCATCACAAAATTGACGTCTTGGATCCCACATTGTAGGATTGGAAAATGATGACAAGGAGATGTTGATGTCTCAAATGAACTTTGAGAAGAGATTCGGACAGTCGGCAGCATTTGTTACTTCAACACTCATGGAGGATGGTGGGGTCCCACCTTCGTCAAGCCCCGCTGCCCTCCTCAAAGAGGCCATTCATGTCATAAGCTGCGGTTATGAGGACAAAAGCGAATGGGGATTAGAGGTAATATAACACACACATATACATGCATTATGGTGTTTTGCAAAACAAAAAAAAATATCATTTTGGAGTGAGATTTCATATTTCGAGATCTCAAATTGTTAATTTAAATTGCTCAATAATTTCTTCATATCAAAATCTTATGGAATATTAAATTTCATGATTTTTTTAGCTTTCTAGTTATTTTTAAATTATTTTTAAAATCAATCTTATTTAACACAATAAAATAACCTATTTTATGGTTGTTTTTTTTTAAAAAAAATTAAAAAAGGTAAAAAAAATTATGGAATTTAATATCACACAAAATTTTGACATAAAAAAATTATTGAGATATAAAATATCACTCTAAAGTAATAATATTTTTATTTTACAAAGCATCATAGTCATCTCTCTCTCTCTCTATATATATACAAACCTATGTGCTTTGCATTCTCGTATCTATATCTCGAATTTAAAAGTCCAAACCAAACTGAAAATTGATCTTTATATTGAAATATCATTGGAGATCAAATTTTATATTTTTTAAAAAAAATTATTATTTTTTAGATAGGTACAAAGTTTGTTGATATGACAATATCTGCACTATCTAATACTAGTGATTTTCTGTCCATCTAAGAAATAACAAAAAATTTAAAAAATATAAAATTTGATCTTCAATGATATTTTGATATGGAGATCATGTTCAATGGTTTGGATCGGCAGTTTAGACTTTCAAATCTGAGATACGGACACGAAAAGCACGGGAAAGATTTTATACTTCGCGAAGCACCATAGCCTAGCCTCTCTCTATATATATATATAGAGAGAGAGAGAAAGAGAAATCTATCTTGATTTCATTATCTGATCGTGCAACTGGTTTCAAAAAATGCAGTTGGGTTGGATATACGGCTCAATTACAGAAGATATCTTGACTGGGTTCAAAATGCACTGCCGTGGATGGAGGTCTATTTACTGCATGCCAAGAAGACCAGCATTTAAGGGTTCAGCCCCAATCAACTTGTCGGATCGGTTGAACCAGGTGCTGAGGTGGGCCCTTGGTTCAGTTGAGATCTTCTTCAGTCGGCACAGTCCTGTCTGGTACGGGTACAAGGAGGGCCAACTCAAGTGGCTTGAGAGATTTGCATATGTCAACACCACAATCTACCCCTTCACTGCACTCCCTCTTTTGGCCTATTGTACACTGCCAGCAGTTTGTCTCCTCACTGGGAAGTTCATCATGCCTACAGTTAGTGCCTCTTTTTGAACACTCTTTCCATCAAGTTAATATAGCAGTTTTGTACTTCTGTTATCTACAAATAATTCTGACAACTGAACCATTTTATGATTGCAATCATCTCACCCAGATAAGTACATTTGCGAGTCTCTTCTTCATTGCCCTCTTCATCTCTATCTTTGCAACCGGTATCCTGGAATTGAGATGGAGTGGTGTGAGTATTGAGGAGTGGTGGCGTAATGAGCAGTTCTGGGTCATTGGTGGTGTCTCGGCCCACCTTTTCGCCGTCATCCAAGGTCTACTCAAAGTACTTGTCGGCATTGACACAAACTTCACTGTCACCTCCAAGGCCACTGGAGACGAAGATGATGAGTTTGCTGATCTCTATGCCTTCAAATGGACAACCCTCCTTATTCCTCCGACCACTCTTCTGATCATAAACATCATCGGAGTTGTTGCTGGCATATCGGATGCGATAAACAACGGGTACCAGTCATGGGGACCACTGTTTGGAAAGCTGTTTTTTGCCTTCTGGGTGATTGTGCATCTGTATCCTTTCCTCAAGGGACTTATGGGACGGCAAAACCGCACACCAACCATTGTAGTTATCTGGTCGGTGCTCCTGGCTTCCATATTTTCCTTGCTCTGGGTCAGGATCGACCCATTTGTTGTTAAGGCGAAGGGACCCGATGTCAGGCAATGTGGTATAAATTGTTGATTTGTGTTCTGTTATTTTGGTCTTAGTAAATTTGTTGTTTGATTTTTGATGGATTCATTTAGCTCTATCAAATGCTGTAATTTTTGCGAGACAGTGTAAGGAACAACCCATCTTTGTTTTGTGTGGCCTGTTCAATGAGAAGAAACCAAGTTTAAGCTTTACAACTTTACAAGGAATAATTTTTATGCTATATTCATTGGTTAGGTACTATTTTAAGCCGAAATGACAAGAAGTATTCACAAAACAACAAACAGCTAAACATGCAGGAGTATTAGAGAAAATATGTATGCCACCAGTTCATAATAAAATTACAAGTATTATTACTTCAGTACGCGGGCGTGTTTTGATGACCAAGTTTCATTCGATAGTTTAGAATATACGTTAGCAAAAAAGAAAGAAAGGAAAAGGCTTAAAATAGACAAAATAATTGAACAATCCATACCCCATACCCACCATATAGGGGTTACTTTCCAATTTTCTTTTAATTAATGAATTAATTAATTCTAATTAAAGAAATAGGAAAATTAGAAGTCAAATGGAAAGGGACAGGCCGGTACTCCCTTTCACGGGCCTAACAGTACTTTTGACTTTCAACGCAATAATTTAGGAGAAAATATTTTTTTATTAAGGAAGGCATTCTATACTGGCCTAAAGAGGGGACATATTTACAGCCTGAACCCTGAAGTAAGGTTGAGAAAGTAAATTGCGGCCCCTGCTTTTTGTAGGCCGGACTATAGTCTGACGGCCCGAGTTTAAAACTGTATTTTATACCACCGTCCCTTGTCAGTATAAAATTAAACCAGAAGAGTAGCATCCATGGGTATTAATTGTACTTGAGCCAAATCAGGATAGAATTATTTCAAATTACCTAGGCCAACAAACACGCCCCAGCCATTCTTTTAGATAGAATTGTACAATTAATATTTTGTTGTGCATACAATAATATCAAATAAACCTCAGTTTCACTTGTGCATAATTCAACTAAAAATCAGTAATTGACCTTTATTAGGGCGCAGCAAGGAAAACAGCGAACCCCAAAAACACGCAACATAGAATAATCAGGACTGATCCCGAATAGGACCTCATGTGGAGATTTCTGGTTGAGAACTGGAGTAGGCAACCGGTTAATGAGATAAGTTGCTGTCATGAATGAATCAAGCCAATATTTCTTTGGCATATGAGCTTGGAAGAGCAAAGCCAATCCCATTTCAGATATGTGTCGGTGTTTTCGTTCGGCAATTCCATTTTGTTCAGGTGTATGCGGACATGAGACACGAGAAATAATTCCACATTCATCCAAAAAGTGCTTAAATGGACCACGAGTTAACTCAAGAGCACCATCACTTTGAAAATATTTTATTTTTGCTGATAAAACATTTTCAGACATTGTCTTGAAATGTCGGAAGCAATTAATAGCCTCTGACTTGGCACGCACAGGATATAACCATGTGAATCGACTAAAATCATCAACAAAAATAATGTATGAGTTATAGCCACTAACAGATTTAACGGGAGCTGGTCCCCAAATATCACAATGAATTAACTCCAAAGAAGAAGTAGATTTCCGAACAGAGTTATTTAAAGGAAGTTTATGGCTTTTAGCTAACTGACAAGACTCACAAATTTTATTAATCTTATAAAAATCAGAAAAGAGAACATTCCCATTGCTCTCAAGCTCTTTTATCACTCGAGAAGAAGGGTGTCCAAATCTTTGATGCCAAATTTCAGATGAAGCATGCCCGGCATACAAAGCCGACCTTGTACTTGAATCTTGAAAAATTGGAGCAGCATATAAGTCACCCTTGTGTGGCCCTTGAAGCAGAACTTTCTTGGTCTGTAAATCCTTGATAAGAAAGCCCCAAGGAAAAAATTCAACCGAGCAATTATTATCTTGTGTCAGTTTAGAAACTGATAACAAATTTTGGGTTAGGTGAGGCACCACAAGAATATTATTAAGTGATAATGGAGAAGTTGAAGATGAAAGATTAGTTGAGCCAATATGTGAAATAGATAAAGCCTTACCATCACCAACATGAACTCAATCGATCCGTAGTATGGGTCTGATTGTTGTAGGATAGATGGATCAAAGGTCATGTGTGATGTTGCACCAGAGTCAGGTATCCATTGTGTAGAAAGCGATGTTGGTGCTTCAGGCCTTGAAATAACACTTGGTTGGGAGTTGATATGCAAACCAGCAAAACCTTGAGCAAGTGGTGGTTGGAATTGACAACATCCAGGTTCTTGTTATTGCTAACGCATAACGAAATCGACACTTGTCGACGGTGCCGATCGTGAACAAATTTGACACTTTGGTGGCGGACGCCTCGACTTGATTGAGCATTGTTCAACCGCTGATTGTTGTGTCCCAACGGTGCACCTTTGGAATTGTTGTTAAAGTACTTGGTTTGAGGATCGACCTCTTGATTGGCTCGAGTAAAATGTTGTGGACAAGATTGACATCTTTAAAGGTCGAATCGGTCCCATCCATTTGCACGTGCAAGGCGTTGTTCATGAGTAAGAAGACTCGCACGTAATTCATTAAAAGTGATTGGTGGATAACGATGCTCTACATGGTGGTGACAAAGGGACCATACTCTATGAGAGGCCATTAAGTGTATAGGTTACCAAATCGATTCGCTCACTTTATCATTAATAGCGAAAGTGAATCGAAAGAGACTTGATTCGTTGAGATAATCTGCAATTGATGACTCCCCTTTTTGAATTCTTTGCGGCTCACCTTCAAGTAGGATTTCTTTGCCATCGATTGTTGCGATACAATTCTTCAAGAGCATTCCGTACATCTCTCGGGCGGTAGATAGACCAAGTATTTGACCAAAGAGGATTCAAGTTAGGGTAGCATTTATACAAGCCTTAACAAAGTGATCTGTTTTTCTCCAGGTTATATATTTTGGATTAGGTACTTGTGGTTTTAGGTTCTCGTAGTTGTTTCTATGGTTTTTGATGGAATGGGTTCGATCCATCGATGTGTGAAAGTAGGTCGGTACTTATAAGAATGGATTGTTTATGAAAATAGCCTTCAAAATAAATAATACATTGAGTATGTTCATGCCCTTTAGGTACTGATACCTCAAATTCACTTGCTTGCATGTTCTTTAGGTACTGATATCATGAGATTCTCCTCTAAATATCTACATCAAAGATATTAAAAATGTTATTAAATAGAGATAAAAAAACATATTTTCTGAAAGCATGAAAATGTTATATTTTAGAAACGCACCTGATGGACACTAAACTCATGCAAGATAAGTAGAAAAACATTATGGGAACCGACAAAGTGAACTAATTAAATACTAATGTTATTATCAACATAGACAGAAAATGTATATCAGAGCAGGACCATTTCAAAGGCTTCACTAAAACATTCCATTTCACACTCTTGCATCTAAATCAAAGTATACTATTTTTTTCAAGTAATAAACTTAAGATAAAAAAGGAAAAGAGAGAGCTTGTACTCAGATGAGCAGTCTATCCTTGCTCAGCAATCATCATTCTTGATATTCTCAGGAAATACCTGTATAATTTATTGGCAGGATAATATCTTACCATACTACACAAATCCATCCATGTTATCCACAGTTGTTGCTGCACCCCACCCCGGCACCCCCTCTCTCTTTCCCCAAAAATGTCACAAATCCAAACAACCCTATCAATCAGCTTAGATATGTCAACAAAAGAAGGTCGGGGTTACAAATCAATCTCTCAGGTCGAGCGCCATCGAGCAAAGGACAAGTCATAATCTCATTCAATTTCACCAAAAGTAGAATCTTTAAATTCAGTTTGTATTAACTTCACAAAGGCCATGAGAATAGAACCGGATCTCGGCAGGTAAGAAATGTGAGTCATACCTGTGCTTCAGAATGTCCATATTGGGGGGGGGGTTATGTCGTCAAATGAAATGGATGCAACGTGGAGGACCTTTTCGACAATCTTTAATTTCAGTTCCCCTGGATTTACAGAAGAAAAGAAGGTTAATTGGAAGAGGCATTTCGTCAAACATGGTGTAGGCATGACGTGGTAATTGGCGCTGCTTATGCATAAGGTGGTGATTGGATCTGTTTTCCTTGTTTGAACGATAACCTCCCGGGAGTTACTGAAACAACCCCCCTTCCATCCCAATAAAAAAAAAAGATGTTGTTTGCGCTCTCATATTTTCAAACACGGAAGGACCACAAGTTTTCAAATGTGTTTGGATAACTCAAAACAGAAACATTACAATGCAAATGCATATGGATCTGAACACGATGGTGCCATGTCAAAAATTATTTCGAATTTAGAAAAAATAATAAAATATCTTAGCAAAGTGGAAGGAGCAGCAGGAGGAAGCAACGAAAGGGAGAGAGGAAGAACCGAGAAACCTGTGGGGAAGAAAAAAAGAGAGACCGACAGGAGAAGAAGTGGAGAGCGGGGAAGAAAGAAGAAAGATTCTTCTAGCTGGACGGGTCGGTGAATAAAATCACGGCCGAAGGCCGACGAATCGAAAACGGTCCCAAGGATAGAATCGTGGAAAAAAGGTACCGGCTCTAATAATTTTTTTTAAAATAAAGCTGGGCTATGGGACGGAAATAAAGAACGGCCCTCCAATTTCCCGATAATCACTTTCGTTTTTTAAATTTCTTTAATTTAGATTAATTAATTGAATAATTAAAAAATCGGGGATTACTTTTTATATAAAAAAGTAAAAACATTGAGTTAAAAAATTTATATTAGATTATAAAGAGTGTATGTATTGAAAGAATCTGATAATGTTATCAGATAATATGTAATGATCGAAATAACTATATTTAAATTTACAATTAAGATTGACTGATTTTATAAAATCTATGATCCAGATTTCAGTTAACCTCATATTCTCTCTCCATTTATTTTGTTATTTTTTATCATGTATTTATAAAAGGTCTAAATTTTTTTATATCAAATTATTTAAATATCAACTGTTATTAAGTTTTATTGTAAAAAAAATTATGTATTGTATAATCATGCTCAGAAAAGGAAAATTAAGTTTTATAGTATTTATTGATAATCAACTAAATAATCATGTAAGAGTTGAAACTCTACATTTTATTTTAATTAGTACCGTGTAGTTTTTCTTATTTTATGAATGTTATATATCACTTTATTTTAAATATAATTATTATTTATATTTATTTTTTGTAAAACGTGATAAATATTTAATTTTTCAATTCATTATTTATATTTAGCTTGAAATTATAATTTTTTTATTTTTTGAGTTATGATGTTGTTAATAAAATATTTTTTATTTAATATCAACAAAATATATAATATATTATTTAATTGAAATGCCAATCTATTTAATTTGTGTAAAAAATTATATGGATTGGATTACAGAGGACTAAATAATTTTTCAATCCATTATAATTAGGTTGGGTTCAAATTTAGATAAAAAATTATTTATCCACATATTGTTCTAGAATATTTGAAGAATCAAATCCGATTTAAACTCCAGAATTCGGAATATTTGTTTCAATATTGATTAAGGTGCGGTTCTGAATCCTCTCCAGCGTGTAGTATAAAGATTACGCTTGCTAGATGCTTATATGACGCTTTTCACCGATCTTAAATAGAGAGATACGATCTTGAAGTGAAAATATATCCGTTCGATTTGTGCTGCATATGCAACTAAAATATGATCGGATCTCTTTATTAAGAAAAGATAATCCGTAATGTTGTCTTTTACTTAGGTTTCTGACACATACAATCATACTGTGTAGCGAGTCACAATCAAACTTTATTTTCTGTCAGTGATTCACTATACCAATCGATTATTCATATTTTCATCAGTGAATCTTGAGTCTAATATCAGATTTGTTCCTGAGCAGAGCAGCTGAGCTCCCATCAAGCTCTTTGGACGCGATGGCTAGATCTAGAATTCTAGACTACATAAAATTAGATCAGAGTCGAGCAGCATTTAATCGATTTCGTTGTAAATTCGTGCGACATTTTTCTTCCTGAAACAAACCAATCTCCAATGGGGAACAGTTCATCCATGCTCACTCAGTACGACATCGAAGAGGTCCAGGAGCACTGCAATCACGCCTGTAATTTCATTTTCCTTTCTCCCTGATTGATTCTTATACTGTTGGCTAAATCGATTATTCGTGGAAATAGATTTAATAGGGCGTAATTTGAGGAAATCAACGAAAATTTGGCTCATTTGTCGGTTTGATTTCAGTTTCTCAGCAAGAGATCTTGTCTCTGTACAATAGATTCTGTCAGTTGGATCGAAACAGTGGCGGGTTCGTGTCAGCTGATGAGTTCATGTCTGTGCCTGAATTTGCGGTTAATCCTCTTGCTCAGGTACATAAAATAGTTTTATCACATTTTGGTTTCACGCGCAATTTTTCAAACAAAGAACTAAATATTGTTTTGGCTAATTTGGAGGGGAAAATAAGGAGGGAAATTGTACTGTTAACGTAGCCAGCACGTGCGATCATTTTGACCAAACAATTAATTATGTATATGATTGATTATATGTGTAATACCTTTTGCCAATATATTTTTATAACAGAGACTATTGCGCATGTTGGATGGATTGAATTTTAAGGAGTTTGTTGCATTTCTATCAGCATTTAGCCCTTGTACAACACCTCAGCAAAAGATAGAGTGTCAGTAGACCCTTTTACTTGATTTAGTTGTTAAATCATGTATGAGAAAGTTATTTGCTAGAATTCCTGCTTATGATCCTTCATTTTTGTTGTAGTTATTTTCAAGGTTTATGATTCAGACTGCAATGGAAAAGTTACGTTCGAAGACATTTTATGTATTTTGAGGGAGCTATCTGGATCATTTAGGAGTGAACAACAAAGACAGGTCAGCATGGTCTTCTTTCTTCTTTTTCTTCTTTTTTTTACCTTTTTTTTCATTTTTTTTTTTTTGCAGATTTATAACTCGTTCAAGGGTACACAGTATTATTATAAAGAATCAAATCCTTTTTTAATCATTGACCCTTCAAAGTTTGAAAAAAAATTGAGGCATTTAAATCACATTGCAAAAGGTTGTTTGTCTTTAAAGGAATTGTATCATTGACTTCAACAGGATTTGCATATTTCATAGTTGTAGACACTTATTTTATACAGTAAGAAGGCAGATACATTCAATTATTTATTTGAGCTTTCTAAAGAATTACTTCTTGTTTAACTTTTATCTAATTTCTTACTGCTACAATGATCTTCTGTTTTTAGAAAGTTTTGGCGCATGTTTTTGAAGAAGCTGGCTACACACGTGATTCCTCTCTTGGTTTATCTGATTTTGTTAAGGTAAATAAATTGCCATCCTATGTTGTCAGAATGAATGAGCTACGAAAAATCTTAGTTTGAATGCTTTCTACCAGTAGTACCTAACCTTGCTGCTGCTTACTGAATTAATCTTTCTTTGATTTTTAAATAGTTGGTTTATCTTTTACTCTAAAACCAATTTCTAATTCATTGATTTCCTTTTTAATTCCGGTGCAGATATTTGGCAATTCTGATCTAAAAATGGAGGTTGAAGTCCCTATTGACTAGGAGGAATCTGTTGTATGTCAATCTATTCTTAGGTATTTGGCAGTTGAGATTTCATTTTGATTTCTTTTGCATCCTGGTTGTAGCAAGCATTTGTAACTAAGTTGATCTAATGATTACTGTGCTCATGTTTTGATGTGGTAACCAGGTGAGATATAACACATGGTCGCCATTTTGGATGAGCTTATTTCGGAGTTTTATTGATATTTTCTGTTGTCCATTTCTCTCAGAGTTCGATGAATGCCTTTAAATTCTTGTATTTGGGAGTCAACAGCTATGGCTGCAAACGAGTCGAGTCGGGCTTAGTTTAGCTCAAATTCAGTTCGTGAAACGCTTTCGAGCTGAAAAACCTAACTCAAACTTAGCTTATTACTATTCGAGCCGGCTCACGAATTAATGCATGTGTGTTGACTCAATTTGACATTTAGATTTAGTACATCTACAAGATTTGGAAGATTGATATGAAAATTGGTACAAAATTAATATATCAACAAACTATGTTTTCAATGACATCTTGAAGAATGATGAACCAAAAAAAATTAGTATATCAAATCAATTACGAGAGATGAGACGTGTTTAAGCCACTGAGTGAGAGATGAGAGAGGAGATATCGGATTAGAGTTTGACAAAAAAAATGTATAAACTATTTTTTATTCGAGTTAAGTTGAGGCACGAACCGAGCCGATTTCAACTCAAATTCGGCTCATTTAATTATTGAGCCAGATTAATTCGAGTCAAATTAGCTCGAATCATTTTAGCTCGAGCAGATTAATGGAGCCCAAGCTTTTTTGAGTAGCCTTATCAATAGCTAACAAATCATTTTTCTCGTGGCATTAGTTGAAATCAGAGCAGATAGGGCCTTTTTGGGAATTCAGGGTAGAATAATAAAAGACACCTACAAAACCAGGCCGATACAGCCTTTCCTGGTGACATTTCAATTTCCAAGCGTTAATGGGCTTTTCATCTCGGCCCATTGGAAAATGCGATGCGAAAGTTTTGAATTTTAATTACAAAACTCAGATATGCTGAAATCGGATGCGAACTATTTCAAATTTGAATTGATTCATACATAACAAATAATAAGAATGTTGCAACAAATAATAACAATGTTGTAACCTGTACAACTATGACTAACGTTTAAACTTTAAACGTTAGTCATATTTGTGTAGCAGTTGAAAAAAAAAAAAGAGAAACCAGATACTTTTGTTTCTTGTCAAACCTGACATCATGATTATGCCACATAAGTACATAACTCGCCGCGTGCTACCTGATTTGGTAAAAAAAAATTTATAGTAAATAAAATAATTAAATATATTATTTTGATAAGATAGTCTTGAAATTTCAATCCTCTAGGTAGATTTAAATTTCAAACTCAGATTCAGCATTATGTTCGAATTTGAAATTTGGGTTCAAATTTTTTTTTCTTGTTATGGTTTTAAAATAAGAGAAAAAATAAAAAGCGAAATTTGATCATCTTGACTTCAAACGACTATAACTTTTTATAAGAAACTCCGATTGAGGCGTGCTACGCTGCCACAGAAAGATTACGATGATATCTACATGGTTAATTGTTTATGTCGTTACCACCATTTTTAGGGCAAAAAAACATCGTCTTCAACTCAAAAATGTATTTGAAGTTTTAACTTTTATTTATTTTTATTTTTTCTTAGAAAATGTATAATTTTTCATATTATTATATGAGCATGATGTATGTATGTATGTATTATTGAATAAATATTTTTTTAATTATTGGATGCATAATTATATTTTTTATATTAGTTATTGAATGAGTGAATAATATATAATAATATTTGTTCTTATCTAATCAATTTGTCTCTATTCATTGTCGACTCCATATATCAATCTGATTTCATAAATAATATTATAGTTTTTTTTAATAAACTATTAAAATATATTAAAAATAATAAATAAACCAACCGAAGAAAAAAAAAAACCTGACCCGAGTTTCAAACTCGGGTCAAGATACTGAACCCGAGTTTAAAACTCACTAACTAGGGAGGCAAAATTTTAGAGTCATCTTACCAAAATCATATATTTAGTTATTTTATTTACTATAAAAAAAATCTGTGATTTGGTTATTTCACTTTGCTTCCGGCGATACATGTAATTGCACCCATTTCATGTTTGTAAAATTATCACATGAAATCCCCAAAAAATTTATTGCCTCGCCAATAAAAACTTTGGACTCCTGCTGCTAACTGCCTTACCAAAAAATAGCAAACAAATTCTTTGGTACCTTCGAAATGTACGCGTTAAAGGATCTCCCATTGGGGAAGTTAAAATTCCACCCAGCTGGAGAATTGGAGAAACGACAAACGAGTAAGAGGAGCCTTGAAAGGATCTTTGCGGACTAATCTCTGTATTTATTCATGCTGCGGATCAAGATGAATGATATATTGTTATATATTTTATAACATTTAGTTTTTTTTTCCGGTGTTTTGTTGGACAAACTGAAATTCCATGAACGACGCTGGAGACGCGGTTGTGACTGTAAATATCTGGCCTTTAAATTAGTCATTCTTTAAACTAAGAATATCAGATTCAATTTCCCTCCCCCCAAATTGGAAAATTGAAATTGAAAGAAAAGCTAGCTCAAAAGAGGGGCAAAATCTTAGAGGAGCAAGCGAATATCACATCTTTGAACTTTCAATCGTCTTAGAGAAACGATATCCGTGAGTTTACAACTTCAAATTCTTATATATGATCAACATGCAATTTATTTATTTTTTTGAGGATTTTTTTTGGGTTGAATGTTTCCTTTCTTGTGGGAGAAATACATGACAGAATAATATTAGCAACAACAGATTCATGTGTTAGCTTATTTCTGTTAAAAAGGGAGCTCATTCGTTGTTTCCAGTTATATATTTATGCAATTTGATGTAAATGCTGATGATGTTGCCTTCCTCAACCATTTTACCAGAATGTTGTACTATATGGTATTTGACAGGAACCAATTTTCATTTATTCCTTGAATAACGCAATCGAGTGAAGGATATAGATAATGCTGAGTAGGCGTCCTGCTATGGATGAAATAGAGATTTCCGAATTGAAGGAGGCGCTCTACGACCAATACATGATGATGACAAACTTGTGCATTGAGCTAGAGGAGGAAAGGGAAGCATCGGCCACAGCCGCAAGTGAGGCACTTACCATGATCCTTCGACTCGAGAGAGAAAAGGCTGCTGAGAAAATGGAGGCAAGCCAATACAAACGCATGGCCGAGGAGAAAATGCAACACGTGGAAGAGAACATGGCCGAGCTCGAAGATGAAATGCAAGAGAAGGAAATGGAGATCTCCTTTCTCCGGCACCAACTTGACGAATATAGGCAAAAGATGTCGATGATTGGAATGAATGTTCATGATATCGAAGAACAGAGGGAAGCACGCAATCAAATTATCAGCGAGATTCCGAATCTGATCAGGAGAAATATCTCAATGCCGATTTTTCGGTATAGCAAAATCAAGGATGAGTTGGCTAACAGTCCGCTAAGTCCTATGTTGTCTCAGAGAAGGATTACTCGATGCCTAAGCCAAATCAATGAAACCGAATTAGACAAGAAGGATAAACTTGAGATGCCTTTGGAGAAAAGTGATGAATCGATTCCGGAGGGAAGCAAATCCACACAAGAGTGCTGTGGAAGTAATGCACCAAGCGAAACCAACTTATCAGAATCAAAAGGATCTAGCAGCTCGGCTTCTGATGTTGAATCAAATGTAGTTGTGGTTCATGATGTGTTTGAAGTACCAGAAAGTCAAAGCAGTTGCAGTAATAAAATAAAAGAGCCCAAAAATAAGAACATTTTGTCATCCACTGAGTCGCTGTTCATACCGCAAGCGGATTGCTGTCTCAAATCTGAATCAAACACTTCAAAAAAAGGAAATTGCAGCAAACCATTTCGTAAAATTCCTCGCAGTTCGAGCTTGAGTTCTGACAATGACCTCGATCAAATAAAGAAAAGGTTGGAGAAGCTTGAGAAAGAGAAAAATGCAAAGCAGAGCAACACATCAAGTAGCGAACAACATTTGAAGCTGTTGACAGACATTTATGAGCAGCTTATGACACTTGAGAAACGTATGAAAGCTCCAGAGCCTCAGAGGAATTGCACGAGGAAGAGGAAGGAGGATACGACATTGGACACCATAATTGAGGTACTTGATTGCACAAAATTAGTTATTTCTATACAAACTTATGTTAGAAATATCTGTAATAGTCATGTTAAGCTCATGTGAGAAAATCATTTTCCATCTTTTGTTTAACTGTTATTCATGGCTTGTGTTGCATTTAAAATCATGAATGGGGATGACAATGATATATATCATTTACAGAGGTTTTAGTGATTAAGACTCAAGTATATTATCTTGATGCTTATTCCATTAAACAACACTATTTGCTGCCTATTTTCTGACTTTGTCTGGTTATTGTTTCAACAGGCGGTCTTGTCTTTCTCAATTTAATCTTGTCAAAGTGGCAAGCAGCAACAATGTTGCATCACACAAGTGCACAGCTATGCTAGCCAGATGGTTGATCTCTTGCTCACTGTTATACTGGAAATGTCCTCGAGCGGAGCTGAAAATATTTATATGCTGAGCATTAGCACATACGTCAAATATGTAAATAATTCAATGCATCTCGAATATAATATTATTGTAACAATGCAAGATTACTGTTGTATTTGAGCTTTCCTCATATTATGCTACTTTTTTTTTCCTTAGAAACACTGATTTCTACTAGTATTACAAATCTCTCTATCTTAAAAAGAGCCAAGGACTGGACTGATTCATTTGTTTTGAATTTTTTAAAATGTGAATTTACAAAAATACCCTCTAACGGATCACCGATTACATATAATTAATGACTTTTTGCTCTCCAGTTTATTTCCTCTTTTTTTTTCCGCTGGTTTGTTGTTTTCTCGATCAAAACCGCACGCACCTTCCGCACAGAGTTCGCACCCCTTCCCTTCACCAATCGATAATTTGAGATGGACGAAACTCACCCCTTCACAGTGCAACCTCTTCTCTCTCGCGCGCGAGAACCTACCCCTCCAGCCCTCCTCCTTCCCGCTTCTTCAGAGCTTACGTAAAGGGGAAAAAATGCTTCTTTCCCAAATGTGTGCTTACTCAATCCGACAATATCCCACCCATAAAGACAATTTCTAAGAGGCCTTATCAGAATTTTTATCTCCTGAGTTCTTCCTGGACACATTGGTAAAATAAAAACAATTACAATTGATAATGTCATTTTCATTAATCAGAGAGTGAATGTTGGGGTTGAAGAGGCTTAAGCCTCCTTAAGGCTTCGTTAAGAACCTAAAAATGTATATTTTGGACCATTACACTCTCTGGTGCTGACCTCCTTAAGGCCATTCACGTTTTTTTTTCCTCTCATTTTCTATT
The DNA here is from genome assembly GCA_037127355.1 of Schoenoplectus tabernaemontani. Classification (NCBI taxonomy): domain Eukaryota; kingdom Viridiplantae; phylum Streptophyta; class Magnoliopsida; order Poales; family Cyperaceae; genus Schoenoplectus; species Schoenoplectus tabernaemontani. Next base: position 26,922,378 of record CM073750.1, read on the forward strand.
CTCTCCTTACGGACAGGACACACCCCCTTAGGGACATTCAAATCCGACACCAAAGGGACATTTTTCATCGAGGTGCTCTCTTCATTGATATCCACTTTGATAGGTACATTTTCTTTCGTTAAAACCTCTCTTATTGCAAGCTTGTATTTAGCTTTTCAACTTCATAACAAATAAACCATTGTTTGATTGATTTTGACTGAAAGAAATAATAGCTTTAAAAAAATTGGTCACTTATTGTGCTGATATTAGCTTCTATCGAAAGAAATAACAATTTCTTTTTTTTTTTTTTGGAAAATTGACACGATCAGCCAAAATTTGTCCTTTTTAACACATTTACCTCCTTGATTTTAGTATTAGTTTTTAATTGAAGCTAAATCATTTTCTATTAGTAGGTCCTTAATTGAAGGTTGATACTTGCGGCAAGTAATATCTGTTCTTTTGTTTCTTATTAGTTAGCTCAGTGGTTAAAAATTTGCATATAATTTTTTTTATTTGCAGGCCCCAAGGCCAAGTTATAAACAGGCTGTACTAAGGCCTGCGCATTTTAGGGCTCAACAACAATGGAGAAGGCGAGATTCGGCGCTATCACATGGAGATGATCGTGTGACAAAATGAGTGGATCTGATCAAACAATCATCTTCTCCAATGTGTATTAAATGTGGAGATAAAGGTCATTTTGCAAAGGACTGTCGAAATGCCACGTTGTGCTTTCGATGTCTAGGTTAGGGACATAAAAGTTTCCACTGCAAGCATCAACAACACACATCTCAAAAATCAAACCTAGTTGCGCCTAAAAATTATATTCCGCCTCCTAGTCCTCTTGTAGATCGGGAGGTTACTCCAACAATGGTAACTCCGCCGATCAGATTTTGTTCCTCTGAAGCCAGTCAAAAGCTTGAAGCTAGTTTTGAAAACAGTATTGTATTAACCGATTCGGCAGGAATCGGGAGATCTCGGATCGAAGCTGCTCTCCGCCATCAAATGCCACAGCATCAGTGGATAGCTCGATACTATGATGATTCGAGATTCCTGATTGAAGCACCCAGTCCTCGATGGCTTAATAATGTTACAAATAGAGGTTCCTTAAGGGTGGAAAACATGGATCTGCCTGTGGCGCGATGGGATCCAACGATGGACGAGGGAGCAAAGCTTCGCCCAGTGGGGGTGCAAGTTCGAGGGTTTCCCATGAAGCTTTGGTTTTTTCATGAGTTTACTCACCTATTTGAGTCGTTTGGACAAGTACTGGCCATGGATCCAAAGAACGGCGAACATCTTGACTTTAGGGTTGCCCGAGTACGAGTGGGTTTATGTGAAGCTCGCTCGCTACCACCGCAATGGGTTATGTCTTGTGATCCGCAAGGATACTTGGACTAGATACGATGTGTCAATGGAGGTGGAACGACCCGACGTTTGGACAAACGTTCTCTCAATCTCTACCTCAGATGGGACAGGGACCTGGAGGTAATGATAGACCTAAACCTCGAGGTCGTGCTCATACCAATGAAGGATCGAATAACTCCGCAAGAGTGGCTCCACCGACAAAGAAATCTAACACTTTGGAGACTCAGGTAAAGGTAAAACCCCGATACAGCCGAGAGACGAGGAATATGAGATTATGGAGTCGGGTGATCTGGTTTTGATACCTCCGTTGAACCAGGAGGATGATGTTGTGGTGGATGACAAAGTCGGGCAGAAGGAGATCCCGGTACCGATGTGCACATTACCGCCTTCTCCTACTATTAATACTTCCACTCCTCCTAACTATTTTCCTGAGGGAATGATCCATGAGTCTGGAAAGGATCCTGACTCCTTGATACCGGACACAGAGTTGCTGAATATGAAGTCGGTACCAAGCCTGGTAGATGATACCTTGATGGAAATCTCCGGTACCAATACCTCTTCATTCAGGGCAGAGGCAGAGGTGGATGGGGATGAGCTCACTTTAATCCAAGCTCAGAGTCAAGTTTTTTCTCAGCCTTCTATGCTCCTGGTCTCTCCTCCACCTTGTATCCGTAGAAGTATAAAGCTTAAAGTGAAGGGTCTCCAGGGTAGTAGTAAGGCCAAAGCACAATTAGCCTCAGGTAGTGCCTTAATTTCTCAATTTTCTTTTGGTAGGTTAACAAATGATGAGGTAGCAGATCTCTTTAGAACTTATAGAGTTAAATTGGGTTCTAATATGGAACAAAGAGATGTTATTATTCAAAATATAAGACACATGCAAAGAGATAGCTTTAACTCAGTAATGGAACATTTAATTGCTAGGTCCAAATCTAATACTTTTGAGATGGTGACAGTGGTACCCATGGATTCTCTGCAGGGTAATTTAGCTATTCAATGAATGTGCTTTGTTAGAACATTAGGGGAATGAATTCCCATCATAAAAGAAATATTTTGCATGATTTAGTAGTTGATAATAAAATAGATTTACTAGTTGTACAAGAAACTAAAAAGCAAGAATTTTCCAAAAGAATGCTTAAGGTAGTGTCATCCAAACTGGATGTGTGGATTCAATTACCTGCAGTTGGATTATCTGGAGGTATTGTAGTAGGGTGTGATAGTACCAAATTTATGATTGAAAGATCTATACTAGGGAAGTTCTCAGTAACTCTAATGATCAAAAACAGGTTGGATAATGTGACTTGGACATTCACAACAGTTTATGGACCAGTAGATAATAGTGTTAAAGAGCAGTTTTGGCAGGAACTAAGAGATATTAAAACAATCAGCTATGCAGCTTGGCTGATATGTGGTGATTTTAATGCTATAAGATTTAGGAATGAAAAGTCAGGATCTAGATTCAATGTTAGGGCAAGCTCTACATTTAATAAGTTTTTAGATGATTTTAACTTGATAGAATATGAATTGTTTAGTAGGAAATTTACATGGTCTAATGGTAGGCAGTCTGCTTTATTGGATAGATTCATTTGTAGTATGCAATGGGACTCTTTATATGCCAAGTGTGTGGTCAAAGATCTAGCTAGTTATGGATCAGACCACTGTCCCCTAGTTCTGCTCACTACTATGCCAAATTTACATACTGACACAATCTTTCGCTTTGATAGTTTGTGGATAGACATTCCTGACTTTCAAGAATTAGTTATTAAGTGGTGGAAGGATTTTAAATTGTCTGGTGATATAGCTAAAGAGTGGCATGAAAAGATGAAGTATATGAGAAGAAAAATGAAAGGTTAGAGCAAAAATTTCTTTGCTGAGAAGAAGGAAAAAAAATAAAATGCACTAAATACTTTACATCATCTAGACAGGATTAATGATTACAGAGAATTATCAGAGAATGAAGCTGAGACATGGATGTTCACCAAAAAATCCCTAGATACATTATACCTAGAGGAGGAAAAATATTGGCATACTAGGGCTAAAGAGCAATGGATACAATTTGGTGATTCAAATCCTGCTTATTTTCATAGAATTGCATCTAATAGAAAAAAGAAAAATCTAATATTGAATATGGAAGTGGAGGGGGTGCTTAGTGACTCTCTCCCTCAGATAGAATCACATGTGGTAAAATTTTATAAGAACCTATTTGGTTCTGCAGAGATTAAAAAAGCTAGTTTGCATCCGGATTTTTGGGATGAGAACTATGTTCTCTCAGATCCTGACAGGTTAGAACTAGAAAAACCATTTACAGAAGAAGAAATACATAAAGTAGTTTTTGGTTTTGAAGCCTCTAGGGCACCTGGTCCAGATGGCTTCAGCTTCTTGTTTTATCAGCATTTCTGGACATTGATAAAGTCAGATTTGCTGTTATTGTTGCAACATTTTTATACACACTCCTTGAATGTGTCTAAACTGAATCATGCAATGCTTTGCCTTATCCCTAAAGAGTCTAATGCACAGGTTATTCAAAAATTTAGACCCATAAGTTTGGTTGATTGTAGTTACAAGATAATCTCCAAAGTTTTGACCAATAGATTGATAGGATGTGTAGGTAGATTAGTAGATCCAGCACAAGCTGCCTTTATACCTGGTAGATATATCTTAGACAATGTGTTGGCTGCTAATGAGATCATACATTTTGCTAAGGTTCATGGCCAGGAAGGTATAGTATTAAAAGTAGATTTTGAAAAAGCTTATGATAGAGTTAATTGGTTTTTTTTTGCTTGAGATGTTAAGGAGTAGGGGTTTTAGGCAGAAGTGGACTCGTTGGATTGATAATATGCTTAAAGGAGCACAAACATGCATTAACTTTAATGGATCCCTCACATCTTACTTCACTTGTAAAAGGGGTTTAAGACAGGGGGACCCATTATCCCCACTCCTGTTTGATCTGGTCACAGATACACTTTGTCAAATTTTAACTCGAAGAAAAAATGTGGGCATTATTGAAGGTTTAGGGCCAATGCTTGAGACAAGGTTTATGATTACTAACTTTTTATATGCTGATGATACTGTGTTTTTTTTTTAAAGCAGATGTGAAATGTTTGGATGCTATCCTGTTGGCTTTATATGCTTTTGAAGCTTTGTCAGGCATGAAAATTAACTTTGGCAAGACAGAACTCATCAATCAATTTACCTTCTGATGAAGCCCACATGTTTGCTGCCTTAGCAGGTTGTAAGCTTTCTCAATTTCCTTTGCAGTATTTGGGGGTTCCTTTGTCTGATAAAAAATTATCTTGTGCTGAATGGAATGGTGTTATTGATAAAGTTCAAAAGAAATTACCTAATTGGAAAGGGGCTCTATTGTCTATTGGAGGTAGAATAGTTCTCATCAACTCAGTCTTGTCCTCTACCCCTCTGTATATGTTATCTCTGTACAAAATGTCAGTTAAAATTAGGAAAAAGCTTGATAGAATTAGGTGCCAATTTTTATGGCAAGGTACTTCCACTAAAAAAAGGTTTGCCTTAATCAAATGGTCAAAAATTTGTATGCCTAGACAATTTGGTGGGTTGGGGATACTTGATCTGCATTGTATGAACATCTCACTATTGTTAAAATGGTGGTGGAAATTGAAAGATCCTCAGTACCACTCCATTTGGAAACAAATTGTTCTAGTAAAATACTCTGATCATATGCAAATAAAACAACAATCAGCTGTTTGGAAAGAAATTAATGCTTTAAGCCAGTTGGGTCAGACTGGCAGTTCAGTTATATTGGGCAATGGACAAGATACTGCTTTTTGGCTAGATAGATGGGCTGGGGACTATGCCCTTAGTTCCCACTTCCATCACCTTTTTCAGCTCTGTGAAGACCCATTGATTTCAGTATTCACAGTGGTGATGTCTGCTGGGCAAGCTTTGAAATTCAAAAGGCTGTTAACTGGAGTTCTCTTGCTTGAATTTAACTCATTATGCAATATGGTAGGTAAGATCTCTTTATCATTGGATAGAGACAAATTGAGATGGAGGTTGTCTGAGTCTGGTAAATTCACAACAAGTGAGGTATATAGTTGGCTTTCCTTTAGAGGGGTATCTGATTCTTCAGCAGACATATGGTGGACCCTACCTATCCCTTTAAAGGTTAAAGTGTTTATGTGGCTTGTGACTCAAAACAAAATTCTTACTAAACATAATTTGGTGAAAAGAGGGTGGGTAGGATCTACTATCTGTACCATGTGTGATGAGACCGAAACAATATCATATTTATTTCTATTGTGCAATTTTGCTCAACAAATCTGGTTCTGGATGGGCACATGTCAACAATATTATATATACTGGAATAAGTTTCCAGATATTATGGCATTTGCTGCTACTTTGTCAGGAAACATGCAAAAATATTTTCTGGTGGTCCTTAGTTCAGTTTGCTGGTCTCTTTGGAAACATCGTAATTTGATGGTGTTTGAAAAAGTGGCAGCAAGTTCAGTTAGAAATCAGGTTTTATTGATAATTTCTATGGTGCATTATTGGACAGGGCAATGTAAAGATGTTATCAAGAAGGGAGTTCAAGTTTGGCTACCAGGAGACCTGGATTTAATCCCTTTATAAGTGGTGGGCCCAGCGTTGGCATTAACAGACGGACGTGTTTTGAGCTAAACATACTGACTTTGGAAATGTGCCTAATAAGAAGTGTGGCTGAATTCTGTTAGAACTTATGTTGGGTGGGTTTCTGGTCACGATAGGTTTTCATTAGAAGTTAGATTGTGGAATATCAGGTCTGGGGATAACAAGTTTAGGGCAACCGAGAAATACTTGTGTTGTCAAGGGGTTTTTTGTGTGCTTGGCGATTTGTGGTAGACTTGGTACTGGTGTTTATTGTTTCATCTAATGAAACGGGCAGTATTTGCCTTTTTTTCAAAAAAAAAAAAGTTTGATGGTCTCGGTTTCAACACCATTAATTTTAACTGTGTTACATAATTCTTCAAACATGGCCAGATATTGGTTCAGATCTTCATGGGCTAAATCGTTGAACATGTGTTGAGAGAGCATGTTCAAGAGAGTGGGTTTCAACTCGAAGTTGTTTACTGTAATATTAGGCACCGTGTAGCCTAATTGAATCTCAATTGCTTTCGGGGCAGCAAAGTCCTTTAAAGGACGGTACTCATCATTCTCCTCCATTTGGGTTGTTTCGTCGGTGGCGAGATAAATAGAGCGGTTGTTCAAGCAGAGAAATTATCTCCTTGGGTCTACGTTTGTACACCAAGAGACTTGATTGTCATGCCAGATCGGATCTTATAAGAGAAATCAAACAAGTAGATCACAGAAAATAAAAATATATAGTCTTAGTTACTAAAGGTTGAACCAATATTCACACCGTTGTCCCCGACAACGGCGCTAAAAATCTTGATGTGTATTCTACTAAACTAATAAAATACCATAATTTATACTCAATTTTAGCCACAAGCGTACGGCTTAGTCAAGTAGTAATCGGGGTGTCGAACCACAAGGACAATGGTGTATTATCGGTTCTCGCAAGCTTCAATAATCTAGACAATTGAACGAAAATTTTGTATTAAACTAAAAGTGCAGAAATCTAACAATAACGAGTGAAAAATTTATCAAATAAAGGATTCTAGGGGTTTTTGGCTTCACTCTCACTCGTTTGGTCAATTCACTATATTTGATCTTTTAATATGTTCTAGTGTTTGTCGGGGATTCAATTTCAGATTTTAGTACTAAATTTTCACTTTCGTGACTTGGTACCATACCTAAATAATTCGGATTTCACGATTAAGTACCTCACCTTACAAGTCTAAGCCCTTTAAAATCAATGAATCACTTTGGCATAACCTAAATTTTGTACTTCGTCTTTCGATATCTCACACAATTTCTAGGGTTTTCTTCGATTTTCCCTTAGGCAATTAGTTTCACGATTAAGTATTTGGCCTACGACTTAAATTACTATTTTGGGTCATAATATTCAATTTCACCTTTCGATTTTCGCCTTCACTTCTAAGATAACATGCAGTTGGTTAAAACTAAACATTCAATTAAGACAAAATAGTAATCACAAACAACAAGAAATAAAAGATCAACATACGAGTACAATTAAACCATTTGAGTTATCGAGTTTACATCTAGACCCCTAGAAGGGTATCTAGCCTCAAATCATGTCAGAGATTACACAAAAATTCATGTTTAAACAATAGCACAACATGAGAAAAGAGTAAAAGAAAAATACACTAAGAAGATCTTCGATTTCTCGTCTGGTTCTTGAGTTCTCCTTCTTCAAATTCTTCTTCAATGGTGTTCTTCCTCTTCTTTCTTGCTTGGGATCAGTTTTTCATTCAGTTCAGAGATGTCTGGGACGAAGGGTGTAAAAAACCTCTTAATTCCAATTAATAACCGCTTTCAAAACATAAATTTGCGCTCCAGTCGTCAATAATTATGGTCCGCAATTTTAGAATTGCGGACCATAATTTTGGTCACAAGTTAAAACAGAACTGGCAGAAGATGAGTTTCAGACATGCGGACCGTAATTTTAAATTGCTGACCGTACTTTTGGAATTTTGTTGCGCACTGATTGTATTTTGGCCATAATTTCTTCATCTTAACTCTGATTGGGTTGATTTCAAATTCATTAGAAAGCTAAGAACGAGATCTACAATATCTATACTTAATTTCAATCATTCTGTGAGATTTTATGATCATCATGTAATGTGACTTGTTGTTCATGTGCAATCTTGATCTCGTTTGCATTCATGTTCTTCACTATCATGCTTTTTTTGCTCCAAAAACCCTAAAACATATAAAATACAACAGTATTTCGAACTCGACATAAAAACTGAATAAATTCATAATAATTAACATAAAATGCATAGTTTTTGAGATAAAACCCTAATTGTATATAATGTATAATTGAGGCTTATCAATGGGCATATTGACTTACTTGCTGAGTATTTAAATTTTTTGTTGCCGAAAATGTATAATGCAAGAGATCTTTAACGTCCTAATCAGTTTGGTATGATGTGATAATTATTTCAAGTTTTAAACCTAAATATTGATTTAAATAGGCTACAAATATACAACCTGATCGATGCGGTACTTAAGGTATCGATCCCACAAGGACAACTTGATCTTCTAAATTAAATTTTAGTATCTGAACCTAAACTACCTAAGATTAGTTTGGTGATTTCAATGATTATACGTAGTAATTAACTATGATAACAAAAGAAGTAGGATTTAATCTAATCAAATAAATAAGATTGTAGGGTTCGGAGATACCTAATTCACTTGCTTAAATGATTGTTGTTCGATTGATTCAATTGACTGGGTTATGGATGTTGACTTCTAATTATAATGCTAAGGAAGAATTTCTCCTCTTAACGCTATCCCTAAATTAATTTGGGGGTCATATATTCATATTGCACCAATTTAATCAAGGGTTTAGGGCACAAGTCAAGTTAGGTTTACAAGTCAATTTGTTTAACAATTACGCAATTAACAAGGTACAAGCAATCCTAATAATCCTCTAAAATTATAATCTTTTCTCTCGGACTTGATTAGGTCTTAGTGTTTTCTTTTGGTCTAGGGTTTAGGTATTAATTTCTCAATCTCAACTTAAACCGCAAAATAGGCATTCAATCAAAGAAACAATAACAAGCATTTGATTCAAAAGAATTCTTAGATTAACAAGCAAGTTTCATGAGTTTCTCCTAGCCCTAGTGAGGGGATTAGCCTCTCATGGCAAGAATAAATAAAAAATACATACTCGAGTCAAACCGACAAAAGAGAAATAGAAAAAGATAAAACCCGTTGAAACGAACCCCCGAATCTGATCCTTTCTTTCTTCTCCTTGCTTTTCCTATCAAGAACCCTATTTTTGCCTCTCCAATGTCTAAAGAAAGTCTAAAATTTAAACTCAAAGAGAGAGCTTTAAAAATAACCGCCTCTTTTCCTAAATAGAATTCTAAATTTGGTTTTTTTAGCTTGGAACTTAAATACCACAATTTATACTCATTTGCGGCCCACAAATGACTTTGAAAAGGACCTGAATTACCTTCTTTAACTTGGTCATTCTTCATATCTTCCAAGTAGGATTTGAAGTACTTCACCTTACAAGTCTAAGCCCATTAAAATCAGTGAGTCACTTTGGCATAACCTAGATTTTGTACTTCGCCTTTCGGTACCTCACACAATTTCTAAGGTTTCCTCGGTTTTCCCTTAGGTAATAAATTTCACGATTAAGTACTTGGCCTACGACCTAAATCACTATTTTGGGTCAGAAGATTCAGTTCCACCTTTCGGTTTCCGCTTTCACTTCTAGGGTAACATACAGTTGATTAAAACTAAGCATTCAATTTAGACAAAATAGCAATCACAAACAACAAGAACTAAAAGATCATCAAACGAGTAAATTAAACCATTCGAGTTATCAAGTTTACACCTAGACCCCTAGAAGGGTGTCTAGCCACAAATCATGTCAAAGATTGTATCAAGATTCATGTTTAAACAACAGTACAACATGAGAAAAGAGTAAAGAAAAGAATAAACCAAGAAGATCTATGATTTCTCGCTTGGTTCTTGAGTTCTTCTTCAAATTTAGTTTTTGAGATAAAACCCTAATTGAATATAATATATGCGATCAATTGCGCTACCTTTGTTTGCGCTCTGCTCGATGTCTAGGGTTCGTCCTTGGAGTTCTTTTGGCTCGAACCATCTCTTACCTGCATGAAAACAAAGAAAATGGAACAGTACCATGAACTTGTATATTTTGACCTAAATTAAACTAGATTAACTTGAAGTAACATGACACTTGATCGAATTGGTGTCCTAAACCCTAACAAACGGTATATATAAATCAGACTTATGATGTCCTGATTGAGACATGTTTTGTACAAGTTCTCTGAAACATATTGCATACAATATCGATGCACAATATCTCTATTTTCTTTTGACCAACCATATCGTGGATACTTAAAAACTATTTTGATTGCTTTGTGTTGATTATAAATTACACAAATTCATTCAGTTCTGATCATTTCGCGACGCAACCAACTCATAAACCAACCCCAATTATCTATATTATCATAATCAATACTTGTTGATCCTGTGATGATATTACCACCCGCATAAACCATAATCGGAATTATTTTGCTAAATTTTTAAAATATTATTAGTTAATATCTTAAATATACTTTTAACTTTATAAATATAAAATAAATTAAAATTTTAATAATTCACTGACCTTTGTTATCTTCGGAGAGAGTCTGAAGTATGGATTTGAAAAAGTTATAAGTTTATAATGAGTCTAAGTCCATATTTTTTAAAAGCGGATCTGATCCATATTTTTTAAAAGTGGACCTGAATTTATTAGTACATTATAAGATAATTTGAGTTATATACGCTGATTAAAATTAATACAATTTCATTTAAGAAAATGACGCGCCTTTAATGTTTTTGCACAATTTCATTTAATCGTGTGATAAGATGATGAAAAAAAATTATCTTCAGTAGCGAACTTCTTAATAGTGATTTTATTTGTCTCGTCTAGGGGTGTCAATTATTGATCCGACCCAACGGGTTAACCGATCCGACTCGAACCCAACCCGACCCGATATGATCCGAACATAAATGGGTCGGGTATGAGTTTGATTTTTTTGATCCGAATCGGGTCAGATCGGTGATAAGCTTCAATTATATATTATATTCAATTAGGGTTTTATCTTAAAAACTATGTGTTTTATGTTGATTATTATGAATGTATTTAGTTTTTGTGTCGAATTCGAGATACTGCTACATTTCTTGTTGGATTATAAGTTATGGAGTGTAAACGAGGACATCAACATAAGGAATGAGCTATGGAGCGAAATAGATCGAACTTACACAAAGAAATCAAGTGAAACCACTTTCTGGATAAGAATTACGGACCGCAATTATTAAAATTGTGGACCACAATACTAGGACTGGTTCACCCTATTACGAAATGGCAGGAAATGTAGACCGTAATTCTCAAAATTGTGGACCATAATTAATGGGGCTGGAAACGCGAACTCATGTTTTGAAAGCGATTATTCATTAGAATTAAAAGGAAATTGAACCCTTTTGTTCTAGAGATCTCTCAACACTCTGAAAAACTGATCCCAAGCAAAAAAGAAGAGGAAAAACATCATTGGAGAAGAGATTGAAGAAGAAGAACTCAAAAACCGGGCGAGAAATCGAAGATCTTCTTAGTGTATTTTTCTTTTACTCTTTTATCATGTTGTGTTGTTGTTTAAACATGAATCTTTGTGTAATCTTTGACATGATTTGTGGCTTGACACCCTTCTAGGGGTCTAGGTGTACTTGTATGTTGATATTTTAGTTCTCGTTGTTTGTAATTATTATTTTGTCTAAATTGAATGCTTAGTTTTAATCAACTGCATGTTACCCTAGAAGTGAAAGCAAAATTGAAATGTGGAACTGAATCTTCTGACCCAAAATAGTAATTTAGGTCGTAGGCCAAGCACTTAATCGTGAAACTTATTATCTAAGGGAAAATCGAGAAAACCCTAGAAATTACATGAGGTACCGAAAGACGAAGTATAAAATATAGGTTATGCCAAAATGATTCATTGATCTCAATGGTCTTAGACTTGTAAGGTGAAGTATTTAACCGTGAAATCCGAATTGTTTAGGTACGGTATCAAGCCATGAAAGTGTAAATTTGGTACTAAAATCTGAAATTAAATCCCCGACAAACACTAGAACATATTAAAAGATCAAATATAGTGAATTGACCAAACGAGTGAGAGTGAGCCAAAAACCCTATAATAGTTATTTGATAAACTTTTCAGTCGTTGTTGTTAGATTTATACACTTTCAATTTAATTCAAAACACTTGTTCGATTGTCTATATTAGTGAACCTAGTGAGAACCAGTAATTCACCATTGTCCTTGTGGTTCGACACCCTGACTACTACTTGACTAGGTTGTACGCTTGCGGCTAAAATTGAGTATAAATTAGGATATTTATTAGTTTAACAGAAAACACATCAATCGGGTTCGGGTTAACCCGACCCGACCCGATTAATTATGTTTTTTAAAGTAATTTTATGATTTAGTACTAATTAAATCTTAAATATGCACTAATTATATATTAATTAAGATTAATTATAAATTAATTAATATTTAATTACTTAAAATTATATAAAAATAATTAATTAATATTTAATTATTTTACACGGGTCGGGTCGTTGACCTATGACCCGATCGGTTGGGTATGGGTCAAGATTTTTTAAACTGAATTTAATCGGATCGGGTTCAAGTTGGATAAAAAATAATAAAAAATAATATGACCTAACCATTGATACCCTAGTCTCGTCTGATCAAGGAAAAAAATATATATTTTCTATCAATATTGTTGTAAAATTGTAAAATCGTAAGCTGGCCCCTCAATATTTTATTTTATTTTATTTTTAAATAATGCGGATCCCTTTGCAGCCTTTTGAACGTAATGCTGTAAGATAATTGCTAGCATTTCATAAAAAAAAATATCGCACCAAGATTAAATCCAGTCAATAACTTGTGTCTTCGCTAATGTAAGGTCAATTATATATTTGTAAATAGATATTTTGTTGAAAAGCGGTCATAATCAATGTTAATGTTCATAAAAATATAAGTAACAACTATAGAAGTCCACTTTATCTTTTGCACCCTGATTTTGATTTTTTTTTCTTCATCCAATCTCATTTATTCCAACAAAAATTCGTGCATAAGTTACTCCATTAAACTTTTCTAGTGAAACGAACAGAATTCTTATGGAACTTAGTTCGTATGATAGAAGTGTTTCAAATTAAGACCATGCATAAATTTCAATCTAGTTTGAAAATTATTTTACGCAAAGTAAAATAATGATAAAACTTGATCATTATTTTTTAATTAGAAATAGTCCTTGAATTTCACTCTGGAAAAAAATTATATCAGTTTCCAAATAAATATTTTTTAAGCAATAATTAATAAATAGTCTTACATTTAAATAAACTTTAATAAAAAAAATAAAACTCCAAATCTATATAATATGAAATACAGCATGATCAATTTCATATCAATTGCTACAAAGAAACAAACAGTTCTTCTCTCTTAAATGAGGAGAGAGTATATGAAAAATGAGCCCTTCAATCATAATAAATAAGAACAGAAAATATATCTCGATGGATGATGAATGGGGATGTTTATGAAACATAGATTGTTCGGTGGACGAATAATCAACCTTGTAAATTGTATTAAATTTAATGAAGAATAAATATAATGTCCCAAGTTTTGCTCCCCGATATATTAATGAGTTGGCGGCAGATAAATGTGCTGACCGAAATTTTAATAAAGAGCTGGTCGTTCAAATTTTTACCAGTAAATTTATTGTGCAAATTTTTACCAGCAATAATATTCCCTGACCTAATTATCCGCATATAAATTTTTATCAGTAAATTGATTATATAAATTTTTACCAGCAATAATATTTCTTGACTGACTGACTGCATGCAAATTTTCACTAGTAAATTAATTGTGCATTTTTTTACTAGCAATAATATTTTCTGACCCAAACTGCCCACAATAAATCTTTACCATCCCAATTTTTTTTCTAATATAATAATTATATAAAATATAATTCATTTCTTGATTAAAATCTAACTCATCCATGACTCTCAAGACAAAACCTAAGACATTATCACCGTCCATTGTAAAAGTTTGCCGGAGGTCTAATCTTTACTCTTTTTGTGCCAAAGCATGCGCAAAAGATAGGTGGGGAATTGACGGCACTATGCTTATATATATATGATACATCTATTCCATATTTCCAATCCTATTTTCTACAATGTTTGCTCGTGCTAAACCACTAATAGCTGCCTTTCTGAAGTACATATCCTACCCTCTTTTGGAGATAGTGAGGTGCACTATAGGGGTCGATCGATAGAGCCCCCACTATCTCTATGCACCAAAGCCTAAAACTAGATTTCATAGCATGTAATCATTTCCTTTGAAGAAGAAATATAAAAACTATAAATTACTCCCACCATCACGCCCCACATTCTCTTATCTTTGCTTCTTCTTTTTCTGTGAACCCATATTGAACTGTTGAAGACATCTTGCGGTGCTCTGTCGCATTTTTTTTTAACTACTAGTTGTTGTTTTTATTAATAAGGTTAAGAGTATAGTCTGATATGTAATTTATATAGTTCATTTAATTAATTTATTAAGCACTAATTTATATAGTTTATTTAATTAGTAATTTACATTAAAAATGACCCATAATCATAAGTTTTTATTTTATGATATTATTCATAATGAGGTATTAATAAGTTAATATACTTAATTCGTTTGCTATTTTTTGTTAGAATATATAAATATCAATTTATTCTATAACTACATATTATTCATCCATTATCCGTTAACATAATGGATACCAATAGTTGGAAAGAGTAAAACTTAACGGTTAAGAACTAAATACCTCTATTGGATCAGTACCAGTATCCATTTTCATTAATTGAAGAGAGTTTCTGATTCGTGAAAATTGTATTGGAGATATTTAAGAGGTGGGCTTATGGATCAGGTGTACGTAGTTAATTGGATCATTCGCTTAAAACACGCACACAGGTGTGTGCGTGTATATATCAGAAAATATTAAATAATTTAATTTGTTAAAATGATCGATGGAATTATGAGCAAAATGATAAACAAGGGTGTTACGTATGGTGCTGATGGGGTGAGCGGACTGCGCTTCTCAATCAAAAAAGTGAGATAGAAATATGAATGATATCAAGTGATAACCTTGGTAGAGAACAACACATCACACAAGAAACCCACACCTCCTTTATCTTCCTTCTTTCATCTAAGGATCTTACTTTTCGTTTTCCTTTCTGTGATCAATGAGCAGCAACAGTGGTTGACAAGTAAACCATAGCCTTAGCTAGATCATGCCACCTTTCTTCCAACACAGCATGATTTCTACCTTCTGGTTGGGAATTTTCTTCCTCCTCTTCCTCCGTCATGTCTCCGCAAATGACCGCTTACGCCTAATGCACCGTCGTGATCGCACATCCATCCTCCATGAAAAGGCGACGCTCCTTGCATTTAAGAATGCCTTGCCGTCACAATCCCAGGCAATCCTTTCCAACTGGAACGATACCACAGATGTTTGTAGCTTTGATGGAGTCGGATGCAACAAGTGGCATCTCCATGTAAAGTATCTCTCTTTACATGGTATGCTAATTTCCGGCTCGATCCCCCCTGTACTCTCCAATCTTTCCAGCCTCCAAATTGTCGACTTATCCTGGAATGCATTTACTGGTGAAATCCCTTCTGAACTCTCCAACTTGCCAAATCTATTGGCTCTTGATCTCTCGAATAACAATTTAACTGGGGTTGTTCCTGGGTCATTTGCAAAGCTATGTCGCCTTCAATTTTTAAATCTAGGTAATAACTGTTTAGAAGGAGAGATCCCGGCTTCTATATTTCGCAATTGCACAAAGTTATGGTTTGTGTACCTCCATGCCAACAAGCTTTCGGGCGAGATTCCATCATTATGTGACATATATCTTCCGGATTTGCTTGGATTCGATCTCTACTCAAATGAATTAACCGGGAGACTTCCGTCATGGCTTTCTAACTCGACAAGGCTCGTTGAGCTGGATGTCGAAGACAATTCTTTATTTGGTGAGCTTCCAACCGATATAATAACAAACAAGAGCCAGCTTCAGGTTCTTCATCTTTCAGGCAACAACTTTTGGAGCCATGATGGGAACACCAATCTCAAACCATTTTTTGTAGCCCTTTTGAACTGTACAAAGCTCAAAGAGATTGAGATGGCATCGATCGGCCTAGGCGGCAAGCTGCCAACCAGAATTTGGTCGGCACCAAGAAGCTTAACCCGCATTAGCTTAGAAAATAACATAATATCAGGTCAAATTCCTCAAGATATAGGATACCTGTACAATCTTGCCTTTTTGAACTTATCAAGCAACAAGCTGGAAGGACCTATTCCACCTTCAATTGGTCATCTCGCTAAGTTAGAGCAGCTAACCTTATCTAACAATTCCTTGACTGGTATGATACCCTCTCAGATCACAAACCTTAGCCATGTTGGTCAGTTGGACCTGTCAGGTAATTTGTTATACGGGGAAATACCTGCTGGCATCGGAAATCTCAGCCAACTCGCGTATATCTTTTTTCAGCATAACAAACTCTCAGGGAAAATACCAGTTAGTCTGGAAAGGTGTCTAAGCTTGAACAAGCTGGACCTTTCATACAATCAATTATCAGGGATAATACCCGAGGAGATAGCAGGGATTGTCAAGTGGTTTTTCAATCTTTCAAATAATAAGCTGCAAGGGCATCTTCCAATTTCAATGAGTAAAATGGATCAAGTTGAGGAAATCGACCTCTCGAATAATAATCTAAGTGGCAAAATTTTTTCACAATTATCTGGCTGTGTTCGAATAAAGCGCCTCAATCTGTCACACAATGTTCTGTATGGAGCACTTCCTGAGTCATTAGGGGAACTCCTCAGTCTTGAAACTCTTGATTTATCATACAATCAACTAAGTGGTCAGATACCTCAGAGCCTCAATAACTGCCGTAGCCTCACCTACCTGAACCTTTCGTACAATAACTTTAGTGGCTTCGTTCCAATTGATGGAATTTTTTCTTCATTTACAAATTTATCATATATAAGGAACCCGTACCTGTGCGGGTTGTTACTTGGCCAGCCTTGTAACCACATGCATCAATCATGGTTAAGATCGCGTAAATTTCTGATCATTGCAAGTGTTGGTGTATCTCTTTTAGCTTTTCTTTTGACCATAATTGTTGCAATTGGAATAAGGAAATGCAAGGAGAGAATATCCACAATTAGAGAAGGCACATTCCTTGATTCGTCAACACCAGTTGTAAAATCAAAGTACCCACGAATCACATACCGAGAACTAGTGGAAGCGACCGATGAATTCAGTGAAGACAGGCTGGTTGGGTCCGGCAGTTATGGCCGGGTGTATCGTGGGGTTTTACAGGATGGTACACTTGTCGCAATCAAAGTACTTCAGCTCCAAACAGGAAACTCAACAAAGAGCTTTAACCGAGAATGTGAAGTATTGAAAAGGATCCGGCACCGAAATCTCATGCGCATAATTACTGCATGTAGCTTACCAGATTTTAAAGCTCTTGTTCTTCCCTTCATGGGAAATGGCAGCCTTGAGAGGTGCCTCTACTCAGGGTCTGTGGAACTAGGTTTAATTGAAAGAGTAAATATTTGTAGTGGCATCGCTGAAGGGATGGCGTATTTACACCACCATTCTCCAGTAAAGGTCATACATTGTGATCTCAAGCCGAGCAATATTCTTTTAAATGATGACATGACAGCTCTAGTTTCTGATTTCGGGATATCGAGGCTTGTCATGAGCATTGTAGGAGGTGGAGCCATTGTTGACAATGTCGGGGCATCAACGGCAAACATGCTATGTGGATCTATTGGTTATATTGCACCTGGTATACCTTTTACAAATTAATTAGTATAAAACTTCAAATAAATCTTCTATAACAAAAGGAAACACTATTTTGATACAGGGTTTATTTCACCAGATATTTTGATTTCACAAACTTATTGGATTTCTTAACTTACTCATCAAGTTCCAAAATAACAAGTGAATCAGCACAAATATAGTAAGGTAATAATGTAATTCCTTGTAATTAGTGTTCAGAACTTATATCATCCTTGAAATATACCCTTTTTGAATCAGAGTATGGATTTGGCTCCAATGCATCAACCAAGGGAGATGTATACAGCTTTGGAGTTTTAGTTCTTGAGGTTGTAACAAAGAGACGGCCAACCGATGAAATATTTGAAGGTGGATTAAGCTTGCATGCGTGGGTTAAACGACACTACCATGGTAGAACAGAATCTGTTGTCGACCCAGCATTGTTGCGCACAATCAGGCAGCAGCCACAGGAAGTGCGGAGAATGTCAGAAGTTGCAATATGTGAGTTCTATCTGCTTAATTTTTATTTAATTTACTTCTGAAAACTAAAAGTGCATAATCAATTCATCAGCCATGTACAATTCTGATTAAACCCCTTATTGTTGAAGAATTTTAGTTTGGTCCTTAATTTGTGCAAGTTCTGTTGCTTCTGTTCATCTACTATGTACTTTGACAAAAAGTATGCATCAGTCCACCATATGGTATGCAAATGTTTAAAGTTCTTCACAATTTCTATGCAGTTAACTGTATCAACAAGCTCACCATTCTTTAGTACAATTTTAATTGTTTGAAAATAGGTGAGCTACTGGAGCTAGGAATTCTTTGTACACAAGAGAGTCCATCTCTTCGGCCAACCATGCTGGATGCTGCCGATGATTTGGATCGACTAAAGAATTACCTCGGAGGGGACTCAACAGCCACTTTTGCATCTTCACTGGGATTGTCATCTACAACATTTGGTGATGACTAGGCAACTCAACAATCTGGTAAATGCACAGAATAGATGAACTTTGTTTGTGTTGGGTTCAATCTAAGTTCCTCGATCCTCTGTTTTGAGTAATTGATTTCTTGGTGGATGGTTCAATCAAGCTTAATCACAGTTGCTTGTTGGCTATACCATCAGTCTTTTTGGTACTTTTCTTTCTTTCTTTCCTTTTTTTTTTTTTTTTGGGGGGGGGGGGTTATGTTTATAATTTTAGTTTATTTTCTTTATAAAATGGCTATTTCGTATTTCTTTTCTCTCCGTTTTTTTATATATTTTTCATTTTTTTTTCTGGTGCAGAAGAAATGAGGCGTGACTTACAGACTTAGTATCAAATTGGGTTAGAGTGTCTATTGCTTTGTAAGATTGTTTTACTGGTGCTATTAGTCTGTTTATCCAATCTTTTTGTTTGTTAATTATTGATATATATCTTGTTCCGCATAGAGTTAAATGAAATACATTTCCATAAAAAGAAAGAACAGAGCAGATCAGACTGATGCAAACAGAACAAAACAGAAAATTTGTAATGAAACTGTATCACTGTACGTATATTCTACAGATTTTATTATAAATAATAATTAATAAAATAATATTATTAATAATAAGACTGATAACGGTTAAATTCTAAATATACGAATCGTACCGCGCCACTGGCACTGGCGTGATTGAAACGCGCCACTGGCAGTGGCGCGTTTCCTAAAGAAAGAGAGAAAGAGAGGAAGAGAAGAGAAGGAAACGCGCGCCACCGGCGATCATGGCGCGTTTATGAAAGACGCCACCGCCAAAGCCGACGCGTTTGTGAAAGACGCCACCGGCGATGCGCGCGTTTGCAAACGCGCCACTGGCAGTGGCGCGGTTCCGTTCGTATATTTGGAATTTACCCGTTCTCACTCTTATTATTAATAATATTATTTTATTAATAATTATTTATAATAAAATCTGTATATTCTACTCTTCATGCAAAAGGCTTTAATTGATGGCAATCCATGAAAAACGTGGAAAAAGATGCTGGTATATCTTATCATGACCACAGTCACTGACAACAAATAGAAGAGTTTCAGGCTTTTTTCGGCTTCAAAAAATGAATGATTGTAAGAATATATATGGCTTCAAAGTATAGATGAGTGATTTTTTTTTCATAATTCTTATTGCATGTGCTCGTGTCATTAAATTGATCTTGTAGTCCCAAAAATTAAGGAATTATACACGTTATAAAATAAGCTTAACTAAATGCCTTTTAAAAGCTTTTTGTTTTGTGCATGCATGACTATGAAATAAAATAAGATACAATTTTGCGTCTCTTTGAAGAAAGAGGCAATAAAAACTCTAGCCGCCATTAGGTGGGAGAGGCCGTCATCGTCATGCTGATGCAGCCTCTTACCCCAGTTTTTTTTATATATAATTATTATTAAAAATAAGAGTGAGTAATTGTTATTTTTAAATCTGCGAATGGCAGCGCGCCATTGTCAGTGGCGCGGAGTAAACGTGTCACTGTCAGTGGCGCGTTTGCCTCTTATATAAACAAAACGTGCAGATCCTCCTCCCACATCCCTGCGCGTTTGCTGAAGAGAGAAAAAAAAAAAGAGAGAGAGAAGAGAGAGGAAGGGAAGGAAAGAGAAGGAAGAGAAGAAAAAAGAAAAGAAAAGAGGGACGAGATCGAGTGCGGGAGATTATTGGATTTTGCTATCGAAAGTATTTTATTTATCTAAATAATTAGAATTGAAATGTAAATTGTATATATTAATTTTAAATTATAAAATTATAGATTAATTTATGAATGAATTATAAATTACATAGATAAATTAAAAATTAGCTTTTAAATTGTAGAATTATAGATTATTATAGATTAATTAGCTTTTAATTATAATTTAATTATAGATTAATTATCAAATTGTTTAATTATAATTTAATTATAGATTAATTATTAATTAATTGTGTAGAATAATATAGAATTATAGATTAAATTGTAGAATTATTTAATTATAATTTAATTATAGATTAATTATTGATTAATTATAGAATTATAGATTAAATTATAGAATTATTTAATTATAAATTAATTATTGATTAATTATGTAGAATAATAAAGATTAAATTTGTCATTTATAGTATAGATTAATTAGGCTTTAATTATTGATTGTAGAATATAGATTTAATTTGTTATTTAATTGCATATTAATTATTGATTTAATTATAGAATAATATATATTTAATTAGACTTTAATTGTAGAATAATTGAATTATTTGTAT
Source organism: Schoenoplectus tabernaemontani (assembly GCA_037127355.1). Taxonomy (NCBI): domain Eukaryota; kingdom Viridiplantae; phylum Streptophyta; class Magnoliopsida; order Poales; family Cyperaceae; genus Schoenoplectus; species Schoenoplectus tabernaemontani. The sequence continues at coordinate 26,943,450 of CM073750.1, forward strand.
ATTATTTTTATAGAATAATTATATAGTAACCCTAATTGTAGAATAGATTAATTAGCTTTTAATTGTATTTTAATTATAAATTAATTATTGATTAATTGTGTAGAATAATTATAGATTTTATTTATTATTTAATTATAGAATAGATTAATTAGCTTTTAATTATATTTTAATTTAATTATAATTACAGATTAGTTGTTGACTAATTGAGTAGAATAAATATAAATTTCATTTATTATTTAATTGCAGAATTGCTTTTAATTGTAGATTAACTTTTAATTATAATTTAATTATAGATTAAATTATAATTTAATTATAGATTAGCTTTTAATTATAGATTTAATTTATTATTTAATTGTAGAATTAATTAATTAGGTTTTAATTATAGATTAATTATTAATTAATTATGTAGAATAATTTTAGATTAATTATAAAATAATTATTGATTAATTTTATTATTTAATTAGATTAGATTAATTATGTAGGTTAATTATAAATTAATTATAAATTATTATATATGTAAAATTAGTTTTGTAATATTAATTGGAATAAAATGATTTTTGTAATAGATAATGGCAGGCGAACAACGAAATGTAAATGTCATCATTTATCTCCTTGAAGACAAACATCAGATATAATATAGTCAGACAGAGGTATATTATATTTAAAAAATATTATAAATAAAATACATATATATGAGAAGCTAATTATGAAATGAAAATTACAGAGAGATAGCAATGTCATTTGTTTCTGCACTCACCGTCCGACGATACCATACAGCTCGCACATTCAGGGTAGATTGTGAGGTATGGGATTTCTTCATCTCATCAGGCTGTGAGAGATCTATGTTGAAGAAGCGAGACCCGTAACTTGAAGATTGATACGGGTTTATTGAGCGCGTTAATAGAGTTTTGGAGGCTAAAAACTCACACGTTTCACTTCAAATTTGATGAGATGACTATGACTCTAGAGGTAAATAGTCAAATATTATTAATTTTATTATAGTATTAAAAAGGGTTTATAGTAATGAAAATATTTTTTTAGACGTCGCATGTCTGTGGGGTTTATCCACGATTGGTGAGCCGGTGACCGGGTATACTAATGGAGATTTCTCGGCATACATCCGTCAGTTATTTGGGCAAGATGATATATCAACATTCTGCAAGGATGACAGGTAATTGATTAGACTATACATGAACTTTAGTATTTTTTTGTTTATAAATTGTGATTAAACTAAATATAAAATTTGGCAGACGTTCTATTTTCCTTCGAGAGTTACAGTCCTACTTTGATCACTGCTCCAGCGGGCGATCATCAGGGTCTTGATCGATATGATGTCGGCTTTGCTCTGGAGTTGGCGGGGTCTATTATGTTCCCCGATAATAGTGAAGACTCTATACCAGCGTTTTTTCTGTCGATTTTGATGGTAAGGGTTATAAAATAATTTATCTTTCATAGTTATATAATTTTTAGTACTAATATTTAATTTATAGGATGATTTATAATCCGATAAAAACAGAAATTTGGGCCCTGCAGTACTTGATTATCTATATCGGCGTCTTGATGTGGCGTGTCAGGGATTGACGAGGAACATTGGTGGTCCGTGGCTTTTATTATTGCTGTGGAGTTGGACGTATTTGATCCTCCATGTGGGGGTTTTTATTTGTGTTGATCCTCCATATGGTTGATCCCTCTTCAGATCTAGTGTATGATCTCAAAGAACAACTCTCTTCTTTGCATTTCATAATAAGTTGTGTTTTATAATTTTTTTGTAGCCAACATTGAATATTTTTCCTAACATTCCAATCATAAATTATCTAATTTAAAGCTGATTTAGAAAAAAATATTTTATTTTCAGCTAACTCATCATCGGATCCTAATCGAGATTCATTTGCACCTAAACGGAAGAACATCTCAAAATTGTTCAACGCTTCTACGAGATGTTGCCTCTCGGTTCATCCGGTAACTAACAATGTGATATTGCATCTCTGAATTTTCTTATTTTTAGATTAATCAATCAAAATATCCGATTGCTCAGTGTAATCCTCTCATATTTCTACTTCACTCCAATAATACGGACACCATCATCTTGCTCATCCTGATCATCGTGATCATCACTTAATTTCATAATCGTTGGATCAACACTACTGTTGTCATCAATATTACTTTGTTCTTCGGTCCTATCAAGACATAAATTACCGTCAAAAACATTTAAGTTAAGATCATCAGCTAAATTACAATCAGAGGTACTACTACTACCACCAAAAAAATTATATGATGGCACTGCTGGGTTCGGTTGTTGATAAATTATATTGTTACTGTAAATAGCTGGATATGGATAATATCCGCCTTGATTAAAATTAGATATTATGTTTTTAACATGATTTAGATAGGAATTGGTTTGATCGTAGGTTGAAAATATTCCCGTCAAAAAGCTATTGTCACTTGGTTCTTCCGCAATATAATTTTCTTCATCAGCGGGATAAAAATTTAAATTTGCTATCATTTGGAAGAAATGAAAAATTTGGATATTTGATCAGTTTGTGAGAGAGATTGTTTGATTAGTGTGTGTTAGTGAGATGAGAAGAGTGACGGGGGCTTGATATTTATAGCTATCAAACGCATCACTATCAGTGGCGTGCTATCATTCGTAGATTTAAAATTTACACTCATCACTCTTATTTTTAATAATATTAATTTAATAATAATTATGTATAAAAAAAACTGCTCTTCCCCACCTCCATTCTCCTCTCTTTTCTGATTTTCATGTTCATCATTTTCATGTTCAATTTTCATCCTCTGTTATTTTCGTTCTTTGTTTTGAGTTATTTTGTTTATCTCTTCGTTTTCTGTTTGGTTATTATAAGCTGAGAATATAGAAGATATATGTATTCAAACCATAAAAAAAATGGAAGAAACCCACTTCAAGTTATTCTAAAAAAACAGTAAAATTAGGAGCACAAAAGATTGATTGGCTTCAATTTTAATGACCATAAACATTCATACTCTTCTATAAAAAAATATACACGTCGGTGTTTATTTTCTATTTTTATCACAGTAATTTTTAGGATTAATTTTCTGACATGTCACTGAAATTCATGTTTATTCATATTTGGTCACTGAACTTTGATGTTTATCCATATTTGATCACTCCCATTAGTTTTTTCATTCAAAAATAATTAAAAAACTAATAAAAAAATAAATATTATTTTATTTTATTTATCCATTTTTCATTTCAATTAGTTTTGACAACAAATATAATTTCATTTTAATTATTTTGAATGAAAAAACTATGGGAGTGATCAAATATGGATAAATATCAAAGTTTAGTGATTAAAAATGGATAAATGAAAGTTCAGTGATCAAATATGAATAAACATCGAAATTCAATGACTTATCAGAAGATTAACCCTAATTTTTATCAATATACTTGTATGAAAATGCAGTCTAGATTGATGTAATTTTGTTTTAAAAATTCACCTTGTTATCTTTTTTTTTATTAATAAAATAGTTGCCTACGAGCTTCAAGCGTTCAAATAAAATAAAATAAAATAAGGTAGATTCTACCTTCATAAAAGGCTAATCAGCTAGCATAAACAAAGATCTAACCTGTGTAGTAGCTAATTAATTAAATAACTAAAATAAAGATCGTAGATGCTAGAGCACAGAAGATTTTTATTATTCTTTTGGAATTGGGTTACCCCTGTCATCAACCAAAAGAAAAATATTTTGGTTACAGAAGATTTTATCATAATTAACAATATCGATCTTTACTTCCTTGCCAGAATGACAGGAAAACAGCAAGGCATATATGGAAACAATGCTGTATTATAATTTTTTTTTTTTTTTTGAGGAAACATAAAGATCAAAGCCCTCATCTTATCAAATTTTATTAATAAAAAAGCGATTATTACAACAAGTTCCTCAAGAGATTTGGAGATGTAAACCAAAGTTAAAATAAAAAATAATGCTTTTGATAATATGTCCCCCCACCAGCCTCGAAAATTTTATTTTGTCCGCCTGAATTTTTTTATTATGTTTGTTGAGAAAAATATTTAATATCATACATAATGAAATAATTATGTAAAGATTTCAAAATATGAAATTTCATAGAGGAAATTTTTCTTAATTGATTTGACTATTTATTACTTTATGTTTTATTTTGTTGTTATTTTTAATATATAAAATGATATTATTTTGATATTTTTTTATTAGATAAGAATATATTAAAGGAAAATTGGATATATATATATATATATATATATATATATATATATATATATATATATACCCCTCAATACATCTCAATTTGGATATTTACCCCTTTAAATTTGAAATGTGGGTATTTATCCCTGAAAATGTCAAAATCTTAGATATTTACCCATAACTAGTATTATTCTTATAAAAATCAAATTAATAATTAATTAAAATTATAATAAAAAAAAATACCCCTTATGATTATCCAAGGTATTTTTTATTTATACGTAAATCTTTTTGCTAATTTTATTAATTTAGCGATGCACAAAATTATCACAAATCATAATTATGGAACTATTTTTATCGCTATAAATATCAATCTCATTGGGTAGGCACCAGTTATGGTCAGGTTGATTTGTACAAGTTTTGATTGTGCCAGTTTCAGTTCGTAGAAAATTTGGTACTTTATTTGAGGCCATATTTATATATAGTTAGAGATCAAGGAGAGAGAGTAAGGGTAACTAGCAATATAGTAACAATACAATGTGCATAGCAAAGTAAAATAATTTAATGCACCATCATTGATTTTGTTGCGGTGCAACTTGTATGGATGATGGAAAAATATAGAGGAGTATTTTTATCATATTATAATTTTAATTTATTGTTAATTTGATTTTTTTTATGAGGATAATACTAGTTATAAGTAAATATTAAAAATTTTGATATTTTTAGGGATAAATGCCCAATTTTTAAATTTAAAGGGGTAAATATTCAAATTGAGATGTGTTGAGGGATATATATCCAATTTTGCCTATATTAAATTATTATTTTTTTATTTAGTACCAGTTAGTTAATGGTTTGAACCCATAAGTTATTACGATATGATAATTGTCCCAACAAAATCCTGCATCGTTCCTATATATTACCCAGTACAGGTTTCATAAAAAAAAATCGATTTAAGATTTGTGCAGAGTTAACTCTTCAAATGTACATGTTCTGAGTGAAAAAAAAAAAAAAGGTGATTGATGGATATAATGAAATTTGGACGATTTTTCTTGGGCGAACCAAATCATTCCACACAAACTGTGCAATAATTTTTAGAATTAAAAAAAAACAAATCATAATAGTATGTCGGATATCATTAACTGCTGGGTGCTCATATATTTATCAGTGTCGTGCGAAATGCAACAATTAGTGGAATGCAGAATAAGCTGTTGCTGTTACGTACGAGTACATGCATGATGTGAGTAATGGTCCCAAAAATGTATGATATGTTCCTTTCATGGCTCCTTCACATAGGCAAAATGCATGGTACCTTAGTGTAGTAGCACTTACGAAAAAGTTATAGCATTTCATCTGTATTGCAAAGAAGGGAAGACAGGAAGAGTTATCTGAGGCATTTTGCCTACAAATTTTCATCTTTGAGATTCAACATTAAGAGACAAGTGGTCCAAGTGGCTTGACTTTTTTCCCCTCCTTTTTTGAGGATAGTGGGGATTCACAATTTAGGTTATGTAAAATGCTCCTCCAAAAAGAGAAACATTTACAGAAAAATAAATAAATTTTGGTTTCACAGTTGTGCGTGATTGACGCATGAATAGACAGACATCCGACATCTTAGATATTCTCTTACTATAAGCATAAGCATCAAATCACCCATAATTTTTTGTCCATTCTGTAAGATAAAACTTTTCAATTCCTTTGCATACCAGACCACATTAATTATCTTCGAAAAATAATTGTGTTTTGTAATAAGTAGTGCTTTCTGCACCATCTCGTCACATTATTTTTTGGTGTTTTTCCAAGTCAACTGTCATTTGTTGCTGCTAGCACAAGATGCTGTCAATCATAGTTTTGCAAACAACACGTGATAATGCTATCCCAAAAATAAATACTAGCTATCCTCATTTATCTCCAAAATTTTGACTGATGTTTGGCAGTACATTCGAAGATAATCTCCGAACTGGTTTAAAATAAAATATACTTTTTATTATAAAGACTGAAGTGTCACGCATTGAAAAAGGTTAGATGGGAGCCTTGAAAAAAGAAATGGGCATTATAGTCCTAAAAATGAGATAAAACATGAGATTGGCGATAGCCCTGACACCAACGATAAGTGGGGTTAAAATGTGGAGGCAACTTCGCAGATAAAATCTGGAGATTGTTGTTATCTCAGCTTCTCTCTTTAAAATCATCATCTATTTAATTGGCAGGGTTAACGGAGATTACTTTTTTTATCCCTTGCTTATCCAGCTGCCCCGCCAAACGCATAGTAAATTAGTGTTTAGAGGTGAAATTGAGATATTTTCATTATCATATTATTTCAAAATTACTCATATTCATATTTTCTTATTCATTAAAATTAAATTTATATATACTCTATTCTTATCCATTTAAATAAATAGTTAACAAAATGATAACGGACACTAATGAATAATACTAATACATTAGTTATTTTTATCATCGTTCATGAGAAACATTCAAATTCATTTCTTTTGTGTAAATACACCTCCATTTACTAATATAAAATCAAAATATAAATTATAATTAAATAGTTTCAACTTTCTATATTGAAAAAAGAAGCGAGACTTAATTCAAAAGACTCAAAGCAATTAATCTCGTATTGAAAAAGAAGATAATTATTAGATAACATAATTTTATTTAAAATAATAAAGAATATATTTTATATAGTTTATTCTATAAGATAATGGGTACGGAATGACATTTACCTATACTCATATTTATTTTTTAAAATCCAGAAGATCATGTTACATGATACATCCGCCCGAGGACTGCACTACATAGTATTCAATGCATTCTACACACATTCCTCCATTTTCTTACCCGCATGTTAATTATGGCTGAAATTTCTCCTATTTCTGTTAGTCACCTCATATTTGGTCCACTGGCATCTAATACAAAAATTGGCAGCATGTTTGGTAAATTTCTTGAAGAATACTATTGGTGTATGCTTCAACAAAACCATCAAATTTATTCAGGTAGCAATGCATTAGGAAGAATAAGATAGTGCAAATTGAAATTTGGTAAATGCTGATTAAATTAATTGGGTAAACTACTAAAAGTAAAAATTTGAATTAAGTAATGCTCGCAATAGAATTTGGATATTTTAAATTCTCAACGTGGATGATAGGAGTCCAAAAAGAGATGCTCTCGGTCAATTGTTGTAACCAGCAGTAGTAGCTAATGCTAGCCTACAGTTTCTAAGCCTTATTTTATTGGATAAATTGTAGGCTTGAAGTCATTTATTGGGCCTACTTTAGTGATTCTCTCCTTCGAATAAAGCCTATCCATCCCCTTGATGGATTGAATTTACGACGAACCACATAATCTCTTTTCAGAGGGAGGTTTATTATCTGAATGAACTGATATATAAATTTAATCTTCTGAAGCAACATCTCCCATCTCAGTTGAGCTCCTGATCTCTTCAAGAAAAGGAAGGAAGATAACAACACAGAAGATGGAAACTCTAGTGTTAGTATTCCCCCTCGTTGCACAAGGATTTTAGAAAGCTAATTTGTTCATTTGAGAGCTTTAACCTGGTGGTAACACTAGAACTGAGATGATCAATTTCGTAGTCGGGGTAATCGAAGGTGATCTTTGGGGGAGGTACAGTACTGTTATATATCATGATCCACAAAACTTGATTCTGTCTCCATTCGTTTCGATTAACTTTAATACATGCATAGGAATTTCTGAAGAAGAATGGTCTAACAATCTTAAGTATAGTAGCTCACTTGTTGTGACTCATTGGGGATCAATTCATAATTGGTTCGTTCGTTAATGGATCGAATTATTAATAAGCCGATTCATTAAGTTAATGAGTCAAGTTTGAACTTGGATTGTCTCGGATCATTTGGCTCAATAAATTATTAATATTTATTATTTATATTATTTTATTATATATTTTTAGTATAATAAATAGTTTATATGTACTAAACTATTATATCAAATTTTTGTGAAGTATATTGTTATTAGTTATTTTATTATTTTTTATAAATTTTAATAAAAAAATATTATTAACTATATCTTAATGAGTCTATACAAATCAGTTCGATTAATTCATTAATTTAATTAATCGATCTTAAATCAAAAAATTGACTCAAAAATAGTTAACATGCTAATTTGATTCAACTCATTAAACTAATGAGCTGAGTACAAACTTAAACAAGCTTGACTCGGTTCTAGGCACGAATCTATATAAATTTCTAAAATGCTAGATAAGATCAGTTCACTTTCACATGCAGGTGTCAGTGTCTAAAGTACAAAAAATTAAGAAATAAAAGTTAGAAAAGAAAAAATTTGATTATTTTAATTGGGTCAGAAACTATGATCCGATCGAAACAAAAATAATAATTAATAATTAAAAAGTAACGTTCTGAACCAAGCTATTGACAACCCTAGTTTGACTCAGGGGCGGATTCAAATGTCCTGAATTTTAAAAAATAGTGTTTTTCGGTAATTTGTTCTTTTAAAAAAAATTTGCCTCCCCTGAATTATCTTGATTATTTTTATTGAGAAAAAATATTTAATATCATGCATAATGAAATAATTATGCAAAGATATCAAAATATAAAGTTCAGTAGACGAAAACTTTCTTCATCAACTTGATTATCTATTACTTTGAGTTTTATTTTATTGTTATTTTAATATATAAAATATTATTATTTTGAATTTTTATTAGTTAAATATATATATTAAATTATTTTTTTATTTAGTACCCGATTAGTTAATGGGTTTGAATCCGATAACCTTATTACAATCCGATAATTACACCTGATCAAAATTCTAAATTCGTACCGTGTAATAATATAATATTGTAGTTATACTTTTTTATTCTTCTTTTTAATTCTACAATTGTATCTTAATTTAACAATGATGTCAACGAGAAACACGTTTTATGCATGGCGTGTGACCTACTGACCTCTCACTACTTACATGTCATATTATTTTATATTTTCTTCACCGTTCATTTTTTCATGATACTACTTAAATCTTTTATTTATTTTTTTCTTCCTTTTCTTATTGCATTAAATTACGTTGGTGATTTTTAATTTCCGTTTCTTACCATCTGAAAATCTCTTATACTAAGAAATCAGATACTTAGCAAGCTACTGTAGAAACAACTTTGTAGGCGTTGGTCTCTGAATACAAACTACAGTAATATTGCAAATTCTATAGCTAGATTCATGAAATCATAACCATAATCTTTCTTCTTCTTTTTTGTGATCCTTTCGGCGATTTTCCTAATTACGAGTAGCCCCTTTCCATCTGCCATTCCAATTACCACAGATAACACTAGGTGCAACGGAGAGATGCAAACACCAAATTAAGTCCAATGATTTAAGCAAATTTGCAAACAGTATACAACATTTATCACAAATACACACATTTCATACTGGTCACTCCTGTTTGGTATGAGGGCCTAAAGACACCTCACCAGCCTTTCCATTGTTAAGAACCTATGAATGAAAAGATGCTGCAGCTCGGCTGATGCCATTTAAACAATTCGCAAGAAACTAATAACATCATATCGAACTCAAAATCTCAATTTCAATTTACGAAGAAACTAATTTTTGAAACTGATTCATGCCATTACTACCTATTTGTCATGCTACACTGCCTTCTCAGGTAGCGACCAAAACTTCAAGTTATTACAAGTTTACACCTGATTAAATTAATGAATATCATGACTACAACAACAATTACAAATTCAGCAAACCAAATTGTCTACTGATACACTTCCTATCAACAAACAAAAATACAAAATAAATGACCTAACTTTTCCAGAAAAACTGACCTCTCCTCTAGATTTCTTAGTCAAATCCTAACAACTAATCATTGTCATTTTGCCACAACCAACAAAATTCACCGACCCATTTTCTGCTTGCGCAATTCGCGCATTATTGCCTTTTTTCTCTCACTATCCATGAAATCTTTTGACATGTTTGCACCTTCACTCATCCCAGCACTTGCTGGAGGCGTCTTCTGAACATTGACAGATGAATTTGGGACCATCGTCCCAACATTTCTTGATGGCGACTTCTGAGCATTGATGGTTGAAGCTGGGTTTGTCATCCCGAGACTCTTAATTGGCGAGCTCTGCACATTCATGGCTGAATTTGGAGTATATGGAGCAGTAAATCCTGTGTTAACACCTGAAATGCTAGCTACTGCTTTGTCAGCATTTTTTGTAGGTGGTCTACCACGCCTTCTCCAACAATTTGGTGTTTCTGCTGACGCACCACGTGCTTGACGCCGTGCAGTTTCAAACCATTTGTTGACCTGGGAGTACATGTATTGATGTTAAAAGAGAGGATTTTCCCCTTATTTTACTTGTGCCATTTTATCATCATTATCATTGTCATGATTCTCATCATCATTACTATCATTATCATTGATCTTTGGTATTTGAGATCTCTTATCTCTGATCTCTATGATTTCGGATTGTATTTTATTTATGGACTACCTCAATTTATTTGGGATTAAAGGCTTTTGTTGTTGTTGTATTTTGTGCCATTTTCCTATTCCGACAACAATATTATTTTTCCAGCAGACTTTTTTCCTTTTTGTTACCTTTTTTTGGGGGGTGGAGTGTGTGTTTTCTTTTTCTTTTTTTTTTTTTTTTTTTTTTTTTTTTTTTTTTGGGGGGGGGGGGGGGGAACCTGTTCATATGTCAAACATAGTTCTTCTGCTAGGATTGCTTTGCTCTGACGGGTCGGGTACTGATTTGTCTTGAAATATTCCTGAAGTGTCTGTAGCAGATAATAAAGAAGAAAATAGTATATATCAAAATTAATTTCCAGTAAAAGATTGATCAAGTGTAAAGATGGGATTTCAAGTACTAACTTTTCTGATAGTTTGTCAGATATAGATGAAGGATTTTTATCTCAGATCAGAGCACAAGTAAATTTCCTGTCTTTTATTTTCACATAGAATCTAATTCCAGATTGATATGGGTTCCATCTCCATACAGTTCGGCGTGTTTTGTAGGCCATTCAAGCTTAAGTAAATCTCCTGTCAGAAAATTTATTGAACTTGCATAGATAAACATAATACCTTTGTTTTATCAAAACCAAAATTTTTTTTGCTCCTTGAACGTGACTCCTTAGGAATACTGCTCTCGGAGAGGTCATGTCCCTTCCCTTTCTTTTTCTCAGACCAATCTTCATCGCCACTAGACTCCGAGTCTGAAGATGCTTTGCCAAACGTCTCCTTTATATTTTTCAAAACAACAGTATTTACTTCCCAATACAAAAAGCAAAAACTAATGTTCTTAGAGAATACACATGGTTGGAGAGTCGCAGTATGCTACCACATAAAATGTCTGTGGAGACAGGTTGAGTTTCATGAGCAAGTACTGTTATACATAATCTGAACACTTCGTCTCCTTGGCTAACTTTTGTACAACTAAATGTGTAATATCTAACATTTCTTTGTTCAGAGCCAACAGAAGATAGATTTCACGGGCCAACAATTTTCCAACAACAACAACAAAGCCTTTAATCCCAAATAAATTGGGGTAGGCTAGAAATGAAACCCAATCTGAAATCATAGAGATGAGAGATCTCAAAGATCAGAAAGAGATGTGATAATAGTGGTGGTGATGGTGGTGGTGGTGGTGGTGGTGACGGCGGCGGCGGCGATGGTGATGGCGATGGTGATGGTAATAACAGTAATAATAATAACAATAATACTAATAGTAGACATAGTTATGAACAATAACAAAAAGGCATACCTGATATAACTTCTTGTAATCTGTCGGCTCCTTCTGCCTTCTTGCTGTCATTGGTACGTCAGAGTCAACCATATATTGATCAAGAGGAGGTTCTGAAACATCCTCATCACCACCTGTCTTCTTCACAAGCTCATCACAAAACTCGTCAGAGTCTGATGTGAAATCTGACTCACCAGAGTTCGACATTTTCTCAATGTTTTCCTCTTCAGAGTTGTGTCTTTCAGGGTCAAAATCATCATCCTCAGAATCTTCTGATGGCAACGCCTCTATGTCAAGTTGTTTCTTTTGGTTTTTCACCTTTTTGGGTACATTTTCATCCTCTGAGTCAGTGTAGAAATCTGAATCATCTGTGCTTGAATCCTTTTGTTCTGATTCCTCTTCATTATATCCACCTTCCTCTCCATTATTGTCACCTCCATTTTCCTCTTCATTGTTGCCTTCTGGGGCATCTGGGTTGTAATCATCATCCTCTGAGTCATCTGAAGGGAGATCTGATGGATCAAGTTGGTTAATCCTATTTTCGGATGCAGCTGCCTCAGGAAAAACCTTCTGCATGGATGAATGGAATCTCAACTCAAACAACAAAACTGCGGCAAGTGACTTTATTGTCAATCTGTTGGATAAATGAATAATAAAGGACGTGGCTAATTGATAGTTGAATCCTTATTTCTTTTTTTCATTTTATCTTTTTCCTTCCCTTCTGTCTAATCTGTACCAATCTTTTTCAATTTGATTTAATGAAATTTACATAGTATTCACCTCCTACCTCAAAAAATAGTTGAATATAATCAACATATACAACCAAAAAGGACTGGCTTATTTTATACTTATATTATGTTTTCACTAATGGTAAATGACTCTGCGGTTAGCAAACAAAAATCCAATGTCCAAGGACAGTGGTTATGGAATCTGGAAATTTTATTTATTGTATATAATGTCCAAAAATCCAATTATGTCTTCGTAATGCAATATCAAGGTGACAATCAGAGAAAGTTTGGCCAACATATTCTAGCATGTATAGTCTTCTTCCAAAATTGAAGTATGATGAAGGATCTCTAGTCTTAATTTGACTTCACCAAACAACAGGTTCGGGCAGGGCAAGTACCTCTCCAACCCTACACTCTCAGGTTATATCTTGATTTTAATAAATTTTTATATTTAAAATAAATAAAAAATTGAATTATAGGCTCCTCCAAAGATTAAGGTTTATCTAGTTTGTCAAAAAGAACAACATCATGGCTGTTAACTTCTACGATGAGGATGGAGGGACAGGATGCTGGAAGAGGTGCTAAGTTCTCAAAGAGCCATTTGCATGTTTTAAGGAAGAGTAGGCCACAAGAGGAAGTTAGGGAAGGACACGAGAGAGGCACAAGGGGCTCATATGATGCATAGTTAATCTGTGGAACAGAGTAAATTTTTTCCCAATATATTAAAAGGAAAACTGTCAAATCATGTGCAATCTTGCATCGTTCAATTATTTGGTCAGAATATGAGAGGAGAAAAAGGTCCTGATCGCAACAGATGTCAAGAAGCAGCAAGAGGAGATCAAAGCTGACATGGCAAAAAGGATATGTACTACATGTGGTATACGAAAATCTGGATGTAATACAAGGTTTTTGGGGATGTTACAGCTCCTCCAAAGTTTTCATTGATATACAACAAGTACGTAGGTGGTGAAACTTGACACATGTTTACTTGCCTCTCAGCCCCACTCACCTAGCTGGTTGAATTCAGTAATTTGCATCTTTCTGTAATGTATCATCACTAATTATCCTTTTGAAGGGTTTGTTGTGACATTTTTGATCTTTTGTAAAGGTAAAAACTAAAAACTATAATTATCAAAGTTTGGCGCAGAAACAATTTTTACCTCCCAAGTGTCCTGGAGACAAAGATTGCTTCCTTTGGATTCATTAAGCAACACGATACAGTCCAGCTTACAATCACAGGCTGGACACAGCCAACCTTCATCCCCTGGGGGTACTAAAAGAAATCAATTAACAATTAGTACTACTTACAGTTGATAATTCCTTAATTGCATAAAAGTCATAAAAAGAATTAAAAAATTAATTAAATTCTTACTGTCTTTGGTAAGAAGAGGCGGGTTGAGACAATTCTGGTGAAAGCCCCGATCACATATTCCATCACAGAGTATAATGTCATTATTAAGTGTAGCATTCTTTATGCCGCATTTGGCACAAAAAATCTGTTATTAAATAAACACATTTTTAGTAAACAAAAGAAGGAGGAGACAAGGGAAGAAGTACATAATTGAGAAATCCAAATGACGAACAAAAAATATCAATCTTAGTATCTTATTGCACATCACAACAAATGTAGTCCTATAGGAAACTATAATATTTAACAGTTACTGTATGAGGTCAAGAGACCCACAAATAGAAGGGTTGTTGTGATTAATCAGATGTGCTAATCTTCTGATTTGCAACCAAATCAGTTCTCAACATGATTGTATGCATTTCTCCCAACATGCGACTAAATTAATGTTATGGATTTGACATTTTGAAATTCTACTTACGGTACTTTCCAAAAATCCAACATAAAATGGAGCATAACGAGCATCAAAATAAAGTGGTAACTGGTCCTTCCTCTTATGGAGCTCAGTATTAGCAAGCTTAACCATGAGCTTAAAAAAACTTTCACATATCTAAGTGCAATAAAATGCTGTTGAAGATAACATAACATTACATCTTCACAGTCGATTTCTCCTTTATCATCAAACAGAGAATTGTCAAGCTTCCCCTCAGCGGCAAGTAAACCAAGTTCCTTGAAACTTTCTCTAATTTTTAACTTGCATTTTATTATTGCAGCCTTGGCCCTTTCAATTTCTTTTTCAGGTCTTAACTTTTCCAAACTGCACAAAAAAAAAATTAATAGTTGGTTTGTAAAAATCTCCATCCAGTAGCATAAATTCATGCAATATATTTTCATTGCAACACCAGCACCAGCACAATGGCCAAATATTGTTAAATTCCAGTTATTTGTAGAAGGTGCCAATTAAAAGATACCATGCTTTTTTTTATTTAATACCGCATTTGTTGGACGACAACTTAAACCTGTATGCATTGTCATAAACAGGAAGGTAAAATAAAAAAAATAATAATGAAAAATCAAAATTAAATAATCAAATGATCATACATGTACCAATTAATATGCTGATTTTCTGAAAATAATGCCTAGTAATATGGTTGACACTTCACAAAATGAAAAAAATATATATATATAAATGGGTTCATTAATAGATATGTACTTTTGGCCTTTCCATCCATCAGTGGAATATACATCGATTAAATTCTGCTCATAGTTCATCCTTGTAACAAGGGACCTGACTCTGTTTCGAATTGTTGAAAGTTGACCACCCGAAGGCTGTGAACTCTTTGGCTTCCTCCCCCGTTTTTTCCCACTTGACACTGGTTCCATTTGGGATGATGTACCAGCCACCGACTCATTATTAGGGTTTAGATCAGGCTCTGGACTTTCACTCGGTCCATTCGATGATGATCTAAGAGCTCTGCTTCCATCTGCTGACCTCAAGGAGTAACGAGTTTTATCTGCTTCATGAGGAATTATCTTTTGGCCCTTTTTTCTCCCTCGCTTTTTCTTCATTCCTAAATTTTCTGGATTTTCAATGGTTGACATGCATTTCTCATGTTGATTGCATGGTACTGTTTCTTTGTTCGGATCAGTTTCACCATTTACAGATTTATTCCCTTCTAAACCAGAGATGGTTAGGTCAGCAGCATCCATCTCAGGAATTACTAGGAGAGACCTTCCTTAAAAGCAAAAGTTGTTCCTTTCTGAAAGCTTAGCACCTATAAATGTGCGAGAGATAAATAAGTCCAAGTAGGAGTCGGTTATCCTCTAAAAATTTTCAAGGTCAGGGAACTAATTAATTCTAAATCAGATGCAAGTCCAAGTACACTCAAATGCACCCAATATTTTCTCTATATTTCAGAATGACGCAGATAATGTTTGCGAGAAAAAGCATAATAAAATCCTGTAAATGGACTTAATTATACGTCTAAATAGCACTTACAGGATACTAGTTGTGTTTCTGGTACAGAGGCGATATAAACAGACCTAATACACCAAGGATGCAAAAGCTAGGACCTGAAATGCAGAGATCAATACTGTAAAAGCTCACACATTCAGCTGCTCTCATTTTGTCACCAAAGTAGAAATACACAAGTATAGACTCAAATTTGGTTATGAATTTATGATTCCTCGCATCCACAAAAGAACCGATCTTCGTTTACATATCGAAAACAATTCAAAATCTGCAGATTCGAAAAAGAAATCTCTGTTCTGACGATTATTCCCGACCAAAAAAACCTCAAAAATAGAGGTATAAAATTTCTAACAAGGAGCAAAATGTGATGAGAAAGGTTTAAACCTAGCCATCCCCGCCTTTGTTCGCAAGGTGCCTCACCTTACCTCAAAATTAGTACCCCGACGTTCGGGCGAGAAAACGCTACGCTTGAATCGAGGCGGAGGAGGAGGTGAACCACCGACTAAGGCGGGACTGATTGCTCCGACGCACCGCCCCGTCCGAGCTGACGCTGCGCCGATTGTTCTAGCTTTTTGGTGACTGACAAGGGAAGAAGGTGAGGCGCTGATTCAGCTTTTGAGAAGAAAGGAATGTCGGGCTTGGAAATAGTAGAATTGTAGATAAATTGATGGGCTTTGGAGAAAGAAGGATAAAGAAAAATGGCCCAAAAGAAATTAATTTTGTTTGTGTGCGTGTTGTTGTTAGAAAATCATCATTTCCACCCCTTGCAACTCGTCGTTTTCTCAAAAAAATATTAATATTAAGTTATAAATTATTTTAAACGTACTCTTCTAACAATAAAGAACTAAATAGTATATAATTATTTACTAATTTACTTATTTAACAAGTATTTGACTTGAATTTCTCGTGATTATTAAAAAATAAAAAACGATAATGAACATTCTGTATATTACAGAGATAAGATCTGTACATATATACATTTAAAAGCAGCTCACATATTACGGGAGAAAAAAAAGGCTTTCAATATGAATAACAGGTGGAAGAATAATCTTCAGATTATAGCATTATGATAAGTTATTTCCTTTTAATTCAAAAAACATGTAGAACTATTTTTTTTTTTTTTTTTTTTGTGACATTAATGTCACAAATGTATAGATTTGCATATCATCGCAATAATACTGTACTGTTAAAAAGGAAATAAAACATGTATCATCTCACTATTCAAGCACTTGTAATTCATAATTCGTTAAAAAAAAGTTGAAGAAAATTGATGATATTGACGCAATCTATGCATCTGCACTACAGGGGCTTGCTTTGGCCTCGCCTTGATGCAAGAATAGGCTAAAAATTCATGACACGCCCGTGTCCGATACTTGTCCTTCATAGACACCAGAACATGTCATCGATAGAGTCAACACATATTCACGGATCGGCCTACCCCGTTCACGTTCCTGTGTCCTGACACGCATAGGACACAGCATCATATCTGCTGCTCGGCGAAAATTTGGGGACACCAGCTTGGAGCTCCGGTTATGTCCTGATAATTATCAGACATGATAGTACTACATTATTGACTTTGCGTGAACTTCTTCTTATTGGCTTTGAATTTTCATCAAAAAAAAATAATTACCTAAATACAAAATGAGAAAATATTTTAACAAATTTTTTGATAAAGTGAAAAACAACACTCTGATGCGGCCTATTTATTCTCTTTTTTACCATTTGGCCTTTTGTGACTGCGTTGTGTATGTTTTTTACTAACTTTCCATAAAAAATTATATCTCCTGATCTAGGAGGAGTGAAATCAGAATTTGAATTTAAAAGATGCCGAGAGATTAAAAAAAAAGCCAATTTGGGAGTACACAATACGGAAAATGCGTGCCATCTATCAAAGAAAAGAACAAATCGTCATTTACCATTGATATTACATATTTATATCTATATTTTGACTCATATTATGTCTAAAATCAAAATTAAACTCTCAAATTCTTATTTAATTTTATTATATTTTTATATTTATTTTGTTAGATTTGATTAAGTCTTTGTCAGTTTTATATTTTAGGAAATTCAAACAAATGAGCTAGAAAATCGAGGCTAGAACATAAGTTTTTATACATAGGAGCAACATGGGATTCAACACATGCCTCAAGCAAATGCGTGCCATCGGACTTCATGGCATATGACCCATATTTACTTCCATACAGGCCATATGGTTTTAATCTGAAAATAGGAACAGACAAAACAGGGGCTTAATTGCTTGATTCCATTCTAATATGGTCAACCCTCCACCCTATAGCTCCTCCAGTAGCCTTGAGATGAGTCTTTTTCTCCTCCAAACCCTAGAATTATGGCAACTAAGGTTTTGTGAAGTTCTTCACATTTTTTTATCACTTCGGGTCAAATCAAGAGATTGAGGAGCCTAAACACCTGAGAGGAGACGAAGACTGAAGCAAGAGACTAGCACAAGAACAACATCTAGAGCTTGATTTAATCTATTTATTGTATTATTATTATTTTTGATATTTTTTCTACTATATTTTTATTGTATTCTTATTATTTTTAATATTTTTGCTACTATATTTTATGTTTTTGCTTTATGTATCTTTATTATTTTGTTTTATTATGTCATGAGCGGATAAGTACTTTAGTTCTTAGTGTTTAGTGATGTGAAACTTAGATTATAATTGCTTATTAGAGATTTTATCATTCAATGGTTATGTTTTAATTATACTGAGTAGTATGTTTATCTTGTTTGATTGATTGATGAAGTGCTAGAGTAGGTCCTGAGTTTAAGTGAATCTCTAGGTTTGATCGTTTATACTTGTGTAGTTTATCACAGTCAGTCTAAGTATTATAAGTAGATCTAAGATCCGAGAGGTTGAACCTCACTCAAATCGAGAGATCGGGCGTGCTTACAGAAAACCAGCACACAAACTAGGGACTTTAAACCAACAAGTGAACGGTGAGGTTTATGTGAACTTCAGAACTCAAACTAATCACCGACTAAATAAACAACCAACAAATGAACATTGAGGCTTGCTATTTATGTACTTTTCATTTAGAATTTGCATAACCAATGAAGCAACAACTCCTGATTGGCGTTAGTAACTCGTCTGTATTCTATACGGACCGTATATGTAAGTACAGTGGTTATACCAGATCTAAATGAAAACTGATTTAAACCCTGAGAATAATATTTATTAATATAAAAGTCGACAAAAATATATTTTGCTTACTATTTTATTTTTAAAGTTTAAAAACCAAATCAATTCAACAAAAATCCTCTTTTTACTTGCTTTCCACATCTAGAGATTAAAAGTAGGATAAGTCCGGTAATTTCTATCATCTTCGTGGTTTGACACTCCTTACTATACTGAACATAGATCGTACGTTTGTGACTGAAACCTAATATTATTCAGGAATTATAAATTTCAAAAGTCAGGGTGCACCATCAATCATCAGTTGAAAGAGGAAAATAATTATAAAAAAAATAAATTAAAAATCGAATATAGTATGCCTATGATTAGATTAAAATATGTCTACAATTTAGATTTTTAACGACTCATGTATTTAAAATAAAATTATGGGGGTGCCATGTAGTTCAATATCTTACAAATATAAGTAAAAAATAATAACTTTGATCAATTTGCATAAATTATATGAAAATTTGACAAGTCATGAATGCTCTCAAAAGAGCCATAGTGTATCGCTGAATAACAGTTTAGAACTATTATAAAGATTTAGTCAACCGTTATAACAGCTTACCAAGTCGTTGTAACGATTTAGATCAAGATCTCAAAGAATAAAGAAATAAGATCCAACAACTATACTTTCTGAGCGATTAGGGCATCCTTTATAAATCGTTATAACGATTCACAAGCCGTTATAACAGTTCAAGTCGAAAACTCTCTCTTGATCAATTTCAGAAAGTCTACAATAAAATTATAAATTCTCTCACTCCAACGAATAAATTTCCAACAACAAAATCATAAGTTCTAAGTTTTATTAGATATTCTAAAGTGAGAGAGATAAGCTTATGTGACTGAAAGTTCTTGCTAAACCAAATCATTATTTTTAAGCTCAATCAAGATTTTTTTTATTCTCCCAACTTTATCCTATGAGTTCAACTCTTTTTGTTTATTTTTTGAGTGTATTGTCACTTATATGTTTTGAGTATGTTGTCACTTCTTGTTATTTTTTGAGTGTGTTATCACTCTTTATTACTGATAGATTTGACAACTCATGTGTAAGAGACTAAGTTTTATATTTGTAAGACATTTATTTTAGTGTTTTGACTCAACCCCAATTGTTATGGGTTAAGGGTCATGTAGATGTAGACGTCGTATGTTAATTCCGTTAGATCTTATGTTCTTACTTGATCTTTCTTTTATTTTCTCTTTTTTCTTTAATTGTTATATTTTGATGAGAATTGAATTAAAATCGTCTTCCGTTGTTATTAAACTTGTGCATTGAACCCCAAATTAATTTCTATAGTTTTTTTTTCTTTTAGTTTCTTTACTTGTATTATTCAATCTCTTAGATATCCAACTTTCAAACCATAAAACATATATCATTAGATGTGAACTTTGTATTTATTAAAAACTCATCTCATAATAAATATTATGATGTGAACTTTGTATTTATTAAAAACGGAGCGGGTTGGGTCGGGATGGGGCGAGTTTGCACGGATCGGCGGATTTTGGCGGGATGAGTCAACGAGTTTTCACGGGACGGGTTAGGACGGATCTATTTTGGAGGGTTTGAGCGCGACCCGTCCTAGACCCGTTGGGTCGGGTCAGCGGATTTTTCTTTTTTCATCCAAAATTCAAAAACAACCCAATAAAATTCAAATAAATTCTAAATTTTTTTGAAAAATTCAAAAATAATTATTAAGAATATTATAATATATAACTATTTATATTTTGACAAAAAAAATTCTGTATTTTTTTAAATTTTTCCGGGTTTATCGGGAATTGGGTCGGGTCGGGATGGGTCCAAAATGGGTCAGGTCTAGCACGATTTTTTTTTGAATTTTTGTTGTTCGCGCCCGTATTAAACCCGCCGGTTCTAACAAGTTATGAATCTGACGAGTTAGATCACAGATCGGCTCGCGGTAACAGATTTCGCGAGTCAGGTTTGACGAATCTGCGTTTTTTTACAACACTAGATGCAACATTATCATATACTGGGTGATATACATATCTGTCAAATATCATATATATGATGGGTGGTACACCGGTATGTCAGAGAAATTTTCAAGTCGAATGGACGTAAAGACAAGACATAATGACACAGAGAAATATAAATAAATAAATAAATATCAAACTTAAAATAATAATAATTTTTAATAAAAAAAACTCCAATCAGACGTATGATTTATCCACGAAAACCGTCAAAAGATGCACAATGTCATTAAAAGAAAATTAAATAGAGGTGCAGCCTACCTACAAAAGACTGCATCTCTAGGGTGCTGCGTTTCATTTTATTCAATTTGCTTTAAATAACTTCTCATTTTATAATTAGGATTTTTTTATTTTTTAAATTATAATTAAATCCACCCGGCTTTGAGAGAATCCTCGCCCATGTTTTCTTTGTTAATTATCCAAGTAAATGGTCTATTGTGTAATTATTTATATATTTGTTAGGTATAAATGGCCCACAATTCCGTTTCTCATGTTCTAAATATTAATTAAACTTTTAAGCTACTCAATATATTAATTCTATCAAAATCTTATAGAATATCAAATTTTACTATTTTTAAAGTTCGAATGGACATTCACCATAAAACACTAAAACTACACCGTCAAAATTAAAAAAAAAATAATGGAGGTTGGAACATTTTTCAAATTAACTGAATTTTAATAGATGTCCCTTCCAAAGTATTTAAGAATGAGTTTTATAATTTAGGATTGTCACCAATATATGAAATAGCCACGGAGATAAATTAGAATGCATGATACGATCGGAAAGCAATTCTCATTAGCTCCTTCTAACATTCATCAGAATATATGAAAATAATATTTGAAATTGAATTATAGAAAATTAGAAATAGAAAAAGGAAAATTTTCAGACAAATTGCAAAGAATTTCTCTATGACTATTTACTCGTCTGTGGAGTCCTGTTTATACAGTTGAAAGGATGGAATGCAGTTGACAAATAGCCCATATTGATTTTAGATTAATTAGGCCAGCGAAGACCGACAGAGAAGCAATGATACATCATAAGAAAGTATGATAAAAGAATATTATTTCTGATATTTTATTAAAATCCTTCTGATTAGTTGCGAATCAAATGGGGCCAGAGCAAGCGAAGATCGCGAGGAAAGAGTAGCCTCATGTAATATCATAATAAATTATATATTATAATATATTATCTAATTTCTATATATATATGCGTAAAAACTAAAATACTTTGTATTAGACAAGTTTTATTTGTAAGAACTAAAATACCTTGTATTAGTCATAAGTTTTATTTGTTGAAATGAAGCAAACATTCATCACAATTAAAAATTAGCCAGTAAAAAAGTATGAGAAAAATAGACTACGTAATTATTCAAGTGTCTTCATAAATACTATTTATTATTTTAATATTTTATTGTTATGATTGACTTACTATATATTTACATGAACTTGTTATAAATTAATA
Source organism: Schoenoplectus tabernaemontani (assembly GCA_037127355.1). Lineage (NCBI taxonomy): Eukaryota > Viridiplantae > Streptophyta > Magnoliopsida > Poales > Cyperaceae > Schoenoplectus > Schoenoplectus tabernaemontani. The sequence goes on from CM073750.1 coordinate 26,966,069, forward strand.
TTTATGCATATTTTCATTGATAACGTGATCTCATAAAATAATTTATTTTCTTAAAGATTTTTATCATTATGATTTAACTTAATATAAATTACAATAAACTCAGTTTATATTAGCATTTATACATATTTATTAATAATATGAATTTAAATAGAGAAACGCATAGTCAGTGGCTGATCTTGATCACAATTAATGAAGGGCTAAATATTGATTTCAAGCTCATTTACAATACTTTTTGCAAATAAATATATGATTTGTTACATTTGCACCATCTTATTTCTAATTAACGCAATACAATTCAATTTAGCTTCTTTCATTTATTTACATATCGGTGACATTCTTGATTTAAAATTAAACATAGTATATTTTAAAAAATGAACCAAAGTGTAAGCATGTTTTACTTTTTTACAATAATTAGGTTAATTCTTAATACATGTGAATGATTTTTGAAATATTTTATGTTCTTTAATCCCCAGCCTCCATGAAGCTCCAACGTTGGAATATTGGATAGACATTAAAGACTTAAAAGCAATGGGTTAATGGTATATTGGTCCAACCATCGGATCAAACGATATGACTGCTGATTTTTAAATACCTACATAGATATAATGAGTATAAAATTTATTACTGAGTAATTATAATATCATGTATTTATTGTGTAATGTAATATAATAATAATTTTTTTATCTAAATAGAATTCATTAAGAAGGGACTAAATATTAATAATGAACGTTATAAAATCAATCAATGAGAATGTAATTTGAAAAATAGAAAGGAGATTGATAAAAATACATAAACTTAAGTTAATCCTAAAATAATAACAATTAAAATTTTCAAAAGAAAAATATACACAAATAGATTCATTTAGAATAGTTAAATTTTGAGGTCTTACATGTAAAGTTCGTAAGAAAAAAATTCAAAAAATTTAAAAGCTCCACATCACCACAAGTTTCTATAGACCTATGTGCTTTGGTAATTGATCCTTATTTTCTCTCTTCCCCATAAAATAAAAACCGTACAAATTGGGGGTTTATTAAGAAGCAGTTGCGGTTTTTATAAAAACCGGTCAAATAGCGGACACATCCCACGTGCAGATGCACGCACACAGTTCAATCGATACGATACAGATTATCATATTTATTTTCAATTATCTTTATTCCTACTCTATTCCTATACATTAAAATTAATATTATCTATATTTTAACTTTATCCATTAAAATAAATAAATAACAAAACTATAATAGATGCTAAAGAATATCATTAATATATTAAATTATATCATCATTTATAAAAAAAGTACCCAAACTCATTTTTTATAAAAATACATCAAAAATTTTACTAGATAAAATCAAAATTTAATGATGTAATCAATTCATTCTTCAGTTATTTGAAAACAAATAAATTAAAATAAATACAAGCATTTCTTGTCAAATTTTTTAACTTAAAAATAAAACGTATAAAAATAAAAGTAACAACTTATTTAAAATAAAATTTTACATTGTCTCATCCTATCATTTTAAAAAATACTCTACTAAATATTATTCAAATATTATAATTTATCAGATGATGAAATGTGAAATGATAATAATTATAATTCATAATCCATAGTAATTAATTCATAAACTCAAGACAATAAATATAGAGAAAAAATATTAAATTATGTTGAAAATAATAATAATTTATGATATAAGGCAAATGAGTAAGAATGATGTTTATAACATTGTCACTTTACAAAATACCAAACAAATGCAAAACGTATTACAAACTTGAATATAATGAAGTTTTTAAATATTACAATCAGAAATATTTCGTCCAATTATTTTTGGGCTTCAAATTTTTCTGAACATATAAAATTCATCATTCAAAGTTTATGACATTTAATAACCGGGAAATAAAACTAATCCTAACCGTTTTATCGTTATTGTTAATTAAAAAATTGTAATAATGAAGAAATCGTTAAACCCCCTTTGTGTCCCAAAAAAAAACGCCGACATCGCACACGTTTAGACGGTTGCGGAGTATAAATTCCGTTTATTAAATGCCTCTTATTGCTTTTGCATAAGGAATATTCAATTTAGCTCGGATGACAAAATTTTCACTTTTCCTCCGGTCTCCCCCCCAACCCACCAATCTTGGCTCATGGGGATGATGCATAGGAAGTATATGATATATAAGATAGTAACAGATGTTATTTTGACAAACCTAATAACAACTAACGAGATATAAAATAAATGTTAAAATACAAATAAAAATATGGATATATTCTTGAAATTGATAATATTTCAAATTTGAGATAATTTAACTATTATTTGGTATTGATAGAGGACCATCAAAATTTTATGTATTTTGCAGCGGTCATAATTTAATGAATTTTTAATGGACTATCAAATAATATTTATATTACATGAAATTCAAAATATAATTAATCTATTAGATTTAAAAATAATTTTATAAATATAATTCTATTCTAATTCATTTTTTGTTTTTTTTTCAAAATTATTTAAATTCTCTTTATGAAGATCGTCGAGATAGCCATTGTGAGATGATTCCTTCCCAATTTCGAAGAACACAAGTACCAAAAACAACGTACTCCAGATAAAAATTAGCCACCAAATATAGCAAGTAACATTAATGTTATTGATCAACACTGTTTGTCATCTACTTCAGTTTTTGATATTTCACAACCCATAACAGAGAGTACAAGATCAAAATAATTATGTTGCATATTGGCAAGATAACAGTTCCTTGTAAAAAGCCTTCTTGAATTGTTCCATGGTTGAAGAATCAAGCGAGGGAACAATTTTGATGCCGCCATCCTTTCCTGGTTCGTTCATTACGTAGATGACTCTATTTTCAGTGTATCGTTCCCATGACAATAGTTGCATTGCTCCACAACCGAAATCTAAATCGGTTACTGCCGTTCCGAGAATGGTTCGAATTCGCAGATCAGATTCTGAAGCTTCAGTAACTGAGATTTTTTTTTCCCATGTCAGCTCGACAAAATCAATGAAAGATCTGATGTACTCATCAATGAGTCTATCAGTGGAAGCTTTCACAGTGCTGGCTACATTGCCAATCAAATTGGATGTGATCTTTGACACTTCGGATGTTGCGGATATCCGAATCACTGCATTACCAAAATATGATTTGAGCGGGGGAACCAGACGGTGTCGCACGTCAGCAGTAAAATAGAGTTTTGATTTAGTGTCTGGAGCAAGCTTCTGAGCAATGCAATAGCACTTCCAGACAAGTGCAGAAACTGCAGAGAAGGTCGAGATGTTGGTGGCATTATTTTCCCGGTTGCATCGATCTTTCAGCTGCCTAATTTGTTCCTTTGAGAGCCTCATCAAACTCAATTCAGAGGAACTCATAGTAATAGCTGTTTTTTTAGGTTGATCTGTCGTGTACTCCGGGAAATCAAAGCAGATTGTTGGTGGCGACCGAGCTTGCAGCGGAGTGCTGTCGAAGGAGGGAGGGACAATGCTTTCCAGTTCGTCTCGTGCAATTCGACTCCAAATTTCGTAAAATTGAGCAGCACTACGACCGTCCATTAAAATGTGATTATTTGAAGTACCTAGCACCACGCTACCACATTTTAGATAGGTTACCTGTGGAGTAGAGGAATGTTGTTAGATAAATCACATTCTCATTTTTTCAACACTTAATTCCAATATCACGGACTGGCGACACTGCTATACATTTTTCCATCTGGTAGCATACAAGTCTAGTTCTCAATCCAGCAAATATTCAAAATTTGCAGGCCACTTTAATTAGAGGAAAAAATGGGTATTTATTCATGAAAATTTGACAAATTGAATATTTCTCCACTAGTTCTTTAAATTTGAGTATTTACCCATTAGAACCTCACTTAACTTGTTATTTACTAATAAGATGAATTATCATTAATAAAACAACATTATAATTCAATAAAAAAATATTATCAAAATAACTCTCTGCACAATTTACTTTTTCTTCATTATATAAATTTTTTCTTTATCATTAAATTGTTAATTTATGACACTCCTCCACCTTTTTGTATTTGATACACTGTAATGTAACATCATTATAAAAACATATTGAGAAAACACATATATTAGTTTTTTAAGCGAAATAATGTTGTTCTGATAACAAACAAATAACACTAGATAATTCTCATATCTGTTCAGCGTTATGAAAAAATCAGCACAAAAGAAAGAAGCGAGGGAAGGATAGAAGAAGGGAGAAAACAGCAGTAGAAGAGAGATTTAGTTTTGAGTTTACGACACATGAATCAATGAGAAATAGAGGATCACTGGATCAGTCGCTCACGAAAATAGATGGCAAAGGAGGAGAAGAGAGCAATTTGGTCATAGAATTTTTTTGTTGAATTTTTGTGTTAATTTAATAAAAATAATTCATCATTTGAATAAATAACAAGCTAAATAAGATTTTAATAAATAAATACTCAAATTTAAAGAATTGATGGGAAAATTTTCAATTAAAAAAGTTTTTATGGATACATATCCAATTTTCTCGTAATCATATGTCAAATATTATTTTTAATAAGTTTGATAGCGATGCAACTTTGTTGAGCAAATAAAAATGAAAAAAGACAACTATAACTTAACAAGTAAGAATATAATATCTGAAATGATCTAGCTAATTATTTAAGTTATTGTACTTTAATTGAGGTCAATTTTATACCATTGCCATTGTTATCGAAATAAATTATTTCCTCATTGAATGTTAAGAAAAAGCTGCCAATGAGTAACGTCAAAACCTTTTAAATATAGTTAGGGAAAATTATCTCAATGTCACTCTAAAATTTTAAAATTATCAAAATATCATTCCAAAATTCACTGTTGTTTTAATGTTATTTCAAAATTATTTTAATTGTCAAAATGCCATCAATATTTAATAATTCAGATTATATTCATCCATCTCCCTTCCCCCATCCCCTCTCCCTTCTATGCCTTCTCTCATGAGTCATGATCATACAAGATATAGGAAGCATATAAAAAGAAAGCAATCTTTTTTTTTTTTCCCAATTTCGTTTGTTCCTACTTTGAATAAACTTTTTCTCTCTTTGAGACAAATCTCAAAGAGAAAGCATGCATGGAGAATATTTCATCGAACTCGCTAGACGGTGAGTTTCTTTAATTTAATTTAATTCATTATAATAATACAATGAGAAACCTCTATTAACCCTTTGTTCATTGGCAACGTACTGGTGACTTAAAATAGACAAGGGTGTCGGGTTATTAATTTTTCCATCAACGCATGCAATTGTGTATATATCATACAAATTGACGACATTATAATTAACTAATTGCAGGACACGACATGATATATTTTAGCTTGTTCTTGTTCTTGTTCTTGATAAACGTCTACCAGTTTCACCAGCGCAAGACCCTTTTACAGTTCATTAAAAATAAATTAAATTTAAATTAAGTTGCATCATTTTTATAAGGAAATAAGGAAATAGCGAAAACTAAGTGATACATTTGCCTATATCAGAAACTTTTCTCAAACGTACAAAACTGTACCATGGCCATCGGAGAAGGGAGAGAAAGGAGAGGGGGATGGATATAATTGAAATTATTAAATATTAATGATATTTTGATAATTAAAATTATTTTAAATTGGTATTGGAACAATAGTAAATTTCACATTGATATTTTAATATTTTTAAAATTTTAGAGTGACACCAAGATAATTTTTCCATATAGTTATGGCGCTCTATTGAACAGGATTCTTTTTGTTGATTTTCTATATTGTAATAATTGATGAATACTCTTTCATGCAGGATTCTTGTTGTCCATCTTCTATATTGTAATAATTGACGAATACACTTTCATGCAATACCGATTTTACATACTTGATTAGGCTACCGTAGAATTATTTTCTGAAAATATGTTCTTCGTGAAGTTTTGAGTTGACCAAGTTCGTGCGTTTGAAATATTAGCTATGTATCCGTACGTTGTAGCAAATTTTTTTTATTTAAATATAGAAAAATATCACATAATAATATATACATCATTTTAATATGGAAAATATCAATAAATGTAAGATTAATTACATATGCTAATATAAGATATAATCTCGTACTTTCAACATTTAATTATCTTCCTTCTATATGGTAAAGAAATAAAAAGGAATATAAAATAATGGATACTATCATGTTCATCAGATTAGTCAAAATTAATATAAATCATTAAATTATGGACATTTTAGGATATAAAAAAATTTGAAAAAAATAATAAAAAATGAACTCATTATCTAATTCTTATCTGTTTTATATAATATTATAGATTTGGATAGTTTAAAAAGTCGCTAAAGGTAAATGTTTCCTCGATGTCCACATTAAATTTGAATTTATTGACAGCTGTTAGTTAATAAATGTATCGAGAGTGTAGGGGGGTAAAAACAAACTGTGAACGTTGACTTCCACCATTGGTAAAATGGAGAACTGTGAATTTTCTTTTGCCAACCCCAACAATACAAATAGGAATATAGGATCGATCAATTTGATTTTGATTTTGATTTTGATTTTGTGGAGAAACAACAAATTTGTTCCAGCCTGCTTATGATAGAACAAAAAGGAAAAAATCAAATTGAACTTCTGTTGAATTATAAATCAAATTCAGAGAAAAAGGCTTATCTTATAGATTCTTAATAACTACTAACCTGTATCATACAAATGAGAGATGGCTCCTCTTTGGGAATGAAAAGCTCTCTTAGCTCCGGCGACATCGGCTCAAACTGGATGCTATCCGCGGTACGATCCGATCGGGCCACCAGAAACGGTATCCCCTCGGCATTGCAATCAATGCAGTCACGCCCGTCAGGCCGGACAAAGTGGCGGCCGGCAATAGGGTAGAGCAGCACCAGTGCTCTGGCAAGAGCTGACTTGAGCGCCTCAGCGGAGACGAACTCCCCGGCGCCGTCGGTCTTTCTGTAGAGGTATATGTTGCAATTGTGCTTCCGGACGGAGACGAGGTCGAGGTTCGACAACACGAGCATCTCTCTCGGGGTGTCCTCGGCCGGGACAACGAAGATGGACTCCAAAATCTCCACCATTCTTAATTTTTCTCAACTCTGAACTCAAACTCCGTCTCCTTGCCCCTTTCTCCCTTGATTGATTGGTTTCTAGTTCTACGAGATGGGTTTAATCCGATTGTGTGACTTGAATGGTGAGCCCCTATATGAGGTGGTGTCAAGGGCAGGGCTGGACGCAACCAAATTTGACTATGGATATTAATTAAATTCAGCGCGAATCGAATCAATTTATGGTCCCATGCATGCTCCCGTTAGAAGAGATGCCAAAGAAAAGACAAATGACAATAAAATAGACTAGTAGAGTAGTAGGATAAAAACTTTATCTCAAAATAAAGAAAATGATAGGGAACAAAAATGCATGCGGTGTACCATGAACGGGCAGAGCACATGGGAACGCCATTACCCTCCAAAACACCTTTTTGGGATCAAGTACAATAGCAGTAAGAAACAACAAATGAATTGAAAATGACCTGAAAATATAAAGATGTACAATGAAAAGCTTATGCCAGCTATTTCTAATAATGTATTACACATTTTCATCGAGTAACGCTTATTTTTCTTGATGTTAGTATCTCGTTTATTGTTAGTGTTAACTATAGTTCGCTAAAATTTGATATGATCTCATGAGTTAATTCGATTCGAAATGATCTGAGAATAAATGAAATAAGTATGGTTCAAATATTTTGATCTGTCACTGGACATATCGAGTACAAATTGATTCAACTTTTTTTATTTATTTTATGATTTAATGCTAATCAAAATTTATATTTGAGATTAATTATATATTTTTCTTGATGTTAGTATCTCATTTATTGTTACTGTCAACTATAGAGTGCTAAAATTTGATCTGATCTAATGAGTCAACTTGAATCTAAATAATCCGAGAATAAATGATTCAGATATTTTGATCCATCACACATCATGTCGAGTACAGATTGACTCAACCTTTTTATTTATTTTATGATTTAACGTTGATTAAAGTTATACTGATTGAGATTAATTATATATTGATTAATATTAAATTAATTAAAATATATAAAATATTTATTAATAAATACTTAATTATTTTATTCGAATTGATCGGATCGGGTCAAAATTTTGTTGACTCGACCTGATACGATTTATTAACACCCTAGTTAACCCAAAAGAAAGGTAACGAAAATGAAAATGAACAAGTAACTCTCTGGAAGATCAGGCGCTAGAAAAAATAGAAAATGAGGTATGATATACATTTAGTTTTATACTTCTATTGTTATCTTAAAATTAAATATTGATGTAGTTACTACCACGCTGACATCGGCTAAAAAAAAAGGAAGGCCCGATTACTTATCTAATATTGTTTTTTTTTTATTCTTGTCTATCCACTGGAGGATCAAGTTGATTGTCGTACATGACTAATTAATATTGTATAAAATTACGCAATTGATAATTAAATAAATTTGGCTGATAATCTTGTTCATAACTAATAAAAATAAATGCATGCACGACAATTTCATGCACTGTTAAAAAAAATCCAATTAATATTCATATATATTATATAAGGGATCGACTAAGAAAATTCTCCTGCTTACTTTTTATTTTTGACAAAAATATATATCTCTATAATTAACTTTTTATTTTTGACAAAAAAATACGTTCATCTATATAAGTAAGTCAGATAAATAAGTCAGTTATTTATATAAATGAGTTAGGTATTTATATAAATGAGTCAGGTATTTAGATACGTGACTCAATTATTTAGTTAAAAAACAACAAGAGAGAAAAATCTCGACAAATAAAGTCACAAGTGAGAAACTGACAAACATCACATGAGTTATACGGAAAAATACATGTGACATACGAGAAAGAAGAATAGTCTCAAGAAATAAAAAAAAACTTAGGTATTTTATATATATCTTTGATATTTAAATAGATAAACTAGATATTTACATAAAAGAACTGGGTATTGAGATAAGTAAATCAGGAATTTAGATAGAAAATGACAAACATCACAAGTAAATCAGGTATTTAGATATGTGAACTAGATATTTAGTTAAATAAATTAGGTATTTAAATACGTGAACTAGATATTTAGATAAGTAAATTAGGTTTTAGATAAGTAAATTAGGTATTTAGATAGAAAATAATAAATATCACAAATGAATAGGTCTTTAGATATGTGAACTAGGTATTTAAATAACTGAACTAGGTATTTAAATAGGTGAGCTAAGTATATAGATAGGTGGATCAAGTATTTAGATAGAAAATGACAAACATCACAAATAAATTAGATATTTAGATAGGTAAAATAAGTATTTAGAAAGATGAACTAAGTATTTAGATAAATGAACTAGATATTTAGATAGATGAATCATGTATTTAAATAACAAACGACAAACATTACGAGTGAATTAGATATTTATATGGGTGAATCAGATATTTAGATAGATGAACGAGATATTTAGATAAGTGAACTAGATATTTTGATAGATGAAACAAGCATTCAGATAGAAAATGATAAATATTATAAGTGAATCACATATTTAGATAGGCGAATCAAGTATTTAGATAAAAAACGACAAACATCTCAAATGAATCAGATATTTAGTTAGGTTGACTAAGTATTTAGATAGATAATCAAGTATTTAAAAAAATGAATCATGTTTTAGATAGAAAATGATAAACATCATGTGAGTTATATTGAAAAACATGTGTAAGATATTGAGATAGATGAATTAGATATTTATTTATATGTCTTTGATAATTATATATATATGTCTCAAGTATTGAGACAGATGATAAGTGAAATAGGTATTTAAATAAGTGAATAGATATTTAAATAAAAATAATAATAATATCATATAGACTGTATGAGGAGCCACAATATAAAAAAACGCATGAACAATTTTTCTTAGAGGATGAAGGCTGGTGGATAAAAAAAAATTCTCATTATATATTTTGATTAAATTTTTCACATTTAAAGAAAAAACTTGAATGACAAACATTCTTTAATTCTTGATAAAGGTAAAATACTATTATTTCCAACTATTACGTCAACATCAAGTAATCATTGATGATGTGACGGAACTCGCAGTTTTTTAAAAAAATGGAATCGTCTTTTTAAATTAAATTTCAAATTAAATCGATAAACACAGAAGTAACTAAATACCCCTAATGCATTAGCATCAGAATTACTGCAATAATGTCCGCAACTTAGGCAGAGAAATAAATTAAGGCCCGGAATGCAGCGACAAGTTAAGTTTTGAGTATCCTTTCATGATTTCATCCATGTCTTCTTTTTGTCCCATCTTGATCTTATGGCACTATTTCCCTTGTATGTACGATTAGAAAGTAATTACGAGGGGCAAATAAGTCTCATAAGAAAAAATAAAATAAAATAGTTTATTATAGTATTGCTTTGCAGCTTATTAGTAACGAGTTAAATTAACTGTTAGCGACTTGCTGCCGCCTGTCAGCATCCAAATGACAATTGTAACCCACAAGAAAAAAGGTTTATTCAACCTTTATCCGCATTTAGAAATTTATTTGTTGTCCATTAAAGAGTTTTGCACGCAACATATCCGCATGTCAACGAACTTCTGTTCTGTGGGTTGTTGCCTCAATTTTATAAACCATGTGCATCTTGTAAAGAAAAAAAATGTAATTTTCTATGACATTTGATTTTTTTTTTGTAATAACTAGTTTTATAATTAATTTAATTAAAACCATTGTTCTTAATTAATTTCATGTATATTTATTTGTTCACTTGTGTTTGCTTTGTTTTGTTCTTTTAAATGTTTAAATTAATGGGAATTTGATATTCTTTGGTATCAATTTCATTATTCATGTTAATGATTTTATTATGCAATTTACTTTGTACTATGCTTTTATTAATTGACTAAATTATTATTTATGTCAGTAGCATTCAAGTTGAATAAAGTACACAGTACAAAATAAATACATAACAAAGAAAATGCATCATAATTCTTTTAACGTTAATAACAAAGTATGCGTCAATGACATTATCAATGATAGTATGTTGATAACATTTTCCAATAAATAAGGTCTAAATTTTATTATTTCTGATAAGTATTTTCTCATTCGTCGGTTTGCAAATAACGGCATTGTTAAGGATAATTCATATTTTGATTCAAAAACTTTTCTAAAAAAAAACAAGTTTGTGCACAAATTTTCTTTTGCAATAAGTTGATTTTTGAATTGTTTTTTTAGGAAAAATGAACTTAGTCCTTGAACATTAAATTACACAAAATAAATTTTAATTTTTAAAAAAATAAATGAAGGGTGTAGATTTTATACCCTAATTAAAAAAAAATCTAAATCGGTCTCTCAACTTACATTTACACCGACAAATGATATTTCTTCATTCCATTGCCCAGCCTTATCCAACTTATGACTTGAGTAGGGGTGTTTATGGGTCGGATCGGATCGGGTTAGAGTTGGGTCAAATTATTTTATTATTTTTTGATTCAATCCGTTTAAATTTGGATCAAATTTTTTGATCCATATCCGACTCGATCGGGTCATGGATTGACCACGTCCATCCCATGTAAAATAATTATTTATTTATTAAATATTTTTATATAATTTTAAATAAATAAAATTAATTAATTTATAATTAATCTTAATTAGTATATAATTAATATTTATGTTTTAATACTAAATTATAAAATTACTTCAAAAAAGATAATTAATCATGTCAGGTCAGGTTGAACCCGACCCGACCTGATTCGAATCAAAAAGTTAAATCCACATCCGTCTCATTTATCTTCGAATCATATCGAATCGGTGCAGGTCAAGTCAAGTTATCCCGTCAGGTCGGATCAACAATTGACACGCTAGACTTGACCTAGTATGTCTCATGAAAATTGGATGAGTAAATTTTTTTTGTTTGTCTTTAGAAAATCAAGTCAGGTTGTAAGTGACCTGTTTAAAAAAGATAAAATAACTCTATCCGATCCCATGCGATCTATTTACATCCTTATCTACATAATATTTTTTGATAAAAATAAGAGTCTAAATTATTCATGTTTATGCCGAACATTATTAGATCAATGATTGATTCTCATCTACATAATATTTTATTCTTACTGTAAAAAATAATTACTTAAAAGTCGATCAGATTAGGGGGAAGTGATCAGACCAAGAACTAGCAATGATTCTCATCTATGTGTTAATGAAGGTATTAGTTAAATAGTATTGTTGTTCAATGATTCTCATATATATGTTAATGAAAGTTCGAAAATCAATTTGATTTTTAAAATATTTAGGCACTAAAATCTACATTCTTTCTTTCTTTTTCAAAAATTTAAAAACTTATTTTGTGTAATTTAAAGCTTAAGAAACAAATTAATTTTTTTCTGAAGAAGTTTATGGGCCAACTTAATTTTTTTTAAATTCAAAAACTTTTTTGGAAATTTAAGCAATTAAAATATAATTTGTCTTTGTTATAAATTATTTTCTTATATGATTTAAATAGTATTTGTTGTTCAATGATGCCCATCAAAATGAGCGCCTATGATATTTGCATGTTGAAGCATTGATGACTTCGAGGAAGGTTCCCTCCGCAAGACTACAAAACTGAACTGCGTGCGCCGTGAGGCGAACTCCGTTGAATTATAATTAAACTTGTTATATAAAACCCCTAGAAACCTAAGAATATACATTTTACAATTATAGTGTAAACAAAGTTAAAGTTAATATAGATGACGTTTTGAAAGGAACTTGGGACCAAGTGGCTGTACAAAATTGAGAAATTTGAATTTTTTTATTTGTTCATGACAAAACTTGTTATGATTTTTCACATTATATATGGCGGTTGTACATCACTGTATAATGACAGAATATATTCTAAAAACCATAATAAGAACAAGTTTGTCGCCAAGGAGATCAGCATATATGCGTCCAAGACGCACTGAACGGCTGTTGTGCATTGCCATGTATATTAATTGCAAATTACAATATTCACATGGCTACTTTTTATAAAAGTACAACTAGCAAAATGTTTAATTGTAAATAGCCCCAACTAAATTTGTTTTTCACACATGGGGAGATTAGATGATCCGAATGCTTTGGTCGGATTGGTCATCACGTAGTTGTATTTTATTGCTCATTTTCAACATCTAAATGTGAGTAGAAAGCAACGACTAATGGAATTAACTTATACCAGGCAACCTATTCGCTCATCATACATACAATGACAGCTTTTTCATTAAAATAATTGAGAAAATTAAATAATTGCCACTATAAAATTATGAAATTAGAAAAAAAAAAAAACATCATTTTAAAATTAAGTTTTTCATAAATGTCACTCTAACTCAATTCTATTAGAAATTTGCCATTTTCAATGTAGAAAATTTAAATTTTAATATAAAAATACACTATCTCATTGTTAATTGTTATACCCAAAATACCCACATCCAACCAATGTATTTTTGCTTCTCTTTTGTCACTCTAAAGCTTTCTCGCCACTGCTCCCACTTAGAACCAGTAGATTATTTACACTTCATAGCTCAAAAGTTTTTTTTTTCAATTTCTTTGTAACTTATTTGATTATTTCAGGCATCAAGTATTCTATACCCATATACTAAATTACTGCTTCCCATACAAATTTATAATTTATATCGGTAGTACCCGCTAATACTTCACCGATGCCAATATTAAAATTCTTTATACATATTTCATCAAATAAGAAGATGATTATGAAAAGCATAATCATGATATATTTAATATATTCTTATGACAATCAAGCATTATAGTTGAATAAGGAAAAGATGATTCGTGTCTAATCAATGAGGAGGGTGTGAGAGAGCTTGGCATGGATGCTGACAGGAGAGGACCGATGATCGACAAAGATGGGACAAGATGTGGTGATGATTTCATCGCATGAATTGCTTTGTTTCTTTAGCGGCTTCCTCTGATATTTTGTTATACTGAGATCCAATTATATTGATTTGATTATGATTAAAAAAATCATCCAAATTTGTTTTTGTTTCTTCACAGAAATATATTGAGAAGGAAATGATAATGTTAAGTCATAAAAAACTGATTGATTCAAGCAATTTGAAGAAACAATGATATTATTTGAATAAAAATATTCACATACTACAACAAAAATGATATTAGATAACACTCATTTAACAATGATTATATATTAAATCCGTTACTAAATTGGCTCTATGGCATCATTATAATATTGAGAATTTTTATAACAATGATTTGTAATAAAAAAAAACATTGTTAAAATAGACTCTAAGAACATCAAAAGCAGCCCAACCATTTAACAATGGTTTCTTAAAGAAAAAGTTGCTACACACACCATTTAACAAAGATTTTGTGTCCAAAACCGTTGTTAAGGTTAATGTTTGACCTGCTTTTTAGGTGAAATATTTTCTTTGACATTTACTTTGATCAATAACATTTCCTCACATCAATAATGTTTGCTCCAACGGATTGATCATCTCATTATTCGTTCATCCCAATCCAACGATCCAAAAATTAAAATCTCATGGATTACCAACTCTTTGTCATCTATTTTCATACATTTCATATACAAAAAGAGATAAAAAAGAAGAAGAAGAAGAAGAAGAAGAAGAAGACAACAACAACATAAATAAATAAAAAAAAAATCTGACTATCTCTATTTCAAACGGTCATAATTTTTGATAAAAACTCTGATTAAGGCGTGCTACAGAGTTAACTAGGTCCTTTTCAGGGCAAAAAAAAACCTCGTCTTCAAACTCAAAAACTTTTTTTTTTTTCTTTGATTTTTTTCTTAAAAATTATATAGGTTTTCATATTAATACATGAGCAAGATATATGTATTGTTGAGTAAATATTTTTTTCATTGGATGAATAATTATATTTTTTTCATATTAATTATTAAATGAATGAATAACATATCATATTATTCTTTTTTGGTTACTCAATCTGTCGTCTTGCAATATTAATTATCATCTACTGTTTGTTTAGTTCAAGAATGTTAAATTGTGAAAAAAAAAATTTAAGCGCATGTGATTTGATAACTGATTTGACAACAGTTATTTAAAGGCTTTCCTAACTTCTCCTTTAATAACGGTTTAGAAATAATTGTTAAACTTGATCAACAACCGTTGTCAATTTTTTTTTGTCGTAGTGACAAGCAACACCAATTCCTCGAAATGAGTATGTCTTTTGTGAGCCAGTAACTTAAGTCTGACAATGGAGTCTATAGATGAAAGATAAAATCGAATATATGAATTATTATGTTCAAATATAGGATTTTTTGTGTAAAATAATATATTTATACATAGATTGGAGTATTTATCTAAAGAGAAGGGATCACTTGACAATGGATTATTTTGACAATTTTGACAATGAACCTCTAAATAAATACAAAAAAAAAAAAATTTAAAAATAATTTTTTTTTTATAGATGTGTTCTTCTTTCTTTAGATTGATGGTCATTCAATTTCATTATCATTTGATAGTTCATCAAAGACCGTTAAATTAGAATCGTTGCAAATTATATGAAAATTTGATGGTGTTTGATGGACTATCAAATGATAATGAAATTGTATGAAATTTGAATGACAATCAATCTAATGGTAGAATAACACATCTATAAAAAAAATCATTTTTAAGATTTTTTGTATTTATTTAGAGGTTCATTGTCAAGATTGTTAAAATAATCCATTATCAATGGATCTTCACTCTTATCTAAATTAAATGGGTTTTGAGTGGCAATTAGCTAAGAGTTACGTGGTATTTTTCTAATTTAAAATTTTAAATTGTAAAAGATTCAAATCCCAAAATAATGTCAGGTCTAGTGATACCTTCCACGGAATTAATGCATCGATAAAAACAAAAAGAAGTTAAGATATGATGCGCTGGAAATAAGGACTTCTCCAAATAATCCTTGAGAATTGGAAAATAAAATTACAGACATACCTGTTAATTTTATCGATCATATAGATTGGTTATAGATATGTTATTATTGCGAAGCAATTTATTTTCATTAGTTCACATATTTGTAGTGATTCCAATCTCGATTTGACCTAGGGTGATAACCATTGAAAAAACATAAAGTTTCAGAATATTCGACAAATAAAAAAATAGAATAGAAATTATGGCGAATCAAATATTCTGCGATAGAATCTACTTTGTTATTTTGTCACTTTTTTTTATAAAAGCAGACCAAAAAAATATCATTTTCCATTTAGTTTTAGAAAATCATACAAAAGTAGTAATCATAAAAAAAAACATTGGTGTATCTCAATTGTATATATATTTTTAGTATAATTTGGTCACTAAAACAACTAGTCATTTTTACTTGTGCTTTACTTTATTTAGTTATGTTTTGCTTATAGTTAGTGGCACAACTGTATTTTGATTTTGTTTTTAGGTTATAGAGTTTTTGAAACACTTGAATGCACTCAGGGCATCAAACACTTGAATACATCTCTTATGTGGTCTGCATATGAAGCAACGTGTAAGAAGAAATTTGAACTGATTTGAAGTTTATACAGACCATATACGAGCAAATTTGATAGTCGACTGAGAATCAACATTTGTCTTCTCTGATGTCTCATGTTTATAGAAGCCTGTCGTATCCACCTTTCTCAATATCTTTAATTATTTTAAGTCTAGAGGAGACTAGAAGACGCAGTTTTTAGTAATAATAAGTTTTAGTAAATTAATATTATTAAAAATAAGAGTGAGAAACGTAAAATTTCAAATATACGAATGACATGACAAGGCGCGTCAATCAAAGCGATGGCGTGTTTCATTATTTTTACCAAACGCGCCATCGCGTGGCGCGTTTCCTTATTTTTACGAAACGCGCCACTACCGGTGGCGCGTTTGCTTCTTATATATATTTGGACGAAACGCGTCACGCCGCGGGCGCGTTTCCTAAAAATAATGAAACGCGCCACTGGCAGTGACGCGCTACCATTCATATATTTGAAATTTTACGTTTCTCACTCTTATTTTTAATAATATTAATTTAATAAAATTTATTATTACTAAAATCTGCTAGAAGACATACTGGGCCTTTCTCAAAACACGTTTGATGCGCTTTAAAGCAAACTTGCAGCCAAATGATCAAGGACAGATTTAAATTAATTTGGGTGCTTGAGCTAAGCTTGCGGCATATCGGGGGTTTGGTTTATATAGGCTCTTAGTCGCGCCACTCGACCATTGGGTAGTTTCAGTCGTCATGTTCGGGATGAGACATTATGGTGTTTTATGTTGCGCGTGGGCATTTATGGTGCATTATGTCGCGTATGGATATTCATGACGTATTTCTTCGAGTTTGGGCCGCCGTGGTGGACAAGAGAAAATTTTGAACTTGTAGAAGCCTCCATTTTCGGCCTGTGAACCTACTCGAGCCCATTAAATGTTGTTGAGTAGGAGACCCCATCATAAAGCCACGAAACCTCAAATTAATTACTTTGGAGTTTATAAGAAAGATCTCGAGATGATTGAGTTTTTGAAGATCATCAGATAAAACTTGTTAATATTTATATAGTTTCGATAAAATGGTGCTAAAGAACCCACGGTGGGCGTCAAATAATACGGGTTATCTTTCGCCCAGGCGAGATGTACCAATCACCGAGATGAGGAGTATCGACAGGTTTTTACTGTTCACTATAGTATGTCTGTGAATGTATAAAATGTGTCCCCAGCATATTGGGGGTTTGGCCTTATATAAGCTCCTAGTCACGCCACTCGATCGTTGGGCGGTTTCAATCACCATGTTTGGGACGATATATTATAGTATTTTATGTCGCGCGTGGGCATTTATGACACATTATATTATGTCATGAATATTTATGTTGTATTATTTTGAATTTGAACCGTCGTGACGGGTATAAAAAAATTTAGGCTTGTAAAACTCTCGAGTTCGATCTGTGAGCCTACTTAAGTGCATTAAAGATTGTCTAAATCGCCATCAATTAGTAAGGACAAAATGTTCGAAGCGTAAACTGGAAATGGAATCAACCGCTTTAAATAAATTGCATTGATTGCAGCCCTCGTGATAGATAATATCAGATCAAGTGACTGACACCACTTGACAGATCGAGGAATAAATGAAAAAGAAAGATAAGATAAGATCCCTTCACGTCTTTAGAAGATAATTTATCCTCTAATTAAACCGTGAAAATATCTTTCTGACCCAATGATGATAAGTATTTGGAAAACAAGAACCGACTTTATGGTTTTTAAACCTTAGAAAATTTTGTTATTATTTAATGGTTATTTAATTCTGGTTAAATGTTAAACTGTTAAATGTTCATTTCGTCGCCAAAAACATTAAATGTTTTTTTAAAGCTTGGATCAATTACAGAATTTTGGCTAGGACGTTTTCAAAAAAATATTTTACGAACAATAAACTAATATTTATTTTACATTAATTTACATATAGTAAATTATATCATTTGATATTTTATCAATCGTCATTAAAGTTCAAGACTTGAATTTAATTTTATTAATCATTTTTCATGTAATGATTGGGTTTCATTTCACATATCAAAATCATGATTTAAGAATTAGAGTCTAGCAGTAGGCTTATAGCCTTCATGTTTTTAGATTTTAGGGTTTTATAGTTTAGTATTGAGAATTTAGAAATATATTTTGTTATTATTTAATGGTTATTTAATTCTGGTTAAATGTTCATTTCGTCGCCAAAAACATTAAATGCTTTTTTTCAAGCTTGGATCAATTACAGAATTTTGGCAAGGACGTTTTCAAAAAAATATTTTACGAACCATAAACTAATATTTATTTTATATTAATTTACATATAATAAATTATATCATTTGATATTTTATCAATCGTCATTAAAGTTCAAGACTTGAATTTAATTTTATTAATCATTTTCATGTAATGATTGGGTTTCATTTCCATAAAATTGGGATATGAGTGTATGAAAGATGATGATTCACGTATCAAAATCACGATTTAAGAGTTAGAGTCTAGCAGTAGAGTTATAGCCTTCATATTTTTAGATTTTAGGGTTTATAGTTTAGAATTGAGAATTTAGAAATATATTTTATAGTATAGGTTTATTGTGACCATTGTTATTAAGACTATTATTATTATTATTAGCATTACTATTATTATGAATATACGTATTACTGTAGTAATAATATTATCATCATATCATCATCATCATTATTGTCATTATTATCACCATCATTACCATTCTCATTATAATTATTATCAGTATCATTGTCACTATTATTCTAATTTTTATTTTATATTTGAGATATTCGATCTTTATGCTTTCGAATTGGGTTTCATTTCTAGCCAACCCTATTTTTTTTGAGATTAAAAACTGTGGTTGTTGTTGTAATCATTTTTCATTGTAACAGTGTATATGAAGTATGTTTACAATTTATCAAATTTTAAAATCATTTTTAATTACAGTTGTGATCGAACAAACCGTTATGAATGGATTTTTCAGTCAAATAGAAAAGTTTACATTTTTATTCTTTTTAGTTACAACTTCATATTTCAATTATCATTAATATGAACTGTGAATGTCTGGGGATTCAAATATTAAGAGATTTCAATATTATTAATTATTATTATATATACATCTTTAGTATTTAAAAAATCATGTATAATTTTTTTATGTGAAACTTTATTGAATATTCAAAAGTTATATTTTTTAATAATTTATTTAGTGATTATATTATCAGAGCAAAGTCAAAGTTACACTAATATAACGAGGATTATTAATTATTGCAGAACAATAGTTCCATGGTAACTGAAATTGAGGTAATCAAAGAAACTAGACTTGAGCTATGAATTTATTTTAGTAAGGTTGGTTGGTCAGAAAATATAGAATTTTATAATTAGGACCTTCAAATAAATTAGGAGATTACACTTTTAAATAGGCCTCATAATTTGTATCAGAATTAGGCATCGGTCTGAATCGTTGTGCGAGGAGATAAGATAGAGGACATAGATAAAGAGGCAAAAGATAATCATGTGATGTGGGGCCTTGGGCCTCTGTTTAAATCAATTTTTGTGTTAGTTGCCGTTAGATCTCGTCCATTGGGATTTGGGGTCGGATTTCGGTCGAAGAAAATCTGACCAACTGTCTTTTTAAATAATTAAATTTATAGGCCTATTTAAATATCAATGTAAGGGCAAACTCAATTTGGAAATGAGGAGGTTCAAATCACTTTGAACAAAAAAGTGAGTTTAAAGTTTTTTAGAGCCGTTAATTTTGTATCGAGATCCGTAATGATTATTGAAAATATAAATTTTAATTTTAAAATTTATTAAAAGTGCGAATCTCGATACAAAATCAACGGCTCTATAAGATTTTGAACTCATTTTTTTAGTTAAAAGATTTTGAACCTCCCCCAATCCCACTCAATTTTGAGTTAACGGAGACGATGTGAAATGAATTCATATGATGTGTCATGTATTTGAGAGATTGAGAGCAGTGTCATCTTCTTTTGATTAATTTAATTATATTGATGTCACCACGTTAACATGTGCGTGTTGAAAAATAGTAAATAAGTTCCAACATCTCTGTCCGCTTCTGATCAAACAAATTAAAGTTAAATAATCTTTTCTTAATTTAAAAATAAAATAACAGTACTTTCGGTTTAAAAATAATAAAATTTTTATAGGTGAAAAAGATAATTAAGTGACTTTACAAGATCATAAAATATAAGCTAAAATGTTGATATTGAGAATAATATTAGGCTTTTCAATTTCAATTCCCCTCTCATTATTGAGAAGGAGAATGATCAGTTTAATTTCAAAAAATTATCTTTCATCAATTAGTTTGAGTATTCCACTTTTTTTTTCAGTTAAACTGATAGAGTATTCCACTTTTTTTTTTTAAAAAAAAAGCGTAAGGAATTGTGTAGTTCTTCATTATTTCTCAGTTATAATTTTGAAAAATACTTCCGAAATTAAGTTTGTTAAAATGTTTTTTTGTGAACATGTGCTGTTAATCAAATACTTAAAGATAAAACAGCCATACACGGTTTCATGGCATAGGTTTCCAGTTTCAATGAAAAAAGTTGAGGATTCATTTGTCTTTGAATTATCATTATGTGATGTAGAGTTGTAAAAAAAATCCGGACGGGTCGGATCCGACCCGTCGAATCCGTGGCCGCGATCCGACCCGTGACTCATTAGAACCGACGGGTTTAGCACGGGCGCGGGCAAAAAAATTTCAAAAAAATCCGTGCTATATCCGACCCGTTTTGGACCCGTCTCGACCCGACCCGTGCAAACCCGCCCTCGACCTGCACCGACCCGTCCCCGGAACCCGTGCAAACCCGAGAAAATTCAAAAAAATGCGGAAAAATTAAATTTTTTGGTAAAAAATATAAATAGTTATATATTTTTAATATTCTTAATAATTATTTTTGAATTTTTCAGAATTTTTGGGAATTTATTTGGAGGGTTATTTTGAATTTTGAAAAAAAAAAAGAACCCTTGGACCCGACCCGCCCCGCCGACCCGTCCGACTCGACAGATCTAGAGCGGGTCGCGGCTAAACCCCTCAAAATGAATCTGTTCTAACCTATCCCGTAAAAATCCGTTGACCTGTCCCGTCAAAACTAGCCGATCCGTACAAACCCGTCCCATCCCGACCCCACCCGACCCGACCCGTTTTTAATACAATGCTGTGATGTATCATAAATTCATACCCCATCTAGGCAGCAGGATAGTCCAAGAAAATGTGTATATTTGGAGAGAAGCCGTGTGAGTACTCAATCACTGTCAGGGGCTCACATGCTCACAGCCACTAGCCTACTAGGCTGCTAGCTACTATTGTATTGTTCTACATAGAGATATTTCTTTTTTTTTTCTCTTTTGGAAAATATAAGAATAATAAAAACATCTATAATTAAAAATGAATAACAAAGCTATTTATATTTTTACTCTAGTGGTCATAAATGAAGATTCAGAAAAAAATCACAAAAAATGTCAAGTACCTGTACCACAGAGGATGACCAATATTAAAAATTATCTGATAATTTAATGATGTGTGTTCAGCTTCAGCAGCAAGATATGAAAAAGTGTAAGGGTTTTGAATTTCAATCCTGATGTGATATTTTGGTTCGTCATCATATATCATATTGATATAGGTGTTAAACTGATTTGATTTATTTTTGTACAGCTAAAGTCTATTAAATCAGGTGATGTGACAGTTTGGCTGCACACTCATTTTGCCTCCTCTTTTTACAAGTACGAGTCCTTTTTTTTTCTCAAATAAATCTGATCCGAAATAGAATAATAAAGCTCTAATTGCACTGAACTGAAGGAAAACCACACGAGCCCAGAAGGAAGCCTCGTGGATCAACAGTGAGAGGTTGAGTGCACATAGAAAAAGCCCAATATATAACCAGCCCAATTCCTGTTTTATATAGTTAGCACTTACACCTTTGGGCTGGAGGCCCTTTTCAGTCCATTCAAGTGAGAAATGTCAATTTTTTATTTTTTAAAAAAAAAGTGGTATTACCATCCATTTCATTTAAGAAACTTTTTTTTTTTGATACCACACTCCGATATCATAGAGTCTTATTGACTACACTGAACAAAGTTAAACTACTTGTATCATAGTAATTTATCGCAATGCTGAGATAACAACTAAACAAAATACATCAATTTTGAAAACAACTAAAGTTGATTAATCTCCTCCTCAAGCATAGTTAACAATTTCGCTTCAACAAAAGGACATATCCAGCTGTCTTAAACAAGACAAATAAAAGCAGATAAAGAGAAAAGGCGAGGTGGTCTTAAACTATAACCGTTGTTATCTCAAACTATAACCGTTGCATTAACTACAGTCCATTCACAATTTCGCCTTATCTCTTTATCTTTCTGAAATAGTGGTCTTACTACACCATTGCTATTAGGAACTAAGTATACAGTTGTGGTTGGAGAAATTAAATCAAAAAATTCAACAATTTCTTATATTTGCAAGTTCCCTTCCTCTTTTATAATCCTCGCCAATCCATACAAATGAATTTCAATTACCATTTCTGTCTAGGTGCCGTAGCTTCTAAGCTTTTTCAGGTGCAGCTTCACAATCTACTCCAGCAATTAATACTTTTAAATGCCCTGAAGTTGCTCTTGAAGAAAATAATAATTATAAGACGGATAAGGCTATATTTGTCCTTGACTAATGTTGACAAAACAAATCAAATTTGATTAGAGGTGGCAATCGGACGGGTCGGGTCGGGTTCGGGTCAGTTTGACTTTTTAGAAGAAATCGGGTTGGGCCGGGTCGGGTTAGGGTCGGGTCGGACCGGGTTGGGTCGGGTCAATTTATATGTTGTGTTTTTTCAGATCGTTGATAGATTTGGATTGGATTAAAGGCCATTTGATCTCAGGTCTGGTCGGGTCGGGTCGAGTTCGGATCGGATCGGATCGGTTTGACTTTCTTAAAAAATTAGATCAACTCCGGTTCAGATCCAGACGGGTCGGACGAGTTTCTCGAATCGGACGGGTTCTGCCACCTCTAAATTTGTCCAAACAATGCAACAGTGTGTGAAATCTGACAACCAAGAACTGTACAAATTATGAGCACAGCGATAGGTCAAGCTGGGCAACCAAATGCCTTTAATTGGCCCGTCGCTATTTAGTACTACTACCATTGTACCATTTACTGTCGTTCTCTCATTCCCACTGATAGCAACTTATTCGCGTGGGACCCACCTGTCACGATGATGATTATTTTGTTCTCATCTTCTGAGACCAGCGAAGAAACGGCAGCTTTTTTTTTCATTTTAGTAAATAAAATAAATAAATATAGCAAACTTACCATCTCTCCTTATTTTTGCATAAATAGTCAGATCCGAGTTTGAAACTCGGGTTCGGATTTTTTTTTTACACAGAAAAAAAAAAAAAATTTTTTTTTACCCGGACCCGAGTTTCAAACTCAGGTCCTGATAAATTTTTTATTTTTTTTACGTTTGTATGTTATATTAAAAACAAAATACAACAGTTAGTAGATTGATCTAAAATATTACAACAAAAATTAAAATAAAGTTTTATAAAGCCAAATATAAGTACGATTAATACATTGTTCTAAAATAGTGTCAAACAAATTGAAATATTACAACAACAATTAAAATTCAATTGTTCTGGTAAATATAACAACAAAAAACATAAACACACTAGTAATCTAAATCATGCTCAGTTGCAATGAGCTCGACCTCGAGTTGGCAGTCTGTTAATACGACCCTCCATTTCATCCATAACCATTGGAATGCGTATCTTCCTTCTCCTTCCTTTGCAATTGCCAGTTCTTTTCCTCTCCATAATTTATTATAACTCGGTTGTACTTGGGGAACTTTTATCTAACCAAACCTCTTGCTTCTTTAACTGTCATTTCTAAGTTGTCTCTCAACCGATTCTTAACAATATCTGTTATCATTCTGGAAGTCATCTGACTGTGGTCCGCTCTAATAAAGACCGCTTTGCCAAAACAATAGTGTTCGAGCGGATTTGTTTTGATCTCCCAAATACCCGTTATATTGGGTGTGACATACATCCTCCATGAACAGTTAGAATCTTTACATTTCATCACTAATTTTGATTTGCTATTATTTATTACCTCTAATTCTATATTCCGTTGAACATGAAAATCAGCGATTTTCACTTTCAACTCTGATTTCGTACTGAACTGCTGACCGACACCAAATTGTTCATCAATTCTAGGTGGTTTGCGAAAATAAGGCTCGTCTGCATACGACATTGACGTAATATCAGCAAATTGTGCACACGGGTGCTTCATTCCCCGATTGATAAAAGGAACAGACATTTGCCACTCTCTAACTATTTCTTCGACATCTACCGCATCATCAGTTTCATCAATATTTATATCTGTTGCATCCTGGATGTCATCCTCCTCGACATCCAGGTGCCACTCTTCCTCTTCGTCATCCTCATCCACATCCACATCCACATCCATATTTTGTACTGAAACACGGGATGGTCGCTGCTCTCGAGCTCGGGAGTGAGTTCTTTCCTCAGCCATTACTGGATTACTACTTTCAGAAATACTAGTTGGATCATAATTATCAGAACTGGATATTGGTTCGGATTCAACTACTAGCTCCAGTGTTTTATATCCGGGTAAGTGGTACGGAGCTGTTGTTTTAATCATTCCCCAAATTTCATCAGAAACACTCGAACCTGCTGGGGCAGTGTTGATCCGTGCACTAATGCTGATATTGAATTGGCCAAGGAGCAGCTCCAAACCAGCATGAATCTGCCTCTTCAAATCACGAAGATTGATTGCCTCGTCGGCAGAAAATGTGCACGCGACTTGAATATCGTAATCTGTTCCATGAGAAGTTTTCAAGATTTGACCTCCATGATACACATTGATCAGCAACATTTTCGTCTCTACAATATGAACGATAAACCTTATTGTTAGTGTATTTTAATTTTACAACAAAAATTAATAGTCCAAATAGAAAAAAATACAACGTTGATGACACGAGAGTGGTGAATACGAATCGAACCTGGATATGTTGAAAAATAAATTTCCAGTTTGAAGCTCTTGCAACAGTAATATCAATGGCGATTTTGAAGAAATTGTTAGCTGAAGGAAGATGAAGAAGAAATGTACTGGGTGTGCTATATAATAGCATGATGCTGGGACCGAGTTTAAAACTCAGTTCCAGGTGTACTGGGCCGAGTTTAAAACTCGGTCCAGACACCTATAATTTTCAAATGTACTGGGTGTGTTTATTTTAATTTTTGTTGTAATATTTTAGATTAATCTACTGACTGTTGTGTTTTGTTTTTAATATAACACACAAACGTAAAAAAAAAATTTAAACTCGGATCCGGATAATTTTTTTTTTCGTTTCTGTGTTAAAAAAAAAATCCGGACCCGAGTTTCAAACTCGGGTCTGGCTATTTATGCAAAAGTGAGGAGAGAGATGACCAGTTTGCTATATTTATTTATTTTATTTACTAAAATAAAAAAAAAAAATCTGAAGAAACGGAGTTCACATGTGTGCTAATGTAATGTCTACATGCAAATAGTAAATAGCTTTTGAATTTAAATACTGTGTGTAATATTATTTTTCTGATCATAGTAAATGCTGCAAAATTTACAATAGCACAGAAAATACTCTGCCAAAGAAACGAGACACACCGTTCACCTTTGTACCGTCCCGTCTGGTTGAAACTTTATTAATTTCTAAAGGAAAAAAGACTGTATTCAAACAGATTTAATTTCAGAGTACAAATCTGAGGTGTCAATTATTGATCCGACCCGACAGTTTAATCCGATTCGTTCCGAACTCGATCCGACCCGACATGATCCGAAAATAAATGGGTTGGATATGAATTTATTTTTTTTATCCGAATCGGGTCGGGTTCGGGTCAACCCGACCCAACCCGAGTAATTATATTTTTTGAAGTAATTTTGTGATTTAGTACTTATTAAAACTTAAATATACACTAATTAATAAATATTTATTGATTAAAATTATTTAAAAATAATTAAAAATAATTAATTATTTTATACGGGTCGGATCGGATCGGGTATGGATCATGATTTTTTGACCCGAATTTAATCGGATCGGATTTGAGTCGGACCAAAAAAATAATAAAATAATATGAACCGATCCGATCCGACCCATTGACACCCCTAGTACAAGTGTAAAACACACTGCTCCTCTTCAATCGGACAAAATATAATTACAATATATTGGTTTCTGTCAAATTAAAACATCGATTCTGAATCGGACAGGGATGGATACAATCTAAGTTTTATCATTGTTGTTGTTGTCATTATTATTCAATATTGTACCTTCATTTTCTAGTCTTAATAAGAAAATCGTTTTAGCGTTTAATTTGTGTGTTATTGTTCATTTTAGATGTCTCTGTTCTGGTTCATGAGAACATTGTTGCACTTCAATTTAAATGCTTTATTATTCAATTTAAATAATTTATCAACCAATTTTGCTTTATACACTCACAATAGGCATCAGAACCTTTAGAAAAAAATAAAAATAAATAAAACTACACGAAAGTTCGTTGATTATAAGAGCTTGTTCTATTTTCACTGACGATTATCGATATCATAATAATTTGTAATTTGACTTGTTAATTTATTGTAGGCCTCACTGTCCATATCTACTAATTTCACCGGTCAATATGTTCAACCTCTCTATAATTAAACGATCGATCTATGCGATGAAGCATTCAATGTTATTAATTAAAACATAGCAATCAAGTCAAAAAAATAAATAAAAGCATTCAAAATAAATAATTTTAAAAGCATTGAAAATATTCTACTCCTTTGAACAAAATTAAAAATAGGTCAAACTCATGATGTCCATGAATTGAATTGAAGTTGTTGAAGTCTTATTTTCTAGAAATCAAGTATCTGAGCTGGTCTATATTTCATTAATAAAAATTTGAATAATAAAATAAAAATATCAGGATACTCTTGCGCATGCTGCTTGTCAAAAAAAATGCTTATTTTTAAATGACCTCTAGAAACAAATTGAATTGAACTGGTCCATGCTACAAAAGAAAGATATTTTTATTTTAAAATTAAGTTTTATTTTTTGTTTGTTTGAATAATGTTATTCCCAGTACTAACTAGATGGATAAGGCTACAATTATTAATGAAAAATTAGTACCTTTGAGCACATATGATCTACCCATTTCCAAATGCACCTTGTATTAAACTAAAACAGGTCCTGATAATTTAATATGCTATATTTAGGTATTGACCTTTATATTTCAAATGGTATATGAATTTATCTTTGCAATTGAAATGTGCATTTAAGAAAAAAGAGCCAGTAAGTTAAAAGAAAACCGAAAAATATATTAAAAAAAGAGACCAATAATGCCAAAAAGGCTTTTAATTCGGGCATTCATGTCAATTCTGATGAAAGTAGATGCCTTTAAAGTTTAAACCCATTC
This sequence comes from Schoenoplectus tabernaemontani, assembly GCA_037127355.1. Classification (NCBI taxonomy): domain Eukaryota; kingdom Viridiplantae; phylum Streptophyta; class Magnoliopsida; order Poales; family Cyperaceae; genus Schoenoplectus; species Schoenoplectus tabernaemontani. The sequence continues at coordinate 26,994,019 of CM073750.1, forward strand.
CAAGCAAAAAGGACCTTAATTTTGGCGTAGATAGACCAATCTAGAGAGAACCTCTCAAGTCAAATTACTGAACGAACTCTACAAATCATCTTGGATTTGTGCTATCAGCCGATAGTTTTTATTTAATAAAAAATAAGTTTTTTTTTTTTAGAAAATAACAGATTCGTTTTAAAAAATAGGGCAGAACGTTTTTTGTTTCCATCCCAAAATGACCTTTTTTTTATCTGACATAAATAAAATAAAACAAAAGATTTATATCGTTATTGTTATAATATTTTCTTCCTCAAAACAATTCCGTCGACCACATTCTTTCCAGTAATTTTTTTTTTGGAAAACAATAATATCTTCTATCCTTAGTTTTTTTTGTTAAATAATTAAAAATAGATTGGGAACGTTAAAGACACATAATTTCCTTAATTTGAAATTCATTTTTAAAATGTTCCAATTAATTAATTTCTAAAAATGATTAAAAGTTTCGGAATTATCTTGCAAAGTTGACTATTCAAATTGTAGGATCCACTTTTTCATGGAAAAATAGAAGTTGGGTGAAGGATGGGACAAAACGACGAAAATGATCTTCTAGATATTTAATTTGAAGAGAATAAAAGCAATAACAAACTATTTTTTTTTTTGGGAGAGAGAGAGAAATAACAAACTAATTAAGTAATGACGCAGTTTGTGTACAAATTCTATATCCACTGAAGCTCGGCAGCAAATAGTTTTAAGGACTCGTTTAGGGGTCTCAACGAATTTCGTTTCGTCATATTTCGTTTCGTGGTAAACAAAATAACTTTTTTTTTTCGTGCAAAGAACGAAATAATTAATGAAATTATTTTTTATTTCGTACAAAGTACGAAACAGTGTTTTTTTTATTTCGTTAAAAGTATATTTCAGTATAAAATATACTAAATTTTGTGTTTCTTTTCATTTCATGAAAAATGAAATTATTATACTTAATTATATAAAGTTCTGCTTTACATAAATATCTATAATAAGTAATCTTCCTTGGACAAACCGGAAGATGATAATAAGAAAAAAAATTATACTTAATTATCTCTTCCTTCTAAATTTTGAAACAATGAAAATTACATTATAGGTCCCTTAATCTTTAATCCACTGTCCCTAACAAATATTGCATCGATGAAGCAATATTTCCAATTTTGACAACCGTGTCCATAAAATATGCGGACCGAACAATATCATAATAATCATCATCGTTTGATGTTATTGCCACCATTGTTGCTGTTGTTGTTATTATTATTATAAATTAGATCTCCTCCCCAAGAAAACTTTCATGAAACATAAAATCCGATAAAAAAAAAAAACAAACGGAGCCCACATAAATGAAAAAGTTTATTAAATCTCAGATCAATTTTGTGCAAAATCAATATTCCATATTTGCATGAGGATTTTAGCTCTGTATTTTCCCAGCTTCTCATAGTAGTAACTACGAGGTATAGATATAATTAATTGACTTGTGAACGCGCTAATTCCTGACATAAGATGACTATAAGATTACAACTTAATGATGCTCTCACGATGGGATCAATTACATCAACCGTAATACTGATCTAATTAGAGGTGGCAACAAACGGAGTCGAGTCGAGTCGAGTTAAGTAAAGTTCAAAATCGGTTCACTAAGTAAATGGACAGAGTCGACTCGTTAAGGTTTGTTTAATAGCTAATGATATTTTATATTATAATTTATATAAAATTAATAAAATAACTAATAATAATATATTTCATAAAAAATAATATAATAATTTAGTATATATGAACTATTTACTATACTAAAAATTCATAATATAATAATATATATTAATAGTTTACCGATCTAAATGAGTCAAGTCTGTCCAAAGTCAAGCTCAGATCAATAATTTAACGAGCTTACTCAATAATGACTTGTGGTTCAATCCATTGACGAGCGAATCAATAACAAGTTAATCACGAATGAATCACGAGCGAGTCTTGAACCATGATATTTTTTTTGTCACTCCGGATCTTCTCTCCATGTTTTTTTTTTAATTTTTGAGTCGGAGTAAGAATTCGTGTAGTCAATATATCAATAATTCAATATGGGTTCGTTTGGCAAATCAAGAAATAGCTTTGAAAGAGTGGTAATTTTAAAAGAGTGATAGAATAGTGCATTTTTGGAAGAGTGGTATTCTTGACTATTCGGAAGAGTGAACATATTGTTTTGCAGTTGTTAATCAGAATAGTTAAAATATGGATAATTATGATACTAACAAAGATGATGATGATAATAATAGTAAAATAATAATAATAATAATATAATAATAATAACAATAAAATAATGATCATAATCCATAATCATAATCATAATAAATAATAATATTCATAGTTGTAATCATAATAATATAATAGAAATATAAACGTAATCATAATAAAATAATAAAATAATAAAAATTATAATTTTAATCATAATCATAATAATATAATAATAAATAATCATAATATAATCATAATATAATAATACAATACAACATAATCAAATAATAATAAAATAATAATTATAATCATGATAATAATAATCTTAGTCGTAATCATAATAATATAATAAGAAAAATTATAATCATAATCATAATATAATATAATATAATATAATATAATATAATAATAATAAGTAAAAATAATCATAATCATAATCATAATAATAATATAATAATATAAGCATAATCATAATATAATAATAATATAATAATAAAATTATAATTATAATCATAATAATATAATAATAAAAACTTATAATTATAATCATAATAATAATAATAATAATAATAATTAATCATAATAATAATAATATAATAATAATATAATCATATTTATAATCTAATATAATAATATAATAGTAAAATCATAATTATTATAATATAATAATAATAAAACTAATCATATAATAATAATACAATAATAATAATAATATAATTATAAATAAGTAAATAAATAATAATCATAATATTAATATAATAATAAATCTTAATCATAATATAATAATAAATATAATCATAATATAATAAAATAATATAACATAATCTAACAATAATCGCTATTTCGACGAGAGCTAATCCTATATACCTATAAGTTGGTATAATGTATTAGCACTCTTCTTCACTCTTCTACTAAGTCTAAAATTCGTTTGGCAAATTAATTTATCGGAATAACTATTTTATTCTAACTTTTTGCTATTCCACCAAGTGCCAAACAAACAAACCTTATGAAAACAGACATCAACGCATCTTTTTACATATTCCAGAAATGAATAACATGAAATCACAGAAAACTTAATCATAGAAAATCAAGCGGATTAGTAGGTGAACCGTCGGTAGGTGAAAAAACCAGAAAAGTAGAAGAAATTGGAGAAATCCGGTCACCATCCCACCAACCGCCTTCCATTCTTCCAGTCTTCCAGAGGAACTCAGATTTCTCTGCCTCTTTACAAAATCAGGAACACTGTGCCTGTGTGGAGTCACTGGTTGGTGGGTCCCACGGCAGATTAAATGCACCATTTTGTCTGGATATATCGTTATTATTATTATCTGCAACTTTTTGAGGAACACGGAATTAATACCACAAAGTCCTGACAGAGCTAAATTCTAACTGACATTTCTACTTGCTATATTTGACAATGACCGCTTCAAAGTGAGAAGATCGCCAAAAACATAAAAATAGTCGGAACCATGTGTTTATTTTCGTTCATGCTAATTGCTATCACCTAAACTATATATTTTACAATTCAAAAAAATATAAGACTTCTCAACGGAGATTTTATTCGATCTCGCAAGCAAGACACTGAAAATAAAATATGAACCCTTTGAACTTGTGAACATTTAGTACTATAAATCATGGAATGAATTCCGCATAATAATAATAATAATATTATTATTATGCGTTTCGTTATCAACTTCTAATCCAACTAGTACAGTTTACTAATTTACATAAAACAAGTCAAGTCGAAACGGGCATTTCTAAGACATTATATCAGATCACGTGCGTTCGATTCGAATCGGACGGATGAAATTATTATAATTTGATAATTCTTTTCATGATGATACCAAGTCACCAATAACAACGGATAGAGGATCAGCTTGAAATCTAGTCAGATGGGCAAAGGGGACATGAAATATTATCCTCCTAATTACAGAAGGAGAGGGATCCTTGACGATGGATTTTTAAATAAATTTAAATAATCTTAAAAGTAAAAATATATTATAGATATATATATATTTATATTTATAAATTGATGGTGATTCAAATTTCATTCAATTTTATTACCGTTGTCCATCAAAACCGTTATGTTACAACTTACAACCGTTGTAAATTGTATAACTTTTTTATAATATTTAACAAACTATCATATGATAATTAAATTACATAAAATTTTAATCACAATCAAAGGAGCACATCTATAAGTATTTTTTAAAAAAATTATTATTAAAATTATTAAAATAACTCATTTTCAAGGATCCGGATTAAAGAAAGACACCGCCAGTCTTAAAGTTGAACCTCATTGGAACACTAAAAAGAATCCGAAGACCTAATAATTCTCACTTTCCAACACATAAGGCTGGTATCTTTTTATTATTATTTACAGCATGGAAGCAAATGCATATATATTGAAATCGATAATAAAATTGTTCCCGATTTTTTTATATTTAATAAGTTATTATTTATATTAATGAATTTATTATAAAATTTATTTTTTACAGTATATTATTAATATCTGAGCTGAATGATAAAAATATAATATAGAATAATTTATATAATAGAATTATTGATATAAATGATATTTTTCTTGCGAGTAGACTATTGGAGCGGTTTAATCTGGTCCCAACCCTTCCAAACTCATCTCCGGTTAACAATAAATTGGAGAAAACAATTCCCAAAGCGGCGATGGATAAAGAGAGAGAACCTAGTTATAGAACTGGAGAGGAACTAAACATCAGGTTTTCTGTATCTGAAAACAGCAACTTCTGTGTGACAACCTACTGACATTGCACAAGATGATCTTCTCCAAAATTGTTAAAATCTGACCCCAAACAGATTCAGATCCCACCAACTTTATATTATTATTTGTAGATGTCACACTGATTTGATAATAAAATTGGAACATCTCTTATGGATTGACCATTTGACCCATGGCCAAACAATGCAATATGACACCATGATTTCTTGCCTTGTTAATTACAGTTTCCATTAGAATAAATGCATCTTAAACTTTAACTTGATTTGTATTTTCACTTCACCAAATTACACTTTTCCATCATGATCATTTAGAATTTTGATTTCAAGATCTTAGTACAAAATTTAGTACTACTAGGGTTATTATTTTGGCTTCGTCCGACTATAGTCCTCAAATAAATAATTAATAATATAAAATTTTAAATATATTTAATAAAATTTCTATAGTCCTCAAATAAATAATTAATAATATAAAATTTTATATATATAAAGAAAAATGATGGTGTGACATAGTTTAAAAATTTAACCCTCTTATGAATGATAAACTATTTTAAAATCGAGTACCACATATACAAGCTGCAATATAACAATGATTAGATTTATACATTAAATTACTATCTTTCCCAGTGCGAAATATATATTCCTATTTTCTATTATGTTTGCTCTTTTGCAACGATGGATGAGTCCCATTAAAAATAAAAACAAATAAAAGAGTTTCATTTAAGTATTATTATATTACAAATCGTAGACCTAGTACATATAACAATAAGTCTCATGTCTCTATAAAGTATGACATGTTTAAGTCCTGAAAAAATAATAATAATATATATGGAGTTTTATAAAAAAAAACCATTATATTAGATAAAAATTCTAAATTCTATGAGTTCGATATAATTATAAAATCAATAGCAGTCAATTGTACGTTATATGACAATAGATGTAAACTCAATTTTTGTCCCCTCTATTCTCAATCTTGACTCTACCTTAATTTGGGACCCGGATCCACTGTAAACTCAATCCGTTTGATCACTTCGAGATTCATGCTATTTTAAGATTCTCAATCTTGACTCTGCCCCCTTAATTTGTACCGTTGGATGACTCGAAATCTTATTGGAATGGATCAGTACCAAATACCAATCCAACAATTCATCCAAATCGATCCGATTCAGCACAAATGAAACCAAACATATTTTAAAAGTAAGAAAATCTAACGAACTAAAATAATCGACACGATTTAAATTCAATATCTTGGAATATTTTCAAAGGTCAGACTAATCCCAACTTAATTTGATCTGATCCAATTCGATATGTCATTCGACAATTTTTTAAAATTGAACTAACTGGAATTGTCATGAATTAATTGCAATCACTAAATTTATCTTCACATGCGATGGATGATGTGGCTTTTGCAACACGGCATCATATATAATCATGCACACATCAGTTTTGACCCGGCCCCACTTTCAGGCTGTACTGCACTTCTAGCTTTCCAGTTGTCATTCCTTCTCTTTCATATTATGTATGTATTTTGATCATCTTATATTGGTGGCAGATGTGGTAGGCGAATAGCTCATTTGCTAATTCGCCATCATCAATCAATCATACTAACATAACATAACCAAATGGCGCCATCTCACAACATGTACAACTTTTTCCTTCTTTTTCTGAATTTAACAACTCAACCAAAGAAAAAATAACATAAGAGGGGAACAAGGAACACACGAAAGATGCTGATTTAAATTAATTGCAAAGCAATGTAGACACCAACTCTCCAGGAGTAGGCGAGAGAGAGAGAAAAAGGGGGATGAGATGCAATTATTACTCCACCTTCATCCTGCTAAATGGAGTATATTTGCTACCGTCCGCTTAATAATTTTAAGAAAATTATTAATTTCTTTATGAAATTTAGTCCAGATGGGTGATCAGAATTAATTTAGAAATATCCTTTTTGTTGAATCAGAATAACTTTTGTACCCCCCCCCCCCCCCCAAAAAAAAAAAAAACCCAAAACTCTTTGTTTCATACAAGCAGTAGAACTTGCATGTTTCCATTGTTTTATATTTCAATTGTTGCTCATGGAAAATGGAAAAGCCTCATGTACAATAGCAAGTTCTGGTATTCTTCAGATTTGAGGAGATATGAAACTGATTAGGGAGAATCAAGAAAGTAACAAAAAATTTTTATTGCTTTATTGATAGAGGCGTAAAGTGTACAAATAAGACGTTTCTTTATCTTTTTATTTTATTAAAGTTATAAAGATTATCATGGCTCTTAAAAATTCAGCACATATATTATATAATTTAAAGCTATAATAATAACATAATGACTAGAAAATCAGACGCCCAAGTCCTCATATTGGCACGTAATCACTACAAGATAATTATAGTGTACATCTAATTTTTTGGTATATTTCATGCTTACGGTACATCATTTTGAAAAATATTATTCAAATACAAAATTTAAAATTATAGATGTGTTTCGAATGGTTTAGATAGAATATGTATCAAATTTTAATCAATGAAAGAAAATTTAACTCTTATCATATAATTTTAAAATTTTAACATTGAAGTTTTAATGATATATATTATAATGAATAATTAAATAATCTCCGAACTGTCTTAAATTTGATATATTATATCTAGACCATTGGAAATGTATCTAAAATTTAGTTTTTATTAGAATAATATTTTGTTTTTAAAATAACACATCATAAACATGTATATAGTTGAGTCTTAAATTAAATTAAAAAAAAAGAGGTCCAAGTATCCATCCACCAACTCTCCACCACCCCACCGCTGTGTTTTCTTTGTTATAAAAGCCCAAACCCTTTTGTTAGTTCGCCAGCTCTCCACCAAGAGCTATCTATTCTATCCTACTCTCTTTTTTGTTCCTCCGCTAATTCTGTGATCACATCCCCATCTCTCTTGTGTCCACCCACCGACTTTTGCGTTTATACCCTCCTCAGTTTTGCATATCTGTCACCAACCTCAGAGTCTTAATTTCTTCTGCTGATTCTTCTGGTAAGCGATCGATACAATACAACATATTATCAATCATCATACCTGTATAATTCGCTTCTCTATGTATTTACTGCACTGCATGTGGTCTGTGGGAGAAATTAGAAGCTTCCTAATACGATCAAGATCTTGCATGACTGCATTAAATTCATAGAACTTAAGTCTTGAGTTCTGAACCACTGACAAGGAATAAATTAGCTCCCAAACCCTAAACAAAATCGCAAGTTTTTTTTATAATTTTTTTTTTAATAATACTCACACTTCCAAAAATCCAGAAACCAGACATGAAGATCACGGTTCGGCAGTCGACGTTGGTGCCGCCATCGTCCCCGACCCCATTGCACCGGCTCTGGAACTCGAACCTCGACCTAGTGGTTCCCCGCTTCCATACACCAAGCGTCTACTTCTACCGTCCCGACCCCACCTCGACAGACTTCTTCAGTGCCGACAAGTTGAAGTCGGCACTTGGGAAAGCGTTGGTACCATTCTACCCGATGGCGGGTCGACTGGCGCGGGACGAAGATGGTAGGATCGAGATCAATTGCAATGCTGAGGGGGTTTTGTTTGTCGAGGCAGAGGCGCCTGACACGATGGTTGATGATTTTGGGGATTTTGCACCAACCATGGAACTCAAGAGGCTCATTCCTGCCGTGGATTACACCGATGATATCTCGAGTTTCCCCTGTTGGTGCTCCAGGTAACAATAATTTGCTATATTATTTTTGCATTTTTGAAGGTTTCTTGTGCTATCAGGGATGAACTGTCCTATGATATCTGTCATGTTAGGTTAAACGCCTTAATCAGCTTCAGGTCTTAATCTGCACTCTTAGTTGTTACTTGTTACCAACCAATATTGATAATAAGTCCGGTATTATTTTAAAGCTCGCAAGTCACTTTTTGAACCGAGAATGCAAGAGATATAAATGTGTTCTTATTTTTCTGTTTTTCCATTATTTCATTAACCGAATTTGAGGGGAAAGGTTCAGAAGGTATGTTACATACAAAAGGGAAAGAGAAAAGAGAAAAAGGGAAAAAGAACTTTAAAATTAAGAATGAAAAAGGAAGAGAGAGAAAATTTTGTCAAGTATAAAAATGTTATAATAGAAAAAAGATGGGCAAGATTATTGGATGTTTTATATATATTGAATTATAAACTCTCTTAGTTAGTGTGAGTGGGAGCTTCTCTGTACACATTGTTTGTCCTTTCTCAAAAGAAATTTAGCAATTTTGGGTCCTTGTGCGCATGACCGAGTATGATGAGGCATCTAATTAAATATGATATATTGGTTCTTCTTAGGATTACAGAGATTTCCAGTTGCTATAATAATTATCATTTCTATCAAGCTGGTTCAAATATCAAACCACATCGTCTTGAGTATTAATTTGACTAGTCGAGTTGGTGGGCAACTTTGCTTAGAACATAAAAATGTTTTGTTCTGCTTACAACAATATATTTTAAATACTTGGCCTCTGTTTGGCAGCTGGATAAACAAGGGATAAGACCAGTTATCTCTTTTAACCCCGCCAAACAAATATTAATTTTGCAGGGATAAAACTGAGATGGGCACAATCTCCAAGATTTATCCCAGAAAGTGAACTCCGGATTTTATCACCACAAAATGGTGATTATAGTCTTATCTCTTCACTGGACTTTAATACCCATCTGCTTCATTGTTTATCCCCGTACAACACCTGCTTACAACTTACAACCAAAGACAATTTTACTTTTGAACGAAAATTATATTTTATTTACACCTATTTCACAGATTCTCTCTCAAAAGTTGTACCAAACATCAAGATAGAGAGGTTTATCATTATCCCGAGATAGTGTTATCTAGAGGTGGCAACCGGTGGTGTGGTGTCGGATAGGGTTTAGGTTCGGTCAAGTGGGTAAGTTTGAACAAAAAAATTATATGTTATGGATTGGATTCGTGTCGGGTCGGGTCATATTTTGGGTTGAATATTATCGGGTTTTTCGGATTTCGGATCATTTCAAGTCGAAACGGGTCGGGTTTCAAGTTCTTAGTAATTCAGGTCATCTCAGGTTTTGAGTTATTCGGGTCCGGATCGGATCGGGTTTCAGGTCATCTAATATCGGGTAGTCTCGGGTTTCGAGTTATTTTGGGTCGGATTCTTTTTTATGATGTTTTATTTTCAGGTCGGGTCGGGTTGAATTTCGGTTTGTCGGACTTAATTTTTTTTAGAAATTCATTTTAGACAATGTTAATTATAGATTATCAATTATGTTATGATCAATTTGACTTTTCAAATAATATAGATATAATTCATTAATTTGAGTCTAGTCATATCAATTTCAGGTCGACATATTTTATTCATTTTATTAACCAACTAAGACATACTACTTATGATAATTCTAATTAATAGATATTAGTTTTATGGTAATTTTAATTTACGATATATAAATTTTGAGTAATAGACATTATTATTTTGATTTGAAATGTAATTTTTTTTATTTCGATATAAACTCTTTATATACATGCATGTAGGTAATTTTTTAATTTAAATTATCAAAATTATACATATAACTGTTTATACGTGCTATATTGATAAAAATATTTATTAATTTGTGTTAAAATAAAATGACAGTCCATCGTTGTTTATGAAACTCATGCTTAACCCAGTCCCCTCTAAACCCGTGCTTAACCCGACCTATTTCAAAATAAATTGACAGTCAAGTACAAGTTGAATTTATAAAGAGAGTTTAATATTTCTACGGTATAATTTTAAAGTAATTAAATACATATATACAACACGAGTTAGGTCAGGTCGGGTTTCGGGTTGTCTAATCTCGGATCATCTTGGGTTTCGGTCATTCGGGTTCGAATCGGATCAGGTTTTAGGTTGTTTGATCTCGGATTTTAGGTCATTCGGTCCGGATCGGGTCGGGTTTTGTCTGATCTTGTCGATCTCGGGTTTCAAGTCGTTCGGGTTCGGATCGGGTCAGATTTTGGGTTGTCTAAACTTGAATCATCTCGGATTTTGAATCGTTCGGATCCGGATGAGGTTTGATTCAAGTCAATTTGATTTTTGAAAAAATCAGATCGTGTCTGTCAGGTCCGAACAGGTCGGACGGAATTTGCCACCTTACTGTTATCTATCCTCTTATCCTGTTACCAAACAGAGGCTTGGGGTGTAACAAAGGTGGACTTGCTACTATGCTTCACCGACACAAAAATAGTTATGATTAGGTAAATGGTCACATTAAAGTTGGTAATATGGGAATGTCTCAACTACTCAGATAAGATAAGGTTCTCAATTTTGACTTTTCTTTTCAACTATAGGTCAACAAACGGCAGACGCAACTGTTTTCATGAATATTGTTTATAGATAGTACTTGTCATATTACTTAGTATAAGAGGAATTATTGTCATGAATTTTGGATGTACCTTGTGCGTACGGAGTCATTTTTCATGAGACCAACAATATAAGTAAAGGAATTTTAATTGCAAATAAAAAGAAAACTCTGACTAAAATTACTCAATTTAACTTCTTCTTTTTTTGAGGATTTGAGGAAGTGTTACCATTGTTGCAGGTTTTGATGATACTAAAACCCTGAACAGAAATAAAAAGGTAATATGGACTCAAGGTTGAGTCCTTAAAAATGAAAAACCGATACAGAAATCTCAAAATCTAGAAAAAGAAAATTAAGTAGAAATGAAGGACATAAATGTAACAAAGAAAGCCAATTTGCTTCTATAAGATCAGTGCATCAGCTCCTCCCGTTGTGTTTGAACCTTGAAATTGAACCTCTTACAGTAATTACTTATTTTAGTAATTGCTCTATTTTATTTTCCTTGTTATTTGAAAATCACGGAACTCTCTCCATACAATGAACAACGTTATAAGAAGTAATTATCTGGTTTTCTTGTCAACCTCCTTCGCAATAAATTTATGAAATACCATTTGTTTAGAACAATGCACTAATTGGTGAGGTTTACATGTCATTAACTCGTTATTCAATGTTGGTTTATCACTAGGACAGTGAAAAATTAATTTATGTTATCAGCTGATCCTCTGCATTTTAGCTATTTATACAAAAATATTGCCTAACTTCCATCTTTTGACATATAAAAACACTTGTCCTGCCCTAAATCAGACGGCCCGAACCAGATATGATCAATATATTGTTAGAAACAAAAAAATTCAACATGTTTTACTCATTTGTGGAAAAACACTACCCTAAAAAAAATCCACCATTGACCTAGGTTTTTGAGGGATGAAAGTTTGGTGAAATAGATGCCTGTGGAAATATATGTTAATGTCTTTTCAAGTACATAAATGTGTGATCACGAGTTCTTAATAATCAATTTCTGGAAGAAAATGAAATAAGTCATTTTCTTCTAGTTAATTAGCACAATGATAAAAATCTATCATATATAATATTCTTAATTAATTCAACTAATTGAGAGGGCTAATCTCGTTGCCTTTAAATAACCTACTAAATGAGACGGAAATTTTCTTTTCAATTTTTTTAATTAATGTTTTAAGGGGTAAAATTTTCCATTTGCAGGAGAATGCAACTAAGTTTTAGTCTTTAACCTAAGTGACTGGTCGCGGAAATGATTTTGCACTTATACCTTCCCCCTTGATTGATATATAACACCCCTAGAAAATCACATATAGCAAGGATAATTCCGTGCTATGCAGTTAATAGATTAATATAAATTATTATACGTAATCAGACACACATATAGCAAGTTTTATCCCTGTGCTTTGCAGTCAATAGATTAATAGACATATGTAATTATGTTTAATTAGACATTCTTTTTCTGACAAAAAATAGACTCACCAACCTTGTACATAAATTATTCAATATTAATTAATACATGGTCAATTAAGTCGTTTCCTATCATCTTTCCAATACTATCTCCACCCCTGTTGCAACAATTAACATGTAAAACCATGTGCATCATTTTAAATTACAGGTGACTCATTTCAAATGTGGAGGAGTGTCACTAGGTGTCGGCATGCAACATCACGTCGCTGATGGTTTCTCGGGCCTGCATTTCATCAATTCCTGGTCTGATGTGGCACGCGGCGCCCCCATCGCCGTACAGCCATTCATTGATCGAACATTGCTTCGGGCACGTGATTCCCCATCCCCGTCTTTTCCTCATATTGAGTACCAACCGCCTCCGGCAATGGCCTCCACCTCCCCATCTACCGAACCCACAACCAAAACCCTGCCACCAACAGCAGTAAACATATTTAGGCTCACGCGGTCACAGCTCAGCGCACTCAGAGAAAAACTTCCTCCGATGGCCCTGTGCTATTCCACATATGCATTACTTGGGGCTCATGTCTGGTGCTGCGCATGCCTGGCACGTGGGCTTCCACCTGACCAAATGACCAAGATGTATATTGCAACTGATGGCAGGGCTCGGCTTAGGCCGCCTCTTCCACACGGATATTTTGGTAATGTCATCTTCACTGCCACTCCCATTGCCTCATGCGAAGAAGTCATTGGTGGAGGTGCTGAGAAGATTCAAAATGCACTCGCCAGAATGGATGATGAATATTGCAGGTAATGTGAGTTGCATGAGTCAGCCAGTTGCAGTGTTTGTGCTTTAGAATTGATATTGGAAAAATAAAGCAAAAGCTGAAAAACAGAATCAATTTGTATATTCTTAACTGATATATTCATGGTTGGAACATGCAATGACAGATCGGCATTGGATTACTTGGAGTTGCAGCCGGACCTGTCGGCACTGGTAAGAGGAGCCCACACATTCAGATGCCCCAACATCGGGTTGACGAGCTGGGTACGGTTGCCGATACACGATGCAGATTTCGGGTGGGGCCGGCCAATTTTCATGGGACCTGGTGGGATCGCATACGAGGGTCTGGCCTTTGTTTTGCCTAGCCCGACCAGAGACGGTAGTCTCTCAGTTGCCATCTCATTACAAGCAGCTCACATGGAGAAATTTAAGGAGCTTATATTTCAGATCTGATCGCAATCAACTTAATTACAACAATGGCGATTTTATTCGGTGTTCTTGTAGTGTAAGCCAAAATCTTTTATGAATAAATCCGATTTTTAACATAGAGGAAAGTAAGGATGAATCACCACGTAGTTCAGGATAGTAACAGGATAATGCTCAATGGTGGAGAAGAAAAGAAAAGTGATTTTTATCATACAAAGTTTTTCTTTGCATTTCTTATTTATCACTTTCCAAATTAAATTGTGTTATAGAAGACAATTTGTGAAGACTTTGACGACTTGTAACACTTTTGTTTTATATATATTGGAACTCAAAACAGAGTTAATTAAACAACTATGCACTTTCTTGTACTAGAATATTGCAATAGAAATTTTGTTAATTTATCTATAAAAAAAAGGGAAATAGCTTACAGTGTTTGGATGTTGACATGTTTAAAAATTTTGAATTAAAGCATTGTGATTTTGAAGGAGCTTCAACCCTTTTCTCCCATTTAATATTTTTAAAAATATTATGAAAAATAGTGTTAAAGTTAAAAGAATAAATTGTAATATGTTCTTTGTTATATAGGTAAAACGTGTATTAAGTTCGAGCCAACTTAAAATTTAATTGATAATTCATTATTAGCCGTCAAAACTCTATCGTTAAATGTTAATATTTAAGGTTTAAGCAACTTCCAATCAAATTTGTTACCCGCGCCATTTAAGAAATAAAGAACACGTCTAAAATTTAACCTTCTAGTTGAAAGATATTTTTCAAAACATCATTAGATATACATAACATTAGAATTAGATGCATGCGACAACTTTCTTTTTTGTTGGTCCAATAGCAGGGTTGCTTTTGCAACGTAATTTGCATCTGAATACATTAGAGAAAATTAATGAACACTGAAGGGATAATCTTTTCCAGACTTCAACAAATCTACTTATCTACCACACCCAAATAAAGACAATAGTTTCACAAGGAAAACAATACTTCAAAGAAATAAAAAAAAAATCAGTAGGTCATTACAATAATTACAAGCCTTTAAGTGGTAATAAGAGGAGGTAACACCAGAGATTTGTTCCCTTTCACCTTTGCCGTTGTGTCAGGGAATAATCCATTTTCTGGAAGATCTGATAACTCGCCACTATCAGAGACCTTTATTGGAAAAGGGAGCAAATGCCCAGGCAAATCAATGATAGTATCTCCTGTAAACATCTCCCACAGATTCTGGGCTACTTCTCGCACAGTCCTGACGCACTCCAAGCTCTCTGGTTCGAGAAACACTTGGCTGAGGTCCTTATAGTGGCTCATGAAATGCTCATACCACAATGACATGCGGTATATGTGGACCTGACCTCTGGCATGACCATTTGGCCCATTTAGGTGTGATGGTTGGTATGACCCGTGTGCAATCTCAGTGTCTCGGTCACCAGCAAGCGATCTCTGGTTTAAGTTTGCTGATCCAACTATCACATACTCATCATCAACTGTACATTTCAAAAAATTCAGTCAACATTGTGCAAAGAGATACCAAGTATAATTATAATAAATAAAAAGGTAGACGGCAAAAGATAGCATTGTATATACTTTTCATGAAATGCTGAAAAAGCATCATGAGATGATATATATATCCTCTGTACATTTTAAAAATAGCCATGGATTACATGATCTTTAAGCAAATTGAAAGTGGTATTCTCCATCACTTTTATGTGAACTCAGCTTAACGACGTAGCAATGAGATACATGATATGTTAGTAGAATATTTTATGAAGATACTAACCTATCATGAGCTTGGCATGAACATATATCATAAACCGTCGGTTCATCTGTGCCCTCGAGTAATCGGTCCCCTCCTGTGGATGGTCAGGAGGCACATAATCCCCCTGCCTCTGAACCTCCCTGTTACCGAGGCAAAAGAAGTTCAAGTAATCACATGGGTGTGCCTTCCCTTTCAGGCCTGCCTCTTCTATTGCCTTTGCAATTATTGTGTACATCATCTCCATAGTCAACCTATCAAATTAGTTGCTCACATGCTTTACTGACATGATAAAATATAATAACTAAAAGGCGTTCTTTAATAATTGTATAAAATTTAACACTCAGAACAATCCAAACCCACCTATTCCATCTGAGTATGGCTTGGACAGTGTCGCTCTCAGGTTCCCCTTCAGGCCACATTGGAGTGATTATATAAGCAGCAAATCTCTCACCTTTCCTAATTTTACTAGAAATTTTTAAGGCAATCTCTATTGGTACGAGGTTGAGGCACCCACTGTCCTGATCCTCCTTCCAAGCTGCACAACTCCCAAAGAAATACTGGTTTTCGATATAGATGAACCGCCGAGCACGTCGGATTGCCTCAATGTATGCAATGTGTATGCTCTGGTCAATCGTCACATCCTTCCCACTCACAAGCCCCATTTTGAATGCCTGATCTGGGTTAGAGGGGAAATCGACCACTGATGCGTCATCTATTGATCGAAAGACCTACAATTAAAGAAAAAAAAAATTAATGCCCATCCATTGAATAGTTTTCTTACACTGACAGAGAGAGGGAGACCAAGAGGGAGATATGTACGGAGAGAGAGATAACCTGCACATTCCATGATTCTTGTGCATCAGACCACATGGGATTGAGGAAGTTCTCAGGTGAAATATCAAACAAGCAATTTTGCAAATCTGGGGGAGACTGCTTCTTCCAGCGCTGCTCAAAGTTGGTGAGCACATCCCATGCAGCTTGGCCCTCGAGACGAGAGTGTGCGTCATGCCATGGCTCCCGTGGACCCCCATGTTTGAGGTTAGCATGTGCAAAGTTGTTCTGTAGGAAATCATGTCCGTAAATTATGTCCAGATCATGGAACAAAGAGTGCTTCTCGTCATCATACCTGTTGTACAAATCACAAAATTGTGTCACTATATATGTTTCTTTTCTCATTGAAGGGGCTGGCAACCTTCAAATCTGTACAGGTGCAGGATTATACAAAATTGCAAATTTTTCATTGTTTCGTTGCTCTCTTCTTTGTTTTAACCAGCACAAATTGACTAAAAATGGTTGATTTATTTAACCTCAGTTATTCATACAACTCACCTTCCATCACATATATCAATTCCACCAATGAAGCTAACCACATGCCTTCCTGCCCCATTTGTGGCAACGTCAAGCGTGACTGCCTTTTGGTGGTGTGTGAACTCTGCGGAGAGCTCCACCTGTTGCACAGCGGTCAGTGACTTGTCAGCATCCCTGGGGCACAAAAAGCACCTCACCTTACTGCCCTCAAAAAACTTGAAGGTCTCTTCGTCGTGCGTCTTCATCAGCCCTGCATTCCCCAGAAAGGAAACTGAGGTGTGATCCTGCCAAACCATAACCAGCACTCTCACCCCATCCTCGGCCTTCCTTTTCAAAAGCTCTCCTACAGTAACACCTTCAGCCCCGGGAATCATTCGTTGGGGATCACGCACCTGTCAACATACACAGAAATGATGATGAGAAACTATATACTATACTTGATGCTCAAGCATTACAAAGAATCACAAAAGACACCTAGAGTATCATGTCATAATTCATAAGTTAGGTGATGGGTGGGCATTCATCGTACGGGCATTTCATCAAACAGGTTCAGTAAATAAAGCAGACACAATTATCCAACCTGGCAATATAAGCACTAAAATAAATAACATTTTGATGATTTACCAAGGTGATCTGAGTGTTGACAGACCAGCCGGCAACGTAGATAAAATGCTGAGCATCATTGATTGAGGTGTAGAGATCTTCCCATAACCTGGGCTGGTGGTAGTGGCTGCCATCGGGAAGGCGGAGGTCGGGATGGAATTGACTGGAAAGGTGGGAGTTCTGGTAAAGAGTAACATGGCAGGAGGTGCGCTGCGGGAAGTAGGAGTTGAGGAGGCCCATGAAGTGCGGCAGTTGGATGCCGGCATCCCAGCTGGGATCGGCGTGCACGTCGAAGTACTGCAGTTGTGCATAAATGCTTGCCCTGTTGGTTGATAAGGAGCACATATATATAGATAGATATAAATTAATTAGTTTGTCTTTGAGTCACAAATCATTATCAGTTGGTTCCAATACAATGAGCAATCACCAATTCACCATACATACTTGTGTAACTTGCAGCCATGCTCGCTGTACAACTGGAATCGCTCCTTAATGGGTTCCCCGGACAAGAGACGGGTTGTAGAAATGGTGGCGCGGGCGACCACCTTGGCACCAACTGGGAGCTGGTTCTTGACGGAGAGCGTGAAGGTGGGAGAGGAATGCGCCACATATACCCGAAACGACTCGTTCCATACCGGGTTCTGTGGGTGGAACTCTACCTGCCTTGTGCGGGCCACACGGGCCCCACCGATGTCCAGCGTGGCGTATAACTTGCTGTGCGGTAGGTGCTCCAAATGTAGCGTCTCCTCTGTTTTTTCAATAAGCTGCCCAATTGGAATGCTGAGAATTTGTTTACTTGTGTCTCCGAAAATTAAATTGACAAAAATATGGGTACATAATATATTTTTCAAGAAAATATATCAATGTGTTTATTTATTTTATAGATTTTTTTATTAAATTAAATTTACTACTAGTTTTTTTTAATTCATTCTACGTTTATATTTATCTTTACGTGCAGACACAGAGGGCAGAGGCCTTTAATTTAAATTTGGATAGTGGGGAAAGGTGTGTTGTTGTGTGAAATTTGAAAAGAAAGGTGTGTTGTTGTGTCAAATTGGAGTCTAAATAAAATGAAGGAAAAATAAATAAATAATTGCAGATATGAAGATATATATATAGATGAGAAAACCAAACCTGATGGATATGTCCACAGAGAGTTTGATGCAGGTGCTCCGCCTCAAAAACCCTCACCTCTACAATTCCATGAACAAAATTTGAAGCCTCCATCTCCATCTCCTTCTCTCTCTCTCCTCCCTCTCTTTCTTTGTTTGATGCTTCGCCTTTTGCAAGACTTTGAGTCTAATCCAACTAATCTCTCTCTTTCTTTTTTGTGTAAGAATTAAGTTGCATATTTATACCCCACACCCCACTCGGCCACTGACCAGCCCAAAACCACCGCGTGGAGCCTGATCCTTTGACCACGTTTTATTGGAGTAATAGTGCGAGAAGAGAAGCTGAATTTAAAAAAGCTTTACTAATATATATATGGTTATAAATAAATAATTCCACAAATCGATGTTCAACACATATATTAATATTTACATGTATGCTGTATGCATAAAAGAGGAATATTATATCTAGTTGCCGCTGGCGTTTGTACGTATCTTTCAAATATTTCTCGTGCGAATTAATTAATTAATTTAGTCCCACTATTTATTTTATTTCTAAGACTCGCATTGTACTTGAAAAATGAGCCTTCGGTATAATTAGAATATATGGACCCGCCTAAACCCATATGATGAATATAAAAATTTCTTCATTATATTATATATATATATATAGATGTGTTATGGTGCTTTATAAAGCAAAAAAAATCATATTACTTTGAGGTGAGATTTAATATCTCGATGTATCAAATGATCAATTTAAGTCGCTCAATAATTTGTTCATGTCAAAATCATTTATGATTTTTTTATCTTTCTAACTATTTTTAAAATCAACCCTATTTAACATAAGAAAATAGCCTACTTCAGAGCTGATTTAAAAAATAGCAAGAAAATTCAAAAAAATATTAAATTTAATATCCCACAAAATTTTAACATGAAAAAATTATTGAGCGACTTAAATTAATCATTTGAGACCTCGAGATATAAAATCTCATTCTAAAATAATATAATTTTTTTTTACTTTGTAAAATATCATAACACATCTATATAGACTGAAAGTAAAAAAATATAAATTTTTAAGTATAAATTAGATAATATAAATTAGTATAATATATTTTTTTTTACTTTACCAGTCAAATTCTTTATATGAAAATTTTGTGGGATGCAAAAATTTGGAGTGTTTTGAGATTTTTAAGTCATCTTTTTTAATTTTTAAAAATGATGTTCAAATATTAAATATTTTATTATTATTTTTAGAGCTGATTTTTAAAAATTAAAAACGATGACTTAAAAAACTCAAAATACTCCAAATTTTTGCATCCAATAAGATTTTCATATAAAGAATTTAATGAGCATGATAAATTAAAATTTAAAGATAATTTAATATATTTTTTGAGTTAAGCCTCACGGAAGACCTCCGTTATCTTTACTCTATATATATTACCAAGAACTACTATATATAAATTTCGCTTTTCACGTAATGTGTGATAGCTGTCAATTACTTTGTTAAATTCAAATAGGTGAGCGTTAATTTTAATTTTGATTCAAATAGGTGAGCGTTAAAATGAGTGTGTATTTTAGTAATTTCGAATAATAAATCCAAAATTCGATAATGTTTGTCGACAGTTATAAAAAGTATTTTTATTTTGGATAAAAATGTACAACTTTTCTATCTACATTTAGTCAATCATAAATGTTCGTTTCTGGTCATTCGCGTGCCTAATAGAGTCCAATGTTCCTTTCGTTCGAAATGAACGTGTATTAATTATTGATTTGTGATAGGGTATAATAATCAGTTAACACATATCTGTATTATTGATTTCTCACAGACACTAACTTACTGTAATCTCTTTTTATTTTGATTAATATGATTACATAGCAAGCTATTGGCTTGCTACTTCAAAAAAAAATGAAATTAATGTGTGCTTTTTTTTTAAAAAAAAAAGTTGCACAATAATTTTAAATATTTATTTATACTAATTTGACTGGTAAAAGGCATAAATCAGTTGTTTTAGACTGAAAGTTGGTAGGTATATTATTCTATTCAGAAGATCGGACGCTCATTTTTTAATAGAAATGAACGTGTACTTTTGACTGGACCAAATATATATGAACCAGAGAAGTATCTATATCCAGGACAGGTACATCTAAAACATCGTTAACTGTAGCTTAGATATCAAAATTAGACATATTTTTTTAATTAGATGGAGCTTCTCTATTGATCTAGAACTTAGAATTTTACTAAGGTGGGACCATAAATACAGAGAATTCAGAGAATGCAAGCGTTATCCGGAATGAATGGACGTAAAGCATATGTAAGTGGTTTTTCAAGTCCACCATCGAATTTCAGGTAAGTTCCAATTGCTTGAGTCTGCATTTGCGGAAAGAAGAGTCTGCTAAACTGTGTCTTCCATGAATGCACAAGCCTCCACCAGGTGCTTTGTCATTGAAGAATGCCATTGAAAATCAGAGATAGAAGCTGCCAATTTCTAGTCTAGTCGATCAGAGTCAAGGAGCAGAACAGAAAGATACTGACAATGGCAATGGACCCCAGAAGAGAAGAACAACTACAGAAAAGCACTATTTACTAGAATTTTCAATGGATGCAAGCGTCTCAGGTAAATCTATGGGGCTTTCTCTCCCTTATCTGGCGATCTATTAAAATGTACACACAGCAGAAAGGACGAAGTTGCAAGAATCCAAGGGATATGGCACTATCATTTTCGACAGATAAGCATAAGTAGGACTCATATCGTCACTTGTGAAAAACTGACACGAAATATGATTTATTAATTCAAGTTGCGACATGCAACGCGCAAAGACCGACCAATTCCATATTGAAACGTAGAAAAACATAAATCCAGCAAACCAGGTTCTTTACAATAAACAACAGCTACATTTTTACATAGGCTAATTATTTAAGCTATATTTTAACATTGAGTAATGCTTTAAATGATGTATTTTATAGTGGCTTTTTCAAATAATATATTCTATTAAGTTATAATATAATCTCTATGTGCTCCACCTATTAGGATAGAAATTGCGTACAAAAACATTAAAGGTATATATTTTTTTAGTTTATTTAATTTTTCTATCATTTATAGTCTCATTTTAATACATAGAAATGTGAACAATATATTCTTTCTTATTTATCTATATTATAATCATTATGTTAGAATCTATATGACACAGATGATGTTGAAAGAATAACATAAATTCATAAAAATAATATTTTAATTTGTTCGAATTATGTATCACTTGAAGCCTCATTTCAATATATAAAATCATCAAAATACAGAGAATTACGCACAAAAATGAATGTAAATCATTAAAAACTGTATTTATTTTATTAGTTTATTTAAGTTTTCTATCATTTGTAGTCTCATTTTGACACATAGAATCACCAAAATGCACAAAATTCTTTTGAATGAGGTCCCTTATTCATTTGTATTATAATAATTTTGTTCTCAAACTTTTATGACACCAATGACGTGGATAGATTTACAGAAATGCATAAAAATAGTATTTTTAATTTATTCGACTTTGTATCATTTTAAGTCTAATTTTAACAAATAAAATGATCAAAATACACTAAATTATTTAAATAATATATTTTATAAATTTATATTATAATATTTACATGCATGAACTGTTAGGAGACAAATTACGTAAAAAATGAATAAGAATATATTAAGAATTGTGCTGCTTCTCTTACTTCATTCAAGTTTTCTATCATTTATAACCTCATTTCAATTTTCAGTTCATGAAATCGCCAAAATGCAGAATATTGTATTGAAGGATCTTATTTTTATTTATATTATAATCATTATAGTCTCAAACCTTTATGATATAGATGTCATAAAAAGATTAACACAAATATATAAAAAATAATAATTTAGTTTATTCAAATTTTATATAATATGAAGTCTCATTTTAAATAATAAAATCATCAAAATACATAAAATTATTTTAAATAATATATTCTATGAGTTTATATATTATAATCTTTGCGTGCACAATCTGTTAGGACACAAATTAAAAAAAAAGATAAAAATAAATACATTAAAATTATACTTCTTCAATTAATTTATTCAAGCTTTATAACATTTGTAGTTTTATTTTTACACATAAAATCATCAAAATGCACAAAGTACAATTGAATGATCCCCCTATTTTTTTATATTATAATCATTATTTTTTTGAACCTTTATGATACGGATGATGTTGAAAGATTAACACAAATGCATAAAAGTAGTATTTAAATTTATTTGAATTTTATATCATTTGAAGCTATATTTTAAATCATAAAATCATCAAAATATACAAAATTATTTTAAATGATGTATATGAATTTATACATAATATCTGTGTGTTTGATCCATTATGACATTAATTGCGCACAAAATAAATATAAATGCATTAAAAATTATACATTTCTCTTAGTTTATTTTTTTTATCATTTGTAGCCTAATTTCAACACATAAAATCACCCAAATGCAAATGAATGATCTCCGGCCTATTCGTTTAACAAATATATATAGGTGTTCCGTTTAACAAATTTATAATTGTCATTAATAATTATATCAATCATTCAATTTTTATATTGCATATGGATTCAAAATCTTAGACAGCTTCTAGGGCTGATAAAAAAAATTATGTTTCATTTAATAATTATATATATTTTTTAATAAACATGATGTTTTATTTAACAAATATATATCTACTATTAATAGTTATTTAGGTATTCAAATTTTATAACCACGTGGGTGTACATAGGAAGAAAATGTTATAACGAGAAATTGGATTTACGCAGATCATTTTCATTATTTTTTATTTTCTTTGTCGGGTACAATACTCTTTTTATGAAGCAGGGTACTATTCTCCCGATATATCTGAGAGATGTGTTGCTCAATTGTCAGCACTCTGCAAATGAATATAGAAATATTTTTCGAAATGAATGGCTTGCTTTTAGGCCCTCTCTCTCTCTCTCTCTATCTGAAGGCTGGAGCAGAGCAACAAGGAAGTTTCTGACTTCCAAGCTAACAAGAGGATACGATATCTTTGGTTTTACTCCTAAAAATGTAAACATGGTGTGAAACAAGGGCGTTGCTACCAAACCCAGGAGGCCTTCTAGAGGCGCTAATGAGGAGAAGTGAGAATATAATTCTTATCCTTCGGCCAGTTATATTTTAAGTGACCTAGGAACATGGGGGGAAATAGAATAGAAAAGCTCTATAAAAACAAAAAGAACAAATTGCTTTTCTCTTCATACAACCGGTTACTGAGTTTAAATAATTTTGATGTAAGTTTTATGAGTACTGTTAAAGTGAAATAAATTCATCTCTTGCAGAAGCATAATGTGAAGTGAAAAGGCATAAGAAAACTCAAAACTAATATCAGGCTCATTTCTGTTTCTGATGAAGTAAAATGATAGCTGAGAAGCCACAATACAAAACCCTTACGAGTTCTATGATTTCCATTACCAATTTCCATCTAAAGTTAGAGGTTGCAATAAAGCAGGTCAAATCAAATATCTATACATGGATAAATTTAAATATCGTTCATTTATACTTTCATGGGCAAAATTGTAAATAAAGCAGGTCAAATCAAATATCTATACATGGATAGATTTAAATATCGTTCATTTATACTTTCATGGGCAAAATTGTAATTTACACTTTTGTATTCATAATTGAAAACCGAAAACAAACATCACCAAGTTGGGAGTTGGGGGGGTCCAGTCTGCACAATTGACCCACTAACATATTTGAGTTAAGAGATATATAGCCCTACAGACATGTAGGACTGTCAATTGATCTTTTTAACCGTTTATCTGATTTATATCGTATCCGATAAGACGGATATGAGTAAAATTTTATTTTCGTTAAGTCATCATATATAGATACGGGTAGGAAAAAAATTTCGTTAACTTATCGGGTATGGATATGAGTAAGGGGTTTTCGTTATCCGTTATCCATTGGATAAATTATATAAATATATATATAGGTAAATATATATAAATACAATTATTTTATATTTTTAATAAATATATATAGTTAAATTATATAAATATATATAGTTTAGTATATATTTTTTATGATAATTGACATGAAAAAATTATATGATTTTTGTTATATCTAAAATATTAATTATTATTGCACTTTATTAGTATATTTATTTAATACTATTTATTTATCTAAATTATATAATTTTTTCATTGAATTATTTTTATTTTTACCCGTTATCTACCGTTATCCGTTCGTTACTCAAAATTTTTAATGGGTAAGAATAGAGTATGAGTAAAATTTTTTTTAATGGATATAGATATGAAAATACCTCCATCGTACCCTACCCTACCCAGCCCCACGGGCATGTAAGGTTTGACATAACAAGTTGGTCCGAGAATTCCCACTCCACCTAGGGGCGTAAACGGAATGGATATGCTACATTCAGCTCCATGTTTAAAAGTTACAAGTAAATATATCATCGTATCATATTCGTAAAAAATAATGCAAATATGAATTTAATTTTGGACCTTATTATCCATATTTGAAATAAAATATTATTTACAAAATAATATTAGTTATCAAAAATTTTATTTATATACAATATTATTGTTATTAATGTTAATAAATATATGCATTATAAATAATTACTATTAATAAAATACTTATTTTCAATATATATGCACAATATTAGTAATATATTAAGTTTTATTTCATATCCATCACAAAATTTGTATGCTTTTGTATTCGTATTTATTTAAAACGGATTTGAATTTGGATTTTAATATCCATTTAATATCCATAACTATACCCGTATCTGTCAAATAAGAATCGGATATAAATATGATTTCATCACTATTTATTCCAAATCCGTTCCATTTACAACCCTATCTCCACCCCCTACGAGACAAATATTTCTATCCCTGAAATGTGTTACTGAAAGCAATACTGGCACTGTCCAGTTCTGTTATGGGTTGCCTACTGGCTTATCAGCCAAAAAACAGAAAAAGAAGGGTTAGCTCGTGGGCTCCTCAATGGAGATTTTTTTTAGTAAATGAAAAAGAAAAAAACATCAAAACTGGTCAAAAAGAAAAGAATTTTTGCAGCCGTAGTCTGGACCGAGTTTCAAACTTCGGTTTCAGATGTCAGGACCGAGTTTGAAACTCGGTCCCAGATTTTTTTTTTTTTTTTTTACGTTTGTGTGTATTTGAAAATTACATTCTGGGACTGAGTTTAAAACTCGATCCAGCTTCTTTGGACTGAGTTTTAAACTCAGTCCCAGCTTCCTGCTAATATATAGGAACACTCAGCCCCTTTCTTCTTCATCTTCTTTCAGCCAACCATTTTCTCAAAATCGTCATTGTTACTGCTGCAAGAGCTTTCAACTGAATTTTTTTTCCGACAAATCCAGAGCCGATCCATATTCACCATTCTCGTCTCACCAACATTGTAAGTTTTTTTTCTATTTGGACTATTATTTTTTGCTCTAAAATTAAAATACACTAACAGTAGGGTTTATTGTTCATATTGTAGAAACGAAAATGTTGTTGATCAATGTGTATCACGGATGTCAAATCCTGAACACTTCAACTGGCGTGGGTTACGACATTCGTGCTGCGTGTATATTTTCTACCGACGAGACAATAAATCTTCGTGACTTGAAGAGGCAGATTCATACTGGTTTGGAGTTGCTTCCTAGCCAATTCACTATCAGCATTAGTGCATAGATCAATACTGCACCAGCAACTTCGGGTGTTTTTTTATAGCTTATTTGGGGTTGTTTCTGATGAAATTTGAGGAATGATTAAAACAACAACTTCCGTACAATTATCCCAATATAAAACACTAGAGCTAGTAGTTGAATCCGAACCAATATCTGGATCTAAAAACTATGATCCGACCAGTATTCCTGGAAGTAGTAATCCAGTCATGGCTGAGGAAATAACCCACTCTCGAGCTCGGAAGCAGTGATCATCCCGTGCTCCGGTATAAAATATGAATGTGGATGTGGATGAGGATAACGAAGAGGAAGGGTGGCACCTGGATGCCGAGGAGGATGAAATTGAGGATGCGATGGATGTCGAAGAAATAGTTAAAGAGTAGCAAATGTTTGTTCCTTTTATTAATCGAGGTATGAAGCACCCGTGTACACAATTTGCTGATAATACGCCTATATCGTATGCATACGAGCCTTATTTTCGCAAACCACCTAGAATTGATGAACAATTTGGTGTCGGTCAGCAGTTTCGTATAAAATCGTAGTTGAAAGTGAAAATCGTTGATTTTCATGTTGAACAAAATATAAAATTGAGGTAACAAATAACAACAAATCAAAGTTAGTAATGAAGTGTAAAGATTCTAAATATCCATGGAGGATGTATGCTACACGCAATATAACGGGTATTTGGGAGATCAGAACAAATCCGCTCGAGCACTCTTATTTTGGCAGTGCTACTAGAGCGGACCACAGTCAATTGACTTCCAGACTAATAGCAGATATTGTTCAGAATCGGTTGAGAGAGAACTTAGAAATGATAGTTAAAGAAGCAAGGGATTGGTAAAATAAAAGTTCCCTACAGTACAACCGAGTTATAATAAATTAAGGAAATGAAGAGAACTTGCAATTACATAGCTCTTTGGTAGTTGGGAGAGAACATACGAGATGCTTTTGTCTCTACTAGCAGCAATATAAAGTTTCACATATGGCACAAAATACATCATAGAGATATCGCGCTCAATAAAGTTCGGTGTTGAAATTTTCGATCGTGTTGCATGGGCATTTGGTCCATGTATTGCAGCATGGTCTTACTTATGACCAGTCTTAACTATCGATGCAGGATTTTCATCCGATCGGTATGCCGGTAAACTATTTATAGCATGTGGTTATGATGTGGAGCAACAACTATTGTCACTTGCATTTGCTGTCATAGCAGATGAGGAAAGTGTGACAAATTGGGGTTGGTTTATGCAGTGGGTGCGTAAAAAAGTTGTCGGTCCTGATAAAATTACTGTTATCTCATATCAACATTTAGGTATAAGGACGGTATTTGAGAGACCAGATTTTGAATGGCAAGAATCAGCAGGCGAGGCTATTCGCCGTTATTGCACTCAACACATTGGATAAAATGTGTATAAAAACTGCCATATGAAAGGAATAAAAGCTCTTTCAAATAAGCTGCAAGACATAAGAAGCCATGGAGGTGCGAGGAATATATGAAAAAAATTAATAATATTAGACCGGAATCCTATAAATTTGTTAAAAATCAGGAATCATGCAAGAAAATCTCCCAACGGAACAAATGTCCAACAGAAGGACACGAAATAACAGAAACCACAATAACCAACCCATCACAGCTGAGGAAGTGTCAGCCGAAGAATTTCATTACGAGGAGTTAACCCCGGAGCAAGTGGCTGCATTACATCAAGAAAGATAAGCACAACATCTAGATGGCGGTCTCAATCGCTGGGGAATAATGACAAGCAACGGTTCAGAATCATTGAACAACGTGTTCAGGATCGCTAGACAACTTCCGGTGTGTGCTATCGTTGAGAACACGTAGCACAAATGTCTTGAGTGGTTCTATAAATGATTTAGATTACCAGTTTGTTTATGTTTTGTATCGTTATATTTGCGAGAACAATTGGATTTTAATTATTGTTGTAATATTTTAATTTGTTTGACATTATTTTAGAATAATATATTAATCGTGCTTATATTTGACTTTGTAAATCTTTATTTTAATTTTTGTTATAATATTTTAGATCAATTTATTAACTATTGTACTTTGTTTTTAATATAATACACAAACGTAAAAAATTTCGGTCCAGACTACAGCTGCAAAAGTTCGACTCTTTTTTGTCAGTTTCACTGTTTTTTTTTCTTTTACTAAAAAAAATCTCTCCTCAATGGGTATCAGATGATGAATGTTTCAAAAGGATTGGATATTTTCCTTCTTTCTGACAATCAAATACAACTATGTTTCACAAAATTTAAACCCTGTACAACTTGATCAGTAGAAAATAATATGTTTATACATCTGTTCTTGACGTAGCTAGGTTAGGAAGCTGTTGATATGTACTCCAATTCGGTTCACACCCATTGAGCCGCATCTGCTTGTACACCTCATAAGCATCTTCGATCTGACCTGATGACCCATACCCATTAATAAGCGAATTGTAGGTAAATACAGTAGGCTTGAGTCCTCTCTTTTGCATTTCTTCGTACAGCTCCTTGGCATCAGTATAGAGACCCACTTTCCCAAAGTGGAGAATCAGTGTATTATATGTATACAAATCTGGTGAAATCCCTTTCTCTTTCATTTCATTTAACAGCGCCATGGCCTCATCTAGACGTCTTGATTTTCCAAGCCCGTTTATCATCAGATTATAGGCAATGACATCAGGTTCAAGACCCATTAACCCAATTTGATTGAAATAAGAGAGAGCCTCGTCTGTTTCCCCTGCTCTGCAGAGTATGTCTAATATAATAGTGTACGACTGGACGTCAGGTTTTATCCGCTCTTCCTCCATTTGTTGAAAAATATACCGGGCCTTCTCAACTAAACCCGATTTTCTAAATCCACTTAGGAGAATGTTGTATATTGCACAATTGGGTTTGCACCCCTGAGCTACCATTTCATTTAACAAATTCTCAGCCTCTTCAAATTGACCTGATTCCATAAGCCCATCGATCAACGGGCCATACGTGCAAGGTGTTGGAGCCAAATCCTCTCTGATCAATTTTTGGTAAAAGCCAACGGCTTTATTGACATCTCCTGATCTGACAAGGTTAGAAATGACAATGTTGTAAACCACAACGGTCACTTCACATCCTCCAAACTGCATCTCCTCATATAACTCTAGCATTTCATCAGTTTTCATCGACTTACCCAGAGAGTCTAATAGAGCATTGTATGTGTAAACATCTGGGTTAAATCCAGCACCTTTCATTTCCACAAACACATTCTGTGAAATAGCTATCAAGTTTGACTCAAGGAGGCCAGTGATAAGTGAACTGTATGATTCGGCTGTTGGATAGATACCATAGCCCTTGAAGCGGTAAAATAACTTGTGTGCAAGTAGAGGTCTCTTTTGCTTGCAAATGCGCATGATCAAAGGACCCAGGAAGAAATCATTTTGAAATATACCCTTTTTCACGGCAACTAAAGCAAAACGGATGGATTTATCAACCCCGGCCTTGTTGATTATTCCTCCCATAAGATTTTCCAAGGAGGACCTGTCCATGCGTTTATTTTCAATGATGTATTTTGAAAATATCCTCATCGTCTCACCTACAAGGCCCATTCTAACAAAAACAGGAATCACAGTACACAAAATTGTGAAATCAGGGTGCAAAACCTTTCTCATTTGATGGAAAAGCCAGAAAGCTGTATCAAATCTATCCTCTTTAACCAAACCATGTATCAAAGTATTATAAGAGAGAATGTCTGGCAGGCAATATCCTCTCTCGGACATTTCATAGAACACCTTCAATGCATAGTTGACCTCACCATTTTTACACAAACAATCAAGAAATGTGTTGTATGTTATGAGGTCAGGAGAGAAATTTGGGGATTTTTGTACTGAAGTTATTTCCTCAAATAGGTTTATAGCCTCTTTCATCCTCCCTTCTTTTCCCAAACCAGCTAGCAGCACATTATAGGTTGAAACAACAGGTTTCAGACCCAGTACATCCTTCATAATATTGAAAATGCGCCAAGCCTCCTGTTCACGTCCAGCTTTGTAAAGTGTGCTGATTATAGAATTAACTGTGAATGTATGAGGCCGGTGCCCTCTCTGGAGCATTTCCTCAAACAGCTTTAGACCTGTGTCAGTTTTTCCTGCCTTACTGCAACACTTGATCATCACGTTGTAAGAAATGGAATCAGGGCTAGACCCAATTTCAAGCAATTCTCCTAGAATAATTTTAGCCTGAGTAAGCATGCCAGACTCAGCCAGACCCACCAAACATGCATTGCATGCTATTAAGTTGGGTGCAATTCCTCTCTCTTTCATGGAATTATAAGTTGCAAGTGCTCGGTTGGCATCTCCCAATTTGCGATAATAATAAATAAATAATACAAATGAGCTGACATCCGGTTTTGGGCCATGAGTTTCCATATGACCAAAAAGCTTCCGAGCTTTTTCTACCTCATTTCTTTCAAGGTGGCCTTGAATTAATGCATTATAAGTATATTGGTTTGGTGAAACACCTCTCTCTTGCATGGAATCAAGCATGACAAATGCATCCTCCATCCTGCCAACTCTACAAAGGGCATCAATGTAAGTTGTATATGAAACCACATCAGGTTCATACCCATCTAATATCATCTCATCCCAGAAAGCCTGGAGAGAGTGGAGATCTCCATCTTCTCTGAATTTATCAAGTAAGGTATTGTATGTCACCTTATAAGGCTTCCAATCCATTTCTTTCATCTCCAAAAACAATCTCTTTGCTTCTTCAGCACGACCCGCTTTGCACAGAATCTCCATGAGAACTGTGTAAGCCACTACATCAGGTTTGCAACCTGCATCACCCATTTTATGGAAAACTCTACAAGCGAGATCAACTTCACCTTCCTGGCCAAGGATCTTAATAATGATCGTGAAGGTGTACACGTTTGGTCTGAGACCCAAACTCTCCATGTCATGCAAAAGCCTCATCGCCATTTCAGTGTCTCTCCTCTTTCCCAAAGCTGATATCAGGGACGCATACGTCTTATAAGTGGGAATAATTTCGTCAGAAACCATGCGGTTGTACACTTCCACTGCTTGCCTGACGAACCCTGCTTGGAGAAGGAAATGTATCAATCCATTATAGGAGAAGGCGTTTAGGTTAAAACCGGCATCTTTCATCCTCTGAAGTGCGAAAGGCGCCGCCTTCAAGCCGCCTTTTACAGAAAGACCCTTGAAAATGGTCAAAAATGTCATGGGGCTCCTGTTCACTACCTGCTTTTGCATTAAGCCAAAGACCTCAACCATCTCCGGAATGTTACCATGGGTTTGCAAGAGCTCCAGCATGTAATTGCACGACTCAGTGGTATGCACGGTAATTGGTTGGCTGGCGATTGATTTGAAGACAGATAGAGCTTCAATTGGGTCGGGAATTGAGCGAAGCAGTGGGACCACATTGTCGGAAGTCACCTCAGACAGAAGTTTCTCCCTGAAATGTGAGCTATCGGAGCTCGTCGCGCGCAACCTCCAACAGCCTGAGTGGGGATCGTTTGATCTGAACCGGAGGGTGATAATTCTGGAAGGAGAAACTCTGCGAGTCGGGAGCTTTCTCGCGTGTAAAGAAGGGAAATCGGTGAAAGAACAGAGCTCCATGTACAGTTGCCCCGCCAATGGATGTAAAAGAGGTGAGAATCGAAAGAATTGATTAGAGGGAAATGAGATTGAGGTTTCGTATCGGATTTTCTTCTCTCTTCGTCTTCTTCATTGCGAGTTCTAGCAAAGTAACGTTGACACTTGAGAGTGCGAGTTGCTCACTTGTGTTCCGAGGACATGAGATGAAGATATATACACGAGATATTTTTTGTGCCTCGTGTAAATTGATATTTTTCTGCTCACTTATTTATCTTCTTCTATTAAAAAATTGTTATGTGGTGAGGGTTAAAATATCTTAATTTTCTGTGTTTCAATTATATCTTTATTTTTTTAATTTTAATAATTCAAATAATAAAATAAAATCATCAAATTTAATTTAAGTCATATTACATGTAAACAATACATGATTAATTTTGGATATTAATTTTATAATTTATTAATTCACATAAAATAAATAATAAATAATATTTTGTGTAAGGAAAAAGTAGTAGATCCAATATTATGATTTTATTTTTATATTTTAATTTTAAATTTTGAGTTATTAGAAATTTAAAAGTGAAGATATGATTGAGAAAAAATATGAAGCATTTGAATCTTCTTCGTATATAAAATATATAGAGAGGGAGTTTCACGTAAAATTGATAGTTCATATGCTATAAATCGTTTCTCCGTTTTTAAAATTTAATTAATTGTTCTGACCGTTCAACATATTTTTATATGAAAATTTTGTTGTAGATCAATTTTATATTTTTATATTATTTTTACTATTTTTTTATTGAAAGTCAGGCTAACGTCCTCTATTAATTTTAGGATAATAAAAAAAATAATTTTGGAATAGTCTATAATAATTAAATCAGATGCTTTTCTAACTATCTAACAAAATAATTCTATGATGATGATTGTTAGGCCAGAAAAGTCTCGGCCCATGGGCTCTCCGAAAGCCCACTGAAGTTTGTATTAATAGACCAAAAAATAATAATACCACGGAATAAATATAATTATATAACAAAAAAAATGACGAGACTCGAAAATATAGTTGTACCATTTGACGTATATAGCCCGTGAACCGTGGATACATGATTCATCAAAACAATTGAAAATGGTTCACCAGATAATTGAATTATTTATTTATTATACAGAACTAAATACAAGTGCATAATTAATTAATTGATTATCTTTAAATTTGAATTTTGGTTTAATTAAACGCATAGTAATTTGAGGTCCATATTCCGTCTTTTTTTTAGCGTCCAAGTGGGTACAAATAAATAAATAGTGCGGCTCATTGTCCACTCTTTTTATGATCCACTCATTGTTGACTCCCTTTATTTATTGAATACAATAATGTATTTGTTAACTCAAAACACATGACTGATAACTATTGAAGTTTAAATAATTAATTTTGTTGTATAATAAATTATTTAAACTTCAATAGTTAATAACTATATTTTTTTAGAATCGTATGTCTAGTACAGATGATAATAAATCTCGTCTTTCGACGGAGTGGCGCATGTTCAAATTTGAAGAGAGACATATTAAAGATAATTTATGTCGAGGTTTACGAGAGCCCTATCTAATTTTAAAAAATAATTATATCTTTTCAATTAACAAATAGATAATTATAAGAGAAAATCTTTTGTATCCATGCTCCTTCATCCTCAAGGAAATCCTCATGCGTTCCTCCATACAATTCATATGATATTGTTATTTTTCTATCTAAATATCAAATTCACCTATCTAAATACCTGAGACATATATCTAAATATCTAAGTTTTTTTTGTCTTTCAAGATTTTTCTTCTCTATTATGTCATATGTGTTTTCCTATAAAAATACTTGATTCACTTATCTAAATATGTATCACATATCTAAATATCGGAAGCATATATCTAAATATCTAAGGTACTTTTATTTTTTGAGTTTTTTTTTCTATCTTTTATCACGCACGTTTCCCCATACAGCTCATATAATGTTTGTTGTTTTCTATCTAAATGTCTGATTTACTCATCTAAATACATGACCCACATATATTAGTACCTAAGTCATTTTTGTTTTTCGATATTTTTCTTCTTTCATCTATTAGACACATTTTTTTTTGTACAACCCAACCCATGTGATGTTTGCAGTTTCTCTCACGTGACTTTATTTTTGAGACTCTTTTTATTTTTTATTAAATACTTGATTCTCATATCTAAATACCTAAGTCACATATCTAAATATATGAGTCTTATATTTAAATACCTAGTTCATTTATATAAATATCCGACTTACTTATATAAATACTTGATTTATTTATGTAACTCATTTATATAGATAGACGTATTTTTTTATCAAAAATTAAAAGTTAGTTACGTATAATATATTTTTTGTTAAAAATAGAAAAATAAGTATGGATATTTTTTTAAAGGATTTATCCGGAAGACTGTTAATCAATCCCTAGTTATAATTGAAGATAAATAGATAGATAAAGAGTGGAGAGCAAGAGGTGATGCTTGAAATAAAAAAAGAAGTTGCGATATAATTTCTAAAAAAGTTAGTATATTGATTGGATCAATATTTTCATCATCCAAAAATTTCCCAAAATGACGAGTTGATATTCTTAGTATTCGATGTTTTTTATAGAAATAAATTATTATTTTTATTCCATTCCGGTACATATAAAAATTAGATTTAAAAAATCTTGTTTGACTTCAAAATCCAATCAAAAATATTTTGTTTTACCAATACAATAATAGTGAATGGAGGGCTGGAGGCGAAAAGCCGAAGACAGTGATGGACAAAATAACGGGTGAATATTCTTTGTGATACTGTGATCAGCTTGTTTTATAAGAATAATACTACGATAAAAAAAAAATATTTTGAATAATATTTAAATTCGGAGTGATCATTTACTGCCTAAATTCAATAACCAACCTTGCATGATGATAATGCATCTCGCCCAATCGGACCGAAAAAAGTTAAAAAGAGGGGATCGGTTGAAAATGGGTTATTTTTATAATCTTGACAATGAATCTCTAAATAAATACAGAAAAAATTTAAAATTAGAAAAAAAATTTATAGACTTGTTCTTCTACCTATGGATTGATAGTCATTCAAATTTGATGCAATTTTATTATCGTTTGATTGTCCATCAAAGACCGTTAAATTGAAACCGTTGCAAATTGTATGAAAATTTGATGGTCTTTGATGGACTATCAAACGATAATTAAATTGCATGAAATTTGAATGACCATCAATCATAGGTAGAAAAATACATCTATTAAAACAAATTCTATTTTTAAGATTTTTTTTGTATTTATCTAGAGGTTCATTGTCAAGATTGTCAAAATAACCCATTGTCAACCGATCCCTTCTCAAAGGGTATGTTTGGCACATGATGTAATAGCAAAAAAGTTGGAATAGAATAGCTATTCCGATGAATTAATTTGCCAAACGAATTATAGACTAAGTAGAAAAGTGCTAATCCGATATACCAAGTTATAGGTGATATATCGGATTAGCTCTCGTCAGAATAGCGATTATTGTTTGATTATATTATATTATATTATTATATTATGATTATAATTATGATTATGATTTATTATTAAATTATTATTATGATTATGATTTAATATTATGATGATTATTTATTATTATATTATAATTATAATTATATAATATTATTATAATTATAATTATTATTATATTATTATTATTATTATATTTTTTATTATATCATTATGATTACGACTAAGATTATTATTATATTATTATTATTATTATATTTTTTATTATATCATTATGATTACGACTAAGATTATTATTATCATGATAATGATTATTATTTTATTATGTTGTATTGTATTATTATATTATGATTATATTATAATTATATAATGATTATATTATTAGAATTATAATTTATTATTATAATATTATGATTATGATCATTATTTTATTATTATATTATTATTATTATTATACTATTATTATTATCATCATCATTGTCAATATCATAATTATCTTTATTTTTAACTATTCTGATTAACAACTGTCAAAATGATATTTTCACTCTTCCGAATAGTGAAGAATACCATTTTTCAAAAAATATATTATTCTATCACTCTTCTAAAATTATCACTCTTCCAACTATATTTCTTAATTTGCCAAACGAACCCAAAGTTAAAAAGACACTTTTCCGAATCAATCCATCTATGTTGCTAATTTTCAATATGTTGCAGAGTTTTTTCGACTTTCGACTACTCGGGTAAAATAATAGAGTTAGTCTGTCATGGATCAGATTAGAAATTAGAGTTACAACACAAATTTTATGTACACAAATCACAGTCATTCGTTTATAAAAGGGTATAATTGGTATTATACTTTTCAATTAACCTCCGTTAGGTCTCTGTTAATTGGTTCTCTTTTCTCAGCGATTTCTAGATTTTTCATTCCTACTACATTCTGATCGTAATTAAATCACGCTACCAAAAATGAGAAATAGAATCGACAAAGTCTTATTTTTGGTTTTCCTTCTTTTGTGTCAAATTATAGAGCTTGAAACTAAGAGGGATTTGTTTTCCAGAGAGATACCGGTGAGTATAGAGTTTCTTGCATATCTCTTTAACATATCATATTTCCATTAGAAAAATGAAATATCACTTAATAAGTCTTCTATACCTTCACACACAAAAAGAATTAATTATCAACTAAATATTAGAAAAAACTAGATTGAGAGCAGATACAGGAAATAGGTGCAGATCACTTTGTTTCTCTTCGTTTACTCGAACACTAGGTGAGAAATCATCATTTTCTGATAGGCCATTGGTCTCTCTTGGGTCTTGAGTAACTTAGCAAGCTTGATGCATCAGGGTTTAGGAGAGCAAAAAAGTAGAGGGTAAGAAACAGCGATTTGAAAATTTCGGTGAAGAAGAGGGGCATCGTTCAAGGCGCGTTTGCTAGAGTTTCGATTGATTCGTGCCTCGTTGGGGACGGACGAGAGAGATGGAAGGAGAAGATAGACAAGTAGCATAGGCGGAGGAATACATAATTGAAATAACGAAGAGACGGTTCATCTGAAATGACGATATTGCCCTTCCATCTAAATCTTCTGTTAAATTTAACAGAGAAATTGAAACTGAGTTTTACTACTCGACCGTTAAAAATAATATATGGTACTTTGAAAAGTCCTTGTACGGTCATAAATTAGTTTACAAGAGAGGGGTTAGACTGCAAACGTTACAAAAGAAGAGGTGCGAAGTTCCTGCTCTTTCCACCTTCGTGCAGTACCGCGCTCTGCCATAAAATGAAAGAAAGAGACCATAACGAAGGAGAGAAAAGATAATGACACCTCCTGGCTAAGGTCTCGTGCTCTCGTTGGGGCTTTCCAATTCCATTCCAAATTTCCAACCAGAGAAAAAATCGAGAGAAACCAATTCAACTCCTCTCCGAGGCTGATGAGGCACCGACCCAACAGAACTAATCCATCCCCAGAAACACAAACACAACACCCCAAAATTGGCCCCCGCCCCCCAGCATTTATTCTCATATTCATTCTCCATTGGAGACGAAATAAAAGGACACACAGAATGAAAGAGTGCCTCAACTCTCGCCTCTATACATGGATGAGGTCTCTCTTTTGGGGCCTACTATTGTTTCTCTCTCTCTCTCTCGGTCAAGCCAACCAAGAGAGAGAGAAATCCAACCAAGGAACCGACTTTATTTTTTCCTCATTCTCTCCCTCTCTGTCTCTATCTTTGTCCGCCATTTAGGGTTTTCTCCCGTCTTCGTCTTGGCCTCGCCGCCTCTCTTTCGTTACCTCTCTTCTCCTCTCCTCTTTAGTTTAGTTTTCTCTTCGGTTCGATTTCGAGGGTTCCGGGAAGATGTCGAAGAAGGTGAAAAGGGCAAACGTGGAGATGTATTCTTCCTACACGATTGCTGATGATAAGGCGAGATTCAAGTACGAGAGCCTGTTGCAGGATTACCATGATTTGTTGAAGGTATGATTTATTTATTTTTTCTCTCTTCCTCCTCCATTGTTTTTTGCGATTGTTGATTGCGATTTTTGGTACTTAAGTTTCGGTTTGTAATCTTCTTTTCGGACATTAGTTTCCTCGTATTATGAGATTATCTTTGATTTGGGCGAATAAAGTTACTTGGTACTGTATTTTGATCGCCTTGAACAAATCATGTAGGAGTTTTCAACGACTATCTATTTAGCAATTTAATTATTGAATCAGTGATTAACCTCTTGTTTTCTGGTACTTGTGATATTCAGGAAACTGAAGCAAAAAAGAAGAAATTACAAAAGATAAACCAGAAAAGGCTCAGACTATTTAATGAAGTCAGGTACTAACATTGTTCTACTCTTTTCCCTTATTACTGTTTGTCACGTCTTCAACTAGGTTTGAACAAAAAAGTTTAGTATTATTTCAGAAGCCATAAGCAACTATTTATTTAAGTTTCATGTCATCTATATTCAACTTATTCTTTAAGTTCCTCCGGCTTAATTGCTTAAATTGGGGACTTAAGCTTCATTGATGCTTAAACAGAGGTTTTTTAGAATAATCAAACCAGTAGTATTAGCATGTAACACTGCATCATTGTCTACGAATTTTGATTGTGTAAATTGTTGTTTTCAATATAAGTTAGTAGTATCAAGATCATAGAATTAGCCAATTAGCTAACTCGCTGAATGTAAGTTCAACTCTGAGGAGAACAAGAAAAGTAACAAATAGAGTTAGGCCATTATATATTTTGCTTGATATTGATATATAGTATTTACATGGGGGTTTTGAATCTCAGGTTTTTGCGAAAGAGGCACAGGAAGCTGATGAAGAACCCTTCCCAACAAAACCAGTGTGTGCTGCTCAAGAGACAATCTCTCTTGATCGAATCAAATTCACGCAGACATCATTCCTTACAGGTGACAAATGATGTTGTGCTAGCTGAGACACCATCTACAATCATAGAGGCATCCTTAGATCTGAATCAGTCATCTTTACAGGTAATTCTACTGTGGTGCTTTCTTTTGTTACTCATTTTGTTATCATAACTCTCAGATTGCTGTTTTTTTTTCAACTAGGGATTTTGGCTGTTTATATGCGTAATTAGGTCTTTGGTTTCTGAAATTAGGATGGAACTTGTGAGGATTAAAAAGTCACATTTTTTTTTCAGCAATGAACTCCTCTCATATGAAAAATTGTGGCATCATAAAAGGTCTGATTGAAAGTTGTTCCAAATTTCCAAGTACCTAAAAACTGTAAAAAGTATGTTGAGAAGTTTCTGCTTGACCAAACTGGTACCGAAGTGATTCTTGTGGGCTTCAGAATATCTGCTAAAACTGCCTCTAGTTTTGTCTGGGGCTGTTCCAATTTGTATCCAGTCCTATGATTGTTACTGTTACAGAGACATCTTCTTTTGAAACAGTGGCTAATATTCAACTTTGTTTTTATATTAATGCTCTATAGATACTAACTTATCCAATACGGTATTAACTTTTTAAGTATTTTCCCATTTTGCATGTTGTCAGTGTTCTAGAGATATTCATAATGAACTAAAAGAAATGAGAGAAGGATTTTAATGTTGAGTTCCTATTTGTTTACATGAATTTAGAAGTTATTAACAGGTCATTGTTTGGATTTTTGATTTGTGTATTATCTGTTCTGAGTTGGAATATGTATGTATTTCTTTTTACATGTAGAATGAAGAGCACAAGGAGTATTACTTAATGCAGGGGGGCAATACCAGAGGTGCTAAGTACAACAATAGGTATGGAGAGGAGGAGGAGAGGACATTAGTTTGTAGAGATTTAGGTGGTACCAGTTCAAGCCGAGCAGGTAAGAGGAAGATATCATGGCAAGACCAATATGCCTTAAAAGTGTAAATTAATTGCTTGATTGATTCTTCACACTGGCACTCTTTAGAATCTTTCTTTTCCTTCAAAAAGTAGACAAAAAGGTGATTTTGTTTTTAAATTTGTTATGCTGTACTGTATATGGAAGGAGAGATTTTTAGTAAATGTAGTTGTTTTGATACTGAATATGATTTAGCAAGCAAAAGGTGTTGTTTTATTTCCTGTATACTTTGGTGCAACAATATCCAAATCCTTTTTGGTAAACTGTCTCCTGCCCAAATGAAATGCTGAACCATTCATTGCAAGCACAAGAGTAACAACCAAGTTAAAGATGGTATCATGAAGTAACATTTCTGGCGTGTTACTTTTGTAACTTGGTTAGACGCATAGTGGAGCACGAGGATAATATTTAATAATTAAAATCCAACGTGGCGTTGGAACATTTTGATGCTGTCGTTAAGCTTGACAATCAACAACGTTATTGGGTTTTGATCTTTTGATTTCTCCACCATTGCACCAGCAATGCTCATTTCACGAATCAGCTCATAAAAGAGGATTCGAGTTGGTCACTTGGTCCATAGTTTGTTCAGTTTGTTCGATGCCAATATATGAAGAGTTGTTTAGGTTTAAATGCCAATAAATATATGAGATAGCGCAGTGATGCTTCCAAGAAAAAAGAAAAAGAAATGAGATTCGAGGCTTGAGGCTTGAAACAAATCTTATCATTCCATATTCAAACGAAATAGTATGAGCAGTGCAAGGGTAAAACACGTGCCCATGCCAGCATTACTAATTTTATTCCCTCGGTAGCTCAGTTTTTTGTTCTATCGATCCACTTGAAAAGGAGAAATGAGACGTCTAAAAGAAGAAGTGCAAACTGTAATTTTGAACGTTTGATGGGTATTCCGGCAGGTGGCAATCAACTGAATCCTGCTGAATATTTGTTACCATTTGTTTACATCAATTTTAGATTACCAAGAACAAACAATATTTGTTTATATATTTTCTGCCTAAATTGAAATATTTTTAATATTGTTTTCTGTATTTTATATAATAAATTTAAGCCGCATTTAAATAATTTGTTTATATTTTTAACAGATTTTCACCTCAGTTCTAATAAAAAAATGTCAGAACCATAAAAAATATTTTTAACAATCTCTTCTATATATTTACGTAACTACCAGAGTTAGACAAAGATGATAAACCACCACTTCAAAACAAAATTCTACTTAATTGCATTTAACCACATTTTAATCAATCTGATTGTGTTTCAATCATTTTTGTCTCATTTTCTTCACTAGAAACACAAAACATACCATAATATTTCTAAAATGTCTTCTATATA
Organism: Schoenoplectus tabernaemontani; assembly: GCA_037127355.1. Classification (NCBI taxonomy): domain Eukaryota; kingdom Viridiplantae; phylum Streptophyta; class Magnoliopsida; order Poales; family Cyperaceae; genus Schoenoplectus; species Schoenoplectus tabernaemontani. Next base: position 27,035,242 of record CM073750.1, read on the forward strand.
TTTATATGTTTATTCCAGCTAAATAAAGCTGAGAAAATACCAACTTCATAAAAAATATACTTGAATTCATTAAATCACAATCTATTTGTCTATTTGAACATTGTTGCCACGTTTCAACTAATAGAATAGCAAAAGTCATGAAAAATTTCTAAATGATGTCATCTATATATTTATATATAAATAAAATGATAAGGCATCAATTTCGCAAAAAATCCATATAAAAATTGTTCTTTAAACAATTTTGTTCTTGAAACAATTTTATTCCAAAATTACCACTCTTTCAAGACTACTCCTTGATTTGCCAAACGAACCCATAGAGATGTCTCTAGTGTCGTCTTCTTCCTTAATTTCGTGCCTAAAATAATAAGAACTGTCCAATTTCCGCAATAATATTTATCAATATTTGTCTTTCGCGGCTCATGAACATTTTTATACATATTTTGATGCAGTAAATATGCATGAATATTTTTAGGGAAGGGATACCTTGGCAAAGGGTTATCTTAACAATCTTGATAATTGATCTCCCATTAAATATAAAATAAATCTTAAAAATAGAAAAAATATTATAGATATGTTCTATTACTTATAGGTTAATGGTGATTTAAATCTTATATAATTTTATTATTGTTTGCTAGTCCATCAAAGATTAACAAAATGTTATGCATTTTATAACCATTCCAATTTAACTATTTTTGATGGACCATCAAACTATAATGAAATTGTACGAAAAATTGAATCACCATCAGTTTATATGTAGAATACCATATCTATAATGTTTTTTCTATTTTTAAGATTTCTTCATATTTCTCTCTCAAAAAAGATTTTTTTCATATTTATTTAGAGATCAACTATAAAGATTATCAAGATAACTTGACAAGTGATCCCTTCCCATATTTTTATACCCGGGTCATTAGCTAGATGAATAATCATGTTTTTTTTAAAAAAAATCAGATTTGGGTACATCTGCGCTCCGCAGATCAGTAAAATTAACGGACAATATCAAATAATTTTTATTTACAAGCTTGTAATTTTGTTCGTAGAAAGATGAAACAAACAAGGAATAGCTTTGGAAGAGTGATAATTTTGGAAGAGTGATAGAATAGTATTTTTTTGGAAGAGTGGTAGAAGAGTGGTATTCTTGACTATTCGGAAGAGCGAAAATATCGTTTGGCAACATCGTTACTCGAGAATAGTTAAAATATGAATAATTATGATACTAATAATGATAATAATAATAATAATAATAATAATAGTAAAATAATAATCATAATAGTAAGATAATAATAATAATAAAGTAATAAAAAATAATCATAATAAATAATAATATTATAATAGTAATATAATAAAAATATAAACATAATCATAATATAGTAATACATAATCATAAAAATAATTATAAATAATTATAATTATAATAATATAATAATAAATTAATCATAAATATAATCAACATATAATAATATAATACAACATAATAAAATAATAATAAAGTAATAAAAAATAATCATAATAAATAATAATATTATAATAGTAATATAATAAAAATATAAACATAATCATAATATAGTAATATAATAATAAAAAATTATAATTACAATCATAATTATAATAATATAATAATAATAAGTAATCATAATTTTAATAATATAGTCATAATATAATAATCATAATCATAATCATAATCATGATAATAATAATTATAGTCATAATCATAATAATATAACCATAATCATAATAATAATAATATAATAATAAAAATATAATCATAATCATAATTATAAATAATTATAATTATAATAATATAATAATAAATTAATTATCACTATAATCAACATATAATAATAAAATAATAATAAGTAATAATAATCATAATCATAATCATAATCATCATAATATAATAATATAATAATAAATAACCTTGATTATAATAATATAATAATAAAATAATTATAATTATATTCATAATATAGTAATATAATATTAAAATTATATTTATAATAATAATAAATAATAGAATAATACTAGTGGTAACGATAATATAATAACAATAATGATAATAATAATTTAATAATAATATTATAATGATAATAATAATAATAAATAATAATCATAATATTAATATAATAATAAATTATAATCATAAATATAATATAATAATATAATAATAATAAATCTTAATCATAATCATAATATAATAATGTAATATAATATAATCAAACAATAATCGCTATTCCGATTTAGAGCTAATCCGGTATTCCACCTATAAGTTGGTATACCGGATTAGCACTATTCCACTCTTCTACTTAGTCTAAAATTCGTTTGGCAAATTAATTTGTCGGAATAGCTATTCTATTCCAACTTTTTGCTATTCCATTGAGTGCCAAACACTCCCATAATGTATATGCTACACAAAAAGCTGTCCAGTATGCTTTGACAAGGCTCGGATATGTCTTTTTTTTTTTTTTGAATCTAATTCGACCACATATATGGTTCTACGATTATGAAGATAGACATATAACATTAAATATTACGTTATTTGAATTTATGCTGATAGATTTATTTTGCATTCGAAATCAAATACATAAAATTGACATATGAAAAGCAGCCTCTCTTTGTACTAGTAGCAGTGTAGCACATACCAAACCAACACAGAAAGAATAAATATGACATGCCTCCGGTTACGTCTCTGGTTCATCATGAGTTGGCTGGCGCCTTGTTTCAAATATTAAAAAATATATTTGATTTTTTGGTGTTAATAATTCTTTGATGGTATTTCTTCCTTCCAGTAATTTATCACTTCATTTAAATTTTAATTTGTTAAGAGTTGTCAGTTGTTAAGATTGTTCCATTATTTTTAATTATATTTTATGTTATATATTTTTGTTAAGTATTTGTAATACCGTGTTGTACCACAATAGAATTGATTTAATTTTTCTATACGGGTCAATGATGTTATGCAACAATTTTATATTACTGATTATAATTATAAACCTTTTTTATTAACAATGTTATACAACCAACTACTGAATATCAGCAACGTTGTATAATTGTTCATTATACTATCTCATTTGTAGAAACTTAATTAATATCTGTACTTAGGGGTGTACAATGGGCATGTTAATGATTTTTTATAAAAATTTAAACCCAACCCGATTATACCGGTTAATTTTTTTTAGCTAATCTATCCATAACCCAACCAACCCAACCTATATAATTTTTACAGGTTAAATGGTTTGATATTTTAATTAAATAGTATATTATAATTTTTTTTATTAATATTAGATAATATATATTTTATTAATGATATCACAACTCAACGATGAAAAAAAAATAATGAAAAATAATGATAATTTCATATTAATTATGATAAATATAAGAAATAATTAATATTACAAAAATGATATATGACATCTAAAAATAAAAATATAAAAAAATTATATAGTAATAATTATAAATATAATGTAAAATTTTAACTCTTAGATAATTATTTTATTAATTAACAATAAATTATATTTAATATTTAAAAAAATATATATGATATATAATTATACAGGAGGGTTGGGATTAGACGATAAGTTCTTAACCCATAAAAAACAGATCGAGTTGAATGAATTAAATGAGTTAGACGGGTTGACCAACTTGTTGTACACGCACCCTTATTTGTACTTTAAAAATCCATGCATATGATACGAACATGGTACAGAGATTAATGTCTAATTTTTGGTAAGAATATGTTGAACTTTCGGGATCTTACGGAGGCTATTGAAATCTACGACCACAAATTTTGTCATTTTTTTAGCTTTTGTTAATTATTGAAACAACTTTTATTTCCAGGCGCATGATGCAAATATTTGCTCAGCCCATAAATCTCATAATACCAACATATTTCATGTATAATGATTTTGATAGTTAGTAATAATTAGTCTATACATATATATATATATTTACCATTCCAATGTCAACAGCAAAATATTTTCTTCTCCAATCGGAAGGGCAGATAAAATAGGCAAATTTGCAAGAATAAACGTGATATCCGTGGATTTCAACGAATGTAATTTCGAGATTTTAAGAGGGGACATGCGAAATTTTGCCAAAACCATTGAGCGGGAAGTGCAATGAAAAGCCGCCCAAAACGCCATTTGATCCCTCTGTTCCCGTCCAAATGGAGACACCAGTCATCTCTTCCCCCCACTTCCTTCTTTTCAATACTCTTGAGTCTCGACCTCCACTTCCCGACCTGGCAGCCTCCCACCAAAAAGGACCATGATGGCGCGCCCAACTGGAGAGAAGGAGAAAGCGTTGCAAATGGAGAGGATTTACGTCTCCGTGCGTGCGAGACCTCTTTCGCCGGAAGAATCCATGTCGGTCCCGTGGCAAATCAACGGCAACTCAGTTTCTCTCTCGACTCAGTCCCATAAATTCGAATTTGGTAGGGTTTTGTCGCTCTTCTTTCTCTAAGTGTACTAGTGTATTTACAATGTTCCTTCTTTTGTTGCAGTTTCGCATTTGAGTAGTCGTGGGGTTTCGGATCTCTGTTATTGTAGTTGTTTTTCATTTTTTTATCATTTAAATCAAGCGACCATGGCTTATTATGTTCGTATTGGCAACAGATAGAGTATTTGGAGACAATTGCAAAACTAAGGAGGTCTATGAAGCACGAACTAAAGATATTGTCGCTTCAGCTGTTTCAGGGTTTAATGGTAATGTACTAAATGGCTAATTTTTTTTTTTTTTCCTTTTTGGTATATAAACTGGCAGCCCAACATGCTGCAACTTTCAAAACTAAAATAAAGCTAAGGAAACAAAAGAAAAACTGGAAGTAGTATTTAACTTAGATAACACCTTTATTTCACCGTTTCTGAATTAAAGAAGAGATTTTTTTTTCTTGAAAACATCACACCTGCTGCTACTAAATGTGACATCTCTCTAGTATTTAGATGACACAAAAGCGGATGCTTGCACATCTGAAAGTATCAGAAGTGTTTATGCACTCTGGTTTCTTCAATTGTTGATAAGATGCCCAAATTAACTTTGTTTCACTGTTTCTATATTAAGGAGAGATTTTTTTGTTTTCTTTATTAAAATAAGGATTGTAATGCAAAATGATAATTTGTATGTTTTATCCATTTCTCTAGGTGTTGTCAGTTGCTGGCGTATATTCTATTTTTGAGTCAGTACTAAGGGTCTTGCAATTTTTTTTTTCATACATTTGCTGTTCTGATTTGTCGTCTTTGGATGATCACAGGTACAGTTTTTGCATATGGGCAAACCAGCAGTGGTAAAACCCATACTATGAAGGGGTCTGATACTGAGCCAGGAATAATTCCACTAGCTATCCAAGATCTATTCCACTCAATTCAAGAGGTTTTTTTGTTCTTTTATTTTGGAATAGTTGCAACAAATCCTCCTTATATATATTCAAAGAATCCCTAATCTTTGCTTAGTCTTTTGGTGTTTTACTGGAATTTTATCTTTTATCCTGTAGACTGAAGATAGGGAGTTCCTTTTACGGATGTCATATATGGAGATCTATAATGAAGAAATAAATGACCTATTAGCACCAGAACATAGAAAGCTCCAAATTCATGAGAACATTGAGGTAGATACTGCGTTCACTCTGCTTTTGTTTCTTTCACTGGAAAGTTCTGCAATCTTCAAATTTGATAAAAAAGTTTTTGAGGATAACATCCCTTCCATTTGGGAAAGGTTTTGTACAAAAATAGCTGCTTCATTTGATTTTCTAGTAGAGGTTAATATTTGCCATAATAATGTTAACCAAAAAGTGGTGGAAAACAAATTCAAGAACATATAAAAATATGGTTAATGTTAAGTTCATAGGTTGGAGTTCTGTAAAGAAATGAAAATTTAACGAGAAGGGCTTTACTTTAAAAGTGATAAAGAGTCAATGAAGCTAGTGATATGATGAGATATATGATTGATTGAATTTCCTGCTATTTATTTTCTTGCAACGTTTTACTTTTCTTTCACATGAAAGTGTACTGTATCTGATATGTCCTTTTGTTATTATTTTAATTGTAAAGAGGGGCATCTATGTGGCTGGCTTGAAGGAGGAGATTGTAAATTGTCCGGAGCAAGTGTTTGATCTAATGAAATTTGGTGAATGTAATTCTCTCTTTCTTTAATTTTATTATCCATTTTCTGAACATCATTTGGTAAATGTCATGGGAATGATTTGTTACAATAGTTCATGTCACACCTCCACATGCTATCTTTACTGAGATTGAAGGATCTATGATTTCCAGTACTCCAGATAATATTCATGTTTCTAATTTGGATTGTCCTCTGTACTAGTTCTTTGTTACTAGATATGAGACCTACCCGATGTCATGTACCTTATTACCTAACCAAGGTTGCAATTGCATTTACATTTTTGAGGGGAAAATCCACTAGCCCTTCCTTTATACAAGTTAATTGTTGTTCCAGTAACAACTAATAGATGTGTTACTGGATTGTGGATTGTACCTTTTTTATTTATGATTCAGCTCATCGGCATATAGGAGAGACTAACATGAACCTCTATAGCAGCAGATCACACACTATATTTCGAATGGTAGGCATTTTACTTTCCTCCTATGATGTAGTTTCTTTCAGCTTCTCATTTAGAAAAATATTGCCTCTTATGAATTATAAAAACATGGTAGATAATTGAAAGCAGGAAAAAGGGGGAGGATAATGAGCCTAATGACTCATATGACGCAGTCCGGGTGTCTGTTCTGGTATGTAGATAATCCCTGCTGATTAATCTCCTGGAAGTATGAAATATTTTATTTATATAATTATAAGGCCACAGCATCATTAGTCATATTCTTCAAAAACTAGTACCCATTTGATCTTTGAAGAAATGGGATGTCTATATCCATGTCTATTACCTTCTGTCAGTTTTAAAAAGTTTTTGAGACTACTTCCACCCATTTATTGGGGTTCACAGAGAACAAGAGAGGGAGATGATGTATTTTGGGCATAATGGGATGTTTACTCCTTCAAAATCTTCAAATATATAAAGCAAATTCCTGGAATTATCCTTGATTCTCATCTAGAAAGAAGCCAAATGGGGGTAGTTTTTAAATGACCATAGCTTGATGAATGCCCTAAGGCCCCTAACCTAAAAGTTCCTGCTTTACAGGGTGGCACATTCATGAGGTCTTCTGTTGAATCTCTAATTATGATACTTGTTTTATTGTCCAGTCTTTTCTTTTCTTGTAGAATTTGGTTGATTTGGCGGGATCAGAGCGGGTGGCAAAAACAGGTGCAGAAGGAAAGAGGCTCAAAGAGGGATCTCACATTAATAAAAGCCTACTGACACTAGGCAGTGTTATTCAGAAACTGAGCGAAGGGGCCCAGAGCCAAGGGTAAGAGGGCCATTTTATTTTCTAATTTTATGGTGATGTAGAGCTTGGCACAAAATTACATTTGTTTTAATTTGCAAATGAATACCAAATATTGCTTCTATTGGCTACTGAAAAAACCCAAATATGTTCTGGGTCATATTGAAATTAAAACCTAATTGCGAGGAAAAAATGCCAGTAAAAGAAAGATCATTTGTCAGATTTTATAAAATGCTTTGTCCATGCTTTCAACAGTTAGGTCTTAGGGGCTCAATTGTTAGTTTTTATTGGAATATTCATATTTAGTATAATGTTGGTTGATATTTTGTGAAGTAAAAGTTTCATTCAATTGCAAATGTGAAATATATTGGATTTTATTTGCAAGTACCAGAAATATGAGGTCACATTCAAAATATTTAATGCTGCAATTGAACATATATCTCAACTCTCAAGCACTTAAACTTAAAATAATCAAATATTACTCTGGATTTCGTTGCTGGCATGTACCAATACTGGATCACTATAGTTCATTTCTATACTTTTCGTTCTTCAGTTGTCTGTTTTGCTTATTTTGTTGGCTGGGAGTATGTTGGCTGATCAGTTTTCTTGATATTTTTTTCTTTGGTTATATGTTGGCATCATTTCTCATGCCCTAACTATAAGTATGTTTGACACAGGGGGCATGTACCTTACAGGGACAGTAAGCTGACACGGATATTGCAACCAGCTCTAGGTGGAAATGCCAACACAGCCATCATATGTAATGTCACACTGGCACAGGTATGAATAAAGAAAGAAAAAGTTTGTAGGCAAATTCAATATTCACAACCAGCATTGTCAATTCTTATATAATCTTTTTGGGAGATTCTACAATGGATCGAAATGATTTTAGACAGTAAATTTTGAGTATTGGATGGTTAAGATAAACTTCTTATGGTGCAATTAAAGGAAATAGATTGAGCCATTGAGGAGTAAAAATCATTGTCGTTGATTTAAATTAACAGTAACTCCTAATCCATAGCAGAATTAGCCAATCTTTTTTATTGTAGGTACATGCTGATGAGACCAAAAGCAGTTTGCAGTTTGCGAGCAGAGCTAAGAGGGTTACCAACTGTGCACGGGTCAATGAGGTCGTGTTCAAGCACTGTATCTTTCATCCATGTCTTTAGTTCTTACACTTTTTTTCAATCAACTAAGACATTCAACCAAAACTCGTGGTGTTGATAATTTAAAAGTGAGAAGCCAAAAAAAAAAGCTGGAAAAAAGAAATTTGAGGCCAGACCTGGTGATAGAAATCAACACTCAGTTGGATCAGACTTGAAAGTAACATATGCTGTCTATTTTCTATTAGATGATTTTCTGGTGTTTTGGCTGCAGATATTGACAGATGCAGCCTTGCTAAAGCGTCAGAAGAAAGAAATAGAAGAGCTCCGTGCCAAACTAATGGTACTCCCAATCTCCCTCTCTTTCTCTTTATTTATACAATTACATGCACAAAATACCACACTTGCTAAGGATTTTTTTGTGTGATTAATTAGGTTTCTCACAACGAGCAGTGGGAGGAGCAGATACTAACCCTAAGGAATACCTTGCTACAGGTTTCTTCTGCCGTTGCTTTTATTTCTGATAGTTCTATACAGTACCAGTGAGGGCTGACATGCATTAACTGCAAAGTTTACTGCTAATTCTCTCTCTCTCATTTACTTTTTGGGTCTAATGCCCATCTTTTTGGGTGCATAGTTATTAATTTATCATTTTCCCTCAATCCTCCGAGAGCCCTTTATAAAAACAATACTCAGATTGGGTGGGAAAAAATGAGTTTTCTAATGGCTGAAGAAATATTTTTTATTGACAGAGCGAGTTGGAAAAGGAAAGGATCTCTCTGGAGCTGGAGGAAGAGAAGAGAGCAAAGGCACAAAGAGAGGAGAGATTACATGAACAAGCAAGAAAAATAGAGAATCTAAGCTCGTTGGTTCTTTTGTCCGATAGGGATGAAAAAACTGTTCTTTCTTCAAAGGTAATTCTAAAAGTTCATTGGTAGGTATTGGAATTGGATTAACATTTCTATGCCAAACTTACATGTACTACTTAATTTTCTACCTTCTAGTAAGTCAGTGACCCTATAATTATTTTGTGAATTTCACTGCATTTTAGCTCAATAATGCTTGATTTTATTTAGTGTTTATTGAATCAATATTATTCTTTCTTCTGTTGTACACCTTTTTTTTTCAATTAAAGAATCAGAAGAAGAGAAGAGAAACTTGGTGTCCTGCACGTTCTGTGATTCAAGTTGTAACCGAGGTACAGAAGTTTTAATTAATCTTGTTTTAAGATGATTTTTACCATCTTTTAATATTTCATGAATAACTTGTGGTTTTAGATTCTTTATTAGCAATTAATGTGTCAGTGCAACTGTGAACACCACCCCTCCCTCCACCACAAGAAAAGAAAGAAATCCTGGTATTTATGCTTATATTAGCTGGGTGCATAATCATCATGCATTAATAATCAACCAGTTGCCCCTAAAGAAAAAAAATATTAAATAGAAAAGCTGATTTTAAATGTGGTTCTATCCAATAATAGATGTGAAATCCTCAACTTAAAACCTAAAACCTACTCAAGATCCGGAATATACACCCTGTAAGATTATAAGCCCCTAAGCGATTAACCCTAGTTAAGAGCCAATTTTCCTGGTGCTGTAGTTAACTTTTAATTAACTTGTTTGTTCTGAATGTCAACTAGGATCCTTCAAAGTTGCATAGAGCAAGTTCAGGCATGTTTCTCATCCCTTTTGAAACATTAATGGAAGAAGATGAGTCTTGCATGGATGAAGTCGAGAACAAAGATATAAACAAGAGTCCTTTCCCTGAAGCCTTTTCTTTGTTGAATGCTACCAGCAGAAGGAAGATTAGCTCTAAGGCATGCATGCAACTAGAGTGTTAATTAAGATCCTTGTAACTCAATTGGGTTCTCAAGTTTCATTTTAGCCTCAGACAATTCAATATCAACTAAATTTATTCAACTAAGCTCACTAATACATGAATATAAGCCATTTTATACTCAATTTATCCCAAGTTATGAATAGATGGAGAAAATTAATGACATAACCAAATTTGTTAACTTCTTGATACACAACAAGGTGTAATCGGATGCTCAAACTGAACTTGGACCTAATCTAGTCTCAATTAAGATGTCTTCTGTTTAAAATAATTAGCTTTCACTGCTCTCATTTGTGTAACAAAATAATAACATATAAGAGTGAAAATGTGATTAACTTCATTTGGTTAAATACCATCATGACCTAAGGATATGCAATGCAGTACTTAGCTAGCTATGACATTGTTTAAAGTTTGTTATGATGCATAGTTTCTTCCTTCAAAGTATTCTTTCAATGTAAATTCTTATTGACTTATTTGCTTGTTTTTTTTTGTCTTCATCAGGAAAATGATGAGGATATTGAATACTGGAGTTCAGCAGAAAAGCTGAATGAACAAACAGGCACTCCTGGGAGAAATACAATTCAAAGCTTAACACTGAGAGAATCAGAAGCTATTTTGGTTATTAAACAATTAGAAGATCAGGTGATATATTAGCGCTTTCCATAGAAAAGTATGTCTGCAAGAAAGCTGCTCATTCCTGTACATTAAAAGAAGTCCTTTTAAAAAGATTGAAAAATATTTTCTATTTTCTAGGTTATTCCTAGAGAAACAGGCCACAATTAACGTGAAAGATTTATAAGGATAGTAAAGAGGGAAACTGTCATAAATCACAATGTGCTTTATTACTTTAATAACTTACAACTTGTTCTCTCCTTTGCACCAGCCATTTGCAATTACTAATAATACCAGGTTTTTAACAAATATTTTCTTAAAAAGTTATAACTATTTCAATTGCATATGAGTAGATTAAATTGCTGGAGCTGGAGAAGACATCAACTCAGAACCATTTGGATGATGTACTCAAGCTTGCAACTCAGCAAAATAACTCTTTCATAAAGAAATATGAAGAGGTAAATGCTTGTGACTGTATTATCTTTTTTCTAGTTTCTTTTAAGATAGAATATATTAACTCTTCTGTTGCAGTCCAAGTTTCAGCTGAAAATATATTTAAATAGTTAACTGACAGAAAATACTGGTACGTTGTCTGCACGGTATCTCTGATTGGATTCTTTTTTCTTATGACTTCGTTTAATGGATACAGAAGCTCTCAAGTTTATCCTCTATTGCAAGTTGCTGCGAATATTGTTTGCTCCCTTATTGTTCGAGAGTTATTTACTTCCCTTTTTGGTTTTTGTTTGATGTAGATGCAACAAGAATTACTTCAGGCACGTGAGGAGGCTAGGATTGCTCAAGAGAAACTTCTTTTGGTGAAGTCATCTGAAGAAACCTTACTAGTATGATTTCTCTTTTAGCTTATTCTATATCATGTGCCTTCTAATCCTTGTCTGTCTTTTCTTAAATATAAGTATTAAGAACATAAAAGAAATACAGAAAAAAAAATCCTGTATAATCACAGATTCAATTTTAAAAATTTATATCTGTTGATTTAGTGGTGTTTTGTTTTAATAATCTGTGGAATTCTTTTGTTTCTTTTGGGGTTTGTACCTGACTACTTGTATGATTTGCGGGAGAACATCTGCAACAGAACTTGAGAAAGAAATAATTTATTCTAAAAGCCGGCTCTATATTCTTTCTAGTGCTGTCACCAGCTGTAAGACTTTCAATATCTTTTCTTATGAGAAACCTTTCAGGAAAATGTGGGTCTCACACATGCTGAAGTATTAGACACAGCTGAAGGGTTAGCATCACTTGTCAATCAATCAAAATGCTCAACAGATGGTCTCATCTCCTTTGTTGAGGAGGTTTTTCAGAATTTTTCCGTCTTAGCAAAGGTTCTGCAGGTAAAATAGAGATATCACTTTTTGGAAATTCTGAAGTTCCGTAAAAGCTCCCCTTTATCAGCCTAAGTTATCGTTGTGATGCAGCTTGTAGTCTGATACTTCTGAATATTTTATTTTCAGGAAATCAAATCATCTGTTGATGAAGAGATCACAGAATTCAAATCTGTATTGAGTGAATTTGAGATGCTAACTATACAGCTGTCAGGAAAAGCTAAGGATCTTAATTTAGACAAGGTGATATTAGTTTCATAGTTCTTTTAATGTTTCAGGTTCCAAATAACTGTGAGAAACTGCTGAGGTCAATTTCCAGTCCTTGGGCCACCAGAGCTCAATGACTCAATATGGGTGTGTAGTGTTTTCTTGGAATTCCAGTCATTTATTTTTGTTATGGTTTGTGTTCCGGAAGGGTGGATAGGATTATCTATAAGTTCTCGTGTTCCTAGGTTGGTGTTGGCTTTATCTTGTATAGCCTCTTGGTCCAGTTTTACCATATCTAGCTTTATTACATTGCTTTTATCCATCTATCGGACGGAGAGTGTGGAAACGAATGACATTGTTATCTCTCTGTAATTTTCATTTTATAATTAGCTTCTCATATATATGTATTTTATTATTATTTTTAAAAATATAATGTACCTCTGCCTGATTATAATGTGTCCGATGTTTGTCTTCAGGGAGATAAATTATGATATTTTCATTTCGTTGCTCGCTTGCCATTATCTAGTACAAAAAATTATTTCATAATTAATTTATAATTATTTTGTACTTCATTTTTAATCTATCTATTATATAATTAAATAATAAATGAATTCTACAATTAAAAGCCTAATTAAATATATATTATTCTATAATTAAATATATATTATTCTACAATTAAAAGATTTTACAACTACATTATATTTAGATAATTATAATTTATTCTACAATTAAACCCTAATTAAATATTTATTATTCTACAATTAAATCAATAATTAATCTACAATTAAATAATAAATAAATTAATTCTACGCAAATAATTAATATTTTTTATCTAATAATTATTAATATCTTTCTGACATTTTTTTTTCTGTCAATTGCAGCACCTGCTGGAAGGTCAGTTGATTGATTGTCAAAGTGAAATCACAAAGTTGAAATGTGATATGGATAGCCGTGGGAAGGCCATGGCTGTAAGTTTTTTTTTTGAAATATTGTTTCCTCCTCTTGAATTTTTTTTGAAGGAAAATTTGCATTTAGCATTAAAGATGGACCTACTATGTTACCATGTGAAAAGCTACCTCTTTAGGTTGTTTGACCGTATTGTATACATTATTCTTTTTAAAGTAGTAGGCGAAACACCTACTATGATATTTCATTAATGCAAATAAAAAAAAGAGTTACAGACAGGAAAGCAAAGCAAAAATAAAAACCCATACATAAGGAAAGGTAAATCTATGGCCTATTACATTAGAAACCAAATGTTCTAGAAGTATCCTAAGCCTACATCTAACTCCTAAGCGTACACCACAGTCCAAAGCTCAGTGTACTCCCTTGCTTCATGGGTGATTGCCTCCCTTGGTCGCGCTATGCTTTGAAAGATCCGAGAATTTCATTCCTTCCAAGTGGACCACGCCATCGATGACCATAACAGTATACATTGTTAATGAAATCTTCCTGAAATTAAGCAATGGCACTTGGACAAACAGGAAAAGAGGCAAAGGATAAAACTAAACTAAAAGTGCACTTCATGTTTGTGTAGTATGTTTGATGTGATGTAGCTTGATATATGGCTCAATGAAGCCTTACTTGTTTTACCAAAAACCCAGCCACAGAAATACAAAAATCTGGTTAAAAGGGATTTTGGGACTATATTTTTTTTATAATATTCTTTATTGGTATTAATTGGTCTAAGAGGGAGTTTCACATAATCATTGCAAACTATTGGAGTCACATACACCCCTCAAAGGGAAATCGCTTTGCATTATAAGTAAATATAGAAATCCATGCATAGCCTAAAAAGCACAAGGATATCCTCTATGTTGCCCTTTTTTTTTGGCAATGTTTCTGAGAGCGGAATACTGTCACTTTTTGTGAGACTCCCTTGATTAAGTTTAGATATATCACTTCTTGTCTTGCAAAGGATGTGTATGGTAATTTTGGGTGTTCATAGGAGCATACAAGTTGTTCTTATTTAGATTCTTAACAAGACTAGAGTAAATTACCTCTAACATCACCAGAGAAAATGATATATTCTACAACTGGCTCCACCATTAATGTTGCATGTGGTAATGTCAGCAGCAACAAGACTTTCAATATTGCTGGTCTAATGAGAAACATTGCAGGAAAAAGTGGGTTCCACTCAGGCTGAAGTTTTAGATGCAGTTGAAGGACTAGAACTACTTGTGGATCAATCAAAACACACAGCAGATGGTCTCATCTCTTTTGTTCCAGAGAATTTTCAGAATTTTTCAATCTTGAAAAAGATGCTGCAGGTATTAACGGGTCTCTCTCTTTTTTTTTTTTTTTTTTTATTTCTTAAGTTTCATAAATGCCCCCATTTATCTGGCTAGCTTTTATCTAGATGTGGAACATTAGTTTGTAGTCTGACATTTAATATTTTTGTTTTTTTTTTCAGGAGGTGAAATCATCTGCTGATGAAGAGATCTTGGAATTTAAATCTGTATTTAGTGAATTTGAAATGCTAACCATACAATTGTCAGGCAAAGTCAAGGAGCTTAATTTAGAGAAGGTGATACTAATGTTATAGTTTTTGTCTAAGATGCATAATAGAAGTGTGAAATTGTTGAGTTCAATTTGTTGTTCTTGGACCACTGTTAATGATGACTCTATATGGGTTTAGTTTTTTGATGGTTTTAGGTTCTAGATAGAAGTGTGAAATTGTTGAGGTCACCTTGTTTTCCTTAGGCTACTACCGGTCAATGACTCAATAGGGTAGATCATGCTTCCTTGAAGTCATCTTTTTGGTTGGTTTGTGTCAGCTCATTTTTGTGTGGCTTAAGGCATCTTCACAGTTTTCCATTGGGTCTAGTTTTACTGTCTGACTTCATATAGAGATGCCTTTTTCCTATGTTTCTGGCAATTGCAGAGCCTTCTGGAAGATCAGTTGATTGATTGTCAAAGCGAAATCAAGAAGTTGAGAAGTGATATGGATAGCCGTGAGAAGACCATGGCTGTAAGCTTCGGTTCTCTCGTTAAAAAATCCATTTCTTCTTATTCTTATTCTTCTTTTTATTTTAGAAGCTCTTTGTTTCTTTGTAGATCTGCTTCTTTTTTTTTTTTTTTTTTTTTTGGGGGGGGAGTTCTTTGTCTTTTTATTTTTCTTCTTGGGAAAAATAACCATAACCCTTGCAAACTATTAAAGTATCATGTACAACCCTCAAGAGAAAAATCACCTTTGCATTATGAAGAAACGTAGAAGTTTCATGCATAGCCTAAAAAGCACAAGGGTATTCTCTATGGAGCTCCCCCTTTTATAGCAATTTATGTTTACATCTACTGAGAAGAAGAGAAATATAGTAACTTCTTGTGAATTCTCTTGATTAACAGGATTAAATCTGTTGCCTTTTGTTTTGCTAAGGTTATATGTGATAAATTTTGGTAACAGGTTATTACTTGCTCTCTTTAATTGCTTAAAAAATGCTGACAGGAGATGAAAGAACAACATGAATTGGAGAAAGAAGAATTGTGTACCCACTTGGTGATGATGCAAAATGAGATTGCAGTTCTTTCATCCTCTTCTCTCATGCACGAAATTGAATCTTTAAGGAAAGAGCTAGACCGTGCACGGACCAAGCTTAAGGATACAGAAGCCAAGCTTAAGACCTCCATACATGAGAAAATTAAACTTGAGGTAAGGTTGTAATTTTTCTTTTGAACACCTGTTGGTAGGTTCTCACTTCAGATAACAAGTTGTGGGGAGATTTGTTCTTTTCTCAGACAATTTGAGTTAAACCTGGGATTAGGGGTTTCGTTTTAGTTGCAGATAGATAACATGCAATTCATAATATCATCTGCAAGTTGGAGAATGCAATATGTTACTTGCATAGATGGTGACATTTGGCGTATAAAGTAGAAACTTGGAAAAAACCATCTTTTTGTATGTGCCATGTTTAAGGACTATTGCGGTTAATAACAATATGGCTTCTCTTCACTGATAATTTGTTTAATTGATGTTTTACTGATTTCAACTGAACCTTTAGAGCCTGTATTTCTATTCACATCACATTAAAATCAAATCCAAAAACGAGGCAGTTTTCTGAATTCAGATCTCTACTTTTAGGGTGAGAAAGCCCAAGCAGGAAAAGAGATAAGGAGCTGACCAACCAGAGGGCACTTCTGGAACGTGACATCAGGAAGCACGAATCAAAGCTATCTGACATTGCCAAAAAGAAAGAACCAATAGGGGCAGTCGATCATAACCTTATCATGGTACTCCCTCTCGTCTATTCTATGCTCCCCACATAACCCCCTTCTCCTGCACACACACACACACACATACTCCCCAAAGAAAAGAGAAGAAAAGAAAAAAAATGGGACGAAAAAGAAAAAAGGGATTCACATAAGCTACACTGATGAAATATTGTAAATTATTGTAAAGAGTAAATTACAGGGTTCTGATTCCTGAGTCATTTTCTATGTTTGTCCTGAGTGTTGAAGTATTTACTCTGGTCTGAAACATTTGTACTGTCTATTACAGGCTAACTTACATCAAATCAGCACAGACTACAATTTCTATTAATTTACAGATTAAAAGATGACGGTAGTGACATATGCTGGTGTTTGGATCAAATTTAAACTTCATCAGGGACCACAACCAGAAAAAGACCCCTTGAGGACCATTTTTTAATTGGATTGGAACTTTATTAGGCAAAATTTAATATTGTTCTACTCTTTGCATAATTTAATGTACTTATTGGTATCCCTCTAAGCATTAAAATATAATATATAATTGAATATCGTGGGAGATTTTAACTTCAAGTCCTCCCCTAATTTCTTTGAAATGTAACCAAAGCCCCTTTATTCAGCTTCATTTATTTCAAAAGAAGCGGAAGAGACAAGGATAAGAGGTTTTTTTGTATATTTTAAAGATAATGAAGATTAGGAATTGAAGAGATTTTCATAATATTTTGGCTATTTTATATTACTTAAGTTTTGTTTGGGTAGCATTACATATGTCCTTAGGCCCCTAACATATTATGGTCTCCTTAATGCATCCAGAGAGAGTACCAGAACCTGGAGAGAAATGCAGTTGAAATGGAGGGTCAGATTGCTTCCTTGGAGGAGGCTCTGATCAACACTATATCGGAAAAAGAGGAGGCACTCACCCGTCTTGAGGTTGTGACTTCTGAGCTCGAGGAACTTTCTAAAATGATGAGTTTAGCAGAATCAGAAATAGAGGCATTGAAGAATAAGGTTGAAACCAAGGTATATCTTCACGAGCTGCATGTATAAAAACTGTTGTTCAGATCTGATGCAAAGAATTGACATCAATGTAAATGGTTCCCTGGGTGGTGTAAAACAGTTTGAATTCTTGCTTTTTGGATTGATACCATTCAGGGTACATATTAAGATCCTACCATTTTTGGTTATTCTTGATATCGTGCTGGCTAGTTGATTCTTGGTCAATGCTTACAGTTTCCTAAATTTCACAAAATTATTTGCAGTATTCTTCGAACAAGAAAAACATGGCTGTTATTATCTTCTGCTGAAAATTATCATGTGTTGCAGGCAGAAAAGCTAAAAGAGGCAGAATCTTTGCTTCAAAGTTTGGAATCTTGTTCCAAGTCATTACAAAAAGAAAAAGAAGAAATGAAAATGGTACTAATGAACCTATTAATGGTTTCTCAGACTAATGAACCTATTAATGTTTTCTCACTTTCTTGTATATCTCCTCATTTATATGGTAAAGGATTAAATTTCCATCTAAAATGTTCCCTGTAGTTCTTGAACTTCCTATTTCATCTGGTGGATGATGTGACCAGTTTTGATTGGCTGATGTCCAAAATTACAAGTGCAATTCTTACATTTTAAATTTCTTTAGTCTGTTTGGTAATATGAGTTGAAGTGCTCCCATGCCAGCTTCAAGAGGCCAAAGAGGTTCCCGCTAAACTAAATTGGGGAAGGTTCCAGAGATCTCAATTAACCTTTTTAAAGAACAGGATCTTCTAACACTAGGATTTTTTTTGTCAATCTTGAGAATATTTCTCAAATCAATTAAAAAAAAATTATGTTTATGGAGATAGAGATAGCCCATCTTTCAAATTTCAGTATGGGTTGATGGTGCACCAAGAATATAATTAAATTGGACCTTAGTAGTTTGGTCAAGTTATAGTATGCGTCAAACCTCATTATTGTTTATAGGCGTGATATTTTGTACCATGCAGATATTATCTCTGATGTTCCATTTCATATTAATTATGTTTTACTTGGCTTTTGGTGTAAGGAGTGCCAATGTAATTAATTGTCAAATGATTCTAACCCTTTAATTATTTATTCTATAAATGCAGCAACTTACTGATGCCCTTCTAGAAGCAGAAGCACAAAAATCAATGTTTTTATCGAAGGAAAAGACATTTATCCAAGCAACTGAGCAAGTAAATATATCTGAATTTGAGATTCAGAGATTATCCAAAATTTGACAGAGGTATGTTAATGTAAACAAGTTGATGTTTAAAAAAGAAGAAAAAAGAATAGCACCTCATTTTTTTTCTGACAAATGTCATCTAGGGATATGGGTCATTTTTTTTTTCTGAAAAATGTCATTTAGGGATGTGGGTTATTTTTTTTTTCTGAAAGATGTCAGTTAGGGATGTGGGTCATTTAGAGATTATCCAATGTTTTTAACTTATAGGGGAGTTCTGTAATTAGAGATGTGGGTTATTTTGTGAACCCCCTTAAAACAATTTGTCATAAAAAGACTTACATATTCTTTCTTCATGTGACTATATTTGCTTAGGCTGAACTTGAACTGGGGGCTTGCAGAGAAGAATATAAGCTTCTAAAAAAGAGTTCTGATGAGATGGTGATCCATACTTAATTTTTCCATTCTTTTGCTTGTGCAAATAACTATATTTAAATCAGGGAATCCTTTGGATCTGAAATAGTCTTTTACTTGTCAATTGTTGTACTGAAAACTTCCAATTGCACTTGAAACTTACTCTATGGTCGTACAATCAAACCAGCGATGTTAAAGTGAAAAAAAAAGTTGCTGTTGAGGTGACCTGGTAGGCGGAATTAAAAGTAAATGGTAAACATGGCATGATGACTGTTGCCTTCAAATATATTTTGTACATCTTTGTATGTAGATGTCAGAGCTAAAATCGGAGAAAGAACAACTGATGGAAAACATCACTACCTTGGAAGCCAAAATACATAATGTTAGTATCATCATTTAACTATACTTTAGTTTCTTATTTTCAAAATTGCAACATTGAAATAGTTGGGTATTTTAGTATGAATTTCTGTTGTAGAGTTAGAATTAATAGAAGCAAAGAAATAGTTGTAAATGTAATTATAAATAGTTTAGGGTTATGTATGTAATGTAACTAACTCTTTTAATGGAAAATGGAAAACTGTGGAGAGGATCCACCTTCAATCCAGTAAACTTGAAAGCTTACAATTTCATTCCCTAAACTATTTGTATATTTGCATAATTGGGACAAATCAGAAGTTCAGTCATCAGAGGGGACCGATCAAAAGTATTTTAGGTCATAAGAGCATCTCATCCCTGCAATTGCTATTGTCACATCCTCAATTTAGCAATGTTCTGCATATTTTAATTTTAAGATGTCTCCATCCTTGTAATTGCCAATTCATTTCTCATATAACACTTTATAACTGGTGGAGAAAATAATTTAAGCCATTTTCGGGATGAGAATGCTCTACCACTTGCAAATTTATTGATGTGACATTTCAAGAGACTTGCTAATTTAGAAACCTTGCTAAATAACCAAGCTCTCCATCTCTGAAATTGCAATTACAAGTGGCAATGTAAGATTAAGCTAGTCACTCGCAAGTGCAAGTGCAAGTGGGCTGGAGATGCTTTGAGGTTTGCAAGTGGAAGCATAATGGTTGCACTAAAAGTGAAGGCATTTAAACCCTCTTGTTACCTAGCTTTTATGCTAGAAGATACTGCCTTTTATGAGTAAACTAACAACTTCAAGTTTAACAATTTGAATTAGAACCTGTAGAAGTTTTTTGTACTGGTTTTAGATTTCACAAGTAAATTTACTGGTTATATTTATAGGATTTGGAGAATCAGCTGGTCACCATTACAAAAGAAAGGGATTCTTTGATGTGTATTAACGAAAAGTTGTGCATAAAAATTAATGAGGCAGAAATTCTTAAAAAGAATTCTGATCTCACGGTAATTTTACTTTCTTTTTCTGTCTTTCTTATTGGATCCTTAACTGCAAATTAGGTCTGTCAATTACTGATGACTGTCAATTATTATCAATTATAACAAAAAAAATAGCATTGCTCTTCATACCTTAAGTTTCTTTAATTATGCCTTTGTCAGTTTGACATCATAAAAGAATCTGCCCTCTCAGTGACATTTTGTGAAGTTGGAAACAGAAAAGATATTAAGAAGCACACCAGTAGCACATGCTGATTATAATATTATAATTCCTTGATTGTATCAAAGCCCAAAATTTGATTTTGCTTGTTGATGGTCCTTTTCTTCAAATAATTTTATGGCTCTTATCTTTGCTTTAGATATCACAATTGGAAATGGAGAAAGAGAGACTCATGGCAAATATCACTGTGCTGGAAGCCAAGATTCGTGATGTAAGTATCATTACTGAATGATAATTCTATTCCCTGTTATTCAAACTTGCAATTTGGCGAGTACTGCCACTTTTATTTTTAGGGCAAAATGAATTCCCTGAACTACCATTCTGTATCCAAATCGATCATTGAATTTATAAACATTTGGAAGGTTAAAAGTTGAAAAGTGGGAAAAGGAGGGTTCAAATGCCTCAATCATGCCTCCACTTTTTAAATATTTAGTAGCTCAAAATTTAAAACTGAAATATCAAATATCAAAATAAAACCGTTGGATTTGTTCTATATTATATTTTCTTCTTACGCATAAAAAAATTCATTTTTTCACTTTCATTGTATGTAAATCAACAAGTTATAAAACCAATGTCTAGAAATTAATTATATTAGTGCATTTTTTACAAACTCTTGATGTCACATAAAATAATATTCAAACGTCACAATTTTTAATCTATACATAAATAAAGTGAGCTAGATCAAATCTAACGGTTTTATTTTGATATTCAGTTTTAATTTTGAATTAAACTTGATCATGAGGCAAAAAAATTTTGTGACCATCCAAAGATTTGACTTGCATAATAAGTGGTATAGAATACCCAAAATTGTCAGTATAATACCTTAATTTTCATACTGGCTGATTTTAGATTTCATGAGAAAAAAATGTACTGGTTTTATTTATAGGATTTGCAATGCCAGCTCGTTGCACTTACAAAAGAAAGGGATTTTTTGACGTGTACAAATGAAAAGTTGTGCTTACAAATTAATGAGGTTGAAATTCTTGGAAAGAATTCTGACCACACGGTAAGTTTACTTTCTTTTTCTGTCTTTGTGGCTGCACGCTTAACTGCAAATTATGCCCAATTAAAATTACAGATGGCTGTCAATTAGACTCAATTTAACTATGAAATATAGCATTGTTCTTCAATGCCTTAAAGTATCTTTAATTATCCCTCTGTAATTCAGTTTAACACAATAACTGAACCTGCCCTTCAAATGAAAATTTTGTGAAGTCCAAAACAAAATTAAATGAACGGCAAAGTTGTCAAGTAGCAAACCTAGAACACATGTTGAGTTATGGTCGTATCAAAGCCAAAATTTTGTTCTTGCTTGTTGATTATAATCTTTCTTCAAATGATTTTATGACTCATGTTTGTTTTAGATATCACAATTGAAAATGGAGAAAGACAGACTCATGACAAATATCACTGCTCTGGAAGCCAAGATACGTGATGTAAGTATCATTATTGAATTATACTTCTATTTCCTATTTTTCAAACTTGTGATGTGGCAAATACTACCACTATTATTTTAATGACAAATTGAATTCCCTGAACTAATGTATTCAAATTGATCTCTAAATATTTTTATGTTTTTGAAGATTGGGAGTCCAGTGACTAGCAGGGAACAAAAGAAATTTAGTTTTATCAATTTTTTTATCATGAGGCAAAAAAATTTGTGATCTCCCAAAGATTTGACCGTTGTACAAACTTGAAATTATTGGAACTAGTCCTTGTTCCATTAAATATTTCCTGTTATGAATCCTGTAGAGCCAAGTGTCAAGGATGGTGGTATGAATATGTACCACTATAAGAATAGAATACTGACTGGTTAAATTTATCTGAGAAGAAAAATGAACTATTTATAGGATCTGGAGTGTCAGCTTGTTGCTATTACCAAAGAAAGGGATGCTTTGAAGTGTACAAATGAGAAGATGTGCTTGAAAATTAATGAAGCCGAAGTTCTTAGACAGAACTCTGATCGCATGGTAATTACTAATTTAATTTTCTTACAGTGTCTTTCTAATTGCAAATTTAAGTGCAAATTAAGACCAATCCATTTCAGTCGACTGTCAGTTGGATTCTAGCTACCCAGGTTTAGCTTTTCCCTTCAATTATTCCTCAGTTTAATAAAAGCCGTCTCAATTTTGTGATTAGAGAGGACTTGAGAAACAGAAGAAAATGAACAGGCAAAAATGTCAATTGTAAGAATCAGCACATGTCTAGTACATGTTTGTACAAACCTAATTTGTACTTGGTATCAAGTCAAAAGTTTTTGTTTGCTTGTTGGACAGGTATTGCACGTGAAGACGAAAGAGATGAACTTGCAGCAAGGATTTCTGCCATGGAAGCAAAAATGCATGATGTAAGTTCTATCCCATACATTCCTTATATTTATTTTCCATTTTCAAGTTCAATCAAACCTTTCAACACAAACCCAAATGGCATATAGGTAAGACCTGACTTCTGTGTGTTATCTGGTCC
The DNA here is from genome assembly GCA_037127355.1 of Schoenoplectus tabernaemontani. Taxonomy (NCBI): domain Eukaryota; kingdom Viridiplantae; phylum Streptophyta; class Magnoliopsida; order Poales; family Cyperaceae; genus Schoenoplectus; species Schoenoplectus tabernaemontani. The sequence continues at coordinate 27,058,527 of CM073750.1, forward strand.
CTCACATGGGCTTCAATTTTTGTAAATCAACAATGAAAATAAATCAGAAAAAGGCTGACAAAGTACATGGAACAGGAGAATAATGCAATTAGATGCAATTGGGCTATCATCTGAGTTAAATATATTATTAATTAATTTGTTGTTAATTTATTATGGAGCAGGATGAATCGAGATATGAGACGGAGCTGACAAAGTGCCACTGTAGAAGTCGTTCAATGCAAGAGAAGCTTGATGCATATAAAGCGAAATATGCAGAACTAGGCAAGGAACACAAGCGAATGAACGAGAAATTTAAGGAGGCTTCTGACACGTTGAAAAATAAGCTCCGTGAATATGGGCTTGAGATTTTGAGATTGAAAAAGGAACTTGCAAACAACAAAGTTAGCACTGCTTGTGCAAGCACCAGTGCACAATAATATTTGTAATGTAGCCATGTAGCCATGTAGCTAGGTTAGTGTTGCTACTGTGCTTGGTGTTGTAGTTTAGTTCCGGCGATGTGTTGTCCTTGGGACTATCTCCGTCTAAAGGGCTTGCGGGACCGTTCGATGTAATTATTAACTATTAATTAACGGTGATCATGCTATTGTACTTGTTTATCCGGCAAGTTGTGAATAGACATCTCCATTACCTCTCAATTTGTTTAAATTTATAGTTTATTTTCCTGATGAAACAATTGGATGAACTGAATGTTCCGGTTTTTGTTGTTTGGTTGACGAAATAAATATAGATAAAAGAAATATTGCCTGTGTTAAGACAGTGGCCTAAGCGTCTTCTCTAATATAATTCAAGATGGATCGGACGGTGATTATTTGGACCTTGAAATGCGCTTGATTTTCATTCATACACAAAAAATTTCAGAACAGTTAATAAAATAAAGTAACAACATTATTGTGATGTAAAACATTAATCAACTTCATCTACAACAAGACACTTTCTATACAAATTTACGGTGACCTTCAGCACCTGAAAATTTGACATACTTGGAGAAAAGAAAAGGAAAAAAAAAGAAAAAGAGAATTCATATTCATTGATTTCATGGATAACTAAATATATATAAAGAAGAGACTGAACAAATCATAAACATCACAATTTGATCAAGTTTTCTTCTCGTATCTCAAACAAATAATTCAACCAGCTAAACAAATGACCCAAAAAGAAGGGGCCGGGGCACCAAAAAGTAAATACGGTCACCAGCTAAACAAACAACGATAATAGTTCATGGTTACTCCAAACCAAAAACCATTTATTTACTAAAGACTAAAGAAAATACAGAAACAAAACAAGATTCCTAGAGTTAAATGATACTACTAATTAAGAGACTTTCCTGCCACCACTGGGACCTGGAATATCCTGTTTGGAGGGCTTGGATAGAACAGTGAAGTATCCGATGAGACCAACAATGACAAGTCCTCCAATCACCATTCCTGTGGGACCACACGGTGCTCCACGACGCCCGTGTAGCGCCGCTCCTTGCGGTGGCTTAGGATGCGGCTTGTTTGCTATGCCTTCGGCCATGTTTGTATGTTTCCCGTTGCTCGAGAGATTTTTCTTATATTTTTTGGTTAATTTTTCTCTCTTCTTTTTGGGTTGGGGTATGGGAATCTTTCTTCCATGATATCAATGCTGGAACTAATTTATAATCTTAATTATGTTTAAATTTGGAAAATAATATTTGCTTTGTCGTGATAATTAATTACCACAAATTCCCTGAGGAAAATGAACGGCTATCCGAAAAACCAAATGGATAAATGACCGAAATTGAATTTAAAATTTCTAAAAATATGAATAACTGTATCATGTCAAACTTGATCGATGATATGGACGATGAATTGGCTTGCATCTTAATTGCTCGTGATATATTAGAATGCATGTGTTGCACGGCATTCTTTTAGCTTGAGCTTATATCATGAATGTTGCAAAATTTTCTCTTTTTCTGAATTAATTATATTGAATATATTCAGTAAACACATTGATGCAAATTAAGATAGGGCCATGCCTGCTTCAAAAAAAAAAAGAAAAAAAAAGAAGAAGAAGAGAGATAGACCATGCCAGCCAAGAAGATGTAGCTAAAGAACTTCTAAAAGAATCTTCAAGGAAAAAAGTTTTTTGCCTGCTTTTCTCGATCATTAGCTAATAAATCATAACTTTTCACTAAAGTAATAATTGCATCCCTTATATCCACATTTTATTTACAGTGTTAGATATAAACATTTTACAAAACTCAAAATTTGAAACACATGCTTTTTAAAAGTGTTTAAGAGGGATTCATTTATTTATTATACTGTTATTTATGTTGTCATCGATAGCAAACTCTGTTAGCCAGATTAAATGAATTATTCTTTATATTAAATTTTTTATTATGCAACTTTTTTTTTACATTGCTTCTACTATCCAAATTAAATGAGTTGTTATTCAGATTCGTTGAATTATAATAGAGTGAGTGTACAAAATACGTTGATGATAAAGACACAAACATGAATAATAAAAAAAACTAAAGATCAATTAAAAAAATGCATGATTGAGAAAAGATAAGGAGCAAGATTACTGCGGCAACAAGGATTGAGAAGGAAAGTTTTGAACAAAAGTAAATACATGTTACTTTTTTTTTTGGCCAATCCATTTTACTAAGTTAGTAATTTAGTATACATATTTATATGTTTAATTTGTTATTCTGAAACTGAAGGAAAGAACAATTATGATCTAACTTGCAATAAATTGATTTTATTATTCGTTAATTAAGTGTTACTTTGTAATTGATTTTATAATCTTTTTGTCAGCGGAAAGAAAATTGGTGGCGAAAGGGATTCTCTGTATTTTTCTGTGCAATATTGAAGAACTGAATTTGTTATTTCCATAGTAATAAAATTTCCGAGTAATTCGTGAATTATTTGTGAATTATTCAGATTTCAGTCTCTAATGAATAAAATAAATAAATATTACGAACATTCACAAATTATTCGCTTAATACGTAAATTGTACGCACATAATACGAATAAATAGCATTTTGTTCGGATTGATTTGAAATTATATCGTCGCAGCTTTTTTTTTTTTTTTTTCTTTTTTAAACACACTTGGACCGCCGGAGGAGAAAACGATAAAACAAGATTTCTCTCCTTCAAAAATTGTGAATGTATTTGGATGCATATTTTTTATTAAAAATGAAGAAACGGGAGTAGATACAGCCTATGTACTTGGATTTTCAATGGCTCGTTGAAATTTAAAATTAACTCTATTTTTTTGATTTTGCACCTTTTATATGTTTATATTTGTTTCAAAAATAATTAATCACCACAAAAACAATGTGCATAATTTAATTTTGTATATTTTCATAATTAATTTTGAATAAATCCGTTAAAAAATATACTTGGAAAATAATATAATACACAATTTATTTATAATTTTAGGTTTATTTTTTAGATATTTCATCATTTATTATATTAGATATATATTACAAAATATTTTTTCCGAATTATATAAGAATCACAAATTTTTAATCTCCCCAGATATTTTCTGAACCATTGATTTGTTACTTTGATTATTTCTATAGAAATTTCACCGAATATCATAAGAATTAATAAACAGAAATTATCCAACTTAGCGCATATATATATATATATATATATATATCAATTCTACTTAGTATTCAATATTATGTAATATATTATAGAAACAAGTAATAAGTAAAAATAAAAAATAAAAAAATGATTAAATATTCAAGACAGAATTACACCTCTTTCCTTCTCATTAGAATTTCATAGCAACACTTCAACACCGTTCCTATCAATTTAGTTATTTCGTCCAAATCAAGCATTCTTCACAAAAATCAAACTCCCCCACGGTTGTCCTCCAAATTAGGAAATCTTTGAGTTCGTATATCATCAATTTGTTGATGAATATTCAAATTCTTGCCTCAGTTGTTACCACCAGCACCTCATCTTCGCTGCTTCAGAGATAAAAATGATAATAAAATAAAACTACATCATAAAAATAATTTCAACACCAATTTGTGTATATGATATTTGACAATACATCATAAAAATAAAACTACATACATTAAAAAAATAATAATATTAGATATCTTCATTATCTAACTCATACAATCATCATTAAAAGCTAATAATCCCCATGAGCACTGATCATAAAATTTTCATTGTACAGCAAATAAGATTTTAGTAGAAATGTCTCCTAAGAGATTCAATTCCTCCACAATATTTTTTTCTAAATAAGATGGATGCTTTTCAAGTTCACTGATCTTGTTGGCTTTCCTTTTTGCAATCATCAATTTGAAAATTTTCTTACCGAGACTTTCAACAAGCTCATTATTATTTTCTCTAGCCAAAAAATTAATTGACCTGGTAATTTCATTGCTAAAGTAATCAGGCCCAAATATTTCTTTGTAAACCTCTTTAATAATAAGAGAATCATTAGCATCATCTTGTATTAGCATCTCTTTCAGCTGTTTTGCCTGCAATTATTATAATACTCTAATGTGAATAAAAATAAATAACAACGATTAATATGAAAAAATATTCAAATCTAATTATACTAATTGGTATGAAGCAATTTTATGTTTTACCCTTCTTTCAAAAACTTTGAAATAAAGCTTCCTCCCCGCTAAATTATTCAATAAAATGCTCTTGAGTCTGAAACCTAATTGAGAGTAAGCATGTTAAATAGGAAGTCACTAACCAGAGAATTGGTGGGAAAAATGTGGGACAAAATATTTCATCAAAAGCTTAACAATGATAAAAGTGTAAGATCAATTTGATAAAATATTGAACAAAATTTCATATTACATCAATGTGGAGGAAAAACATGTGGAAATATTTCCCGCGATGAGAAAAACTGAAGGATTGAAGAGGTGCACCACGACTTTCTTTCCAGATCTGTGTTAAATAATACCTCAATTTTAGTCGATCTCCTTCCATTTGGGGAGAATTTGGATCCTGAAAATGTGATAATATTTAGGTTTCCAAATGAGATGGCTCTTAATTATTTCACCGATTGCGCCCTTCCATTTTCTTCTTTAAGTCTTCCATTTCACTTGCTCCTCCTCCTCACATTCCAATTTTAACCCAAGTTGGAGGTTCTCGATTTTACATGGTTTACAAAGCAAGAGCGAAAGAAAGAGAGAGAATTACTTGCCAGTCATTTCCAATTCCTCAGAGAGAGATTGTTAGTAAAGATATGGTGTAGCAGTTATTCTTACAACGCCTCTGAGACAGATATATAATAGTCAGTATATTTTTATACGGACGAACTTAACCGTCCGTCCATGCTCAAATTATCGTCTCTACAAACATGAATTGTAGTAGTGCGATTCAAATTTTAATTACATTGCAAACTATATTATGTACAATTTGCTACAACAATGTTATAGTGTGATATTTAGAACATTAATATTGTAAGAGCATTATCTTGTCCTCCAGTTTAATCGCACAGATGAAAGTGCATCTGTTTTCCCATTTAGTCGTCTCAGATCCTATCTTGTGGGTTTGAGAAATTTATAATACATGATGAAATGGATCACAACAAAAGGATTAAATAGGTGAATTGTTTCTAAATTAAGCCCAAAAAAATTCTTGCATAACATATACTGCAAACAGGATTAGAATTTCATAGGAATGGAGCAGGCCAAGATAGCAAAAACTACCTGTACTTTTCCGGAAGTTTGATTAGTATCAGAATTTAGAATGACGCAACATACTTTTTTGTCTGCTTCAAAAGTATAATGATTATTGAATTTTGTGAAAGAGAGAAAGAAAAGGCAATAGCTTCATAAATTGGGTTATCTAATTCCAGGTTGACAATAGTGACCGGACGAGAAGGGACAGTGTGCCATAATAGTAAGTGTACAGTTATAAAATTAACATATCAACTAAAGTTATATTATTCCTGGAGTGCAAGCTACATCTTGGGGCCACAAATAATAATTAATAATAACTATACATGCATTACGTTCAGTACTGGAACCTTTTTTTAAATCTGACATTGACATCAGAAGATCTAAGTTGCTTGGCTTGAAGTAGGTTAATCTATTATACTTTTCCAAAATGAAGAATTATTTAATGAATTATTTTCACATCCCATCTATTGTTGTTTGGTAGCATCAATATTATTCAATATTATCAATAACTAGATAAATTGGTTGCTTTTTTTCAATGCAGGAGTTTTTTTTTTTTTTGTTATGAACGAGCTGCGAGCAACTTTTTAACGGAGGAAATTTTTTGCTGATACTCCATCAAATAGAAAACCAAAAACTGTAGGAAATTCTGGAAATGAAATATTAAAGCATCATGAAAATAAAAAATAAAAAGGAAATTTTTTTCACCCCAACAAAAAAAATCCTCCAAATCTTTCGTCGAAATGTTATCTTCCAACTTTTCATTTTTAGCAATATAAATTACTAAGTTACTAAATTACTAAGTTAGTAATTTAGTATTGAACTAAATAATATTCCTTTTCTCACTATCTATATGTTTGTTTTATATTGGCCCAATCAATGGACACACTCCATGCCCAATATCATTGATACACAACAACATTGTCAACCATGAATAATGCTCATTGACAATAAAGATTTGAGAGCTTGACTATCATTATTTTATCAAAGAAAAGTAGATGGTCGACAAATGTTTGGTGGTATCGTCCAAAGAATTTAAACAGATTTGTGTAATGCTACGCAGCATGCAAAATCAGTGTATTTCATTCATTCAAAAATTCCCAACCAAGGTAACTTTTGTTTGGCGTGAACGAACTGGTGTGTTCGTCGTGTAACATTGTGTTGATAAACCCAACATCCAACATCATTACATTTTTGCCTCTAGTTTGATCAGACATCTAAATAATATTTGGAAGAGAAAAAAAGAAAACTCTTATATATGCTGTTCAAATATAAGCTGTCAATGGTTATTCCAATTGTTTCGACATGTCTTAGTATAATACAAAGAGCCAACAAAAAGCTTTATAAACTTTTCGACTAATTAAATTTTTGTAAAATTCACGAAAATCGTGAAAAGAATAAATTAAATTATTTGTTTTTCTAATTAAAAGGTAAGAGGATGTACTAACCCAATTACAAGCCTTGCCTTCGTATCAGGGCATAATATCTTTCAAATGGAGACGTTTTTGCTGTGTGTCATTGTTTTTGTACAAAGTTGTAGTTCAAATGGGGCCCACGGACAGTGAAATAGCATCTCCCCACAAATAAATTCATGTGAAACATCAAATTTTACACAAGTGGCATTTGAAATTTGGATTCATATGTGGCCCATAAAAAGTTGGGCCTAGCAGCCTGAAGAAAATGATAGAAGATTGTGGGCCTAATTGCATAAAATTGATGTGCCACCTAATAAATTAAAAAGCATATATAATGTAATCATCCAAACTTTAATAGTGTGTAAAACAAACACCACTTTCTATTTAGTTATTATATCATGACAACAAATCATGAAGAGGTAGGTCGCCTAATTAATCCGATCAGATCATCTTTCCCTTTTGCTCATAACCTACCTACTGTTTGCTTATTTTAGCTTTTTCAATATATAAGTGTCGCTATCTCTCATAAATTATATCTCTAAAAAATATACAAAAATGCACATGTGACTGAGGTGATTTCAAACATGAACAAATGGTATGCAGAATTCCCAATTTATTAAGAATAATTAATTGAACTTTAACTCAAAAGGGTGATTTTGACCCTTAAAAATGTTAACTCCTCGTTTACTAATTTCTTTCAGATAGCCTAATTTTAATGCTTAATGTACCATCAAAAAAGAGGTCAATTTACGAGACAATAAATTCACCTGAAGTTCTAAAATGATTTGCAGTTAGTTAATCCCAGTTACCACCCCCCAACAAAAAAAAAAAAAAGGTTTTTTGTTTCTCTTCAATTTCATAAAAAGTTAAGTTCAATTAATACTGTTCCATTAATTAGTTCTACAATCTTAAGAAGATCTTTCAAAGGAAGAAAACAATCAGGAATTAGCCACAGATATTCAATTTCGAAGCAAGTAAAAGCTAAATAAAACTAGCTAGGTCTAGATAAACAAGACAACAAAACCAATAAAATAATGATCAATAGTTTCATATGACTAACAAACAACATAAGGACATGCATGCATGTAACTTCCTCAGCTTTTTTCTTTAAATCAAATTATCATATTACTTAAAATGAATTACAGGATACTGAGATATATGTTCATATATACAACTTATTTATCTAATAAATAACTTGTATATATGAACATATAAGTAGAGCTTTTGAACGAAGATTAATTAATGATACAAAAAAAGAAAGCACAACATCTCGCCATGATATATTGATGGAAATTTCCCACATAATATGTCAAATAAAAAGTAGTAGACATAAAACAAAGTAGTAGTTTTATGACCTCAAAAATGAAAATTTTAGCTCAAATGAAGAACACTTTCTGTGGGCAGAAACAATTCCCTTTTTGAGACTTGGGTGAATAAATGACCTAACATATCCACCAAGGATTGATCTTAGTTTTTCAGGGGTATGAAAAGACACCATGATCACTAGGTTCCATCCAAAAGAGGCCCCAGATTTGTGGAATGGAATATTACTAAACCATGATTAAATTGTATATTCTTGCAAAAGTAGACAAAGCAATCACTTACATCTCTAAGAGGTATGTTTGCTCTCTTTGATGTTTTCTCGTTAACTATAAAATAGAAATCATGTCCTTATCCTTTGCTAAACGGTCCTTCTAAAATTTTCCGTTTTGGTCTAGAAGGGGTAGAACAAAGAAGAAAAAAAATTTGGATAGGACAAGATTAACAATAGGAAAAGTTAGGTCAAATGTTAATATCTTATCATATCAATTGATAACAATTTGAGACAAAAGGAATGGTTAACAGTAACTTGATTAAAAGCTCAACCAAAAAGAATGACAAGAATAGAATCAAAAGCATTCTAAGGTCCATTCATTTCATACAAGTTAGAAAAGTTTCCGGGAACCGGTCATTGGTACAGGGGCTAATTGTCACACTTAATATGCGAATTAATCAAAATCTAATTGCCACACTTAAATGCGTTATAAAGTGCAATCAATTACCGTGTGTGTAATGTAATTATGTAAGGCTGAAAATCACAATGGTATATTCGATCGGACTACAAAATAGTATATATTTCATCAGAACTCGGATTTACTAACGATATTTAAAGTAATTTACTAACGATTTTGCAACCATTAGTAATAGGGGGTTAGAAAAAGTATAAGACAAAATTAAGAAAAAAAAAGCGCTGAACGAACATTTACTAACGGTTTTTAACCAAAAATAGTTTAGCAAAGGGTGTTGCGAATTTTTTTTTTGAATTTTTGCTAATAAACCAAAGGGTTTTTGAATTTTTGCTAATAAACTGTTAGCAAAGGGTTTTATTTTTTTTATTTTTGCTAATGGTTTTTGCTAATAAACCGTTAGCAAAGGGTTTTTTATATATTTTATTTTATAAATTTAACTTTCTATACATATGACAAAGAAACTAAGAACATAAAATTATATAAGAATAGATGACAAATGATAAGTATTGTGACATATATCATATTATTCATTCAATAATTAATATAAAAGAAATACAATTATTCATACAATGTAAAAAACGTTTACTGAACAATACATCTTGATTACTCAATAATATGAAAACTTATACAATTTCTAAGAAAAAAATTAAAAAAAAAACTAAACTAAAAACTTCAAATGCGTTTTTGAGCGTCAAGACAATATTTTTTGGCCCAAAAAATGATGATAATGGTGATAGCGGTTAACCCTGTAGATCTCGTCGCAAGCTTTCTGTGGTCGTGTAGAACGTCTCAATCGGAGTTTAGTATCAAAAGTTATAGTCGTTTGAAATTGAGATGGTCGAATTTCAATTTTTATTTGTTTTGTCTCTCTTCTCTGTTTCTTTTTTTTTTTTTTCTTTCTCTTCTTTGTCTCTCTCTCATCTCTCTTTTTATATATGAAAATAGATGAAAAGGGGTTGGTAATCCGTGAGATTTTTGTTTTTAATTTTGATTTTTGGATCGTTGGATTGAGATGAATGAACGGTGAGATGGACAATCCGTGAGAGCAAATGTTATTGGTGAGATGTGATATATTAGATTTTTTTTTGCGCATGAACTTTTGCTAACGGTTTTTTTTCTAAATAACCATTGTAAAACGCAGCACAAAAAATTTTCTAATGGTTTTTTATAAGAAACTGTTAGCAAAACCCAGCGCAAAAAACTTTCCTAACGGTTTTTTATAAGAAATCGTTAGCAAAGATTGTTCGACAATTTTTTTTACATTTTCTGACATGTTTTTGTAACGTTTTTTTTCTTCCAAACCGTTAGGAAATAATTAAACTTATTTTCCAGAATGCCACCGCCTAATATTATTAAGGATTTTCACTAAAAACTGTTATTAAATTGATGTTAGTAAACCCCAATTTTATTGTAGTTATGTTCAACACTTTTTTCCCAAAAAAGTATATACTTTAACTTTCCACATTGACAGGATTCTTTATGTATATAGTATATGCTTATTCTTTAGAATATGATCATACTAAGAGTACCAGGCTGCCACTCGCATCTTACGCCAATCATGTAGATTCTTTATTCTTTGGGAAATTGAAGGTTCTCGTTAATGATAAGATCATAAGAAAGTTGATAGAGAAACACAGACAAAGGAAGAAAAGAAATAAAAAGCTTGATTGGCTAGTACATATTTAGAATCCGAATAGTTATAATTTACAAATATATCCAGTTAAAGGATAGGTATCAACAATTTTGAGATGGAGATGAGTGCTACCTATCATATATACTGGTGTAATTAATTATGAGATATTTGTGCCGACAGATAAATTTTAGGACAGTGATGTCAATTGATTATATTTCGCTTAGTACAAAAATAATTATTCATTTTTGTTCAAATATATGGAAGAATAAATCATGTATACATTCGAAAGTGAAAAAAAAATCTATAAATTCATTGGGAAAAAGCCGAAAAGGTAAAGCACTAAAGCATGTTACCAACCCATATCGGTGTGACAGTGTGGTGTGTGGATGTTAGTGTGTTAGTGTCACCACACATATGATATATGTCTTCTTCACAAGACCACATCGGACTGAGACCGGAGCTAGTGAGTAGCATCATGGAATCTGTAGAAAATTTTGAGATATATATGAGAGAGAGATATATAGGATTGTAATTCTGGTGTCTGAGTTGTACTGGTGATCGTTTCAGGATATATAGATGAGGATTCAATTCTGGTAGTGGTAGACAGAACCTCAGCTGACAGATCCTGTGATGGGGACAAAATTTAGTCTTGTTTGATAAATAATACGAAAATAGGATTTTTTTTAGGGATAATTGAACTAATTTTTTTTTTCAATATGCCACAAAGATATATATTGACAAGCAACACTATAAGCCACAGAGTGAGTAATGTAGAAAAATATAAAAAAAAATAATATTTTAGAGTTAAATTAAATGAGGAGATATTTTTATCCGTTAAAACAATAAACAAATTATATTATATATATTATCCATAGAAAAATAAAGAGGACGAATATACTTTTGTGTGATCCACCAAAAAGCAAAGCAAATATACTTGTGCCTGTGCGCAAGTGCAACAGCCGGGTTGCTGTACTGGCGAACCTAATAAGCCCTACAATTGAATTGTCATGTAGCAAAGCAGGCTGTGAAGCAACGTGGAGGATAGGACACGCCCAAATAGTGCACTTGGTGGGGGCACCACCCCTCACCTCAGCCCAGTGCCTCCACAGGTTGGTTGAATGGTGAATGGTGAATGGTGATACCTAAAAGAGAGGAATTAATTGCGAGAGAGAGAAAGGAATGTCTCTTTTGGCATCCCTCCGGGTTTGCTTCATGGACCACACTACAGGATTAGGGTTTCCTCCGGACGGACTATACACTGTTTTGTGGGCCCCTTTGGGGTTTTCCTCTGTCTGCTTATATTAGACTTTAGAGGCTTCGTTTGGAGGTTGCCAATGGGGCCCCTCTTTGAATCAAGGGGGTGTAGTTATAGTATAGGCTTTGATGCTCATGGTCATGGGCCCAAATCTAAACAACAAGTTTGTTTTGTAAGGTTGCACCCAGCAGATATTGTCCAATTGGTATAGACATATTTTTTTTATTATTTTTTTTTTGCTTTCTTTTGTCATGTAAAAAAGATGAAGTTGATTCTGTTTTGGTGGACTAGAAGTGTGGTGCGTAATAAAAGTTTAAAGTATGATAAGTTGCTATCATTTTTATTCATGACAGCGGTGCAATTGGATGAATGTGTTGAAGGTACCAAGTTTATTTAAAATATGTGAGTTTATAATAAAGTATTGTATTAGAGTAGGAGGTGAATTACAGCAGTATAAATGTTAATGTTACTTTTTTTTTTCAAAAAAAAATTGGAAATTTTTTGACGGTACCTCATAATAATTGAAGAGCTCTTGTTCTCATTATTATCCTATTTTTTTTGTTTAGTCGTATAATATTATTCGATCTGATGAGTATGTTAGATTTTTGCATTGTTGGTACTCTTTTATATCTACAAACCAATTGAATCTATTGTGTTCTCTAAAAAAAAATAATAACTAATAATAAATAATCTGTCTGACATACATACATCACACGATTTTTTTTTTAAAATGAACGCATCAAAGAATGTTTTGACAGAATCGAAGTATTTATAAATGTCTATGATATATATATATATATATATATATTTATTTATTTAAAATAAGACTCATAAATTCTGATACATTGTCTCTCTCGAAATTTGAATTTGTGTCAAAGACAAAATATATTACTGTATCTGGATATGCGATTCATGTCTATGATAATATTAATTAAAACAATATGTCGTGTTGTTGATACAATTACTTAAACTAACGTGACTGATTGAGCCAGTGAGCCCTGATGCACTGCGTGAGTTAGTCGACAAATTAAAAACACAACTCAGTAATAGGTAAGAAAATCGAAAGAAAAAACAAAAACATTTTTGAGCCACGTGGATAATATTTGTAATGTAGCCTAGCCCTGCCAAGTGCCAATCTGCCATTGCAGGAGAAAGAGAAAAAAGAAGCTGTGCAATCGTCAGGACTGAGGACGTGGCCCCATGAAATTGGGACGGTTTGGGCGGCGCGTAGCGCAGGTGACATGATGTGGGGGACAAGTTGGAGCGGGGAAGCGGCCAAAGGATGGGGATGGAATCGAGTATGATCTTGACTGGATCAATTGGAGGTTAGTTCCATCCAAGTTTGTTTGATGGAAATCGAATCAATATCACCTTTTTCAGGTCCCATTTGCTTTGCATTTGCATTTGCATTTGCTCCTCCTCTTCTATTATAATTTATAATTTTTATAAACGCATCCCTGGATTTATCCACATGGCCTTACACTTCTTCTATGATAGGATTCTGACATTGCAATTTACCCTTATAATGTTTAAATTAGGAAATGATTTGTTTTTATTAAAAAAATAAAAAAGATGGTTGGATAAGGGTTGTTTATTTTTTTATTTGTATTCAGTATTCCTTCCACGTTTTATATTCTCCCACCTAACTTAATCTAGAAAAAAATTGAGATGCATTATAAAAAAAAATTATTATATCGGACTCAATGTTTTCCATATTTGTATGGCCAATCATTACATAACACATAAAATGCATATGTGGATGTCCAATTGAAAATTTGATAAATATAATTCTTTAGAAAATCTTAGTTAAAAACAAGAAAAATAAAATATTAGTATAATTTAAAATTTGTTAAATAGTAAATATCAAATTATCATTAATCAATTTTAAATTTTAAATCATAGATAATGTCTCAAACTTGCAACAACTTATCATTTTTTGATACGTCATGCCTTAAAAGGGACAGGTTGTGTCAATAGAAAAGTGGATGTGAGAATGTGTGTATCGGGTGCACAAAAGCTACTATGATCTATAAGCTCTTGTGTGTATAAAGGCTAGATTTCTTTTTCTATTTTAGGCGAGGCCTTATATAGAGGAAGAAGGACATGGAGATCATGGTCGGTTTGCCCATGATATTAGTGGATAGTACTAAAAGTAACACTTACCTGTATAGGCAAGTCGGTGGAGTTATCTTATTTCGTTGTGCTATTTCTGACCATAACCAATGATGTCCGCTATTCATGGTAGTGGGTGATTATCAAGGATGTGGTCATTTATAGCCGTTATTCATAGTAATGATCAGTTATTAATATATTCGGAGTCGAAAATCGTAGGGTGATCTCGAACTCACGGATACTTATCTCGAGATGAGGTAGAGAAGTGATCTCGAGGTCAAAAGCATGTAGTTCGAGATGTATACTGAGTGGAGTGTTTATTATTTTTAAACTAAGTATCTGAGTTCGTAGTATGTTGGCTTTTGAAATATAGCCTATCATTTTTGTAATTAAATGTTTCTCAATTTTCTTCAATTACTTGTTTTGGTTTTCAACAAACATAATAATATGCCACGTATAAAACCCCAATGTTAAGTATTTTTATTGAAGAATTTTAACACTTTTTTTAAACCACGACAGCGCCTGTCAAAGAGGATGTTTAACACATAAAATCATAAAATTTGGAAATCAATGTAATATATTTCATATTAAGATACCGATTTTAGATATTGGGTTAGCAGTGCCATGGCTTACGCACTTTTGGTATTTCTTCCCACGTCATAATAATAACGTTTCACAAATATTTTTTTCCCCACATATTAATTAACAAGATTTCGAAAATAGTTTAAAAAAAAATCTCAAATCAAAACCAGGCTGCTGCTGCTGCTGTCAATTATCTTTTCTAGATTAAATTGTTGAGTGGTAATACTTATAAAAGAATTTATTCGAATTTAACATTGTTGAAGGTCGTTCTAACGACGTTCAAAGTTAATTAACTTAAACAATAGTAATATAGTAAGAATTTCTATGAGATTTTTATTGTTATTTCTTTTTTTTTATAAATGAACTTCCGTTAACTCCGACATCTATTAGATTTTTCTAACGGCGACATGCATGTTCGTTCCACTCTGCAAAGAAACTAATAAAAGACCCTATTTCAAAATAATAATAATAATAATAATAATAATAATAATAATAATAAGTGCCTAAATAACTTTGAACAGTACAAACTAACTTCAAAAAAAAAAATCGAACATTATAGTTGAAATCACTACTATAACTCTGGTATGACTTTAAAAAAATACAAACGCGACAGCAATTTAATCAGCATCCTTGAAAAAGAAAAAAAAAATCTAATCATATGGATTCACAACTAATTTTGCATACTGGTAAAAACCTCACTCTCATTCATTTGAGTACAAAATGAGGGTCAATAATGAAGCTGTGATTGACTTGAAAGTTACGATTTGGCCATTAATTTTTCGTTTTTTTTTTAAATCGGAACAAACTCTTTTGTTTACTGCTGATTTTCAAAAGAAATACTCGTGTGCAAACTGGTTCAAAAGAGTGCTCAATTTTTTTAAAATATCAATTCTACAATGTATTGCTGAACGGTTAAACCCAATATTTTTATTTTTAGAAATGTAAAATATTTTTCGTGAATTCTAGCATAATGTTTTTTTTTTTTTTTATCAATGACCCTTTAGACAAATTCGGAACCAAAATTGGATCCCGACCAATTTTCATGACTTTTTTTTGGCGTGGTTTCCGTGTGGTTGATAAGGTAAAGGGTATTCTTTGGCTAATACATCTAGGTCCAAATTATTATCTCAGATCTTTTTGTTCTGGATTTTTAATTATTTTAATATTATAATATTTAGATTTTTATAAATGAAATTTGTTATGTTATCTATTTTTTTTATAAAATGAATATTATTGTAATTATTTTTCTTTGATTTGGATTTTTATTGATTTTTTGAAAAAAAAAGTGAAGTTTGATTGAATCGGATCTGAAAAAAGAATAGCGGTTTTGAACGAGAGACAAAAGGCCCAGGTAAAATCTCAGGTTTTTTGAAATTTGAATTTTATGTGGTACAGCAGATAAAATTGTGATGTCTTTGAATTTGTCTAAAAATAAAAGAAAATTGGGTGAAATCAATACAAAATCTATGAATTGTTTGAAAGCGAATATACACCTCTTAAGTCATAATTTCTAATTTTCTATCGTCAAAACCAGATTCAATTTTTTGTTTCCTTCTCTTTCCAAACCGGAAGAACACGCTACACGCAAGCGGAGAGACAGCTTCTGACAAGTTTGAAAATAGATGGAGTTTCACAAATTACAATTGACTTGACAGGATGACGTGGATGGGTTAACTGGGTCAGAACCATTACATTTATGCGAGCTGCCTTGTACAGACTAGAGACTACAGAGAGAGGAATCAACCAAGTGCAACTGGTTAATTACTGGTTACTGGTTACTGGTTACTGGTTACTGGTCTGAATTGATTCCAAGGGGTGTAAAACTGTAAATGTAGAAGTAGAACAACTGACATTAATTCTCCTCCGGTTCATGTCTTCTGTGGTCACTTCTAAGTTCTAATCACGGACCATGATCTGAAGCGGGTCCCATGAAAGATTGTGTGCAACTGTGCAAGTCTTTTTGTGGGACCTTTTGTCAGTCAAACACTATGCTGTTATACTTGTGCATTTTTTTTGTTCATACTTTTTGGAGATTCAGTACGAACTCGCTAATTGCACTATTGTTATAATTTCATATGCGGTGCTTATTTATTTATTTTATTTTTTCTAATTCCGAACCTGATTATTGTCCATTTAGACAGAAAATCAGAAATCAGAAAATTAGTGGTACTACGTTGTAACTTGGATGTCGTCTGTTCATATAGTTATCAAATATATAATATGAAATATAAACTTTTAAATACATTATTATGGAATCTGTTCGTTCTGCAGATTCTATAAATTTTAAAAGTATTTATATCGAGAATTCATATCCTCTTAATTTTATTTTCTCGTGATTCGAAGTATTCCAACATCTACGTGTATATCGAGGAACAAGACTCTTATATCGAGCATTAATTTTATTATAAATAAATAATATATTTTATTTAAATATAATTTATATCTAAATTAATTATAAAGACTATTAAAATTTTAAAAAAATTAATTTATTATTTAATAAAAAATGATGTATGAAATATAATATTTTTTTTCTAGTATGGTTGTATAATGCGTAGTTTTTTTATTGTAAAACTAAATAAAAGTTAATGTCTAATTTCTTTAATATATATTTTTTTAGACCTCCTATAAATATATGATAAAAGATTATAAATGAAATGGAGAGAAAAATTGTTTGACTGAAATATAATTTACAAAACATAAAAATTTTCTTTTTTAAATAAGGGTCAGGATCAGTTGACAATGGGTTAACTTGACAATCTTGACAATGGTTGTCTTAATAAATATGAAAAAAATTTAAAAATGGAAAAAATTATAGATGTTTTTTCTACCTATAAATTGAGGTCATTCAAATTTTATTCAATATCATTATCGTTTGGTATCCCATCAAAGATCCTTAAATTGAAACCATTATAAATTGCATGAAAAATTGATGGTATTTGATGGACTATCAAACGATAATGAAATTACATTAAATTTGAATGACCATCAATCTATAGATAGAAGAATACATCTATAAACTTTTTTATTTTTAAGATTTTTTTTCAAATTTATTTAAACATCCATTGTCAAAATTGTCAAGTTAACTCATTGTCAAACAATCCCCAACCTTTAAATAAAGCTATATGGTAGATATTATATTTAGAAAAAAATAATATAGTTGATTATTAATGGATTTTTTTTCTAAATCTCCCATTAATGCTTGGTAAAAAATAAAAAATAAATGGAGAAAAAAAATGATATTGAGTAAAATCTGCACCATTACTTTATAAAAATATTGATCCACATTGTTTAATTAGGGGCATTTTTTGTCG
Source organism: Schoenoplectus tabernaemontani (assembly GCA_037127355.1). Classification (NCBI taxonomy): domain Eukaryota; kingdom Viridiplantae; phylum Streptophyta; class Magnoliopsida; order Poales; family Cyperaceae; genus Schoenoplectus; species Schoenoplectus tabernaemontani. Next base: position 27,076,467 of record CM073750.1, read on the forward strand.
TTAAAAAATGTCTAAAAAGCTTAACATTGATGGATAAATTCAGTATATATTCTCTTTATAATATAAATATAGATTTGATAAAATTTTACATTAAAAAATTTAATTATATTTTTTAAAAATAAAATATGTATATAATAATACTTATTATTATTGTATAGTATAATTAAACATATGGCAATCTATAAAGGATTATAAAAAAGTTGAATCATTTTAAGAGTTCATTTTCACCTTTAGTATATCATATATATTATTTTAAATGTGAAGAAAAAATATATATATATATATATAGAGAGAGAGAGAGAGAGAAAGAGAGTTTGTCTATTGTACTTCCAGTAGCATTTCGGTCAAAATGCTATCAGTCAAAATTTTAATTTAAGTAGCTCAATAAAATTTTATATCATAATCTTATAGAATAATAATTTTTATCGTGTTTGAAATTAGTTTACTATGCTTAATGATTTTTAGAAAGTAAGCATTTTGGACATACAAATATTATTATTTTTTATTATTTTTGGGTTATCTTTCAAAAATCATTAAGCATAGTAAACTAATTCCAAACACGATAAAAAATAATATTCTATCATATTATGATATAAAGATTTTATTGAGCTACTTAAATTGAAATTTTGAGCATGAAAAATTAAAATTTGGATTTATAGCGTTTCGTCCGAAGTGCTATTGGAAACACAATAGACAAACTCTCTCTATATATATGAATCATCGGGTTTAAGCAGATAAAAAAAATTAAATAAAATCAATGATAAAAAAATTTGATGATATGACACATTTGAGAGGCTATAGGACTTAACTCTATAATTACTGGTTGGTTTCATAAATGGATGAATCCGAAAAATGCAAAACCCGTTATTGTTTGTTGATCTGTACAAGATTTTAGATTGGAATTATCACTACTTACTGTGCCATATGTTGGCATGTGAACAAGATTATTATTTTTTCCGATAAAGAGAAGCCAGATGCTAATAATGATCAGTGTTTTCGATGATAATGAATGATATATATGTGTTTCCATGTTCTATCTCTCTTCAAAATTGAAATTGTTAGAAATTACATAAATTTTATTATTCTTTAATGAATTATCAAATAACACTCATATATCATGAATTTTGAAACATTATTAATCCATAAGTTCAACAATATATCTATAAATTATTTTCTATTTTTAACACATTTTTCAAATTTATTTAAATTTTCATTGCTAAAATAAGTCAAAATAAGAATTCTCAAATGACCCCTCCCAAATTTTATAAGGACTTACACTCAATATGCACTATCAAACGTTAACTCCGTACATATTTATATTACAATCAGGAATCGTATATTCGACTATTAATTTATTATGTGCATAAAAAAAATACAGGCTAGCATACAAAATTTGTCTAGCCAGAGTCAGAGATGGACAATATGAACCTAAGAATTAAAACCATTTTTCTGGGAAAAAAACAAACCTGATCTGATGTGAGTTTCTGCCTAAGCATAGGGAGAATATTTTAGTTTCTCGAGTAGCGATTGTACAGATTATTCGATGTTCTAATTAAAAACTTCACAAAAATTAATTCATGAGTATAACTCATAAGTTAATTTAATTGAGATTTTTTGTTTCCATCATTGGTCCAATTGGTTTCAACTTGGATAGTAAGCAGGCAATTAATGCAATAAAATAATATGAGCAAACATTGCAAATTGGCAGTACTGTCTCATCATTGTCTGATGGAGGTAGTTAATGATCATTAAATATGGTCAAACCATGTTCTTTGACTGTCAATTATGTCATTAATATCATGCTAGATGGTGTCATGACCACTAAGCAGGAACAAATCGTCTGAAGGATCCAATCTCTATTCACACAATATCCTTCCTTTTCTTTATCATTTTTGAGAGTTGGAACTTGTTGATGATAAAACTCGTTTTCCTTTTTTTTTTTTTAATTTCTGGGAAGGTGGATTAAAAAATGGATAATGCTGCAGTTATTTTATTTTTAATGGCATTTTGTTGACTATCAGTCTATCACGTGCATTTCAATCACATTAGCATTGATAAGTAGGTTAAGTATCCATTTAATTATTTTTTTTAAACAAAGAAAAACACCCACAAAAACTTGAACCTCCACCCTTTAGAAAGCAACTCAAATAGTTGACAACTAGGCCAACTCAAGCAACTTAATCAGATGTAATTTAACTAATGACTATTCATATTATTTTGATACATAAAACATTTCAGCGTTACTTCGATTTATTTGCAGAAAGGACTTATAGAAAGACACATTTAATTTGTGGACAATTTATAAACGTTAATATATAGTTAAAACTCCTCCTTTTACAAAGCAACTCAAATAATTAACAATTAGGCAAACTCAAGCGACTTAATCAGATGTAATTTACTATTAATATCACATTTCACTATTATTTTAATTAGAGTTGTAACTCGGTTTGCCCGAAAATATAGTCCTAAAATGAATAAAATCTTAAATGTATTTAATAAAATTTACATTGAAGAAATTTTAGACACAATATTTTTAGTTAAAAAATAATGATAATTATAATAATTATAATAAATATATAATATTATTAAAGACATAATAATCTATAAACGATCATATAAAAAGTTATATCATTATAATATAAGTATATTATACACATTTACCTTAAATGATGAGAGATAAACTATTTTATATGAATCTTTGGATTCAAGAAAGTGAAATAATTTAAACAAAATCAATAATAGAGAAAAGTGATGACGTGACACATTTGAAAAACTTAAAAGTTTAACCCTCTTTATATATTCATATATTAAAAATTAACTGACCGAAGACACAATTAACTGTGGAGAATTTATGATCGTTAATATATATATATATATTATAGCTAAATTTTCTATTTAAAAAATTGAATAGTATAAAGTTAACATACATACTAGAGGTGTCAATGGGTCGGGTCGGGTCAGGTCATATTATTTTATTATTATTTTTGTCCCGAACCGAATCCGACCCGATTAAATTCGGGTAAAAAAATCTTGATCCATACCCGACCCGACGGGTCACGGGTCGACCCGACCCGTGTAAAATAATTAATTAATATTAATTATTTTTATTTAATTTTAAGTAATAAAATATTAATTAATTTATAATTAATCTTAATTAGTATATAATTATTGTATATTTAAACTTTAATTAGTACTAAATCATAAAATTACTTCAAAAAATATAATTAATCGGACGGGGCGAGTTGACCCGAACTCCGACCCGATCTGATTCGGGTAAAAAAATTTGAATCCATACCCGACCCATTTATTAGAAGGTCAAATGAAAATATGATAGAAGCGTCGAAATAAAAAATAAATAAGACATGCACTAATGAAAAATAAAGATTTAGTGACGCTCATTTAGTAGCAGTTATGTAAAAAATATTTACTGAAAAAAATGGTGGCATTTTCTGAAATTTCGATGTAAAATTCAGTAACCGTTTTTAATAAAGAATACTAAAGAGGCATTGGCAATTGTCAGCAACCTTCAATAATAATTATTTGAAGGAACCGTTACTGAAAGATAACTTCAATAATAATTCCTTATGCAACAATTATTGAAGGTTAATGAAAAGTTCGCAAACCATTAGTAACAATTCTTTATAAAGAATCATTATTGAAAGTTGTACCTCAGTAATATTTTTTTTTGAAGAAATTGTTATTAAATGTTACCGAAAGTTAATAAAATTTTGGCGCCCCTTTAATAACGATTATTCCTAAAAAAACTATTACTCAATGTTCTGGAGGAACATTCCCGCTAGTCAAATTTAAGTAGTCATTTTGGACTCGTACTTTTACTAATAGTTCTTTATAAAGAATCATTACTAAGAGTTCTAACTAGGGATGTTAATTTTTTACTCGATCCGATCTGAACTCGACCTGACACGATCCGAAGATAAATAGATCGGGTATGAGTTCAATTTTTTTGACCCAAATCGAGTCAGGTCGGGTTCGGATCAACCCGACCCGAATAATTATATTTTTAAAGTAATTTTATGATTTAGTACTAATTAAAGCTTAAATATACATTAATTATATAAAATTAAGATTAATTATAAATTAATCAATATCTTATTGCTTAAAATTATATAAAAATAATTAATAAATAATTAATTACTTTACACGGGTCGGGTCGATCCGTGACCCGTCGGGTAAGATATGAGTCAAAAAATTTTGACCCGAATTTAATCGGGTCGGGTTCGAATCGGATCAAAAATAATAAAAAAATAATATGATCCGATCCGAACAATTGACACCTCTAGTCCTAACCAATAAGAATTTAGATTAATGGCACTCATGAATTATGTGCTCTTATCATATTCATTGTTCATAATCTATTCTATTTGACCCTACTGAACAAATGCCCACAAATTGTGACCTCTAATATATAAATTTCTCACCTTCTACTTCTTCTTCTCTTCTATTCATTTTAAAAACTCAAATAAAAAAAATAGATGAGATGAAAAAATGGAGAGAAAATCTGAAAGCACAACAAACTCCAAGCACCTCCTTCAAATGATCATAATTTTTTGATTGAAAATTCTAATCTGAACATGTTACGCGACCACAAAATTTTTAATGAGATCTTTAAGGTTTATAGTTATTGCTATGATGAGGTTGGAACAAAAAAAAAAATCATATGATGCCTCAAAACTATTAGATCAATTTTTTGTTTTTATTTTTTTAGATATTTTTATAGAAATTATGTAGTTTTAAATTTTTTTCAATAATCAAGATATTAATATTTTTATGCATGTTCTGTTATTATATATATGCAAGTTCTGTCAACAGTGCAATAAAAATGTTTAGTGACGATTATTAAAAAAATTAAAAAATATATTTTTTTCTGAACAATTATAAGGATATTTAATAACTGTTAGTTAAGAAAATCATTACTGAAGATAATCCCCAGTAATGATTCTTTAAGAAAATCATTACTAAAGGCAAAATATAATTAAAAATAATTATTCTAAAAAAGAAAGATATTTAGTAATAGTTCTTTAATAGGAACCGTTACAAAATATTGTTTTTATTTAACTAGCACTATTTAAAAGAAAATGTTAAATTTGTATTTTTTTTGTAAATTTATTAAATAATAATTTTTTTTTCTTAGTTGCGCAAAATCATTCGAATAAAAAGTGGATAATGTGCATGATATAAAAAAAAAATGCAAGTTAAATTAAATTAACATTATATTCCCTCATAAAAAGTTCACTCTACGGTTTTATATTTTTTATTTTCCAGGATGAGATGTCGAATCCAAAATCTCTCACAACCACATAATCATCCGAATAAAAGTTAGATAACATGCATGATATGATATATAAAATTGCAAGTTAAATTAAATTAGGAAAGTATTACCTCTTTGTTGTTTGACTAGATTCTCGCCTCTTATTATTAGTGCAATAAAGGTATACTGACAATTGTGTAGTTAACAGATTTATTATACAATGCAAGCACGAAAGCAAGCACATGAAGGCTGATGATTCCCACAAGCTGAAGCCATGATTGGGAAAAATATTTATGTAATAACTACGGCCAGTGGTTCTTTTATTAGCATCTTTTTACCAAAACGACCCTTAAAAAGGACCTAATCACTCAATAAACCAAAGAATATATAGCGTATGGTAAAAAGAAGACACTTATATGAAAACGTTTGTATTTTCGGCTGAAATGCACACGACTTAAATTAAATCATAACATATTAGAAATTATAATTTTGCCATCCTTATGAAATAGTTCATATAAAAATATTAGCAATTAAAAAAATTATTTTAAAAGGTTTCAATGTATTTATTTTGAATTTCTAAAAATCAACTCTAAAATAATAATAAAGTATTAATTTTTTGTACATCATTCTTCAAAATATAAAATAAATATTTTAAAAACCCTAAAATGAAAGAAATTGTATCCCTTAATATTTTATATTATTTTTTTTATAAAAATGATAAATGAAAATTTCAAACATATTACGGTATAATTTGAACTGTGTGCAACTCAAAACGAAATATAAATATTTTTCATATTAGTCAGTCTTAATGAAAGAATGTGAAAGAAATTGAGAGAAACTCTTTAGAAACAATTTTTTTTAATAAATTACTAGTATACTATTCTGATAAATTAATTTGCCAAACGAATTTTAGACTAAGTAGAAGAGTGCGTAAGAGTGCTAATTTGGATTAGCTCTCGTCGGAATAATGATTATTATTTGATTATGTTATATTATATTATGATTATGATTTATTATTATATTATATTATGATTTATTATTATATTAATATTATGATTATTATTTTTTATCATCACTATTAGTATTATAATATTATTTATTTTATTATTATTTATTATCATTATATTATAATAATATAATTTTAGCATTATATTATTATATTATGAATATAAATATGATTATTTTATTATGATATTATTATAATTAGGATTATTTATTATTATTATTATTTTATAATTATATTATTATTGATTATGATTATATTATTATGATTATGATAATGATTATTATTGCATATTATTATTATTATTATTATTGTTTTATTATATTATATTATATTATAATATTATGATTATAGTGATGATTATATTATTATTATAATATAATGATCATAATTATTTATTATTATTATTATTATTATTATTATGATCATAATTTGTTATTATTATATTATTTTATTTATGACTATGATTATAATTATTATTTAATTATGTTATATTATTATATTATATTATGATTATATTATTAAAATTATGATTATTTATTATGATTATGATTATGATTATGATTATAATTATAATTTTTTATTACTATATTATTATATTATGATTATATTTATATTTTTATTATATTATTATGATTACAACTATGAATATTATTATTTATTATGATTATGATTATTTTATTATTATATTTTTATTTTTATTATTATTTTACTATTATTTTAATTATCATCATCATTGTTAGTATCATAATTATCCATATTTTAACTATTATGATTAACAACTGCCAAACGATATTTCACTCTTCCGAATAATTAAAAATACCACTCTTCTACCACTCTTCCAAAAATACACTATTCTATCACTCTTTCAAAATTATCACACTTCTAAAACTATTCCTTAATTTGTCAAACGAACGCTATATGTTGTTACAAAATTCTAGAAGAAATTTCAAGGAAATGAGAATGGGCCATTAAGGAGGCTTGATTTTTTTTTTTTTTTTGGTTTCTCTGCATCCCAATTATCTATGCTAGTGGCAAGGAACGTGCTTCTAGATCAATTCTACGTGGAAACATTGTAGAGGAACTGCACCAACGCTCTCTGAGTACGTACAATCTCAAATTAATTTTAAGATAGCTATCATATATTGGTTAAGTGCTTGATCCTCTCGTTACCATTTAACAATGACAAGGGACACATGGGTCGATCATGCCAACCCAGGTGATTGATGGCTCAAGGTTTAGGATCTTATCTGGCACGATCTTTGTGAACATATGTGACAGGGATTTTTTTATCAATAACAAATAAAATATAAAATCACAAATATAGCCATGCCAGGAGAAAATCACAAATATAGCCCTGACATGGAAAAAATCACTAAAATAGAGAAAACTGCAATAAAATACAGTCTGGAGTGTACATTAATAAAATTACTGTCTAAAATACTACAATATTATTGTCTTCCAACATGGACTGCAAAGCTATTGCAGTACCTTCCTCTGCCATTTTTTTTTCTATTTCGTCACTTTTTTTTTCTTCCTATCGTCTTTGACGACCAACTCGCTCCATTGCACCACCTTGCTACCAATGCTCCAAGTCTCCAACACAGTAGATCGGGGCGTCTCTCTATGAAGGTACTTTTTCTCAAAATCTTAAGGTTGTGTTTATGAGTCAGAGTGGAAAGGGATTGATGGAATGAAATAGTAGAGGTGGGGAGAGAGATAGAGAGAAGGGATTGATGGAATGAAATAGTAGAGGTGGGGAAAAATTGTATGTATATTTTTCTCAAATCAGTCTATTTTAGTGAGAAAAAAATAAAATAAGTCCAAATTATAAAAACAAGTCTGAAATAGACCATTTTTTGTGTGTTAAACAAGACAATTTTTAAAAATAATTATTAAACAATTTAGATTGATCATTTGACCGTAATATATATGAAAATATTTAGTGAAATATAATACCTTATTCACTCTTTCTCGATTGTTTCTTTGTCAAATCATCATCATCATAATCATGATGGCTTTCCTGAGTTATCTTTTTCAGGTAATATTCTAAACCTATAAAAGGATTCTAAAGTTGCATGCATTTTATATTTCCTTAACTTTTGAATAATCTCTTTTAACGTAAAAGTTTGAGAAAAGAAAAGCTAGATTCCATATTTCAGCGTCTCTTTTCTTAATTATAGTCCGGTCAAGGAAGCACATTCATATACCATATATAGTGTATGGCTATTTTTGTGAGGTTCATTTAATTAATTACATGGGAATGACAAAAATGGAAATCCAAGTCAACATGACTTGTAATAAATTTCACATGTATGTAAAATATATGTAATTTTAATTCAACAATCGAATGTACGGTCCTACTCGAAGAAATTAAATTACCTATGTTTTTTTTTGATGAAATTATGTCTGACAAATTAATTTATTAGCTGACTGCATGTATCAGTATTGCAGTTGAATAATTAAAGAACCGGGGACGCCTATGTTCAGTATCAGTATTGCAGTTGAATAATTAAAGAACCGGGGACGCCTATGTTCAGTATCAGTATTGCAGTTGAATAATTAAAGAACCGGGGACTATAATATTAGTACTAATTAAATCTTAAATATACACTAATTAAGATTAATTATAAATTAATTAATATTTTATTACTTAAAATTATATAAAAATAATTAATAATTAATTAATTATTTTACATGGATCGGGTCGGGTCGATCCGTGACCCGTCGAGTCAGGTATGGGTTAAATTTTTTTGACCCGAATTTAATTGAGTCGGGTTCAGATTAGGTAAAAATAATAATAAAATAATGTGATCCCGACCGACCCATTGACACCCCTACTCTGATCTAAGATTTTCTCTGATTTTAATTAAAAAAAAAAAACAAACTGCATCAATTTTCATGTACTATTACTATTTTTTCCTCGTTCGCATATTCATAAATGAGTTTTTGTGATGCGTAGAAAACTTGAAATCGACTTTTTTTCCCTCTATTTACTTGGAGAATATTATGAAGGGAAATTATTTTGTTTTTCAGTTGCATGATGGATTTTGAAAATTTTCAAAATTTTAAACATAGAAACTTAGCAGCATTTTTCAAATGTAATATATTTCTCATTTCAATATATAGAGAAATTTCTATACCTTATAGTTTATAGAAATCGATATTTTCATATTATATGTTTGAAAAAAGTTTATCGAGAGTAGTTATTTAATTATTTTCATTTAGAAATCGTATACAGTTCTTGTTTCAGACTGACAAGAATAACATAAATTAACAAAGAAATTTTTTGGAATAAATGCCAAGCTCTCAATTCTCAAATACCCATACAGACGGCAAGACATTGCGCGTCTTTAATTATTTAATTTTATTTTAGAAAATCTAATTTTGTTTTCTTGCCACAAGGTATCTGAATCTCTATTCTCTGATATATTTTCTCCAAACGAAGTACCGATATTTCCCTTGATATTACGCCTTTTTTTTTTTTTTCTTCCAAAGACAGTTAATTTCAAAATTTAATATATTGGGGCACTTTTCAGAATAGAGTGGGAAAACGAAATAATTGTTGGATGGTTGGATACTGTTAAGTTATAATAAGCACCTGGCCTAGAATCCGGATTTATTGTGGACAGACTGGCGTGTCAGACCATATGGTAATTCTCAGACAAATTATAAAGTATTAATAGCTAAAAACGGGTTGGCCAATGCAAAAAATAGTTCATAAAGATATCTCATTTTTCAATTTTGACAACTCACCAGTCACCACACACAATGACAATGGATTCGTCACAAAAGACCTACAATTCATGGTCCAACCCGCATCCATTATCTTGATTTTCTCTGCGCACACCACCACCAGTGGCCAGTTCACAAAAATTAATATCAGATTTCAGAAAAAGAGAGTGATAAAGTTTTATTGTTTAATAATAAGAGAAGATATAGAAGATTGAAAAAGTTTACAATTGATTTCTAGAGTCAGAGAGGCGTTTGCTGCCATTTTTCTCTCCATTTGCAATACCTCCATTGACTGATTTGGCTATTAAATTTCAGACCATCACTTAATTATAAAACACTTATTTTTCAATTAAAATGTAGATATCACGACCCATATGAAATTTTTATTCTCTCTTATCTATTATCTCATATGAGATTAAAAAAAAAAGATGATATATAATAAATAAGTCGATGTCTTATCTGCTAATCAAACAACTTCCTTCACGTGAAAACGCACAATGCATTCGCTCCCATCTATTTGATGCACTTAATTTGCAAAATGAAGCAAACAACATATCTAATAAACGAGTTTACATGCATAAATTATAAGATAATTAATATACATAGTAAAACTAAGAAGTTGCATAATAAATCAATCAATATGCATAAATACATGTGCATCATAAGTCCGGTTTGTGACCTCTTTATCGATTAATTAATAGACCGTGTCCAGTTTGAGACTCCTTCACTTCACTTATTTATGATTTATGAAGGAAAAAATAAACTTGCGATACTAACTTTAAATGATTAAATAGGAAATTTTTAATTTTGTCTCTCTCTAATATTATTTCTGACCTGGTCTGCATGATTTCAGTGTATTTTTAAGCATTGATTTTATTGTATGGTATCATATAATGGATATGTCCTGTCATAGAAGCAACGGAGAAGATGATAATGTCTGAACAGCGCCGCACCACCGAAAGCGACGTCTCCATCCTTGGCGCAAAATCTCTTTATTCTCTGAGAACCTCCCGCATTTCTCTTAATTCGCATTTAAGTCCTCTCCTTTAAATAAATACACTCCCTCCCCACACCACCACACCCCCTACGAAAACCACCTCGAATAGAAAGAATAATACTACTGTCACATATTCACATTATATTAGTATACTCGACCAGGGAAAGAGAGGGAAAGAGAGGGAAAGGAGAAAGACGAGAAGAGACGAAGAGAAAGAGGAGTGCGAGCGAAAGTACTGTAACTATTACTCTTTTGAAGTAAAGACTAAGGAGAGAGAAAAAAGAGCACGAGTTTGGGTGGAGGCGGCTGGAGGAGTTAATTATCACCATTGTGACACGACACGACTCAAGAGATCGCTCCTCTTCCCAACACCTTTCTCTGTTTAGGCGATCATATTCATATCTGCCCACCTCTGCGCTGCGCCGCTACAAGCAAAGTTCTCAGCTTTTAATACAACTTCAACGCTGTGTAGTGTAGTGTAGTGTAGTGTAATCTGTTCTCTTTCCTAAAGCAAGCTCTAGAGTAGAGGCGGTGGCTTTTGATGCACTGCTTTGTTCTAGGTTCAGCCGAGGTTTTAGTCTCTGGTTCTTCGTTTGATTCTGTCTCTGAGCTCTGATTTTTGTAGCTCAAATTTGGTAATTTTGGTGGTGTAATTGCTGGTTGGATTAGGATGAAGTTTATGAAGTTGGGATCCGCACCGGATTGCTTTCAGTCCAATGGAAGCGATATCAGGTCAGAACTGAAACCCAAAAACTAATTAAAAACTTGTATTTCGTGCTTCAGTTAGTTTTCTTACTCTTTTACTGATTTTACTTTTCAAAATAATGTTTGGTTAAAATTGGGTTTAACAAATCTATTATGGACTGTGTTGTCTGAAGTCCTTCGAAGTAGTTGTTGAACATAGCAAAACTTGGTTCTTTTGTTTGCATTCTAGTACAAAAATAAAGCTGAAATTGTGAGCATTTTGGGCCTTTTTTATCTCTGTTTTTATTCTTCCTTCAGGTAAAATCTTTAGCTCGTTTTAGATCTGCTTGAATCACTTGCTATGTATCAAGTATGATGACTCTCTTGTCTATTACGCAAGATTTTGTGTACATACCCTTGCAAAATGTGGTATTTGATATGTCGTAGTTACCTTCTTGTTCGTTTACCTTTCCTCATCTTTCATGGATTAGCTGTTGAGCACTGTGTCAGATTTCAGAGGTCTTTTAGTCCATCAAAAGGATAAAAAAGTTACTTTTTTGACAACGGTGTCTGAGCCTCTGAGCAATATGTGATAAATAATTATCTTTTAGTATCCTTTTAACTACCTCTTACATTACTTTACTTTGGCCTTACATTCCCCAAAAATATTTTTTGGTCAACTAAAAAGAGGTGTCGTTTTCACTGCAACCATAGAGATTCAATCAAAACTTTTGCAAGATTTTTGGAGGATATGCTAGGGGAAACAAACGATAAGAAAACGAATCTAAATAAATGGCATACGATTAGTTACAAATAGGGAAGCATAAGTTAAACTGGACTAAAGTTTTTGCAAGAGATTTTCTATTAGAAAAATAAACGTCATTTATTGTGGGTTGGTACAATAGCACATGTATTCTGACCATGTATTATATATTCTTAATCTTTTTTAGTTATCAATTTAAACCACACTGATAGATAACTGGCTTCTGATCAGTTTGATATTTAATTCAGTGATATGTATATGGGACCCTTATATTTAATGTAGGGAACATTTACTATAAATTAATTAACTTTGATTCCTTCTAAATAGTATTATGTATTTAATATTTAAATATGCAGTATGTTTAATTTATTTTTACTCTTATACTATGGCGGTCATATTATTTGTCAAAAATGTTTTTTTTTTCAAGTACAATTGGACTTCGCTAAAATCTACTTTCTTCAGCAAATTATTGTAATTTGTAACAATTTTTGTTGGATCTCTCTATGAAATGTTTGTCCAAAATAAAGAAAAATATCATTATTCTTTTACTTTGTTGTTGTTTAGCAAGTTTTGAATTTTAAGCAGACGAGCTCTTTTCCAAAGTGGGGCCTAAAGAAAAATACGAGTGTTTTATTTCTCATGCTGCTGGTTAGCTTTCAAAGGTACAGACAGCTCATGATTTCTGTTGGTATATGCAAATCCAGGTTTGTCGCATCGGACTTGGCAACAGATGTGGTGGTACATATTGGAGATGTTAAATTTTATTTACACAAGGTTGGTTTATCCTTCAAATATATATATAACTGGTATTTCCCATGCACCAGGTTACGGGCCTGTATGACTAATTTGATTGATTAGTTGTGGCTTCAATCTATGTGATACAGCCGCTGGTGCTAAAATGTTAATCAGTTCAAGCCAACCACGTTGAAAATAGATGCATACCAACTGATAGATGAACCGGTATGTCTGTGCCAGGCTAAGTAGTTCCAGAACAACATAAAGTAGTATAATTTTTCATCATACACTAACTTCTGGTGAACATCTGTGGCATCGGTTCCATATTTTGTCCAGTACAGGAAGACAGGTATGGTTTTACTATCCAATGCATTAACTCACTTTCATACCAACAAGACATCTAGCACTCCATGGTCCCATTTGTTTTACCTGTAAAGTCCAAACTACAAACAAATTTTCCCAATACGAGCACATAACTGGTTGGCGACCACCAGTATAGGGCACACTAATCTGTATCTCATAGATGAGAACCCAGACAGTAATTCCTAATCAGTTGGCCGTTGTCTTTTTCTTTCAGTTTCCACTCTTATCTAAGAGCAGCAAGCTCCAAAAGCTGGTACTGAAGGCCACCTCCGAAGGTACAGACGAGATCTATCTACCTGATTTTCCTGGTGGGCCCAAGGCCTTTGACATATGTGCCAAATTCTGCTACGGCATGGTCGTCACTCTGAACCCCTACAATGTAGTACCTGCTCGGTGTGCTGCAGAGTATCTAGAAATGACTGAGACTGTAGAAAAAGGCAACCTCATTTTCAAAATTGAAGTGTTTCTGAACTCAAGCATTTTCCGAAGCTGGAAAGACACCATAATAGTTTTGCAAAGTGCAAAAAACTTGTTTCCTTGGTCAGAGGAGCTGAAGATTGTTGGGCGGTGCATCGACTCGATTGCGGCTAAGACCTCAGTCGACCCATCTAATGTAACCTGGTCATACACTTATAGTAAGAAAATGAATTTGACTGATGAAATTGTCGAAACTGTAGAACAGAGAATACCACCTAAAGATTGGTGGGTTGAGGATCTGTGTGAGTTGGATGTTGATTTCTACAAACGGGTCATGGTTGCAATCAAATCAAAGGGGAGAATGTCAGCTGATTTGATCGGGGAGGCACTGAGAACTTATGCTGTCAGGTGGCTGCCTGATAGGTATGATGCTTTGGTAGGGGAAGACTATGCAAAGAGAAATAGGGTTTTGGTTGAAACAATAATTTGGCTCTTGCCATCTTATAAGGGGCCGAGTGGTTGTTCATGTAGGTTTTTATTGAAGTTGCTCAAGGTTGCAATTTTGGTGGGTGCTGGAGAGGGCATAAAAGAGGAATTGGTAAATAGAATTAGTATTCAATTGCACAAAGCTTCGCCTAAGGATTTGTTATTACCAGTCAGGTCAGGTGAGGATGGTGAAGGAGAAAATACAATGTATGATGTGGCGCTTGTTATTGAGCTTGTGAGGAGATATATGGCAAGAAATGGAGATGTTCAAGGTGGGTATGAAAAGGAGATGATCGAGCTTAGTGTTGAGAGGGACAATTCGTTGGCTTTGGGGGAGTTAGTTGATGGATTCTTGTGTGAGGTGGCATCAGATCCAAATCTTGGAATTGATAAATTTGTTGAGCTGGTGACTACTATTCCTGAGATAGGTCGACCCATTCATGATGGGTTGTACACTGCTATTGATATATACCTCAAGGTACATACCCTCTAAACTGTAAAAAAAAAAAAAAGAAAAGTTAAATGTGAAAAACATAAAATTGAATTCTGGTATCTAGAAGAGAAAGCAAGGATAAAATTCCAAGTATATCCCTTAAATGTACAAATCCTTAGATTTTAATGCATCTCAATTATTTGTTTTCCTCATTTTTACAGGAGCATCCTGATCTGACAAAATCTGACAAGAAATGCATTTGTGGGCTCATGGACGTGAGAAAACTCTCGACTGAGGGCTCGATACACGCAGCCCAAAATGATCGCCTCCCTCTTCGTGTGGTAGTGCAAGTGCTTTTCTTCGAACAGCAGCGGACTGCCACTTCCACTCCACTTCCCGGAAAACTAAATTCCATTCTAGAGGAATCTGACCATGACCCTGTACCACAACCAGTTGATGCACAGCCAATATCCTTGAAGCTGTCTAAGGAGGAGAGGGAAAGAAGCAAAGCGAGGAATAGTATGACTAGCCTTATGACGGGCCGAGTTGCCAACAGGGCTGACCGTTTACTGCTTCCTTCGAGATCAAGGAGGATATTTGACAAGTTGTGGGTTGGAAAAGGGGAAAGGGAGAATGGAAAGGGGGGGTCGGAAACTTCCGGAAGCTCACAGAGCCCTCCGGTCTCGACAAAGAATGTTGAGGTCAAGTCATTGGGTTCTTCTAGGAATAGGAGATACTCAGTTTCTTAGAGAGGTGACTAACTCGGTCTTGGTACTCTTGTATAGCAAAAAAAAGGAGATGGATCGGCTCAGGAGGGTGTTGGTTCTTGGGTGATAAGCTAACTATGTTCGTTTGTTTTCTTGTTTCCTCTTTTTGTGTTATAAGAAAATGGGTTAGATGGGGGATTGAACAAGAGAGGGTTTATATGGATATTGTCTAACCTAGTATAATGTAATTTGCAAAAAAAAAAAAAAAATAGCGTTAGAGTTATTTTGGAACATTCTAGCAAATTAATGTCTCAGGTGCTGCCAACTTGAAGAGCACTATAATTTTGTTGAAACAATTGTGAATGTTTTATTCATTTCGGCTTGAAACTAGAAACGAATTTACATGCGGTGCCATACTTTTCCCCCCTATGGCAATGAAGTGCCATAGTTTCTTGTGTCATGGTGAATGGGATCCAAAAAAACCACAACCCCCTACAGTCCATTACCTGACCAGTCTAATTGAAATCAAAAGGCCTGAAAACTATAGCATTTTGCTGCCATAGAACAGGTAAGGCAGCTGATGCGGATGCAATAGAAACAAAGGCAGGCCTTGTACGAACTCATAGTCAGAATTTTGGTGATACTAAGAAAATGATTTTATACAATTAAATTAGAGACCTTGTAATCATCCACAATAGGAGATCAGATTCTTTACCTCTTTGATTATTCTTAAACCGTGCATTAACAGATAATTTTTTTAATCGATCAAGTAGCATACATGAAGAGAATAACATTAAGCAATGCTTTATAAAGAAAATACTAGATGCTGACTCGTCAAAAGGTAATGAACGAACAACTCAGCATCTCTATTGACAAGGATTGTCAATTTTGAAGGCACAATAAATTGCTGTTTACGTGTTTATGAAATATTCCAAACTAAATCAGCAACCCCAAATCCTTCAAAGCTTGCAACATCAGATGCAAATGGCAACGCAACAATGCACAAGAAACACATGGATCCAAATTCAGCAACCTCCATTACCAATTGAAATCAAGTCTATAATCTGTCAAGACATTCTGGCACAGAGCATGAGATAACAGCATTTAGCACACTTGCAACATAAACACCTTTTGAGTTATTCAATCTCAAATACAAAAGTTGGATTACACTTAAATACAGATGCAGCACGTCAGAAACCGCCACGAAGAGCTAACACAAGATGGAGAACAGACCCACCTTCAATGTTGTAATCCTTTGCAGTTTTGTCATCAGCCAGTTGCTTTCCTGCGTAAATAAGCCTTTGAAAAAAAAAAAGAAGTGAGAAAAACTATCTTTGGGTAAAAGTAACATAAATTGTATTCTTCCTGTAATTAGATGAAAATAGAACATCCCATGTCTATGTTTGCGTTTGCCCTTGCTTATTTTGCTTCTGGCATGACACATATATATCCCAGAATCAGAGACTTTTACTGGGTACAAGGTTGCCTTCTTTTATGAGTATAAATAACAAAACACTGGATTATGTAAATGATTTTCGTAACAGTAACGGAAACAGATGGTTCGAGTTGGAATACCAATTCATGAATAATGAAACACCCAATTATCACTGCCGCTTTTCAATTCATTTTTATATCAACAGTGAAAAGTATCACTGTACCAGTAATATTGTTATACAGGTTTCTGGATTTTTCTTAAAAATCATGACAGGAACCCTTTCCACCAGAAACAAATTGATTCAAATCAGAAACATAATGGCAATGTTATGTGGCAAGATGTTCTGTCCAAAAAGAATGAAAAAGAGTGTAAAATAGAACAGTAGTTTACCTCTGCTGGACAGGAGGAATGCCTTCCTTCTCCTCGACACGCTCTTTGATGCGGTCGATGGTGTCAGTAGGCTCAATGTCAATCTCAATCTCTTTGCCGGTGAGAGTCTTAACCTTTATCATGGTACCTCCCCTGAGACGGAGCACCAGGTGCAGTGTTGACTCCTTTTGGATGTTGTAATCAGCCAAGGTGCGCCCATCCTCCAGCTGCTTACCTGCAAATATCAGCCTCTGCTGGTCTGGTGGAATCCCCTCCTTATCCTGTCCCAGCAACATATTTTTTTTTTTTCAGATAAAGACATTCAGGAAAATATAGTGCTGGGTGAAACTTAAATTGCATGGAAAAACTATGAGAATAAACTCTCAAGGGTTTGCCAGTAAGACCACATACAGATAACAAACATTATTGAATGCCTCATCTGTTTTTTACTATTTGACTGATATTGCACCACTGATTAGAGCAATCACAAGCCACTAACAGGCAGGATCCATAGAGATATTATTAACAGTTTTCTTCAGATGCTGTGCAATGCAGCAATCAGCGACTTGGAAGAGAAGCCATTACAAAGAATATGCAATAGAGGATTTAAATTTGATGTACATGGAAAGAAATGAAAGAAAAAGAAACAATTAGTGTATTCAACCCTTGTGTCTCCATACTTGTATGCATAATTAATACTGTAACATAATGCTTTTCTGGTACCTAACCAGACAAATATTACCTGAGAAGGAATGTTTCTTTGAATTCGCAACTTATTGCGCCTCTTCTAAGAAGCTCAAAGTTAAGCGACAATGATGATATTCAATTTTCAAACTGGATTCAGGAAAAGACCATGCAAAATAGCTTATGCATATCTTAGTTTTGCAATAATTGTTTCATATAAATTGTTGTCATCATTCAACACTGCTTAATACAACTATAAGATAGAAAGTTATTAAAAGACCTTTCACTGGAAGCCCTCAGAGTTTTTCTTCATGTATTATAAGACCCAGTTTTGAACTAAATAATGTAAAACACACATGATTCATATTGATTTCCAAACAAAGAACATCTAGTAGAAATTACAAGGCCGTACCTCAAGGTGATATAATCTACGATCTTGTAAAAAAACATTCCCTTCGATGATTGTAGATATAACATTCAGTATTATGTTCAGAATAGGATTTTACACAAAAAATAATCAAAATTTAGATAAAACCCTAGGTATAGAACACGGTAAGAGTGTTCGTTGAAGAACGGTAACGAAATAAGATCGAAGAAAACTAAAGGCTCATCTAGACCCTGATGAAAATAAAAATGACAGTAACCTGAAACCTGATTAAGAACTTGTGAGAAAAATATGACAAAAATACAAAAAGAAAGGAAGAATCAGTACCTGGATCTTGGCCTTGACATTGTCGATGGTGTCGCTGCTTTCTACTTCGAGAGTGATCGTCTTCCCAGTTAGGGTTTTCACGAAAATCTGCATCTTCCTTTCTTTTACTCTCTTTTACTCTCCTTTACTCGTACAATTCTCTCTCTCCCCCTTCCTCGCGAAATTTAAGGGAGAGTGAAGATGCGTTACTTATTTGTGATCCGCCGGTGCATTTAAAGAACAAAGAAAGCCTTTTCTTTTTCTTTCTTTTGAGTTTTGGACTCTCTTTTTGTAAAAAAAATATATTGGAAGGTCTATCTAAAACGAAGTATCAGATAATCAGAAAGTCAGAAGGACCTCTTTAGTGAAGAATTTTTTTTCATTTTTCCATTTTAGGCCGGCTGCCCGATGCGAGAAATCTAGCGTTAAAGGCACGGGTAGATTTTTTTTTCCGATTTGGTACTTTGATTTTCTCTCAATCTCATATTTGTAATCTAGCTTTAAAGGTACGTGTAAGGTTGCAGTTTCCACTCAGATTCGAGCTAATCTGATTTGAATTTTTTTGGCTCGAGCTAATTTAGCTCGATAGTTAAATGAGCCTTTGAGTTTGAATTGGGTTGACTCGGCTCGTAGTTTGATTCGGCTCAAATAATAATAGTTTATATTTTTTTCTGCTAAATTCTAATCCGAATAATTCATCTCTCATTATCTCTCGTGATCTCATCATCTCAGCGGCTTAATGACTTCTCGTACTTACTCGTAACTCACTCATATATCTATCTCGATAGTTTTTTTTGGTTCATCCATTCAAATTAGTGCAATAAAGATTTTATTGAAAATATAAATTGTTGATATATTAATTTTGTACTAACTCATGTTCCACTTTTGTAAATATATCGAATTTGCACTTTATAGATATACTAAATATAAATATCAAATTGAGTCAACGTACATGCATTGGTTCGTGAGTTAACTCAAATAGTAACAAGCCGAGATTGAACTAGACTTTTCAGCTCGAATCGTTTCACGAACTCAACTCGACTCGACTCGAATTTTCATGAACCGAGCTTTATGCTAAGCCCAGCTCGCTCGAACTCTACTCGTTTGCAACCCTAGGTACGGGTAGATTTTTTTTTCGATTTGGTACTTTGTTTTCTCTCAATCTCATATTTGTAATCTAGCGTTAAAGGTACGGGTATTTTTTTTTTCCGATTTGGTGCTTATATTTTCTCTCTATCTCATATTTGTAATTTGTTCCTTTTTTTAAAAAAAAAAATTAGGCCTTATATACATTCTAGTTCAAATTGAAGATTTCATTGTGTAGTAAATTCTCACATATAATTCAACTTTTTTGTGGAAAAAATATTATGACATTACCCGTCCTATATTCAACCATCTTAAATTTCATTGAAAGTGCCATTGTGATTTGCCCATTATAATGATTTAACTCGTATTCTGCAAGGTTCTGTTTTGATTTATCATAGTTTTTCTATTGTTAAATATATTTTAAATAAAGATACTAATACTACTAATGACGAATCGATCTTGGTTAATTCAAGAACATGATTTTGATTTATCATACTTAATCTCATGTTAAATTTATATGTAAGAAAAATTATCTCATAAAAACATATAACCTTTTGCTTTATCCTCTATAACTACCGTTAGACTGTTGATTCAACCCCTTCTAAATTAGTGGTGCAATTTTACAGTACAAGCAATAACAACAAAAAATTAGTGGTGCAATTTTACAGTACAAGCAATAACAACAAAAGAATTCATAAACAAATATTAATATATTAAACAATGTTCATAAAAAATGTTTAACTCCTGACATAATAAATTAGATAAAAATAAACATGCCCCATGTCAATGTTTCTAATTTGCATATAGTTTATAGTTGTGAGAGAAGAATAAACAACTAATAGATTAGCATAATATACCATTGAATGGATGTAGAAAAAAATTAGTTGGAGTAACTTTTTTCCAAGAATTTGTATTGTTTAGTGAATGCCTGAATATGAAGATGCACTCAAACCCAATTAGCAAAAAAAAATGTTACTGAATACAAACGAAGGGAAAAAAAAAATCCAATCTCATTAAAAACCATGCATCGGAACACGCCCTCAAGCAATACTTTATTTCACAAAAATGTCAAAAATATAGGATAACTTACAAAATTTCTGATATTCTTAGGGGACCCGCCATATTCGATTCGTGTGCCAGTATTTCTTGTCTCAACCATTTGAAATTTCCCGCAGATTAGAAGAGGGAGCAGAGGGGGTTCGACTTGGAACCAGATTCACCGTGTAGTATAATACGTGGTCCGTTTGATCAATTTGAGATTCGTTCTAACTCAAATTTCAAAGTACTAATTCACATCTCGAAGTGATCGAACGGACCACGTGCTGCGCGGCGCAGCGGATCCGGTTCCGATTCGACTTCCATCGGATCGATGTTGATTTGATGGATAGTTTGAACCGTTGAATATTTAAATCTTAAATACGAATTTTAATGTGATTAAAAGGTAGATGCACCCATCAAACTATTTTTTTAATCCGGTAGGCATCGGAAGCCCCCCCTTTCCCATTAGAAGATGGGTACAGTGATAGTGATGCTCTGAAATCAATTATATTTAGGGGTGGGATACCTTGAAAAAGGATTATTTTGATAATTTTTAAATAAATATTAAAAAATTTAAAATAGAAAAAATGATATATATTCTTTTACATACAGATTGATACTATTTTAATTTTCGTACAATTTCATTATCATTTTAATTAACGATCTTTCATGAAATATCAAATGATAATGAAATTGTATAAAATTTAAATACTATTAAATTCATAAATTTGCTGTTATACTCGTGAATTCATTTTTTTTATTTTCACACTAATAAAAAAAAATCGAGGGATCCCTCGTTCCCTCCCCATAAATTTATGGGCTTCTCTCTGAATAATATACATGTCTGATATTTGAATGAGTGGAAGTATATTATTGAAGCCTGTACAAACAAATCACAAAAAAATGTTAATGGTCTTGAAAAAACCAAGGCGGAAGCACACAATGCAACTGTCTTGATGAACTCTAACAAAAGGACAATAAAACAAATATATTTTTACTGATTGGAAAGAGAGATTTTGGCCTATCAATATTAAGCTGAGAATATTGTGATGAAATTGGACTGGGAAAAGCAAATTGTAGGATTTAATGGACGATCCCATAAATTGTTTATCTTTTGTTGGAACCTCCTTTACTGCCTTTACCTTTATATATGTCATTTGATAGAAGCGTGGTCATGTAATGCGACAGTTCTCGATGGAGAATAACAACTTAGGGGTTGCAAACGGATCGGATGCATATTTGTATCCGTTCTATATCTAATATGAATATGGATAGTTTTCGATTGAGAATGATAATTTATGGGGTGCAAACGGATCAAATACATACTTGTCTCGTTCTGATCTTTCTTATATGAATATTAGAAAAAAAAATGGACACAGATAATCTCCGGTACAAAATTAAATATATTAAATATTAAAAAATATCATTAACGTAATTCAAATATAATTACATCATATTAAAAAATATATTATTATAAAAATTAAGCATTAACCACTATAATATTATTAGTTAGTTACAAACTATCATTATTAAAATTAAGCACTAGTTATCACCTCATATCATTTATAAAATATAATCACTAATTATTATTATATTATTAGAAAAAAATATAGAGTGAGGCTATGGTGCTTCCGTCCGTATCTCGAATTTGAAATTCAAATGATTGATCCAAACCGTTGAACATGATCTTCATATTAAAATATCTTTGGAAATCAAATTTTATATATTTTTGAATTTTTTTGTTTTTTTTTAGATGAATATAAAGTTTGCCGATTTAACGATTTCTGCATCATCCAATACTAGTGATTTTCCACCCATCTAAAAAATAAAAAAAAAATAAAAAAAATATAAAATTTGATCTCCAAAGATATTTCAATATGAAAATAATGTTCAACGATTTGGATCGATCGTTTGAATTTTCAAATTCAAAATATGAACGCAAAATATAAAATTTTTTATACTTAATAAAACATCATAACCTTACTAAAAATATATGGTATTCATTTCCGTCAAAATCATATCGGTATTCATGTCCGTCAAAAGATTAATGTATGATTGTATCCGTACCGAAAATATTTGTATGTGAATAACCATATCCACTAAGGTCGGACCGTCTAAAATAATTTATGTTCTATTTTTCCTGCACGAGGTTTTTAGATAATAATTTATATATATATCAAACCAGACGAAGCTTTCCTTTGTGCTTTTATAATTTTTTTTTTTCTTTTTCGTTTTCAGATAAAAAAAATAAATTAGTGATTCTACTTGATTTATTTGCCTGGAGCATGAACTGGAAATTTTTATTTGGTTAGGCCAATTGCAGAAAACAGAAGGGAAATTGGAAATTATATTGATCTCTTTTCCTAAACATTTTCTTTTCTTTGAGGAATACTCTTTTTTTTTAACATTTAAATTACAAAAATGATTAAAGACAAATTTTTAATATATAAACAGGATTAAACTTTTAAATTTTTTAAGCATGTCACATAATTATTTTTTCTTCACCATTGATTTTTTTTAAATATTTTCATCTCCAAGGATTTATATAAAATAATTTCTCTCTCCTCATTTAAGATAATGTGTGTAATATACTTAAAGTGAAACTTAACTCTTAAAATAATTTATCTTTTTTATATGATAATTTATATATTATTATGTATTTAATTATATTTTATATTAGTATAATAATAATTATTATAATTATCATTATTACTTAGCATTTAAACACATTGTGTCTAAATTTTTTTAATGTGAAATTTTATTAAATATATTTAAAATTTTATATTATTAATTATTTATTTGAAGATTATATTATGGGCGAAGTCCAAGTTAGTTAAAAGAACCACTGCAAGCTAAAATACAAGAATGATCAAATCTCAGAAACCGCACAGAGTGCAGACCAATTTTAACACACGACCACATGATAACATAAATGATCGACACATTAGAGCTTGTTATGTACAACGGTTTGTACATCTTGTAATGTCATAAAAATTTATGGCATTAAAACCCTTCGCCTAAATTTATTATGATAGACATCGTTTGTTTGTTGTTATATAAAAATGCACTGTCTGTATGTGCAAAAATTTTTGTTCGACTCTAATAGTAAAAATTTAACATACAATAATATCTTTAACACCGATTTTTACTCAATAATCAGTGCTAAATATTTTTCTCAACCGTTCTACAGAGATAGAATGATAACACGGGATTGTACTACTTTTAAAATTTACAGTTCCTACAGTACTTTAGTTCGGCTGCAAGCATACGTTCTACATTCAGTATAATAAAGATGTTGAGCCATGAGATGGAGGAAACTACCGAACTGACCCACTTAGATTTCTAGATGTGTAAAAGTAAGTAAAAGAGAGAGGGGATTGTTCAAAGGGTTTGTTTTTGGTATTTAAAATCAGAAATAGAAAGCAATGAATATTTTTTGTTGGTTTTGTATTAATCAAAATAAAGATTTCTAGGGGTATAAGTCAGTTTTCACTCGGATCTAGATCATACGACCCGTATGCTCTCATATATAGCTCGTATGAACATATACAAGTTCAATTACTTCTAAGAGGTAATTTCTTCGCTCGTTAAGTGAATCCTAATTGATTAATACTTAAACACCAGATCTCATATTTTGCATGTTAATTTATTTATTTAGTTGGTGACCGGTTCAGAGTTTCTAAGTTCACATAGAGCTCAACTCTCGTATGTCGGTATAAATCCCTTAGTTTAAGTGTTGATTTTCTATAGGCATACTTGATCTCTCGATCTAAGTAGAGTTTAATCTCTCGGACATACTCCAATCTACCATCTCAGGTCCCAAATCTACCTATTATATATAGAATAACCTTAGCAAACTACTCGAATCTTAGACGGTCAAATCTAGATCCCGACCTCAGCTCTGGACCTATCCTTATCCTATCGTTAATTAATTATTAATTAATTAAATAAGTATAACAATAATACACAGCACAATCAAAACACAACCATAGAATAAGAAAACCTCTAATAAAATATCACAATTTGAGTGCTATATCTCTAACCCCTAAGAACTAAAGTATTTAGCCGCTCATAACGACATATAAAAAAATGATAAAGATACAGAAAGTAAGAACATAAAGCATTGTAGCAAAAGTTAACAAAAATAACAGAGATACAACAAATAGAGATAATTCAAACTCTTGATGTTGCTCCTATGTCAGTCTCTCGCTCAGTCTCTGTCTTCTCTCGAGTGTTTCGGTTTTCGATCTCTCGAATCACTTTGGGAATGAAAATGGCGGCTATGGCAGTTAGGGTTTGGTGTGAAGGTGAATGAGGGGGGTGTCAAGAGACCTTGAAGGCTGCTGAGGGGCGCCTTAAGTAGAGGGTGGGGGGTCGAACATGAAAACTCGTATTTTAGCTTCAATTCCTTAGCTTCTTAGCATAAAATTCATAAAACACAAAACTGACCAAAACAAAATTAAATCCAACAAAATAATATAAAATGTAACAAAAATAAATATGAGTTTGAAAGCCAGGAAGAGGCGCTTTTATTTTGAATAGTTCGATATGTGTGGTTTTGAATTTAGGCACAATAAAGAATAAAATAAGATGTGAATGTATGACATCAGAAAGTCTTTAGCATCTGTTGCTATACCTTTTCACAACCCCAGACTTTTGAAACGCTTCTAGAACCGATGCTAATATATTTTTTTTTCTGGTTATGACATAAAGAAAAATGGTCGTGCATGTTAATAAATATCAATGTTTTTTAACATATTATATTTTTTTTTTGGAAATCTAAAGAAAAAATAATGGATGGAAAACTAATGATTAAGTAAAAAGAGTCCGGCTTTGGTACTTTACAGAGACGTTGTGTGTTTTGCGTTTTATTTTTAATTTTAAATCAGAAATAATCGATCCGAACCATTGAATCTAATCTTCATATCAAAATCTATTAGTAAACCAAATTTTATATATTTTATATTTTTTTGCTATTTTTTTCTGATGAGGAGAAAATGACTTGATCTGAGAATTCTGATTAATAAAAAAATGATGATTTCCCTTATCCAAAAAAAAATAGCAAATGAATTTCAAAAAATATAAAATTTGGTTTAAAAATAAATTTTAATATGGAGATTAGATTGAGCGGTTTGGATCGATCATTTCTGACTTAAAATTAATAATAGAGCGTAAAGCACACAACACTCTTGTGCTTTGCAAAGCACCATAACCTAATTCAAGTAAATATATATTTTACATAGTTCATTCTTTCAATAATAAATTTCATAATTTATTCTTAACTAACAGTAATCATCATAGTTTACTTTTTGAGGTTCTTCCAAAGATTATTCTATTTTACATAAGATAAAATATTGATACTTCTATTTGGAGAAATTATTCGTACACCTAAAATTTTGTACTCCTTATTTGCATTTATTATTAGATACAAATATTTGTTCAAAAATATATAATGTCTAACTTAATTCTGAAGTATATATTTTTCTAAAAAAATTGTATAGATTTATTGTGATGTTTATGATGAAGTTTCGAATATGGAATAAAAAAATTGACCCATTAACATATAATATAGCTTGATTCATAATAAACGTCATACTAGGCATTTAATATATTATTTTGCATTTTGCAATGTTGAACATGTTGTTGTTTAGCCCGTCCGATCAATCCGATCGGAACCACTCACTTTTTTTTTTTAAATTAAACGAGTTAAAGTGCTGCATGGACCTCTTTTTTTTTTTTTTTTTTTTTTTTTTGGGGGGGGGGGGGGGGGAACTTTGCTCATCTGATTTCGATCATAACCCTAAAAATTCAAACGAAGATAAGTACTCTCCTCCTAGAATTTATTCATTAAAAATCAAGTAAATCTACTATACATGTTTCAATTCTAATTAGAATATCAGAACTGTTTTTCATGCTAAAAGTACTAATGACAAATTCTTCTATGGATTTGAAGAATTTTAAATTGTTCAACTTTTTTTTGCATCAGATAGCTAAAATATATTATCTTGAAATGATTAGAAAAAAAAAAAAAAGAAAGTTGATCAGCCAAAATATATCGTCTTTCATTAAAAAGTCTAATAAATTTTTATATATTTTCTAAGTAGCCACACCGAAAGAGGCTTATAATTTTCCTTCTGTTGGAGTTTATGCATCGAATTTAAAAAAAAAGTAAATATTAATTCAGGGGACGTATTGTCGACGGAAAAATGATATGTACTTTTTAATTATTTACAATGTCATTTAATATTGGGATGTGCTATTTACATAACAAATTTTGCTCAGCACATCAAACAAACTTTTTTTTAATATTATATTTCTTCTTATTAAATCCGAAATAATCACAATATTAAGTTTTCAGTAAAATATGAAGTGATACCTTTTTAAACGCTTCGTGTTATAATGAGTATTAAAAAAATAACAATATTTAAAAAAAAAATTTGATCTGGGGAGCAAATTTTTTTGGTGTAGATAAGAATAAAAATTACCATCTTTCACAACGTTTGTACTGTCTATTTAAATGCTCTCTGATTTTAGGTAAGAATAAAATTCAATTTCAGTAATTCTATGTTTTACAAATTTTATTCTAAAATATACCAACAAAAATCTAATTAAATCCATTATGAAGTGCAGGTCCGGTGGCGCTGGTAACTTTCTAATATTGCAACAGCCTATAATATGACCGTGATTTTTTTTTTAAATAAGACTATTAAATTCTATTTTTAATAACAAAAATAAGTCTGTGATTGGTATTTGCATCTATAAAATACGTCAGACCCAGTGTCCAGTGATATCCTTAAGAAAATGTGCCACAAAAGTGCCGTCTTCCTAATGGTGGACCAATGGAATGACCATGAGAGATGAGAGAGTAAACTTAGGAATTAAATGCACATTAAAGACAATAATTTCAGTGGTGTGTTTGTAGGAAGACATTAGTTTCAATGACGTGTTTGTATGAAAGCGTCAATCCCAATAATGTGTTTCTGAAAAATATCACCACGACTGACGCGTTTTAAAGATATCACTGTGACTAACGCTCTATCATTTTTATTATTAAAATTATGATTTAATAATTTTTATTATTAAAAAAATTATTATATTTTTATTTAAAACACAAAAAATAAACAATTTCTTTAAAAATCAAAATAATGTAATCAGGAGTGGAATCAGAAACGATCGATAGTAAGTGACCGGTTCAAATAAATAGAATGTTCGATTAAATTTTTTTTATTTTTTATCGTACTACCTTTATTTTTTAATGAACCAAGAATATGTCCGGACGCCGACCGATACCTACCTTAATTCCGCCCCTCAATGCAACCAACGTATTTAACATTCATCCAACTTTATAATAAATTATGATACAATCACATATTATGGGGATAATACTACTAATCACCGCAGTATCCTCTTGTCGGTATTTCAAGACAAGATGGCTGATCTGTGTCTCTAGATTTGTCCCTCTATTTCCCTTGCTACTCTAACAAACGGATCCACACGCTTTTAACTTTTAGGGGATCTCATTTTCAGTTTTTAGTAATAATAAGTTTTATTAAATTAATATTATTAAAAATAAGAGTGAGAAATGTAAAATTTCAAATATATGAAATATTAATTTAATAAAACTTATTATTACTAAAATCTGTCTCATTTTTAAAAAACGGAAGAAAGAAAGAGAAGAAAAGGAGTTCCTTCAAGACGATTCAGAGACATTAATTACAATGTACCACTAACATAAAAAAAAAGTTTTACATCCTTCCCTTCTCAGAAAAAAAGGGGAGAAAAGTGTTTCTCATCCAAGTACAAAATGTAACATAGTGCATCGGTTCTTTTTTATTGAAGAGAACCACCACGCAAAGCTAGAACAAGATGGAGAACTGATCCACCTTCAATGTTATAATCGGCGGCCGCCCTATCATCGGCCATCTGCTTCCCGCTATAAATCAGTCTTTGCGAAAAAAAAACAAATTGCGAAAATCAGCATATATATAATATAATAATGTCCTACTGATAGAAGTAAAACACACTACAATGAATTAGTCGATTACACTTGATTAATACCTTTGCTGCAAAGGCGGGATGCCTTCCCTCTCCTCGACGCGTTCCTTGATACGAGCGATGGTGTCAGTGAACTCGATGTCGATCTCAACCTCTTTGCCAGTAAGGGTTTTGACTTTGATCATTACGCCACCACAGAGCTTGAGCACCAAATGCAGCGTCGACTCCTTTTGGATGTTGTAGTCGGCCAAGGTTCGTCCGTCCTCCAGCTGCTTCCCGGCAAATATCAGCCTCTGCTGTTGCGGCGGGACCAACCCCTTGTCCTTTTGCAGCCCAATTTAATTATGTTATTTTTTTGGTTTTTAATTGGTTGAATAATTCACAGGGAAGTACTTTTTCTAGCAACTATAAAACAGGGTTTATTGTTCTTTTATGAAAACAAAGATCAGAAACATTTGCTTCTAATACATAATGCTTTTTTGTGTACGGTGGTAAATAATGCGTAATTATTAACAGCATGCAGAACACAATTTCTTTTACTTGCGCCTGATTGTTGAAAAAACAGAAGTTCATAACCTAATTATAAAACTAATATCATAGTATTAAAGGTAAAAAAAGAAAGAAAGATGAAGAACCTGAATGCTGGTCTTGACTTCTTCAACCGTGGCGCTGCTCTCTACCTCAATCGTGACAGTTCTCCCATTCAGAGTTTTGACGAATATCTGCATCTTCTCCTCTTGATATAATTCTCTCTCTCTTTCTCCCCTGTCAAATTAGAGAATAATGAGACGACATGGTCGCATCTAGCAAATATATAATACATTATAAGATGAGATAAATTCATGTTATGTCGGTTGGTGCAGAAAATTTAGAGCTTAATTACGCCCCAGTCCCAGAAAAGAAGTTTTAATTTAAATCGGGCGAAGTTTCTATGTTTGCACCTCACGCTCCTACACATGAAGGTTTAATTTGGACAAATTAAGCTCTCCGGCTCTCATAGTTACCAATTTTAGCTGGACTTATTCGAAAAGATGAGAAAATGTTAGGAGATATCTCAAAATCTATATTGACTTTATTATTTAGTATTTATTTTATATTAGTTATTATTCATGTACTTGATTATTCAATGTACTTCAATTATTTATTTTGTTATAGAACTTATTTTATGATGTACTTCAATTATTCAACTAAGTTACCGTTAACATAAATAGTTATTAATGAGTTAATTAATAAATTATTAATATCTATACTATTATATTATAAAAGCATAAAAACTGAATTTGTCCATTAATATTATCAGATAATGTGTAATAACCGAAATATTCATATTTTAACTTATGATTGATATTAATTGATTTTATAAAGGCGATGGTTTCAGATTTCAATTAAACTCATTTTTTTCTCTCCATTTTGTTTGCTATTTTTTTTACCATATATTTATAGGATTTCTAAAAATAGAAGTTGTATATCAAATAAATTAAACATCAATTATTAACTTTTATTATAAAAAAACTATGAATTGAACAATCTTATTCAGAAAAGGAAAATTATTGTATCTTGTACATTATTTTTATTAAATAATAAATTAATTTTATTTAAAAATTTAAGAGCCTTTAAAATTGATTTAGATATAAATTATATCTAAGTAAAATATATTATTTATATATAATAAAATTAATGTAAATATAATTACTTTGTGAAAAGAAGATGTATCTCAAATTAAAATTTAAAATCTTTATAATTGGCTTAGACATTAATTATATTTAAGTAAATATATATTATTTATTTATAATAAAATGAGTGTTAGATATAAATATTTTTAAAATTAAGAGGGTTTGCATATAAGTTCTTGCTAGTAAACAATAATAACAAAGTTGGTATCAATTTCGATATAGACGAGTGTATGAGTATCAGCTCTGTCGATTGATTGATGATACACATTTATTGGCACTTCACGTAGCGTATCTGGTTAAACGCTGCTAGTGTTAGGTGTCCACGTACACTCTTGTGTTGTGTTTTTAGTAATAATAAGTTTTAGTAAATTAATATTATTAAAAATAAGAGTGAGAAATATAAAATTTTAAATATACGAATGGCAGCGCGTCATCGCATGCCGATGGCGCGCGTTCATGCGCGTTTGAAACACGCCACGCCGATGGCGCATTTCATTATTTTTACCAAACGCGCCACTGACAGTGGCACATTTCCTTATTTTTACGAAATGCGCCACTACCAGTGGCGCGTTTGCTTCTTATATATATAAAATGCGCAGTCACTTGCGCGGGGTTTGGACGAAACGCGCCACTGGCAGTGGCGCGTTTCCTAAAAATAATGAAACACGCCACTGACAGTGGCGCGTTTCGTCGCGCCACTGCTAGTGGCGCGCTGCCATTCATATATTTAAAATTTTACGTTTCTCACTCTTATTTTTAATAATATTAATTTAATAAAACTTATTATTACTAAAATCTGTGTGTTGTGCCTAAACTTTGTTCTATTGATTTGGGCTTGGGCTTGTTCCAGCAAAGAGCAACCAAACTAAAAAGATTCTATTGATACGGCCATATGGGCCATCTTTGTTCTGTTCAGCTAAGGCTGATGGGGAAATATTGATGAGAGAAAAATGATTTGGGCTCAACTCTCTACCCAGAACTAATATGAAACTGCCAAACTGGTATCATCAAAATACAAGTTCATATAAGTTGGCATTCTTCATTTATGTACTTTAATTAAATCATAAAGACTTCATCTACAAAAACCACCAACGAATAAAATAAGACTAATGAATCAAATTGGAAAAGGTGGATGTCTACTGAGAAGACTAAGTTGATAATCTTCAAAATGACTTCTTTTTTTTTTTTTTTTTAAAAAAAATTGATTTTTTTAATTATTAAATAAAGTTATAGGCATATATTTTAACTTATAGATTATTATTATTATTATTATTGAACTAATTTGCTACAATGGTTGTTTTTTAGAGAGTCCATTTATCATATATGATAGGAAGAATATGGAACACTATACTGATGGTATTCAAACATTTTTCAAAAACCTATTTAAAATCAAAATAGGCAATAGTTACACATATTCAAACATTTTTCCAGAGGGGCTTGTATTTTTTTCGGGGTCGGAGTAGATCCGCAGTCATTTGAATCAAAAAATTAGTTCGAATGATTTTCTAAAATTTGAGATTTATACTATTCTAATTGATCGCACGGTTACTATGACGTGCAGCGTGGTAATGCACGTAAGAACATGAATTCGTACAACTAGAGGAACTGTGGGCCGCGGCGCCATGCAACAGTTGCAAATTGGAATTTGAAAGTCGAATGCAATGGCCCAGGCTTGTAGCTTGTAGGGTGGTGGTCAACAATAAATCCAAATTTCTGACTGCTGGGAACTCTAAATTTTAATATATTTGACATTTTTTTTTTATGATTACTTTTGATGGGTATTTTTTCAAAAGCATTACGTACAAATAAATATTTCGGTGAACTTATATAGTACATGGAAAGAATAATACAATAACCTTTATTTACAAATAAATATTCAAATTACTAAAAGATTACCATCAATTATTTTTTTCTTCTTCACGTTTTTCCACCGTTGTCTGACTAATTGGTTTTATATCAATAGCTATATGTGCAATTGCACATATCATTCATTGGATTAATAAAAGACCTGGATTGGATTTCAGCCTTATCCGCTCACCTTCCAACTGAAATGTTATGGGAACACTCAAAATTAAATGCTTTCAAGGATAAAAAGCTACAAGTCTAGAAGCAAGTCAAATGTAGGCGCACAAATACTAGCTCATTTCCTTGACTATATATAAGTGCAAACACCTCGCATGTTTCATATCAAGTCACCAGTTAAACACAAGTACATTCTTTCTATCATTTCATTCTTGATTGGCATATAATATCAATTATATAAAGTTCACACAGGAAGAGGGATGAATAAGTTTTTACTTGCTCTTTCCTTAGTATTGGTAGGTTTACTATCAACAGGTTCCAGTTTAGCTCAGTCTGATCATCAGATACTTTTCCAGGTAAGAATTGTACTTACACGTGCTATATATTCTTTGATTAGTTGCATATATTCTTTTTAATAAGTAGTGTTTTTGTGTGCATTAATTATTAGTAAACTTCTGAAAGCGATATAGTGGCCCAACTAATAATGGCATAACTTCCATTACTGGCATCAAGTCAAAGAACTTGTAAGAAATTTTCTAAAATTTCAATCTGAAAATATATATACAGGTTGAATGGTTTTTCAAAACCCAGCAGGACAATTTATTGAGTCCAGTAATTAAAGTTTCACTCGCTCTGCTTACAGCCATGATGCTACATATGATTCAATTCGATGTTGATTTTTTAAATGTCATCTTATTTGCCAGGGTTTTAACTGGGAGTCATGGAGGAAGCAAGGAGGATGGTATGACTACCTCATGGGTCATGTCAATGACATAGCAAGCACAGGAGTCACGCACGTTTGGCTTCCTCCTCCTTCCCACTCTGTTTCTCCACAAGGTGAGCAGATAAATTCAGTTACATTAATTATATATAATGCTTACAATATTAATTAGCAATATACAGTTACTAATATGTCCATATGTGGTATGGAGAATTTTTACACACAATTCACATATTTACTATCAGTTCATGAAGACAGCAAGAAGGTTTCAAATAAACCATTAATGATATCAACTGACGTCTGGCAGTGTAAACCATAAAGAAACTGAAATGCTGCTGTTACAAAATACAAATTATGTACTGTTGTTTCTAAAGGAGTATTGCATTCATCATTGCCTCACAGGTTACATGCCAGGAAGGCTATACGACCTCAACTCCACAAAATACGGCAGTGAAGCACAGCTGAAGAAGCTTATCGGAGCCTTCCATGCAAAAGGCATACAATGTGTTGCCGACATAGTGATCAACCACCGGTGTGCTGACTACAAGGACAACCGGGGCATCTACTGCATTTTCGAGGGTGGAACGTCTGATTCACGCCTTGACTGGGGCCCAGATATGATCTGTCGTGATGACACTCAATACTCAAATGGCGTCGGTAATCCCGACACTGGAGCGGACTTCGGAGCTGCTCCTGATATTGACCATCTGAACACCCGCGTCCAACGCGAGCTCTCTGATTGGTACTTCCATAAATTAAATCTTGGGATTAGTTAGATCCAAATTTCTTGAATTTGGTATTGTCCGACTGTCTTCTCTAATTATCTAATATGCAACTTCCATGGCATGCTAGGTTGAATTGGCTGAAGACTGATGTTGGCTTTGATGGTTGGCGTTTTGACTTTGCCAAGGGTTACTCCGCAAACATTGCAAAAATTTATGTGCAAAACACTTCCCCGAGCTTTGTGGTGGCTGAGATATGGAGCTCACTTTCATACAATGGCGACGGCAAACCGTCACCCAACCAAGATCATGACAGGCAAGAGCTGGTGGACTGGGCCCAGACTGTCGGTGGTCCAGCAACAGCATTTGATTTTACTACAAAGGGAGTGCTCCAGGTGGCGGTACAAGGAGAGCTTTGGCGGATGCGGGACGGAAATGGTAAGGCACCCGGAATGATTGGTTGGTGGCCGGAGAGGTCAGTGACATTTGTTGACAACCATGACACCGGATCTACACAGAACTATTGGCCTTTCCCTTCTGACAAAGTCATGCAAGGCTATGCTTACATCTTGACTCACCCGGGAGTACCTTGCATTGTAAGTACATTCTTATTTAACTTCAATTGTTGTTTAATTACATGTATCTGTTTAAATTGAAACAACAGATCAGGAAAATCAACAATATCATATTTGATTTTCTGGGCTTTTTCTGTGTAGTTTTATGACCATTTGTTCGACTGGGGACTGAAAGGACCGATAGCTGAATTGGCGGCTATCCGATCACGAAATGGTATACATTCTGGTAGCAAATTAAGGATCTTGGTTGCTGATGGGGACCTCTATGTTGCCATGATTGATGAGAAAGTGATTGTAAAACTCGGACCAAGATTAGATGTCGGCAATCTTATCCCTTCAGGTTTCCATGGTGTTGCGCATGGTGACAATTACTATGTCTGGGAGAAGAGCCCCAACCCGTAGAACCTCTTCAGATCAAGATTGGCTATAATATAATGAATTATTGTTGTTTTATTTTCTTGCAAATTGAACAAGTTTTACTTGTTCAGTATTAAGTAATAAGTGGGATAGGTCTCCCCTGTTTAAATGTGAGAGACAATTAAACCACATTATTTTTTCTTCGTAAACATTGTACTTGTAACAATATTCAGTGAAATTAGAGTATTGAAAATTTTATTGATCTTCTGTTGAAATTATTATTGTTGAGTGAGTTATGCAAATTTTATGAATTTCAGTTGTTGTTCCTGGCAACAAGCTCCAGGACCAATAGTTGCAAAATTTATGATTTAAATGGTCTCTTGGTGATAAAGTTTTTCTGCCATCTAATACCCTTTTATTAGAGTACATCCAATGATCCTAATTAAATTAGAACCTTCCGATGCATACAGTGGCGGATTTAGCCACTTTTAAGCATAAGCATAGACACAATAATAAAATAATAAAATATAATATTAAATAAAAATTTAGAAGAAATAATAAATTTAACATAAAAAGCTTTTTTTTTAAGTTACGTAATAGTAATATTACAAAATATATCATTTTACCACAAAAAAGATAAAAAAAAAGGTAAATCATTCTATTCATCGAATGCAATTAACAATTCTTTGCAGGTTTTCATAGTATGAAATCATTGCATAATTACGTCATTAAAAACCTCTTTGAACACATCCTTTTCTATATAGGTAAAATGTCATAAATTATTTTTTTAATTATATTTTAAAATTTTTTGACACTTCAATTTCAAATCAAAATCATTTAATTTCAAAACAAAATCATTGATTTGTTATTTTTATGGAAGATATATGCATGTAATGATTTTTAGAGTTCATTTTAGGCAATATTAAGGAATAAAAAAATTAAACGAATCTAGTTGACTATGATTAATTAACTTTAATAGATTAATTTTTTATCCCTTAATTTAGCATAAAATAAACTTTAAAATCATAAAAATTTATATATATACATCACCCATGAAAATTAAGAAAATCAATAGATTGAATTCAGAATTTGAATGTAAAAATATTTAGTTTATTACCTGTGGTGTTATAACCGTCATATATATATATATATATATATATATATATATATATATATATATATATATATGAGTAAATCTACGGTGAGCTTAAGCTCACGGAAGACCTCCGTAAGCTTAGCTCAAAAAATATATCAAATGATCTTCAAATTTTGATTTTTAAATCTCATTAAATTCTTCATATTTAAATCTTATGGGGTACAAAATTTTGGAATGTTTCGAGTTTTCTAAGTCGCTCTTTTCAATTTTTGAAAATCAGCTCCAAAAATAATAATAAAATATTCAATGTTTGTACATTATTTTAAAAAATTAAAAACAGCGAGTTAGAAAATTCGAAACATCCCAAATTTTTATACCTCATAAGATTTCAATATGAAGAATTTAATGAGATTGAAAAATCAAAATTTGGAGATCATTTGATATATTTTTTGAGCTAAGCTCACGGAGGTCTTCCGTGAGCTTAAGCTCACCGTAGATTTACTATATATATATATATATATATATATATATATATATATAAAGTTTATTATGTTTCCTCTTTTTATAGGCTTTTGATTTATATTTGATGCCCATAAAAAAATTATGAAATCTAATGTGTATTTTATTATCAAGAAACCTAAATTTTCAAGGATATTAAATGCAATATCAAACAATATAAAAATGAAAATTGTATAAAACCTGAATTTTAGATAGATAGAAGCCCCCTTGTTGTATCTGTTTGTATTGAATGTGACACAATTTTACATGTATAAAATCTATCAAATTTCTCTGTATGCAGCTAGATTAAGAAAATCCTTAATTAGTACAAGTCTGGCAAATATTTATTGAATTGAACCAAACCAGATAAATCATAGATACCAGAATGAAAAGGAAAATAAATCACTTTTGAGTGGTTAAGCGATAAACAACAATTACTATGAAATCTGATCCAAGGGTGGTGCCAAGTCAGAAGTTCAGCTCAATTTGATTATAATATTTATAGATAAAGGTGAGACTGCCGTACACATATTCAAGGCTAAAAATGGGTTAATTCCTCACTAATTGGAAAACACCAAATTAGTAATTATCTGGACAACCCATTAGTTAAGTCTAGAGTCCAGGCCTAAACATTATGATCCCTGCTGTTGTTTTCTGAAAATCAAACTTGTCTGGACTTGCTTCTTAATAAATCAGCCACTAAATGCATATCAAATGTTTCAGATGCGTTCCCTATTCTTAATTACTGCTTCAATCGTACATAAAGAGGGCTGCTTACGATTGTAGAACTAACTAAAAATATTGGTATTAGGGTTGGCCTCATTACTTTATAATAAGTAGACCGTCAGCACGGGCAATTAATATGCATATTTTAGTCGATAAAATTTTGAAATATCACAAAAATAAAAGCGGAGGGTTCAATTTCCTCATTTTTTATGTCTCAATTATGCTTTAACTTTTTAAAATTTTAATAACTCAAAATTTAAAATTTAAATATCAAAACAAAACCACAAAATTTAATTTAGGTCATTTTATTTATATATAGATTAAAAATTATAATATTTAAATATTATTTTATATGATATCAAGATATTATAAAAAATGCACTACTATGATTAATTTCCGGATGTTGATATTATAACTTGTTGATTTATATAAAATAAAAGTGAAAAAATGAAAAAATATATGTGTAAGAACAAAATATAATATAGATCAAATCTAAAGGTTTTATTTTTGTGTTATTAAAAATTTAAATAATTGAGGCATAATTGACACCAAAAAAATCAAGGCATTTGAACCCTCCTAAAAAAATGATGGCAAACTGTAATTTTGGTGCGATCAATATTGTTCCAACTGGAATTAATTTATCACCACATGTTTGATGATCGAATCATACTGAAAATATTTTCGTCAAATTATATTATGAGTCACCATTTAAATAACTTTAAGAAAATTCATTTGCATAATGGATCTATGCTACATGTAGCAGCAGCGCCATTTCAGAGGTAATCGATTTTAAATTTAGAACAGCATCTTTGAACTGCTATGAATATTTTTCCTGAAAGTCAAATTTCTTGTTCTGATCCGCACAAATGCATTTAAATTAGCTTAAAGGTAATATTTTTAGGAATAATATTATTGTCCCAAGAGTTCATCCTCAAATCGCATCCCCAAATCAAAACTTTTCATTTTTGCATCGCTCGTTCTTTTAGTTTTCTTTTTTGACAGATAGCAATGACATCACTCATAATTTAAAATACTTTGAAAATTTTAAAAACCAATCGGCGTTTCTATATAATAGAGTGTTCATTGTTCCCAATTTTATCTCAATTCTTCTCTCAACAGTGCATTGCTCGAAAATATTCTTCTCTCAACAGGGTTTGTGTGAGGGGTGTGTTGTCCAAGATAACTAATTTTTGTTGTCTTTCAATAAGTTTTTAAGAATCAAAATATAATAATTTTTTATATTACTTCGCAATTTGATTCTGTGTAACTTCTCTTTCACGTGCATGCGAGAGGGCCGAGTGGTGCTTCTGTGGTGCCTTTTTTATTTATTTAAGAACATATTGTTTGCTTTCTTATGGTGATGGAAATCAAGAGAGTCATCATATTTGAATCTTTTCGACACTTCATAGGAGTCTTGATTTATCACTTTTTTTTTCTAATTTTGTGACACCTCATGTGTCAGCGATAAATATAAAAATAATTGAGTTTGTTGATAGTTCAATACAAGATTTGTCCTAGTGATAAAGATGTATACATCAAGATTATGTAATTTAATTTGATTTTAGATTTGCTTTTGTATTGTTTATTAACGTAGATTCATTGGACAAATGAATAACAATTCTTTATTTAAAAATCATGATTGATTGTATGCAAATTGAGTATATTTCCT
This sequence comes from Schoenoplectus tabernaemontani, assembly GCA_037127355.1. NCBI lineage: Eukaryota > Viridiplantae > Streptophyta > Magnoliopsida > Poales > Cyperaceae > Schoenoplectus > Schoenoplectus tabernaemontani. The sequence continues at coordinate 27,115,416 of CM073750.1, forward strand.
AAAAATTGACATATTTTTTAGATAGACTGAGATCATTATTTTTTTATATTATTTCATTTTGGTTTTCCTAATTCAAAATTTGTGGTATGGTGAAATGATGAGGATTTTCAAAAAATATATAAAATATGAATGCAATAAATATAAATAAGACCACTTAAAATTACAAATAACTTACTACCTGAAGCAATACTTTAAAAAGTATTAACTATAATAATATATTATAATAAATATTGATGACAACTTTAATTGATATAAATAATACAATTATCAACTTAAATGAATATAAATCAGAGACCATATATTATTCAAAGTAAGGCTTTTATATTAATTATTAATACCTAAATGAGAGAATATAAATAGCTTCTTCAAGCCAACGACATTTAAATTTGGTTATATTGTATGATAGGTATTATTAATTAATTTAATTGATATCAATAGTTTATGCAATAACTATAAATAGTCAAAATTATACAGTTTGTCTTTTCATATTTTTGTCTTTTTGAAAGTATATTTTAAATCAAAGCAGTTAAAATAATGTGTTTTATATTTAATATAAATAACTCAAATGATTGATATAAATAGCATCAGAGTGAAAAAAAATAGATGCTTCAACATCAAATATTTGAGCCATTTAAAAATGAATTGTTGTGTAGGGATTCGGAATGCCCAAATCTCGTTAATGCTCAAGCTGCGGAAAGACCGTAGAACAAAAATTTTACTTCTACTTAAGTTAGGGATTAAAGTATGTCGGATAATAACCGAGAGTTACAGACATTTAATCCTTTACAAAAGACGGTAAAATATTATTTTACTTCTAACTTAAGCTTAGGGTTAAAGTGATGTGTCGGATGATTACCGAGAGATACACACCTCTTTAAACCTTTATTGATCTACTCCATGATTGATTTCTAAAACATTAATCTACTTAACAATTAAATAGATTAATATAAGATGTTATACCTCGCTTCCAAATTTCAATTGGAATGAAAATCGGTTTGTCTCGGAGCACCAAACGTCTGATGCCTCTGTAGGTTATCCACCAGGACTAACCAGAGAGCGACTTATTTCTTTTGCCAGAAATACGTAAACCGCGGTTTCTCGCAAAAACACTATTCACCCGAGAAAAAGACGAAATAGTACTATTCACGACTCGCAGTAATTCTGTTTCACAAATGTGCAGAAATACCGCAACTTTCGTAAAAACACTATTCACCGATCCCGTGAATTCTGAAACAACCGTATACCGAGAGAGAGAAAGTAGAACTGATTTGGTGGAAGTTTCTCTCTCACCCTACCCCTCTATTTATAGAAAATGTGAGATTGGCAAATTACCAAAATACCCTCATGAATAGTAGGGAGGTTCCAATGTGAAAAGACCAAAATACCCTTAAAGTTCATCCAATTTACCAAAACACCATTGGGTTTTTTGGCCAAATTACCGAAATACCCTTGGGCTTTTGGAAAAATTACCAAAATACCCTTGGAGGTCATCATGGGCTTTTCATGGGTCTTTTTGGGCTTTTTCTGATTTTGGGCTTTTAATTATTAATTAAGACTTTAATTATAAATGGGCTTTGGCCCATAATTCAAATCCATAATTAACATTTAAAATCCAAATCAAATATATATAATTGTCATCTACAATTATATTTTTCTCGGTTGTTGTTTCGGCGAATTTATATGACGTGTCCAACACGTTATAAATTCAATCTGATTTTTTGCTTCTTGTCATATCTATGACAAATATAATTATATCATATATAATTAATTATAACCATCTTATTATTAATTATAAACAATTTATAATTAATCAATAAGATTCTCCGATTAACTCCTATACGGTGTGACCTAACAGATCCGTGTTATGTTGGTAAATAGAGTTAAAACCGTTTTAACTTCTATAATCATAGGAGACATCCAAGCGTAATGCACTATGACCATCCAATTACACAGATGATGATGTCTTGTATAATATCATGATCCAAGTAAACTATTTACTTGTGTTTAATTCTTTTGTCTCATAGCTATCGAGATCGCTTCAAGGTAGGTATGTGTCATCCTTGCAAACTTAATCTTTTCTTGATCCCGAGTAAATTATCAAATATAATTACTCTTGTAATTATACTTGCTAGCGATAATCTTACTCTATCAAGGGCCCAAGATGATATAACTCGTATAGAAATACGAGGGACAATAGTACTTTTGGCAAACCATCTCTTCCTCCGCATAAGTTATGTATACCGAAGAGCTACCTTTATAGCCACCTTTTACGGATAACGTTTGGTAGAAATCACACACATACATATCTTATGTAGGAAAGATGAATACCTCATACTTTAGAATTTAATACTGAACGAAAACATTAATGACACGAACACAATTCCATTTAATGTTTCATTCGGGGTCTGTCAAATACGATGTTCCTAGAACATCTATCTATGTGATTAAAATGACAACTCTTTGTCTATGGTCTGTAAAACTTGACCATCATTTAATCCACATACTAACATGATAGCGGTTAATTAGTGTTCATGCTAATTACCTTGGTTAGTGACTTTTAAGAGTATATTCTATATTATGAAGTTTCACAATTCCAGTCATGAACTCGGAATGATTCATAAATTCAATAATACTCAAGGAAACAAAATATCATTTAAATATCCAATTCATGAACAAAGCTTTATATAACAAATTTATCGTATTATTGACTTCAAGATTATTACAAACTAACATGTTGTACTAACTATAAATAACTATTATAATTGGTATATATAAGTAAGAAGATATCACTGTAAAAAACTTCATACCGAGCATTGTTAGTTAGTATATAACAATGATCTGTTTCCTTGATGTAAATAGAATCAACAATTAATAATTATAAATATGGGATCAAATATTATCACTACAAGGCCAACAATTAATAATTAAGACCAACACTAGTTTGCAAAGATGTCAATCATAAAAGAAAAAATGTGCAACTATTCGATTCAATGTAAACAACGATAATTATATTTTTTATCTAAATAGCTTGTTGTTCCAGTGCCGCACTTAGTCGTTGGTTCAAACAAAGTCGCTCATTGACCCACTGATCCGTACAGTCAAATTTTGAGGATTTTGCTTGGGGACAAAATCATTGGGACTATTATCAACCTCCATATTTTTATGATAAAAATAATTAATTTCAACCAGAAGAGTTTATTTTAATCGCAGAATGACTTTAATTTATTTCGAGTAAAAATGACTGTATCACACTGGATAATTCGTTCTAAATTGAATAGCTAGTATTCATTTAAAAAAAAAATTGGTTTAGATAGAAGACAATTTAAGCACCGGCAAGACTTTATAGAAGTTTAACATTCAAATATTTGCCTAAAAATACTTAGTTCAAGAAATTAATGTTATTCAAATTCAAGAACTACATTAAACACGGTAATGCTGTTTTTAGTCAACAATGCATATTTCTCAATTAATATATTTTTGTTAAATTGGAATATCATGTTTTATATAGAGGTGCTACTTTTATCCCGGATTTCGGATCAGATCCGACTTAGAACTGATCTGGATCCGACTAATTAGGATTGGGTCCGATTAAAAAACATATATTTGACAATATTATGAGTACTGTTACACAACTAATATTTTAGTATTTGATCCGGAATATTTACTATTAAATGAGTATTCAGAATCAGAACTTATTTGATTTGAAAACTTTAAGTATATGATTATAAATTTGGACCCAAATACTATTTTAATATATGAATTCAAATACGATAGTATCTAAGTATCTGAATTTACCCGATCAGATGGCGAATTCACATTCTCTAGAGTACTTTATGAAGTAAAGTGCTCGGATTTAAGTGGGTCCCGTAAATCTAAGGGTGAAGATTGAGTTCAAAAGCCCGTAATACAAATCTAATGACCGTAATAAATTCGGATAATTACTCTACCGTAGAGTACCCGTAGAGTACTCTAGAGGAAACTCAGCCCCGGATAACACCTCTCCTTTTATGTTAAGGATATATCTTCAAATTTAAGTATGTTAAAATAGAAACATTTGGTTAACATTAAAAATAAATAAAAAATATATCCTGCCTCAGATGACGTTAAGGAGATGCCTCCATCTTTTTTTATGTTAAAGAAATACATTCATCCTTTCCTAAAAATAAAATGTGAAGGTATGGCGCTACGAATAATGCAGAATGGCCAGTGTTACATATTAATATCTTAGTTTTGAATGTATGAGCATTAAATCTAATTCGCTGAGCATGATACTCATATATATATATATATAATTTTTCACTATTATTTTGATATATATGTAAAAAAAATAATCATTGTTTGAATGGCACATGATGTTTCAATCAATGATTTTTAACTATCTACACAAATAGTAAAAAAAATTAGAAAGGTTATAAAATTTTGGTCGATAAATAAATTTACATATAGAGTCACAATAAACTAGATAATGTTGACAGCATCACATAAACTATTTAACTTTAAAATAGAGATAGAAATTCATAGCAAAAATAGAGATATAAGTTCGTAGCACAGACTAATTCATGCTATTATTAGCATCATACCCTTGCTCACGAAGCCTCGTTGGAGGATTAAACCTTAAAAATAAAGCATGCATGAAAGGTTATACGTACAGAGTACAAACTTATGTTCCAGTTTTTAGTAATAATAAGTTTTAGTAAATTAATGTTATTAAAAATAAGAGTGAGAAACGTAAAATTTCAAATATACGAATGGCAGCGCGTCACTGCCAGTGACGCGTTCATTGCGCGTTTCATTATTTTTACCAAACGCGCCACTGACAGTGGCGCGTTTCCTTATTTTCTCACTCTTATTTTTAATAATATTAATTTAATAAAACTTATTATTACTAAAATCTGAACTTATGTTATTACATACGAAGTTTTCACCTTCATGACTTCCTGCGTTAAAAAAAAAAGTAAAATCAAATTCATCTAAAAATCTGGCATTCCAGAGGTGAACAAAAATATAATTGAACTTGCTGCCAGTAGCGCATTTAGAGTAGGCCAGGGAGTCAGGTTATCTTTATGAATTTTGTAAAATAGGGTTTTTGAACTAAATTTTTGTTAATCTGGTATTCTTGATCTAATTTTTAATTTTTTAGATTGTTTAATTATTTTTATTGAGAAAAATTTATACTTAATACCATGAATAATAAAATAATTATATACAAGTTTCAAACAGTATTATCAAAATGAGTTGGACCGGAAAAAAATCAGACCCGGATAACTTTTCAGTCTGATTTGTAAAACAGATCGTTTCAGCATTTAAATCGAAAAAAGTAAACTTTTAATCCTTCTTTCAAATTAAGATCGTTGATTCTTTATTAAGAAATCCGATTCTTTTAGGTGCATTGAAAGAGAGAGAGCACACTTTTTTTATAGTAATTAGAAAAAAAAATGAAATGATAAGATTACTCATTTTTTATCTCGTCTTAGTCTAAATCAAATTTAAAATTCGATCCCAAACTTTTGAACTGAGTTTAAAATTTAAATCTGACTACTTTTTTTTTCAAAATACCGATCCTCCCTTCTCTCTTTTTTCTCCGAATTCATACAAATTTTTTTTAATTTTTTAATCAAACTCCCTCATCTTAACTTCAAAATCAAAATTGATTGCACAAATTCATATTTTTAAATAGAATTGATTTTTCTTTCAATTCTATTTATTGGGTTTTTTGTTTGTTTTGTTTTTTGAGGGCTTTCTGAGATCAGATAGAGACATCGCCACACTGTTCGAGCACAGTGCAAGCGGCTTGCTGGTAACAGTATTTTCAATCGATTTTTTTTTTTTACATACTCCAATTTCAACGTTTGTTTACAATATTATACTGTTTTTAGTAATTCAGAGCTGAGTTGGTTGTCAAAATTGATTTTCAAATAGATAATAACCAACGCTTTTAGCTTACAGTTACATAATTGAAAGCCTGATGTCTGTTCGAGAACTGAAGGAACTTCTGACACTCTACCAAATTGACTGGTCTCTTATATAGTGATCACAATGCTTGCATGTACAATATTAAAGGATGCAAATGTTCAAGGAAAATAATTGCATATATTGGAATCTTGTAAAAGCAAACCTAATTTGTGCAGATTATTTTTCTTGATGCAAATGACATTTCTGTTTTAAATGACCACTGGTGGCACTTCATGTACAATCTTTTGTCAATCATTTTCTTCTCTAACATCTTTTTCATTAGTTGTAAGAATCTCAAATTGCTCCTGGATTTAGCTGATAAATATGCTATTGCATGTGAAATTGTTCTGGCATCTGGTTTTGGAATCAATTCTTATGTTTTTGGAAAATAGAAAAAATGTTGGAATAAAATATATTTTCTCAACTATATAGCCTTCAATTTCTTTTTTTTTTTTATTGAATTAGGTAGGTAGGAATACTACTCATCAAGAACAAGAAATTAAGCAAAATAAGATTTGCAATAGATATAGCTAAAGAGAAATCATATTATAGAGATAAATCACAAGCCATTATATTCTCAAACTCAAACACCGAACCACACACGAATCATTCATTTATTTCAAAATAAAGCAAATAAGCAATAGGATTTTGTTCAAAAAGTACTAGTATTAACTATTCAACATGAGATCCATCACTTCATTTATTATAATTGAGATCCCTTGCATGCTCTAGTAAGTTCTGGCCTGGCCCTTTACTGTCAATCCTCTGAATCGGTGAACTCTTTGGTCACCCAAATGTAGCACTTGAACCTAATGGTGTCATCATACTTGTTCCAGCATTTCTTGTCGATCATATTCTTCGAAATGAAGCGGTTGAAACCCCAGACGGAATTCTGCGCACTGAACATATGAACTGAATGATCTAAAGGACTCACATATGGGTTATCCACACTGTAATTTTGATTGTTATCGCACATTACAATATGAAATCGTGTTCTGATCTCCTGATCTGACTCTGCATTGGGAAGCCTAAGAAAGACTGATACATGGCCCTCGGTGTTCTCATCAACTCCATTGGGGAAATATTGCAGTTCCCATTCAAACCGTCCTGCACTGAGTTTTCCGGACATGACGCTGTTACCTGGTTCAAATGAACGCATTAGCGAGTAATTGCTGAAGACGATGTCATGATCAAAGCAATACCAGATGGGTGCATCTGGAGATCCTTCATAGGAATTTGCAGTGCATGTTGTCATATTTCTTGAACCAAAATAGGAGAGGATATATTTCATCAAAGAGAGAGAGAGGATATAGAAGATTATTTAAATGTCATGGGAACATATGAGGAATATTTATACACAATCAAGCTATATTTATCCTACAATTTTTTGTTAGTACTGCATACAAAGTACATGGTTTCTTATTGAAAGTTTGAAACAAGGAACCATGGTAATAATTAAGGAAAAATATTAGGGCAGTGATAGGATGCCCCCTTGTTCTACCCTCAAGGGTACCAATGAGTTGGATTTTTATAAAGAAATGAATTATATTTTACAAAATTGTTATATTAGTAAAATTTGGAATAGTAAAGATTTGATGCGGACAACTCAATTAGATAGGAAATATTATTGTTGTTAAAAATTTACATCATTAATTTACTATTAAAAATTTATATGATCAGTTATTTATTAAAATATTAATCATATTTCGATCAGTTTATATTTCCACCGACAGCATATTAATAACTCTGATAGCATAATTGAAGGCACCGTATACTTATTCAACGGATTAACTCATGTTTTGTGGTTTGGGGTTGCCTTTTCCACTTTTGTGAGTTGCTTTCGGTCATCTTTTTTTCACCTCTTTTACATGAAATTCATATCCACAGCTGCGCAATCGTATAGTACAATACATGATTCGTTCGATTACTTTGAGATTCGTACTAATTCGAATCTCAAAATAATCAAACGGACCACGTGCTATGCTGCACAGTGTTACGCAGCAGTGAATCAGCGCTCCTTTTCCATGGTTTCGTACGAAAGGATAACATATCCAAGGTTGCTGATCATCATCCTTGACCTTTTCCATGGTTTCCTACGAAAGGATAACATATCGAAGGTTGCTGATCATCATCCTTGACCAAACTACATGCGGTAGGTTTTGACCAGGACCATTAGTTTTGACTTCTTTAATTTCAAATATTTAATAAATCCAGTTGCGTAAATAACATGTGCCTTGAATTTGAGAACCAACTTGATCTAGCGGCAAAGACATCTCTTTCCGTGGGAGATTATAGATTTAAAATCTAAATAAGAGGTACATTTAAAAATTAAAAATTAGATAGGTTAGACTTTCTCATCTATAAAAAAAGAAGGGGATTCCGAGCAGATTTTTTTAGGAATTAAAATAATTAAAAATTGAGATTTGATAAGATTTTTTTTATAAATTATACGGATTAGGTTGGACCGAGTTTCAAACTTGGTCGCAGCTTCAAACTTGGTCGTAGATTTTTTTTTTTATAAATTTTATATATTTTGATTAATTATTTGTTTAGTTACACTACAACATAACTGAACTTTACTAACGGTTTTGTAACCGTTAGTAATGGGAGGCGTTAGGAAAAATATATGCAACGGTTAGGAAAAGAGGAGCGATGGACGGACATTTGCTAACTGTTTTTATCCAAGAACCATTAGCAAATGGATGCTGTGATTTTTTTTTTTAAAGTTTTGCTAACAAATTTTTAACAAAAATCGTTAGTAAAGTGTGTTGCGATTTTTTTTTGAAGTTTTGTTAATGATTTTTGTTAATAAACCATTAGCAAAGGGTTTATATATATATATATATTTTTTGCAAACTTAACTTTTCTATACATATGACAAATAAACTAAGAACAGTAAATTATATAAGAACATATTATACATTCAATAATATAATATAAAATAAATATAATTATTCATACAATGAAAAAATATATTTACTGAACAATACATCTTTCTTACTCAATAATATAAAAATCTATTCAAATTATAAGAAAAAATACAAAAAAAAATAGAAAAACAAAACTTAAAAAATTCAAATAAACTTGAAATGTATTTTTAGGGTGAAAATGATGTTTTTTGGCCCGGAAAGCCATTACCTCGTCGTAAGCTTTCTGTGGCCGCATAGCACGCCTCAATCGGAGTTTCCTATAAAAAATATGACCGTTTGAAATTGAGATGGTCGGATTTCGGTTTTTATTTCTTCTCTCTCTTCTTTGTTTCTTATTTCTTTCTTTTTTCTCTTCTCTGTCTCTCTCTCTCTCATCTCTCTTTTTATATATGAAAACAGATGTAAAGGGGTTGGTAATTCATGTGATTTATATTTTTGAATTTTAATTTTTGGATCGTTGGATTGGGATGAATGAATGGTGAGATGGGCAATCCGTGTAAGCAAATAATATTGGTGAGATGGGATATATTAGATTTTTTGCGCATGAACCTTTACTAACGTTTTTTTATAAATAATCGTTAGCAAAACTAACGTAAAAAGCTTTCCTAACATTTTTTTTGTAAATAACCGTTAGCAAAACCCAACGCAAAAACATTACCTTGTAGAAACTGTTAGCAAAGGTTGTCCAACAATTTTTTAACACTTTCTGACATGTTTTTGTAACGTTTTATTCTTCCAAACCATTAGAAAATAGTTAAACTTATTTTCAAAATGTCACCGCCTAATGTTACTAACGGTTTTCACTAAAAATCGTTAGTAAATTGGTGTTAGTAAAACTCAGTTCTATTGTAGTGTTATTTTAGTATATTTAATTATTTATTGAATAGTTTAGAAAAAAATATAATTAAAAGTATGATATTGTTGTGTATTCAAGAATAATATAGTTTGAAATCACAAGAAAAAATTATAAAAAATAATGAATTAGAGTAAATACACCGTTTATATTTTTTTTATTATGTATTCAATAAATATGTTAATTATGAACTAAAAAATATATATATACATATATTTACATATATTTACTAAAAAATAATGAACTAAAAAATATATATTTATTATGTATACAATAATAACTATATATATGATATATAATAAACTAGAATATGTATAATTTTTACCTATAAATTTAAAAAAATGATGAAAAAATAGATGATCAAAACATCAAACGCATTTTGAGGCCTCGGACGATGATAGCCGTCAACTCTGTAGATCTCATTGTGAGTTTTCCGTGGCCGCATAGTACGCCTCGATCGAAACTTCATTATAAAAAAAATATGATCGTTCGAAGATGAGGTGTTTCGATTTTGATTTTATCTTCTGATCTCGTCTCTATTTGTTCAACCGGGAGCGTCAGGCAAATTAAATATTATGAAAATTCAACAATCAATTAAAAACAAACTAAATCATTGAACAAATAATTAAACATAATAAATAACTAAATAAATTATTAAAAACAATAAATATATATATATATATATATATATATATATATATATATATATATATATATATAGAGTGGAGATACCGTGAGCTTAAGCTCACGGAGGCCTTCCGTGAGCTTAACTCAAAAAACATATTAAATCATCTCAAAATTTTAATTTATCATTCTCATTAAATTCTTTATATGAAAATCTTGTGGGATACAAAAATTTGGAGTGTTTTGAGCTTTTTAAGTCACCGTTTTTAATTTTTTAAAATGATGTTCAAGTATTGAATATATTATTATTATTTTTAGAGCTAATTTTCAAAAATTAAAAACCACAACTTAAAAAGCTCAAAACGCTCCAAATTTTTGCATCCCATGATATTTTCATATAAAGAATTTAATGAGAATGATAAATTAAAATTTCGAAGTGATTTGATATATTTTTTGAGTTAAGCTCACGGAAGGCCTCCGTGAGTTTAAGCTCACGGTATCTCCACTATATATATATATATATATATATATATATATATATATATATATATATATATATTCTAATTCATAATAAATATGTATAAACATATCTTTTTATTATAGTTTTTTTTTTGTAATTTTCTCCTATGGTTTTTTAAAATACATATTTTATTGAAACACAATAATATTATATTTAATATACTATTAAACACAATAATATTATATTTCTGATTATTTTCTAAACTATTTAATAAATAATTAAATATACTAAAATAACTAAATAAACTATAAAAATAATATATAAATAATTAACCAAAACATACAAAATTTGTAAAAAAAAAATTTGGGACCGAATTTCAAACTCCATCCAAGATATTGAGACCAAGTTTGAAATTCAGTCCGTCTAATAGATTATCAAATCCCGATTATTTATTATTTTAATTACCAAAAAAAATTTGATTCCGAGGCTCAATCAGCCAACTTTGGAGTGGAAAGAAGTGACGACGAGACGGATAATGATGCACAAACATTTAGTTCAAATTAAAATAGGAGAGCAAAATATTTGATTTGGGAAGAATCACGCCAAAAGTAAAGCAGACAGATTTAGTGCATATATAATAACTTAAATTTCTATTTTATTTCGCAGTTTACATTTTTATATTTCATTTTGAAAGAAAAATATTATATACAAAACGTAACTAGGAATTTATTTAGAATATTTATCTAATTCTACATTTTGTTAGAAGCAAAGCATGAATTGATTTTATCAGCGAGTTGTTTGTAAATAGGAATATTTTATGTTTATAATTTCATAAATGTATTTAAAATCTAAAAAGATTTTGATTGATCTCATTTAAAAGATAAAAGTACTAACATTCATGTGGTCATTGTCAACCATCTCAAAAAAAAAATCATGTGGTCATTGCTATTGCGCTTTAATACAATTTACTTTTTTTCCCATTACTTTATGGATTCTAGGTGATTATATGTTTCTGTACATACACATTCTTTCTAAAGGCAGTTGAATATGTTTTATAAGTTCTTATCAATTTAGCGAGTATTTGTTCAAATACTATAAAGTAAAGAATTTCAAAGAAAGTTTTTTATTTTACAGTTGCAGAATATTTGCTTGACTAGGTATCTCAAAAACAATAATAAGCATATAAAAATAAACAAAAATGTTGTACTAAACATGTTATTTGATTTGTCGATTTATAAAATAATTTTGAATTTTATAATTTATCTTGTTTGAGTTTTATACAGAGATTAAAATACAAAATGAATGAGTGTACAAGAACCAAGACTAATGATGGAATGCAAGAGCTTAATCAAGATTATATTAGACTTAGGTTTAGTTAGATTCAAACTGAGTTGAATTGATTAAGATAAATTGAGGTTAAACAACAAAAAAAATATTTTTGCCCAATGAATCGTTATAACGGTTCATCTCAATAATCAAAAATATTCTAAGGCGGAAAAATTCTCAAAGAAGTTAGAGCGTATCGTTGTGTAATGATTCAGTAATCGTTGAAACGATTTATGAAACATATAACGATTCAGTGAATCATTATAACGATTCAGCTCAATCATATCCAATGGCTCTTCTTTCTAAGCCGTTATAACGATTCCTAAATCGTTATAACGGTTCAGGCCGAAAATAATTTCTTCATCTATTTCAGAAGATCTATTTTAAAAGGATCAACTCTCTCACTGATTAATTATGAAATCTGATCCATCTAGCTAAATCATTACTCCAGAGAGTTTACTAGCTAAATCATTACTCCAGAGAGTTTACTAGCCATATACTAAGTGATAGAGATAAGCCAAGAGATAAAAATATTCAATTAGCCAAATTCTTGTATAAACTCAATCTAGTTTCTCTCTATTCTCCCAATATTGATCCTTTGTGATAAACTCTTCTAGTTTATCTGTTGTCATTTCTCCTTGAGTGTGTTGTCACTCTTGGTTTGTTTTTGAGTGTGTTGTCATTATTCATTGGTTTTGAGTGTGTTGTCACTCACCTTTGTTACCGATAAGCTTGACAACCCATTTTGTGTAAGGGATCAAGTTCTACAAATGTAAGACATTTTTATTAGTGTATCGGCTCATCCTCAATTGTTGAGATGTTGGGAGTTCCGGAGACGTAGACATTTTAAATCGAACTCTGTTATATTTTGTATTTTGTTTGATCTTTATTTTTTTCTCTCATTTCTTTAATTTTTATATCTTTGTAAGAATTAAATTGAATTGAATTTTCTTCCGCTACCATTACACTTGAACACTAAACCCCAAATCGGTTTATATATTTCTATCTTAGGTTCTTTACATTCTTGCATTTTTTTTGACCTTTAATACCATCATTTCAAGGTGTATCAAAGTGCTATCAGAGCGGGAGCTCAGTTTTAATTACGTTATTTGTGATATTTTTGGTCCAAGATGACTTCTTTGATGTATGTGAAAGAACCTTCAACTCTAAGTCTTAATTGTAAAAATTTCAGTTTTTAAAGAAATGTACGGTGAACTATCTCAATATACTAGATCTTTGGGATACTATTTAATATGGTTATGTATCACATTATGATCCTAACAATCTCACATTGACACAAAAGGCCAAAGAATTGAAATTTCAAAATGATTATGACGTCAATATTATTTTAAATTCGGTTAGTGAAAGAATTACTATATTATTTGATACTACCGAAATTGCTAGTGAAATGTGGAGAAAAATATCTCAATTTTTAGAAAATAGCTTAAGATTAAGAAGAGTTTTATTATATTTTATTTTGTGTTATATATAGTCGATGAGCTATTACTTGTGACATATGATCAAAGCACTAAAGAGAGCGAGTTTAGCTATTTATTATATTATTTGTTGTTTTATTCACTATTTTGTATTATGATATAGTCGACGAGCTATTGCTTGTAACACATGATCAAAACACTTAAGAGAGGGATTATTTATTATTTTATTCACTCTTTTGTGCTATGATATAGTCCACGAGCTATTACTCGTGACACATGATCAAAGCACTTAAGAGAATGAGTTTAGCTATTTATCAAATCATTTGTTATTTTATTCACTCTTTTGTGCTATGATATAGTCGACGAGCTATTACTTATGATACATGATCAAAATACTTAAGGAGAGGAATTATTTATTATTTTATTTATTCTTTTATGCTATGATATAATCGATAAATTATTACTTATGACACATGATCAAAGCACTTAAGAAAGAAAAATGATAAATTTATTTATAAAATTATTTTATAATTTGTTGGTTGAAGATTCATAAATTCGTATAAAATTGTAAGAAGCTTCAAAAATAATAAAAATTTACACAGAGATGAATTATAACTAGATATAGATATTTATAAAATTTAAACTAAATCGGAGTAGTAGAGATATAATTTTTTTTATTTTAGAATCAGATCATGGGTAAAAGAGAAAAATGTTGTACCATAATTTACTATTTTTCAGATTTAAAAAGGTTATAACTTTTTATAGAAAAATAAAAAAATATAAAATCAGTTTCTGTAGATTCATATGACTTATTTCTATGAGATCCGAAAGTTTTATAAGATTTGGATCATATCACATTTTATTTTTCTTTTTATTACATTTTCAGTCATTTTAGGACTAATTTTGCGTTTATAAGGGATTCATTAATTTTATATGATTTAAATGCATCACTTAGCCTCCATCTAATATTCAATAATGTTTGTATGCAGATTTAAGCTAAGAAAAAGAAAAAAAAAAGAAGATCGAATTGCAACATAAAAATATCAAAGAAAAGAAAAAAAAATCGATATTACACATCAAAACTTTATCTTTATTGCACAAATCAGAATTATAAGCTCTAATACACTCTTTATGTCTATATTTATAGGATATAGACCTATATAGATCTAATTTATAGCTTGAATAGAAGAAGAATTGATTGAATCTTGTATCTTTGGGTTTGATTTCGATCTCTATTCAAATATTGAATCTTATTTTGTGTCTAATTTGAGCTTCAATTGATTTTGAGAGCATTTTGGATTAGCATTTAACTTGGGATATGTTGTGTGTCTTGTGTTTGAAGGAGGAGAGAGATTTAAATAGGCTTAAGGGATAGTAAATGAGTGTATGAGATCAGTTTGACTTTTCTTTGACCAAATCATGCACCAACTCCCTTTCATTCATCTTCCATTATTCTTCTTAACATTTTATGGTGTATTAGACCAGTTTTAAGTGTTTTAAATGTGTTCTAACAGCTGAGAGCACAAGTGGAGTTTATTATATTTGCTAAAAATTTATAAATTTACCAACCCCAACCTGATCACCAGATGATTCTAGGGACTTCTAGAAGGTTCTAGAGCTTCAAACACATTTTTGCCACTCACTTCCTGTATTTTAGCCTTTGTCGGATCTCAATTATGCATCCGAGATCTATTTTTGCCTTCAAACTCAATTTCAAGCCTTATAGTCGTTATCCTTCATTTATTCATCATTTTTGTGTTTCAAAGTTTGATTAGCATCTAATTGATCCCAGAAATTTATCTATAATGTTTATTCAATCAATAGAAACTCAATCGAAAGCATAGAGATCCAAAATCTCAAATAAAAAAATAATGAAAGTAATAGTGAGAGTGATACGGATAATAATGATGATGCTAACAATAATATATATATATCCAATAATAATAATAATATAAAAAATAATAATATAATAATAAAAATGATGCATTTAAATCCTCCTTATTATTTTATATGAATAAGTACTAAATAATAAATACTTGTATTGAAAATTTTAAAGGCTCATTTATTTAGAAAAATGTTAATATACATATAAAACATAGGAGTGAGGTTATAGTGTTTCATGAAGCACAAAATCTCATGTATTTCACATCCGTATCTCGAATTTGAAAGTTCAAATGACCGATCAAACCGTTGAACATCATGTTCATATTGAAATATTCTTGGAGATCAAATTATATATATTTTTTGAAATTTTTTGTTATTTTTTAAATTCTGATTCAGTTTATGAAAATCTACAAGTAGAAAATAATAATCATGAACAACTGGTGGGAAAATGGCTATGCTACCACTTTGATTTAAATTATTTTTTTTACCAGAACCTTGTTATTTATTGTTAATAAAAAAATTCTGATTTATGTATGCGCTTTGGTGAGCTGCTAATGGCAGTGGATAAGAACTGAAACTTTTTATTGGGTGGGGATATGTTACATGTGATTCAATGTAGCATTGTACATAACTATAAACTTTGTGCAGACAACTTGTGCATTATTAGGGAAGCAATTTTTCATCCCTAGATGATCTAGCATAATGAACTTCTTACATTTTAAATATATTCATACTTTTTGGATTTGAAAAAACTTCAAGTTTAAATAAATTAATTTGTTGAAAACAAAAAAACACTTCATCTGACAGAACTGGCAACTATTCCATCTCTTTTTTTTTGCTTTCATTGAAATTGAAATTGACAGAACTGGCCACAAAAACACTACCGTACATTATGCTTTCATTGAAATTGAAGAATTAGGAAAAATATATTTTTAACTAAGTACGATTATATTACGTCTTCTAATTTTGTATTGTGTATTTTCTTCACATATAATTTATTTAATTCTGTATGATTAGTTTTTGCAACTAATGACATGGGTAGACCCTATAAGGCGGAGTAACTCACAGCGGTGCACTTGCCAGGTTAAATTTTTCAGTGGTATATAGAATTGAATTTATCTTTACAAATATAATATCAACATTCTTTTTTCTAGAATTTATCTTTACAAATATAATATTCTCTTCATATTGTCTGTGGCGACTCAACTTTGTTGGGATGTGTTGTGCTTGGTTAGTATTTTTTTTCTCTTTTTTTGGATGAGAAGCTGAGAGCTCTTAATATACTGTATTGTAAATTTGTAATTGTATAAATTAACTTCGGAAATATAGAACTACGTACCTTTTGTAGGGATAAATAGGAGATGAATTAAGTCTAATTAAGATGCATTACTTGAATTTTTAATTTTATGATTTATCAACTAAAACATGATTATGATTATTTTTCCATACGAGTAGTGAAAATGATAAACGGCTTAAATATTTTAAAATCGAGAATTTATATTCGTATTGAAACAATGATGTGTCCTACGTGATTTAGGTTTAGAGGAGTACAAATGTACAATATAACAAAATAGAGGTCGTGGATGATCAGATGAGATGTGAATATGTGATCCACTTTAATTATGCCCCAAAACATGGGCCTAGCCCCTAGCTATTTTAGCCCAAAATTTGTGTCCCATCAGTTAGCTTTAAGGGAAGATAAAATCAATATCCACTAGAAATTGATTTAACATAAACTAGTTAAGGAAGCAATGGAATGTTGTAGTACAAGTATTGATCTCATGAGGAGGTTCTAAATTAATACAACAAGTCTTTGATGCGAAAAAAATATTATAAATTCACACTTCTATTTGTATTATAAGCAAGAGCATTTTTGTAGTGTTTTCTCCATCCCCTCCAGCAACGTTATATCATTAATGCTATCGATATCTTTCAGGAAGCTGTAAAACAACAATTCCGGAGTTAATTTATGTCTTCAACTTATGAATTTATATATATATATATGTTCTAAAAGAAAATTCTAGAATTGTTATGCCACCATTAGTTAGGACATTTTACCTTAGGGGACTGAGAGCATTTTCTATTTCTTTGACCTCTGCTTGTACCTCAGAGAAACGCTTTTGCAGAATTTCTAGTTCAGATGGAGCACTAAAAAAATATATTTACAACAAAATTAATTAATTAATTTATTAATTAATTAAGAATGAAAAAGATGAAAATTGTCGGAGCATTGGAACCCAAAAATACAATACAATCTAAAACTGTATATACCATATTGAATGAGAGCTAAATATTAATTAATTAAGCCACAATTAGAAAGTTGATGGCAATCTAATTTCTGTATATACCATGTTTTGGGTGCACACTATAAAATATAATTAAATTCACTTCTTAATTTATATTTTAAAGCTTTTGATGCTTAAATTTCGAATTCAAACATTGAATCCCATTAATTTTCAAAGTAGATATACGAATAATTTTATTTTATGAAAATTAACAATCTCAATAGTTTGTATTTTGAATTTGAGTGTCAAACTTTGACATATAGATTAAATTTGATTTTTGGTAGTTTATAATGCAAAAAAAATGACTAACCTTTGACGACCAATTATTTCAGAATGAACATCAATATTTTGGCCCTGCTTTTGAAACGGCTTCTTGAGTCGCTGCATCAAGAAAAGTTGGGTCTTTAACAGGATAGTTACAATATGTAAATAATGTTGGATATTTATGACATGAAATAGATGGAATCATGGAAGTCAACTTACATTAAAAGCCTCCACTCTCCTGTTCAACATTAGATGAAATTGTCAGCTCTATTCTTAATTAGGAATATAATTGTTGTATACACAACAGGAATAATTAAAATAGATACAAATGAAGTAAGCATGCATGCACCTATCATGTCTTTCTTTCGGAGGAACAACGGCATATTGGTTTATCAGTTGCTCCAAAGTGCTGACATAATAGTAATACAGATGTGAGTGAGTGAGTGAGTAAAGGTCAGATTAGAATTAATTTGTTTTAAATTAGATCATAAATCATACAATACAACAATACAACAATATAAAAAGTCTGAGAGCAAAATAATACCTCTGTTTCTGGGCGAAGAGAAGAGCAACACCAGGGGTACATCACACAGTAAAGAGAGCTCCTTGGCCTTTTTAAGAAGACCATTTCTACGCTTGCCATATGTCACTGATTGATCATACGAATCTTCCTTGGCCTCGATTTTAATCTTCTTTCTTCCCATTCTATGTTGCTATTGCCTATATATTGGGTTCTTCAGGGACAAAATCAGATAGTGCGCAGTTGTGCCAGTAGAAGAATTATTTTTCTGAAAATTAAGAACCACGTACGGCTTTTCCTTCAGTGCAATTCCATGGAGTTATATATGCAGTATTTAAATTAAAAAAAAACCAACCTTCCTAAAATAACTTTTGACTTCCAATATCCCATTACATTGCTTTCTGAAAACATGCTTCGAAAATATATGTGTACTAAAAATAACCCTGTATTTTTACACGCCTCATGAAACAAATCAAACAACCTCGCCAAAAGAACTTCTCACTTTCTAGTTTCTACTGCTTTCCTAAAATATATACGTTCCTAAAGATCGATGTATCTGTTAAAAATAATAAAATTCAAAATAACACTATATATATATTTACACACCTAAAACAAATTCTACAATTCCAGCACAGCTTGATAATATGGAATTAAGAATCATGAAATCTATTCGGGCAGACAATTTGATATATGGGGACATATTCATCCTACCTTCAATTCAAAATCCGACCCGACCCGACCCGAATGAATTTAATCCAAACCTGATCTATGATCCGATAATTATTTCAATGAAACTTATCCGACTGATCTGTCCAACTCCAAACCTAAATCCGTTCCGATATTGCGGGGTCTAATTGGGGCCTTGGGGGGCGGGCAGCGACAAAAGAAAATTAATGAAGAGAGAGAATATGGGATTGCATTGAATAATGTGAGCTCACGATCGTAGCTGATATGGTTCCCTTCCCTACGTTCTAGGGTTTCCTTTTCCAAATACAGAACGCAGCCGCCTGGCGCCTAGTCTCCTTCTCTCGCTCTCTCTCTCTCTATCAACGAGTCAACCTCAAACTCCATAATGGCAAATCGAAAATCAGACGACCGACTTGGATTTCTCACACAAGCACCAATGCCGCACCGGAAGCAAGGTGTTGATCTCCTCTCCTCTCCTCTCCTCTCCTCTCGTGGTTCGGATCTCATCTGTGAGTTTAGTTTAGATTGAGGCAAAATGTTGTTGGAAGAATTCTAAAGAGGAGGTGAAACTTCGAAGATCACTGTGACCCTCCTATTCTATTCCTCTACCACAGAGATGTCCAGTTCTCTCTCTTCACTGTTGATCGTTGCGATTGCTTGTCTCCAAATGTTAGATTCAACTCGTTTGTAGAACTTTCTACTTTTATTGCTCACAAGTCAGAATTATGTTGATTTTCTTTCCGCTGTTGCCAAGAATCCACTGAATTGCAATTAGCTTTTAGCCTATTAGCTTTTAGCCTTCGCCTAAATTGCAATTAGCTTGTTTAAAAAATCGATTAATCTTGTAAAGCTAGCAAAATTGTCTCTCATTATTCCCATTAAAATCTATACGCTCTTCTTATAGAAAATTGTATATGTCAATGACAGTACATTGATTCATTGTTTCTGAATACAGAAGCATGCAATATTAAATTGTTTCGTAAGCTGACTTGGGTTAAATGGACTACTTTCTTACATTAAAATAGGTGCTCGATCTTCTTTTTTTATCTGTTTTAACAAAATAGTATGTGAAAGTCGAGTTGTTTGTTTTGACAGGTCAGTGTTGGTGCCCTGACAAGGTAAGGAGCAAGAAGAAATTCTGCTGGTGAGATGGAGCAATTCTGCTAAGTCTGTCAGTTCTAATGGTACCAATTCATGTACTGGTTACTGGTATGTGCATTGTACCTGTGCTTGTCATTGGGAGAAACTGTGTTTGACTGTGTTGCAATTTCTTTATTTCTGTTTCAAAACCTGGAATTTATTGCTACTGTGTGCATGTGCAATGTGAACCCTATTTTTGTTTTCCTCATCTTTTTTGGTTCATAGAGTCTTGTCTGATAAATTATTTACAATGGGCATATGAGGCTTCTACAGAGAAGTTTTTGCTCAATATCTCACTTGTTATGACTTTTAGCTCTTCATTTTTTTAAGAAAAAGGGAAATTCTAGTAAGTATGTTACATTCCAGTCAATATGATTGTATTCAGCATATTTGATAATTGAAAAATGTGTTATATTCTATTTGAAAGAAAAATATGTTATATTAAAGCTTGTTGGAAGCAGTTTGGTGTTGACTTTAATCTGCAACTGTTCTTATAGTAGTTTTTTTGTTTGTGTGGGGGGGGGGGGGGGTGTTAAATGAATTCTTTTCTCACTCAAAATTTTTTTCTATCAACCTTTATAAAACAACAACAAGGCCTTTAATCTCAAATAAATTGGGGTTCTATCAACATTTGTAAGTTATCAATTTCAATTTTGACAAATTAGTATGTGAATAATGAACTGCCTGTTTTGGTAAGAGATTGTAGGCATAACAATGAAGGAAGGAACAATGCTGCAGTTACTGGTACATGCATTGCTCCTATGAATTCAATAGTGAAGGTACATTTCTCTGTTCTCTAGCACCAAGCATGTAGCAGTTACTGGTGCATGCATAATTCCTATTGTGGAAGAAATTGTCTATGGCGCCAATTATGTAAATTGGATCTTTATTGGGCACTAGATTAAGATTTTTAGTTAAAAGACATGTAAATCCTGTCTAGATTAGATTGTTCTTGGGCATTAATAACTATAGTTCTTCCTATATTTGTATGCATTTGTGTGATTTATGAAAATTTACCTTTCTCTGATCATAGAAAAAATATCATGGAGTTACAGTTGGAATGGTCAGCATTTTACCTGATTGCAATTATCTCAGTTGCTACTTTTTATAGCCATTCATTTGAATTGTCCCTTAGGAGCAAAATTGCATAAACATATAGCAAGTCGCCATATATATAATTTTCCATAGAATATGACACATTGTCGTTTATGCAGCATGTTCACTATGATGATCCAGGAAATCCAAGGACCCAGATAACTGTGATAAGGCTTGATAATCTTGTTGACTGGTCCTGCATTATAGCTGTGAGTATACTTAATTTTGAAATGGGGATAGCTGATCTTGCTCACCTTGAGCATTTTTAAGTTTGCAAATGCTTGATTTGATGTCATGTCAAATTGTGGTGTTGATATTAGGTCAATCATGGCTATTTATTTTCTTGCTTCCAGTTATAGTGTTTTTTTGTTGTGAAAATTAGTAGAACTAAAAATATTTGAAAGAATTCAGCTCTTTTTAACTAGGTTTTCTGAAAGCTGTCCTTAATTCTTATCATCGCTAGCAAGAGAACTGATAGTCCAAGATACTTTTAAAACCAGAAGACTGGTTTGTTTTACCTCAGTTGATTTTGGAGTTTAAAACTTGATATGTCCAGAATAAATAATAGCTGTAAGGTAGTTTATTAACCATTGAGAATAGATGTTTAGAGATTAAATACAAAATATAGATAGCCACTACTATTACATCATTCTCCTTTCATTATTACAACAGCTAATAGAACGTCATTATTGTCTGCTAGGACCCTTCCTGCTTAGGTTTTCAATTAATAAGAACAAATATTATATACGGTGTTATAAACATTTGTTGTTGTGCAAATGAAAACAAAGCCAGGAGATCATTAATAGTGCTTAAATAAATATTTTGTTGTTGTGCAACTTCTGACTATTCCCTTTTTGTTCTTTTTTTGCAGAACACAAGGTCCCCCCCCCCCCCACCAAAAGGGAAAAAAAGAATGACATCAGTCAAATATTTGGTAAAATGGGTCTTTTTATACGCATGTGTGCTTAAGTTTGGTCTATATGACTAATCGTTTTTCTTTGTGTTCATCAGTGCATGTGATTGTTTCTATTTTGTGTTTTGTTAGGCAAGGCTAATAATTTCTCCATTTTTTAGGTCAGTGGTAGTATAATTGTCCATTATTTCTTCTGCGGTACGAGGAACATTCCTTAGCCAGGTTTACTTTTCTTTGGGACGGTTTTTGAGATGATTGAAGGGGGGGTGTAATCGAACAATTTGTGGATTTTTTTGATTCGCTAATAGATCCATGGGTATGAAGTCAATAACGGGTAAAATTAAGGCCTAAGAGTATATAGTTGTCAGAGGCCGCAAGTAATATTAGAATTATGCATGAAAATATTTGAACGATTGATTAAGGTCGTTTGGGCCCAGAAATGTTCCACAGTGGGCCTCGAGACAGCTAGAGGCTCCTGGCCGAACAAGTTTCTACTTAACATAGTGGACCTTTTCGAGAACCAGAATGGGCCAGAAACTTATCTGAACCAAAGTTTTCCCGTCAGTAACGTTCCGCAATCGAAATTAACGTCCAGCTTGCTCAAACAGCGACCAGCGAAATCCTACGCTATTAATATGGCCAGGAAAATTAGCGGTCAGAAAAGTCATCTGAACAATTTTGCGACCAGCACTTCATGATGATAATATTTTAGCGGCTAAGCAAATTATCGGATGACCTTTTTAGCGTTCAGCACTTCTCCAGAGGGAAAATTTAGCGGTCAGAACAAATTTTTAGCGACTAGTACGTAAAAAGTAGCGGCCCACTGTCTCCTATTGGGTTCAGTCGAATTTCGGCCCATTATAGATCCAACAAATTCCTTATATGCGCTTGATACGTAATAATTCCGGCCCATTAGAGGTCCAACAAATTCTATAATGGGCTTGGGACGTAATAATTCCGGCCCATTAGAGGTCCAACAAATTCTTTGATGGGCTTGGGACGTAATAATTCCGGCCCATTAGAGGTCCAACAAATTCTTTAATGGGCTTGGGACGTAATAATTCCGGCCCATTAGAGGTCCAACAAATTCTTTAATGGGCTTGGGACGTAATAATTTCGGCCATTAGAGGTCCGACAAATTCCTGAAATGGGCTTGGGACATGAAATTCAGGCCCATTATATGTCCCGGTCTGAGCACAAAACCAGCATGTTTTACGTAGCGACCGACGAACTTAATGGTCATGTTTTGTAGATAACTGGCTCCATTTAATACTGACGTCTCAGCCCATGCAAGGCCAGGAAATTCTAACCCAACAAAAAGCCTTGTATTTTCCCTCCATGTATCAAATAGCAAAACCGAGCAAGGCACATACCAAACGACAACGCACACAAAATATCAGCACCCAACGAATGTAAATTTTCTAGACCCACGTATTTAAAAATAACCATCACACAGAGAAGCCTTCCCTCGCAAAATCTAAATATACCCTCCAACAAAATCACAGAGAAACAATAATCCTATCAACGCGCGAAAAACCAACAGGATATAAATAAATAACTTTCAGCAACTGCTTTAAAAAGAAAATTCACAGAAATCAACATAAAAAGCATAATTTTTTTTTAAACAGTCTTTTTGTAGTTGCACCATGTATAGACAATTATAAGACATTGCAGCATGCGCGTACATCTAGTGGATTAAATGAACGATGACAACCGATCTTGGAATGTACTACATTAAAAAAAACAATTAGATAAATGTCAGGGTAAACAATATTAGCAAAGTATGTCGCTTCAACATATTGAACGATTTATATCTAACATGGAAGGCAATAGTTCTCACGATTCATCTAAAACTCAGATCAACATAATACATTATAATTTCATCTCAAATTATCAGATGATTTTAACCTAAAACTCAGATCAACATAATACATTATAATTTCATCTCCAATTATCAGAAGATTTTAACCTAACCTGAGTAGTTAAAAATAAGTATTTACTAGACATCATACCCAATTCTTGACTCATATGTTCAGACAAATTTTTACATTTTAAGTTTGTAGAGGAATGCCTTGACAACGACTATTTTTGACAATCTTGACAATGATTTTTAAATAAATTAAAAAAAATCTTAAAAATAAAAAAAAAAACCTTATGGATATGTTCTTACTTATAGATTGATAGTGTTTCAAATTGTGTGCATTTTCATTATTGCTTGGTAGTCCATCAAAGACCGTTAAATTAGAACCGTTACAAGTTACATAAAAATTTGATGATCTTTAATGGATTATAAAGGATCATAAAATTGCATGTAATTTGAAACACTATCAATCTATTAAGTTTGTTCTATTTTTCAGATTTTTTTTTAGAATTTATTTAAAGTCCATTGTTAAGATTGCCAAAATAACTCCATTGTCAAGGGATCCATCCCCTTGAAATCTATATTAAATTAGTGTATAAAAGAGCTAACCTGGCAGTGTGTTGTTAATTGGTGATTCTCCAAGTCCTCTTCAGGTGTCACACACAAAATTCATTTAATTAAACCCTGCTTGAGGATGGAAATTAGAAAGGAATTGGCTTTCAAATTTAGCATTATAGTGAAAAGTTAGAAAATAAAAATCCAAGTAAACTATATAAAAAGATAAAAAGTTGAATAACATCACTAAATTCAGCAATACTAATTTCAATATTAATCATCACAAACAAGCAGATTTATGTTGTAGCACATGATAAAGCTTTCATATGTGTGAGACACCAAACACACTATTAGTCACAAAAACCACACAATAGAACAACTAAGTTTATAAATTCTCACCAATCTCATTATGTAAACAAATAAACATCCAGCTAGCACAGATTCACTTCATCATATCCTTTTAAGTCGATAGAATGAACTTGGGACAGACTTAGTCGATATATTTTGAATTTATGCTTCAATAACCATCAAGTACTCTGCTTTTGAGTCCAGAAAATTAAAAGAAGATGAACAGATAAGAACAAGATTACCATAAGGTGAAGGCATGAAGCCATTGTCTATGCACCAACCTAGTAAATCACTGAGGCACAACATCACATTGCGGCTTGCACCTAAATACAAAAAAAATTAAGAACGAATCAAAATACTGGAAAAGTCATCTGACTGGAATAAGAATCATGACCTGAGATACAACAACAACAAAGCCTTTCCCAAATCTTTAATCCCAAACAAATTGGGGTAGGCTAGAAATGAAACCCAATCCATTAGCATAGAGATCAGAGATAAAATAGGAAATTGATTGATGAGAAAAGATTCAGACCCTGCTTGCTAGTATGTACCTATTTCATGTTCTCTAATTACAGCAGATTTCATATCTTTCAACCAACAGCCAATCAATAATGATTTAGTTATCCAATTTCCTGTTAGAAAAATATAGGATCACAAGGCATAGCCAATTGGAAACAAGCAAATATTAAGGTATCCTTGCTAAAACATTTGCCAAAGCTATATGCATTAACTACTGCTTTCCATCACTATAACTAAATACAAATCGACAAAGGAAAATCTTAATATAGTACAGAACTTTCCATTTTTACTAACAAAAATAAAACTATTCCACTTATGTAGAGAAAGATAACATAACCGATGAAAGCCTGCTATCATCCATTCTAGTTTAACTGAGACGGTGAGTTCATAACAGATAAACCCAATTATCATTTAAAAAAAAAAAAAAAAAAAGATACAACTTTACTAGAAGCCCCAAGTTATACAAGTTATATTGTTATGATTTGATAAGCTTACCTTACACCATCAAAGCTACATAACACTCTGGTTGCATCGGATCAAAGATCTTCACTGTAAGCATGAAGTCAATGCTGTTTAAAGAAGCAAAAACAACTACATTAAAACAAGAAACAAAAAGCACCAGAAACTATCATGTAAAACCACTTTGAATGAAAAAAGAAAATAACAAGTGGGCAATTATATCTTCAGTTAAAGGCTTTAGAGTAAATCACATATGCTATGGAATTTTTTTTTCGAAGGTTGTAGTGCTGATGAGGACTAGAGGATCATTTTACCAGCCATGACAATCTTTTCACTAGCCCCCAGGATACAATATGCTATGTATCCTGCATCAGCTGTTAAGGTCAGAGCTAGGGATCTCTACAGAAGATAGGGAAGTCCTGTTTGTGCTACCATAGCAATAACACAACTAGTATGGTACTGAAAGACAACACTAAAATATTTCGAGAAAAGAGTAGCAGCTACCAAGATTTTCAACAAGATGGAAAGAGATAAGACATGCATTGAAAAATTGAAACCCTTAAGAAAAATGCAAGGCCACAGTCAGGATGGTCCGATTTATCTCTAGACCTTATTTGCAAAAGAAAACAAGAACATGTTACTAAAAATATAACCGGATCGCGAGGTCATCCTGGAACTCTATACCCAAGCCTCACCAACCGCAACCACCCAGGCAATCCTGGCCACTCTGCAGGGACAACAAACGGACCACCACCACCAAACCACATCAAGAGACACCCAAAGCAAGAACAAACGCAACCACACCAGATCCCACAAACCGCAAGGCCACAGCCAGCCACAGAAAATCACCACCATGCCTAACAAAATGAGAGTTGACATTCCACAACACCAAATCCAAGACTACAGACCAAATCTTGTCACTACAGTGCAAACGTCCAATCGGGTTGGTACCGTACTAACCGGTCCAATGATTAACCCCCCTTGTCTTAGGGTCCACATCAAATCGCCCTCGGGCCCCACAAAGAATAAAGGCAACTCTGATAGGCTACTTGTACCGCCTCCAGACAAAGGAAAAGCCTACCATAGAGTAGGCACACATCAACTGATACGCATCGATCAGTATGGAACAAACTTGCACCTCCTATCCCCCCCCCCCCCCCGGACAAGCAGCAGCCAGCCACCACTACACCCATGAGACCCCCCAGCAAAAGCGCCGCCAAAGGAAAAAACAAAAAAGGCCGTCATGTCAACCAGATACCACCAAAAGAGAAAGGCAAGAAGCCCCTCAACACTGCCTCCACCCCGCTACTCAGGCGCAGCTAGCGCGAGGCCAAACAAACTCAACTTTACCCGGGCCTGATCCCAACCCCAACAAAAACAAAAACCAAGCAAAAAACAACAATCACGCCCAAAGCATTAAAACTAGCCATCAAGGAGGTGGGCCTGGAAGACAACCTCACCCAGACGGCCAGACCGCACTTGCAGCCGCCCCCTCGAACAAGCCACCGTAGCAAAAAATCATAATTTTGTAGCAATGCCGATCTCCAAAGGCATTTCATCACCACAGCAGCAACCACTGCTCCGAGACCCACCACAATCTGACACACGCCTAACCTTGCAGAACTTGGGTTTCCCGTTATCTGATGAAGAGATGGACTATGCGGACAACATAACAAAGGATGGGATAAACATAGATGATCTCGATGCATTAATTGAGGACGAGGACCTCTTAGACGATGTTGAGGAGCACCTGCCTACCACCACTCGCAACCCAAATCAAGGCATAACCGCCCCTATACCAATGGCTGACACAGATGGCAGTTTCTATGGAAGGAATGCATTTTTTCTTTCAAAATTAGGGTTTTGTGAAATTATGAACTTAGGGAATTTGAATATTTTGTGTTGGAATGTACGGGGTCTTGGTGACCCCTCGAAATGTACGATTGTCAAAGAAACTATTAGGAACTCTAATGCAATGATTTTCTGCCTTCAAGAAACTAAGCTTAATTTTATATCTCTCAACAAGTTCTATTCATTCACGCCGCTGTATTTCCACCAATTCGCATCCGGAACCGCCAATGAATCACGGGGAAGGGGGGGGGGGCAATTATTGCATGGCAACCCAACATAACCCTAAACACACCTATACTCTATCCTATTCAACCACTGTAGTGTTTAAAAATAACCTTGGCTTTGAATTCATGATAACAAATGTATAAGGGCCAACGAACAATGAAAGCAAACAAGATTTTCTGCAAGAATTGAGAATTCTTGCATGCATGCATGACATGCCATGGATCCAATTTCAAATCAGGGGTGTTTAATATATCATAAGGCATTTAGTAACCTCATTTATTGTAATTCTCAATTTCAAATGCAGACAGCTACAGTAGTTTGCTTACACTTGAATTCTCTGCAAAATGAAAGGTCGAGACCATTTTTTTCATTTTTCCTCTTGATTTGAGGGATAAAAGCTGTGGATGTTAGAAACCAGAAGTCTCTTACCATCCATGAATAATGTAAAATTGTAATCACAATTAAATATCTGTGATATATGGTATATGCAGTGAGGTCTATGGGGAAGAAACTGGTAAGACCCCCCCTGCTTTTGTAGTTTAGTTGTATGTTAATGCGACTTGCTGCAGTTCCTACTTGAATGCATGTGAAGAGGAAATTTAGCTACTGCAAATTAGAGCCTGTTCACTTTTGATATTTTGACTAGCATCTGATGAAATTTGATTGTGGCAGCAAGGCTTAGATAGCACAAGCCAGGGCAAAATATCCACTCTGACGTGAATTTCAAAAGCCATGTTTTGAAATTGTTTTTACTCTTACTTTTATCAATTTGCATCTCAAACTTTGAAAACCATTTTTTTCAACAGGCATCAAACACTCCAAAACCATACAAAATCATAACCTCAAATGCTAAACTCAAGACCAGAGAAATGAACAGGGCTTTAAATTCTGAATTTTGATTGACTTACGATAGCAATAGCTTCTTCAATCTACATGCCTCTCTAAGGACATCACTTTACTGGTTCGGTTCCTCTGGATTCATGCATATCCTGGTCAGCCCCTCAGGTAGGTGTCAACACCTGAAACAATGGAATGGAATCTTTATATACCTTATAATACCAAAATAATAATATCTTGTGATAACTGAGAGCACAATTTCACGATATTAAAGCCCCACAGTTTTCACACAAATATGTCCAATTATGGCAATTTTACATTGAAACCACATTTACCTCCTAAAGTCACAGGTACTAGCACAGGTACAATGTATTTACCAGGCAGTAAAAAATAATTAAATTGGTGCTAAAGAACATAAAGATATGTACCTTGAAATTAGCTTGATAAACATGTTCCCTGTCAGTGTGATTGCTCCTTGCTTTGATGTGGAACCAACAATCTCCTGCCAACACAATCTGTGCAACTTTCACATATTGCTTCATTGAAAAAAGGAAAATTGATAACATACAATAGGATTTATTAAATAAATATTTTATTATTAGAACATGGACCATTTCCCCAAGGCAACTACAAGAAAAGTTTCATATTACATGTTTGCCTTTTGAAAGCAAAAGCAAAATATCAATGTCATTAACGTATACAGCTCTCTATAAGAAGAACACATACAACTTTATGAATAGTGTAAATTAACACAATATATTGTGGAAAGTAAAGCATATATAGTCTAAATATTAGATGAGAGCCAGTTCTGCTAGCTTTACAAGTTTAAGCAATTGGTCTACCACTGACTGCAATTCAGTCAAGACTAAATGGAGAAGATTTTGGGCAAGAATATAGAGAGCAGCAAAATTAGGGAGGGGGCACATCTGTAAATTCTGTGAATTCCATGTGACATTTGAAAGAGAATGAACATAATTTTTTTGAGACTTCAATAACAATTACACAATTCAAAGATGAACAGTGATACATATAGAGTGAGAGAGAGAATCTGGCACCTCCTCGATAAAGTACAGGGGCAGAGTGGTTGTGGCTGTACAATGACCTCCTCGAGAATCCTTGGTCTCAAAAATATACACAGAACTCACTGATAATAAACCTACGAGTGAACAAATCATTAACACATTGCTTTTGCAGTAGACTAATCTCAAAAACAGGAAAATAAATCATCCACAAATCTATTGTGCAAACAACTTTGATCAAAAGATTATACAATATTCAATGTCTATTACAACCTAATAATGTAAAGAAGAAAGCGCTTTAGAGAACAGGCACGAACGGAAAGATATTTTCGACATATAAAAATCACTAACATTACTCCATAAATTTGCCTAGAACGTCTTCATTTATTGCAATTCAGTGAAGACTAATAGGAGAAGATATAAGGCAAAACATCGAAAAGAAAACAGCCAAATAGAGGGAGACAACTGCAAATCCAGTGGATTCATTGCAACATTTATAAGGGAATCAACTAATTTAAAACGCAAAAAAAAATTAAGAAATTATACAAATAGGAGAAAGCACAAGCTCAATGTGATCTTCAGAAACTGAAATAACAATTACGAGATCAGAAATTAACACCGACAGAGAGAGAAAGGAGCACCTTCTTGGTAGAGATACCCCGATGGGAAGCGTCATCTCTTCTTTGGATCGCTTCTAGTATCATTCCTCTCGATCTCCTCCACCTTGCTTCGGGCGTGGCCTTCGGTCCTAGGGTACTTATGCGACGAACCTAACTCGTCTGGGTTCCGATTAGGGATTCGGGATTCGGAGTCTGAGGTTTTGATTGAGAGGGAAAGAGAAGTTTGAGGTTTTGAGAGAGGCGTGGCGGCTGCATTCGCATCGCATCTCAGAAACCTAAAACCCTAGCTCGGCGTGGAAATATATCTGCAGTCTGCACGAATCTTCATGCAAAGCGACTTCCGAGTCCTGAGAACACAGGCTCGGGCTCGGACCACATACCATTAATTAACAAGTCTCAATTTCTTCACAAAAAAAAAAAAAAAAAAAAAAACTCAAATCTCAGGACGTGATTTATTTTCTTGATAGCTATTTATCTTTGACGATCTTAATCAATTTATATAGTTTTTTTTTAAAATATGTTTGTAAGAGGTTTTTGTTATAAAGATTTTACTGAATTTATTTGAAAGCGGTACATAATTGTCAAGATATGGATTTTTTACCACCCTTGTTATAAATATATAATATATTTACCATGCTATTTTTTATCACTGGCATATGATAGTAATTTGAAAATTATCTTTATTGATGAATAATTTTATTTATAGCATTTGGTTAAGAACTCATATTTTACATTATATAGAAACTTAAATTGACATTTCAGAGATGAGAAAATATTTTTTGATTCATTTGTATTTCAGCTCAAAATATAAATATTTGCGCACTAGTCTTACTCTATTTACATACTCTCATATGTATAATCAGTTTTTTCTAATTATTAGTTTGATGATAGATGATTGTTAAATGATTTAAAAATGTGAAGATATAGCGAGGCCTTGGAAAAAGATGGGACATATAGTAATTCAAACAGTATTCTTTGCATATAATTAAGATATGTTATTTATTTTCATGAGATAAAAGGATGAATGCCTCTTGTCCTTAAACATTCACAAGAACTTTTTTAATTGAGTTTATAATCTGCATTATCAATTTGACAATTTATTTAAAATTTGCATTTGGCATCTATCTTTATTAGGTCAAACTTCCAAAAAAGAAAGGCTTGAGGAAATTCCAAGGAAAATATTTTTTTTGCGTTGGAGTTCATAAATCATTTAGCATGAAAATTTAAAATAGATATTCTTTTGTGAGAGGGAAAATTTTAAGCTATGTTAATTGATATATATCATATAACTTTAAAACTATATAAGACTTATATAAGACTTAAAGATTAGATTTCCCATCTTTTTTAAAAGAAAATAAGAAAGGCAATAATTTCGATACTTTAGTATGGTCAATATAGCTCATCATATTTTTATATATAAAAATAAAAAAATAAAAATTATAATATAAAATTTTATTTAAAAAAATTATAAAAAAAAAAAGAAGATCCACAAACCTAGTCCACGGCTTAAAGTCTCAACATCAATTTTCAGCACTCATAACTTTCTCGTCATTTGTCGAAATTTAACATTTTTTATACTTTTTAAAAAGCTAACAAAATATTTTATAACATACTAAAAATTTATGAACTTTGGAGAAACCATTTAAGAGAAAATTATCTCGAAATACAGAAAGGTCCAAAGTAACAAACTAAAAATTTAGTAACCATTATGTATTTCAGGATATTTTTCTCTCAATTGGTTGCTCCAATATTTATTCTCAATTGATTGTTTTAATATTTATGAAATTTTATCAAAACTCAGATGATAAATACAAACAAATCTCATACCTTCATGACACTCCCACATAGCTTAAGATTTCTTACATTTGGAAGCGCAGAAAGGATCTTGCACTTCCCATCAAATCCAGTGCCATGATGCACAGAAATACTTGCATTCACCAGGAAGGGCATCTTCTCAAAATTTGCTGAAAAAAGCATGTCTCCATGTAAGTCAAAGCAGAGAGATATGAGATTTGGAGCTCTAAGTGACTCAATCCTCGCACCATTCAGCCCTGAGAAGATGTCCAAGTATTTCAGCTGTGGAGAGGAAATGAGACTCATATCAATGCTGCACGCTCTCAAGCTGAGATCTTCTAGAGCAGGACAGCCTGATAGGAGGTTTCTTAAAATTGTCCATCTGCGAGACATAATTCCACAGAGGTGCAATTTCTTGAGGCGAGGAAGATTAACCCCCCGAGCTATTATTATGCCTATGCCAAGGCCAGATATGTCGAGAATCAACTCCTGGAGAGATGAGGAGGTGAATATGTCTTGAGGAAGCTTTCTGTATAGGCACCCATCTACCTCTATCACCTTGGCATTGTGATTGACGGCATAGAGGATCCAAGCCGTCATTGAGCGATGGCAAACATTGAAGTTGTCTTCATCACAGAAGAGACGAAAAGTGTGCAGATTGGAGAGGTCCCTCTGGGAGAGCAATGAGTTGACGAATCTTATGAACCTCTTTTCAACTCTGGGTCTTCGAGTCTTGAAGTCCGGCAGACTGAGATCCAGCAACTGCATGGAAGCCCACAACCTCTCCCATCGTTTTGATAGCACACATGTCCGAACGGCCTCTTGGATGTCCAAGAGAGAGAGAGAGAGAGAATGTTGTGAAGAATAGGATCTGGCAGGTTGCTTATTCTGTCGACATGGGCCATGTTCGTCAACTGA
Source organism: Schoenoplectus tabernaemontani (assembly GCA_037127355.1). Classification (NCBI taxonomy): domain Eukaryota; kingdom Viridiplantae; phylum Streptophyta; class Magnoliopsida; order Poales; family Cyperaceae; genus Schoenoplectus; species Schoenoplectus tabernaemontani. The sequence continues at coordinate 27,148,791 of CM073750.1, forward strand.
ATTCTTGCCGTCTGCAGAAAAGCTAGAAACAGATGAAATAGAAAAGAAACGTAAGCACATAAGTCTTGCAAAAATATAAGACAATTTGCTTCAAAACGTGTTATTCTATACCAAAAGCTGGTTTTGGACATTCTGGGTGGGTATTAAGCACTTTACATGCTTCTGTTAGTTAAGTTGGATGAAAGTCTCCTTGATTTGGTACTACATTACAGCATATCATTTGGATTTTCTCTTAAGAAATGGAAAAAAAATGCAGTTTCAGTTCAAGATCTCAACATTTGTGTTCCGTGATATTTTCCTAGTTCATTTATCTATCTGTTCTTGTGAACGTATAAGCATAGAATGTTGCAAGCCCCGTATTTATAATTTGCCTGTAGGGGTTTCAACCAATAGCTTCCCTGGGCCATTTACTGCACAGATATCTTCCTCCATTTTTTTAAAATAAAGCTAATCCCAATTTACTTATGAAAGTGACAACATTGAAATGAAAAATCTGACCGAAGATGTATAATGTTATAACCCCAAGTCAATTATTACACTTATTAGATCCTTCTTTGTAATTTTATTGGAACTTCTACCGTTCTACGTAACATCAATCAGATCTGACAAAGGAGAAAAAATCAGGGAAAAAAGAAATTGGAAAGTAGAAAGAGTTTCTTGACTGATTTACCAATTAAGACAATGTACAGGATAGCACTATTTGATTCCGACTAACTAATCATGCTATTAATTGCTAGTTAACTGCAATTAGGGGAAGCAGAATGGATTACCGTTTGGTGACCGACCTCACTTTTCTCTTTTCAGTGTGGCGGTTGGTCCATTCTCATTAAATCTAACATGAAAAATTCCTCCTTTCTCCTTCCTCATTTAGGGAAAAGTAAATTTTACCGAGTCAATTTTCTCAATGTTCATCCCCAAATCCAGCCGTGCCATTACTGGCATGTAATATGTGTCCCTGACTCCCTGCTTTAGTATTTGTTTCTATATAACCCACTTATTTGCATTAGCAATGATATCCTACTCGAAATTCAGAAGCCAAACTACCACTCTAATTTAGCACTGTTCAAGGTCGCTGTCTCACAAATTCTGTTCCATTGAGAACCAATTGTGACTTGACAGCTACTATTGTTTTGGAATTTTTAAGTTTCTTTCACTTTTCTCTTCTAAAAGTGAATTTCCAAATAGAGAAAGGAGAATTTGTGCATGTAAATTACAAAATCAATTAAATAGACGAACTTATACGTGGTTGATTGATGAGGATCAGAACAGAAATCGTCTAAAAAAATTTCAGAGTAGAGCTCTCCAATGACTGAAGAGCAAACTCAATCCTGTCGATACTATCGAATCAGAAACTCAAAAAGACAAACCTCTTGTATATCGAGTCCAATTCGAGGTGCAGCTTTCTGGGGAAGTTCTCCACCAGTTTTGATGGTAGAGAAATGATTTGGAATGGAAAAGAGCTGACGAGGAGCAGCAAAGAATAAAGCATCCAGATTTGGTAGAGAAACCGTTTGATCGAAAGAACCGATGAGGAGACGCAAAGAGCAAGGCGGACAGATTTATTATTATTTTTCTTACATGATTAATATCACTTTAATATCAAGGTGTAATGCAAAAAAATGTTAAGATTATCGGAAAGAAACATATATTAGGTTAACATTATCGAAAATAAATATTTGATCGCTTGCAAAGATTTTTTTTTTGATGAAGTAGGCTTAATCTACTTAATAATTTTATTAAGCAAAGAAAAAGCCATCCAATTTACATGATAGTGATATTTACATAAGACTGCATAGAGAATGCGGAACAAAAAATAAAAATGAAAAGAGCAAACAGTTCTACTTGTGGACTTGTTATCTTGCTGGTATCAAAATCTACTTTACACCATAAAGTGAGTAATTTGTAAATTTTGAGAGGAAGATGGTGTGGAGAAAGGGAGACGGACAGTTTTAGATTTATAGAGATCCATCAATTGAAGAGTGTCATACTGTAATAGAATTATAGAAATTTGAAAAGAGCGACAAGGATGAGGGCAGTTTTTAGTAATAATAAGTTTTAGTAAATTAATATTATTAAAAATAAGAGTGAGAAACGTAAAATTTCAAATATACGAATGACAGCGCGTCACTGGCAGTGACGCGTTCACTGCGCGTTTCATTATTTTTATCAAACGCGCCACTGGCAGTGGCGCGTTTCCTTATTTTTACGAAACGCGCCACTACCAGTGGCGCATTTGCTTCTTATATATACAAAATGCGCAGTCACTTGCGCGGGGTTTGACGAAACGCGCCACGCGCAAAGTGGCGCGTTTCGTCCGCGCGCATCGCCGCGATGCGCGCGCGCCATTCATATATTTGAAATTTTACGTTTCTCACTCTTATTTTTAATAATATTAATTTAATAAAACTTATTATTACTAAAATCTGGGATGAGGGAGAAGTGAGGAGGCGTGCGGAAGGACCTAGAGTTTTGAAAAAACTCCGTCCCGGTCCAATCCGTCCCGATCGACCGGACCGGGCCGTCCCGGACCGTGGACCGACCGTGCCTTGCCTTGGTCCTGGTCCAACGGTGGGCCGGTTCTCGTTAAACCCGAAAATGGACCGTGCCGACCCGTCCCGTGCCGACCCATGGACCGGACCGGACCGGACCGGACCGTGGACCGGACCGAACCGTCCCGGACCGTGGACCGGACCGGACCCCCCCACGGTCCATGGGTCCGGTGAACGCCTTCTTCTGTAGATGTGGCCTTGTGAACTGCCTTCTTCTTTCTATTATAAACATATAATTAAAAGACTTGACCATTAAGGACTGTCATGAAAAGAGCGCAGGTTAAATTACATTTTTTTTTATATCTGTTTCGAGCTTATTGTGCCATTAATTGAGGAGAAGCGACGAACAAAAAACTAAACTAGTTTACAACAACAAAGCCTTTTAATCCAAAATAAATTGGGGGAAAAAACTAAACTAGTTTACAATTTGCAGAATTTAGAAATAGCTCAAGTTATCTGTTAATCTTAGCTCTCTTTTTTTTTCTGAAATTTGCTACTTGATAATTAAGGTCAATTAATGCTATTGGCTTTAACTAAGGGTTAAACAGTAATTATGTTGGTCCAGGCACAGGGAGATTATATTAAGTTTATTTGACCTTCAAATAAGACACTACCATATTACAACTAGTAAATATCACTTTGAATTGGAACCACGTGCAAATTCTCGTATAACTTGGAAATAACATTTTTCACAATAATCTAACAGAGACTTTCGGTATCATTAGCTTATTTTTTCAACTTCATTAATCATAAAAATAAGAGAGAACTATAACTCGCGCATGCGCTTCTTCCTCTCCGTGCGAACAAAAGACTGCCATCTTCATTAATCTCTCTCTATCCATCTCGTTATATAGAACTTAAAATGACTTTTCAGTGAATGAACAACTGATTTTTAGTTATTTTTCTACCAGTAACAAAGAGAAAACGAATAACCAACTTACAAGAACAAAGGGTTTAACATTTTATTTCTTAGAATATTACATTTTAGTTTTATGTTGTTAGATTAATTGATTTAGAATATTAGATTTAATGTTAAATTCATTTTTTGGTTAGAATTTATTTTAGAATGTTAAATTTATTTTTTAAGTAGAAATTTATTTAGATTGTTGATTTCTTTTGTAAATTTATTTATTATGTTAAATTCGTTTTTTTGTTAGAACTTTTTTTAGAATGTTAAATTTATTTTTTCAGTAGGAATTTATTTAGATTGTTGATTTCTTTTGTAAATTTATTTATTATGTTAAATTCGTTTTTTTATTAGAACATTTTTTAGAATGTTAAATTTATTTTTTAAGTAGGGATTTATTTAGATTGTTGTTTTCTTTTGTAAATTTATTTATTATGTTAAATTCATTTTTTTGTTAGAACATTTTTTAGAATGGTATATGCATAATGACTTCTAGGAGTTTGGTATTTCTTACCATATCAATCTTTTTATTTATTTTTAAATATTTCAATTATTTTTTTAAAGAACATTACTAACAAAAAAAAAGTTATAACTCCGCCTATGTTTTTTTAACATAGCCGGTCCCAAGCCCGGATTAAAGGAGGAGGGTAACTTAAAATATTATCCAAATTTTATTTTATAATTTTTTTGTATTATTTGATTTTTAAATTATTCAAAAATACATAATTAATTTGATGAAAATGATTATTTAAAAATTAATAAATTTATTTTTCAACTTTTATTATTTTTTTTATAATTTTCTGAAATTTTATTTTTTTACAATTTTTTTAATTTTTTAGTACTATTAGATTTTTAAACAATTAAAAATAATAATTCGAATTAGTTAAAAATTATTATTAAAAAATATGATAAATTATTATTTTTTTCAATTTATAAAAAAAAAAAAAAATTGGACCGGACCGGACCGTCCCGTGGGGTCCGGCCCCCGAAGGCCAACGGTGGGACGGAAGGACCGAAGGAGAATAAAATTCTCTGCGGAGAGAAATTAAAAATCTGATTGAACGGTTTAGATTAAAAACCATACAGAAAAAATAAAATCTGATTGAACGGTTTAGATTAAAAACCATACAGAAAAAACTCTCCAGAGCTGGAAGAATAGTTTAGCTAGCTACCAGAGAGAAATCAAATACTTGCATGAAGTACCCTTGGACAGTTCTCTCTCTCACACAAAAAAAAAGGGTACTCTTGGGCAGGATGGGCACGTGGCAATTAATGAAATGACACAATATAATATATTATAATATAAAACAAGTAAGAAATTCGAACTGCCTTCTGGGCGAAGGAAAGCAGGAGCTTGCTGTTCTTCACTCAGAAAAAAGTAGCAAGTCTTATTAAGTGGGTCCCAATGATACTTCATTTTCCAATTTTGTAAGATTCTGTTATTGATGCTTTAATCAAATAAAAGTTCACTTGAACGACTTTAGTCTTGACTCTTGACTCTTGACTCTTGATAATTATCACTATGCAGCGCCTCCAACATAAATTTTCATACTGCTATTCATTTTTCACAATTTAAATACACACGTCTTATAAATGCTTGGTTTCAAAATGCTGGCTAATTTTATTAATTGTTTAATTAAGTTTAGTTTGCAGTTTCTAAAACATAGAAGTCAAAGTTGGAAATATCTTACTGCAAAATAAATAAAATATGGAGGATTTTATGAAAATCAAATAAGAATTTCATTTTCTCAAATTTGTTAGAAAAATAAATTTGGTGACGACTGATTAGCACTAAAACGGCTGATAAACTTGACCAAATTGTTTTATTCGGTTTGTATCACAAATCACGTTAAAATCTTGTAGGCAATTTCTACAATGAATCGGATCAAGGAGAAGCGTCCCTTTTATAAATCAGACGGTGAAGATTAACAGCGAAGCATAACTAAATGATGCTCTTAAGAAAATCAAAGGCCGGAATTGATTCCGATAAAATTTTTATTAAACGAATCTGATTCATATCCATATGGAAAATGAAATGAAATAAGATAAAACCTCTAGGGGTGTCAATGATATTTTTTTACTCATTTATCCGATTCGTATCGTATTCGATAAGATGGGTATGGATAAAAAATTTTTCCGTTAATTTATTTGATATGGATAAGAATAAGAATTTTATTTCATTAAGTAAATGGATAAGGATATGGATAAAGATCATTTCGTACCCGTTTGCTTTATAGGATAAATTATTAAGAAAATAACTTATATTATTTTCAATAATTATCTCGTGTAATAGTTTTTTATTATTTTGGTAAATAAAATAAAAAATAGGGAATTTGTAAGAACACTCCGAAGTTGTGCGCTAATGGCTAGTAGTTTCAAACTCGATCCAAGCCATTAGCGCACAACTTCGAGGTATTCTTACCAATTATCTATTTTTTTATTTTATTTATCAAAATAAAAAAATCTGTATGTTAGTTGCCCCGATTTCTATGAGTTAATTACTATGAATTATAATTATTATCTTTTCAACTTTAACCATCTCATAAATTATAATGTTTGAATAATATTTAGTATAGTACTTCTTAAAATGATTGAATGAGATAATATTATATTTTATTTTATACAAGATTTTATTTTTGTTTTTAATATATTTTATTTTCTACTTAAAAAGTTTGACAAGAGATACTTATTTTTTTAATTAATTTATTTATTTTGAAATAACTCAAGTTAGAATTGATTGCATAGTTATATTTTTATTTCATACTAGTAAAATAGAGATGTATTTATATGAAAAGAATGAGTTCATATATTTTTTTATAAATGATAATAAATTTAGTAATATATTAGTATTTTTCGTTAGCATCCGTTATCATTTCGTTAACCGTTTATTTTAACGGATAAAAATAAAATATAAATAAATCTTATTTTAACGGATAAAAATAAAATATAAATAAATCTTATTTTAACGGATAAAAATAAAATATAAATAAATCTAATTTTAATAGATAAAAATAAAATATGAATAAAAATAATTTAAAAATAAATATAATAATAAAAATGTATCCATTAACACTCCTAAAAACCTCCCTTAATTCCTCCCCATCATGGAAAGTAAATTTCTCTCTCCTTCTCTCTAACCGAAGCGATCAATTAGGGAGTGTTTGGCACTCAATGGAATAGCAAAAAGTTGAATAGAATAGCTATTCCGACGAATTAATTTGCCAAACGAATTTTAGACTAAATAGAATAGTGCGAGAATAGTGCTAATCCGGTATACCAACTTATAGGTGGAATACCGGATTAGCTCGTCGTCGAATAGCGATTATTATTTGATTATATTATATTATATTATTATATTATGATAATGATTAAGATTTAGTATTATTATAATATTATATTATATTTATAATTATAATTTATTATTATATTAATATTATGATTATTATTTATTATTATTATTATCATTATATTATTATTATTAAATTATTATTATCATTATTGTTATTATATTATCGTTACCATTAGTATTATTATATTATTTATTATTATTATAAATATAATTTTAATATCATAATATTATATTATGAATATAAATATAATTATTTTATTATTATATTATTATGATTAAGATTATTTATTATTATATTATTATATTATGATGATTATGATTATGATTATTAATACTTATTATTATTTTATTATGTTGTATTATATTATTATATTATTATAATTATAATTAGTTTTAATTATTTTTATTTTTATGATTATGGTTATATTATTATGATTATGACTATAATTATTATTATCATGATTATGATTATGATTATTATATTATGATTACTTATTATTATTATATTATTATAATTATGATTGTAATTATAATTTTTTATTATTATATTACTATATTATGATTATGTTTATATTTTTATTATATTACTATTATCATATTATTATTTATTATGATTATTTTTTATTACTTTATTATTATTTTATTATGTTGTATTATATTATTATATGTTGATTATATTTATGATTAATTTATAATAATTATAATTATTTATAATTATTTTTATGATTATGATTATATTTTTATTATTATATTATTATGATTATGATTATGGTTATATTATTATGATTATGACTATAATTATTATTATCATGATTATGATTATGATTATTATATTATGATTATATTATTAAAATTATGATTACTTATTATTATTATATTATTATAATTATGATTGTAATTAAAAAAATTATTATTATATTACTATATTATGATTATGTTTATATTTTTATTATATTACTATTATAATAATATTATTTATTATAATTATTTTTTATTACTTTATTATTATTATCTTACTATTATGATTATTATTTTACTATTATTATTATTATTATTATCATCATCATTATTAGTATCATAATTATTCATATTTTAACTATTCTGAGTAACAACTGCCAAATGATATTTTTGCTCTTCCGAATAGTCAAGAATATCACTCTTCTACCACTCTTCAAAAAAAAATACTATTCTATTACTATTCCAAAATTAACACTCTTCCAAAACTATTCCTTGATTTGCCAAACGGACCCTTATTGATTATTCGTACACGACGCTTAGCTTTTCTTTCTTTTCTCCCAATAAACTCTTCGATTAGCGGTTCGATCGCAAAACTTGAACGGGATGGAGGAAGCGAGAGAGGAAAGAGAAATGGCGGAAGTGCAAAAGGAACAGGAGGTGGAGGAGACGCATCAACTTGTTGTGATCGGAGAAGATGCGACGGAGGTTGTAGAGAATCCCAACGACGACGATCTGGCAGAGGCGGTGCAGATGCAAGAGCTCCTCTTCTTTCTCCTTCAGCTGCAGGAGGTTCCAGAAACCCCACAAGGTGTAGGTTCATTCACCACTCACTCAAAAACTGTTACAATTTCTTCTCCAATTCGATTTTGTTACTTCATTAGTTGATCTCTCAGAAGTAAACTATGAAGCCATCCGTTTATTTTACAAAATTAATAATAAAATGCTCATGGTATTGGTAGGTACTGGCACACTTACTGTTGCTACTGATACACCGATGGAAGACCCGATCGACCCAAAGGGCAAGCAGCCGGTTGAATTCACAGTCTCCTACTCCATTGCTGAGCGAGGCGAGTCCTCTAAAGTCATTCATGAGAATCATGACATGTTTTTCTGCCCGATTTGCATGGAAACAGTGCAAATAAAGGATGGCTTCAACATAACCCCTTGTGATCACATCTTTTGCATTAACTGCGTGATCCACTACATCACTGTTAAAACCGAGGAGAATGCTGACTCGATCCCCTGCCCTACACCTGATTGTGAAACAACATCTGTAGACCCTACAACATTCCAGCACCTTCTTCCAAAAGATATGTTCGACAGGTGGTGCCTCGGGCTGATTGAATCGGCTCTCGGCATGAAGAAATTCTACTGCCCATTTAAGAATTGCTCTGCTCTGCTCATTCATGAAGGAGATGAAACTATAACAAATTCAGAGTGCCCCCATTGCAACAGGATGTTTTGTGCGAAGTGCAATGTGTCATGGCATGGCGATATGAGTTGTGAGGAGTTTGAGAAGCTCGGTGATGACGAGAAAGGACGGGAGGATATAATGCTAAAAAATTTGGCAAAAGATAAAAGGTGGCAGAGGTGCCCCAAGTGCAGGATGTATGTTGAAAAGATTGATGGTTGCATGTTCATGAAATGCAGGTTTGATTTGCTTCCTCTATTTCTTATTGTTTCTGGAAGTTTAGATTGAGTACAACAACAAAGCCTTTAATCCCAAATAAAGTAATTGGGGTAGAATTTTAGATTTAGTGTTGCAGTTAGTTTTACCATTCACAAAATTTCCCAGAACTGAGATAGAATTATCCTAGGATTGTAGAATAATTTGTGTTCCCACAATGTTTTATGGCAAAGATGCATCATTCCTTCACTGCCTAGTTTGATGCTTCCATCTAAATGATCTAATCATGTACTCGATTCTGAGATAAATATTGCTATTTTTAAATGAGGTGTGTGCTGACACTGATTTTAATTAATTGTATCTTTATTTTTAATGAAGGTGTGGCTACGGCTTTTGCTATGCTTGCGCATCTCTGATGTCAAATGAATCACACTATTGTGAAAAATGCAGGCGTTGATTGTATTTTGTTAACATGAAATTAACTAGAGTATCTTAAATTGCCATATATTTGGTATGTGTTTGGAGGCCGATCTACTGCTTGTTTATATCAGCTTTTCAGAGTAATATTGAAATGAAGCTCTTCATTTTCTTAAAGACCTTAATTTTATGTTTAGCTAGGGGAGGGATACTTGACAATGATTAATGTTTGACAATCTCGACGGTAAATTTTCAAAGTAAAAGTTAATTAAGAATTAAAAAAAGTTTAGTATATTTTAGAACTTATAAATTGTTTGTTTCAAATTTAATGCAATCCAAATGTTATTTTATATTTTCCTTTTGTTTTATGGTGGTTCTTTTAATTTTGTTTCAAAAGTATTCTATCAGTATTGTCAAAATAATTATATCAAGTGGTTCTCTATGTAATGTAATGTTCCTATCTGGAACCACTACCAAATTTTAAAGTGATATATCAAATATTCTTCTAGGCGAATTTTGGCCTCTATATCATATCCTCCTACAACTAAAGTAATTAAATTTGTCGACTCGCGTTATCCAGGTTAATTAAAAATAAAAATAAATTGACAGAGCTTTTCGGTCTTTACATGATAACACTCTTTTATTAAAGGTCTTTTATTAAGTACATTAAAAACATTTTGCCTTCATAATTGACGATTGATTAATACCTTATGATCATTTTTTTCACTTATTGCAAAATAAAAGAATTGGACACTAGTCGGGTTGAATTTTACTCAATTTCATTATATGATTATTAATGAAAAATAATTTGAATCAAACAAATCAAGAAATTTTCCGGTATTCCTAATATTCAATTAGACGGGGTGGTTTTGGAGGATGAGACGGGTATTGATGCATTCCAGCCAAACAAAAATGAATCTTTAGCCAATACAGGAGACATAATTTTGATCATGCGCCTAATCACTACATGATGAAATCACTATGATCGGAAATCCAATCGCAGGACTCAGAGATCTGCGCTCGTACAACCTGATTCAATCGGAACGGATGAGATCTCTTTTAAAAAAAAATGATGCCTTAAAAATCAAATCGGGTTGAATCCAATCGATCAGGCAGCTTGCTTTTGATCAGATGATTTTACTTAGAATCACACCACCCTACGATTGATATTGGATCACAACAGATACAGATGCTCATCACTACCAGTTTGCATTTTTTCTTCTTTGTTAGTTTACAAATTTGCGGTAAAGAGAAATTTAATAGTTGCAGGGCCCTGCGTGCACAAAGTAAGGCCCATAATTAAGAGAGGCAAGAGGCCTGAAGCAGAGAAAAAGGAGCTCAGAAATTGACAGTTTCTCCCAAAATTCACTTACTATAATCCCCCATCAGATTACCCATTAATCATCATGCAGATTAATATATTCCATCCAAAAAAAAATCAAGCATATAAGATACTAATTCTTACATATTAAGCCACTTGTGCTGTTGATTAGATAGGTCTTGAGCCCTTGAACTGTCTTATGCTATTTCATCAATTTCATATAATATTACCTCCACAATCTACATTCTCTCCCAACTTTCCCAAAGAAAAACATGAAAAAAAGGATCACCTTTTCTCTACATGTACCCAACTCATTAGAATGAAAATCTGACACCACGTTGATATGATCTGCAACTGCTGAAATGACAGCTGCTAGAGTCAAGGCCTCATTTTAGCGTCTGCACTTGGTGCAGTAGTGAATTTCTTTTGACATTGGAGTAGCACAGACATAGCAGAAGCAGTATCCACACCTTCAAAAGTAAAACAACACAAAATGATGTTACAAGAATGAAATTGGCTGGGGTGTACAAGAAATTGTCATAAAACCATATGCCAAATTAACAGACAAAATCAATAAAAGGCTACTTACTGTGAATAGTGCACATATCTTAGCCAAAAACTATACTTACAAGTGACAAATGATTGAAGATTGACAAATAACACAAAATATACTTCAACTAATGTTTAGCACTATCTTCCACAAAACCAGCAGCCAGTGACCCCAAAACGAAAAAATTGAAAGCCACTAGAGCAGTAGCAGAGCTTGACGTCCATATTTTGGATTTTAAGGGGGGGGGGGGGGGGGCAACCATTATAATTATTGGACTTAATATAATTTTTAACCATAAAAGGAAGGGTTTTATATAAATTTTTGGATTACAAGCGACGGCCACAGCCCATTTTTTTACTACAAAGCTCCGCCACTGCACTAGACAGTTCAAGGGCTCAAGACCTATCTAATTATGCCGTCATACTGATACTGGATCTAACTGTTAATGTATGTGGGATATAACAAGGCATAGCAATATCTAATTGTAACAAATAACTAATTCCAAAGTCGTGCCAGTAATAATGGATAATAAGAAAATCAATACCTACACTGCATGAACATGCACCCATCAATCTTCTCCACGTACATCCTGCATTGCGGGCACCTCTGCCACTTTTTATCTTTCGCCAATTTTCTGAGCATTAAATCCTCCTCCCCCCTCTCATCCTTGCCTAGCCTTTGAAACTCCCTGCAACTCATGTCTCCATGCCATGGCACCTTACACCGTGCACAGAACATCCTGTTACAGTGCGGGCACTCACAATTTCTCACATTTTCATCTCCTTCATCTACCAGCAGAGCGGAACAATCTTTAAAGGGGCAGTAAAACTTTTTTGCACCCAGAGAGGATTCACATAGAATGCTGTTCCATTTGTCAAATGTGGCAGCTGGGAGGACATCTTGGCAGGTTAAGGGGTCGAGAGACCCAGATTTGCAACCAGGGTGAGGGCAAGGGATGGTAGCAATATTCTCATCAAGCTTGGAGGTGATGTAGAGAACAATGCAGGAATTGCAAAAGTAGTGATTGCAGGATTTTATCCTGAAAATTTTGGTTTCTGTGGCCCGTTCCATGCAGATTTTGCAATGGATCTTGGCACGGGTCACTTTGGAGCTTTGGCCAGGGTCAGGTTTGGAACAGGGACTTTTTATTGGCTGCTTCCCTTTTCGGTCAGTGGGGTCATGTTTTGATTTGTCAGAGCCTATAATAACCATTTGTGTATACAGGTGGTAGTATGTTATGCAATTGATTATGTTAGAACAAACTTAAATAGATGCTGTTGTGGAAAATAATATAAACACAGAAATAAACAAATATGGCGTGTCCTTTTACTTATCAATGTCTTGAAACAGAAAAACTGAAATCTTATTCAGTTCTGATAAGAAGGAATTTGTCAGATTGTTTCCATCATCTGTATATTTGCCCAGAAGGTGCTCAAGGGAATGTTTTACCCAACTGCTCCAATATTAGCCTGTATTGCTCAATGCACTGTATTTCAAAGAGCCTATACTTGTCTAAAGCGCAGCACACAGAGAACTCCACTGTTTAGGTCACGAGCTCAGCCTTTGCGTTGATGACCCGAGTCCTTAACCTCTCGATTCTTTCTCTCACAATGTTTTCTTTTATTGTAAATAAGCAAAATAAATGAGCTGAATAAGATAATATATCTCAGGAAGTTTTTAGTAAGAAGGTTCCTAGTGTTAGAATATAGAAATTCAAAAGTAGCATCTCAAACAATTTGCAAAGAAAGCAGGCTGCTTGTATACTTACAATTAGCATGTTCTTATAGAGATCTAAAATTTAAGTACTCTAGTATAGATTTTCAAAATAACCTCTTACCATTTCTAGTATTACATTTGCTCACCATGACTTTTGATCCCTCTTTGATCACCGTACGTTGTGGCAACACTACTAGAGATTGAAAAAGTTTGGAGGGCAGAAAACACAAAACCATAAAATATTTTGTTTTAACACTCATCGTCTAGGGTTAATATCCATCTTTGTATAATCTGCAACCTGACTTTTGATTTAACCGAAGACATTAACAATCATCTAAATCATAACAACCAAAGGTGCATGAATTGCGCAACCCAATAAGAACCAAGGAGTTCTAAACTATAAATTACCTAGAAATGCCAAATACTATAAATCTTGACATCCCTCCTAACCAATTAATTTTGAGTATGATTCGAACACTGAACTTCTTACTACCAAAAAATACTCAAAATAACTCCTCAATCATGTAAATAGAGACAAAAACGACCCTTTTAAGATGGGGATCGTCATACGTTACCTTTCTCTTCTTCCTCTGTTTCCAGAGGGAAATCCTCCTGATCCTTGTTGGATCGCATCGTCATGAAGAGAACCTCTTGAATCTGGAGTTCTTCCGACAAAAGCACATCGTCGGCGTTTGAACCAACATGGTCAGCGCTGGAAGGAACATCATCGTCGCTGCTAATGACGAAAACAGCTCTGTACTCTCCTTCTTCCTCTCGCCTTTTATCTTTTCCATCGCTGGGTTCCGCTCTGGATTGCTCGCCTCTTTCCAATTTCAGTTTCTTTGGTGATGCCGATTTCGGATTGTCAATCGAAGTGGAAGAGCGAGTTCTTGCCATTTTCTCTGAGCAGGAGAAATGGGGAACAGCCAAAAAGGGATTTTGGGGAGGTTTATGGAAATTGGAAAACGATAACCTGGTGGAGTGGAGTGCTTTAGTGCTTGATCAGATATTGTGCGATACGATGTGTCGAGGAATTCGCATCTGGTGTTTTATTGGACGGTTGTGATCAAAGGAGAGTCTTACTATGTTGTCTCTCTTTCTTTCTTTCGTGGTGGAGTTCGTTGTAGATCCTGTCAGTTCCTCCACCCTGTAATCCAGCGTGCTGCCGCCTGCTTTACTTGTTTTAGTCATAACATTAATACGCAAATTATTTGCAAATAAAAAATGAAATTTGAATTCTGGCAGACATCAGAGATCCTGATAAATGCAAAATTGGCTTTACGTTTCTTTTTTTTTTCCTGAGAATAATTGGCTTTACGTTTCGTGTACAAGCTAAAGGCAGCTACTTATTTCACTCTCATCCCCACTAAAAAACGTCAAATCAATTTAATATTAAAGATTGCGATATTCAGTGGTTAAACTGGTTTTGAACTTGTATTTTCGAAAGAGCAATTTTTTCTTTCCGATTTTTTTATTTTCCCCCCTAATTATATCTAAATCATTATTTTTTAGGTGTCGCCAAACTTTCTACAAATAATAAATTTATCAAAACTGTGTCAATTTCTAAAAACTTTGATTCTGATATTCTTTTCATTTGAATAATTATTCAACTTTCTAACTTTATTATTCACTAGTATATTATTTGTGGTTTCTCTATTATAATTTGTTTACATCAAAATCTAAAAATATCACTATATTTTAATATAAAACATGATAATAAATAAAATAATATAATTAATTATTTTTATTCTGTAATCATAACTTCCCTAAAATAATGTATAATTAAATTTTAAATTTGATAAATTCTTATATAAAATAATATCTTTTAGGTAAGATATATTATTAATTGTATAACTTTTAATTTAATAAAAATATATAAAAAGTTAAGTCATAGTTCATGCAGTTGGAGCACTAATTAATATTAAGTAGGTTATAACACATATTTTATTATTTTTATTGTTTTGCAAGTCATGAGTGGGCTATAGTAAAAAAAAATTATCATACAAATTTTTTTTTACCACGTAGGATTATTATTTAGATCATTTTTTTTTGTCAATTAAAAGAGGCATATGAAATTATCTATGCATTTTTTCTATGTTATTTTAAGATAATTTTTCAATTACCTTCGAAACAGATCATTAGAAAAGAAAATAAAGAATTTCATATATATCCCTCTAAAATTTAGAAATTCCATATTTCCCTTTCTAAAATTCATAATACCATATTTACCTTAACAAATTACTAAAATTCTAATATTTACCTATTATATAATTTCTTTGATTAAAACTAGCTTCATAGATAAATCTCCATTTATCCTTATTGAAAATAAAATATATTATATGAAATTTAGCCAAATTAAAAAGGAAAAGGGTCTGACCAATTCAAGGAGCAGTTAAAGGGTAACTGCCTACTCATGTCTCTACCTAGCGTCCTAGCCTATCAATTTATCAATTTGACAAAATAACATAGTACACCATTTAGACTGATAATATGGCTCCAGCCATCAACATGCTCTCAAGTCTCAACGGTGTACTTTTAATTTAGATGTTGCACCTCGCCTTTATTCTCCATCCTATCAATTTAGCTAGAGATCCATGAAGTCTCTCTGTGAATGTGATCATGACATGCCAAGAAGAAAAAAATCAAGTCCCGAACAGATCAAAAGTTCAAGAAAGAACAAACAGAAGGTCAGGATGAATTCAATCTTGTCAAAACTATTCATCTACAGTCTAAAACAGCCCCAAATTAATATGATGATGATGATGATGATGGATAGATAGATAGATAGATAGATAGATAGATAGATAGATAGATAGTAGATGTTTTTTTTACTATTTTGAAAAGCCAAGATTATTTGATACCTTAATTTCTCAACAAGTACAAGAAGAGAGTCAACGATTGCTTTTAAGAATAATCAATAATTTCTTCGATGAAAAAAAGAAGATCATCAACAAATAAAGAATTGACACATAAAAAAAAGAGATCCCATGACAATGGGTTATTTTGACTGAAAATATTTTTTAAATATATATAAAAAAATCTTAAAAATAAAAAATAAAATTATCGATATTTATTCTATTTATAAATTGATGTTGATTTAAATTTCATATAATTTCACTATTATTTGATAGTCCATCAAAAACCATTAAAATTTATGTAATTTACAACTGTTTCAATTTAATGGTATTTGATGGACTATCAAATGATAACACAATTACATAAATCTGAATCACCATTAATTTATAAATTAAAGAATATATTTATACATTTTTATCGTTTTAAAAAAAAGGCTTTCATTTTAAAATCCATTGTCAGGTGATCCCTCCCAAAATAAAAGGCTACATCTTTGAAAGACTAACTTTTTTTTTTCGTTTTGAGAAAAGAAAGACCAACCTTTCGAGGGGCAAGTTTCACATTTGGCTAGCCCATGAGGTTTGTCTAGTGAAAGTATCAAATGATTTCCTCCAAAAAAAAAAAAAAACACACACACTATAAAGTGTGATTCTGCGAAATGAAAACAGTATAGCGACTTCCAATTTCTAGGCACCTTTCTGCAACATCATTTGCTAGAGGCCTAGACCAGTTTGGTTAAATAACATAAATGCTACTACCAACCTACTACTACTACTAGGTAGTGTTTGACAAAGTAAAACACTAAAAAGAGTGGAAAAATTGTTACTTCATATATGTCTTTTTGTTGTTGTTGAGGAAATACTTCATATATGTCAGTGTCAATCTTATTTGGCAACCTCAAATTAAAGCAACTATTATGAACTTTTCAATATATATAATTCAATTGGGAATTAATATGTTACCATAGCCAAACTCATGATACTTTTACATTTTTATAACTTATATTTTATATATTTTTAAATTATATGAAAATATTATAAACGATGACGTGGCACCTCTCGAGGGACTGATAAATTTAACAATCGATTCAAAACCATGCAATTCGTTTATATCCAGTGAGGGATCCTAGACATATAAAAGGACCAAAACAGAAAAAGAAAGCAAAAATAATGAAGGGAAAAGAAAGCAAAAATAATGGAAGAAAAAAGAAAGCATAAAAGCAGAGAAAGGCAGGTGTAAACACGGAAAGTAAAAGACAGAAAAAAAGAAACGAAAGAAACCACACATCCAATTTGGATTGATTAATGAGTATTTTCTAAAGAACCAATATATAGAAATATAAAGCCTGATAGTGCTTGCTAAAGTTTAACAGAACCTACGGACTTCATTTTTCAATTAAGTTGGAAGTCATTTGCGATAAGGCTGAGAATATTCATCTCTCCGCAACAAGATGAATATTTGCATGATTTTCCTACACTTTTTTTTTTTTGCTTATTTCATGCTTATTTCTTTTGTTAAAATATTTCTCTTTTTTTCTCTCCTTGTTTTTTTTTTTGGGTTCCCAGTTGAAACTTGAGAATACCGGTCTCTCTCTTTCGGCCTTTAGGAAAGGGGTCCGGATTGGTACTTGAATTTTAATAATTTCATTTTGCGATATTTAAATTGTTTGGTTATTTATATACCCAATATTTGTTTTTCATGTCTGTGTTAAGGCCGAAAAGCCGATAGGATTAGACAGCTGTATCTGATTTTTGAACCTTCAATCAGAAAATCAAAGGAATCATACAATGTCATTACCTAACTAGGTCCAAACAATTAGTATCCAGGAAAGTATCAAGCTAAAAAGACCTAAGATACAAAATAACTAAAAAACTTCAGTAACACTTTAACTATATAGCAGCTTTTAAGAAAACCAAAGAAAACCTCAAAAAAAAAACTATCTCCATGAAATTGTAAAGAGACTAGAACAAGATGCAAATGAAGTATAGCATTTCTAAAGTATCAATCCTTTTCCAGACATGAGAGAAATATTCGAACCCGCTAGTATCATTTCTAGTCGATGAGTAGTCTCTTCCAATCCCAATGTCCTCCTCTTCCATTCCATCCTCTGCTTGTGTGTCCTCTTCCTTTGTCTACATTGTGACCTCTTGAACCTGCATACACAAATCTCTCACTTCCTGAGGCATAACAAGCGACAATTGTATTCACTTTACCTTTTTTTGAGCACCAATATTGTGCTAAACTTATTATCTTATTTTCTAATACTGGTATGCTACAAGCTTTCTTATAAGTAAAACATAATTTATTTATTTTTCTAACCAAACAGTCCATAAAATAACTTCTCTTATCATTTCAACCACAAATTTATTTTTTAGAGGTATACAACAATCTATCTGCCACATATCTTGAATGGTATCACCATTAAAATAAAAATTATTATATTGTACAATCCATTACCAAATTTGATTTATCATTTTATAAGAGACAAACAAGTGATTAGTGGATTCATCTAAATCACAAAAAACACACTTAGTATTGCCAGGCCATACTTTTTTACTAAATTTAATTTTGTAAGCACTTTATTTTGTTTGACTAATCACAAAAAAATCTTAATTTTAAAAGGCATATTAGTTAACAAATGGTAGAATATTCAGTATTTTGAATACCACCATATTCTAACCATTCATATAATGAATGCACTATAAAATCTGTTTAGATGACCATCTCCAGAGCGATGATAGACCATCTCCAAAGCAAAATATCATCATAACAGATTTTAAGATAAACAGTTTGCATTTGTGAAACTAAGTCACACCATTTAGAGTAGAAGATACCTACAAGTTGCCTAGTAAATGTAATAGATAAATGATTATCAGCAAAAACATATGCAACTTTAATATCAGTATTAGTAACAATTGAAAAAAAAATAAAAATAAGAATGTGCTAAAGTAGTATTATGAAACCATCTATCTGTCCAAAAAGCTATTGATTTACCATTATTAATTTTTCAATCTAAACTAACATCTAAAATATTTTTGTGCACTAATATTCCTTTCATAAAATGGGATATTGCTGAAGAAATCACTAGCTTAGGGTATTTATGAAGTATTATTTGTTTCCACCATCCAATAACCATGGGATCCTTAATTCTAATTAACTATTTAATTAACAAAGCTTTATTTATAATCTCTATATAAATCACACCCAAACCTCCCCGTTTTCTACTCCTACACACTTTCTTTCACGAAACTAATGCTATTTTTTTCCTTACTATGTTACCACCATACCAAAGAAAGCGCATACACAATTTATCTATTTTATACCTTATAGTTGCAAGTAATTCATAAAATGACATCCAATAAATAAGAATATATGAAAGAACTAAGTTCAACAAAACTACTCTACCACCTATAGAAAGTAATTTTCCTTTCCAACCTTGCAATTTATGTTCAATCTTTTCAATTTGGAAATTCCAATCTTGAAATTATAAATTTTTTCCAATGTAACGGAATACCTAGATAGGTGATTGGTAGATGCCCTATTTTACATCCAAATAAAGAAGCTAAATGAGTACCCATTTCTTTAGTTATATTAAGTGGTATCATTTCACACTTATTATAATTAATTTTTAACCCTGAAAGATTTTCAAAACCAAGTAATAACCATCTCAAAACATGAATGTTATGATGTGTTACCTCTAAAAACAATAAAGTATCATCAGCAAAATGTAAGTTAAGTATTTATAAATCATTTGCACCTAGAGACACACCTTTAAGAAACCCCTCTTTGGAAGCATTCTCTAGTATTCTATGCAATGTATCAGAAATAATATCAAACAAAAATGACGATAAGAGATCCCCTTGTCTCAGTCCTCTTTTGCATGCGAAATATTCACCCAAAGTCCCATTTATATTAATACAAGTTCTACCACTATTTAGAATATCTTGGATCCATTTTATAACCAAAATTCCTACCTTTTAAAATTTCTAGTAAAAAGTCCCAATTCACTCTATCAAATGCTTTCTCAAAAATTAATTTTAAAAGAACAGCTGAAATGGAATACTACTTTCATCAAAAAAAAATTCTTCATTTTTTTCAAAGGAAAAAAATCTTATTTTACAAAAATTTAAAGCGGAGAAAACAAAAAAATCGGGTCAGAAAATGGAACCTCAAAGTTTAGCTTCTCTTCACATTTGGTATGACGCAAACGCTTTAATTTGTGAAATGACTTTGTAAAACGATTTTGAAACCTCATGTGCAACATCTATATTGAGACCATTTCACAAAAAAAGAAAAAGAAAAAAAGAAAATAGAAGAAGAAAAAATGTTGTAAATAATCAAACATATTCCATGAATGGTTATAGTATTAGTAGATTGCTGGACTGACAGACATACTAACAGAATTGATCAGTCAGTACAAATAAAAAATATAAGGAGGTGAATTTAGCTGAAAGACCAAAATAGTAATGGATAGATATCATATCATATCAGTCCAGACTCCAGAGGAGTGTATTGAAATCTAAACTCGTCATATTCAGCCCTCTTGCTTTATGAAGATATTGGATTCGTCCCAGATCCTTAAAATTTATGAATTACACTGTGTCTATCTATTGAAAATCTATACTTTAGTGATATCAAGAAATACAAAATTATACGTTTGAATTCAACTGAAAAATTAAAAAGAGGAGGACTATACGGTGAATGTTACCAGTCTCTTGAACAGGATCAGTTCTGGGGCTGTTGGGGTTGGGCGCACTATTAAAACATTGCCTTCTCATGAACCTGAGCATCCAGATGAGGATTTGTTGGATTAATTGGCTGCTGCAAGGGTTGGGATGCTAGGTTGTAGCATTCTGCTGAGGGGAGAATTTGTTACAGCTATATTGTGTTAGCTATACTACTTCATTTGTTAGTTACTAGATATACTTTGTTGTTTTCATCTCCACTGTGTCGCAACTATATTGTTTACGGTTGCAGTGGATTTTGTTCTCTTTTTTGCTAATTGGGGAGTGCATATTTCTCATATGCTATCTCCTTACTTTGTATATTGCTTCTGAAAAGTAATGGAAGTCGGTGCCATCATGCACTTTTCTTTTCAAAAAAAAAAAAAGAGGAAGACTACCTTTCAATTTGGCATACAGCTTTTACCCTCTGATGTTGATTCTTTGCCAGGGTAGGTTCTAGGAGGAGACTTGAGTTTGGTCCCCATAGAGGAAGAAATTGAAACTTTGGCTATATTGCAAAATTAAAATAGCTTTAATGACTTGGCCTATAGTTGTATACTGCAATCTATGTTTAATATGCTCAGTTTTTTAGGTTCCTCTCTGATGCAGATAACATCAATCGTTTGATTGCTAAGAGACGATGTTATGTGGGTCAAGCGCGTATGACAGCCAGCTTCAGAGCAAATCTTTGTTGTTTTATGATATTTTAGCTCTGATTTGTGATGTTTGTTTCTAGTTTTTGGATGTTATTGTGGTTGTTTGGCTTGTCTTTAAAACTCATTATGCTAAAGTACCTTTAGGACTAAATACCTAGCGTACTGGTACTCAAATGAACTCTTGTTTCTTAATATAGAAACAAGGTGGTATATCTACTTCTATTGAAAAACTAACAAAATATTGCAAATGACAAAATACAAAAGTTTTTCATGATAAGAACTAAATCACAAAATCTGGACACACAGTACTCACTAGCAGTAAACCAGCAACTAAAAAAAAACACATAAATACATCAAGAAAATGAACAAAATTTTATACATTAACCATTCTCGAGAAATAAAACAATGAAATAATTGAAGAATGCAATCTGGTACAAGTATCCAGTTATAATTAAAAATTGTATAAACCAAAGGATTTCCATGCCACAGTAAACACAGCATGAATAAATTGAAAGAGCAACACTTGAACCCAAATAAAATACAAATTAAACTTGACTTTAACCTGACAAGGCTAGATCCTGGCAAATCAAGCAAGTTCAGCTTCAATTCTAAATATATTTTTCACAACACTACACAACTGACACCAAAAAAGTTTCTGAAATTTAAACAGATATATACAACAATGTCTTGATCTAAAACCGACATGCACAACTAATTCCAGAACTGAACTAAACGAACAATAATCTGGAACCAGTACAACCATACCAAAAACAAATTAATCCACTTGGCAACTCAACTAACAATCTACTACAGTCTATACTTACAACTTTCACAAATTGATGTATTCAAGATTGGTACCAGTACCCAGTTAATTAACTAAGAACATCGACTATCAGATCAGATATTTGGACTATTAGAACATTTGATACCTATTTAAACCCTATTTTACCAAGATGCAGATCCCTAATTAGATAATTGGACGTATTCAAACAATACAACTATGAGAAGAAATGTATCGCCAATTTGGAAGATACATCTCAACTGATGTTGTATTCTTGTCTTATATGATCAGGATGCCAGAGAGATCTCTTTACTCATCAATTTGGAACGATTAATTGGCTTGGGACCATCAGTCCCAAATTCTCAGGTTGTCAATGCTCAGTGGAGTCAAGTTCTGATTCATTAGAGCCTATAATTAAGGACCCTTTTCTATTGTCAATTTCATGTTCTTTTTTTTTTTTATTTTTCTGTGATCAAGTGTACGCCCAGATTAACATCATAATGTGTCATTATGTATTTCGTAATTGTGAGATCTGACTTATTGCATTTGATCCTCTAGGGCTATTAGATTGCAATTATATATTTTTTCCTTCTTACACAATATATATATAGAGTGAGACTATGGTGCTTTGCAAAACACAAAACTTTCTGTGTTTCGCGTTTGTATCTCAAATTTGAAAGTTCAATCGGTCAATCCAAACCGTTGAACATGATCTTCATATTGAACTATGTTTGGAGATCAAATTTTATATTTTTTTAAAATTATTTACTATTTTTTAGATGGGTACAAAATCGCTAGTTTTTGGATGGTGCAGAAATCGTTAGATCAGAAAACTTTGTACCCATTTTAATATGAAGAAGATATTCATCGGTTTGAATCGGCTATATGAACTTCCAAATTCAAGATACAGACGTGAACCACGGGAGACTTTATACTTCGCAAAACACCGTAACCTCACACACACTCTCTCTCTTTCTCTCTCTCTCTCTCTCTCTATATATATATATAGAGAGAGAGAGTATAGAGTAAATTTACGGTGAGCTTAAGCTCACGGAAGACCTCCGTGAGCTTAACTCAAAAAATATATCAAATAATCTCCAAATTTTGATTTTTCAATCTCATTAAATTCTTCATATTGAAATCTTTTGGGGTACAAAAATTTGGGATGTTTCGAGTTTTTTAAGTCACTCTTTTCAATTTTTAAAAATAATGTACAAACATTGAATATTTTATTATTATTTTTGGAGCTGATTTTCAAAAATTGAAAAGAGTGACTTAGAAAACTCGAAACATCCTAAATTTTTGTACCCCATAAGATTTCAATATGAAGAATTTAATGAGAGTGAAAAATCAAAACTTAAAGATCATTTGATATATTTTTTAAACTAAGTTCACCGTAGATTTACTCTCTCTCTCTCTCTATATATATATATTTTTAAACTAAGTTCACCGTAGATTTACTCTCTCTCTATATATATATATATATATATATATATATATATATGAGGTCGAAAGACTTCTTGGCTTCCGCCACCGGAATTCAAGTCACCTGGGTACTTCACCGTGGAAGGGACATAATCCGCCCCCCCCTCAAAAATCAAAACCTATTTATGTCTCAACACTACTACAGTACTATCTATAATATTTATATTCAAAACTGTCTATCTCATTACTCTACTGTCAATTTCAGAAAAAGAAACTTGAATTTCCCTGACAATTACCATTTAGGGTACCCTACGAAAATGAACTGGAGTTGTTGTGAACTTAATTATGTATGATACAAGCAATTAATTAAGGGAGCTGATATACATATATGTGTCTGTTGATACCATCATCGATACAGAGTCATTATGAATAGCTATTATTCATGTTAACAACGATTTTATTATACCATTTATTTTATATAGTACCATCGTTATGCACACATATATGTATGTATATTAACAGTATCGACTAAGTATTATACAAAATAAATGATATAATAATATCATTAACATACATAATAATTATGTATATAATGAGGAGGGATCCAATAACAACAACTTATAGTGACATCAAGTTACACTAAACATTATTAAGGTTTAAATAATCGATCCAAATTATTCAACATGTTAGATATATTAAAATATATACTTGCAGATCAAATTTCATATATTTTTAACTATTTATTAAGATGGGTACAAAATTCAATGGTCTAAATACGGTAATTTTGTATCCATCTTAACAAAGAATAAAAAATTTGATCTATAAATTTATTTTAGTATATCGATCATGTTGAACGGTTTGAATCGACTATTCGGTCTTTCAAAATTTTAAAAATATTTAATATAACTTAATGTCATTAAATCCCTCCTCATATATAATATGAATAACAACTTCGTATCGATCTACATATAAGGGTCAATTAGCTTGTCATGAGAATGTCATGCAGTGGTGTCCATGCGGTTTTTACATATAAGGGTCAATTAGCTTGTGCCATAGAAGATCGGAGCGAACGTTACATCTAATCTATCTCAACTACCCCATGCCACAGAAGATCAAATACTGCCCACTCCTTATTTCGCTCATCAAAAATAGGAAATAGACTTTTTACTATAATCAATACTTTTATTTTATTTATAAACTTTCTGAACTTCATAATCTAAGTAAAATATATAAAATAAAATCACACATATAATCTCACATTAAAAATCACATATACAGCCGCATCCCTCGCGCATCCCGCATATGTGATATACAATGATTTTTCACATGCATGAAAAAAATCTGCATTTAAAAATATTGGATCTTCATATCACATTGCTTATCAAGAAAACATTTTCCATTAATTAAATTCGAAGCAAAAAAAAAAAAAAAGCAACTTTCAATATTTACCGTAACATTTCTCGGTTTTCCTTCTTCTGTTAAACTGACACAATCAGTGCTAAATCACGCACCAAATATACCAAATATAATTGCCATCTCATCTTCGTGTTTGAACTTTAAACGAACCATTACCCAACTTAAGGAGGACAATTTCTCGGAAACCAATCCTAATTTCTCCATTTTGTTAGACTGGAGAGAGCCCTGCTTTCTTGCACCTCGTACGGTGAACAACTACGACATGCCACCTAATCCTTGGCAACGACATCTCCAGTATAATGTCAAAGCTGAGATAAAAGACGGAGACTAACTTTATCAACCAATTCTTCACCAACCATTTGACACCGACTGGTACTTCGCTTTTTCTGATAGTTTTTTTTCTCTAACAAGGGAGGAGAAACCCTGTATTCTTCTGTAATTATCTTCTCTTCAACCTCACCTAAACTAAGTGCCAAGAAATGGTCGTCAGAATCCTTCATCGCATTCTGAACTTCATTAAACAATGTAATTACAGCAAAAGTAGTAAGAGATGAGCTGACGCGTGGCATTTCCATTAATTAGCACCATTGTTAAAAATAATACAGAGCTTTCACAATCATTAATCATGCTTTCAACTCAATTTAGACATCATAAATAAAATAGACGCGTGCCGTAATTCCGTAACTGTCTCATGGACTCCTCCATTTTAGGCGTTTTAGCATTAGTTGATAGAGTATATTTTGTCTAAAAGATAAATTTCATGCGTTTAAGTATCTTTTGATGACTTACGCAGTTATGCATGAATGCTAATTCCGAACAGTAAAAAAATCAGGTCATTTAATGCATAATGAATATATGTAGGATCATATTAATTATATTTTTAAAATAATATATGAACATCATTCTATATCTTGAATGATATTTAGTTTTTCAAAGTTTTTCACCATTCATTTTATTTCTTTCTCTTCATTTATTATAATCAAATGACTCGTATTATTTTTCTTTTACTTTATATAAAAAGATGATATAATACTTTTAAGATATAATTTAAATATTTAAGCAATATAATTTTTTATATTTTTTTAATAAATTATTATGTAACTAATTATAATATTTTTTCTTTAGAATTTAAAAAAATATATTTATATTCAAAATTTTCGTAACAATTTTTCTTACAAAAAAATTTCTTCTTAAATATCTGATTATTTATATATATTATATTTTTTCGAGACGAAACTCAATGAACAACTCTAGTACTTCATAAAGATTATTAAACCTCCTAACCTCTTATACATATCACATAATCAAGACATTTCATTCACTAAGTAGGGCATAATATTTTTCATAATGCTTTTACGTGTGTGTGTCTAGAATATAAAAAAGTTATTTTTACAGAAAATATAAAATTTTTTTACGACAATTAAAAGAAATAACCAACCAAAATTAATGAACTTTTGTTTACTTACGTTCACATTTAAAATTTTATAATATTTAACACTATAAGTAATATAAAATAATTTTATAATCATAATATCTACTAATGTAAAATTACCTTTAAACATTTTTATTAAACCAAAATTATATAATTATTATTGTATAAAGAGAATTTATTTCGAGCGAAGCAACGAGAATAATCCTAGTACATATAATGCCCAGAAGTTAATTGTAAATTTGAATTATATTATGGTGCTTCATGAAGCATATTGGTAGTGTTTCAATAAAAAATATTTAATTCAAACTAGATATGTCTAATTTAAACCATTTAATCTAATCTTCTTGTGAAAAATATATTAAATTTTATTTTTTTTTAAATTAATTTGCTATTTTTCAGATGGGAGAATATTATTATTCTTTGACGACTTAAAATTCTCAGATCAAGTCATTTTCTTCCCATCAGAATAAAAATAATAAATCATTTCTAATATATAAAATTTAGTTTACTAATATATTTTCATATGGAGATTAGACTAAATGATTTAGATCAATCATATCTAGTTTAAAATTAAAAATTAAGGTCTGATGCACCGTCTCCACTGTGCATAACACAATTATATATATATAATTGTGTTATTTTCATACTTGTTAAATCATTAAAAAAATTATCATATACGATCTCCTCAAACTAAAAAGAAATGCAAACATAAATCTAGTTGTCTGCTTTCTCAGGGTGAAGAGATCAGGTGTCAGGCCCTCTCAGGGCAGAGAGAAGGGGGTGCCAAGGATCTGACACCCTTCATAATTTATGCGAACTAGTGGAAATTATTATTTTTTTATTTTTATTTGTAAGATATTTAGTTATCCGGATCTCATAATTTTATTTTAAATATATGAATCATTAAAAAAACTAGATTATAGATATATTTAGTTTAATATAAGCACATCATATTCATTTCTTAATTTGAGTTTCGACGATTTTTTCTCTTTTACAATTGATAACAAATGACGATTTATTTTCTTCTTTGACTATTTGTGATCACTCACCACCCCTACGTAGACATCCCAAATTAACGAATTGGATGACACTCCCGAAAACTTTAAGTCATGTACTCATATAAGTATTCACTCAAGTCAGCCATTAAAATATCTCCAGTTTCATCATAGCATTTGCATAAAGTATGCATTTTAGAATAATTAAATAAAATCATCTACATTTTTTTAGCATTATGACTACGAAAATCATTTTAAATAATCATGCAAGTATATATGGTGAAAATGAATAGGATCATTCATTAATATAAATTCTTGTCAGAACAATATTTGCAAAGTAATAATCCTTATGCTCACTCTAAGAGGAAAATAAAAGTTGCAAGAAAATCACAAATACTAATCCTTGTGTCTCTTGTCAGAAGAAAATAAAGAAGGTTATCTCCATATATTTTGCAAGAACAAACAAGCATGCACAAAAGAAGATACCAAGGTACACAATATGTCTCATATGTTTGACATTAGTCAACTAGGTAGTGTCCTTCATACCACCAAGTAGATATATCCGGATGATTTTCAAGTAGATATCTAAGATATAAAATATTATGGTAATAATAACAATTATGGTAATTATGATAATATTATGATGATAATAATAATTTCTGCAAATAATGTCTAAAAATATTTTTTTACAAGCTTCTTTTTAGACCCATTTATGAATTTTTTAATAAAAATGATATAATATTGGATGATGCTATCCATATCTATATGTTTAGACTCCAGAGAAAGATATTTTCATTCAATATATCAAAACGTCAATTTCATAATCAACGCACGAAAATTCTCATAACAAATCCGACAATATAATTTTTGTAATCACTTTGATAAAAAGGTCTAATTGTCCGTTTTAAACATCACAAAAATCAGTGCATCACTAACAAGTAAAATCCGCTTAAATCAACAATAACATATAGAATGTCGCACTGTGAAAAGGGTGCCCCCCCGAAATTTTTAAAAAATATCTTTATAATTATATATCTTCATAAAACTTAAAAATATATTTTATGTTAAAAAAATTAATTTAATTTCCCTAAAAAATAACTTTTTCCCTACGTGTCAGTTGCAGGATCTTTAATTGGATGGCCTTATATTATAATAATTTTGCATCACAAACCGTCAAACAATGAAATGCTTGTTGAAAGTAATATAGTAATTATGGTGTATAAAATTAAAATTGTAACTATCTAATAAGATGTTGATCATTGGTGCATAAATTATACATAAAAGAGAAACATTTAATTAATTAAAAATTACAAATATGTCAAGCTGGAACCAAATTTTGCAATTTAGTATTCTGAAACAGATGTTGTAATTATTACAAGTACGATATATTAATTAGAGAAGGGATCGGTTGATAATGGGTTATTTTGACAACCTTGACAATGAACCTCTAAATAAATATTAAAAATATAAAAATAGAAAAAAAATTTATAGATGTGTTCTTCTACCTTTAGATTGATGGTCATTCAAATTTCATGTAATTTTATTATCGTTTGATAGTCCATTAAAGACCATCAAATTTCATGTAATTTGCAACGGTTTCAATTTAACGGTCTTTGATGGACTATCAAACGATAATGAAATTGCATAAAATTTGAATGACCATCAATCTAAAAGTAGAAAAACACATATATAAACTTTTTTTATTTTTAAGTTTTTTTTTTATATTTATTTAGAGGTCCATTGTCAAGGTTGTCAAAATAACTCATTGTCAATGGATTCTCACTCTATTAATTATAGGCAAAATTGGGTATATACCCTTAATACATCCTAATTTGGATATTTACCCCGTAATATTTGAAAATTGGGCATTTTCTCCCTGAATTTAAATATTTACCCATAATTAATATTATCCTCATAAAAATCAAGTTAACAATTATTTTTTATTTATATGTAAATCTTCTTTCTAATTTTATTACTGTAGAGATGCACAAAATTATCATAATTATGAAACTATTTTTATCGCTATAAATATCAATCTCATTGGGTAGACACTAGTTATGGTTAGATCGAATTTGTATCAATTTTTTATTATGTTAGTTCTAGTTCATAGAAATTTGTTACTTTATTTGAGATCATATTTACACACAGTTGGAACTCAATGAGAGAGAACAGAGGTAAGTAGCAATATACAACAATATCATGTGCATATCAAAACGAAATAATTCAATGCATTATCTTTTATTTTATTGCGGTGCAAGTTGTATGGATGACATAAAAATATAGAGCGATTTTTATTCTATTATAATTTTAATTTATTGCTAATTTGATTTTTTATGAAGATAATACCTAATCTTGACAAAGTTTTGACATTTTTATGAAGATAATACCTATTTTTATTGGGTAAATATACAAAGTTTTGACATTTTTAGAGATAAATACCTAATTTTTAAATTTAAAGGGGTAAATATCCAAAGTAGAATTTGTTGAGGGGTATATACCCAATTTTGCCTTAATTATACTACTTTTTTAGTTTGAGAAGGGATCGGTTGGCAATGGGTTATTTTGACAACCTTGACAATGAACCTCTAAATAAATACAAAAAATATTAAAAATGAAAAAAAAATTATAGATGTGTTCTTCTACCTTTAGATTTATGGTCGTTCAAATTTCATGCACTTTTATTATCGTTTGATAGTCCATCAAAGACCATCAAAATTTTATATAATTTGCAATGATTCCAAATTAATGATTTTTGATGGATTATCAAACGATAATGAAATTGCATGAAATTTGAATGACCATCAATCTAAACGTAGAAAAACACATCTATAATTTTTTTTTTCTATTTTTAAGATTGTTTTATATTTATTTAGAGGTCCATTGTCAAGGTTATCAAAATAACCCATTGTCAATGGATCCCTAATCTTTTAATTTTTAGGCACCTATTAATCAATAGAAACAGAGACAGACAAGTGGAAAGGACCGGAGGATTTGCACTTGGGGTGGTGCTATGTTGCACGGTGCATGTATTTGATGCGGTGTGGGCGTAGGGTGTAAATTATTGATCCGATTTGATGGGTTAATCTGATTCGATCCGATCTAATATGATCCGAAAATAAATGGATCGGGTATAGGTTTAATTTTTTTAATTTGAATCGGTTCGGGTCAACCCGACCCGATCCGATTAATTATATTTTTTGAATTAATTTTGTGATTTAGAACTAATTAAAGCTTAAATATACACTAATTATATACTAATTAAAATTAATTATAAATTAATTATTTTTTATTGCTTAAAATTATATAAAAAAATTTAATAAATATTTATTTATTTTACACGGGTCGGGTCGGGTCGACTCGTGACCCGTCGGGTCGGATATGGGTCAAATTTTTTGACCCAAATTTAATCGGGTCGGGACAAAAAAATAATAAAATAATATGATCCGACCCGAACCCGACTCATTGACACCCTTAGATGTGAGTGTAATGATACAGATATTTTAAAAAATTAAAATACAGTTATAGTAAAATATAATAAATTTATTATATATAAAATATATGTGGAAAAAAAAGTAGTATAATAAAAAAAAATTAACCAAAGACATTTAGAAGTTAATATATAAAACTCGAAATGTATCATAACACGAATCATAAGTTTGTACAGTGGTCGTGCGCCACTGTGAACACAGTAGCTAGAGCTCGAATCCCTCCTGGCTTGGATTTTGAAATTTATGGGATTTTCTGTGATTGCGCTTGCGTGGCTGCGCGCGTGGTATCCTAATCTCAGTCGAAATCTTTCAGAAACACACCAAAATTGCATTGAAACGGATCTACAACTTGTCGAAACCGATCCTCGGCCGGACGTATTAGGACGAATTTTACACATATCCCTGATCATAAGTATGAGTCGAATGTGCTGAGATATGTCAGATGGAATATATCTAATATGCTTCGCACGTAAATCGTACATGAATTTATATTTGATATGGGATGTGGTATGAATTTGTTAAATATGTACATTGGGTGTAGTTATCCGCTCACTGACTTAAGACCTGATTGGTGGTTAATGATTTTTTTTCTTTTTTTTTGGAGTGGTCATCCGATATTTACTGGAAAAATTAATTATTTTTGCTCAGAAAGATAAGAATTAAATTTATACATTGGTTATGAGTGTAAAAGATGTTAGACATCACACTCATCCGATTTACTCGGTCTTTACTAATCTAATCTCAGAAAAATAAATAAAAATAAGCAAAGAAAAATAAGTCAAGCAAATTGCTACTCAAATATATCAACTTTATAAATGTTAGGTTGCTGCAAAACTTTTTATGTTACCTCACAAATATATCAACTTTATAAAGGTACGCGCCATCTCAAAATATTTTCTGTATGACAACAAAGATGTCCACATAAGTCAAGGAATATTGTTTGTTACCTTAACATTACTTAAAATCATATTATTGTGTGTTAAATTGAGTCTGAAATTTTTTAATCATAGAGTCTGATTTAGCTCCGGTTCGCGTCTAGTTGTTCGAAATCTCCTAAAGTTTCATTATAATCTGAAATTTCAACAAATCTTAGTGCTGTCGCTTAATAAAACTGCTATGGTTATAATTGTATTTTTTTTCTCATTAACCATGATTTTTTTTTTATTCAGCGGGAAGGTGACTTAACAATATTAGTATTGGAAATATTTTATCAGATTGCTTATTCCAAGATCAAATCTTGTACGTAAACTTATATTCACGTGAATTTTTGTATTAGACAAATTGTGATGCAACCATAAAGATCATGTTCTAGAAATGACATTCATTTCACATTTTGCAAACATATTTTCTTATTTTGTGGTACTATTTTAGCTGATCAAGTACTTTTCTCCTGTCATGAAATGATGATGCCAAACTTTCCGAGATGTGCACGCTATGTAAAATGTACTAACAGCTCTTAAGAAAAATGTATTAGAAGTAGGGCGTAACATATAATAATCAAGACGAATATTTTTGGAGTTTTATTGCGAGGAAAGATGATGGATTAAAAAAAGTCATTTGAAGTTTGAGATTGAATTTTATTTTTGACATGATTCACAGTGTTAATAAAAATCACAAAACTTCTTGTGTTATGTCACTAATATCAACTTTGTGAAGGTACATATCATTTCAAAATATTTTATATATGGCATATCATGGCAAAGATCCGCACACAACTCAAGATAGTATTATAATAATGGCCATAAAAATGCGTACATAAATTTGAATGGCTCCTTCAGAAGGCATTTAAATTTAGGATTTTCAAGATAGTATAATAATAAAAATAATAATAATTATAATGAAAATGATAATGATAATAATAATGTTATTATATATATATAGACTATTGTGAAAACGTTTGCATTTCAGCTGATATACAGACGGATCAAAAATTATATTTTAAAAACTCAAAAAATTTAATTTATGATTTATATTAAAAATTTCATATGAAAACCTTGTGGGATACAAAAATTTAAAGTGTTTTGAGTTTTTTAAGTCACTCTTTTGATTTTTGTAAAAACAACACAAATATTGAATATTTATTATTATTTTTAGAGCTATTTTTTTAAAAATTCCAAAGAGTGACTTAAAAACTCAAAACACTTCCAATTTTTATATACCATAAGGTTTTCATACGAATAATTTAATTGAATTTATAAATTGAAATTTTGAAATTTTAAAATATAATTTTTGATCTGTTTACATATCGGCTGAAATACAAATGTTTTCACAATAATCTACCTCTCTCTCTATATATATATATACAACAAGTAATTACTTTTACTAGAAGGTCAATATTATGAAAGACATATTATCCTTAAAGTGGCCGCATCATTAGAGGGATTTTGTCATATTATTGTAGTTATTAATTAAAGGAATCTTGCTAGCTACAATAGTTATAGTGGAAAAGTACTTATGACATGTTCTTATGTACAACTACGTTTCCGTGAATGCCATTCCAATGGAGGAATATATCCCTTTGACTTAGCATGGTTCAAGCAAAAAGAGTTTCTCACACTAACAGTGTGTGCTAGAACCATCTGACATGTATTTCCATTTATTTATTATTATATATTTTTTAGGACCCATAGAATTGCAGTGCGAGTTCGTTCGTGTTCGATTCGAAAAAAGTTCGTTCGATTCTAGTTCGAAATTAATTTCAAATCAAACTGATTCGATTCAAAATTATATCGAATCAAACTCAAACCATGGTGAGTTCGTTCGAAATGTGTTCGCGAACTATTTTTGTTTGAATTTGTATTAATTATTTGATTGTTTGAGACTTTGAGTAGTATGAATTTATATAAAATTTATTAATTTTTGTTGAATGAACTTTTAGTTTTGTATGAATTTATATTAAATTGACATTTTTTATATTTGATTCTGTTATTTTGATATGAATTGTGAAATTTGTTCACCTAATAATTCTATTTCAAACTATTTACGAATCAAATCAAACAGCTTCGAATATTTAACAATTCAAATTTCAAACAATGGTTTGAGTTCGAAACTGCCTATCTATTTCAAATCAAACTAGTTCGAAATAGATTTCAAATCAAACTCAAACACAAGTCAATTCGTTCGTGTTCGATTCGTTTACAGCCCTAGCGTCATCAATAGAAACTTGAAGAAATTTGACCATTATTGCTATAAAAAGAAATAAAACATATATTTTTTTCTCTGTTTTGTAACTTTTGTTAAAGGTCGCTAGGTCGGTGACCGCAATGACTAAAAAACAGAAATATTTGTCATGTCAGTGAGATATAACAAAAAAATGGGCTAAATTGAAACAAGAGAACTGAAATCGTAGCTCATCCAGATCCTAACATGACCTAGGCTCCCCCCCACCTAATCCAAATTGAAGCTCAAGAGTCAAGGGTCAAGGCTCCTATATTCCTATACTCCTGTACTCCTATTCCTATCAGAACCAAAAAAGTGATGCAAAGAAAAGCACTGTACTCTTTGGATGTGTTTGGATGGTGAAATGATTATTGTAAGAATAGTTTTGTTTAGGTTAGTAGTTAAGAATAATGTGAGGTTAGTGATATCTAGGAAATATAAAAAGAGTGTTAATTTTTATTATTTCGGATTAGTAAAATATTATTTGGATAAAAATGTAAGAACAATAGAGAGAATAGTTAAAATAATTAATTATTTTTTGTATTTTATTTAATAATAATATTTATTTAATACTACTACATACTAATATAAAAGAAAAAATATTTTTTTATTATTTTCACTATCCTCATGGACGTTAATTCGCTAACCCAATGTTTTCTATGAGTTAGCGGATTAGCACTGTTCTGCTGCTATTCTCAATTTTAATTTTGTATTTAGATGATTGTTAATTCGAAAATAATACTATTATTTCCAAAATAATGATATTCTACCCATCTAAACACACTCATATAGTCTTGTTCAAAAAAAAAAAAAAAAAGAAAAGAAAAAAAAAGTACTGTACATTTTTTAAGTTGGTGCTGTCCCTCGCTTTTCCTGTTCTTCCTCTTCTTTATTCCTTTCCTCGAGCGTGCAACTGCAACAGTAGCTGCTGTGGCTGTGCAGTGTGCACACTTCACCAATGCATGCTCCCCTACCACTAAGAATGCTCATCGGTCTGGTGGGCCCCGCCTCTGTCCTCTTTATTTAATTTGTTGATAGAGAGTTTGTGTGGTCGGCAAGTGGCGCATTTAGGGAAAGTTCGGGTTTATTTCTTAGCTCGAGCTCAATTCGGGCTCAAGCCAAATTCTAATTTGAACTAATTTGGTTTGAGTTAATCTAATTTAATAATTAAATGAATTGAGTTTGAGTTAGAATTGACTCTGCTCGGAATTCGTCTCAGCTCGAATAATTATTATTTATATTTTTTTATGAAATTTTAATTCGATAATTCATCTCACATTATCTTTTGTGATTTCACAATCTTAGCGGCTTAATAATTTATCGTACTCACTCGTGACTCAGCTCATATATCTGACTTAATAGCTTTTTTACTGATTCATCCATTCAAATTAGCGCAACAAAATTATTATTAAAATTATAAATTGTTAATATATCAATTTTATACTAACTCATATACTATTTTTGTAGATATATTGAATTTATAGTTTATAAATATATTAAATATAAATGTCATACAAAGTCAACGTATATGCATTGGTTCGTGAACTAGTTAAAATAGTAACGAATTGAATTTGAACTAGATTTTTCAGCTCAAATCGTTTCACAATTTGACTCGACTCAATCTCAAATTTTTATAAGTTGAAGTTTAAATTAAGCCAGACTCGGTGCAAAACTGTTGCATTTTTTTCTTTCTTTTTTCTCCTACAGAGAGTTGAGTGGTAGCGCTGACCTTTGTCACTGTTTTGGCTTGAGGGTTCTATATGGCAACTTAGGCGCATATCTCCGTGTAGCAATTTGGTTTGGTGCGCAAGGAAGGAATAATACTTTTCGTCGATGAGAGCCAGTCAACTAACTCTACCATGATGCATGTTACCTGAATAATTCCACAAGAAAACTATTGAATTGGTCGAATTCTCAAGCGAGAACAATTACTAGCTTCTTAGTTTTCCTACGTTCTGTTCTTTGTTCTGAATTATAATCAATTAAAATTGGTCATACAGGCCACAGCTCCATAATTTTATAAATTAACTACAATTGTAACCATATAGGAATTGGTCTTATTACTCCGCCACAATGATTCCTTTCAAACATTTTAACCATCTCACCTACTTTCCAAGTCTTACTACTCAAGAATGGTCAGTGTGGAATTTTTTAAGGGGTTTAATTTCTTTAGTTAATTTGTTTTTTAAAGCTTGTTAACTACCGCACAAGACTTAAAAAAGTAGTTGAGACTTGTTCGAAATTTCTGTGACAAAGTGGACAAGTTCAATTTGTATATTTGACTACATGTCAGTGCCGAATATTTCGAAACGAAAAATACTATTAAAATAATTACTGTTTCCAACAGTAATATGTGTTGAGTAAAAATAAATGTGTTGAATAGGGTTGTTAGTTGTTACTTTACACAAATTAAAAATTCTTTATTTTTGTCGGTGTAAATGTACATATACTATAACAGTGTCATACTTAATTCGAATTTCTTTATTTTTGTATAGAAGTTAAAAACTAAATAATAAATATTGATGCTAGCTAATTGTAAGAAAATAATTATATCAAGTAATTCGATTCATACCATAAATAAGAAAACTTGTTTCTTATTTTTGTTAATTTACACAAAATTAGGTACAGAGATGATGGATTCTGGAAGTACCAATATTGCGGACAAGATTACAATGTACAAGTACTATATATTTAAGTGAATCAGTATACTATTATGATGTATTTTGTAGAAAATTTTGTCTTATATTTCAATAAAATCTACGTACTTCAAATCAAATCAGATTTGACTCTCAACAAATTTGTACTTTTAATTGAGCTAATGTAAAAGGATTCTAAACTTGAAGGACTCCGAACTTAATTAATAATCAATTTAAATATCAGATGATCACACTAGCTTTGAATGGAAAATGAACTCTAAACAATCCAGTTTTAATATTCTTAAAACAGACTAAAGACAATACATAGATGCTTGAACATAAACCATTATTGAGCCATTTAATTAACAAAAAAAAACGAACTCTTTGGAAGTATTCGACGTTGGAATGATCTTTATCCAAGCAAACAAGTTAATTATAGCTCCCAACTTTTTGATCGATTAGTTTGCAATCGGTTTTATTTATATTATATTATCTGACTAACAGGTGAAGCTATTTGAACCATTCGATCTGGAACAAGAATTAGTATCAAATAATTAGACTAATTAATTATTTAACCGAATCCTTCAATAATTAGTTCTCCCTCTTAATTACCTCCTCGCCTCCTCCTGACCTAGTAAGTATCCTGCTTGTTGGTAGGATGGCCACTCTCTCTGCTCTTCTTTCACTTTCATCCAAGCTTAACATATTTCCAATTGTGTCTTGAATTTCACAAAGCACATGTTAATTAATCGCTTGTTACATTTTTAAGAAATGAAATAGTTATTAATTTTGACAATTAATTAATTAAACACGAGTAATTATAATGTTTTTGATTTATTTTTAAAACGTAATTCCTTACTTTAGTGAGAACATATTCACTAGTAAGGACTATAAGGAATACAATGTTACATCCCTGAAAAATTTGTTTTAGAGAGTCTCAATAACATATTATAAACTATAACCTCCCATCAAAGTTAAATAAACCATTCAATATTTGCATTTATTCTAGTGGCTATATATGGCAGTGTTGTATTTTCAAAACTCGTTGAAAATAATTCTTTTTAAATACTTGTAATTTTTAAATTAGTCACTTCTTTATCTTAAAAAATATAAAAACTATTACAAAATTTGATGCGTTAGAAAAAAGTTTCTTTTGAAATATGTATACGTCAAGTACATTATATATTTACTACAATCTGATTCTATTTAACATGCATGCTGCAAATACAGAAACATTACACCTAAATCGAGTTGTATATTACTTTTATATTTGTACAAAATCATGCAAGCATATACGGGACATGCATGATCTTGACAAAAAAACAAATTAATCTAGCTACTAATTGTCATCCTGACCCCACCCACAAGATGATGATGATAGTTTATTAACAGTTAATATAAGCTTGCAACAAAAGGCAATTTTCATTATTTCACCTACCGCGCGCCTCTCACCTCAATCTTACACATATGCCACGCACCTTCTTCGGCTCATCCATCCTTTATAAGCGTACCTATTCCACCCCAATATCCTACCAAATCCACTGACTCACCACAAACTTTTTTCTTCTCAGCCTATCTCTTCTCTTGTGCTCAATTATAGTACACTTTCATTAAACTTGTACAACTCATTCCTTTTTATCATATCACACCAACAACAGAAGTCTTATAAAAGAAGTGATTTAATTAACAAGATGACCGTTGGAGACCTCACTACCATTGCCGGTGCGGAGGCGAAAGCCGTCTGTGTTACTGGTGCAGGAGGTTACATCGCGTCTTGGCTTGTTAAGCTCCTCTTGGAAAAGGGCTACACTGTCAAGGGAACAGTGAGAAATCCTGGTAATGCATCCATATTTTGCCTACATGCACATGCATTGATCAACAAAACATGCATGATATTCTTATGAATAAACACAGAAGATATATAAATGAATAAATGATATATAATATTATAATTTTCTTTTCCTTTTTTATCTTTTTAGATGACCCGAAGAACGATCACTTGAAGGCCCTTGATGGTGCCAAGGAGAGGCTTATACTCTGCAAAGCTGATTTGCTTGACTACGATGCACTCCGCCTTGCCATTGAAGGTTGTCAAGGTGTTTTCCACACTGCCTCACCAGTTACAGATGACCCGGTATATATATGAATCATGCTAAAGAATCAGAGTTGATATATGCACTTCCCTTTGTTTTGGTTTTCACTTTTTAGTAGGTGCTGAGAGTAAGATTTTGTTTAATGGTTGATCCGCAGGAGCAAATGGTGGAGCCAGCAGTGAGAGGCACCAGATATGTGATAGATGCGGCTGCTGAAGTCGGCACAGTTCGTCGAGTTGTGTTTACTTCCTCCATCGGAGCGGTGACAATGAACCCAAACCGTGGATCAGATGTCGTTGTCGATGAATCGTGCTGGAGCGACCTTGAGTTCTGCCAGAAAACAAAGGTACCGTTACTACAATAAGCACCATATATAATTACTCCAAAATCTTAGAAGAGATTTAAGTAATTATTTGAACTGTTTTATTTACCTAAACCTCTCCTATTGGTTATGTCCTTGTGACCTCATGTTACGCGATCCTACTAAATTAATATGAACAATATTAGTATATATATAGTTTTTTCATGCTAAAGTTGGAA
This sequence comes from Schoenoplectus tabernaemontani, assembly GCA_037127355.1. Classification (NCBI taxonomy): domain Eukaryota; kingdom Viridiplantae; phylum Streptophyta; class Magnoliopsida; order Poales; family Cyperaceae; genus Schoenoplectus; species Schoenoplectus tabernaemontani. The sequence goes on from CM073750.1 coordinate 27,188,163, forward strand.
GGTACACACACTCCTCGTACTTTATTTAAAACTTAGCTTGTCTTATTTCTTATTGTAGCGGTTACTACTATGTACGTCTTAAAACTCTTAATATAGGTCTTATTGGGTACCTACATGTTTTTTTTTTGTTTACGTCAGAATTACTTTAATTGTTATTATGCCTCCTTATCTTCACTTTGGACTAGATTTCGTGCTGTCTAGCTAATATTGTTAATTTAAATTAATAGATAGCACCTCTCTTTGTTGAAACATCAATCTGTAATTATTTTCTTTCAATTTGTCCTAATTAGAACAAATCATTTTACCCTGTTCATAGACTGAATAACAAAATGAAAGCTCCTTGTTCTCTTCAGAACTGGTACTGCTACGGGAAGGCAGTGGCAGAGCAGAAGGCAGTGGAGGCAGCAAAGGAGAGAGGCGTCGACTTGGTGGTGGTTAATCCCGTGCTAGTGATTGGACCGCTTCTTCAGCCGACCATCAACGCCAGCATCATGCACATACTCAAGTACCTTGATGGCTCCGCAAAGAAATACACCAATGCTGTGCAAGCTTATGTTGATGTGCGTGATGTGGCGCAAGCACATGTCAGAGTTTTCGAGGCAGAGGAGGCGTCGGGCCGGTATTTATGCGCCGAGCGTGTTCTCCATCGGGAAGATGTGGTTCACATCCTCGCTAAGTATTTCCCGGAGTACCCCATTCCTACCAAGTAAGTGCAACTAATTATATCATGTAGGCTTACCTTTTTTTTTCCTGATATATATTATATTTTGAATTCTATTGGTTAACAACTAATCAAATATTATTGTTTTTTACACCTATAAAAAAAATTATGACTGATTCAACAATTTATTTCTTCCAAATAAGAACTAAAATAACACGTCGACATTTGATATCTACAATACCTTTTAGATAAATATATGATGTAAAAATCCAATAGTCATAAACGCTACGTACTTCCCATGATAGGTCACCTAATCTCATTCAAATATTTGGTTGTGATATTCTTAATTCAGATAGGGACTAGCTATAAAGTTAATTAGAAATGATGCCAAAATAAATTGTATATAAACCGAGATCATAAATAACCATCGGAGCGCATGAATGGGATGCTGGAGCGTCTAGTCTTTTTTTATGCAATTAATATTACACATAATTAGTTATACGTAGTCGTAGTGATCTATTCGGATAATTTAATAAGGAAAATGTTTTAGGGATAATTTAATAAGGAAAATGGCATTTGGATAGTTACAGCCGCGTTTTGTTGAAGATTGGGTAATAAATGGAGAGAAGGCGTGCACTGAATTGAATGAAAGAAGCAGAATTATAGTAACCATTTTGGCCCACTTTTGGTAGGTAAGAGACTAACAGGTGCTTAAAAAAAGAAAAAGAAAATTGAGATGATGATGGAGTTCAGTTGAACCCACTACGACTATCTGGTACCAGTACCAGGCGTACTTAAAATAAGAGAAAAAAATAACATATAAAAATAGCGCACAATATTATTTTTTTATCAAGTTAACGTCATCTATATAACCGTATTTTTAAACATGATCATATATAAGCTATGTAAAATCTCGAAATATAAAATCACATTCTAAACCGATAATGATTTTTTGCTTTACAAAACATTATAAATCATCTATATATATAGAGTGAGACTATAATATTTTACGTTCATATTTTAAATTTAAAAGCTCAAATAGTTTAGCCAAACTGTTAAACATGATTCGTATATTAAAATATATTTGAAAATAAAATTTTATATTTTCGTAGCCTCATCATATATATGATACCCAGAAACAGTGACAGCTTGAATGATGTAAATTTGTAATAGTAACGTGTTGGGAATAAGCACTTAGAAATGTCTTGCAACTTCCTTATATTGACATGTTTGGCGTGGCCGTGGGGGAGAAGTTTTGAGATATATCCATCATTTTTGGCAAATATTTTTCACATGCATGGTCTAGGTCCAAGTCAATTATAAAGAAAATATTCCAGTCAACAAGAAATTTCATGAATATACCTTTGGCATATTGGTGGAAAAAAGTAATTATGCGCTATTCAAACTTCGGATCTTATTTTGGTTTTGTTCTTTTCTTGTATATATAGGAGCCAGTTTTGAATGGAACAAATAGGGTCAATTCACACCCATACCTTTCAAAAAATTGATAATTTATATTGGTTTTTTAGTTATAACAAGAAATTTTGTTACATATAGCTAATTTGACCCTCATATTTTGTGTTAAAATTTCAACTATGATCCCATATTTATGAAACAATGAGTAATATCAAACTAAAACAATCATATAATTACGGTTACTAAATAATTGACCACCATTGGAGAAATTTCTGCAGAAGCCCCTGTATATATATAGACCTAAGGTTTCTACTTTGAAAAATAAGAAGTATCGATGTATATTTATAAGTAATTTCACGTTAAGTGGGAAGTAAAATAAAATTATCTAAAAAGGAAAATTCCGTATTGCAATTGAAGTCGAAGTGGTTTGCTACACATTGACATGAAGATTGTTTAAAATTCGTACTTCAGAATCAATCACTCTTTGCAAATGCAATGAGGTCAATCACATAAATCGAATCTCCCAATTCCCACATGAATAATACTGGATATAGAGTTAGTCAAAAAAAAAAAAAAAAACTTCCAAGTTGAGAAAGAATGTTTGGAAGAAGCCACAAATTAGCCTGCGACTTCAATATCGTATTCACCATAAAACGCCAAAACAATAGAGGCTTTCACGATTTGATAAAAAATATTATGTGACAGGGACATGATAGGAGTATATGTTATGAAGACTAGCTATATACCTGCGCGTTGCAGCAGAATTTTTTATTTAAATATTAAAATATTATAAGATAAAAAAATTCACATTTATCTAATATTAAATTATAAATTCACCAAATTATAGAGAAAACATATAATAAAGACTATATTTAATCTTGGATGAGATTTTTCAATATGAGTTAATGATTCATGATTTTTATGGCAAGAAAAGTAAATTATTCTAACATATATTATCACAATTAATTTCTTACCAAATATGCACAAGGTTGCTAAATAAAAAAACAAAAAAATATGGAAATAATAGTATATAAGGGAAAGAAATGGAGAGAAAGAGGGGATCAATGGACGCAATCACATACGTTCGATCAACAAACAATAAATATTATCCGTCTAATTGAGTGATAAAATTGGTATAAAAAAATTACTATGATAAAAAATGGACCCTCCAATTCTGAGATGCTTTATATAATAGTATAGATAAGCTGGGAGTTCTTGTACACGCACCATCTTTTTATTCAATAAAAAAATGGTAGGCATTTTTCCTTCCACAAAAAAGAAAAGAAAAAGAAGATAAGCGGGGAGTTGGTGGGATGCATGGGGTTGTTGAGTAACTTAGATAATAAAAGAGAAGATAGGCTTTTGTCCTTTCATCTTTTTCTATTTGTCTTTTTAGAGAAGTAATTGATTATAAAGACTTCCAGACTATATGCAGACGAATCATTTATTGATCAAGGGAATTTCAAATGGGGTTCTAAAACATATGTATATGGATACCAACATCAATTTACCTCCTGTAGATGATTAAGATAATTCTGTTAACAATTTATATGACAGTGACTAAAAGAGGCTTATGCATGATTGACTGCAATTTATTATAAATTAAACAAACTTTGTCTTAAACCTAACTTGTGTTACTAATGATGAAAATAAAATGGGCACAGTATCTTGTCCAAGAAAAGATATCGATATGTTTTTTTAGTTTTATTTTCTTGTGGTCCCTAGTAACAGGACATGGGGGAGATGTTTTGTGTTGTGGTTTGAATAGTAGCCTTGTCCAATTTTAAACTTGGTTGGTGGGTCAATCACAGCATTATGACTTTGTCTGTACCAGATTGCGCCACGTAATGCTTAGCTAGTGATCACATCATTCTCTCGTCATTTACTTTATTTCTTGGGCTTTACAGTGGCTACAGGACCATAGGAAGAGGCCCAATATGATTTCTCTCCCTCTTTCATTCCCTTTTTTTGCACCTAACCAACCCCTATTGGACCTGCAGTGGAAAAATGATTTTCATCAATCATTCATTAACAATCACTTAAAGATTTTTTCTGTTCCTCTTTTTATGTTGATAATTTGGTATTACGTACCGTTGCTTCTATTTTGTTTTGTTCTTTTGAGATTGTAATCAGTGTTTGCATTTACCTGTAGGTGTTCTGATGAAGTGAACCAGAGAAAGCAGCCATACCAGATATCGAACAAGCGGCTGAGAGACCTTGGCTTGGACTTCACTCCAGTGTCGGAATCGCTGTATGAAACAGTCAAGAGCCTTCAAGAAAAGGGGCACCTTCCCATCAGGAGCCCCTCAAATCACTTCTCGGCGAATTACATGCTTGATTAGCTTTGTCAATTAGCATCTTATAACGAAATTAAGATACGCTTTAATTAATTTATGTAGTTGCTCTCATGCATTTCCTCTGACATATTGGAGGAGCTGTGCTCTGTAAGTATGCTACTATCAATCTATGATGTACTGAGAAAAACTCTTAAATTTGGTATTTAATGCAAGCTAATGATGTTTGGCTTGATAAAAAGTTGAGGCATTCTCTCTCTAAAATTTTGGCTGCATGTAAGGGCGCTTGTTGCTATTTTCTCTCTCCAATTTGTTTTGCCATTATTTTTTAGTAGGCTCGATGTCAATTTTTTTATCATTATATTAACATGTTTAATTTTGTGAGTAGTGCTGCAAATATGTCTTACAATAGTATAATGTGACGATAACCTTTGATTTGGCAATATTCTGATAAAAGAAGCAATTAATTGCATTCAAAGGACATCTATAATTCTATGCATGATGATCAAATGTAGTGAGAGTGCCTTGCCTATAACTTGCTACATTCACCACGGAGTACCTGGTTGCTTCTTCTTTTATAGCCCGCTTTAATTTGCTTCCAGTTAAATTTAATTTCCTCTGATGGCCAACTCAACTTACTACCTTTCCTCATTAATTTGATTTTTTGATTGAAGAACTCGGAGGAGTTCGGAATCTGCAGGTGGGGCACTTTGCTCCGTTATTAATTTGGGTTTGTGCTTTTATTATTTTATTAACAGTTTTGTCAGTATTCTTAGTCTCAACTAACCTTTCTTAAAAGTATCTCTTCTCTTGTGATAAAGCACACAACCTTTAAGAGAGTGCTCTTAATATTGTTATAACATGCATGTAGCCCGGTTCCCAGTTATTAGTTTGTATGTATAATTATTATCAAAACTTTTGACTGCTTCATTAGCTCATAGCTAGCATTGACTAACAGTATCTCAGGTCTCAAGCCCAAACACGTTTGAATTTATTTTGTCAGCTTGAGCCAATGGGTCCATATATTTTGGAGAGGGCAGCGAGTCATGTCATCTTAATTAGAGAGTAAAATGGACATAATTCATCCATGAGTTACAGTAACAGGCAACATCAAAATTAGCTTCTAGTAGTTTGTACGGACGATACTTTACTAAAGTACAATAGAGGATGTGAATTCGAGTCAAGGAAGAATAACAGAAGCAAGTTAAATTAGTCCTCATGCGCATTGAATGAAAATCATAGAACCATCAGTAGAGCTGTAGAATATTATAGAAGGAAGTGGCACAGAGAATCCGCAAACTTATCAATTGTAGAAAGTAAATGCACAAACTCCCCAACTAATGTTTGAAACTTTCCAGAAAAGGGTTCGCTCAGGGTGGGAGGATTAAGGGCGAACAGTTGGCACTTGGCTCATGCATGCATCTGATTCTGATCTACCTTTGTTTTTACTCAAAAAAAAAAAACTACCTTTGTTCAAACGTGGAGCCATGGAGGCCACATCAGATCCACGAGTCACCGCACGCCTTGTGCTTTCTTTCAAGCACTGCCACGTGGTGAGGCCCACTTTCTTTTCCTGAGGCCGTCGTCTAATGAACCAATCATCATCATGGAGCTTGTTGCATTGCATGCCAACTGTACCACTCTGTCTCTCCCTGATATACATAGTTATTAATATGGATAAATATAAGATTATTTCACTCCGAATCTCATTCCTCAGATAAAATAAATGATGATGTCAATGAATAATATGATGGTACCAACCATATATTTTTATTATTTTAAAATGGTAGTGTAGTAATATAAAATTTATAATTTAAAAAAGTTATTAAATGCCATCTATAATTGCAAATTTTTATATTGTGATTTCTAATACTTTTCAGGCGACAAGAACTGACTACGGTTTGCACAAAGAAATACAAACTGAATACCTAAAAGACTAGTATACTAATAATTGAACATTGTATAAATTAAGAAATGATCGCATTATGAATTAGCTGAGCATTTGTTTGTACAGTACATTCAATAATTAATGCTATATAAAAACAAATAGTCAGTATGAAAATTTTCATTTTGAAGGGCAAAATTTAGATTATTTATGGTGTTTTAATTTATGCATAACAGATAAGAACGTTATAGAAGTAAAATTAATTTGTTTTAATGTTTATGAAGGAAAACCTACTAAAGTGTTAATTAGAAAAGCAAATTATGTTGTACTTGTGCACATGACCGGGACTATCATATCAGATATAATATATATAGATGATAGGGTCATAACTTGGAATCAGAGACTTCCGATATCAATTATAGTTTGGAAGTATATATAAATAATATATCAAATATAAGTGACTAAATATAGCGGAATATATTATATATTTGTAGGCATTTATACTTATTTCAATCAGAATTTGGAATAAAAAATCTATAAAAATAATAAGTCATTAATTATAATTATTAATGAACTAATTATAATTAATTTATTAAAAATATATGTAATAATTTTAGAATAAACAAGTAAAAAAATAATATTCCAAACCTGTTCCTAAAATATTTTTACTAATTAGTAAAATGATAATTATGGCAGAAACCAATTTTAAAACTTAAAAATTATGAAGTTATTTTCTACTATGGTTATTTTCTGCATGTTATGGCATTTTGTGTATGATTGTGTCATTTTTAGATATGGCAAAAAAAAAAACTTGTAGTTCATGGCTCATTTGGGATCGACTAGTTAGTGAACCAACCATTAACGAGCCAGCTCTTTAAGTTAGTAAAGTTAATGAACCGAGCTTGAGCTTTGGCTGACTCGGTTTGTTAGGCTCGATAATTTATTAATATTTATATTATAAATTTTTAGTATAATAACTAGTTTATACTATGAAATATATTTAAATTATTATATCAAATTTGTACGAATATATTGACATTAGTTATTTTATTAATTTTTGAACAAAATTTTATTATAAAATATCATAAATTTTTTTTATCAATCATTAAATAAGCGTTAACGAGTCAGTTTGGTTAGCTTGTTAAATTAATGATTCATTCTCAAGCCAAAATTTTTGGCTCAGAAGTAATTAATGAGCTAGATCATCTCGACTCATTAAGCCAATAAACCAAACACGAGTTTGATCCAACTCGGCTCGTTTACAGACCTGAATCAGCTGTACGGTGTAGAGGATAACAATTTGCGAGCTAGAGACTGCACGCTGGGGTAGGATTGGCTCAATCGCGCATGGCTCGGGCCATATATATCTTTTTTAAAGAAAACAATTTGAAGAAAAGAGAGGAAACAATTGTTGAAACATCTGTTGTCGCTAGCTGAAACATCTTTTTTTGTTTTGTTTTGTTTATGATTATGAGATCCAATTAGTATTAATATTTTTTTATATTTAATTATAATCGTTTAAACAAATTCGACGGTCGAAATTCGCTATTATATTTTTTCTCTGTCGTAATTTTCTTATGAGAGTAGATACAGATTCAATCTTTAATATTCCTTTCATAATTCCATGCCATGCGAATGACCTATGCGACCTCTGCAGCTATATGATTTAATTCAAAAGCAAAATAATAATGTATTTAGTCTGGGCACACGTTTTTCTTTGTAACTGATATATTATCCGTGCTTTGTTATAGACGGTTTCTATACTATAATTTTGAGTTGAGTTATGGTGTAATATATAAAATACAGATCATTTTATATTATTTATTGATTTTTCATTTTTAAAATTAAAATGGTCAATTCAAACCGTTTAAAAATAATTTTTAACTAAATATCTAATTATATATCAAATTTTATATATTGTTAGATTTTTTTTTTTACTATTTTTTAGATAGTTAGAAAATCACTTCTTTTAGATGACTCATAATAATTAGATCAAGTGATTTCTAATTATCTAAAAAAATCTGAAAAATATATAATTTAATATATAACTTGATATTTATATGAAAATTATTTTGAGCGGTCTGGATCGACCATTTTGATTTTGAAAATGAAGAACCAATTCATAGCATAGGGGCAATCCGTGCTATGAATACATAACCCAACTCTTTTAATTTTTCTATATTGAAATCTAAAAGTATCATTCTATTCTAATATAAAATATGATAACAAACAAAATAGAAAATAAGAATAATTAATCATAAATTTCTTAAAAAACAATAATTAAATTTCAAATTTGAAAAAAAAATCTTCAGTATAATATTGATGTCTTTTAGAAAAAATATCATAAATTGTATGACTTTCACGTAACAAGTCAAAAAAAATCTCTAATATATATAAAGGCTCATGTTCTATTACAAAATTAATTAATAAATTCAGTTAATTCTGATCGTTACAATATTAGAACACTTAGATGTTTAATAAGGAGTAGAAATTTACTTCAAATATGCATCTATATCAAACAATGTATATGCGCCTTGATGTTGTGTGCATGAAATGGAAGGTCCAATTGTTATCTTCTTTTAGTTTTTTTTATTAATAATTATATTAGAGGATTGTAATCAAGTACTAGTGGAATGGTTGCGCTGAGAGGGATCGAATCTGGTACCTAGAAATAAAAGAAGGAAAACTTACCTCGAGACTCCAGCGTTAGAAATATTCTCAGTTAAGGAAGTACTCGATCAGATGAAAATTTGACGAATAAATTCCAAAGTTAGTGCAAGGATTTAAATTGGAAAGTGCAGTAACAGAACTATATGGGCTTTATATATGTCTGTATCGCATAATAAAAGAGAATTCACATCTTCATCATCATCGAAAAAAATATAGCACTCTTAATTACAAGTTCTGTACACCCTATGTTTGTTAAGTTAATTAACTTTTTCTTAACTAACAATAGTCAGTAATTAAGATATTGATTTAATTATTATGGCAATCTAAAAGAAGTGATTTTCTACCTAAGTACAATTAATTTGAAAGTTGTTATATGTTTAATTTAAGTAAAATTAATAGTAGACTATGTAACAAATCAGTCAGTAATATTAAAAAAAGAAGTCAAATATTGATTTTTTTTTTTGACAAATCAAATATATCAAATTTGATATAAGGCAAGAATCCGTCCCCCAAAATTTTGATTGGGTCAGGACTCTATTATTAGCCATGTAAAAAAAAGTCATCTAGAACCATGTGTAGTTGGTATGTGTATTTCTAATTAATTGGGCAAGATTCATTCAAAATTTCCTTTCGTACTTTTGTTCAATCAGCATCACTGCTCTGTCGTGTAGCTGATTTCTTTTCTCGACGCGTATATTTGTTGGGCCACTATCTCCACATCATGCTGGGTGAATAAATAAAGTAATAACTAAACAATTACATGTTTTAAAGAATCATTAATAAAAGATATAAACTTTCGTGTTTTTTATTTTATGCAATGATGTTGAGCACTTCGAGATTATTTTTTATTTTACAGAAAATATTTACGTCAATGTTGGATGAGAAACCGAAACGAATTATACACAACAGTGTCAGCACAGAAAGAAATATTGCTAAACATGTATGAAAATGAAATAATCATTTTTATTTGTGTTGTATTCCAGAAGGAACCGTCATTGTCTTATCCTAAAAAGGATATTTCAATTACCATCAGTGTTGATTTTATGCAACAGTTATTAAGAAGACAAATCCACAGTAAATAGTCTCTATTTTTTAATTTGTATTTTTCATATACATATAAAATATAATCTTCATAAAATAAAATAGGTGGCTGTTTTGTCACATATATTTTAAAGACAACAGAAAAATAACAGGCAGATGACATAAGAGACCGTTATAAAAAGAAAAAAAAACGAAGCGAGCATTCTGTAATTGCAAAAAAAAACTTGACATTGATTTTGTCAATATCAGCGTCGGTTTCTGCGTATATCCACACTTCTTATAATTACATTTGTATTTGGAAATAACGCGTATGGATCACTGATGAAATTTTCAGCACTATTGATGAAAAAGTGTCAGATATTCGGGAACGACGCTTATATGCTGACACGTGCATATTAGCTGAATTTTTCTTAAAAGTATATTAAATAATTATGATTAAAGAAAATCTAATTTTTATAACTAATTAATCAGAATTAAATTATCGATTATTCCTATTAGGTAGTAGGTAGTAGGTAGTAGTTACCTATATCCTTTCCTATTCTGTGTGCAATAACATGTACCCATATCCAAATTGGTTCTTGATGTGGCGTGGGACCAAGCACAGTCGGTGCTTGATTGGGTTGGGCACTTGGCTGAGCGCCTGAGCCATGTATATTGTAGTACTACGTCAGCGCGCCAATAATTCCACATGTACCCTGAAAAATCTATTGCCAGTACAAGAAAATAATTTAAAGAAAGTACAAGAGTACATTTGTGAATTCCAGAGATGTCTGTGGCTCCATTTTGTATGCAACTGTCTGGATCTGTGAGCTCACTTCAGGTGTACCATCCTCCATGTTTTATATTTTCTATATATAATTGTGCTTGTGCACTCCCAAAAGAAAGTTCTACATAAATAGTTTTGTTTTTCTTTTTGACTGTGGTGCAGACGTGCAGTGTGTATTTTGCTATTCTATACTGTACTATGTGTCAGTGCAAACTTTTAAATAATTTTGTGTTCATATGATTTTTATGTTAAGAAATTATTCATCTATCTATGTATAGAGGCGACGATAATTCTAATTAAAGATATCTAACATTTAAAATTTGAAAAATAAAAATATTCGGCAAACAACCGTTGCCCTTTACAAAGACTTCTTCAAATTCTACATATTTAGCTATATATTTTTTATTTGTAAATGATTATATAATTGGCCTTATAATTAATTAAGGACTACTTAGAGTAAAAATTCAGTTGCAAGTAATATTGTTAATCTTTTTTTTCTTAATAAATTTGACACTATATAACCAATATTAATAAAGATTTAATAAAGATTTTTAATAAGCAACAATTACTAAAGAGACGCCCAAAAAAATATCTATAACCATCTTATTTAGTACGATACTAATAACTTAAATATATAAAATAGTTTCATTAACAACACTAATCTAATGGGCGTGCCTATTTTGATAATTTTATTAAAAAGGAAACAGTGTGGTATTTATAATGTTTTGAGAAATGACAGAGGATTTACATGATGATTTCAAATATATGTAGCCTGAAATTGCTATTTTGTCGAATTAAATAACGCCCTCCTGTATTTCCACATAATTAATAGATACTTATTAAAAATGTGAATTGCATTACAAAAGAAATACAGTGATTTTCAAGAGATGATATTGATAATGTAATCCTCCACAAGGATAATGCTAGAATATTTACATCTAATATTATTTTTTGTAATATTTCTAGAAAATACAAGTAAGTTTATTTATTTTTGACTATTTTATAAATTTAATTAAATTTTGGGTTAGATTTGAAAGTTGAATAAAAAAGTAAAATTCTAAATATCAATTATCGCATTGTTGCGGTGGTGTTTCAAAAAAAGCTATCACACTATAGGGTTTGAAGCTATCATATATATATATATAGAGAGAGAGAGAGAGAGAAAAAGATACCGTGAGCTTAAGCTCACGGAGGCCTTCCGTGAGCTTAACTAAAAAATATATCAAATCATCTAGAAATTTTAATTTATCATCTTTACTAAATTATTTATATGAAAATCTCATGGGATGCAAAATTTGGAGTGTTTTGAGCTTTTTAAGTCATCGTTTTTAATTTTTAAAAATGATGTTCAAATATTAAATATATTATTATTTTTTTAGAGTTGATTTTCAAAAATTAAAAATCATGACTTAAAAAACTCAAAACACTCCAAATTTTGCATCCTAATAGATTTTCATATAAAAATTTAATGAGAATGATAAATTAAAATTTTGATATATTTTTTGAATTAAACTCACGGTATCTTTACTCTCTCTCTCTATATATATCAAATTTTCTCTTACTTAAAAATTATAGTTTTTATTTTTTTTATTAATTTTCATATAAGCTAGAGTTTCATAGAGTAACTAAGTAACAATAAATTAACTAAGGAGTTATACAATTATAATTAATCAATATAAACTTAAAGTTCCTATTCAAAATATCACATATATCGTAAAAGCTAAATCATTTTTCTATGAGCATAGTATTGTAACTTCATAAGTTTGAGCCTCTCAAATTGTACAAAATCAATTTTGAATAAAAAATGAAATATGTCGAAAAGCACACTTTTTTATTGTGTGTTATGCGCTATTGCGATCATCATTATCACTATAGCGGTTGTAGTTTGACATAGTGCAATGTTGACCGACAACATGGATTTTGAGGTTGAAAAATGCTACAACAATGCTATATCGCGCTATTGAGATCCTTGAAAAAAAAAGAACAATTAAACTTGTTGGTCTGTTCCTCTAGTCACGTTTATGTACATAGGCATTGCCTTAAGAGCATATCGAATGAGGGTTTGTAGTGAGTTGTTAAATTCTACGTGTTAATTGATATTTCATTTATGAGGTTGAATATGAGATTCTAATTTAAAAACTATTGAGAAAAGTTGCTAAAATAAAAACTCATTTCTAATCGTTAGGTTATATTATCAATTCGGTTGAGAACGCTAATTTTAGTATTTGAGAAGAAAATTTTTTATTTTTGAGATTGAGAATACTAAATTTTTAAAAAGTGATGGACTTCACTTCTGAAGTTAATATGAGTTAGATTATTAGCTATTTTAAAAGTGATGGACTTCACTTCTGAAGTGACTATAAATTAAATTATTTAAACTGATGAAGTGATGATTATTAGCTATTTAACGAATTTCTGAGTTGGAAAAAACTCTTGCCTGCATGTACATCTCGAACGAAAGACAAAACGAATAAAAATAATAATAAAAGAAAAAGGTTAGGTCACTCTTTCCTATTTTGACACGTGCCACGGCGATGACCTTCATCCTTGTATTGCTCCTCTCTCTTGTGATAGAAAACAAGAAAACAGGAAATGGAAGGCGAGAGTGGGAAAAGAAATGGAAGGCGAGAACAGAAAAGAAAAGAGAAAATTCAGAGAGAGAGAGAGAGACAGAGAATTAGAAAGAGAAAACAGAAAATAAATGGAAAGATGGTTATCGTTCGGTTCGAATAGCTGTTGCGGTTTCAACTCCAAATGAAACATCGAGATCGATTATAATATAGTTTCACTGCAGTTTGGTTCAAAAATTGAATTATTTCATATGAGTTAATCGAATTTTCTTCATAATTTATATTTAATTATTATCCGTCGTCCTAGATTGATTGATCCGTAATTTGTGATATTAATCAGTAATATAAAATATTTGATCTAATTGGATTTTGATAACTGAAATTATGATACCTATTGATGCTGAATTTGAATGTATATTGATCCACACAACATTAACCAGTTTTAAGTGAAAGTAAGTTTTGCGGAGTCCCGCTTTGCGGCAGATATATGAGATATTCTCTATTTATCACGGTAGGTATAATATATGATCTTTATGTTTCCATCCATAATTGTTTAAATTGCATGATATATTATAATGAATTATTTTATAAAATCTATTATAGAAAAGTTGTGTCATAAAATAACTGACTATTGAGTTATTTATCTAATTTTATTTTACTTCTGTCATTTTTATATTTTATTTGATGGCGATGAGAGCCATACTTTGATGTAGGGAAAAAATAGATTTTTTTAAGTGTCAAAATTTATTTTTTAATATAAATATATTTATTTAATATTTTTTGAAAATATATTTAATTATATGAACTCTCAGATACCATGTGGATCCGTAGATTAACGATGTAGATTATTGATAGTCGGATGAATTCAAATGACATTGTTTTTGTAAAATTTTAGTTCGTAGAGGTGATTCTTTTAGAGCATTCATATTTTATTGTCAAATTGATTGTCAAATTTTATTTGATAATTATTATTATAATTTCAGAGATGTATAGGCTAAGTAAAATTGTACAATTGTTTAAATTTGACAATTCATTTTACAGGCCATGTTAGTGAAAGACACATAAAATTAATTATAAAAGTGCTATTTTGATAATTTCATTCTATTCAGAAATGTCATTCTTAAAAGAAATTGTCAATTTAATAATATGACATAAAATTTTAATTTTAACAATCGACATAAATACGGATACTTTTGAATAAATTTAAATAAATTTATGTACGTCGTTAAAAACCAAGCAACTAGGTCTATTTCTTTGTTTCTCAAACCAAAATATCATCATTTATTTTAAACTATCTCACATGCTTCCAAAAGGAGTCAAAATATATCTTCAGAAGTGCGCCGTGATCAGCATAACCGCGCTCTAAAAGCAAAAAAACAAAAAACAAATTCTTTCATCTTTATACGCAATGACTGATTGGAAAATAAATTGATGTCAAATCTAATTGTAATATTGGGTGTGCGGGTAGTAAACTTTGAGTTAAAAATAAATAAATGGAGCCTAAGGAAGTAGTTTTCAATTTATCCAGAAAAATAAATATGCAAGTCCGTTTGTATACTTTTGAGCTCAAAATAAATATACTTCTTTGTATATATGGCATGCAAGCAAGGAAGGATATGAAACCAAAAAGGGGGTTCCGATTTAACTCGAGTGGGTACTATTAATTTTCTCTTTACGGCTAAGAACTAGCTTTGGTCTGATTATAAAAGACAATATCTCTGATTAGGAGGTCATAGATTCGAAACACGAATGAAAATTCTAATGGATAACTATAAAATATGAGAGCTAGCCTTTTATTTTCCGATAAAAAAAATTGCTCTTTACTGCTATTTTCAAATGTTTTAAAATGGATAATTAATACAGAGCACATGTATGATTTTTTAATGAGTATCCTCATTTTTTGTTTTTGTTTTCGTTCTATGTAAATATTCTTCTTTGTAATGAAAAATTGAGTTGGTTGTTACCTCCCTTAAAAAAAAAAAAAATCAGTTTGTATTAGAAAACAACACGAAAATTACTACGATTTCAAATACTGGCATAGAAAGAGGACTGAGAATTTACAAGAAATTGATCTGCAAAATACCAGTCGAAGATTAATTATAGGTACTATAAGGTGCCCTGTACCACCACAAACAACGGTTCGAGAGAGAAATGAATGTGCTGTTCAGTTCCTCCCGTGAACAAATTACATTTACCAGAAGAAAAATTTGGGTAAAATAAGAAAGAATCAAAGAAAATTCAGAGAGGAGGTAGAAATACCGCCACCAACCACCATCCTAGTAGACATACATGGTTAATGGGCTGCCACTGACAGAGCGGTGGATATATGAAAAAAACTGCAAACAAATTAAATAACAGCACTCAGTTTGCACTGGCATCTCCACCGCCCTATTATGAGCAGTATTAGCAAAATCTCTTAATATGATTTGAGTTCGATACAAAAACAATTGAATACTGTCGTTCTAATCTTGTTGAATTTACCTCTATTCATGTTATACTTCACAAATTCTTTCGTTTTTATATTTTCCAAAATACTGGAATCAGAAGTCATATCAACTCCCCCCAATCCCATTGCCCCAAATAGTCCATCTCGACCTTAGTCTAAAACATACTGAAACACCTGACATGAAGCTTTGGGATCATAGTAGTGTTATGTGTCCAATGCATGGAAATTGACAGTTTTAAATCACTTTGTTTTAAATACTTTCGAACGCTGTTGTAATCTTATAAAGCTTTTTGTTAAGAAACAAATAATGTTTCCAAACTTCATTTGAAAAGTCAAACCAACATATTGCTATTTATTTCTACATCATATAAGAAATAAAGAAAGGAACCTGAAAGTGCCCAAAAACTGATGATGCAGATAAAATTCCTACATAACAATAAGGATTTGAAATTGAAAATGACAAAGCACAATTTTAGAATCTAAACAATTTAAGTAAATTGATCTACCCCTATGCCAAACCTTGTAATCGAAATATTACTATATTAGTATAAAAGAAAATTAAATGGAAAGGAAGGAAACTTACCATTGTTTTTTTTTTTTTGTGGGGGATTGGGTGGTATTGCTATTAGCAGTGTAATACACTATTATGAGATGTTGATTATATTGCAATTAATAGAGAAGAGGTCCGAACATAGATGTACTACCACAAAAAAAATTGTCACCGTTAATAGGAATGGCAATGGATCGGATAGGCGGGTCATTTCTTAATTTTGGGATGTGGCTCGTCTTTCATATCTCGACCCGTCCTATCCAGTCCATACTTTTGAACCTATAATTATTTTACCCGCCTGGGCCGTTCAATCACGGCCCGACCCGCCTCTTTCCGGCCCGACAATTTATACAACAACAACAACAACAACAAAGCCTTTAATCTCAATAAATTGAGATAGGCTAGAAATGAAATCTAATCGGAAAGTATAAGATCAAATATCTCAAATATCAATGATAATAATGAGGATGATGAAAAAAAAATAAAAAAATAAGTAAATAAATAAAATAAAATAAATAAATAAAAATGATAATGTTAATGGTGATGACAATATGATAATAACAATGATGATAATTATGCTGATAATATGCTAATAATAATAATATTTTGCTAATAATAATAATAATAATAGTACAATAAATCTCTATTATAAAATATATTTCTAAATCCTAAATTTTAAACTCTAAAATCCTAAAATCCTATAAATCTAAGAACCTGAAGTCTATAACTCTACTTCTAGACTCTAACTAATAAATCATGGTTCAGATAGATGAATCGTCATCTTCCAAACACTATTATCCAAAGCAAGCTCTTTGGATATATTATATTCCTTCAAATCTCTTTTTATTGCTTCCTCACATGTTAGTCTCGGTCGAACTCTTCATCTTCTTGTGTTTTCAGGACGACTTAGAATACCACTACATATTAGTGATTCAGGAAGCCTTCGTTGGATATGACCAAACCATCGCAAACGGTGTTGGACTAACTTCTCTTGAATTGGTGCTACCCCAAATTTGTCCCGAATATCATAATTTCTGATTCGATCTTTCCTTGTGTGGCCATATATCCAACGAAACATCCGCATTTCAACTACACTCATCTTCTGGATGTGTTGTCCTTTTGTAAGCCCAATATTCTGCACCATACATCATCGCGGGTCTAATCGTCGTCATGTAGAACTTGTCTTTTAGTTTGTTTAGGACCTTCTTGTCACAGAGAATACCATATACTTTCTCCATTTCACTCATCCGGCTCTTATTCTATGACTAACATGTTCATCGATCTCTCCGTCACTCTGTAACATCGATCTCAAATACCGAAATGTATCATTCATGGGTACTACTCGTCCGTCCAAACTAACATCTTCATCATCTGAGTTTTCCCCGCTGAACTGACACCTCAAATATTCTGTTTTAGTCCTACTAAGTCTAAAACCTTTCGATTCTAAAGTTTGTCTCCACAACTCTAGTTTCTGATCAACTCCAATTCTGCTCTCGTCAATCAACATCACATCATTAACAAAGAGCATACACCAATGAATATCTCATTGTATGTCATTTGTGATCTTATCGATCACTAAGGTGAAAATATATGGACTCAATGTTGACCTTGATGTAATCCTATCGTAATAAAAAATGCATTGGACTCACCGTCACATGCTCTGACACAAGTCACAATATTTGTGTACATATCCTTAATAAGGGTAACATACTTTGTTGGGACTCATTTCTTTTCAAGTGCTCACCACATGATATTTCTTGATATTTTATCATATGCTTTATCTAAATCAATAAATATCATATGTAGGTCATTCTTCTATTCCTGATGCCTCTTCATAAGTTGTCTTATTAAGAAAATCGCCTCCATGGTGGACCTCCCAGGCATAAAATCAAATTGATATTTATAGACGGTTGTCAATTTTCTTAAACGATACTCGATCACTCTCTTCCAAAGCTTCATGTTATAACTCATGAGCTTAATTCCTCTGTAATTAGTACAACTTTGAATATCTCCTTTATTATTGAAGATTAGTTCTAATATACTTCTTCTCCACTCATCAGGCATCTTATTGGATCGGAAAATGATATTAAATAGCTTAGTGAGCCACACTATTGCTATATTTCTAAGACATCTACATAGCTCAATCGGGATGTCATCAGATCCTAACGTCTTACATGTTTTCATCTTTTTTAAAGCTTCCTTCACCTCAGACTCTTAAATTCTCCAAATAAATCGTCTGTTGGTGTTAACTGAATATATCAATTTATGTTGTAACTAATTTTTTTATATAATTATAAGTGACAATATCATTATTTTGAGATCTAAAATAATATAATTAATTAAAAATTTCATAATATTATACAAAATATATTATTTATTGTTAATAAATTTATAATATTTATTCACAATATATTATATATTGATAATATACATATATATTATATTCCGGGCCGGTCGGGTGGGTCTAACCTCAAGCCAGTACTTGACCTAGCCCGTCGAATGGCCCGGTCCGGTCTTATTTGTTCCCTCTCCGGGCCGGATGGGTTGGTCATCGAGCCGGACGGATCCGAACGAGTACAACAGGTCACGGACTATATTATGATATTATCATCTCTAATTGTGAAGTAGTGAGTCCCATAAATCTAAACGGCTCTGGTGTAATCAAACCTACCTGCGGTCTAAATCCTACTGTGAGAATGCACGGGCAGCTACTTCACCCCGTAAATAACTATAGAGGATACAATTTCAAATAAGCAGGGACGTGCAGCTTATAGGCTCGACATTGTCCAAACCATACTGCAATCTAAACATTATTCTTCAGTTTTTAGAAGTTAATTGAAATATGTGAATGTATGAACTGAATAAAAAAATGCAGAGTTTAGTTATGTTCGGTATTTCAGTCCAACAAAATTAGTATAAAACACAACTACACTGGAAGAACCGCAGAAGCGTGTATCTATGTGTAAAATTGCAATATTACATGTGTAATATTTTTTATACTTTTGATTTGTGGTGGGTTGAGTTTATTTGACTTCCAATTATCATACTTTTTTTTTGTTTTTCTTCTTTGGTGGAGATTTCCAAATTCCAATTATCAAAACTAAACATCGAATTTTTTTATTTTTGCATGCTAAGGGATGTGACCAAGGATACAGAATTTAAAAATATATATATATAGGGTACGCCTATTTTAAATATAACAGAAAAAATGATTTGATGGAGGCAATTGAAAATTTGAAACAAATGATGTCAATTTCAGTTTGCTGCCAAAGTGATAAACTCATTGAATCAGTAATCAATTTAAAAGATATAGAAGACAGTATTTTTCTGAATTCTAGTTCACCTTAATTTAAACGTTTGAACGTTATAGAAAATATATTACATTAGAGGACTAGATATTCCGTGCATGGACGATTTTATCCCTGAATATTTATTTCCTTTCGCCACTTGCCATATTTAATATTAATATTTTATTATACTTACTGTCTTTTCCAGTCTCAATGGTACGGGAAAGAGTGAAGAACACATGTTTGGGTTGGGGACTTGGGGCATTGTAATAATACTGAAAAGAGAATTTAAAAAACTTCTTTCCTACACAATCAAATCCAGAAATTTACCAGAACTAGGTGTAAATTGCAGACACGTCCAGATATTGACAACCACTACGTGTCGATTTATAACACCATTAGACACCTAATCTCCAACTTGAAATGCCCACAATAATATGAGACGACTTTCCTGAAAATAGGAAACAAGCAAACATGAAACATACAAATGAGAGGTCTCCTTCCATACCTTTTGATTAACTCGTCAGTACTTACAGCCACCCCTTTGCATATATTTGATAGATGTATAATTTTTTACCATCTATTAAAAACCTCGCAGTCCCAGCATGAAAAGGCCATATGAATATCTAAAGAAACCACTCCGCTGAGAGAGGCGAGGTGGCATAGAGGATGGTCCCCGGAGTAGTAGCCTATACCAAGGACAGGAAAAGAAAAGAAAAGAAAAGAAAAGAAACCCTAATTTTTTTTTATCTAAACCTATAATGGAAGGAATTCAGGCCTTCTCTTTTCTATAAAAGGAGCAACCTACAGGAGTTCTTCCACACCAAATTAAGCGAGAGATCAGCGGCAGTAGACCAGATCTAGCCGCCTCTCCTTCTACTCTCCTCCCAATCTCCCCTCCCAAGCCCCCTCCCCTCCTCTCCTCCTACGAGAGAACCCCAGATCTGATCGAACAAACGCTGGTTCATCCTTCTCTGTTTGTTTTGCTCAATGCTGGTGGTTGGGAATTAAGGATTTGGAGGCTGACAGAAGAGAGTGAGCACATAGCGGTCACTCTGTACCTAAAAGTAGAAAGAATGGTATCGGTGCTGTTGCGTGCTCATGTCTCTTTCTGTCAGCTCTGCTTCTTCCTCGGTACTTGTACCAGGAACTGGATCCTATCCCATCCGCCACTGCCTATTAACTCATCTTAATTATCCCTTCTCTCGCCCCCTCTCTCTTCTTTTTCTTTGTTTTTGCTTTAGATTTGACGGATCATGAAGAAAGGCCAGTGATGCTCTCATGGAGGTAAGACAAGGATCTTATCTTATCAGTACTTTCTTATTTTCTGTGCTCTTTTTTTTTGGGAGGGGGGGGGGGGGTTTGGGTGAAGAGTATATAAATTACTATTTTGTTGGAGATTAGAAAAAGAGGAGGAATTCATTGGAAAGAGGAGAGGCGTGAGGTGGGAGCGGGGTTTTTGAGGAAAAACTACCTAGGTTAAGGTACGGATAGGTCTCATTACATAATTATGGATTAATTTTGGGATTTCAAGGGAAAGTGGGATTTGGTATTCTGCTTTCAATGCGACTGATTAGAGTTTAACTTTGCACGCTGTCCGGATTTAAAGGAAAAAATAAATTGACTGTTTGACTGTTCCTTGTCTGATTAAATCTTGCACCTCTTCTTCCTCTCTGTTTTTCTTTTTTTTTTTCCAACTCCTCTTTGTTCTTCTTTTTCTTTTTCTTTCTTTTACTACAAGGTCTGTGATTTGTCGTCAATTGCTTCTAGAAAGAGGAGACCTGGATCATGATAAATACCATGGGTAAATCTTCCAGTCGAAAAGAAAAGAGAGAAAGGTATGGATCTTTAGATTTGTCCTTCTGAAAGATTTGTACTGTATTTAAAGCTTTCAACATCTGGTAGAATTTTTCTGTTTATAGGAGGGTTTCCTTTTACTATTAAGTTTATGTGTAGAAGAGTTTGTCTTAATTGCATGCATTTAATAAGTTTATTCTGCATGTGTTGCATATTTGGTTTTAGGCTGACAGGTGGTTACAATAAATGTGCAAGTCTTCTTTTACTTTCAAATCGTGAATTTCTGGTGCGCATACAGTTCTGCAAAACATCATGCTTCCATTGGTATGGTTTCTTTGTGATTCCTATCCTGCATTTGTTTTTTTGTTTTTTTTTGTTCATGCATGCAATATAGCGCATCTTGTAGCCTGTGTTCAAGATTATGCATTTAAGATGTTTTGCTCGGGAGAACTTTTGGTTAAGGTGAAACATTTAAGATTTATTAAATTTAATACCTTCATCTTGTAGCCTGTGTTCAAGATATTGCATGCCATCCCGTGGGATACATTTGAGCACATCAAATTTCATTGGGGGTCCTATATTAAACATAAAATAATTAATCCTTTTGGAACCTGTTATTTTTTTATTTGATTGTATAAATAAATGTTGTAGCAATGAGCTTAAACAAATGATTCTATTCAGGAGTTCTTTGTTCACTACTGTCTCAATTATATGTATGGTTTGACTTGTTTCGTTTCATGTTCGACCTGTGCCTAAACTGCATCCTTTGTTATCATGAGGTGCTTGAGCCTGTTGCATATGTGGCATTCATGACTTGTTGTTCCTGCACGCTCAAATCACTTTTCGTGTGGCTAATTCTGTAACTTTACTTTTTGTTAATTTGTATTACACAATTTTCTAGTAGGCTTTTCCATTATCCGTAATCAGAAAATTACATGGGATTTCATTACCTTTTTCACAGATTATTTTTCTACAGTTTTGTGCTAAATTCAAAAGAGTATGTTCATCAGTGTAATAATACTTTACCACGCAAAATGAATAATTTTTAACAGATTCATGTTAAAATTTATAATACAAGAAAATTTGCACCAAGATTTTGTTAGCCTTTATCAGAACTGGGGCAATTAAATGGTCAATTACAAAGGAATATGAGATGCTTCCAAGTTCCAACACATCTCAACTCATTAACAAAAAATTCTGAAGTTCATATACAGGCCATTTTTAGCACAAAGATTATATGTATTAAAGTGATCTATTTTATGGCAAGAAACATTTACTGGCAATATTTGTTTTTCTTTGATGTCTGTTACATCATGTACAATATAGATACAAAATTAATCTCTCCATTCTTTTAATATTGTCCGTTAAAACGTAAAATTAGAAATCCATATGAAACTTCTATCATCTTGGGACTAAAAATCAATCAACTTCCTATTCCGTATCTAATTTTGATTGTGATATACTTTCTATTTCAATTCTAATTTTTTAGTCTGTTTACTGTTGTATCCAAAGGTCAATGTTGTTGATCAGTAAACAAATCACTAACAAACTTCTCTTCATTTTAAAATATCTTGACCATGCACACAAAATACTCAAATAAATGACAAATTGGTGGATTAAAACATGGTATTTGATGTACTTAAACGAGAATGGTTTGAATTTATTATTGGAAGTAAACCTGATGATATTTAATGATCAGTCATTTTCTTGGTAAGCACAAGCTAGCCCTAACTATACATCATTTTTTTAGAATCAAATTGGATTTGGTCTAGGATAACTATACTTCATTTTTTAGAATCTAATTGGATTTGGTCTAGGTTTGCTTGATTTATCGTTGGATAATCTGTTAGATTGCTGGTTTCATCAAAATATATACTAAGTTTATAATAAATTTTCATATAATTGTATTGCTTCTAAGAATATAAATGCTTAATTCAAAGAATCATGTGAGCTAAATTTCTTATAAAATGAACTTTCAGCTGATGATTTTATCTATGTAATCTATGTAATCAACAGAAACAAAAATACAAAATATTTTTAACTTTTCAATTAAATTTTTTATTTAGATTGATAATATATATAGTAGCCTACCCCAATTTATTTGGGATTAAGGCTTTGTTGTTGTATTGATAATATATATAGTAATTTTCAAAATAAGAATTTTAATTTGGGATGGGAATAATTTCCAAACAAGATTTTAATTGAGATGTAATTACTTTATACTTTTTTATTTGGGATGGGAATAATTTATCTGTAGATGATAAGTATGTAAATTGAACACTAATTGCTAGATTTTTTGCATGCTTCCAAGTTTGTTGCGTCAATTTGCAATTGTGCATACATTATTGTTAGGTCCTCGATAGTAAGAAAGTACTGAAGAATAATATTATATATGATTAATGGAGCTTAACTACCAGTGAACCTGATAGTTACTGACCTATATATTCAGGATTGGTTATTTTTCTTATTATGAAACCAACTAGATTGATTTGATTGTTCTAGACAAACTGCATATTGGTCATGATATTGGGTCACAGGCAACGCTTTAAATTTCTATTGAGTGTTTACTGGGTTGGCTAGATCTTAGTACCTGACATTGATCTGTCAATTTAGTTGCATTTTTTAATCCATTGTGAAAGAAATAAAAAGCCACAACATGAATATCATCAGAAGTTTTCCCATTTGGTGTACAAAAAACTTGCCTTTGTGTCTAGACAATAAAACTATGTCATGCAGATATCTGAACACCAGTGCATATATTATCGTATAATATTAATAGCACTTAGTTGCTTTTCATCCTGTCTTACTGAATGAGGGAAAGCAGATTATTCTTGATTCCATTGATGTTAACTCTTGGTGTCTTTGTTAGGTGGAGAATGTTATTTTGGGGACCACTTACTTTGGAATTATCTATCAGTATGTGACCTACTGATGCTACTGGCATAGGCTATGAGTAATAAATATTTTTAATGCCAAACCTGAACGGCTGAACCAGAAGACTTCAACAATTTGAATGACTTTGTGATCTTCCTTTTTTGGCCAAAAGGAATATAACTATTGTTTTTTTTTTCTGATTATTTCTTCTTACAGAGTGAACTAATCTGCAGTTGCTTAACTTTGGCAAACTTGATGATACAAGAAATCACCATGAATTCCGTTGGAAAGATTTAACTTCAGAAAATGTAGCAACATCAACAAAAAATGAAAATAAAGGTAAGCCAGTGGTTGGTATATTATTTTCCCCTTTTTGTGCGAAGTGGAATGTACTCTGTAGTCTGTACAGTGTCATATTCTCCCTTGAAGTTGCACGCATCTGCATAATTGAATTTATTTTTTTCTTGTTGACAATCTCCGAGCTTACACAGTATTTCAACCGTCATGGGGTTTATGTTACCACCATTTCCATCAAATTCTATGTAATCTGTCTGCATTTTGCCATGATCTTAATATAGAGATCCGTATTTGCTGCCATAGATTTAACCATGTAATTGCTGTCATAGATTTTTGGCCGTCGGATGAGATCTGTACGGTCTGATTTAGATTCCGGAGGTGTATTATTTAATTGGGGCGCACTCACCATAGACACGAAACAAAATCCATCCATTGCTGGCATAGAAAAAATATGGTAGCAGATACGGCATTGATTTTACATGATGAAGTTTCTCAAAATTGGAATTTTAGTTTAAAAGGATTTTCTGTTTGTGCCGACTCGCCTTCTACCACCTTCTTAGCTCTCTCTCTCTCTCTCTCTCTCTCTCTCTCTCTCTCTTATATATGTAGATACTTGGGTTGGCAGACAATTGTGCAATGCATTTTCTTCAAGGCTTCTTGAAATGGGCATCAACAGTCCATAATAGCAAGTGTCCAAACTTATATAGCATTAAACTCTATGAATTAAGATGATGCTCGGATTAAGAAATATGCTTAGAATAATTTGGTATATAATTGTTGTTTTATCGTGAAAATCAGATGAAATAAATTGATTTTTGAAATCTTTGTAGAACATAATAATTATGACAATAATTAGTTTTATTAGGAAATAATAATATTTATGCTACTGTAAATAATAAAACTTTTTGAAAGAACAACTCCAGCATTTCAATAAAAGAAATGATAGATATTTGATATATTCTTATCAGAAATTTATTAAAAAAATAATTTGCATTGAGTTATTGTTTTATGCAATATAGAGGACAGAATAGAATTATTGGTACATCTTAATAAATCTTGTAGTATTATCAATCGGACAAAACATGCATGTCTCTATGATTGTGAAAAATACAGTGCTAGATAAACTGTCATGATTTAATTTCTATATATTCGTGGTTGGACATATATAGGATAGTATAGATCTTATCATGATTCCGAATAAAACAAAGTTTTATTGCAAGTGATTAAAATATATGTAGATTTATGTTCACAATTACAATCTTTTAATGTGTCCTTAAATTAAGTTATCTTGTTATATCGAGGGATAGCCCCAGTTGATTACATAATTTACTGTTAAAATCTTGTACGTACCAAATCAGTAGTTTGGCCAATGACAGACATTAATTAATTACAATACGAATCATTGGTATCATTTCTAATACTACCTAGCTAAATTAGCTGTAGGCACATACGTTAATTTTAATCAACATTAAAGCTATTGTTGGCATACCTATTTGGGGACAACCTGCATAAACAAGGAGGTATTCATTGTTGGCATTTTAATTTGATGCCTTTCATCTCTACTAATGCTAACGTGCATTGTACAAGAGCAACATATGTAAATAGAATATAAATGAATCTTGAGGTCAAAAGATCTCAAACATACAAAACAATGCTGATCATACAATTGGCAAAAGTAAATACGTGCCAACAATGTTATTTATCAGTTATCACATGGTAGGATATGTATTCATTTTGTTTTGTTTTTTCAAATTTTAACTGAAGCTACCTTAGTAAATTTTTAATGGAGAAAATCATTGAGTGTTAAAATGGATACATAGTCATCTATAAGTATATCTAATTAATCTTTTATTTCAATCAACTGTTGAAAAAGGAAAAACAAGTATCACATTGTTCATTTCTTCCATTAGTCTAAAATACAAATGTGATCCAATTTAATTGCTAGCTTGATTGTTTCTCTAGTGATGTTATGTATCATGCTTGAACAAAGGTATTTAACTAAATGGTCACTTGATTGTCGTCTCTGCACCATTCACCAGATAGTGGATACAGGGATGCTCTCTATATAAGGTGAAATCATTATCTATTTTTCTGAATAGTCTATACTAGTTTACCTTCATATCATATAAGAAATCTTAATCTAAAATCTATGCTGGGCTTTACATGTTACCACTTCCTAATTAACATTTTTATCTGTTAAATAAAATATATAACCATGATTTAGTAAATCATGGTATTTGGGTTTGTCAGAAGGGCTTGAAGAAAACAGGCAGAATGTAGGTTGTAACAAAAAAATAAATTACTTCCAACCACTGGCTAAAACATCAACTTGGTTAGCTAGATTGAAATTTGGTTGTGGCCCTTAGGTTATGAACCAAAAAGTGGAAGTTGAAATATATTAATTATATATTTACGAAACAGTGGTTTATGAATTTAATTAGGATTTCATCATTGTAGGTTATTGTGAATTTTATATGCACAAATAGTGTGCACCTTGTTCCATGGTTGTGGGTGTCAATACAGAAGTTGAGTGTATATATATTAGGAGGGATCCAATGACACTAATATTTGGTGACATCAAGTTACACCACAATAGAATGAAGTTTAGACAATACTCATTTAATAACGGTTTTAAGTACTAATTGTTGCTAAAAGGGTTGAGTGACAATTCTAAAATATTGAAGAACATATTTTATAACGGTTTTCTAAAAAAAGACGTTAAAACTATAAACGGTAACATCTATTTTTCTCTCTCTTATATTTAGTAACAGTTTTTTGGATAAACCATTGCGAACTCATTTAACAATGGTTCCTCTGAAGAACCATTGCAAAAGCATTTAACAACGGTTTTCACAAAAAAACGTTGCTAATAGGGGCTTTAACAACGGTTCTTTAATGGAACCGTTATTAAATATGAATTCCTAAACCCTATAGGTTTGTGTCGCTTCATTTTTTCTATCTCTTCTCCTTCTCGCTTCGTTTTTTCTATCTCTTCTCTGGCTGTAGCTCTCTAGGGCTAAACTTTTCGACACTGTTTAAGTTGGTGCTGTCTCTTTGATCCACTTTTCTGTAGGTTTGTTGCTGATTTCATTTTTGATCCCTTTCCTTTTTTTTAGGTTTGTTGTGATTTCTTACCTCTTTTACCATAACTTTCTTAAAAAGATGGAGCGTTACATTTACGCTTCGTGACAACGAAACATCTCGACACTGTACCTAGACCGGTCATATCTGCTGGAGGAAGATGCGTCCTAGGACTGGGCAATATTGGTAACCTACCGGCACACCAGCACCGATCAATCCATAAACCGCATTCGACGGTACATTGCACGGCGATATGGAGCCTCATAACAGGTATGCGAGGAGCCGGGAGTGGGGCCCCACCTATGAAGTCTTTGTTGAGAAATGTGAAGGAGAGTCTGAACGACCAAGGTCAGCTGCCGTCCGAGTGATAGTACACCTGAAGAACATATCGCTTAGACTGTGGTGTAGGACGGTGACAACAAGGATCCTTGAAGACTTATGATAACCGATCTTCCTCGACGACGTATCGTTTGATGGACTAGATAGAAAGACGGTCTACATAATGGTGGACTGTCATGATGGGTGGATGATATCGAAATCGGTGATGGTGCACGTAGGGGGTTTCTGGGAGCATGTTTTCATCACTGTCATCGACTAGGCCGCCATTGACCCGCCAACCCCTCTTGAAAATGACTACCAATTTTTGCGAAACCGGTAGGGAAAGTTTGGGACTGAGGATTTGGCTAGCAAATCCCTTGTCTGGGGCACAAACAATATATGATCATACTACAACCGATGGGTGGAGGGAACTCGGAAGGCACTAGGTCTTCTGGGTAAGGCAAAGACTGGGGTTTATTTACTTACTTTGATATGGAATGATATGGATTACTAACTGTTAAACTTTGAGATATGTTGTGATGTATATGGATACTTTTATATTTTAATATATTGTGATATGTGTTACTTTGATATATTTAAGATGATATATAACTATATATGTTAATTGTTAATTTGTGATGCATGTGTGATATGCATATGTCAATTGTTTTATGATGTTGGTGTGTGATGCATATATTAATTATTTGTGATGCATATATGTTAATTGTTTGTGATGCATGTGTGATGTTAATTTTTATTTTTTGTGACGCAAGTGTGTAATGCATATGTTAATTGTTTATAGGGCTATCAACGCATTCCGTTTCACTGTTCCGTTTCGTAGCAAACGAAACGAAACAGTTAAAAATTTTTGTTGTGTTTCGTTAACGAAACAGTTAACGATACTCTATTCCATTCCGTTTGTGGAACGAAACGGATAACAAAAGTTATCAATTCCATTTCGTCAGTTTTGTTCGTTTCGTTAATAATTCTACACGGCTGCTATATAGGAATTGCACAGGTGAACAGGCTAGGGTTATAGATATAATCGATGCCAAATTTCGATCGTATCTCTCTCTCTCTCGTCTTGTCCGCCTACACGCGTCGCTCTCGTTTCTTTCGCTCTTGTCATCTCTGAGAGAAAACCCTAACTCTAAATCTCTTACCTGTTGCCGCTGTCTCGCTCAGCCGATCTGGCGATTTCCTCTCTGATCTCTATCTCCTCTCTGCCACTGTCACACTTTTAACCACTCTCTCTTGTCTCGCTCACTCAGAACTTGTTAGTGGGTTTTTAAGTAAGAAGTGCTAGATGATGATCCATCGTGGCCGTAAATCTTATCCATGGTGTGTGCGTGTGCCTGTCGTCAGCGATCTGTCTCTGTTTCCGGTACGACAGCCAAGGGCTAAGAGAAAGGTGAAATATCACTATATCAACTACCTAACCGAGAGACAGGCGACAGTGGTAGTTGATGCAGGCCTCGTCATCGCCTGCAAGTAGGCACTAGGTGATGAAATCCTTGTTTATATATTATTTTGTTCAAGTTCTGAGATTTATCTTACTGTCTTGCTCTTACTGACCGTTCTTATTGTTCTTACTGTCTTGCTCTTACTATAAGAGAGAGAGAGAAGGAAAAAAACTAAGAGAGAAGGCGGAATTTAAGGTTGGTCTTACTGACTCTTCTTTTGTCTTGCTCTTCTTCTTGTCTTCTTGTCTTGCTCTTCTTGTTCTTACCTTTCTTCTTGTCTTTGCTCTTATTGACTCTTACTGTCTTGCTCTTCTTGTCTTCTCTTTCTCTTCTTGTCTTCTTGTTTTCTCTTCTTGTCTTGCTCTTACCGTCTTACTGTCTTACTGTCTTGCTCTTACTGTCTTGCAGATTTGAGAGGAATATTGTTGTTGTTGCCCTTACTGTCTTACTGTCTTGCTCTTACTGTCCTTATTGTGTGAATATGGTATCAAGGACTGAATCTGAGCCTAATATTTCCTCTGATGAGTATGTCTCCTCACTCTAACTGTGTTACTGTCTTACTGTCTTGCTTGTTCTTACTGTCTTGCTTTGTTGGCTTGTTGGCATGTTGCCTTGCTGGCTTGTTAGTTGTTGCCTTAATAGTTTGTTGGTTTGTTGCCTTTGGCTCCCTAGATCTTAAGCAGTGAAATTCAATGATGTTAGAGACTTTAATTATTTACATACTTAGTCATTGGTTGAGATTGGTATATATTAATATGGCTGAGATTGGTATATTGTTGAGAAACCTGCTTGAGATCTGAGTTGAGACCAAGAGTATTATCTTATAAATTAGAATGCTAATATGGCTGAGATTGGTATTTTATTGTAATTTAGCATGGGTCTAGGGTTGAATCTTGAAACCCCATAGGAGATTGATGCTCAAATTGAAACTCAAAACCCTAATGCCCCTGAAGAACTCACAAAAAAGAGGAAATATCGTCAAACATATTCTGATGTTTGGAAATAGGGACTTGGGATGCTCCAAGCAAAAAACCTGCTTGGGATGTCCAAACACGTTGGAATTCCACATACTTAATGCTGGACTTAGCCTTGCAGCTCAAAGAGGCAATTAATCGATATGCTCAACTAGATAAGAGGTACACTTTCAATCCATCTGAACAAGAATGGGAGAGAATAAATGAACTTGTAGTGTATTTGAAAGTGTTCTATGATGCTATATTGAAGTTGAGTGGTATCAAGTACCCAACATTGAATTTATTCTTCCCCGAGTTCTGTGAAGTTTATTTGAGTATTAAGAAAATGTGTTCTAGTCCATATCCCTTTATTGTCAATATGGGTACAGAATGTTTGCTAAGTAGGATAAGTATTGGACCAGTGGGAATACTCTATTGGCAATTGCTTGTGTTCTTGATCCTAGATGCAAGTTAGCTGTTGTTGAATACTATATTGAAAAGATATATGCTGATGAATGTCCTTGGTTTGTTGCCAATTTGAAAACTTGCATGAATGAGTTGTTTAAAGAGTATGCGGAAGCACACTCAAGGTTGGTGCAAAACCAACCCGGCAGCTCAGGGCAACACTTGAGGTATAACATCTGAATAATAATTTAAATTAGTATAATAGTTGGCACATAATTACCACATCTGCTTGTTTAATACTTTGCACATTTGTTTGTTTAATAGTAAAGGATCTAGTGCCAGCAGTATTGTCAGTGATACAAGGGCTGGTTTGAAAGATTTCATATGTGTTAAGAAAATATCTGAACCCATAAAGTCAGAGATAGATGATTATCTGGCTGATGCACTTGATGAGGTTAGTTTGGATGATGATTTTGATATTCTAGCATGGTGAAACTAAAGGGAATAAAATATCCTGTTCTTGCTCGATTAACCCGGGATATCCTAGCTGTCCTAATTTCCACAGTGGCATCTGAATCTACATTCAGTACCAGTGGTAGAATACTAAACCCAGTTAGGAACTCTCTAAGTAATGAAAGTATTGAGGCTCTTGTATGTGGTCAGGATTGGTTGCGCGCGTCGGTTACTGGTATGTGCTGTCTGTTATATGTTATCTGATATACTATTGTATGTTATATGTTATCTGCTAATTGTCTTGCTTGTTGTCTGTTATCAGTTGTGGCAGAAAATGGTTTGGAATTTGGTGATAAATTATGGCCTAGTGATGATGAGGTGGCACCGAATGATGGTGTATGTGGCAGTGGAATATGAACCTATATCAGTATGTCAGTTGTAACTATTTCTATACTTTGTTGGCTGTTGCCTGTTGGCCTGTTTATTTGTTGTCTTGCTGGCTTGTTTGTTTGTTGCATTGCTGGCTTGTTGCCTTGTAGTATTAGTTCTGTAGTTGTAGCCTGGAGTTTGTGTACTCTTTGGCTCCTCGGATCTCAAGCGGTGATTTTCAATGATGCTAGAGACTAGTTGGTTGAGATTGGTATTTAGCCATTGGTTGAGATTGATATTTAGCCATTGATCGAGATTGGTAAATTGCTGAGAAATGAGCTCGAGATCCGGGTTGAGCTTGGTATTTTGATGTAATATTTGGTTTGATGTAATATCTGGTTTGTTGCGATTGTTGTAATATTTAGTTTGATGTAATATCTGGTTTTTATGTAATATCTGGTTTGTTGCAGTTGTTGTAAACGATTGAAATTGTTCTGGGTAAAGAGTTTGTGGTAAAATCATTTTTAACGCAACATTTTTTAACTGTTTATTTCCTTCAACTCGTTTCATAAAACAAAACGATCAGCGTAAAATATTTTCCTTTCGTTAATTTCTAATAACGGTTAACGCAAAAAAATATTAACCGTTTATTAAACGTAACAGTTAACGCAAATTAAATTTGCGTGACTGTTATACACGTTAGACAGCCCTAATTATTTGTGATGCATGTGTAATGTTAATTATTTGTGATATATGCATTTGTGATGTATATATATGTTAATTGTTTATGATATATGCATGTGTGATGTATATATAAATTAATTTGTGAAATATATGTGTATTGCATATATATATATATATATATATATATATATATATATATATAGTAATCTTGGCTAGCAGCGAGAAATAACTATTTTTAAAAATATATATATTTAACAATGGTTCTAACAGAAAATCATTGTGAAATATTATTTAAATTTTTTTAAAAAATAATATTTGGCAATGGTTCCTATAAAGAATCATTGTCCAAGCCTACTTCTTGTTTTGTTGTCACTACATATTTGGCAGCGATTTTCAATATTTTTCCTAACACCCCTTTACTAACGGTTCAATAACTGTTGTTAAACTTAGTCAACAATCGTTGTTAAAGATCTTTTCTCTCATAGTATTATATCGAATATTTTCAAAGTCCAAATAGTCATGTAAACCATTCAACATGATATATATATATATATATATATATATATATATATATATATATATATATATATATAATATACTTACATATTAATTTTGTCATTTTTTTGAATTTTTAACTATTTATTAAGATGGATATAAAAATATATATAATTTGATCTATAAATTTATTTTAATATATAATTAAAAAATTAAAAAAATATATATAATTTGATCTATAAATTTATTTTAATATATCCATCATGTTTAACAGTTTGAATGGTCCTTGTGTAAGGGATCAGTTCTTCATTATCAAATTTAAATGGTCGATCCGATCATTCAAAATGATTTTCATGTGAAAAAATCTAATTGTAGACTAAATTTTATACTTTTAGAATTTCTAATTATTTTTTAGATATTTAGAAAATCACTTGATTTAATTATTATGAGTCATTCAAAACAAGTGAATTTACAAGTATCTAAAAATAGTAAAATTAAAAAATATATATATAAAGTTAACTAGATGTTATATAAAAATCATTTTGGGTGGTTAGATCTGCCATTTGAATTTTAAAACTGAAGAACCGATCCGTAGCATATGGTTTATCCGTACTATATATAGTATCGTAGATCATATATAGCACCGTAGATCAATTATATATATATATTAAAAAATATAACTCCCATTTAATCAGGGCATATATTACTTTTCATGTTTTTCATGGAACTTGAACCTGCCGTAAAGAGATGATGAGCATATGTACTAAGTATATGGTTCAGTTGGAGCTCATATATGGTAACGAAAAGAGCAATCCAAGTTCTTTGTAATTTGTATTATATATGGGGTACTTATTTCCTGCTATTGTTGTTAGTTTTTTTTAACTAATTACGCTGCATATAGCGGCCATAATATATTTTTTTTTACATATGGCTCTCTCGGGACTTGAATATGAATCACTTCGTAGAGAGAAGAAATTCATTATGATTATCTCTGTATTTTAATTACTTAATTAGGTAGAATAATTATTGCGATTTAATTACTGATTTATCTGACCGTGCTCGAAAAAAAATGCGGCATTTCCAATTCATATGTAAGACTTTCATCCGTTACTTGTGGGAAGGACTTGTGTAACTGTGTTTACTAGCTCAATAAAAAATTGCTTCATATATATATATATAATTAAGCTATGGTGCTTTGCAAAGCACAAAAGCGTTATGTGTTTTGCGCTCTATTTTTAATTTTAAGTCAGAAATGATCGATCCAAACCGCTCAATCTAATCTCCATATCAAAATCTATTAGTAAACCAAATTTTATATTTTTTGGAATTTATTTGCTATTTTTTTTGGATATGGGAAAACCGTCATTTTTGAATAAACCAGAATTCTCAGATCAAGTCATTTTCTCCTTATAAAAAAAATAGCAGAAAAATTCTAAAAAATATAAAATTTGGTTTACTAATAGATTTTTATATGAAGATTAGATTGAACAGTTCCGATCGAATATTTCTAACTTAAAATTAAAAATAGAGTGCAAAGCACACAACACCTATGTGCTTTGCAAACACCATAGTCGGACTATATATATATATATATATATATATATATATATATATATATATATAGAGTGGAGATAGTGTGAGCTTAAGCTCACGGAGGCCTTCCGTGAGCTTAACTCAAAAAATATATTAAATTATCTTAAAATTTTAATTTATCATTCTCATTAAATTCTTTATATAAAAATCTCATGGGATGCAAAAATTTGGAGCGTTTTGAGCTTTTTAAATCACCGTTTTTAATTTTTTAAAATGAAAGATATCCACTCTATATATATATATATATATATATATATATATATATATATATATATTGTTGCAGTTTCCAAAAATTGGCTTGCGCGAAGAGCTGTATATCTTTTTGTAGTGTGTCTAGAAAGGAACTTTGCGAGAGCTTATCTTTCCCTTTATACATTATTTTTCATATATATCAAGAAGGTCATTGTCGTGCCT
This sequence comes from Schoenoplectus tabernaemontani, assembly GCA_037127355.1. Taxonomy (NCBI): domain Eukaryota; kingdom Viridiplantae; phylum Streptophyta; class Magnoliopsida; order Poales; family Cyperaceae; genus Schoenoplectus; species Schoenoplectus tabernaemontani. The sequence goes on from CM073750.1 coordinate 27,222,945, forward strand.
TTATTTGTTTTTCAATTCCAAAGTAAAAGTAATATATATGGTGATCCATTGCTAATTAAACTGAATAAAACCAAATATGCATAACAAAACTATTTTAAAATTAATGTCAATTAAAACATTCAGATTATCCATTGAATTCTCACTGACGATTTATAATAATACATTGATCTCGTACTACTGGTCCTTGCTCAACTTTTACTAATACCCAAATTCTCACTTCACCAATATATTCATCACCTACCACCCCGTTGCCGCTTGGTCCTTGCTCGACAAGTACAACGTGGCCCACCTGTCAGACTACCAGCTGTCAGAGGTCTCTTGCGAGCACCGCTGCTTGGTCGTCTATTTAAGAGGAAGGGGCACAACGCGTTTGCTTCGCTCTGCTGATAGTAATCTTATTGGCTTTGATAGCATGTGGGGTGATAACCACTAAGAGTGCGGTTGTGCACCTAGCGTGTGCGGTGCTGATGGTGGTGGTGTGGATGCAGTCAGGCTTCCTCGGACATGATTCCAGGCACTATAACGTCATGGCCAGTCACTGGCCGGGACTCAACTAGGCAATGCATGTCCTTTTTCAATTATTTGATTGATTGATAGGTGTTTTAGTAACACTCAATTACTAACGGTTTATTAAGAAAACCATTAGTAGAAAAAGTCGATGACATTTTAAAAATATTTGTAATTTTTTTTGGTAATGGTTCTTTAAAAAAAACATTATTAAAATGTGTGTCGGATATGTGTATTTTTTTGGAGAAATATTTAGTAACAGTTGTTAACTAATAACCGTTATCAAATATTATGAATCAATAATGGTTATTAACTAATAACGGTTATTAAAATATGTGTAGATTGTTTAATTATTTAATTTCTCTCTTTATTTTGTATTTAAACCTTTCAAACTTATTCATCCAGATTTTGTAAAGTAACTACTATACATATAAAATTTTATATCTATAGTTTTAATTAACCTCTTCCTATTTTTTAATTCTCATATTTCTCTTGCTTTAGGAAAGACGTCGGCTTGGTCTTTAATCAAACGAAAACAAAGATGAGGAGGAAGGAAGCGCTGGCTGCATAACTTCAATTGAGTTCTAAATTTCTCGAATTTGTTGCTTCAGGATAGTTAAATTTGTTGTTTGGTTGTTCAAACAATATAATAAAAAGTATATTGCTTGTGTTTTTTTACAACTGATTTCTATATTGTAATCTTTCTACATTAAATCAAAAAATATCATTCTACTCCAATATAAAAATATGATATCAAATGAAGTAAGAAACAAATATAATTAATCAATTTGTTTATGCAGTAATCATAATTTTTCTAAAAAATATATAATTAAATTTTAAATTAATAATTTTTTTAGAAGAATAATGTCTTTTAGGAAAGATATATCATCAATTGTATAACTTTTAGCGTAGCAGATGTGTTATGAATTTAACAAAACTTCAATATTTTTCTACAATCTATCATGTCACAATTTTTTTAATATATCTAACGATTTATTTTTTCTCTCCGAAAACTAATTAATAAATTTTAGTCAATCTTGATCGTTGAAGGATCTTAACACTTCCACGCTTAATAAAGAGTAGAGATATAATCATATTCAATGCACTCTGCAAAGGCAAGACATTAGCTTTTAAAAAAAACAGCAGAGGAAAAACATTCAATGAACTCTGATATGAACTCCGCAAAATATAGTAGTTTTAAAAAAAAAATAAAAAAATAAAGTTTAGTAATGGTTTCACTAAATGACCGTTATCAAAGAAGTTAAAAAAATAAAAAACACAGTAATGATTATTTGCTCAGAATCATTATTGAATCTAAAACATTAATAACAATGTCAATGTCAAAGCTGTTATTAAAACGTTGAATTCAGTAACTGAACAAAGAATCATTACTAAATATCGGTTTTTTCATCTCCCAATGATAGACATTTAATAATAATTGTTTAATATTTTTTAGTAACTCTCCTTTATTAACAGTTTAAGAATCATTGTTAAATCTTTTGTATAACCGCGAGCAAAGTTTTTTTTGTAGTGTCTCATTCCATAAATTAAATATCACCTATTCACGGTATCAAATTGAACTGGTTCGTATTATAGAAATTTGTTTATCTTAAAAAAGCAAAACAACAAATATTGGCATACGCTACTCATGTGGACACCAAAATCAACAGCCGATGACCCGTTTGAAAATCCAAAGTTGACAGCTTTTAAAAAAAAAAATCTGAACATTGAAACAAACTTTGGCAAATCATTTCCATTCCTTAAACATTCAGCTCAAGAGAAATACACTAAATCCGAATATTAAGAGTTGACAAAAGGATTGAATAGTTGAATTTTTATCGGGGAGTAGGATGAAATATAGTAACAAGTTTGTGATTTAGGAAACGTTCGGTGAGATTAAAAATTTGAGATTCGGGTATAATAAGGATATAATTCAGTAATAGTTCGTTTTATATAATATAAATAAATATATATTAAAATATTAAAAATATATAAAAAAATATTTAAAATATTATAAAATGTATTTTTTGTAAAAAAAATATTATATTAGCGAATAAAATATTTTTTACCAATGCTAAAAAGATTATCCTTAAATAATTCGGGTATCATGTGTGATGAAATATCCCATGCAAATCGCACGCCACATGAGTCATGATGCACCACACAAGATCTGAAATAGAAGAGCGCTATTCAGCGGTATATCAAATCTGAGCCGTACACTCAACCAATGCACTTAATATGGAAGGATCACTTGACAATGATTATCTTGATAATTTTGACAATAAATTTTTAAATAAATATGAAAAAAAAATTTAAAAATAGAAAATATCTTATAAATATGTTCTTTTATAGATTGACAATAATTTAAATTTCATATAATTTCATTATGATTTGATAGTCCAATCCAACATATCCCTTAATATTTTGATATGAAAAATTTAATGAGAATGATAATTTTGAATTTCAGACGTATTACGATAATATTTGAGTCGTATGCACTTGAACTCAAAATGCAAACGTTTTCACAATAGTCTAACTCTCTCACTCTCTCTCACTCACTCTCTCTCTATATATATATATACTTATAAATTGATAGCGATTTAAATTTCATAAAATTTCATTAATGTTTGATAGATTATCAAAAAAATGTTAAATTGAAAGTGTTACAATTTATATAAAATTTTAATTACTTTTGATGGACTAACAAACGATACTAAAATTATATAAAAATTTGAAACACGATCAATATAAAATAAACAAATATAAAAATATATATTTTATATTGTTTAAATTTATTTAAAAATTTATTATCAAAATAACCCATTAATCCATTATCACCGATCCCCCCTCTATTTATAAACAAATGCTAGGCCGATTCTATTAGTATAATGGATTGGGCCTATTATTTAGCTTTTAGTAGGCATTATCCTTCAATATATATAAAATAATAGTCATATATATATATATATAATAATTTGGTCCCCAACTAGATATTTATATGAAAAATATTTTTAGTGGTTCGGATCGACTATTTAGACTTCAAAAACGAAGAACCGGTCCATAATACGGAGTCGGTCTGTGCTATGCATAACACCATATCCCAACTCATATCTATATATATAAATGGAGAGACCTTACGGTGCTTCACGAAGCAAATATGAGTTTCGCTTTAGTTTCGAATCTCATATACCGAAAGCTTAAAATATCAATCTAATTAATCCACGATAATTTAGATATTGAAAACTTATTGAATATCAAATTTTATTATTTTTGGATTTTTTTTTTTTTAAAGATGATAATTTTGTAGGTGCATCTATCATTATTTTATTATTATTTTTAGAATATTTTTTAAATCCAAAAAAAAGATAGAAAGCTCCAAATGTAATCAAATTTGATATTTAATAATATTTGAATATATAGTTTATGTTGGGTGAATTATATTTATAATTTGAACTTTGGTTTTGTGAAATTTTTTAGGCCAAAACAAAATGCCTTTTTGCTTCGCGAAGCACCGTAAGATCTATATATATATATATTCAAATCAGAAATGCTAATTTGTTGATTCTCCGGACATTTGTTACAAAAATATATTCACTACTATACAATCTGCCTTTAATAGCGGTCAAAAACCATATTTTATAGCGGTCCAAGAGGGGCTGTTAATGAGGGGAGCTATAAAAAGTCTTATGAACCGCTATTAAAGAATACTCTTTAATAGCGGTTATTATATAACAACCGTTATTAAAGGCACCCTTTAATAGCGGTTCTTATGCAACAACCGCTATTAAAGGGTATGCTTTAATGGCGGTTGTTACATAACAACCGCTATTAAAGGGTTGTGTCGAAATTAAAAAAATGCTGACAGATGTGACGGTTGTACAACTGTCACATCCGTCAGCTTTTAATTTTTTATTTTTTTATTCTAAAACACAAAATTTAAATTTGAAATTTGAAAACTAATTTAAACAAAAAATTTAGAATCGAAAATAATTTGAGTGTTAAATTTGATCACAATTTGAATATAAAATTTTAAATAAAAAAGTAAGTCGAATTCAAAATTTGAAAAAAATTTGAAAAAAAAATAATATTTGAGTTCGAAATTTGAACACAAAATTTGAACAGAAAATTAAAAAAAAGAATAAATAAATAAATTTAAAAAGAACAAAACAAAAAAATCTATCCTAATTATTTTTAAAAATCTTGAATTTTTTATTTGATATTTTGTGTTTGAATTTTGAGAAATTGGGAAGATGAAAAGAAAAATGAGAGATGAATGAGGGGTGAAGAGTGGTATATATATAGGTAAGAGAGATGAATCTGTGGGAATTTTCTGAGTGATTTCTGAGCATTGGATCGGTTAAAATGGACGCTACATATTAAAAAATATATTGGCGATCCGTGGACAGTGGTGCATATTCACAGGATCTCTTTTATAGCGGTTGCTAATGAACAACACCTTTAATAGCGGTTTTTTGGAGGAACTGCTATTAAAGGTACTCTTTAAAAGTAGCTCTTTAGTACAACCGCTATAAAAGTTTTTAATAGCGGTTGTTTAATAGAAACTGCTATAAAAGCTCAGTTTTAATAGCGGTTGCTATTAAACAACCGCTATTAAAGTCTTCTATAGTTGTTCTATTATATAACTGCTATTAAATTGTATTACAAAAACCTTTTTCTGTAGTAGTGATTTAACAATCTAGTAAAAGTAGAACCGCACATAAATTATTCCCTTGATATTTGTTTCGCAAAATATTTTGTGACAATTTAATTATTGTATTCTTCTTCATTTTTCATCAAATAGAACCGAGAAATTAAAAAAATCTTCAATACTAAATAAGAATGCAAACATGCACCCTACAAACATATATTGTTGCGTACTTCACAAGAGGTCAGTTTTCCTTTATTTTTTTCAATATTTAAAAAAAGTACACTATATTTCTCAAATTAATATGGAGCAACCCCAAAAAATTAAATCATTGCATAATTTAATTTAAGTTTATTGTTTAAACGACTCAAAAAAAAATAAGATTTCATTTTCGTTTCTTTTTCCCGCGGAGTTCAAATTTCAAATTTTCAAAATTAATTGATATTTTTATAGTAGTTTAATTAAGAATGTCCATATTTATTTTATTTATTTCTTTAATTTATTATCTGTGAATGTGTGAGTGGAAGTTTTAAGGCTGATGTTTGTGGGTAACACGGTGCACACTGATCCAAATGCATTTAGCGCAGGCTTTCAGAACTTTTGTTGATATGATCACTTCCCCAATCTATTTACTGACGCAACCTGCCTGATGCTTAGAGACTGTGGTGACATGGTTGAAATTGGATAGAACATGGTAATTTGTCAGTTTGTTTTTGTTCAATCAGTTGCTGGGTTTTAAGTAATGCATCTCCCTCCTTGTCATGTCATGTCATTTCTTTTGTATTGTTTGCTTGGAAAGGAGCAATCGCTAAACATTAACGGTCTACTAGAATTAAGTCTTGGTAGATTATGGTATAACTTCCCCCTACCAATAATATATAGGGAATATTCAAACAGGAAAAATATAAAATATCCCCATCAATTCTCCATCATAAATGAAAAATAAACCCCCTAAAAAGCTACAACTTGTGGAGCTCATGTATAATGGACTAATGGTAGTGGGGAAATAGGGGGTCATATTTGGAGCACTGTATCAACGTCCATTTAGATAATGACAGAAATTAAGCCGTTTGTAAAACTATTGGCGAGAATGAAAATTAATGACAAACTTGGTTTCAGCAACTATTTTTGTAATTTTCCACCATTAATCTAGGTTGGTTAGTTCACCTTTATACAAAACAAATTCTGTGATTCTAGATGACTAATTCTGAAATGAAGCATCGTACACGATTAACCAAAAAGGGAAATAAAATTTACAGTACTCACTGCTATGTAATATGTGAAGCACTTTTCGGGTGCATGCAGCATGCGTGTGTTTAGGCCCAAAAATAAATGGGCCGAGTTTATGCGGGCCAAGGCGTGATTACCCAAGACAGGCCAGTGAGGCTTTATGAGTGATTTGTGTTCAGTTCCTCCTTGCTGAGCTCCACGTCTCTCTATCAACTGCACTAATTCTCTGGTGTGACAATTTATGAGTGATTTATTTTGCATCTACACCAATGTTCAATGCTCGTATTAAACATATAGAAATTAATTATCACTTTACCACTTTGTTCGAGAACAAGTGGCCAATCCCTAATGCCACTTTTGTCAAGATGATCATCGGACAACGATCCCTTATTTTATTTGAAAGTTAATCAAACATTATTTAATTAGCAGCATTTGGGATTTAAATTATTGATAGCTTGCACGCAACTTAAACACCTTATTGCGGGGCATCACCAACGCCTAAGGGTGCATTACTGAATTTGAATTTTTTTTTATTTAATTGAGAAAAATGAGGATAGACAAGTACATTCTCCAATGATAGAAAAACATTTTAAGGGCTTTCCAACCTTATGCTCTCAAAAAATATAAAGCATAAATAAAGTTGCTCTAAGTGTTTAACCTGATCAATTTAAGAAATGCAGCCATATAGAACCATACTTAAAAACCAAAACAAAATACCTTGAAATCTTTCTGTAACAGGTACCTATTATGCAAGATGTAAACAAATGATACTCTTTAAAAGGTTCTAATTCTTAGCTACATAAACCTGAAATTCGCGCCGAATTACTCAACCCATAGTGTATGACGGAGCTGGTAGATTTATCACAGTGCTCTTCACCTTTACCATCATGTTTATGCTATTAGTTATCCCTTGAGATCCAATCCCACTGTCCTTGAGACCCTAAAATGTTTTAAAAAAAAACAAAAAAAAAAACAAAGAAACACCAGAACATTGATTATTGAGTATCTTATTACCAAAAGTGGAGCATCGATGCACTTAAGTAGGTGATATCAACCTGGAAAGGAAAATGGTCAGGCCCCCGGGCAGGTGCTGAGTTGATTTGCACTGTTCCAGTCTCCATAGCATCACTTATCATGATTGCCTTATTGATGTCTCTTGTGAAGACACAGCCCTGTTTTTGCAACATGGTATTAGAATAGTAGGGGTTACAAAAGTTATGATCCAATGCAGTAAACTTATCTAAACCGAAACACAATTAAACTACATCTAAAAAGTTGAGAAATGAAGGGAAAACCAATAACCTAAACAACCAATCTTGACAAACTACAAACCCAAGAACCAAACTTTTACTGATCTGGTTCCACCACTTTTGGATTTACCTAAAATCAGCACCGACTTGACTGGCAGGATACTAAAGCAATTTGAACCATGGTGCAGTCTGACTAAAAAAGTAGAAATGACACGAATTAAATTGTAAATTAATTTAATTTGGACAGTTTCCAGTCATCTCATATGAAACTTAAAGGTGATGAGGACAGATGCCTCCACCTGGCTGAACCTAGATGTAACAAGAAGCAAATATCGAATAATAACAACAAATGACAACCTATATTCTAAAAACAACATGAAACATAAAACTTGTGTCTGCTGAAACCCACAAGATTGACATCTGGTCCCAACCAATGTGTGGTCTAAAATCAAATAAAACCCAGTTTAAACCCATAAAGAGAAGCTTGTAAGAATTAGAGAATACCTGAAGTCCAAAATTGCTGGCATTGCAGTGGTGGATACCCTCCTCGACTGACTGGATCCTGATTACAGGTAGCACCGGCCCGAATGGTTCCTCCCACGCAATCCTCATGTCAGGCCTGACATGATCCAGCAGCAATGGCCATATCAGGTTACCTTCCCGCCTGTTCATGCAATCCAAATTAGGGTCAAAATTTCAACAATTCGAGAAACGTGGTGCGAACAGGGAGACTGTTATGTATATGCAGTTAAAGAACTTCAAGAAATTTGAAACTAACAATTGCGTAGATTACAGTTCTGGATCTCATTACTAATTTTATACCTGGAGAACTTAACATGAGACCAAGTTGAGATCGATTTTTTGTATATCAAAAGTAATTGGATAAAATTGAAAAAAAAAAAGTCAAATATTAAAAAAAAAAAGAATTCAAATTTTGGTGCAATTTCACTGAATCAAATCCTTAATAAAGGTAAGGATATGAGTTACCTGTACTCCTGGCAGAATGTGGCACCTTTCTCCTTTGCATCCATAACCAGACCTTCGATGAAATTAGCTGAGGACTCGGTAACCACCGGGGTGATATCACAGTCATCCTCTGGTGGGCCCACTGTTAGTTTTTCCATTTTGGATTTAACTTTTTCTACAACTTCATCAGCTATCGAATTCATGATTAATACTACTTTGACGGCTGTGCACCTCTGACCACTGCAACAAAGATTAAAAATAATTTTGTTAATTAGCAATTCATATTCACCTTTCCAAAAATGAAAATATTTTGTACATCCCAGAAAAATGAGATATATTCTTCAGATCCACAACAAAAATAAATAAAAAACACAAAAATAACCTATCATGTAAACCCAGTCACTGCTATATAACTATAGTAATCACCCAGACAACTTTTCTACTCTACAAAACTGAAGGTGAAAGAGGGTCTACACATATTTGATCCTAATAATCGTACTTAATCTTTGCCAGGGAATGGATGGATAGTATCCAACTTTGTTTCATAAAACTCGCATATAAACACGATGTTTGCAAAATATACCACTTCTCCAATTTTCTCTTTTTATGTTTTTCCTTCATTCATTTGGCGTTGAGTTACAGAGTTGACAGTACATTGAGGCAAAATAGCTCAATTAAGATCCAAGGAGGCGAAATTAACAAATTGTATCCTGTATGAAGATTCTACTTGTCAGTAGACAAAATGAGTTTTGTTTTATATCTACTAATTACTTGGAAGTATCAAGTAATTAACCTAACTCCGTCTGTGTGGACTAGTTTCTGCACAGTTTGTTTCAAATCAGGATAAATGAGGAGGATTGCGGTGGGAGTGGCGAGCCCTGCACTAAAACAACTAATTTTTATGAAAATGAAACCAAGTCAATTTTCGTTGGAGCGTCACCTCTTAGCGACGCGCCATATTAAAACTCGGATATGGCGATAAGAGAACAAGGGCCAGGTCGTCACCGCCTTAGTGGCGCGCCATATTGGAACCTAGATATGGTGACAAGTGAGCGAGGACCGGATCGTCATTACCTTAGTGACGCGCTGCATTGGCGCCCGGATGTAGTGTCAAATGAACAAGGGTCTTCACACTTGACTCGACGAGTGCGAGGGGCAAGGAAGCTAGTCGGGGAAAGTATGATTCGTTTAGGTAGTTGGAATGTAGAGTCCTTAGCAGGTAAGTTAAGAGAGTTAGTTGATACTGCGATTAGGAGACGCATTAATATCTTATGTGTTCAGGAGACTAAATGGACGGGTCAGAAGACTAAGGAGGTGGAGAATACGGGCTTCAAATTGTGGTACACAAGAAAAGAACGAAGTAGAAATTGTGTAGGCATCTTAATTGATAAAAGTCTCAAGAATGGAGTTATGATAGTTAGGAGACAAGGGGACAGGATCATCATGATCAAATTAATTTTTGAATATTTGGTCTTGAACGTCATCAGTGCGTATGCCCCACAAGTAGGTTTGAGCGATGATGTCAAGAGACGATTCTGGGAAGACTTAGAGGACATGATTAAATGAGTGCCTAGTAGTGAAAAACTCTTCATTGCATGGATCTTAATGGTCGTGTTGGCACAGTTAGAGGGGGATTTGAGAGGGTACATGAGGGTTTTGGATATGGTAGACAAAATCAAGAGGGAGAAGACATCTTGAACTTCGCTATAACTTACGACCTCATGGTAGCGAACACCTTCTTTAGAAAGAAAAAAATCACATTTAATTACTTTCAGCAGTGACCAGCACTCGAGTCAGATCGATTTTGTCCTGACTAGAAGGGAGGAGAGACCAAACTGCATAGAATGTAAGGTTATACCTAACGAGTGTGTTGTCACACAACACAAACTTTTGGTGGCTGATTTTTATTTTCGGGTATGCGTTCGGCGAGATAGAGACATGAAAATAACGAGAACGAGGTAGTGGAAGCTCAAAGGGAACGTTTCTCAAGTGTTTAAGAATAGAGTTATTATAGAAAGATCGTTGAACGAAAGTGAAGATACGGATAATATATGGAAGGAGATGACGACTCACATTCGAAGGTGGCTATAGAGATATTTGGAGTAACTAGAGGAAATAAACGTGAACCTAAAGACATTTGGTGGTGGAATGATGATGTACAAAAGACTATCAATGAGAAGAAAAAATGTTACAAACGTTTACATCACAATAAAAGTGATGAAAACATACGGAAGTACAAAAAGTTAGAAGAAACGCAAATAAAGTTGTGAGCGAAGAAAGGGATCAGGCATATACGAAGCTGTATCGGAAATTAGATACGAAAGAGGGTGAAAATGATGTCTACAAAATGGCTAAACTTCGAGAAAGGAAGACAAGAGACTTCAACCAAGTTAAATGTATTAAGGATGAAGCTGATAGACTTTTGGTGAAGGATGAGGAGATTAAGAACATATGAAGAGAATACTTCGACAAGCTATTCAACAACGAGAGTGACAAAATCGCAACCGAGTTGGACGACTCAATTGACACCAACAGGCGATTTATTCAGAGAATTCAAGAGTCTAACGTGAAAAGAGCTTTAAAAAAGTTTAAAAAAGATGAAAACAGATAACGTGTTAGAACCATATGACATCTCGATTGAGGTATGGAGATATCTTGGAGATATAGTAATAGTGTGGCTCACTAAACTATTTAATACCATTTTTCGGTCCAATAAGATGCTTGATGAGTGTAGAAGAAGTATATTAGTATCAATCTTCAAGAATAAAGGAGATATTCAAAGTTATACTAATTACCATGAAACTTTGGAAGAGAGTGATCGAGCACCGTTTAAGAAAACTGACAACTATTTCTAAAAATCAGTTTGGTTTTATGCCTGAGAGGTCTACTATGGAGACAATTTTCTTGATAAAACAACTTATGGAGAGACATCGGGAACAGAAAAAGGACTTACATATGATATTTATTTATTTAGAGAAAATATATGATAAAATACCGAGAAATATAATGTGGTGGGCACTCAAAAGGAAATCAATCCCAACAAAGTACGTTACCCTTATTAAGGATATGTACACAAAATTATGATTTTGTGTCAAAGCATGTGACGGCGAGTCCGATACATTTTCTATTAAGATAGGATTACATCAAGGATCAGCACTGAGTCCATATATTTTCACCTTAATGATGGACGAGATCACAAAGGACATACAAGGAGATATTCCTTGGTGTATGCTCTTTGCTGATGATGTGGTGCTGATTGACGAGAGCATGATTAAAGTCAATCGAAACTAGAGTTGTAGAGACAAACTTTAGAATCAAAAAGTTTTAGACTTAGTAAGACGAAAACTGAATATATGAGGTGTCAATGCAACGGGGGAAACTCAGATGACGGAGATGTTAGTTTGGATGGACGAGTAGTATCCATGATTGACACATTTCGGTATTTGAGATCGATGTTGCAGAGTGAAGGAGAGATCGGTGAAGATGTTAGTCATAGAATAAGAGCTAGATGGGTAAAATAAAGACAAGCATCTGATGTTCTTTGTGACAAGAAGGTCCCAAACAAACTAAAAGACAAGTTCTACAGGACGACGATTAGACCCACGATGATGTATGGCGCAGAATGTTGGGCGACAAAAGGACAACACGTTCAGAAGATGAGTGTAGCTGAAATGCGGATGTTGCGTTGGATATGTATATGATATTAGGGACAAACTTGGGTAGCACCAATTCAAGAGAAACTAGTCCAACATCGTTTATGATGGTTTGGTCATATCCAACGAAAACCTCCTGAAGCACCAGTACGCAGCGGTATTCTAAGTCGTCCTGAAAATACAAGAAGAGGAAGAGGTCGAACGAGACTGACATGGGAGGAAGCAATAAAAAGAGATTTGAAGGAATGAAATATATTCAAAGAGTTTGCTTTGGATATGAGTGCTTAGAAGATGACGATTCATGTACCTGAACCATGATTTAGGAGTTAGAGTCTAATAGTAGAGTTATAGACTATCTTAGATTTTTAGGATTTTGAATTTAGAAATAGATTTTAGAAATAAAAGTTTAGAAATAGAATTTTAGGATTTAGAATTTAGAATTAGGTTTTAAAATAAAATTTTAGATTTAGAAATAGATTTTATAATAGAGTTTATTATACTATTATTATTATTGTTATTATTGCTATTACTATTAGCATATTATCATCATCATTATCATTATTATCTTTATTTATTTATTTATTTTCTTTTTCTTTCATCATATTCATCATTATTATTTATCATCTTTATTTATTTATTTATTTTCTTTTTCTTTCATCATATTCATTATTATCACTGATATTTGAGATCTTTGATCTTATGCTTTCCGATTGGATTTCATTTCTAGCCTATCCCAATTTATTTAGGATTAAAGACTTTGTTGTTGTTGTTATCAAGTAATTAACCTGTAAGAAAACCCTCCTTTGACTATGTTACCAGCAACCAAGTCAAGGTCGGCATCTTCTAGAACAATGCACGCATCTTTTCCACCAAGCTCCATCTGCAGTGGTACCATTCCAGCCTTCTTAGAAATTGCAATTCCAGTATCGCCACCAGTAAAACTAACAACAATTATTGCAAAGAAATGCATGTTGAACAACAATTCAGGAATAACATTTGCTATTAAACAAATCTATTAGACCAGTATGATGTCAATGATAAAATGCTAATATGTTAATTTTGGCAATTCTATCTGCTACCACCTAATGTACTCTATCCCTCAGAAGTAAAGGCCATGTTAGTCAAAACCAATCGTCAGGATATGTAATCAAGGACCTGTTGATTAGATAAAATTCAGAAATCAGAGGGTTGTTTGTCATTTTCTTTTTTCAGGTCCTTATGTGAAATATTAATGCAATGAAAATTTACAAAGAAACAGGTCCCAATACCTAATACAGTTAACCCCGGGATGCATTGTCAGAAAATCACCAATCTCAGAACCCTTTCCAGTGACACAGCTAATCAATCCTTTTGGGAAACCAGCCAAGTGGAAACAGTGCATCATGTGAAGAGCTGCTACAGCACCCTGAATTGTAATTTCATTTAGGAGTTCAGAGACGAGAGAAGAAGATAATCTCTTTTTTGATGACATAACAACCATAAATCCATACTTTAAAATAAGATGTAAAAAGTTCATTGATTACTATTGAAGAGCACTCAACTAAATAGTCAAATGAAAACTACCACTGTTTTTTGAAAATTATTCAATTCAGCATCTTTACATTCAAACTTGGCAGTCAACATTAAGTTGAATTGGCATGAATGTACTGATGCCCATTTGGTGGTCATGGTGGTTGCCAGGGGTGGGAGCTGTTGTTCCTTAATGATTTAACAACCTTGGTATTTGGTAATTGCAAGTTATTTGGAGGTTTATTTGCAATAAGTGAAATAAGACTAATCGTATTTGACCCTGAAGAAGCCCTTATTTCAAGAAAAAATTGGATGAATTTCAACCTGAGTAGGAGGTTTTAGCACAAGTGCATTTCCAGCTATCAAGGCAGGTGCAATCTTTGAGACAGCTAGGTTGACTGGGTAATTAAATGGAGGAATTGCCAGAACAACACCAAGTGGAACCTACAGTAGGAAAAATGAATAAGCAGATAATTAGAAAATAAATTACAGATATTTACATTGGGCATTTGTCAGTGCAATCACATGCCTGATTGACAGTTGCAAGTTACATGTACATCCACGAAATGTGACAACTTCTAATTGTATGGCTGTTATGTTTGCAAGGTTTTTAGTGCCAGCTTTTAATTGTATGTCAGTGCAATTGCACAAATTTGGCAACACTGTATGTACTAGGATGCCATAATTAATGTGAGCCAACCAAAACGGAAGTGAGCCAAGCAAAAGAGAATTTCTCATAATTGTCGCCAAATAATGTGAGCCAATAAAAGAAACTTTTGAGGGAAAGAAAGCAATTTCAATAGAACATTTCCTTAACAACCTGTCTCCTACTTTAGCTACCTACCATTAAAGATTACAGTTCAAGAAAAAATAACACCTCCCAATCTGACACCAATTTATTACCAATCAGTAATGCTAGGTAGTTGAAAGAACCCCACACTTGTAACAAGGCCCTCAATCATTCCACTTACTAAAATAAGGCACCACATAAAAACTAAAAAAAAATAGTAAATTTGATGTCTGACTGTTATTCATGAAATTAGTCAAATTTAAACATTGAATTTTCTGGAACAATGCAACATTTTTGTAGTTCAGGAAGTTGGAGGTTTTCTGTAAAAGTTGATAGCAGCATTACCTTCGAACTGAGACAGTATTTGCTGCGTTCATTTCCAGGAAAGCTGTCAGAAACAAGCAACTTCCCCTCTCCAAGAATCCGGACTCCTTCCTCTGCAGTGTATGAAACTAGATCACCAGATCTAACAACCTAATTAATCACACAGTGGAAAAAGATTTCCTAAATTAAAAAAAAATTCAAGCAATTACATCATGGTTTTTTTTACTAAAGCCTATTAATATCAGGCCCAAAAAACCATGCATGTGTGTGTGTAAACAACTGAGAAGGTGAGATGGAACTGAAAGAGAACTACAGTTAGCAAAATTTTCCTATTCCTTCTAGGTGTACATTAGATTGTTACCAAGTCAATAATGACCCCTCTTAGATAGGCATTCAGGGGCGATCGGTGCAACTTGACTCGACTCAACAGATTAATCTGACTCAACCCAAAAGGTTAACCTGACCCGACCCGACGTGATCCGAAAATAAATGAGTCGGATATGAGTTTAATTTTTTTATCCGAATTGGGTTGGGTCGGGTTCAGATCAACCGATCCGATCCAATTAATTATATTTTTTGAAGTAATTTTGTGATTTAGTACTAATTAAAGCTTAAATATACATTAATTATGATTAATTATAAATTAATTAATATTTAATTACTTAAAATTATATAAAAATAATTAATAAATATTTAATTATTTTATACGAGTTGGGTGTGGGTCAAAATTTTTTAATCCGAATTTAAACGGATTGAATTCGGTTCGAATAAAAAAAATAAAATAATATGATCCAATTTGAACCCGACCCGATCCATTTACACCCTACTCTAGCATATGTTGATGGACATTTATTATAAGAAAAACCAAAGCCACACAGTGTGGCAAGGAGCTTTGAGACTGACCAACCCCTCTTAAATTATAAAAAGGGTCAACGTGTCACGGACACAAGAATCCATGTGGCATTTCCTACTGCCCACGTACAACACCAAAGAAATTCAGGTTTCAGCAGTAATCACGAAATCTTCCTAAAGCCAGAATAAAAGAAGAGACAGGAGCATGTTACTTTTGTAAGGAAAGGATGCAATGTACCTCAGTGACAGCATCTTTGGCAGGCTTGGCGATCTCCTTGACAAGGCACTCTGCAATGGGGGCCTTGTGTTCCTTCAGGATAGCTGCCGCCTTATGGAGCAACTCTGCTCGCTTCCACAATGGGGTCCGAGCCCATGCCTTCTGTGCCGCCTTTGCTGCCTCCATAACCTTGTTCACCTCTTCTTGTGTGCATGCTACAACCCATCCCATAGAAAAGAAGGGGAAAAAAAGAAGAGCAGATTCCAAATTAACATTGAATATCAGTGTGTTTAATAAGAATTCACCCCAGCTTGTTGATAGAAATAAATTAAGAGAAGAAAAATTATTCAAGAGTAAAAAACTAGAAACTGCTGCTCTGAGTTTAAAAAATGTTAAATGTGTCTTTAATTATTAAGTTCTTGACAGTGATGTTTCTCTAATTCTGTTTGACTTGAAATCATAATTATAACCTCCCTATTTGTATATAGTACTGGGATGATAGTGTTGTACACTTGCTTAAATAATAAAGACTGTTGGTGGGGTTTGGGGATAAATTATGTTTATTAACAATATTTTTTTTAAGTTGATAAATTCGAGGTGCTGTTCTATACTTGTATCAATAGAATATTCCCCCCACTTGGTTAGCTTTCATCTATAGTGGAGTCTCCAACATGTATTGACTGAAAAAATAATCAAAAAGGTGCATGCAAGTCTAATACATCCTCCTTTTTAACGCCTCTTTAATCTCAGTTAAAAGAAGTAGAGTACGAACTGATAAATTAACTTGATAAACTCGAATAATTATAATTATCAAGAAAATACAGATAACGTGAAGACAAATTAAATCCTGATTCCAACAATTTTGAACATGCCTTGCTTGTAGTTGTAGAGTTGTAGTCTAGTCACTCACCTTGTACTTTGTACTGTGTTTTCCTGGTGGTGGGGTTGACGATGGAAACGGACCTGCCGGAAGTGGAGTTGCGCCACTCGCCATCGGCGTAGTACTTGAACGACTCTCCATCAAAGATCTCCGCAAACACTGCGGCTCCAGCCATACTATACTATACTAGACTAGACTAGACTAGACTAGACTATACTATAGGGGAATAAACGAAAGAGATTGGATTGGGTTGATTGGTAGACAGAATTGAAGTAGTGAGTAGTGAGAGTAGAAAGGGGGCTGAGGGGATGTGTGGGAAAGAAAAGGGGAGAAGTGGTGGTTATATAAGAACAAGGTCTCAGGCTGATGAGTGATGAATGATGATCGCTCCTTAGTCACCGCGCCAAATTGACCTCTCATCTGTCCTCTTCTTCTCTGCAATTTCACGCCATCACAAAACTTGGAATTTCACAACATAACATAATTTTGAAGTGGTTTTTAATTTTATATGACCGTTTTATTGTCTGAATACTTTTTCTTAATTTTAAATTGTAAATTCTAATCAAAATATTTATCAGTAACCTTTTTTGTTTTTAAACAAGGTTCATATCTCAAAAAGTAGATATAAATCTAATATAAAATTGATAAGTTAATGGTTCTTTTTTTGTCTTTGTAACTGTATGAATGGAATTGCAACGCAGTGAAATAGTCACAACCAGGAGAGGACGCAGTGCGGAGCTTGAGGTTTGATTTGATGTCGTAGTGGGCCCGCGAGAAAACAAAACTAGAGGAAGGAGGAGATATGCGGCCCCTGTTTCTGTGGTCGGAATTAGATCCGAACCACCCATCAAGATCATAGATCTCCAATTCTCTCCACTCGCTCCCTCGCTGGGTTGAATTTGAATATCCGATGCCATAAACTTAGAGGTGGCAATCGGACGGGTCGGGTCGGGTTCGGGTTCGGGTCGGGCGGGTCGGGTCAGTTTGATTTTCTGAAAGAAATCGGGTCGGGCCGGGTCGGATCGGGTCGGGTCGGGTCAATTTACATGTTGTGTTTTTTCAGATCGTTGATAGATTTCGATTGGATTGAAGGCCATTTGATCTCGGGTCGGGTCGGGTTAGGTCGGGTTCGGATCGGATCGGATCAATTTAACTTTCTTAAAAAATCAGATCGAATCGGATTCGATTCCGGACATATCGGACGAGTTTGTCGAGTCAGATCGGATTCAGTCACCTCTACATAAACTGCACATGCACGGATGCACCTACTTCGAATTCCAGCAGCCTCACCACTCACCAGACACCAACCAACCCATCATTCATCAAAATTGAAAATTTATTTTTAAAAATTTAATTAAAAGGGCTTTTATTTTCAGTTTGATTAAAATTGAAAAGAACCAAATATATACTCCGCCGTGTAAATTCCTCTCTCACAAAACAAAGAATTAAGAAATAATTCCATCTAAGTTTGACTAGTTCTTGACAAATTAAGTATATTTAAATAAATTAATGATGAAAAAAAATGAATAATTCCATCTAAGTTTGACTAGTTCTTGACAAATTAAGTATATTTAAATAAATTAATGATGAAAAAAAATGATGATGTGATATGCTGAAATATTTAAAAATTTAATATTACATAAAGATTTTGGTTTCCATTTCCGTCTTGGTTTTCTCCTTTTCGGAGTGAATTTAAAAAGTATGCACACGAAGTATATGAAATTATGAATATACGTGTGATGATTGATTTATTCCATATAGAATGAATAGAAACCAGGACTCAAATCCGGTGGCATCATGCTCACAGCATTGATTTGCTAATTGTTTGCCTGAAAGCTACTCCCACTATTACAACGCTCTGCTCTTTACTTCTCGAATAAGGCAAATTAATATGGCTGGGACAAAATTTGATGTCATGACTCATGATACAACCAGTAAATTAAACTTCATAAGTGACAACTGGAGATGTCCAATATGAAATTCGGATATCAAATATGCATGACGACGGTCGATGGTACTATAAATAAATTAAGGACTGAGTATATGAACATAGCAGTAAATAAGTATATTCGGAATCTCTAGATAATAGTTTAAAAAAAAAGTGAGACTTCTGCATCAATATTTCATATACTCGTATAAAATTTTATTTTTTAATTTGTTTATTGAATAAAAAAATTTCAATCGATTTCAGAATTTAAATTTGCAAAATTCAGTTAATTTTAATGCCTTATTAAACTCGATGGAAATGTGCATAAGAAATCATATTTGTATTTAAAAATCCTTGATGGAGAGAATCGCGCGTAAAGTAAAATATATCATGATATATCAAGTGAGAATGTTAATTCCACGATAGAAACTATGCTGTCGAGCATTTCTTAGCCCCTCTCTCATTAAACACAAAGTCACTTGAAAAACACGCCAATTGATGAATCTATCAAAATTTGCAATCTGTCGAGAAAGCAACCTAACCAACATAAAAAAAATAATGATTCGAAAACAACCTAACGAATGTCCTTTTGTTAGAGAAAAGATGTCATCTATATATGTGGACTCGATCTTTTGCGTTTAAGAGTGAATTTATTTTTTTATGGTACTTCATATATGTCATCTATATTCTTTTTTTATGGTACTTCATATATGATCGAAGTAAAGATAAATTTTATTTTCTTAGTAAATCAAAGAGAAGCCTGAATATCGACTGACACCAATATTAGTTCCGCCCTACTCATATAAATCAGATCCTCTTCATTTGCAAAAGGAATGTTTCTTTTGAGGATCACAATTTGTTGTTTTTCGAGTTGAAGAGCAAAATCCTGCTTTTTAGATCCAACGATAAAAAATATTGAACTCAAAAAATACTATAATACTAACTTGAAAATCACTATTATATCTCAAAAATAGTCCTGCTCTTTGTCTCGGAAGAGCAACATAATTCATTCCTTTTTGGAAACAAAAGATATGTGATGATGACATAAGAAGCTCTAGCAGCGCAGTACGTAGATCGTTGAATCTTTTCATGATTCGATCTGATATAAATCCTAAAATAATTCAACGATCCGCGTATTATACTATATGGTGCTACGCAACAAAAATTAGAGTCCGGATATAGTGCTAGTATCCATTTGCCCGGATATTTCCGAGTCCGATTGCAAGCTGCTCCAGAATATGAGCCCGCTACATCTTTTATCTGAGCCCACTAAGGCAATGTTAATGTCATCATGAGGAGAATCTTTAAGTTTTGCTTTCTTATCTTATGTCACAGGTGCCCTCTAATTGTAGAATATGAGGATTAGAGTCCAGATGTCTTACATTCTGGATTCAAATCTACACCTCTTAGGGTGGGAAATCCTGATTGATTTTCTTTTTCTTTATTCGTGGTAAATATCATCGAGTTTAGCTTACAGAAAAATTGTGTTGGGTGCTAATCACGAGGTTACGGTATTTCGTGAAGCACAAAATTTTTCGTGTTTCATATCCATATCTTCAATTTGAATGTGATCTTCATATTGAAATATGATCAATCTAAACTATTGAATATGATCTTCATATTGAAATATCTTTAGAGATTAAATTTTATACATTTTTTAATTTTTTTTGTTATCTTTTAAATGGGTGAAAAATCAGTAGTATTGGATGGTGTAAAAATTATTAGATTAGCAAACTTTGTACCCATATAAAAATTAATATTTTTTTAAAAATATATAAAATTTGATCTCCATAGATATTTCAATATGGAGATCATGTTCAACGGTTTGGATCAGTTATTTTGGACTTTTAAATTTGAGATACGGTCGCAAAGCACGAAAAATTTTATGCTTCACGAAGTACCATAAGTTGGAGGTTATGGTCCATAACTTCACTATATATATATATAGAGAGAGAGAGAGAGAGAGTTAATCTAGCATGCTCTTAAGCTCATGGAGATCTTTCGTGAGTTTAACTAAAAAAATATATCAAATCATCTTCAAATTTTGATTTATCATTCTCATTAAATTTTTCATATGAAAATCTTATAGGATGCAAAATATTTTGGTGTTTTGAGATTTCTAGGTCAACATTTTTTATTTTTGAAAATAATGAATAAACATTAAATATTTTTAGAGCTGATTTTCAAAAATTAAAAATGAAGACTTAAAAAACTCGAAACACCTCAATTTTTTTGCATCCCACAAGATTTTTATATGAAGAATTTAATGAGCATGATAAATAAAAATTTAGAGTTATTTGATATATTTTTTTGAGTTAAACTCATGAAAGATTTTCGTGAATTTAAAAATACAGTAGATTTACTCTCTCTATGTATAGTCCTTCCTGCAAGTCATTTGTTGCTACAAAGATTCTTTTGTCCTGTTATTTTTTTCCTTTTTATTTTAGGCTTGAGATTATAATGAATTAATGATTGACCATCAGTTTGACGAACTTTTTTTTAGCACCAATTGCTGGATGGTTAAGATTGATATTAATAAGATTTACGTAAGCTGCTTATATAACCAAAATAAATGCGCATGAAGAATAACATAAATGAAAAATTGCAAACAGGAGTTTGAACATATTATTTAAATAAATGCTTGCTTGGGATACTGATATTGTCTGATCTGATCTGACAAATTGGGGCGATTCGATATAATTTTTTTTAAAAAGTCAAATTAATCAGACTTGATCCAAAATCAAATAATATGTAATTTAATTAAAATTAACTTATAATTCGAATAAAATCAACATTCAAATTAATCCGATCCAATTTGATTTTTATAAAAAAAAAATCAAACTAATCTGATTTGACTCAAACCTATTACGACTAGCTGAATTGCCATCTTTAGTTACATCAAAGCACAGTTCAGAGGTTCTTCATTGACAAATTGATGTCAAGACAGCAACAAAAAAGAAAAAAAATAACAAATAAATGCATTATTGTTCACAAATATATAGAACATCTTTTGTAAATGCTCGACTACTCGCCAAACGCATATATATATATGCCTCAACCTTCCGTGAGCTTAACTCAAAAAACATATTAAATCATCTCGCAAAAATTTGGAGGACAGATACAGAATTTCGGTCGGGGGTGGGGGACAATTATCGGATTGTAATAGCTTAATTATTAGGTTCAAATTTATTAACTAATCTGGTTTTAAATAATAATAATAATAATAATTTAATATATATTCTTATCTAATAAAAAAACCATCAAAATAATATCCTTTTATATATTAAAAATAACAACAAAATAAAATTCAAAGTGATAAATAAAGTTGATGATGAAAGTTTTTTCCTGTAGGGAACTTCATATTTTGAAATCTTTATATAATTATTTTATTATGCACAATATTAAAAAAAATTTAATAAATATAATCAAACAATTTAAGAGGGGCAAAAAAAATATTCAGTGAAATAAATTACCAAAATCATTATCTAAAAGTATTATTTTTCAAAATTTAGAAGACGGCTGCGCCCTGGAATACACTGCTGCTCAACCGGAAAGGTCCTGCTTATTCCCCAAAACCTTGGAAATGAATCTTGTGAGGCGAAGATTCGTTGACAGTAACCTCATATACTGACAGCCATATACTGGCATCGTGGCACTCTCTCCATTTAGATTCTTTATGGAGTTATGTTGTATATACCTGCATTGATTAATTATTACATGCTAGCTTCAGGAGTTTATATCTTCAAACATAACTAACTAATTTACTATTTTTAGAACATATGCCCCACCACAATCAAGAATTTCTTGTTAATTTTACTAACAAAAATAGTTTCCCATACATAATTTGCATACCGTAACGTATATGCACGCACTTTTTCTTTTCATTTGGCAATTATTACGTTAAAGCGGAGTGAATGGTAAATCATCTTAAAGAAAATGTGTTTAATAATAGTGAAATAAATAGATGAAAAAAATATTTAAAATAAAAAATTTGATGATTTAATTTAAAGTATTTGTTAAGGTGCGTTAATTATACGTCATTTTAAAATATTTCTATTGATGCATTAAAACGTTTGAAGTGTTTATTATATCTCTACTAGAGTCGCTAAACAAGAGGTTTACCAAACATTTGATTTTGTTTCTTTCCAAATTCGTACCCGACCCATCCCCTACCATGGTCTGGTCCAATGGTGGTCCGGTTCTCTCTTCATCCAAAATCGGCCCGTGCGGACCCGTGGATCGGACCGTGACCTGTGCGGAATTTTATGAAATTTTTGGAATTTTTTTAATTTTTTAGTATTATTTGATTTTTAAATAATTAAAAATATAAATTCGAATTAGTTAAAAATTATTATTTAAAAAATTATGATAAATTTATTTTCTAAATTTTATAATTTTCTAGAATTTTTTAGAATTTTTTTAATTTTTTGCTATTTTTTCAATTTGTAAAAAAATAAAAAAAAATAATTCAGATCGGACCGTGCCCGACCCGTGGAGGTCCGACTCTCGAACGCCAACGATGGGACAAATTGGTTTTTTTTTTCGAATTTGACCCGTTTAAATCCGTCCCATATAAACTATGATAGACCGTAGACCGTATCGATCCGTGATCTGGCTAGTTTTAGGCCAGATCGGACCAGACCGGACCGGCACGTTTGTATAACACTAGCTGAAGCCATGAAGGTGATTTACTCTATCTCATCTCTGAGTCAGAGAGGCTCATTTTCCACCACTACTGCACTACACAACATGAAGTCAAGAAGCCTATCTAAATGCAGCTGAAGCGGCGCCTGCTAGGGGAAGGCCGCTTTGTAGGACTTTGGATTTTAGCTTTTAGGTAAAAAAAAAAAAGAAAAAAAAAAAAAAAAAAGAAGAAGATTAGATGAAGACCGCGACTCAGTAAGCCCCAACCAACCGTGAGATCAGCATCGGACGGCCGAAAAGAGCTCTCTGACTTGGTCCAATTTGTTGAACTCCTCGTCCGTAATTATGTTCTATTTATTTTCCACCTCACCTTTTCTTTTTGGCCTCTCAAGTCTGATTGTCTGAACGAGCGACGAGGCGGGGCTCATCGGTCGCCACCCGCCACTCCACTCGCCAGTGGCCACCTCCTTTCCTCTCTCTCTCTCCCCCCTCAAATCATAAATTAACACGAAATTACATTACACGAGCGAGGGACAGAATGGCTCTTACTCTGATGCTCTCAAACCCCATCCTCCGCCTGGAGGTAGTAACTTTCTCTTCTTATTTCCCTTCCTTCTCTCTACAATTTCTCATCTTTTTAGCTGATTTTCGATCTTCATGACATTTCGCCGTTATTTTTAGGCGCCTCCTAGAGGATTATCATCCCTACAAAGCAACAGAGCGAGAATTTTATTTTCTCAAGGTATATCAGAATGATATAATCATTTGTTGCCGTTGCGTTTCAATTTTGGTAGTTTCTGCAAGATTATTATTATTATTATTTTAATATTACTTCATACTTTGCATGTATGTCAGTTAACCTCAGTCTGTTACCGTCTGTTGCCCATATTTCTTCTATCAATTCTACACCTGCTACACAGGTTTATTTTGCCAGAGGAGAAAGTTTGAGAACAAGCCAAATTCATTATGTGTAAGAGCTGCTGTGGTCCCTGCTACTACTCTGCCGGCGTCAGATAATGAGGAACAAAATACATTTCTTTCAAGAAATAGTAATAATGAGGACCAAAAGAGGAAGATGTGTGAAATGTATGGATTCACACAAATTGGTGATCCTGTTCCTAATAATATAACCCTTAAAGACGTCATGGATACTCTCCCTAAAAAGGTACTACCACATTCCCTGTATTACTTTGTTACTATTTTACTGGCACAGCAATGTCTAATTTTTTTTTTTTTTGGATGATCTAAAGCTTTGTTGTGAATAGCATGGTAATGTGTTGTGCATAAATAGCCTAGATATCACAAATTTTGCATGCATAAATCCTTGCCTTGTGATTGCAAAAAGATCTTCAACATTTTGTAAAGATTAAAATAGGACAACATATTGGCTGACAAACTGAATAAGGAAACCATAGAACATAAAAAATTATGTCACTTTTCTCATTTAACTTCAATGTGGTAATCTTTATGTATAATTATTTTGTACGTTTCATTTTGGTTACATTTTTTCTTTTATTTTTCATAGTTTTAATGGTATTTCAAATGTGAGGAAACCACCATTTCAATTTGAACATTTTGAGCGAAAACTTCTTTTCGTAAATTTAGAAAGGTCAGGTTTTTTTTTGCAATTTATTGTTATGTAACTATGTGTTAGAACTAAAAGAGAAAGAGAGATGAATAACTGATTGATTTCATTACTCAATTGTTTAGATTACAATAGCCTCTTATAGAGTGCTGTCAAAACTGAAAGAGCATAACAAACTAACAGTCTAACAGAATAGTACACTATATATCTTCTATGTCTAATGTTATGTTACATCTCGTGTGTGATATCTCTTCTGCAAATCTTCATCTTGTATATTGTTATGTAACTATGTTAGATGCCCTTTAAATTTTTTCTAGAAATGAAACAATGGACAATTTTGAACATAAAATCACCTGGGTTTAACAAGTATTTTACTTGCTCATAGCTGTGTGTTGCCTCTCACATGGAGAAATTATTTTGTTTATTTGAAGGTATTTGAAATAGATGATGTAAAGGCATGGAAATCAGTTTTGATATCAGCCTCTTCGTATGCCCTTGGTTTGTTCTTCATTTCAAAGGCCCCCTGGTACCTGCTTCCCTTAGCTTGGGCTTGGACTGGTACAGCAGTAACTGGGGTTAGTCTATTTTGCTCTTTATCCTTATTAGGAGCAGGACCTAGTTGTTCACGATACCTTTTGTTTCTTGTTTTGGTATGCCAACCCAACCCCCAAAAAATGTAATTGCTTATAACTGACAAATAAATAAATAGTATGTTACACCAGAAAACCCCTTGAAAGGAAAATAAGAAGAAAAATAAAAATAGAGTGAAGAGATCTCACAAAGAAAATGACCAATTATTCCCACAGTGCCACCCAAGTAATCATTTAAGGTAACTTATATGATCTTTTCATTTGTGCTATATGCATTGGTCACATTGTAATTCATGCCGAAGATCATGGATAACTAAAAACATCCTTAAATGAAAAGCCTTCAAATTGGGTATGGCTGGTGCATTAACTGTGCTTGACATTATACTGATTTTCCTATCTGTGGTATACTTAATCTTGCATTTTCTTTACCTATTTATGATATATTTTCTCCTTCGTGAAGTTCTTTGTCATAGGTCATGACTGTGCTCATAAATCATTTTCAAAGAATAAATTATTGGAGGATATAGTTGGTACACTAGCATTCTTGCCCCTGATATATCCTTATGAACCATGGCGGTTTAAACATGACAGACACCATGCAAAGACCAACATGTACGTTTATCTCTATACCCTTTGATCTTTCTTTATTACTGCTCTTGCTTTCCTTGTTCTACTATCAGATTGTAATTCTGGGTTGGATCAAATTGGGTCAGGTTAATTTCCAGTTGTAGTTCGTTCATGCTAGATTATGTCATGCTTCTGTGTTTATTGGGCCAAATTAATAGGCCTTCGGTTAGCTTGGCGTTATTTGTGTGCAGAAACTGGATCACCTGAAATGCACATTTTATCCTAGCATTATTTGAGATAATTCATGAGATGACTGATAGCACTTGAATATGGGGAGTGTGTCATGCGTTTCACTACAAAACTGTCCCAGCTTTTTTAATGAAGATGGTCCAGTTTCTCCTTTCTGCTGCTTATTAATAAAATGACTGAAGTTTTGATATCAAACAATATTTTATAAAAACCTAGGTTATCTGAAGATACTGCATGGCACCCAGTTTGGGAAGAAGAGTTTAAATCAAAACCAGCTCTTAGGAAGGCTATTGTCTTTGGTTATGGCCCATTCAGGCCTTGGATGTCTATTGGGCATTGGTAATATATCGATGTAAATGCTATTTTCTAAAAGCTTGATCATTTTCTCAGTTATGGGAACAATTCTCGATTCAGGTTTTAGGATTATTGCCAATATCATTTTTGTTGTAGCACCTCCTTTTGTGTGTATGTGGTGCTTTTGCAAGCTAAGACAAATAATTCTTATCTCGTTTCAAA
Organism: Schoenoplectus tabernaemontani; assembly: GCA_037127355.1. NCBI lineage: Eukaryota > Viridiplantae > Streptophyta > Magnoliopsida > Poales > Cyperaceae > Schoenoplectus > Schoenoplectus tabernaemontani. The sequence goes on from CM073750.1 coordinate 27,249,846, forward strand.
TTATACCCGATATATATATTTTTTTTTTTTGGAAACAGAATAGTCAATTGCCTCAAGTGCATTAGCTAGTTTATTTGAACTCAGAGCCACCAATAGATAAATTCACTTTTTTCTCAATTTTGCATCACTTGTATTTGATGGACTAATTATAAAGTTAAGGGAAGAATAGTCAACAATTAATTGAATATGTATTTTACATCACAGCAATCTCCAATCAGTTGTGAACTGCATATCATAAAAAATGTTAGGAGTATAAGATCATGTCAAATTTCTTTTGCTAGGTTAATATGGCACTTTGACCTGAAAAAGTTCAGACCAAATGAGATTGCAAGAGTGAAGATAAGCTTGGCATGTGTATTTGCATTCATGGCAATTGGTTGGCCATTGATTATTCTAAAGTCAGGCATAGTTGGTTGGTTCAAGTTTTGGCTCATGCCATGGCTGGGTTACCACTTCTGGGTAAGCTCTTCTTTGAAGCAACTTGTAACCAAGTGCCATCCATTGCTTCTATTTCTGCTTATATATTTAATCTAGTTTGGTAATTTACCCTCTTTTGTTTCACATCCGTACTTGTCTGATTTGGATTTCTGGGTGACCAATTGCTCAATTGGCGCTCTTGTGTTCAAGGCCTGTACCTGAACTACATAAAACACACTCTCTCGTCCCTTGTCCTGGGTGTTACTATATTAAATAAAAGCACTCAATTTTGTTTTCAATTTATCCTATAGATGAGCACATTCACAATGGTGCATCATACTGCTCCACACATACCTTTCAAAAACACTGAAGAATGGAATGCAGCACAAGCACAGCTTGGTGGTACTGTCCACTGCAACTACCCACGCTGGTAAAATATTTCTTTTTTTGTGTGTGGTTTGTCTATACTTAGTACTAGCAGGATTCAACCTGTACACAAGAATTAGTACCTGTGAGGAGTGATGTACATGCACTGATCATTTGATCTGTCAGATTGGATGTTCATTTCCAGGTTGTATCTGTGGAACAGGTCTGATATAACTTCCTGACATGTTACACATAAGACAGTTAATATGGAGATGTAAAAGAATTAAATATGGATGACTGGAATTGTAATTTCTACCAGTGTTAGTGGTTGACTAACAGACTAACAGTAACGACTGTTTCTAAATTGTACAACTCTCTCTTAGAACTGTTACAAAATTAGTTACTGAGATGCACTGCATTCTGACTAAATTACTGCTCAATTCTGGGTTGGGAAAGGACTTCCTTCTTTTTACAGGAGTTTCCGAGTTTGACTTATTTATGGATACTTTCTGCTATTATTTTTAATCTTAGAATTTTCGTTTTTTTTTGCAGGATAGAAATCCTATGCCATGATATCAATGTGCACATCCCTCACCATGTTTCTCCAAGAATACCAAGCTACAACCTTCGTGCTGCTCATGAGTCTCTCCAACAAAACTGGGGAAAGGTTCTGTCACTCTCCTTCTAACAATTAAAAATCATCTTTTTTACATGTTTATACAGTCTTACTGTGTGTGAACTTGCATTATTTGGTCGAGCATCACATGGCTTATCCTTTATGTCTGTCTTATTAAAGTTTACATTTATCTGAATTTGGAAATATAAAAAAGAATGAAATGTAAAGAAACCCTGGATTGTCTACAAAATGAAAACAAGTTCACTCTTTCAGGATTTGAGCTGCACCCTACTTGTAGTATCCTGATAATATACAGTTTTTTTTTAGTTCTTTAATCTCCAATAACTGCTGGAAAGCTAACTAGGCCATATCATTTATGATGACAAACAAAATATATATCTTTGCATTTCTACCTACAGTAACCATACTGATTATTTTTTGTTATTTCTTATCCTAGTATCTAAATGAAGCAAACTGGAACTGGCGACTAATGAAAACCATAATGACGATTTGCCACGTTTATAATAAGGATAGATATTATGTGCCTTTTGATGATATTGCCCCTCAAGACTCGCAACCTATCGCCTTCCTGAAGAAGTTCATGCCAGAATTTGCATAATTCCTGTATTAATTTTTTGTTTAATTATTTTTTCATTAGATGCGGCAATTACAGAAATACAAAAGTTACTGCGTTTGTCAATTGATAAGAGCATACATATCTTAGCTGTTTTGTTTTTCTCCTTATAATTTATAAATATGAACACTAACAATACTAGATAGCGTTAAAGTCAGTCTCCATTACATATATGAGAAGGTATAAAATTATAATCATTGTTGGTGTCATATCAGTGTCATTAAAATTAAAAATATTAAACTATTTAAATTCTTAAATAATAAAATTAATTAAAAAAATATTTATAAACATCATTTTATATTTGTATACAAATATTTATATTATTTCAATATTATATATATATATATATATATGCGTCAAGCGTTAATAAAATTGATGGATCAAATTTTATAGTTTAGACTCGTTATTTGATGGCTATTCAAGTGAAGTTAAATTTTTTTGATTCACATAGTGAAATCATGCCAAGTCAATAATTCACTAATTGTCATCCTTTTAAGATTCTGATAATGAGCGACCCAGTCATGAGATAGACATTTTGGGATGAATACAGGTTAAGGAACAAAGAGGAAATTGACTCTGCGCTTCCTTCATGCTAAAAGTCCCCATTTTTTATTTGGATCTCACGGTTTTGGTAAGTTAATTTTTCCCAACGGTACAAAGGGTATATCCTCTTTAATTGCAGAAGGAAATATGATTTTCTGATTTGTTATTATGGAGGTGCTTAAAATTTGTTCATTCTCGTGTTCTTAAGAGTAATGAAAAGAAGAAATCATTGTATGAGGCGCAGCAAGATACTGCGTACTACAAGCTATTTGTAAACATGTTATTGTATGACTAATCTAGCACTATGATTAAAATAATGATTTGGGATTGTGAAAGATGACACGAAATGCGCTGCCATACTAGTTGCAATTGTATAAAATCTTCTTAATTTGATTGTACATTCAAAATTGTAATTGATAATAATACCACTGCAAATTCTGAAATTCGCTTTATTCATCTAGTTACAGGTTGAATACAAGAGACTGATCACAATCCTGCTACAAGCACATCATTGATTTTGTATTAAATAGATAAAATTCTCTTATAGCTCGGAATAGTTTGAAAAGCCTAGTATTACTCTAAACCGGCATCTGAGATATTCTCGAAAAATTGTCCGGATATTGCGTTTGCCAGTGCAGTTGTAAAATCAGGATCTTTAGTCAAAGAACTTGCCATTTGTTTCACAAGTACAGATTGGAATTCTTGACTTTGGATATCACAGCAGGCTCGCTCCATGTTCGACCTCGTATCATGTTGTGTCATATCAAGTGTGATTGTTGAGCCAGAAGTGCTGTTGGCTGTGTAGCATGACAAAAGATGGTTGTCGCTGAAGCTTGTAGAAGGATAACCATGGTTGTGCTCTCCTTCATACGTTACCACTATTACTGTTTTGTCTTCAGCACTTCTTTGGACCTGATAAGCTGAGATATGAGTAGTATTCTTTAGGTTTTGGGAGTTTCCTCATTTTATCAAGGAATTACTGAGTATGATATTTTGCATTCTGAAATTAACAGTTTACTCTACCAGTAACACAAACTTTTATTAATTGATGTTCATAGCTATATTTAAATGATCAAATAGTAGCAGTTCAAGCAAACAACCACCGATTGCATACACAACCAAGTATATTTAAATGATCAAATAGTAGCAGTTCAAGCAAACAACCACCAATGATCACGAATAACGAAAATAACAACATAAAATATCAATAAATAGTACTTGAATTTTACCTTTTTCTTGACAGGACATGAAGGAGCAAAGGAGCATCTGAAATAGGCTCTAGGAGATGGATTATCTCTCGTCACTTTCTGTCCATATTTCCTCCATTGATATCCATCTTTTACAACCTATACATGAACGACCCAAATTATTAGCTTAATCAACCCATTAATTTTACACCTCAAATCAATAAAATTCCCGTGAAAATAATGCAATCCAATTAATTCCACTCACAAGGCTTGAATCAGACGGATCAGTTTGCATAATGACCTTGGTGAATTTGGGCTTGAATTCCTCTTGGAATTTCATGCATTTATCCTGGCTTGACGGGCTCTCATTTCGTAAGGCTTCATTGTTCCTTGCACTGCTCTGGTTGCCATTGGACTTAACTGTAAAATCATCCTCAAGTTTTCTCTTCTTTGTTGGGGAGGCTGCATTTTGTTGGTCTTCGCTCGGAGAGGAGCAATAAATGCAGTCTACAATCTTATTTCGTAACATGGTATAATTTTCAATGTACTCTTTGAGCTTCTCACTTAGCCTTTTGTTCTCCTCAGTCATCTTTGTCAATCTCTCTTCCAGATCGCTTGCCTGAACCAATTAAGCAAATCAAACATAACTAAAATACGATGCATATGTGACTGTGTTATTACACATTAGGATTTAGGATAGGATAGTAGCACGTGTTTCACAGATAAATTGAAATGAAGAGATGATTTATTGACAGATACAGACCTGCTGTGTATCTCTGGCATGCGCACTCTGTGTATTACATCGGCTTGCAAGAAATTCTGATTCATTCTGCATCAGTTAAATTTAATCATCAACCTCCATGAGCTCATTTTCACAATTGAAACAAACTGAAGCATCAAAACAGTGGTCAGTGGTAACTGAACTAATAGAAATATGGACATGAACTCACCGGAGGAAGGGGTGACACGGTGTGGACGGGACCCGGTCCGACACTCAGCTCAAGACTCAGCGGGGATCTTCGCCTCCATACTGGATCCATGAGAAATATCTACTAACTATTTGACACTTTTTAGTATACACTTCAACCTTTTTCGAAAGCTGCAAAGGAAATTGAAGGAGAGACAGGAGAAGAGTGCCTCAGTTATATAGATGTAGAAACTTTTGGATTCATGTGCTTCATTCCAATGGAAATCACACGACTACAAAGAGTGATGTCAGAGGCCCAGCGGCACGTGACGTATTTTTGTTGAGGTCGTTCTTTTTTGTTTTTTTATTTATAACCAGGTCAATGTTTTAAATTGGCTAGCTGCCAGTAGACTCGTTAAAACTTATTAAATTACCAATATCCCCATTTAAACATCATAATAACTTACATCTCCATCCAAATTTAATTTATTTTCTTATAATTCAAATTGACTATTATACCCTTTCAAAAATGAATATCTTCATTTCATTTCATTTCATTGACACAAAATAGGAATAAAAAGACTTGACTCTTCTTCTTGGATTCTCCTATCATCTTCGGCTCTTCCATATATATTCCTACCGCTCATTATTTCTTCTACTTCATTCCTCTTATTTGTTTCAATTAAGTTTATTTTTGAAAAAAAGAAAAAGAAAAATTCATATGTTTCTTCGTTCACACAAGTTGCTGATTCTCATTATTGAAAAGAAACTACGTTGTACTATCTTTTTGTAAATCATTTTAATTTTCTAATATATTCTGCTAATAACTATATTGTATATGTATACTTGTATACAAGGGCTTGTCAACATAACATGTAATTAGTGTCCTGTAAAAATTCTCATTTCCCACGGATGACTCTTAGTTTTTTTTTAATCAAGGTAGTTGGTCCCATTCACCAGCTAATAATTTGTACTACATATAATACTGTGTAATTTATAAAGGGTTATTTCTCTATTTTTATTTCACTACTGTTGAAAATGAGGAAACATATACATATTTCTCAAATGGTTTAATAGACAATTTAAGTGTTAAATAGATGAAATAATAGATTATATACATAAAAGTTGATATAAGAAAATAAATAAAATTTAGATGGAGATATAAACTATTATAGATTTATATAGTGCTTAGATGGGATATTGTCAATATAATAAATTTTGATGGTTTCACCAAAAATTAACCCTAATAAGGAAATTTCATGAGCATCTTGGTTTTCTGTGGCAGCTTTTGTTTTATCAACTAACATAAGAATGGAGTAAAATATGTTTGCACTTGCAAAATTATGTTTTATTCATGGAAACTCATACATATTATGGACGTCCGAAGGGGATAGGTGAAATTTAATTAGTATTACTCTCTTTTTTTTAAAAAAAAAAAGAAATTATAAAGAATTAACCTCATTAGCTTTTCTAATTTGGTCAAATGACCACTACACATGTATAGCTGCAAGGGATACGACCACAGAATTTCAGAGAGCAAACGCGAGTCGACGTCATGTTTTCTATTTGGAGTTTTCTTATTATTATTATTATTATTATTATTATTATTATTATTATTATTATTATCTTAATAGAATGTTTTTTTTGAGGTATATAAAAATATAAAGCAAAATCAGGGTGCTCCCGCATTTTAATTTGTCTGGAGCACTCTCATCTTCTGCATTCGCTGCTGCACTTCCATCCCCTCCATTTGTTCAAATCTTTCAGCTATCAATTGTATATAAAACTCCAACACATGGTTTCGAAATTTAGTCCATACGATCTTTTTAATACAGTAAAATTCCGACATGTATTCTGAAAAGAATATTATGTATGTCGTATTACATTTACCAACTTCTTAAATTACGTCGGCTATCATAATTGCACTATGACAGTTTGTTGTCATTAAATCAACAAGGTCTATTTTGATCACAACGGTTTATGTTTTAGCAAGAGAGAGATATTTTAATATTTTACTTGTGGGTCCTATCAGTCAGAGACACAATGATAACATATTATCATAGAAAAGTATGACAGTGGGTATAAATTTCTAGCAAATTTACCATTACTGCTACAAAAAAGGATAAATTTTATGATTGACTAATTAGTTTAAAGTATTGGATAAACAAAATAAAAAAAAAGGACAATCAAAATTGAGTATTGGAGTGTTCAAAGTCGCAGGAATTGCAGAGCAATTACACAAGCCAAATTGGATTTGGTGTATGGTGCGTAGATAGGGGACAAAGATTTTAAATGCAGTTTCGTCACATATACAATTCAAGTCTATAATAATGGAGTATTTATACCAGACTAAGACTTGGAGAAGAGAATAGTCGGTCAACGGCGTCGTCTTAATTAATGGAGTATTTGCTATCGAATTTGCACCTCTGATGTGTAGCACGCTGCAGCGTATAAAGCGTGTTTTTGAATTCGCTTTAAAATCTGTGCTTCATCAATGACCTTTATGAATATACACAACGATAAGACATATTTTTTCTTTTCATAAATAAAATAAAATAAATAATATAATTTTAGTGAAAATATGTATTTATAGTCAGATCCGAGTTTCATATTCAGTCTCATCTAGTGCATTTATAGTCAGACCCGAGTTTTAAATTCGGTCCCAGTTAGTTGGGACCGAGTTTTAAATTCGATCCCAGTTAGTTGGGATCGAATTTGAAACTCGGTCCTATTTTTTTTTTACAATTTTTCATGTTTCGATAAAAATTTTGTTAGAATTTTTCCAAACATTGTTATATAGGATCGAAGTATATTGTTATATATTTAATAATTAATTATGAAATTGATGGTTCTTCTTAATAATTTTGTATATTATTATATATAGATTGTATAATGGTTAATTAGTGTATTTATATTTTTTTCCTTGTAGCAAAGCAATGGTCAAGTCATCCAAACAAGGATGGAGAGAATTATCGTTAATAAATTAAATTAGGGAGCTGGCTAATAAAAAAATTATTTATTGATATTATTTTTAATTTTAAACATATAGTTGAAGAATTATTCATATTATTCATAAAAGTTACATATTTTATTTTGTTAGTAAATATTATTTTTTTATTATTTTATTTGTGTAACAAAAATAAGAAAATAATTTTTAGAATATATTTATATCATATTGAAATAATGAATTGTGTAAAGAATAAAATACTACTATCTACGGCCTATAATCATTTATAATAATTTTCGTTGCGCAACTGAGCCTTGCGTGTTAATTTTCTGACAAATGTATATGTGACATGGACCACGTTGAAGTATTTGAAAAAGTAAAAAAAAATAATAATCAAAACATCTAAATTTTGTAAAAAAAAAATTGTAATTTTTTTATTACATTTATCTAACAAAGATGAAAGGAAGGATATTCTGAAAATAAAATAGAGAGAGAGACTATGGTGCTCCACGAATCACAAAATCTTCCGTACTTCACGTCTGTATCTCAAATTTAAATGTTCAAACGGTCAATCCAAACAGTTGAACATAATCTTCATATTAAAATATCTTTAGAGATCAAATTATATATATATTTTTTAATTTTTTACTATTTTTGAGATAAGCAAAAAATTATTAGATCAATAAACTTTGTACCCATTTAGAAAATAGCAAAAAAAATTAAAAATTGAATAGGAAAGTGCCAAAAATTAAAGGTTCGTTGAAGGATTGACTTGATAATAATATGCAGATCTGTAGGTGTTGGGCTGAGTCTTTTCGTCGCTTTTTTGAGCACTGATCTGGAAGCAGGACTAATTTCTCGACTTGACTTCCGGTCAAGTTTTCTTATAGTTGTGTATATATCTTCACCCAACCAACTAATTGTTAATATATCGAATGATAATTATGATATAATTCACTCAGTTCAGTTGCGTTTAGGGAGCCATCGCTCATCGGTGCCACCTAAACATCATGTCGTCATGGTTCACACGCCATCAACACTTTTTAATAAAATTTATATCACTCTCTCTTTTCATACTTTAAGAATTATCACATTAATTTCAACGTACGTTATTTTGTTTGAATCAAAAGCATGCAAGAAAAATACTTATAGTGAACAAATAATTTTTGTATGTTAATTTCCTTTAACATGGATTCATGTAAAATATATAAAAAACTAATATCTTTTTACCTTCATGAAAAGATATAATATAGATTATATCTAACCGTTTTGTTTTTTCATACAATTAATAATACTGATGTTGACGATTTCTAGATGCGGAACTCTTAACACGTTGATTTTATATAAGATGTAAATAAACAAATTTTTATTATTTTTTATGTTAATGACAAAATTTAATATATATCATATCTATTTTTTTCATTTTATTATTTCAGTTTTCAATATTTAATTATTATAGTGGAGGGCGTAGGCATGAAAAATGAAGATACTTGGGCTCTTCTTTTTCTTTAAACCATTGTTCATGTATATATGCATGCAGAACACAGCTTATTGAAGTATTAATGTTAACCCAATTTACATCTCAAATCAACAAAATTCCCATGAAATTATCGTTCTCTAATTCAACTCACAAGGCTCGAATCAGATGGATCGGTTTGCACTATAGGATTCTGGTAACATTGTGATTGATTTCCTCTTGGATCCTCTTGCATGATTCTTTGCATGAGAAGTGAGCTCTTTCTGACCTCTCACTACTATTGCCATGAGAGCTGATTTTTGTCTTCTTTGTTGGGGATGCTGAATTTTGTTCTTTGGTAGGAGAAGTGCGATTACATTGATCAATGACCTTACTTGATGGTGTCATGTACTTGTTGATGAACATGTTGAGCATGTCATGAAGCCTCTTGTTCTCCCCACTTATCTCGGTCAATTTTGCTTCCAGCTCGCTCGCCTGAATTGATTATACATGCAAAACAAAAATTGAACATGAGAACTGAGCGCATTAACATTTACACAATATATACAAATGATGATATTAATTTAAAACACCACTGGAAAATGATTCACTAATTCTGTCCCAATTTGGTCGATCTTCATCAAAACATGATTAATATAAAATATGTTACTTCAAAACTTTAATACGAGATCTTAAATGCAGTTAATTAACGAACCGGTGGTGGTTGCGAGAGATTAGCCGGGCTCAGACTGATATTTAAGTCAAGGTTAAGATCCGACCTCTGGCTATATGATTCCATGAGAAACTAATTGGTGTTCTTACTTCTTAGTTCTTACTCTAGATAGTTTTACTTGTGAGAGGAAGAAGGAGAGAGAAAGAGAAAGAAAAGCCCCATGAATTACGAGACCAGGAAATATGGGGACAATAACGAGTTTCCAGTTTTGGATTCATCACATGCGATGATGCTAAAGAATTTAAATGGAAACTGTAGTGAAAATGACAGGAAAGCGTGCGTTGTAGCAGATGACATCATTAATTAAATTGATTTAATTGGACTCTAATTGCAGCCAGTACCAGAATCAATTATATGGGCCCTGCTTACTTTAATTTACATATATATATATGCTTTATCTCACTCATATGATTAGTGAGAACACTGCCATATATATTTGTAGAAATTGTAAATTTAATTAAGCATTGGATTCTTCTGGGCACAGCATGTAATCACAGAGCAATTTACTTACAAGAAGACTCGCCAGGTGGGTCATTCAATTTGGGCTCTTTCTGTTGGCGTATCAGTGTGCGTGGTCGAGGAATAGGAACCATATATTTTAATAGACATGGTAACATTAATCTTATTTTCTATTTTATTTCCGTGCATACTTCACTACTAGGTAATCCAGAGTGTCAAAATTTGATTCGAACCGAAATGATATAAAAATAATCTAAAAATAAATGGATCGGATTAAGATTTTTTGATCCATTACGGATCGAATCGAGTATGGATCGACCCGACCCGTTTAATTATATTTTTTTTATTTATTTTATGGTGTAATGCTAATTAAAAATTATATATATAATAACTAAAATTAATTATATATTAATTAATATTAAGTTTCTTAAAATACAAAAAAATAATTAATACATACTTAATTATGTTATGCGGATCAGGTCAGGTCGGTCAAAAAAATAATAAATAATGATGATCTGACCCGACTTGATCCATTAACACTCTTATCCTACACCATCAAATTATTTGTTATTCTTAATAGAAAAGATATTTCATCATCTTCAAATTTTGATTTATATTAGGTCAATATATTTTTTACATCAAAATCTTATGATATAAAATTTATATTTCAGAACTTTTTAAGTATTTTGTTTTGAAAATTTTAAAAATGACTCAAAATAATAATACAACAATTATTATTTTTATATAGAAATAAGCCACTCCCCGATATATGAAAAAAAAAAAAAAAAATACAAAAATAGAAAAAATCTTCATCGCAACACATTTTAATATAAAAACTTAACTTATTGAGTAAAATGAATCAAAATTAAAAAATGGTAGAGTAAAATTTGTTACAGACAAAAAAAATAGTATATAATGATAAAATTAATTTGTTATAGTAAAATTTTTAAGTACTAAATGATATCTTTGAAATATTAAGAACCAAGTTGGTTATAAAGTGATTTTTGAGGATGAAATCAGTACTTTTAAAACATTATGAACTAATTTAGTAAAAAAATAATATTTTAAGAATCATTTATGTAATTTTCTCTTTTCTTTAGCGATCGAGGGAAAAAACAATGAGGAACATGATGTTGTTAGAAAATCCCAATAATTTCACTTTATTATTACTTGGACGGACCACAGAATTAAGCCCACCAACAACTAAGAACCAATATATTAATTATATATTGACTTGTAAGGTGTTAGTATTTCAAGTCAACTAGAAATTCTAATAATTGTATACGACAGTTTTGTTGCTTTGCGAACATCCAAGTTTGGTCTGAATTTTCATGGGACTTGTGTGACCTTTGAATGCATGATCCAACTTCCATTGTCCCATGAGGCCATCATGAGCTCACATCACACGCAATGGCAATGGCAATGGCAATGGTAAGGACAAACCCCAAATCTCTTTCTTGCTCACACATGACGCATCCATTTCTATCATGACTCATACAAGTGAGAACTCATATTTTGCACATGTCCCGTCGGTTATGCAATCTTTTGCCGTGCAACAACCGGAAAAACATACATCGTAGTCGTTCCATCGCGTCAAAGATGGCACCATTTTCCAAAAAATGTCTTCATTTGGTTAAATTTCTCCAACAACTTACTTTTAATTTGCATGCAAATTACAAGGTATTAATTGCAGTATTAATATATGCGGTATTAGAAACCTCGGTTAATTACTGCTGTCACAGATTAAACGACCTCTATGGCTCTATCGGAGACTTGTATACCTAGGGCTTAATTTTAATATCATAGTAATGTTACTCTGTGGATAAAAATATTGACGGAATTTTACTAAGTTAATATTTGACCCTGAAATATTTTTAATACATACAGATGATACAGAAAGTTAAATTTCTAAACTTTTTAAACATGCCATCATCACTCTTCTACACCATTAATTTTATTTAAATCTTTTCATCTATTTAAATCCAATAATTCATATATATTTTCTCTCTCCTCATTTAAAATATGGGTATAATATACTTGTGGTGAAATTCAACTCTTAAAATAATCTAATATTTTAGTATTATTCTTTATAAATTATCATGTTTAATAATAATAATAATAATAATAATAATAATAATAATAATAATAAGAGTTGGACTATGATGCTACACAAAGCATGATTTGCTTCTATGCTATGGATTATTTTTTCGTTCTTAAAGTTTAAATGATTGATCTGAACCGTTCAAAATAACTTAAATATAAAAATCTAGTTGGAGACCAAATTTTAAATTTTTTAGAATTTTTTACTATTTTTAAGATAATTTGGAAATCACTTGATTTAATTATTATGAGCGTTCAAGATAAGTTATTTTCTAATTATCTAAAAAATAGTAAAAAAAAATCTAAAAAATAAATTTGTTCTCCGACTAGATTTTTGTATGAAAATTATTTTGAGCGTTCGGATCGATCATTTAGACTTTGAGAACGAATAAACGATCCATAGAATTGAGGCGATCTGTGTTATGCATAGCACCATAGCCTAACTCATAATAATAATAATAATAATAATAATAATAATAATAATAATAATAATAATCTATAATAATATTGTTATATACTTCTGTAGCGTTTAAAAAAATTATGTTCAAACTTTCGTTACTATAATTTTTTTATTGAATATTTTTAATTTTTTTATATTTCTAATATTTATCTAAAAAATTTGTCGTCAAAATGAAACCCGAGTTACAGCTTAATTAAATTTACATTCCCAAACTTTTCCTCCGAAAACTTTTGACAGATTTTTACTAAATTATTTTGAATATATGTTTTTCAATAGACGCTGGAAAGTTTATAAGCTTCAAGTCTTAACCATAATTTTCTATGGGACGGAATTTAAGTTTCCGAGAGTGTTTTTCTTTGTTTCAAAAAAATTAAACTGGGCAATTGCCCACAATTACCTCAAAAAATGTCTTCCGAAGCATTTTGTAAGGGGCGGAATCACTTAACAATGCCTATATTGATAAGCTTGACAATAAAATTTTAAAAAATAAAAAATTTATAATGTTTTTTTTAATTTATAGGTCTTATGTATTTCAAATTTTATGCAATTTAAATGTCATCTGATATATAGTCCATCAAAAAATATTAATTAAATATTATGGTAATATAGAATGGTTCTAATTACTGATCATTTTTTAAATTATTTCCACCTTTAAGTATTATTTAATTTACACACCAGTAATAGTTATATATAAAATTCAGTAGCATAATGTTCACTTTAGAAACCAGTATGTACGAATTTGTAAGAGTTAGTGAAATATGACCAGAACAAAATAAAAGGAAAATAATACATGGGAAGGAAATTTTCAAAATTTGGAATATATTTGCCAACTTGATTTTGTTCAGGTCATATATCACTAACTCTTACAAATTTGGAATATATTTTACCAACTTGATATACATAAAATAGTACATCAAATTGGAATATATTTACCAAGAACGTGACTCTACTCAAAATCGCACAACTTGAAATCAACATGCGTTGATCCCATTCCAAGTGTGAAGTGAGAGTTGATAAAGATCAAAGAAAACCTTCTCTCCTATTCTATTACCTTGAATATATTACTAAACCAATTACAAAATTAATCAATTATATTTAAAAAGTTTACCCAACTCAAAATCTATCACTTGTTGGATAAATTTCTAAAGAAACCCACATAAAAAAAAATCAGAAATACCTCATGCCCAGTGATAAAATCAACCAAACGACTTGAGTTCAGGTCAACCACGCGAATTAATTAAACTGACAGTATGACATTGACTTGTGGATTAACTGGCAAAATCTTAGAAACTGGTCCATGAGAATTCTGGAACAAATTAATTTGCCGGCCTGTATCTTGACTAGAGTACTTAGTTCAGTCTTTCTAGACCCCGTGGAATTTTAGACCTTTTCTTTCATGCTACAAATTACAATCAGCATGCCTTCGTCATATGGAGTACGTACCAATTAATGACGCAAGAAATATCAAACTTTTCCACGATAATCAAAAGGACTTTAATTTCTATACATGGTTATTTTACAAACAGCGATGAACATGCACGTGGCCGCTTCACAACGACATAATATACACTACAGTAAAAATGAACTTAAACAACATTCATTTAACAACTATCATATATTAAATTCATTATTAAAATAATTTAGTATTATTATTGCAATATTTAGAACTTTTTTAACAATAATTTTTAATAAAAAAATATTATTAAAATAGTGTCCCAAAATGTCAAAAAGCAAAATAATCATTTTAGCAACGGTTCCTTACTTTTTAGTTTTGACATTTGCTCTCACGAATTGTCAGATTTTTTTATATAACCGTTTATTCATTCCAAATCCTATGATCCAAAAATAAAAATTCAAAAACTAAAATCTCACATATCATCATCTCATTTATTATCTTTTTCATATATAAAAGAGAGTTGAGAGACAAAGAGAGTGAAATAAAGAAGAAATAAAAATCGATATCTGATCAGCTCAACTTTAAATGATCATAATTTTTGATAGAAAATTCAGATTGAGATATTCTATGCGGCCACATAAAGTTTACGAAGATATCTACAAGGCTAATCACTTACATCGTTATGGCAATTTTCAAGACCAAAAAATCTCATCTTGACTCTCAAAATCACATTTAAAGTTTTTAGATCTATTTTTTTGTTGGGGATTTTTTGTTAGAAATTATGATATTTTCATATTAGTGCATAAGGAATATATATTGAGTAAATATTTTTTTATTTGATGAATATTTATATTTTCTTCATATTAATTATTAAATGAATGAATATTATATCATGTTATTTTTTCTTAATTTATTCTTATAGTTACTCTATATATCTTCTTTTCATATTGTCATCTATAATTTATTCTTATAGTTACTCTATATGTCTTCTTTTAAAATTAAAAAAAATAAAATATTTAGCAACGGTTATGTACCAAAATGGTTGTTAAAGGGACATTTATCAACTATTTTCAACCCAAAATCGTTGTTTAATACTCATTTAATAACGACTCTGGCATAGAACAATTTCTAAAGGTTATTTAAAAAAATCTGAATACATGTGATTTGACAACGGTTATATAACGTTACTTTTTTAACACCCCTTTAATAACGGTACAACAATCATTTTTAAACTTGGTCAATAACCGTTATCAAATATTTTATTGTTGTAGTGGTATCATACCTCAGTTATAATAAATTATAAGTGATCCTTTAATTAATTGAGAAAGTTGTCCAACTAATTACAAAGCTTACTTGGTCTAGATGTCCCAATATTTGTGGATGATAAATTATTTTTTCTCATTTAAAGAACCGATTTAGACTGTTCTTAATTTCCCTGGAGAAGATACTGTGCGGCTTTGTCCCAATTAATTGGGTCCTCAAATAGTTTGTTTAAAAAAATATATAATTGTTCCTCTTTTTTTTTACTAATTTGTTTCCTGATGATTGATGCATGTCATGTCATGTTGACAGGTTCAGCTCTATAATAAATAGTACAGGATCTAATCATCGGATTGCGCGGCTAGTTGTTGGATAACTGCGGCCTTTTATTTAGTTTGGGACTTAAAGCTTTATACATAATTCTGGGTGTGAATTTTCTTGGGTTATGGGCCTAGTAACTGCAACTATGCCCATGAATTCATGTTTCTTTCTTTGTTGTAATTGGACCGTTCTATCCAGTATGAAGGCCTGATTAAATTGAAGTGGTACATAAAAAGTGTAAACTATATTTTATTTGAAAAGTATAAATATTGTTCATAATGTATTTCAAAATATAATACCAA
Organism: Schoenoplectus tabernaemontani; assembly: GCA_037127355.1. Classification (NCBI taxonomy): domain Eukaryota; kingdom Viridiplantae; phylum Streptophyta; class Magnoliopsida; order Poales; family Cyperaceae; genus Schoenoplectus; species Schoenoplectus tabernaemontani. The sequence goes on from CM073750.1 coordinate 27,265,950, forward strand.
TTTTTTTATGAATTATATATAAAAATTAATTACAGTATTGTTTATGAATTATATATATATAAAAATTAATTACAGTATTTTCTATGAATTATATATAAAATATTCCCGTGCATTGACGACCTCTACATGACAATCTGACAGTACTTTGTACCGAATTTAGACCAGAAAGTTAGAACTTGAAGAACATTTTATCTTTTTTTTTTTGGAAAAAGTACTTTTTATCTTCAAATAAAAGAATTAGATCTAGCAAGGAAAAAAGAGCCTTGCATATATTATGTGGAAGCTAGGTACAAAAATGAACCAAAAATGGAGCCTCCACAGGCGCTCAACAGCTATTCTATCTATCTACTCAAAACGCCCTGCAGGTAGCTAAACAAGCAAAATATATGTACAGTTCTTAGTCTTACACTCAACTCTCGCAGCTACATCTGATCTAAAGCACAAAACTTAATTCGAGTAAAATAATAATAATAATAATCATCATGTGCCATAATTAGTTAATTATGCTGCAATTCCACTGCCCGGTAGATTAGTGCCGGCCGCCGTCAGATCATCCTCGCCCTGCCAGGCCCAGACGATGTCCTTCAGCCCCGGTCTGACGACTTCTCTACAAAACTTGACATATTCTAGTGTGTCACCAGCATCCTTGCCAAACTCCACCACCGCCACCTCCGGAGCCACCTCAAACACCTCTGCTGTCACTGCCAATTTCCCTTTCCGCCCCTCCTCCTTTCCTTCCATTCTAACCTTGTAGCCCTCTTTCTTTCCTCTCTCGATTCCAAACCCGAGCACCTTGGACAGCCGTTCAAGTGAGCTAATTATCTTCCCTGCCGATACCTTAGAGGTAAATACGGTTGGTGCCCGTCGCTCGCTTTCGAACAGACTCGACAGGTCAAACCCAGAAGACATAGATGAGATCAATTCGAATGCATTGTACGACCTTGGCGACAACACTTCTATGTTTCCACCTTGCTCTTCTTCCTATCAATTGCACAGAATAATAATGAGCAAAAGCTAGATAAATGTAACATCTTTCAAATTATAGCGTAGAGCGTATAAAAAGACCTGTTCTGTATCTTCCTTTGCTTGAATTTGCAAATTGAGGGGCCTGGTGTTTGGACTTGAAGCGCCCTTCTTCATCCATGGATGCTTCATAATCTCAGGAATTGAGATTCTCTTTGCTGGGTCAACAACAAGCAGTTTTGAGATGAGTCGACGGGCATCGCCTGAGATCCAAGGCGGTACCTGATACTCAGCTTTGAAAATTTTCTGGTACATCTTCATCACATTCTCATGCTGGAAAGGAAGGTGTCCCGTCAACAGCACAAAAAGGATAACACCGCATGACCAGACATCTGTGCGGGCCCCGTCGTATCCTCTGTTTCTCAACACCTCAGGCGCAACATAAGCTGGTGTGCCGCATTGTGTATGCAACAGCCCATCATGCCGCAACTGCTCGGGCAAAGCTGAGAGACCAAAATCAGACACTTTCAAGTTGCCATTCTCATCTTCAAGTCACGGTGTGAGACTCCACGACTATGGCAGAAATCGACAGCAGATATCAGCTGCTTAAAATAGCGCCGTGCGAGATCCTCTGGCAATCGACCGTTAGCAACTTTGGCAAACAGCTCACCTCCTCGAACATGCTCCATGACGAAAAAAATGCGTGTTTTGGTCGCCATGACCTCCTTCAACTCGACCACATTGGGATGCCGGGCCAACCGCGTGATTGAAATCTCACGCTGGATCTGCTCCATCATGCCGTTAACCTGCTTGACCTGGTCTTTGTTGATGATTTTGATCGCCACGCTCTCGCCTGTACGCAGGTCCCGGCCATGGTGCACCTTCGCAAAGGTGCCCATGCCGAGTAATCGGCCTATTTCATAACGGCCTAAAACTAGATGCCTCACTTCCTCCTCTCTTTCTCTCCACATTGGTTTAACTGCTGCTGCTGCTCTCTGGTCTCTGATTGGGCGTGTATTTGTGGTGATGATCTAAGTGGTTCTCGTAATTAATTGTCTTGGTCTTTTGCAATTATTTTGTTTGGAGGAACGGTGGGCGCTATGTAGCAGGAACATAGAAATTGCAAGTGATGAAGCCCCTGCCCCTGGTTTTTTTTTTTGGAAGTCTTTGGTGATTTAATTTGTTTGGTTTAATTGCGGTCCGATCAATTTTTGTTTTCTTTTTTTGGATGCATAATTTGTGTGAATAGGGACCAAACCGAACTCTGGGAGGTGGGGACTGGGGGGAGCCCATTTGGTGGAGGAATGAATAATTGAGGTGGATTTATATACAGACATAGAGACAGGGAGAGGCGGGGAGGAAACATCTTGGTTTTACATGGGGGCCAATTGGAGGTTGAGAGGTGGATTTTGTTTTGTGAACTGCCAGGGTCTCTTGGCAGGTAATTGTTGATTTTGCTGCACTTCATTTTTATCTTTTTTTCTCATCCATTTGTTGTATGTTTTGTTTCTAAACAAAACCTTTATTAAAATAAATAAATATACATTCAGTCGGAAATATTTTTGTCTTTTAACCTGTTTAGATATTAAAGTTGGCTTTTTTACCAACTTATCCCAAAAAAACTTGTTTAGTGATTGAAAGTATTAATTGCTGAAACTTTTTTTAGATAAAATATTTTTCTAGATGAATATGAGTTCAAATCTCAACTCGGACTAACTAATTGAAAACTTTTAGCAAAATTTTGAACATACGATTGTCATCGAGTTAGAGATAAATTAAAAGAGGACATGAAACTTGTAGAAATATAGTTTTCCTTTTCTGAACTTTTTATTATCTATTTATTTATTTTTGAGATTGTACCTCCAAACTTTTCTAAGACATGATTTTATGTCCTCAAAACTTTGAGGTACTATTTTCAAAAAATAATAATAATAAAAAGAAAAGAAAACTTTGAGGTGCTGAACTTTTGAGAGTGAATAAATGTGACTTTCTGCTATGTGCTAGTCAACTGGAACCATCCAAATTTTCAGTGCCTTTATTTCAGCCAGCGTTGAGAAGAAAGCACCAGCTTGTGTTTTATAAATTCTTGCAGCTAATGTGGGTCCCACAATATGGGAGTTCTGTTCCTCTGCTGTGCAGTACCGCGCTTCACAGAACGTGGACCGTTGGATCACTTTGAGATCTATGCTGACTCGAATCACGAAAAAATCCAACGGTCCACGTGCTACGCTGCACGGTGCAGCGCAGGAGAGGATATGGATTCACAATATGGGGCGTTGTTGCCATCAGAGAATAGGTTTGTCATTGTGCTCTGGAGGGGATTGTGGCTGCGTGGAGAAGTGTCCAGAGGAGAGGAATAATGGCCACTTGTCACTTCATCACTTGGCAGCGTTTGGAAAAAAAGCCCACAGAAAGTGGCAGCACTGGCACTGCTGCGATGGTGGATTCAGGAATAATTTAATTAGTGGCATTGAAATCTATATCTTAGCAAGCTGCATAATTACAGTCGGTCCAATTGGCAATAACTTGAAACATTGCCTTCGGAGCAAGTAATTGTGTCAGCTTCTGGTAGAGGGACCATATATAAATATTATATATATATATATATATATATATATAGATAGAGTGGAGATAGCGTGAGCTTAAGGCTCACGGAGGCGCTTCCGCGGTTGAACTTCAAAAAACATATTAAATGATCTTAAAATTTTAATTTATCATTCTCATTAAATTCTCTATATGAAAATCTCATGGAATGCAAAAATTTGGAGCGTTTTGAGATTTTTAAGTCACCGTTTTTAATTTTTGAAAATCAGCTCTAAAAATAATAATAATATATTCAATACTTGAACATCATTTTCAAAAATTAAAAACGGCGACTTAAAAAGCTCAAAACGCTCCAAATTTTTGCATCCCATGAGATTTTCATATAAAGAATTTAATGAGAATGATAAATTAAAATTTTAAGATCATTTAATATGTTTTTTGAGTTAAGCTCACGGAAGCCTCCGTGAGCTTAAGCTCACGCTATCTCCACTCTATATATATATATATATATATAAAGTACGATTATGGTGTTTTGTAAAGCACAGAAGCGTTGTGTAATTTACGCTTTATTTTTAATTTCAAGTCAGAAATAATCAATCCGAATCGTTCAATCTAATCTTTATATCAAAAACTATTAGTAAACTAAATTTTATAATTTTTAAAATTTTTTTTACTATTTTTTCTTATGAGGAGAAAATGACTTGATCTAAGAATTCTAGTTCATCCAAAAATAATGATTTTCCCCCTTCCAAAAAAAATATCAAATGAATTCCAAAAAATTATAAAATTTGTTTTACTAATAGGTTTTGATATGGAGATTAGATTGAGCAGTTTGGATCAATCATTTCTGACTTAAAATTAATAATAGAGCGCAAAGCACACAACGTTGTTGTACTTTGCAAAGCATCATAGCTTATTATTTTGAGGAGTTTGACTATGGTGCTACGCGTAGCACGGATGGTCCGTATGCTACGGATCATTTCTCCGTCTTCAAAGCTCAAATGGTCGATTGGACCAGTCAAAATATTTTTCATATAAAAAATCTAGTTGGGAACTAAATTTTATATTTTTATAGAATTTTTTTACTATTTTTTAAGATAGCTAGAAAATCACTTGATTTTATTATTATAAGCCATTCAAAAGGAGTCATTTTCTAGCTATCTTAAAAAATAGTAAAAAATCCTAAAAAATATTAAAATTGGTCTCCAACAAGATTTTTATATGAAAAATATTTTGACCGGTTGGATCAACCATTTAAACTTTGAAGAAGGAGAAACGATCCGTAGCACACAAGCCATCCGTGCTACGCGTAGCACCGTAGCCAAACTCTCTCTCTCTTATTGAATTTTTTTGAATTTTTTTGCTATTTTTTAAATGGATACAAAGTTTGCTGATCTAACGATTTCTACACCATCCAAAACTAGCGACTTTGTACCCATCTAAAAAATAGCAAAAAAATTCAAAAAAATATATAATTTGATCTCCAAGGATATTTTAATATGAAGGTGATATTCAACGGTTTGAATCGACCGTTTGAACTTTTAATTTCGAGATACAGACACGAAATACAAAAAATTTTATACTTCGTGAACCACCATAACATCACTCTCTCTCTCTGTCTATATATAGTCGGTTGCATATGCACAATAGGACGTTTGCGAAATATATTGTGATAAGGCTGCAATTCTTTGCCTCCAGTGACTTGCATAATCTGGATAAAATTCCCTTTTATTTTTTTTTGGATAAATTATAGGAGAAGATAACTTTCAAATTTGTTAATAGAAACTTAATTTTAAGTCAAATTAGTTCATTATGTGCTAAAAGAGTGATGCTATTATGAATTTAACTCGACAAAAAGAAAGAATATTGGTTACTTTAATTTATAAATTTATTGGATGTGCTTCAAATAATGAATCCTAATCTAACTAATATAATTTATAAGTTAAAATTTTTGGTAATTCTCAATTTTATTTAGTGTAACAACAAATGATTAGAAAATAGAGAAAATTAATGTACTAAAATAACTTATAAGTTTTTTTTTCATTCGGTTCGTTTATGTTGTAGGGCCGGGAGACTTGGCAAATATTCATTTCAAACTGACATGGTAGCTAGTGACGTAACACAAAGTATTATTTAGAAAGAAAAAAGAGCTTTGTTGGTGACATTTCTGTCTGCCATAATTTGTTTGGAATGAATTGGCGTGTGAGTTTTCCTCTCTTTAGAAGAGAACAAATTAATTAGCTCAGATTAGATGGGAGTATGGGACTGTGATAGACATAATTAATGTAAATTTAGTAAATTTACTAAAGATAATTTAATAATTAATATAAATTTTAATAATGAATACATAATTAATGTGAAATAAATATAAATTAAGAGGAAAGTTAACATTCAGCATTTAAAGAAAGTTAAAATTCATAATTGATGACAATCTAAAAATAAAAAATAAAATGAAACAATTTTACTCATAAATTATATAGCATTTTGTATAACAAACAAAATAGAGAAAATTTTAATATTATTTGATGAATAACATTATTTGATGAGTGATATTAGATCTAAAAATTTAACAATAAATTTAAACCGTTGCAGGATCGAGAACACACATACGTGCTTAATAAGGAGTAGAGATAGAGATAGAGATGCAATTAAGCTTTGCCTTATCCTCAGCCTAATTAAGCTTACACTTGGACGATAATCAACAGCACTTGCTGTTATTTCAATGCTCCATTCCTCACACGTTATGTAGAAAGCAAGGGAAATTAAGGATCTGGTTTTTTAATGTAAATGACTTTTGTTTTTAGTGAACTACTGGTTATCATTAGATAATACTGTTGATTCAAATGCTATAGTGAATCCAAACTGTGTACACATGTAGATATAGACATATAGTGAAAAGGAGGCCGTTTAATTAGAGAATTTTATTCCATCTCACTCTATTAAAAAGTGCAAAAATTAGAAAACCAAAATTTGATTTATTGGAGAAGACAATACCTTACATGGTGAAATTAATTGCACTGATAATTCCTTCTATGATATTTAAAGTGACCTGATTCTACCCATACATTTATATTAAAAAAAGGAAGAAAATAGAACCCACTCCAAAGTCCAGACCGAAGCCATCCAACAATGCTTCAGTAGAAATCGGCCCATGAAATTCTGACTGGAATTAGGTTTTAAATGGCACAAAAGTTTATGGGCTTGTTATATGCAACTCACATTACAATTTCATCAAAGAAAAAAGTTCTCCTTAATTCCGAAATTTTACTCCAATTAATATCAGTTGCGTGAATACGTAATTATGTCTCTCTTTGTCAATAAATTTAATTAAAATTTTTAAATCATATTAAAACTCCTGAGGTGGAACTGATAAATCAAGCCAATACAAGAGATTTTTCGATCAAGTATCAAACTTGTAATAAAATGAAGATATTATTTTCTTACTAGATTAAAAGTTGGTTCTTATTTCCTTGATAATCACATTTTTTTTTCTAAAAATTGAAATAATTATTCTATTAGAAGTGTACCTATTGTAGAATTATTTGCGTCACCTTCAAATGAAGGTTCAAACAATGCCTTTTTTTTAGTAATAAAGGGCAATATATTTTCAATGGGAAAATGTAGATTTGAAATTTGAATAAAGATAAAATGTTCTTTTATTAATTTTGTTTTAACCTCATATATATTTTTTGGGGTGGATATAGTGGCCACAGTCTTATCGCTCTATTTCTCTCATTTTCTAGATGCTTGAATCTTATTCTTAAGCAGTCAAAGCTGAAAGAGAGGTCCTTTTGTCAGGAAACCTTGAGACTGCTTGGGAGCCCATTTTTTTTTATTAAATAAGTTAAAAAAATAATGAAATTAAATATTTAATAAAAATTTGGGGAATTTTGAGATTTAGACCTGTTCAGGACCGTCTTTATTTTTAACATTTTTTTCTTCTCGAATCCCCACAGGTAGATGCAGTAGCGGAGCTTGAAGCATAATTAAGAGGGGATAAATTTTTTAGTGAATTGCATCAAGATAAGTTATATCATAACAACATGATAAACATAAAAAATGAATGAATGTTTTTTTGCTTAACCATAATTATCTACATTTGAATTATAGAAAAATAAGCAAGCAATTACCGAGAGAGGGCCATTTTGTGGTCAAGATTGAAGCTAGGCCTAAATATTAATAATTCATTGTATATCTTCATATTTTAAGGGGGACCATGGTCCAAAAGTTTAATGAAGAGCTCCGCCACTAGATAGCTGGGGTCTCCCAGCCAGTCCCGACCCCAAATGTGATTTCTTAAGATTACAAATTATATGATTATTAAGCAACCATATTGGCATGCATGGATGAGAATCAGCTGCTTGACTAAAGAAAGCAGGTTCCTTAGGACCAGGGTTCTTGAGTCAGACTGCCATCAATTAACACAAGTGTAATTAATTCTCAAGAAAAAGAAAAAAAAAACACAAGTGTACAATGATGACACATGTCGCCCCCCTATTGCACGAAGCTATGAGTATGGATAGTAAAAAACTGTCAGGCTGTCAATATTTTCCAGAGGACCAGAGGTTCAGAGCCAACAGGGTGCTGGGTCAGTGTGGAGATTCTATATCCATTTTTGTATTGCATCAGCTCTCTCTCTCTCTCTCTCTGTTTCACTCTCTAACAAGTAACAAGTAACAAATAACAATATGACAATATCAGATCGTTGGGACCTGACAGGAATTCAGAGTATTCCACCCGTAGAGTACCTGCTCCATAAAAATAGCCACGTGGAATGTTGTCCGCTACAGTATCCGAACCGCTCTATAGTATAATTAAATGGGATCTAAATGGGATCCGCCAAAACTTATAGGACATTACTACAGCGCTCGGGTAGGTTCGCAGTATTTTGAATTAAAAATTATTTTGAAAGATTTTCGGACCGTTGATTTTGTATTGGGATTCGTAATAATCATTAGAGCATCCGCATCGGTGTCGATTGTCAAAATTAAATTTTTATGCCACGTCATCAAATTGACAATTCATTTTAAGAGTGGCATCCTTGAATAAAATGAAATTGTCAAAATGACACTTTCATAATTAATTTTCTACTCATGTGCCGACGTGACTTGTCAAATGGACTGTCAAATTTAGACAATTGTCTAATTTTGCCTAGTCTCTGCATCCCTGAAATTTAAATGACAATTGTCAAATGAAATTTGACATCAATGTGAACCCCGACCCCAGAGCCAACAGGGTGCTGGGTCAGTGTGGAGATTCGATATCCATTTTTGTATTTGCATCAGCTCTCTCTCTCTCTCTCTGTTTCACTCTCTAACAAGTAACAAGTAACAAATAACAATATGACAATATCAGATCGTTGGGACCTGACAGGAATTCAGAGTATTCCACCCGTAGAGTACAAGCTCCATAAAAATAGCCACGTGGAATGTTGTCCGCTACAGTATCCGAACCACTCTATAGTATAATTAATTTCTACTCATTTTATTCAGATTTTAGTAATAATATATTTTATTAAATTAATATTATTAAAAATAAGAGTGAGAAACGTAAAATTTCAAATATACGATATTTTCTAAAGTGACTGCTCACTCATTTGATATTGATAGTGGGTAATTTGTTTCTACAGATTCAAGATGAAAGGATAGGATATTTAAAAATTAAAGTGAAAAACTTGATTATGCACTAAAAATATACTTTTTACGTCTATATACATCATGCCTGATACATAAAGTTTTTCAAACAGTTCTTGCCTTCTTGCAAAAGACTAAAGCATAAAAATGCTGAGTGGAGATACTCGACAACTAATTATTTTTACAACTTCAAATAAATTTATAAAAATTTGAAAATATTTTTTATAATATATTTTTAAACTTATAAATTGATTGTGTTTCAAGTTTTATACAATTTGAAATTATTTGATATTTCATCGAAATACATTAAATATAATGATTGTAATTATCATATATATCAAATACATGAAACTGAAAACATACTTGATCTATGATTTTGAGAATATATTTATATTTTTTTCATTTTTAGATTTTTTGTGAAGTTATTTGATCAATTCTAAGATTTATATGCTTGAGATTTTCATAAAATGTTTAATAGCTTCATATTTGAAGGGATATTCATTAAAAGAGAACCTCAAATTTTGTTTCAACTTTTGAAAAAAGACAATTTCGTACTATATCACTTTTCATAAACAGTAGCCAAAACTACAACCAGTAAAGATCTAAATGGGATCCGCCAAAACTTGATAGGGCATTACTACAGCGCTCGGGTAGGTTCGCAGCATTTTGAATTAAAAAATTGTTTCGAAAAGTTTTCGGACCGTTAATTTTGTACCGGGATTCGTAATAATTATTGAAAGTGCAAATCACGTACTGTGAAGTCTGTTTAAAGTATGAATTCTGATACAAAATCAAAAATACAAAAATCTTTTAAACTATTTTTTTAGTTGGAATGGCTGTGAACCCCGACCCCATTACTACAAGTCTACAACACAGATTTGTCTCTGATAATGTGCAGCGATCAGTATTGTATTTACTTTTCCTTTTCTAAAATTTGACTTTTTTTTTTCTATTGGCGAACAGCTCATATCTTGATGCATTACTACAACGGATAGAATTTTTTATATAATAATTAAGGGTAGAAAATTCTCGGGTCAGACCCTCACTTATATAAACCTGACGCTATAGCGTACAGACAAGGGGCTTCGCTGTCCACCTTGCATCTATAGCATTCTTTCCCTCCCTGTGACAAATATAAATATGAAACAGTTGGAAGTTGGAACTTGCAACGTGCTACGATTCAATGAGTGAAAGTATGTTTTCAGTATTTTTTTTCCGAAGAAATTATTTTTGCATATCAAATTGATCCTAATTCATTCAATGGCCATTACAGTGACTAGTGAAGACACCTGCACTGCACCCGAAGGGGCACGTGCTCTATAGCGGTGCCATTAAGGAGGGATCGAGGGTCGAGGGAGTACCAACGTTGACTATATTTCAATGCCCGGTACAGAGGTTCCAGGTTGATATTACTTTGAATTAGATTCAGAATTTCAGATCCAACCAACCTTAGGCCAGGCCCGTGACCGTGAACCAATCTTAGAATCCAAGAGAATTAGTTAGACCTCTCTCAAAGTTGTAATCAATTAACCATAGATGCAACGTGCAACCATCAACAACCTATTTACCTAGTATCGACATCGATTTCAGAACCGGCAAAACTTTTTTTATATCTCGCTAATGATTTTAAATATAGGTGTACAACATCAGTTAATAATTTTTATAAAAAATTAAATTAAATTTTGTTATACTGAATTAAAAAAATTTAGCTAACTCACCAGTAATTCAATCTAACTCATATAGTTTTTTACATATGAATTTTTATGAGTTATACAAGTTAAACGGGTTTATATTTTAATTAAATAATATATATTTTATTAATGATATCGTAAAAATAAACCATAAACCAGGTTAGTTAAACTAAATTACAAAAAACGCAGCAACTAATTTCTCCAATATGTACCATCAACTTATTATTGTTTTCCTGATATCTCCACTATACTAATTGCTAAGCCGGAAACCTCCATCCCATGATTCAAAACTGCAAATCGAAGGATTTTTAATTTTTAGAAAGGCAAGCTCTTGGAGGTTGCTGATACTCCGAGCACCTTGTTTAGATGCTCTGATGAAGGCGCAATTTCCTCGGGCAAGTTTGCACGCCGTGCAATTCGTCTCATGTTGCAATGCAGGCTCTGCTGCACTAATTGCTTCATCGCCATCTTCTCATTGCTAATTTCTCCTGCCACCTCTCCATCTTCGCCTTTCCCTTTCCCTCGATCTCCATTGGCGCTGACACTGCAAAGCTGCTATCTGATATCTCCTTCTCTTTCTTTGATCTCAGCATCTCAAGGATTCTTGATGCCCGCTTTTGTGCCAGGGGAGTGCCGATTAGTGTGACCTCAAGAAGGGCTCTGGAAATGCCGGCCTCGGCCATTGCTACACGGTCAGCATGTGATTTGTGTCCCATGACCATAAGTATATATGCTGATTTCTCCTGGCATGAGGGAGCATCTGTCCATCCGAGAACATCAATTAAGATTGTGAGCGACTCATTTGCTCTGCTTAGTTGTTGCCTTGCCTCAGCTGAGGAAGCAACAAGGTTAGAAAGTGTCGCGAGCGCATGATCCGTCACCTCCATGTCACCAATAGCTGCAAGAAGGGAATCGATTATTCCTGCCTCAATGAGATGTTGAGAATTAGCGGCGTCAATAGAGAGGTTGAAGATAGCACGCAATGCGTCCAGTCTGAAGTTCTTGTTTTGTCGCGATGAGTTGATCAAGAACGGGATGGCTCCTGATGAGCCCATGATTTGTTTGTTTGCATCAAGAGCACTCAAGCTTAAAAAATTTGCCACAATGGCGTCGGATAACATGTTGTGAACTGACGGCGGGGACTCTGGTCTGGTCATACCGAGCATCTTATGAACTGCTCCAGCCTTCACAATCGCAGCCTTGTTCCTGCCACAAGAAATCAAAACCAAAACAGTTCTTTCAAATGTATAACACATTTAGCTACTACCAGAGATCACTATCCTAAGCTAGATCTAATTAAGATATGCAAGACAGAGAAAGCGACCTAACCTAAATAGTTAATTAATCACTTACATGTCATTCCCAATTGCAAGATTTAGAATAGCATAGAGCGCTGCAACCTGAGAATCAGGTTCCAGCTCAGCATCCAGCATTCCAACCAAGGGAGGGATCGCACCAAGCATTGCCAATGTCTCTCTTGCCTCAGCATCTTCCTTTGCCATCCGTCGTATCTCCATTGCTGCCTCTCGTCGCCTGTCCACACTGGCATCACCAGCATTGCTGCTGTAAGCATGTAGCGCAGCCACGACCCTCTGGAACTCCTCAAGCTCTTGATCTGATTTCATCTCCATCTGAACCACCTCTGCCTCATCAGATACCGATTCAGACGGTTCTTCCGTTATCAACTCGCCTAGCCGCTCCGACTTGATCACCAGCTTCAATGTGGCTGTCTTAACTCTCTTTTGGCTGGACAGAGAGCATCTGCCGCAGGTCAACGCTTCTAGAAGTTTCCGACGGAGGATAGCGGCGGAGAAGCGGGTCATACTGGTCGGGTGAATAAATTACTTTGGATTAATTACTAGGAAGAGTCCGTCACATCGGAGAAGAGGAGCTGGAGCCTGGAGGAACTGGGGGAGAGAGGAGAGCGAGAGCGAGAGCCTGGAGAGGAAGAAAGGAATGGAGTAGAAACGTGATCGCTAGTGGAGAAGTGGGGGGGGGGGGTTTGATTTGATTTGAGGGGAAGCCTCAAGTCTTGGTCGTACTATTTGGATTTTAGTGAGCTTAACTGAACTGGTCGCTGAAATTACTTTATTAATAAAAAAATGGCGCGAGTATCGAGGTCGTCTTCTCTTTTACAATTTACAACGTGTTGAGATTTATTATTATTTTTCTTTTCGACAGGAATAGAATGGATGCACGCTGATGCTGAGAAGGGAGGAGCACACATGCGAGTTGCGACTGGACACTGGAGAGTGGAGAAGTGGACATGGATATTTTTATTTATTATTCTTTTGTTTTCTCTGAGACCGGAACTCGACAAATCCTTGCGTGACAGTTGCAGATTTAAATGTAGTTACTACACTGAAGGCGATTTAAATATATGACTCATATATCATGTAAATGTAAAAATATTAAAATATATATTTTTTATTTATGTGTGGAGATCACATGATAATGGGTTTTTTTGAAAATTTTGATAATGGATTCTTAAATAAATATATAATTCTTAAAATTAGAAAAAAAAATATAGATATATTGTTATGTGATTTTATCTGCAGAAATCGTCATTTGGAGTTATTTATGTGCGTTATGTGATTTTATCCGTAGAAACATCATTTGGGGTATTTACGTGTGTTATGTGATTTTATATGTAGAAATGGAATGAAAATTAATTAAAACTAGTACACAGTTTTGCCCACCGTTCTACTTATTATTAAAGTAACGCACGTCTCATATATGAAGATATTTTGATTTGAATTTTCACTCCTACACGACTTCAAATCTGCTGTTATTTGAGAAAAAAACAGGGCTCTCTTTGACAGTAGGCCCATCATGATTCAAATTTGTGTTGAAATTCACTGTCAAAGAGAAAAAAAACAGGTTTATGTTCTTACTCTGGATAACAGGATAACAGTAGATTCGGAGCCCTCCTACACCCTCCTCCTCGGATGAGAATCTGCTGTTCGTTTGAGAAACGAGTGGCATCCTGCTCGTAAATCTGATGATCAAAATTATTTTAAAAAATATATATATATGAATTTTGAAAAAGATCAAACTAACTCTCGCACCGTCTGATCGAGACGAGCAGGACGTTGCTCGGCGTTTTTATGAGCAGCGGATCCGGTGCCCTCCTCCTCTCCCTCGAGAACTCGGCTCTCTCAAAAATTAACTCAACTGAACCACCACCCTCTCCTTTGCTGCTCCCATGACTGGCGACGAGACTGCCATACAGGCCATAGTCACAGATCGACCCGCCATTGCTTTGCCCATCTCATTCTCTTCATTTACATGTAGGTTTTTCTCAAAATAATTAAGTATTTAAGTGGTATATTAGAAAAATATTATTATCTGAATTAAATTTGGAATTTATACGATAATTGTGATATTATTTTGTAGAATAGAATATTATTTGAATTTTCATTTTGCATATAAGTTTTTTTTCAAAATAATTAAGTATTTAAGTTGTATATTAGAAAATATATTATTATCCGAATTAAATTTGGATTTTCTGTGATAATTATGATAATTATTTTGTAGAACGGAATACTACTTGGATTTATTGTAGTTTAGGATATATGAGAATTATAGATATTGTTTGGATTAAGTTAAAAATTATGTAAATTTGGACCAATTATTAGGCCTAATTGAGACTTTTTGAATGTAGGAGTATTGTTTATGTTAATTTGTGATACATATAATTTAGAGGAAATTTTTGAAATGTTACATTAGGATTTAAGGTGACTATATAAAATTATTACGCACAATTTATGTTGAAGTAAAAATATTAATTGAATATTTTTATTGATGTAGAAAAAATATGCTATGATAAATGAAAATATCATTATTTTTGAATTTTAATATAGGAAAATTTTATATAAATTTAAAATTTTGACAACTAAAATAATACATTAAATTTTAAGGACCAAATTAAATAATAATAAACTGAAACTTTAATTATCAATAAGGGTGGTTTGCAGCTACCTTGGATTATCCTGTCTTTTTATAAGAACATTGTGTTGACAAGGAAACCATGGTCAATAAATCCATGAGGTATTTTTAAAACTTTAAAATCCAATTCGGTACATAAAAGGGTTATATTTTAAGAACCATTTGTATAATTTATGTCATCCATACAGTTTCATTCATCAAATTTCACTTTTTTTAATTTTTAATCGGATGATTAATATTTTATATTATTTATGTACAAAATATATATTTCTGTGTAAATAAAATATAATGCAATTCTTATAAATTTTAATCTTTTGTCTGTGCTTTGTGCTAGCGCATTATATATTTGTTATTATTTTTATCCTTAGATAATTAACCGAGTACAAATTTTTTTAACATGATTTTTTTAAATTAACTCTTTTCCCAAAGATATTTTTTACTTCCAAATCATGAAAACTATTTCCAATAATAGTATAGATAAATCTTAGAATATATATTTCTTTTGCTATGTTTCTTGTATATACAAATTTTAAAAAATTCCAATTTAAAAGTCGCTTTTCGAAAATATAGATAAATAGTAAAAGTCACTTTTCTGGTCTGTGTTTTTCTAAATGACCTCCTGTCTCCTGCGCGCAAACTGCATGCTCCCAAGGATCAAGTCTCAAGTTGTAGGTTCATATATCCACTGTGCAGGTTCATCCAGCAACAGGGGTAAACTTCAAGTTGCCTTTTTGTCAAAAAAAAAAAAAAAAAGAAAAAAAAAAAAAAGAAAGAAGGGGGTAAACTCCAAGTTCTAACATGTATTCAAGAACATGCAAGTGCACATGTGAATCCCCAGATGCACTGCTTAAATTAGTATCAGAAGTTCAGAACCACATCCACCTTTCTCATCTCTGTTGAATATTGATGATCCTTCTACATGCTCAACCCGTGTACAAACATTTTGCCATAAATTATGGGGAGAACGGAAAATACATTTTCTAATAACAAATTGTCACATATATAACGTGTGCAACGTTAATTAATTTTGCACTGCTATTTGGAGAAATTACGCTTTGATAGAGGTCTTCAGTATAGATATGATATATCGAAAGCAAGAATATAAAATCCAAATCAGGCAACTCATGGGATCGAAATCATTACAGCTACAAGAAAACCACCTAGCAGCTCGCTGATAAGCTGAACATATAAAATTTCGGGTCAATCGATATCATTTTTTTGACCTCGGGTGGATCGATATTATCCGACCCACCAGACTCAAACCTAACCCGACTTCTTAAAAAGTTAATGGATCTGAGCCGATCCAACCTGACCTAACCCGAGAATAAATAATCTGCAATCCAATTGAAATCAATCTAAGATATGAAAAAGGTCAACATATAAATTTACTCAATCTTGACACAACCCAAAAAAAAACTAATTTCTTTCAGGAGATCAACCTGATCCGTCATAACTCGAAGAAATCAGTTTGATCATACTAGAAGAAATCAGACCCGATCAACTCGAGGATCAAATTGATCCGACTTGATTTTAGTTTGATCTTGTCAAAGAAATCATGTTACACCGGGTTGGGTTAGGGTAGATCTTAGATTGATTTCAATCGGATTGCAAGTTATTTATTCTCGGTCAGGTCGGGTCGAATCGAATCAGTTTGACTTTTTAAGAAGTCGGCTCGGGTTCGGGTCTAAACCGGTCAGATAATATCGATCAACTAGAGATAAAAAAAAAACTGTGATTCTTAATAAATTATATTTATTTATATATTACTAAAATTAGAAAATAAAAAATAATATTAATTTAAAATTTAAGGACCAGTTTAGATTTTTTTTTTTAAAGTTCAAGAATTTATTTGATGTATTTTAAAGTTTAAGGATCAATTTGATTTCTATGAAGTAGTTAAAGGATTAATTTGATATTTTTAAAAAATTCAAAATCAACTTAATACAATTAAAAATTCAGAGACTAACTTATTTTTTTGTTAAAAGTTTAAGGACCAAACAGTAAATTATCTCTTTAATATATATGATATGTACACACATCCGAATCTATTAGTATTAGAAAATTATAAAAAATACATACACGATTTGATCATAATTATTCATCTGTAAATTTGTTTACACCGCCACTCCCATCCCTTTACTTTTGTTTTGGGATTTATTTTTGTCCTTTAGACCATTGTGTGATGGTGTGTGTGTTACTCTATTAGATATTTATATCCATCCTTCTAGGGGAGGAAGGCGTGCCCATGATTTTCAAACGCCTGCTTAACAACATGATCATTTTTTTAGAGTTGGATTATCGTGTTATGTGTAACACAGATGATTTTTTTATTTTTAAACTTTAAATAAGTGATTTGATTGTTTAAAATAATTTTCATATAAAAATTTAGTTATAGATTAATTTTTTATTTTAAAAAACTTTTTATTTTTTAGATAATTAAAAAAATCACTTGATTATTATGAGACGTTCCAAGAGATGATTTTCTATTTTTCTAAAAAAAATTAAGTATGAAATTTGTCTATAATTAGATTTTTTATATGAAAATTATTTTGAGGGTTGGATTAATCGTTTAAATTTTAAAAATAAAAAAAAATGATCCGTAAGACATATATCATTTATGCCACAAGTAACCCAACTCTAAATAAAATATCATGATAGCCATCCCCAGAAATAATTTGGAGATGAGAGATTATAGATATGAACTATTTTGTCTGCAAGTAAGGTTAAATAAATTTAAGAGAAAAATATATACAATGCTCTAAATTTTTCGTTCCTAGTGGCTATATCCCGAACTACTATGACAGAAGGGATTAAAATGCGGGCAGCCCACTTCTTGGAGTACATCTAGTGATTTGCCGGCGGGTACCGCGGGTACGGGCCGGGTACACCCGCGGCGAGCGGCAGGTACGACGGGCACGGGTAGATGAGTTTTTTTTCAAAATCGTACCCTATCCATTTCATACCCGTGCCCATCGTGGGTACACGGCTACGGGGTACTTGGGCACACGGGTCGGCGGGTCGAGAACGAGACGGGTCAACAAGTCAACCGTTATAACGTTTCAGCAAACCGTTATAACGATTTATGAAACGTTATAACGTTTCAGCAAATCATTATAACAGTTTATGAAACCGTTATAACGACGAGTACGCGGATACGGGCACGAGCGGCGGGCAGCGGGTACACGGGCGCGGGTACGCGAGCGGCGGGTAAACGGGTACAACGGGTTTTTTTTCAAAAAAAAGTTTACCGGCCCTTCTCAAACCCGTACCGTATACCCGCCTATACCCGAGCACGGATACGGTTACCGCGAGTACCGGGCACGGGTACACGGGTACGGGTTGTACTCGACGGGTTTTAGCAAACCTCTAAGTACATCTAAGAAGTGGAGGTTGTAAATGAGGATTTCAGTATATATGCGGTATATATGCGGTTGATCACTGTGTAGCATATATGTATTATAGGTGCATATGTGATTCAATATACGTATTATATATGAGGATATGTATTTTTAAATATTCTTAAAATATTTTAATTGATCATTTATTTTAAAAAAATAATACAAAATAACAAAATAAATACAAAATAAAAAATATATAATAAAATATTAATATAATTTATTTATTTTTGCATAAAATATATCATATGATTAATTTCATAGATTTATTATTGTAAAAAAAATTTAAAAATATTGTATATTATCACATATATGAATATATACTCTTATGCATGTAGCATATCACCATATAAACATAAGTGAACTACATATGCGGTTATGCGATCACATTTTAAAATAATAGGACAAACTACTGCCTACTAATCTGAAAAAATTAAAGCAAAAAAAAAAAGGGGAGAGATCACTTGATAATGGATTACTTTGACAAATTTGACAATGACTTTAAAAAATGAAAAAAAAACCTACAGTGTGGATGGACTACCTACCTACAAGATGAGAAGCTCATGATGAGGACTGCTGTGATGCTTTCGTTACATTAGCAAAACTTGATGCTGTGATGCTTATGCTTTAATGTGCATTTAAATACATCACTGAACCAGAAGGATCAAAACATTTTGCCAAGTATAGAAAAATAACAGTAGTCGATATTCAATAGCTGTCACCTCTTCATAGGCCAAAATGTTCCATTCTCAAATAGGTTGACAAACTCAAACTCCTATTAATGAAGCTTTTAATGACAAACGTGTTCTACTTTTAAACTCAAGAACTAGATCAGTGTAAATGAAAATTCAACAGCTTATATGATCGCGTTTTCAAAGTTCAAGCAGCTCATTTTAATAATTTCATCTTCCCTAATATAAACATCATTTCACGACCAGAAAGAACAACAAGAGCTCTACAAATAATGACTCAGGAAACAATAGTGGTTGCAAGTGAAGTGAAAGCGTCGACAAAATTTCATTTGGATAAGAGTATGTACAAGACCCAGACGTGGAGGCTGGCAACATAACCAAGTACCGAAATAAGGGCTTTTGGGTGCCTCCTGAAGAAAGGCAACCCAGCGGACAAAATGGAATCCAGCTGATGGATCATTGCTCCCAACTGGAGGCCTCTAGCTCTTGCTCTGATAGGATTTGTCTGTGTTCTAGCGGTCCCGGATTCGATGTCAATCAGGTGGTCTGCAGGATTTGACCCATCAAGTAATCTTGACACCATCTGCAATGTATATATAAACAAACATCTGGGTACACTTCAATTTCTATTATTGTACTTCCATTCATCCCCGGCTATTCAATAGCTTAAAATAGATTTATAATTTCTGTTTCTTTTTCTCAGCTTTCAGTTCACCACCTTTCTTTCCATATTTGAAAATAAGACTACTAAAATTTATGTAGCTTCATCAAAAAAGGAGATGCAATGGAAAAATATTCAGCCATTATGTTTGTGTGCATGTGATAACATGGGCATTCTCTGTAAACTATTGACAAATATGCTCCAAGTAACAATCAATCATGTAAATTAACAAACATGAAAATTCTGGAGCAAGCAAAGATGCATACAACCAAGACAAGACAAAATTCGATATAGGAAGTTATGACAAACATATTTATTTCAAAACATTTAGATAACCAGGATTTTTTTCTCAAAATATTTGAAAAAAAAAGACATACCTCAGTTCTCAGTAGAAGTGTGGCCTTCTCAGATGAGAGAGCCTCCACCTAACGAGGAAGAACAAGCCAGTGCACACATCAAAATTTTGTTTGAATATCACATCTCAAATTTAAGAACAGTTCCAACTTCTTGTTCTTTGGCATTCTTTAAAGGCAGTCATCCTACCTGACTTTGTTTCTGAATCAAGCGATCACTAAGTTGATCAAGTCTTTTCTCCAGTTCCATCTCCATTTCAGTTCGATTCTCCATCTCCCTCTTTGTCATATTGATGTTTTCTTCAATACTTCCAACCTTAAAAATAAAAGCAATATATATATAGGCTGTCAAGAACATTAAGAATTAAATTTTCCTTTGTTTCATTTTCTTAACTGACCATTCAGCACCAAGTACTTGTCATATTTGCATATAGTACTGGGACATTATCAATTCTAGCAGGTACTTCCCTGCCTAGGATGGATACTTGTGCCAATACCAAATCATTAGTTTAGTCATGATGAAAAGGGCACCTTAAATTGAACATTGGCACATTAGCCATGAGTGTACGCTATACTTCTCTGAACTAACAGAAGCTTCCATCAAGTTATGATGATGGACCTTCATGTCAAAATGAGCAATCAAGAAGAGATTTGGTCGACTTAAAATGAACAGATTGGAGGGGTGTCTTCATTTTTTTTAGAATTAACTTTGATTTCTAAGGGCAAGGTGTTTTGCAAATAAATCCAAAATGCCAGTTGATGGGATGAAACACTGCAAATTGCTAAAGGCACAATAATAATTCCAATCAGATGTTATTTGAAAAGACCAAGTTGAAGATATCAGACCTTATCTTGCAGTTTTGCAACCTTATCAACTACGAAAGAATACTCTGCATCAATCAGTTCCAATTTAAATTTGCTCAAAGACTTCAACTACATAGAAGTTAGAAAAATAATTGTTAGTAACTACTACTAACAATCTGACGATTAATTAATGCTTTGATGGAAACTTACTTCTTCCCCCGAAGTAGAGCTCGCTTGAATCTTTGACATCTTCCTTTTATATTCTGCATATAAAGCACATAACAAATATAAGGGAAATCATCCTTCTTGTCGAAAAGGAAACCGAACGCTGCATATATAGACAGATACTAAAAACAGACAAAGGACTTTGAGGGGGAGGGGAGGGGAGGGGCGCAGTAGAGTGGATTCAGCTTTTTTCCAATCATATTGGTTTCCTCTCAGAGTCTCATGCAGTTCTAAGCTGCTCATTTCAAATAATATGGTCTAGATTAAGTATAACATTGTATTAGAAAAACTGATCGGAATGAGCAGGCAAAAGGCAGAAATGCAGTCAAGATTACTTTTCTATCAAATCCGCACAATTGATGAGAGACCATTACTGCAAGAGTAAGTTAATATTCTTGGGCAGTAGTTCACCTCTCTGAGCAAGTTCCTTGGCTTCGATCTGCTCTCTGAGTTGAGCTACTTTTTTGGCCTTCACTTCAACAAATATGTTATAGAAATAAAAAGGTACATTTAGTAGACACACTAGCACAGTATAGTAAGCATGTGAATAAATTAAATAACTTGGTATTTTTACTAATGAATATGGCCAAAACAACATATTTGGAGGCCAAGAAGCATGTCAACTATAACAATCATTGCTTTCAGAAATCCATTAATATGAAACTTGTAGAATGCTACACTTATGTCATGGTGCAATTGCAAATGAATAAATGAAGAATAACACCTACTTCCCGTTCTAGATTCCATTGTATAGTTGCAAGCGATTTCGAGAGCTCAGCATTTAAAGCCTGGGTAAGGAAGAAGATGCATCAAACTATTACCACAGTTAATTTTTTAACAGGAGAGAAGAACAAATAAAAATGTATTATTGCAATTGGTTGGCAAAGCAAGGTTTTGATGGCAAATCTGATTATCATAAGCAATGAGAGAAAAGAACGAATAAAAGTGTATCATTGCTATTGGTTGGCAAGGCAAGGTTTTGATGGTAAATCTGATCATCATAAACAAATTTGATGGAAAGTTCACAATGTTACTGATAACATATAATAGAAAGCAGGCATAATTCTACTTGCATTTCAAAGGGGTATTATCACAAGTATCTTGCAAAACCTTATGACACCATGTATGCTTAAAAGAAGAGAATATCTAAACCAATAAGAGCCCTCTATCAAAGATCCCAAGTTACCCCTCTTTATAAAGTTTCAACATATGCAAAAGAGATGGAAAAGGGTTACCAGAAAAAAAACTTCAAAGAAACAAGGAGAGGAATGTAGGTGAATGCTTACATGCTTTAAATTTGTATGCCACAGTTTGCATTTCACAGGAGTAGTGTGATTTGAGATTATATAGGGTATTTATGAAACTTCTTCAAGGTGTAGTTATAACATTAATATAGGTAATATACCTCAAGCTTAGCTACACGAGCAAGAGCTTCCATTCTTGTACTATAATGCCTTTTCTTCTCCAACTCAACAGCCTCTATTGTTTCAGTTGTATTCACCTGTAGCTGGGAAGCCTGAAACAAATCAAAAGCAATAAGCACATTCGAAAGCCAAAATAAAGCACTTAATAACAGCCAACTTGGTGTCCCCTCTCGATGCTGGTGTACGAGCAAGGAACTGTGTGATGCTTCTGTTTATGGTTCTATACTATTTTCTTATCATTGTTGACACAGTGAATCCTTGTACCAGGAACCAGGGTTTCTTGTTTGGCTTGGATTTCTTTTGTTTCTTTTTTCTGAGTTTTGTGATGTAAAACTGTGTTCTTTCAGGTTAAAAAAAAGCAGGCAGGTATCCTGCTAGTTTCAGAAAAAAAAAACTAATAATAATAAAATAAATAACAGCCTACTTTGATTTATTTCATTTGGGTAGGAAAATAGCCAGGAAAGGTGGAGGCTTATTATAAGAACAAGTATCAAGCCGAACACTCTTCTCACTCGACCAAATACTAATTGCTCTCTCTCTGTTTTGTCGAACATGTTCTGTTTCCACAGAAAAATCTATCAAAACAGCCTGCTTACAATGAACATTAAAAGTTAAACCTAAGAAAGAGAATCTAAGAGATAAAACAACACCTGTTGAGCCTGTTCCCTTTCTCTCTCTTGAAGAACTCTCTCCAAACTCCTTTTCTCCCCTTCCATTCTCGCAACCAATTCCTCCTTTTCTCTGATCGCCTTAGCTGCTAACTCAGCCAATCTCTGTTCCCTTCTTTTCTGCCTCTCCTCTCTCCTCTTCCTCTCCTCATCCGAATCATATGATGAGTCAGAGTCTGACTCATTCTCAGTCTCACTACCAGAATCAATAGCAACCTTGGTGTCCTCTCTCTTTTCTGCTTTACTATCTTTTACTCTCTTTACTGTGTCAGCTTGACTTTGACCTGTCACATTGGCAATTGTCTCCCTCTTTGTTGGCTTTGAAGGGGAACTAAGAATCTCAGTCCAGTCAGCATCAGCATTATCAGTCGCCGCGACAGTTGAAATTGATGGTGAAGCATCTCGGCTGCTGTTACCAGAAACAATTGGTGATTTTTGGGGCAATAATTTGGATGAAAGAGGCTTCTTCCTGGGGAGGTTGATGGACTTGGGCTCTGTGACGACTTGTTTGGTGGGATCTGGGATGTTATTGGCAAATAATTGTGGGCCAGATGGTAGGTGGGGCACGTCAGTCTTGCCGAGGGACTCAGCTGCTTGCTGATCGATCTAATTTTAAAATTCAGAGATATCAGAGAAGTACCAAAGAGATGTTTACACAGACATTGGTATAGATGATGTGATTATATAGATCAAGCAAGAAAACGTATCAGAATCGATATTAAGAAGAAATTTGGTTTCAGTTAACAGTGGCACCAGATAAGTCTGGTACAATACTATTATGCGACTGATATATTAACTGTACTTTGGTGGATATTAATAAAAAAAATTCAGTATTAATTTGGCTATAATATGGGATTCACTAATTACTTTCGATGAAAAAGTTAGCTGCACTTCACCTTAAAAATAATAATTTCAACAAATTACAGAAAAAATAAAGGGAAATAAGTAGTTAGGTGCTCACATGCTGAAGGAGATTCTCAGCGGCCTTGATCTTAGAGGAGATCCAGTTCGCCATAGTAGAACTATCTCATCAGAAGCACACATACACACACAAAAACTAATAATAATAATAAATAATAATAACGATCGCTTATCACTGCTCAATTAAAACTAACGAAGAGATGGAATCTAGATTTCTTCCTTCATTCTAGTCTATTTGCGACTTGAACCGGAAGAGACTCGCTTTTCGTGCTAGAACGAACGCACACAACGCACGCCGGCTTGAATGGAAAGCGACTGGCCCTCCCTCGGGGTTTAGGCCGATTCTTCCTTTGTTACAGTTTCTTTGCGACTTCAGATTTGGTGTTCTTCCCTTCCCCGTACTTCTATTTTACACCTTTATCTGTTCATTCATTCATCTGAATCTCGGCTGGATTCGATCTCGATGTGATTGATGATCAGAAGAGAGATTAGGAGCAGCAATAGTCAATAGCGAAAAGAAGGCATAATTGTAGGCCCGTATAATATGAGATTTATTGGGCCGGCCCAATAAATCTTTCAGGAAACAAGCCCTTCTTTCGAGATTTATTGATGTCCCCATTGTTCATTTGTTCTTTCTTCTTATCGCGAAGCACAGCCATGGTCGTTATTTTCTCTCTTGTATTGTATGATCCATTTTGTTTTGGGTCAAATTTCCCCATTGGCCTTTATATTCATATTTGATGTTTTTGAACAAATTTTGATTTGGAATGCTACTGTTAATTTCTGTGCTTACACCACGTAGGGAGGATTGAGGAACTTTTTGTGTGTATATATCTGTTCTTTATTAAGTGCATATATAATTTAATTTTATAATTGTTCAGATTTTTTATTGAATTTTTAGAGCTAATATCACTCATCGGATTGAGTTATTCATCAAATAATGTTACTATTTCTATGACCATTTGTGTTGAAGTTAGACTTTTTCTCTCAATTTTGTTTGTTACAAGAAATGCTACATAATTTGGGAGTACAATTGCTCTATTTTATTTCTTTATTTTCTTAGATTTCTATCAATTGTGAATTTTAATTTTTCTTAAGCGCTGAATGTTAAATTTTCTCTCAATTTATATTTATTTTGCATTAATTATGTATACATGATTGAAATTACATTAATTACTAAATTATTTTATTTTTATTTCCTTATTTTTCACATAAAGATATTAATTTTTATATTTCTGAAAGATATCACCGTAGCAACGCACGGGCAAGATACTAGTATATATATAGATATATATATAGAGAGAGAGAGATAGACTATTATGAAAACGTTTGCATTTCAGTTGATATGCAAATGCGTCAAAAAATATATTTTAAAAATTTAAAAATTTTAATTTATGATTTTTATTAAATTCTTCATATGAAAATATTATGGGATATAAAAATTTGGAGTGTTTTAAATTTTTTAACTCACTTTTTGAATTTAAAAAAAACACAAGCATTGAATATTTATTATTATTTTTAGAACTATTTTTCAAAAATTCAATAAAGTGGCTTACAAAATTCAAAACACTCTAAATTTTTATATTCCATAAGATTTTCATATGATAAATTTAATAAAAATGATAAATTAAAATTTTTTAGACTTTAAAATATATTTTTTAACATATTTATATATCAGGTGAAATACAAATAATTTTACAATAATCATGACAGACCACCTAACACCCCTTTCCTCCCCCGTGTACGAGAGGGGTGCGTGATTTCATGGGTTCAATATGTCAAAATTTAAAATAACATTAGATAAACATATAACTCATTGAGAACACCCATATAGTAGTATAGATATAACAACACGTCTCTTGGAAATGACTATTTGTCTATTAGTGCACAACACAATTGAAGGTGTACGAAATTTGACCACAGTTTACACAACACGTGCAAACTAATTATAAGTTCCAAAATAATAAACGAATGTGAAAGTTTTAAACATAACATCTCTTATACCTATATATACATGCCTCCAGCAACCAGAAGCCTACACTCATCCAAAGCAATCAACAAGTTCATATTCATACAGCTGAGCGTTCATTTTTTTCCCAGAATGGTATGGTTACTTATATATATATAACTTCGACTTTTATTCCACAATTAATACAGAGTTGAAACTCTTTTGGAAAATGAACGTTGAGATCTACTAATTAACTAGTAAGAAATATATCTAATTCATTGTTATTGTGGATTGTTTTAATTTAATTCAAATGAAGGCATCAAGCGGAAATGTTGTCCCAGAGAAGGTAGAAGTAGAACCATGCAGTGGCGCTGGTGGGTCAGCAAAAGATGAGGTATGTAAAATTATTAGTCTATTTTTATAGGAGAGATGAGAGTACATTTTTTTTTTTCATTTTGACAAACACCTTCCAATTAGCTATACAATCTGTGACTGAGACCTCTCAACCTGATAATTCTGAACAACTAATTAGTTGTACTCATTTTGAAATGAGAAATGACTAAAATATCATTAAATTTCTAGATACACAAGGGTATGATTATTTCTCATTTTCAAATGAAGTATTATATACACATATCTATGATGGCAGGCAATGGATCCAGTGGATAGATTGTTGACAGGATTTGAGCAATTCAAGACCGAGGTTTACGAGTGAGTATAGATATGTGTATATATCTCTTTGTCATCCTTGTCAACTCTGTTGAACGACTTGTATTGAAATTTATGATCTTTTTTAATTCTGAATATTTTTACAGCAAGAACCCAGAGTTGTTTGATCTCCTCAAGGAAGGACAATGGCCCAAGGTATGAATCTCCATTTTTCAAGGCCGTTGCTACCTGGATTTCGTTTCAAAAAATAGTTATCTGATAAAATAATTATAAATATAAAATTAAAGAATAAAAAATATATATTAAGCAAGATTTGAACATACCCGCCATGCATGATGCAAGTAAAGCCGTTGTTTAGTGGGGTCTCAAAAATATACATGTTATGAGTTGATTATGACTTGCAATGGCGCAATTCATGTGTTGGATTTTCTGTGGCAGTTCATGTTGTTCGCCTGCTGTGACTCGCGTGTGTGTCCTTCAATCACACTCAATTTCCAGCCGGGCGAGGCCTTTATGGTTCGCAACATCGCCAATTTGGTCCCTCCCTTTGACAAGGTGATAAAATTGGAAGAAATTTATGGAATATTTTTTTTCCTTTTTGATACAATTTAGTGATTAATTTGATGTTTAATATCTATTGCTTAGAAAACCGTATCGTGTGTGAAATTGTGAATGTAGATTAGGTACACTGGAGAAGGAGCGGCAATTGAATATGCTATTCTGCACCTCAAGGTAACATTATAGTTGGGTGAAATTAATGTTCCAAAAAAGTCCCCTGGAATGAAGGTTTCTGGTTTTATATAATTGATTCATTGGTTAATTAGGTTGAGAATATTGTGGTGATTGGGCATAGCAGGTGTGGTGGAATTAAGGGGCTCATGACCTTTAACTATGATGGACACAACACCACGTAAGTCTGCATATATACAAATTTCATATGTAATCTACTGTATTTGTTTGACAAACTATATATACACCAAAGATCAGGTCATGTCCACAGTAACATCTCATCTGATATAATTATTAGTGGGACCCACTGCCTTTGGAAGTTTGAACTCATCAATTATTAGCATATATATACAACAGGAGAGAATTATGGAGGAAAGCAAGTTTAACCTAATCGATTAATTATTGGCCGCTCAAATGAATAATCCTTAGTACATAAAAATGTTAAGTTTTCAAAAAATTTAAATATATCACATCATTATTTTTCTCCATCATTAATTTTTATTTAAATCTCAACTACTTAAATCCAATGATATATATATATATATATTCTCATTTAAAGTAATATACGCAAGATAAAACTTAACTCTTAAAATAATTCATTTTTTTGTATAATCCTTTATAATAATAATTACTAATATTTTGTACATCTTTATATAAAAATTATGTTTTTTTTTTTAATTTAAATTTTTATTAAATTATTTATTTAGAGACTATATGGCTTTGCAAATCACCATAACCTAATTATATATATATATATATATATATATGCGAAGAAGTAATATATTTTACGAGTAATTCACAAGTGTAATATGTTATTATGAGTAAAACTAACGTACTCCTAGGAGCACGAAATATTTCTATACTCCTAACTCAAAAAGTATACCAAATCAAGTCTAAATTTTGATTTATCATACTCAATAAATTTTTCATATGAAAACTTTTGGGATACAAATATTTAGAGTGTTTTGAGTTTTTTAAATCATTATTTTTAATTTTTTAAAATGATGTACAAATATTTAATATTTATTATTATTATTTTTAGAAGTCATTTTTCAAAAATTAAAAATAGTGATTTAGAAAACTCAAAACATATCAAATTTTGTATCTCACAAAGTTTCAATATAAAAAATTTAATGAGGATGATAAATCAAAATTTGAAGATCAATTAATGTATTTTTTGAGCTTCTTTGCTCCTAAGGACTCGTTTGTGTGTGTGTGGAGACTTTGTAGTTAATTTATAAGCCAGTTTTTTGTATTTCGACTTGGGTAAAACTAGTTCTCTGATGCCTTACTAATTATTTGACATTGAAAAGCGAGTTCATCGAGGACTGGGTGAAGATAGGCTTCCCTGCTAGAGAAAAGGTGCTGGCCGAACACCCCTCCTTGCCCTTGGATGAGCAATGCGCCATTTGTGAGAAGGTTATTGTTTTTATTTTTTTTACTGCTACATTTGTGTTCATTGTGTTTTCTAAATAATGTGCCATTTGATAGTGGCAGTACTAAATAATAATTATGAATTTATATTGTTGTTGGTGGTGTTGATGATGATGATGATGATGATGTGTTATACCTTTTTTTTTTCAGGAAACTGTGAAGCTATCACTGTGCAACCTGAAGACTTACCCGTTTGTGGTGGAAGGATTGAGGAAGGGAACCCTGAAGCTGTTTGGGGCCTACTACGACTTTGTCAACGGCACATTCGAGATCTTGAAATAATTTAATTCCACAGCCCTATCAACCATATTTATGTGATTTTATGATAAGAAGCAAGCCGTAATAATATATATCTGCGTATGATTGTAGTGACATTTTCTACTCCAGGCAATGTACGTACGATCTTTTGATCGATCATAGATCGATCAAGGACAATAAGTTATCTTTGCTAATTAATGCAGCCCTAATAAAAATTCCTTTTTTAATTGCTTCAGTACAGCTTGGAAAACTAGTTGAACTTACATCTGACATTTTACACACACGGTTTCATGAAATTTAGTTAAAACAAGCGGATGTGGACTGGACACGTTTTTGTTGAAATGCATATTAAAGACAAGTAACAATTGTCCTTCAAGCACTTCATAACAAGCATGTACGAACATAGAAAGTCTTGCAACGTGTGCGGTGGGTGAATATTGCCCTGGCAGCATTGCTTGTATATATCGACATGATGCTAATTGTTGCTACCTAACATCCACCTGATTAATCCACCCTTGCTTCTAAATACAACCAATACATGATTCACTACTTACAGATCCCATCATAAAGAATTAAAGCTCAATGCCATATTTCACCAACAATGGTAAATGTACTAACTCAATTTGTCAAGTCCAGTTGCCACATTGAAAGGGTTGAAATTGACAATATCATTTCTAATAATATCATATTACGTTTACTCTCAAATTGCAATCGACATGATCATTATTTTATCCCGCATGATCCACCATAGAATCCACCATAACTTTTCCAACAAATTAGTGCACAAAAATGGATACTTCAAAATTTAATATGAACAAAATATGCCTGAAAAACAAAGATTAGATCTTCAAACTCTCGCATCACACCCAAAGGGTAACCACAGTGCCTAATCTATGACCAAAATCAATAAATAAGTAAACAAATAATAAAAATGGTACGAACAACCGTCCAAAATATTTTAGTGCTTGTGCGAATGTTTCCTGATTTTTCTGGAGCTAGCATCCCACCTTCTTTCAATAATTCTACAAACAAAACTAATAATGCCCAACCCAGCCAAAGGGTAGAAGCCCTTGTATGGTGCAAGAGCCATGGAGATGATGAAAGAATAATAACCTGCTACTAGGTACATATGGCTGAGCTTGAGATCCCACCCATTAGATCCAAAGCCCGGTAAGGAGAGTGAAAAATTGTTCACATCTGGTTTTGATCCGAATATCCCATGCAAAATGAGACCTACGCAGAGAACTGAATCGATAAGCCAGGGGAAGTTTTGCCCCATTCCTATTCTCTGGAAAAATTAAAGAGAGAATACAAGGTGATGTTATATATTTGAGCTTCATGTATGTCCTAACAAATTAAGGTCTAATTGACGCTTAATTGCAATAAAATGAGAGAGTTTGAAAGCGGCAGTATAGAAAAAGGTACCTAGAAAGTGAAAAGTGTGCACAGGATCAAGCTAATAATGATTGGTAAATTTTGTTTAAATGCTTATTTCATAATTGTGGCTAAATTTAGTCAGGCTAAATAGCCTTGTTGCTAAAACACAAAATAAATGAACATTGAGGCTGTGTGAGAAAAACTTCTAGGTCATACTGCACAAAGAACAACAAATTACCTTTCTAAATATATTTACTTTTTAATATATTTTCTCAGTGGTATGCTTGCAAGTTCAAATATTTCTAAGAACATTTTGATTAAAAAAATAAAACTTAACAGTTGACACTGTTATTTTTGCAAATCTGTTGGGATGATCATCAACAACCCTCATATTTTGTTACGATGGAGCAGCCGTTGACACTGTTATGATGTTGCTTATGTAGTTAGAGAGGAGGGGAGAGGGGGGTGTGGGTCGTGAGCAGGCAGAGAGAGAACCAAACCTGTAACCAAGCTACAAGGGATGGGACAAACATGAGAGTGGCAAGCAAATGCAAAATGAAAACTCCATGTTGGTAATTGAATGTTTCTAACTGGCTTTCACTGAAGCTCTTGGCCAAGGTCGGACTGTTAGATGTGCATTCATCAGTTGGCAAAAGAGGCTCCGGCATGCCTTTATTAGTCTTACTTTTATGAAATATTGGACTATGATTCTCAAATTTTGCCTCATACCAAATATCCTTCCTCTGAACTTGGCTTCTGAAGGTAGCTGCCAGAACACTGTTACAAATGCCAACATAGTTAAAAGAGACATTAATTGAAAAAAAAATTAAAAATCAAGGCAAATCATAATGAAAGTGTCAGCACTAAATTGGGCACTGTTAGTTCTTAAATTCAACATTAATAGTATTTTAAGGACGAGTCAAAATGCCACACTGTATTACACTGAGCTTCAAACTGCATTGGATTGAATTTTTGAAATTACTATGTATTACAAAAATTGACTAATTGACTAAGAGCATGCCTTGGTTTCAGATTAGTTGTTCATTTAAGGATAATTGAGGCTCAATTTCTCTTGTGGAAAATGCTTGGTTTGTTATGAAAAAGAAGAAAAAATTACCTAGAAAGTGAAGAGTGTGCACAGAGAGCATGAGAAAGTAGCAGTATAGAGAGACCGACAGCAGGATGAACAAAGCAGACTAGAGGAATCGTAATCAGTGCTACAATTACATTTGTGTTGCCTCTAATTATCTGCATGATCTATTTTCAAATCAATCAGTTCACATCAAAATATATGCAAACATTACTAATTATCTGAATATTATGATAACAAAAATAAGATTGGAATACAAAAAGAATCCATCCAAATGTACCTATACACATATCTACATATAATGCAGCCTTTACAAAATAGATATTTTTTCTTATGTATACACTTAAGAGTCAACATAACTGTTCCCGATAATGTAGCACAATTGCATTAAAAGGTGCAAACAGTAGCAAAGTTTTTGTTTAGATACATAATAGTTTATATCGGGATATAAAAGCAATTTTGCCCACAAAGAAGCTCCTTTTACCTTTGTGGAATGAAATGATGATGAAAACCGAAATATCTGATTGAGAAAAGATGAAGAAAAGGTATTTTCCCATGCCTGCCACCTGCCAGGAATATAATTACATAAAATCATTATGTTAAGTTCCTTTCCTTGAGGAAAGCATATTCATCTAGAAACAAGAAACACATTTAACTTCAATAAAATCACACACTTTAGCCTCTCATCAGTAAACTGTAGTTGAGATTGTGGCTTTGTCCTCCTCTCATAGGCCCTTTTTTGTGGGTGAGAAGGGCCCTTGGTTGGTTGCTTGGGTGGATAAGTTTGGTTTTCACAGTTCTTTTGACATAGGTTCCCGTTGCATCGATGAAAAAAGATGATACTTCTCGTATATTTCAAGAGTTTCATCAACAAACACAAACAAATTCACTGTTGGGGTTGTTCTAAGAAACAAGTACAAAAACATAGAGATGAACTAACCGAATTTTGAGTAGCACGTGTAAAACAGCAAGCAAATGGAAAATCCACTTGGAAACAAACACCACCAGAATCACAAGCCCATTCGCAACCAAATAACAAAGTAAAGTGACGTGCACAAAGGTTGTGACAGAAGAAAGTTTATTGGCTACTAAAAAGGAGTACAATATAGCGAGGATTGCTGGGATGAATGAAAGGAGAAAAGCTTTTAGTCTGAGGTTCATTTCTAGAGATTGCAGAACTGAAGGCACTGATTCATCGACCTCCCATGCATGGGCTTGTTGCATTAAAGCAAAGAACATGATCGATAACATGAATCCTACAATCTGTAATGCAAAGAGAAAATTAATTAATTAATTTGGCATGAAAATTAAATAAAAAATTAATTAATTAATATGTTGGGACAAGATTTTGACCTGAGAAGAATATAAGAGGGAAAATCTACTTGCTGCAGCTGAAAGAGAAACTGAAACACTAACTCTGTAGGAGCAATGTGGATCTGCCTGTAGAGACCAATAGGCATCTTTAGTAGGTATAAAATATCTTGACATAACTGCACTGACCATTTTTTACCAACATCGCATTAATTTATGTATTGTGCTTATTATGTCATTTGAATCAAAACCATTTGTAGTACTACACGATACAGTGGGCAGCATGTAGTAGTAAAAGTCCACCCTCTCCTTCCAAATTTCTGCCCCCTCTTATCAAAAGTACTACAGAGGGCATGGACTTCATGGTGTTCAAAACTCTTGTCAGGTGGAGAGGAAAATTTATAGATGCAATATTGGCACTTATAAGAAAATATATATCAATTGAGTGGAGAGAAGGAACTAATACCAATAGGAGCATAACAGTTTCCTCAGGACCTCTTGTCAGGTCCCAAAGAGCAGGAGAGGAGTCGACCACTACAGTCTCAGAGTATATATTTGGTATTACACGAAGGTCTGATGCTGAATCCCAAGCTAACACGACTGGTGGAAAACATCTAGATTTGCATAGCTCTAAAATTGCGAGAGACAAAGAGATCGGTAAAAGTATTGGATGATGGTTGTGCTCCCAATGTAGCAATTCTCAAAAAAAGTAATTTAACTCGAAAGAAATCAAGTTTGTTAGAAAATAATTTGCAAAAAAAAAATCCTTAATATTCCATTTTCCTTTTGGGAGATATTGCAGTCTGACATGTAATAAACCATTCTTGCATATGGGGTGAGAGAGAGAGAGAGAGACTTACTATTCTGTTCCTCTTCAGACTTGTCAGTTGAACCTTTAATCCCACAGCCAGCAGTTTGTAGTGACAAGGAAATCGGCAGAAGGCCAAGGCTGACTGAGAATGACATATTTTGTACAAGTGCATGATTCTCCTCCAAATTTATGTCCTAAATGCAACCAGTTTACTTCAAGGTTACAATGATCACTCGATATTTAGTTAATCCTTAAAGATCTAAGAGATGAAACTGAATAAAGGATATAGAACCTTTGGTATATAGCTTGAATGGAGGAGCATGGCAGGAGAAAATTTCCTTTTTCCTTCCTTGGGATTGAAAAATTGACCAACAGCCATGGAAGCCGCAGGTGGAGGTCTACCTGAAAGAGTCTGAAACCTAATAGTTCAGCAAATTTGAGAAATTATCACAACTATATATTTAGCTTAAAATAAGAAAATAAAATAAAAAAATGGTATATTAAATATCCAAAAAATAAAAAAATTGACAATTCAGTAATGCTTCACCATCATGTGAGCTGACCCAACTAAAGTGCCCAAGCCAACCTGGTAGGTTAGGCAGTTGGGCCAAGCCACATTCTTTGACCTCAACTTCTATCAGGCTTTAGTTAAAAAAGGAAAACCAAGATAATTGGACAATGTGTTAGCCAAACAAAGAAAAGAAGAAAGAAATTACCGGGCGTGGCGCAACAGAGATGGTCAAGAAATGGAAGCCACTCAGCTCATCAGGGTTCAATAGTAGAAATGAAGATGGTGCAGCCTGCTCCATTTGGCTTCCTGGCTCCACCTGTCAGTCATTAAATAAACCTCATGACAATAGTATAAAAGTAAAAAACACACACACACACACACACATTTTTCTATAAGCTAAAGACTTTCAAGCAGTTAGTCGATCAACATGGTAGCAAAGCAAGCACTAGTTTATTCAAATGCCAACCAGATTTTTCGTAGCCAATTTTTTTTTTCTTCTTTTACTTTTCTGCAGAGATTCATGATACTTGGCTTCATCTATGTTTACATCAAAGCATTGATGATAACAGTAGCTATTTAAACTATATGGTTAATGATAGTAGACGTATCACATTTCATTGTCCTTTCCATGCATATTTCTTCAGTATACTTCAGCTTTCAGTTGCTTAAGATAAGGTAGGTGTTAAGTTTACACTGATTAATTAAAGGATTCCATCAGGATTACTTTGTAGCCAGGTTTCCAGTTAAAGCAGCACAGTGGCATTGTATTACATAGTAACAATTTCAATACTAGTAAATTGTGACACGACCTGATAGAAATATATTAAAAATATAACATGAAAAAATATTAAAAAATAAAGTAAAAAACTATGAAAAAAACCTGTTTTGGGGCACTGCCAGCAGGGATGTGTATCATCCTTTTAGTAACTTCAATTATTCTCTTACTACCAGGTAATACATTGAGATGTGAAGAGTTGAGCTTTTCAGGCCAGAGATGAACCCTAACTCCAGTACACGGTGCCAGATTCGTTACAAGTACAAAATGATCTCTCCCCCCTGATCCCTACAAAATAATCCATAACTTGATCAATCTAAAATTAGACATACCAGGTACAGTGATGTCCATTGCATTACCAACTGAGCTCCAATAATTTCACAGTTATTGTGCAATTATAATGTGCTGAGCTCAGTTTATTACAGAATGCTCGCTCAACCAACTAATATGTCCCAGACCAAGGGAGGACCAGAAGATGCTCGTTTAGGTAATGACAAGTTTATGATACCATAAAGAAAAAATTTTGTAACAAAATTACGAGTTTTCTAATATCAAGCCACCGTCTCCTTCCATCCATTGCTAAAACCGTAACAATATTCGACTTTATGTAGAGATCTTTGTCAAGTTCATCCTGCGCCCACTGTACAGCTGCTGGACAAGAGTGTGAATCCTTTTTTTGAGATCCTGAAAAGGAAATTAGCTACTTTGAGACAAGATTTCCCATCTTTCTTAAATTAGATAACTAATGCAGTGCAAAAGGATTTCTCAGATGAAAGGATTATGATTTGAATATTCCAAAATTTTCTTAAAAGAGAACGAACAATGATATTGAGTAAAATGAAATTAACTCCTTTAATGTTATGCAAAAAGAAATTTCTGAGGTACAGAAAGCATGAGAAGCAATTTGTTCTCAACATTCCATATGCTTGTGAGGGTGCAACTTGGTGTAAATTTCATCCAGAATAGTTCTTTAAGGTAAATAAAATTCATAGAAAATTTAATACAATGCTATATCCAAGTATGTACAAAATGAGATCCAGTCAAGGATTCCATGTAAGCCCCAAGGGTGGACAGCATTGAAAATTTGTATGATGCAATTACAAATACTCTCAAAAGTGCATACCTATATGCATATAATCAGGTTTTGTCAAGCTGAGAGCTTGTGGTGTTGCGCTTTCAAGCATCATAGAGAAGACCAAAAGCCTTTTTTGTGTGCTTGAGAAAGGTCGTCCAGTTACAGGGTTTATTAAGCTAAGGAGTGTGTGTGAAACCTACACACAATAATACAAAAAAGGCAAGTGCAGAAAAATACATTAATTGACAGGTGGTTTACCAAAAAAAAAAAAAGTGTGCTTTATATTAAAATGGCATATAGCTCAAAGTCATCCTCTAAAGGTTACCAGGAAAAAAGTTGGATCAAAGCTACACAGCCAGTAGAATTACAAAATGGAAGTACAGATGGTTCAAATCCACATTTGAGTGAATTGAATTCCACTTTAGTTGAGAATAAGGGAACGAAGATAGTTCCATCAAAAATAAGACCTTACATCATCTCCACTATTGTCTTTTACATTTTTACTTTACATAAACCCAAGCTTTTAAAAAAGGTTTCACGGCTTTTAACGGTAAGACAATAATTTTGAGTTAAAACGGTTTCAACGGGGTTATTTAACGGTTTTTAACGGTTTTAACAGTTTAAACGAAGTTTTTTTACTGAACATTAAAGATTTTGATGAAGTTAAAATGGAGTTTAAACGGTCAAACGAAGTTTTTTAAAAGCTTGCCTGAACCACAAGTTGATTACACCAGAGAATAGTTTGGTGCTCTGCTGATAACCAAACATTATTCATTCCAGAGCTGCCAACTGTCAACCCATGTGTAGGTGGCACTATCCCATCTAACGAGGTCAGTTTTGATCGTACCTGAAAAATTCAATTCAATTAGAGAATCCAAGATCATATAAGAAAAATCCTATGCATTTTAGAGACTAATAGGCCATCAACTGTGCCAAGGAATCTTACAGATTCTCAACAGAGAGGTACACATATGAATATTGTATTGCTTTATCAATAAACTTATGTAGTATACAAAAAAGGGGTACTATTTTGACTGTTTGGTCTGCAACCACAATAATCCTGTCTTAAGGTTCAAATAGATCAAGAAATTCCACATCAAGAAAGAAAAGAGTGTGTGACACATGAAACTGCAAAGCAATGGAACATAAAGAAGACATGGAAATTAAGAAAACCTGATAATCATGAACTCCTCCAGCTATTGAGACGACTATCACATTCGAGAGTCTGGTACCAGCAGAAGAAAAAATACCATGTGACTTGTCAGTATTATAACCCTTTTTCCATTCTCCATTTACATGTGAAAAGAAATGACCAAGAGATGGTTGCAAAGCCACTGGAGGGTATCTGTCATGCAAATCCAAAACTATTCAAGTCAAACAAGTTATAAATTTAATCCAAAATATTCCGATCAAGCATGGTTAGATCTGACATCATTTCAAACAAGTTAGATTTGATCTGAGAACCTTTTAATATCATAAACAAGGTGATCCCACACCTTAATAGAACCCGATTATAGAAAGAAAAAGAAAAACAAAAGACTAAGGCCAGATTAAGGCATTCTCAAAAGGGGTTTATCAATTATTTAATATTATAAACAAGGTGATCCCGCACCTTAATAGAACTCAATTATAGAAAGAAAAAGAAAGACAAAAGACCAAGGCCGGATTAGGGCATTCTCAAAAGGGTTTTATCAATTATTTTCACCCATAACTCATTAAAATCTTCAATTAACCATACTCTTATTTGTCCACAGTTCAAACTAAATTAGCACGGTGCAAAAATTACAGAAAAAAGATCCAAGTGAATAAAATTGTCTTCACTCAGACTATACTATGACCATATTAACTGCTCTAAGACCAAGCAAAAAGCCCTGAAACGTCAGTTGATCCTTGACCCGCTACCGCAAATGGTCTATACTATGCTTAAAGCCTCATTTGTCATTGAATAAATACACAATGCAATGACAAATCAGCTACTAAAACCATATGTGCAAAGTGAGAAGCAAAAGAACAAAAAAAAAAGGAGAAAAAAAGGAAAGCTCTCTTAATATGAATAGCCTGCAACTGCTGCAAAGCAAAACAGTGCTTAAACCTGGTAAATTTGATCATTCGACCAAGGTATGCTGGCTTTCATTTCATGCCTGGACATGTGTGCTTGCAAGCATGGATTTGACTGTGTGTGGGTTTGTGAGAGAGAGAGAGAATGCTTTTGGGTCCATATCAAGTAATTAGGAGGCTCACTGCTCCAATTAAATTGCTTCAATTATGTGCTTTTTTTATTTTAGTTTAACCTTATATGGTTCTGAAAAATAGAGGGTGGAAATTATCCCTACAGTCAAGGATCAAGACTAAATTATGAACTAATGCTTACATTAATTCCATCATGGTTTACACTTTACATGTAAATCTTCCCAGCTAATCGAGATTAATTACTGTATAACAAAAATGAATCAAGAAGTATTGAGAGAGATTACTGGTGGGGACTGGAGAGAGTAAGAATGGTCTCAACTGCAGCCTTACGGAGGTAAGGGTGGATAAGGGCAGCCCGAGCAACAAAACCTCCCATTGAATGACCAACAAGTATTACACTAGTTGGCAATGCATCGACTGACTCTTTTGAACCTTCCTTTATTCGTAATTCCTGTGATTCCTTGTATTGGTCCAATATCTACACTCAAATCACCCAACATTACAACAATACACTAAAGTTGACCACCAAAATAGTTATGGAAAGTTGGAAACTACATGTCAATTGCAATTTTAGAGGGAGTTCCTTTAACATCAGACAAAACAGAATCAGCAAACTGCTCCAAGTGAACCTCCCTCACTATATTTGAGATCTCTGATCTTATGCTTTCAGATTGGGTTTCATTTCTAGCCTACCCCAATTTATTTGATATTAAAGGCTTTGTTGTTGTTGTTGTTGTTGTTGTTGTACAGTAGTAACCTTATAATTAGTATCATGATTAAATTCATTCATATAGCTAGCTTGTTATCTGTTCTTTTAGGGATGTTTTAGTCTCGTAAATAAAAACAAAATTAACAGCAGTACATAAAATATAGCAAGTTCCAAATAAAAAAGGAATATTCAATCAGTAGAAAAAGTACAAATTTTGTGTTTGAAACTACAATTTGTGAGATGAGTACCCAGATTTCTCCCACTAAAATACTCTCAAAGTCAACTTCATACAGGTCATACACTAACTGAAGTAATGTTACAGGTACCACATCAGGAGAAGGATACATACACGGTGAATGGAGTAGACTACATATTCTGTATGCTCCTCTAGGATACGACCATCCATAGCTGAGTGCTCTCCTTCTAGATCAACAGCAAACCAATCCAACATTCGGCTGTAGTGATCTGGTAATTTGAATTCCTCCAACTCAGGTAGAACAAATGTTGCTTCCTGATAGAATGTTGGTTCCTGCGGGCCTCCTTGGTATGCTCGGAACGACTCAGAAGCCAGAGACCGTACCTGCAAAAATTTTAACAAATAATCTACAATCAAATAACAGAAAATCTGAAAAGAAAAAAAGGGCATGGAATACTGGTAACTTAAATAGTTCCTCCAACCTGTTTGTAGCTGCCTCCGTTTCCAGGTATGAACAAAACTGGCACTCCACTAAGCTTCTTCAAATGATCTGCAAAATTGATCTGTTGCCAACCTTCATGGTACAAGAACAGACCGTATTTCTCAGATGAAACATTAGCTGGTGTAGCAATTGGTATGTAGGTCGGGTACATGTATGTCATCGTACAGCCATTAGGCACGGGTTTGAGCAGCTGATTTAGAGCTAGTAGTGCTACTAAGATCGTGAAAATCGCAACAATTCCAAGCCTAAGCTGTGCCTTGAATCCCCCCATTGATTCACCAAAACTGCTGAAGAGCTATGCGAGTAGAAAGAGAGCGGCTGGCCACTGGTACTGCGGTACAACAAACAAGCGGGGCAGAGAGAAGAGGAGGAGATCGACTCTCCTCGTTCCCTATGTTCTTCAAATCTGTGACAATCAACACCTTCTTGGCCGATCCCTTCAAGCGAGACCGTGGCCAAGAGGTGTTTTTACTCTTTCTTATCGCGCTGGTTCTCTTTCCTTTCTCCTCTTATTCTTGTGTGCATTCCGGGCGTCAGATTCCAGTTCCACCAATGGCACCGGGAGGATGGAGATTCTTCTCTTTGATGTACTTTCAGAGGTCAGATACTCAGATCTGCGATTTTTTCTTTTTTTCTTTTTTTTTCTTTTTTATTGAAAGATATTT
Organism: Schoenoplectus tabernaemontani; assembly: GCA_037127355.1. Classification (NCBI taxonomy): domain Eukaryota; kingdom Viridiplantae; phylum Streptophyta; class Magnoliopsida; order Poales; family Cyperaceae; genus Schoenoplectus; species Schoenoplectus tabernaemontani. Next base: position 27,306,122 of record CM073750.1, read on the forward strand.
AATTTTGCTGGCTTACTGATTTCTGTCGTTTTGATTATACTTAGAGGTAAGATTTTAAAATATAGATTTCATCAAGTTTGTGATTGTCAACTCTATAGTGTATATATAATATGTGTATATATATATACGGTTTACTATGTAAATATATATTTTAAAAAATTATTATAATATTTGAATTGATCATTTATTTTTAAAAATTTTTAATGTAAAATAAAAAAAATATAATGATATTAATATAATTTTAAATATTTTTATAAAAAATATAATATAATTAAATTTATAGTCTTAATATGATAATAATTTAAAAAATAATATGTATTATTGAATATACAAATATGTATTTTTATACATATGACATCACGCCGTATAAATATAAGGCATATATAATACGTAAATATATATATAGTTTAATATGTGAATATGTATTTTAAAATTTTTTTATAATATTTAAATTGATTATTTATTTTTAAAAATTTTAATATAAAATAAGAAAATATAATGATATTAATATAATTTTAAATATTTTTATGAAAAATATAATATAATTAATTTTATAGATTTAATATGATAACAATTTAAAAAATAACATACATTATTAAATATATAAATATATATTTATATATATATAATATCGCTGTATAAACATAAGCGGACTACGTATATAATCATAGTGTCATATTTTAAAACAATGATACTAGCGAAGAGAGGGGACTGAAAGAATCCCTGACGAGTGGGGTCAATGGCGCTACCAGCTGCTTGTGTTTTTATTATCAAATTGTATATTTGTATTGATTGGGTATTTAGGTCAGCGGAACGGCTATGTGACTTGGTGGGCTCCTTTTGTGAAATGTTTTGGGCTTTTTTCATCTATTCTTTTAAAAAGAAGGCCCAAACAGTAATTACACGACCTTGTCTCTCTATCCACTTGTATAAAAATTTTATGTTTCTGTTCCTCTTTCGAAAAAAAATTAATATCTATTTTCTAAATTAGAAGAAACTCTGTGCATTATGCGGGATCATTATATCTTTTAATTTTTGTAATTATTTCACTTGAATATAATTAAAATAAGAGAAAATTATCCTTATATCACTTTAAAACTTCAAATTTATCAAAATATCACTCCAAAATTCATTATTGTTTTAATGTCACTCCAAAATCTATGTGTCCAACACATTCAAATACCACAAAAGGTTAGCGAGATCATAAAAAATATCGGGGAAAAAAGATATAAAACCAAGTATCACAACTTAGTGATTATATAAGTTATATGGTTAATTGAATCGAAAATTGACCAAATCATCAGTATTGGCAATCAAAACGCTATCCAAAATATTTTTTAACTCAAAATATATCATTTATTATTATTGGACTAATTAATTGAAACCAGCTGACTTATCAAATTTGCATTCAGCTGTTGGAGAATCGGAGGAGCATAATAGTGATGTTAGAGGAATATTGTTACGATATGTCTATAAAAAGTATTCACGGTGTTCTTTTTGCTTTTGGATGTTGTGGTAGTAATATTTTTGTTTAACTGCTGTACTGTTATGTTTGATATTTATTGTGGTTGTAATTGGTCAAAAAAAATAGTTTCTTTTGGATGCTATTGTTTTTGCTTTAGAATAGTATCATTTTTTACAGGTTGTAGGAGCATTTATATATGTTAATGAAATGGATTAGCCTTTTCAGCTTCTATACTAATATTTTTTTAAGTAAAGATATACATACTTAATCTTAAAAACAAGAAAATTATAAACTGAATATAATCTTAAAAACAAGAAAATTATAAACTGAATATAATTTAACCCATAATATAAATTTGATCCGTTTAATTAGTCCGGTGTATGCATTGTAATTCTTTAAAAAGTTCTATATATTATTCTAATTATGTTTCATTTTTTTATTTTCCATCTAGCATCGACAGTAATAGGATGTTAATGATATTATTTTACTCATTTATCTGATCCGTATCATATTTCATAAGACAGTATGGATAAAGATTTTTTCATTAACTTATTTGATATGAGAATAGATAAAAAATTTCATTAAATAAATAGATAAATGTCATTTCATACTCATTTGCTTTATATGATAAATTATTAAAATATATTTATAATATAATTAATTAATTATCTTCCATAGTAATTTTTTTATGTTAGTTGCCCCTAGTTCTACAAGTTAATTATTATGAATTATTAATTCTAGTTATTATCTTCTTCAAGTTCCATCATCTCATAAATTGAGATATATTTTGATTTCATAATAGTAAAATAGAGATATATTATATAAAAGGAATGATTTCATATATTTTTCAATAAATAATGATAAATTAATTGATATATTAATATTATTTGTTAGCATTCATTATCTATTATTTTAATGAATAAAGATAAGATATGAATAAGTTTAATTTTAATAAGTAAATATAGGTTATGATAATAAAAATACTGATAACCTGCAGCAAGTACAGCATCTGATTAATTAAAGGGACAAAAAAGGGATATTTTTATATATAATAAATAAAAAATTATAATTATAAAAGAAAAATGATTATATAATTATAAAGAAAAAGAAGGGCCGTAGATTTAATATGTAGCCTAAGTCTCAGAATTAAATTCTGACGCTCATATTTTTTTTTATCGTTTATCAAAATTTATTGTTCTTATACTTTTTTGAAAAACTAACAAAGTGATCTATAATATACTAAAATTTCATGAACTTTGGAGCAGCCAATTGAGAGAAAAGTGTCCCAAAATACAGAAAGGTTCAAAATAACATAAAAAATTTTCAGTGACTTTTGTATTTTAGAGCGTTTTTCTCTCAATTGACTACTACAATATTCATAAAATTTTAATGTGTTATAAATTACTTTATTATTTTTAAAAAAATATATATATAAAAACGTTAAATACTGATAAACGATAAAAAAAATTATGAAAATCAAAAGTTGACGCGGAGGACTGAGTCTGCAACCCAACCATTTTTTGACCTTTTGAGCCGCATATGAGTTTGGGCACATTTTTATTTATAAAAAATAGTAGTTTTTTATAAAAAAAATTTCCAATTTTCCATAGGGGTTGCTGTTTCGAAGTTGTCTTTCTCAGTTTCTCTCTCTTCCATTATCTGAATCACCCTTTTTTGTCGTAGTTATCTGATGAAGCGTCTCCGCTGCCTCTCCTTTGCTGGGATGCGACATTTGAACCGGACTCCTCCAGTCTTTTCGACCGCCCCACCAGCCCACCCCCACAAAGTCACAAACAAATATACCCGCATCTCCTCTCCAGTCGTCCCCACTCCACTTTCTTTCTATAAAGCCCCCCTTGCGTTTCGTTTGATCGGATCCTCTTTCTGACTTTGTCTTTGGTCCCCTCCCTCTCTATTTTGCAAAACAGTACACGACATTTTTGTAATTTTATTAACCACAGTGCCATGCGGCTGCGTATATAATAAATATATTTCCTACCTAGCTACTGCCTACAAGTACAAGTCAATATATGAATTGAAAGAACTTGAAATCTGCAGGGTTTAATTCCAATTTCCAAATATGATGAAACACTACGAGATGTACCTTTCACAAATACTTTAGTCAAATTTAAATTTGACCGATTACATTCCTCCAATCATTCCTTGTCCATGTATATCATGTATAATTTTTTTTGCTTTGAATAAACTTCTCGATTCAAGGCACACTTTACTATGCCCTGCTTATTTATTATTTATACCCAACCAATCAGTGAATGATTCCACTAAAAGGTCATATGCGTGATTCTTTACAAACAAATCGGATGAAAATGGTATCATTCACGATAAGGTGACCTTGTATTGGTTTCAAATCAATCCATCAATCCTAGATGAATCATGTTATAGCTTTATTAATTTCTATATGCCACTTGTTTTCTAGAGTTTTTAACGAGAGAATTTTATGGACTTTTAATCAATTTGTTTTTCATTTAATACTTCAAAAGTTTCAATTATTATCCGAAAATCATTTGAATATTTTTCAAACGATAAAGTAAACAGAATTTTTTTTTACATGTTTAATTGTTTTTTTCTAATCATTCCTTTGGACAATGGACATAAACATATTTGCCAATAAACAGGCTTGTGTGTGGAACATTTGATTTGATAGGTAATAGGTATATTAGACATAAAAAATATTTTGTTTCCCTTTTTTCCCAAAACATCCATGCAAGACTTTTCAAGTGCGCATCCGAGCTCTATATTGTTGAGAAATGTTATTCATAATTTTCAAATACTAGGACTGTAACTCAAATAAATGATTAATAATAAAATTTCGTGTTAAAAAAATTTAGACTCAATATTTTTAAATGCTAAGTAAAATGATAATAATAATAATAATTATTATTATAATAAATAATATAATTAAATACATAATAATCTATAAATGATCATATAAAAATATTGAACCATTTTAAGAGTTAAATTTCACCTTAAATATATTACATACATTATTTTAAATGAGAAGAGAGAAAATTTTATATGAACTTTTTTATTTAAGAAGATGAAAAGATTTAAACAAAATCAATGATGGAGAAAAGTGATGATGTAATATACTTGAAAAGTTTAAAAATTTAATTATCTTTATGTATTAATAATTCTCCACAAAGTGTTTTTTGCAGAATTTATTGTAGGAAATGTCCAATCAATTTATCAGTACCATACTTTTTTACCACAAATGGAAATAGTAAATATGCACGAACAGGGAACCTCTAAATTTGTGTTAATTTAAATTTGGTTGATCATTTATCATATAATTACAACTTCATCATTAAACAATTTATATTGTTTCATGGAAGACTAAATGTTTTTAAAATATTTTTTACATATTATCCAGGTGTTTGAAAATACATCTCCAATTATAATTTTTTTAAACCTGAATGATATTTTCAAGAATATTTAAAGTAACACTTGAATATACTATGAAAATCATATACGCGCTAGAAATATTCAACTTTTTGTAAATTAAAATCTTCTGAATTTTGAAGTATTATATAGAATATAAAGACATTCAGTATCATCCTGATCACATCCATTGCCTTCCATGTTTATCATAATTTTATAATAAAGATTATATGGCAATAGTAAATATGATAACGATTATATGGCAATAGTAAATATGCGCCGAAATAAGATCTCCTAAATTTTAAATATAGTCCTTTTATACGTAGTGAGGTTTCAAATTTCGTAAAAAGATTCAAACCTTAAATAATAAAGAGTGATCTTACATTTTGTCATTCATTTCAAAAGTTTGATACATTAATCCCTCTCTTATAAAATCTTAAACAAAATTTCCTCGTAGTTCCTTTTTAATCCTTCATTTTCCTTAACCTGAAGTTACTTCCTATTTTCATAATTTTTCTCCTTTTTATTTATGGGAAAAAATGGAAAATTATATATGTTTTTTTTTCAGTTTTTACTTAGTAGATACATGATAATTTAGAAATTATATCACAAAAAAAATGAAATTTAAGTAAATTTTAAGAGCAATCTTTTAAAGTAGTGAAGATGTGTATAATAATAAGCAATATAATTATACAACATTAATTTGTAAATAATATCATAAAAATTTGATCATTTTAGGAATTTATTTTACTTTAGACAAGTATATTATACTCACCTATTTTAATTTTTAAATGAAGAGAGAGAAAAACTATACATGAGCCATTAGATCAAAGTAGACAAAAATATTTAAATAAAATCAATAGTAGAAATATTTATGATCAATGTGACATAGCTAAAAAGTCTAAAAATTTAACTCATTTTACGTATTGCAAATTTGATAATGTTTCCCCTTTATTTTTTAGATATGTGAAGAAATTAAAAAAAAAAAAGAAAAAGATGAATACCAATTCATTTACATCAGTTGACATTTAAACGCCCGAAATTTTCTAATTTGAGCTCCGAAAATATCCTTTTTTAGTACTAAGCCAAATAATTTTAGATTTTGAAATCTAGAAAGGACTCCCTAGATCTAAAACTCTTGAATATTTACCTTCTCTGAAAATTTCACATCTGAAACTTCTCGTCTAAATTGGACATTACCAAAGTTTGACATCCTTAGATTTTGGTTGGACACTCTTAATTGATGGCGTTCATCTTGCATGCTGTGGATGCCGACGTCCATTCTAGATTTCGAAATATGTTGTTATGTGGCTCAAAATTAAAAATTTCACACTTTTTTGGGCTCAATTTGTTTTTCAAAATATGGTCTATATAAATGCCCGTAACCAAAAGTAAGGTAAACCGAAATTTTGTGTATATCATATTTAATGATTTTTTTGAAGAGTTTTGTTTGTAATTCTTTACTTTTGTTCAGTAAAAAAAATAAAAATTTGAGGAATATATTCGATGGAGATAATATGCAATATCGGACCTCTAGTGTTAGAGCTTGAGTTGCAATATCTGACATGTTGTATGTGGGTACGTAACTGCGTTCAATATTGTACATGAATTAATTTGCATGTTGCACCATCACCATAATTAATTAGACTTTTGTTGTTTGAAAAGCTCGTTTCTTTCTTATTTTAAATTTGTAGGTAGATTTGTTCCTTTCTATGAGGAAAACAAAAGGTTGTATTTTGCATGAGAAATTGAGAGTCACCGTGATGAAATTTTGTTTGATTGGCCTCACACAGATAGAGATGACAAACCGAACCTGAAATTACTTATCTGGTTTGTATAGTTTATTCTATTCAACTATTGTTTTCATTTTATAGGATTCTCTGTTTTTTTTTTCTTCTTTTGAGGTCGTCTTTATTCTTTTGTTGTGTGCTTGTTTGCTTTGTTGATTACTGTTTGATAAAGTGTACGTAATATGTAGCTACATGTATGAGCTGACAGTGCAGTGGTATATATTTTCTAATGAGAAAACATAGGATCAACTTGCAGCACTTATTAGATTTGCGTGAAGAATGAAGAATATATATGGAAGCACACACTAGCTGTTTGATTTTTTTTTTTAAAAAGAAAATCAATATAATTTAAAAAAATAAATAAAAGCTGATGTTTTTATCATCCATTTTGAAAATAAATTATCATGCAACTTTTTCTTAAAAATGTATCATATTGTTCAATTTAATTTTTGAACTAAATATAGAGTCAAAATCCATTTAGTATTTATAAGAAATTTATTATAAAATGTGACAGATATTTTACACGCAAAAGCATTATTTTCAATTGTTAATCTTGATCTTGATCCATTTTTAAATGATGTGCGTGGATAGTACTTAAATTACATTCTCAATTAGGAAATAATTATTTGTTTCAACTTTCAAAAGGTGAGCAAATTAAAAGAAAAATGCTCTGAGAAGATGTAACAAATTGGTGCGTTCACGGACCAACTAGTGATCGATTTAGGGCTGTCAATGAATATCCATAATCCGAAAATCCGATTCGAATCCGCATAAATGGATCCGCATATGGATCCTTAAAATATATTTATTAGTTTATTAGATCCACATTTGGATTCTAGAAAATAATTCATCTAATATAATGGATCCGCATTTGGATCTTATAATATAAATAAATAAAATTATATCATATGTCAATTAATAAAATAGACATCAAATCTATACTATTATATAAAGCATCTAAGATGAATTTGATAAATAAATAAAATTATATCATTTTATTTTTTGTCAATTAATAAAATAGACATTATCCAATTTAATTTAAAGAAATTAATGGTGATAATATATGTTAGAATAATTTACTTTTCTTGCCATAAAAATCATGAATCATTAACTCATATTGTGCAAAAATCTCATCCAAGATTAAATATAGTATTTATTATAGGTTTTCTCTATAATTTGGTGAATTTATAATTTAATATTAGATAAATGTGAATTTTTTTATCTTATAATGTTTTAATGTTTAAATAAAAGAGTAGTTATAGCTAGTTTAAATTGAAGAGCAATATTTATGTTTCATATTAATAAAGCTAAATAGTAGTTATTATATTAATTAGGTAGATTTTATTATGTTATTTGATGTTTATTGTATGTTTTGAAAGTTTGAACAAATAGTTATGATTGTTGCTAAGTTAATGATTGGAATAAATAATTTTAAGATTGCTATAATAGTAAATGTGAATTATGATTGTTGTTATGTTTGAAATAATTTTAAGATAACATGATAATTTTTCTTTTGTCATATATTAATTATGTTATTTTTAATATTATTATAATATAAGATCCGACATATAATCTGAATCCGATCCAAAATCCTCTATAATAGTAAATATGAATTCGCATTTGGATTATGAAAATTTTATTGGATACGAATCCGCATATATATCTTATAAATTTTTAATCGATTCACATTTGAATCCTCCGAGATCCGATTCAAATCCAATCCATTGACAACCCTAGTTCGATTCCTTTTGATGTGACTCACAACAATTCCATATCAAACCCAACTTCCATTAAGCTTTCAGAAAACCCAATTAATAAGAGATACAACTATTACTAAATATACAATTGTAAATTAAAAATTACATATTTTGGGATGGTGCTGGTAGTCTGGTACGTAAGCAAATTGTGCTTCTCTCTAAAATTTAAATATGGCTCTTTTAACCTGAGTCCATATATATCATATATCCAACATTTCGCTCCAGCTATATATATCTAAATTCAAAGCACAATCAGTACATTTGCTCATTAGATATAGGTGCTGATAGCTAGCGTAAATTTGCACGTGAGATATACAAAAATTTAATCTTTCGTGAAAAAACAGAGAGAGACAAGTTTACAGGCAGCAGTGAGCTGGTGCCCCTAAACTTGCACGAGTACACATGGATGGGGAATATAACAGTATTAATGGTGCCAACAACAAGAACATCACCAACGATTATCCAATGGGGATGGATGTGGTGGTGCACAAGGTGGTATTGCCGCCGCCACAAAGCACAGTCGACAAATTGAAGGGCAAACTGAAAGAGACATTCTTCCCCGACGACCCTTTTAGGAGCTTCAAGGGACAGACAACGCGGCAGAAATGGCTCCTCACGGCAAAGTACCTCTTCCCCATCTTGGATTGGGCCCCCCACTACTCGCTGTCGCTCTTCAAGTCTGACCTCGTTGCAGGCCTCACCATAGCCAGTTTGGCTATACCACAGGTCATCATTAATTGATTAGATAGATATTGAGTGAATGCTAATTTTCTGTTATCAGCCATGTATACTTAATTATATATTTTTGACATTAAATGCTTCAATAAATGATACAAGATCCTTTTTGTTTTGGCAGGGTATCAGCTATGCCAAGCTAGCCAACCTGCCACCTATCATTGGCCTTTGTAAGCTACAAACTACTCATTTTTGTTCTTTGTTAATCAATGATCAATCAATTAAATAATTGATCAAATTTGCAAGCAGATAAGTTATGTATCTCTGACTTAATTTAATTATGATGTGTGATCTTGACATGATGAAGATTCTAGCTTTGTGCCGCCGCTTGTGTATGCGGTGCTCGGAAGTTCTAGAGATCTTGCAGTTGGGCCTGTCTCAATTGCGTCACTAATAATGGGAGCAATGCTGAGACAGGCCGCGAACCCGAGCACAGACCCGTTTCTCTTCCTTCAGCTAGCATTCACCGCCACTCTGTTTGCCGGAATGGTTCAAGCTTCTCTTGGCATCTTCAGGTAGTTAATTAACACTTAAAAGTAGAACACACGAAAAGTATTCTTGGAGTTAAAAAGAATCTCAGAAAAAGGTGATCTTCTTTTCAGGTTCTTAGAATTAATGATATGTACGGCAATAGGACTGGAAAAGCTTACTATATACATTATATTAAACAAAAACAAGAAGAACTAGAAGGGTTACAGATGTAGTTGAGTACATGGAATAATTTTATTATTTTAACAAAAAGGATCTGTATTTCACACCTGCATGTACCTATATATATATAGTTTAGTTTAAAGATTTATTGTGTTTGTGTTGATGTAGACTGGGCTTCCTCATAGACTTCCTGTCAAAGGCAACACTGGTAGGATTCATGGCAGGGGCTGCCATCATAGTCTCTCTCCAGCAGCTGAAGGGCCTTTTGGGGATTACACACTTCACAACGCAGATGGAGATCGTGCCTGTCATGAGCTCTGTCTTTCACACAGCCGACGAGGTCCGCTTTCATTTTGTTGCTTCAATTTGGTTGCTTCTGGGAATTTTTTCCTTTTTGATGTATGGGTTTGTGTGACAGTTGGTGTATAGGTTTGAATTTGGTCTCTCTGTTTCTCTCTATCATGAGTTTGAGTAGTTGATTGTGATTTGTGAGTCTGAGTCTGAACATGAAACCATGTTGTTTGGCAGTGGTCTTGGCAGACGATTCTGATGGGATTATGCTTCTTGGTTTTTCTACTACTGACAAGGCACCTGGTATGCCCCTCTCCCTCCTCTCTTATGGTCTTACGTATGTACTAGTACTGTTTTGTCTTTATTTTTCTGGAGGTATACATAATACACAGTTTAGTCTTCCTCCATTCCTGTTAAAATGGAGATGATTTGAATATTTTAATTTTTAAGAGGAATGTTAGGTGCTCACCGCTACATAGTACATGCCCCCTTTGGCATGATTTGTTCAATATTTATAAGACTATAACTGTGTAACTGAAAAATTTAGTTAAAATAATCTAGCATAATAATGTAACAATTACAAAAACAACAGTAGAAAATTCTCTTTGCCCCTAATTTCCGTATTTTTTACAATTTAAGAAGATAGAAATCCTTGATAATTGTATGCTAAACTAATGTCTTGAAACATATATTTGCGTTTGTAAACCTGGATTAGTAATTCTATACAACTGAAAGATACTTCAATGCTTACTTTATTTAATGGTACTTCATTGATACAGAGCACAAAAAGACCGAAACTGTTCTGGGTTTCTGCTGGGGCACCTCTGGCATCTGTCATCATCTCGACTCTCATCGTTTTCTTGTTCAAGGCTGAAAAGCACGGAATCAGCGTTGTTAGTATCAGTATCAGAATTTTCATCGAGGAAAATATTTTTTTTTTCTAAACTAAATGTTTTTTTTTTTTTGCATTTATTGCAGATTGGACAATTGAAATGTGGCCTGAATCGCCCATCCTGGGACAAATTGATATTTGATAGCACCTATTTGGGCACTGTAATGAAAACTGGTGTCATAACTGGAATCATCTCATTAACTGTAAGCAAATGACTAGTCTTGATTTTAGATTGCATCTAGTTATGGTAATTGCAAGTCTGGTTAATTGACATGACATAAATTGTGGTGATTTCAGGAAGGAGTGGCTGTGGGGAGAACATTTGCTTCTCTGAAAGACTACCAAGTGGATGGAAACAAGGAAATGATGGCCATAGGATTAATGAATGTTGTAGGTTCTTGCACTTCATGCTATGTAACAACAGGTCCACCTCTGTCTTTTCTTTTTTTTAATCTCAATTAATAGAAATCAAGTTTGGAATGATTCCAATGTCAACTGTAAGTACCTTTTTGAATTATAAAATCTAGCAAGTTTCTTTTATTTAATTTTAAATTTTAATTGCATGTTAACTAATTGTAAGCAGCCTACATACAGGAGCTTTCTCACGTTCTGCCGTGAACCACAATGCCGGTTGCAAGACAGCGATGTCAAATGTAGTAATGGCAATGACAGTGATGGTGACCCTCCTCTTCCTCATGCCTTTGTTTGCATACACACCAAATGTGGTCCTCTCAGCAATTATCATTGTGGCCGTGATAGGTCTAATAGACATCCCGGCAGCTTACAGAATTTACAAGATGGACAAGGTGGATTTCCTTGTTTGCATCTGTGCTTTTCTTGGAGTCATCTTCATTTCAGTGCAAGAAGGACTCGCTATTGCGGTACGTAAGATGATCATCAAAGTGCAATAATTAGATCTGTAGAATGATTCTGGGCTTGGATCTATCTCCTTCTCTTTTTTTTGCACTTGTGCACATTTCTTACAATGGTTATTTCACTGTTCTTGCAGGTGGGTTTATCAATATTTAGAATCCTTCTTCAGATAACTAGGCCTAAGATGGTGATTTTGGGGAACATCCGAGGCACTGACATATATAGAAATTTGTATCACTACAAGGAAGCTCAGAGAATTCCGGGATTTCTCATCCTTTCTGTTGAGGCACCAATAAATTTTGCCAACACAAACTATCTAAATGAAAGGTATACACAAGTACTAGATTCTTGTTTGGTGTATATTTTGAATGCTTATAGGTTGGGACTGCAAGTACTAACAAAAAAAAAATTGATTGTGAAGTCCTGTCAAGCTGCAAAAATTTCAATCCTTCCTCTCATGTTTTTCCTGCAGAATTAAAAGATGGATTGAAGAAGAAAATAATGATGAAATTAAAGTTGCAAGCCTTCAGTATGTTGTCTTAGACTTATCAAGTGAGTATTTCTTTTCTTATTAAAGATAATATATGTAGGAGTATTAAACAATTCTGTAATGGAAACCTTCTTTTCAGCTGTAACCACCATCGACACAAGTGGAATTGCATTCTTCATGGACTTGAAAAAGACTATAGAAAAACGTGGTCTTCAGGTATTTGCAGCGAATGACGATTAATTCTCTATATTTTTACTGTACTTATCTGAGTCTTTACAGTTGCTGAATTGAAATTGTATTTTTCAGCTTGTATTTGTGAATCCTATTGGAGAGGTCATGGAGAAGTTGCAACGAGCAAATGAGCTTCATAACTTCTTTGGAACAAATACTCTTTTTCTGACAATTAATGAGGCTGTGATTTCTCTTTCATCTTTCATTACGTTGTCTCCATAAGCAGGTCATTCCAGATTTTTCTGGCCGTACCTGTTTCTTGTAATGTTACAATTTCCACAATTTTCTCACTATGTTTTAAATGACTGTAAGACAGATCATGACAAGGAAAAGAGCTTGCTTGCTTACTGATTGTTGTTGGCTTGGGGAATGAATGGGGATGAGAAAATTTGTGAGGAAAGGAAGTAGAGGAGAAGATAAAAATATATATTATTATATATTATTTTAATTAAATATGTAGATGAAGTGTATAATTCTGATAATTTACAAAATTTAATGAGTTCAAGGTGACAAATTCTAATTTCAGAATTTTTTATGGCGATTTTTTAAATTCCAAGTTTTGGATTGGAAAAAAATCCATAAAGAAATGACAATTATAGTTTTATGATGGACAAAACTGTAAGTTGTCAATTGCATTAAAAGGGTAAGAATTGAAAAATTAAGAATAATAAATGAAAAATAATAGTTTTTAAATTAATCTAATGATAGTGAAAAAATAATGTTATTCCAAATGATGTTATTTTAACCCTCACTCAGAATAACATAATAATAACTATTTTCACTGTTTTAAAATAATGAATTTGCTTTTGGATGACAAATTGCTATTTAATTCTTAGAATATAATTCTATTATCTTTTCTTTGTGCATCCAAATATATTCTGGTGTCCTTGGATATAACTTAAGAAATTCAGAAATATTTGATGTAACTTGTTGTCATCAAAAATTGATGTCATTGGATCTCTCCTCTTTTAAGAATTCTCCATTCTTAAGATATGCTTGATCTCCTAAGATAATGGATCCAATCTTTGATCTCCTCCTTAGAATACTTCATTCTTAAGAGAGAAAAGAAGAGAGAGAGAGGAAGTGCCGCTTCCAAACTATTCCATTGGGTCTCTTAGAAGAACCTTCAAGCCATCACGGTTTTGAAAGATAAAGACTGTGACGTGAATTTTCAGTGCTAAAGAATAAAGAGAAGTATTGAACGGACAAACTGGCACAAGGTGGCATATCCAGTATTAACGCAGAGAAGGAAGGCTGAGGAATAGAAGGCAAGCTATATATCTCACTATCGATTGGTCTGTAGTCTAATAGATATATATATCTGTATGGAATGAGCTGTGTTCATAAATAGGCAAAAAGATGAACAAGCAAGTAGAAGAGAAACACAGAGAACTCTGTCTAAATGAAAACAATGTTTTTTGATGATATGAAATAAGGGATGAAAATCTCTGACACCTCTAACCTGACATCAAAATTTATATGCTCAAGACTATCAGAGACTTCATTAACAAAATCATTTTTTTTTCAAATGTACAATGTTAATTTCGAATTTTATCAATGTAATATGGATATCACGGCATCTAGCATGAGTGAGGTTTCATAAACTAAGCACTCAGGAGCTCACTAACTAATGGGATTGACCAAAATTGCCAACCTTGAGAAGAAACAGGTGCCAACTTGTCAGAAATATTCAAAGAGAGAATAGCCATATTTGCCAAGTCCTTTTCTTGGTCAGACTGCTGTCAGTGCATCCTTCTGGATTATCAAGCTATTGACTTTACCAGATAATGATGTAAAGCTCTTCCCACACGTCTATGATGGAGAAAATTTATAGAATTCACGTTAGAAAAAAATGCCGAGGCTGGTAATTGTATCAGATGAGCAAAAGCCCAATACAACCACAATAGAATCAAGTCTCTATCATGCCCCTGATACTGTTAATAATGCACCATTATGAAATTATTGCTAAATCTATCCCTACATACCCTCAAAAGTCTAATACATAGCAAAATAAATTGAAAAGGGATGGCCCAACTTCATATATGAAAATAGTAATAACTGTTGGCCGCCTAATTAGATGGATGCCAGAAATCTGAGAAAAGGACTTGAATTGTGCATAGAAAGTTAACTTGTCAGACCAATGAATTCATCCACCAATGTGACATTCTTGTGCCGTTGACTAGTTTCCCAATCCTCCAACCAAATAAAAATCTGCAGCACTGATATCAAAATCTGAGCTTTATACATCAGGAATATACGCAAGTAACGACCTGTCCACCATGTCGCATACAGCATAATATGTTGAAGTTAATAGGCCGAAATACTCTGCGGTTAACACCAATGGGCTCTTCTCAGTAGATAAAAGAGTACAATAGCACCCCCCCCCCCCCCCACACACACACCAAATATTTATAAAGGTTAATTTATGTGGCTTAATTTAATTTGAACGGTTGTGAGAAATTTATTATTAAATCAGAATCATTAATCACTAAACAGACAGTTCAAATGAAAAATATCACATATGAAGACAGTTCAAATGAAAAATATCACATATGAAGGTTTTCAGGGGCGGGTTTAGGGGATATCTTTCCTCCCTCAATCTCACGAGAGTACATCAGGATGAAAATTTATTATATATTTTTATTTTATACGGTATATCAATCCTCTCTAATTTATTAATTTTAATACTCTAGTAACGTATACCCGTATCTAGACCCTCTATGCAAAATTTCTGACTCCACCTATAAAAATTTTTGGGGGCGCTTCAAAAGATGTCATTCCCTCTCAATTAGGGGTGTGCAAATGGTCGGTTCGGTTCAAATCGAAATAATTATATGTATTCAAAATTTTTTTTGGTTTGTCAAATTATGAATCGAATCAAATTTTTAAAAATATCAACTTGATAAACCGAAAACCGAATAAACCGAAATTTTTTCGGTTTAGTCGGTTAAACCGAAATTTTTTCGGTTTAGTCGGTTAAACCGAAATTATATTATTTAAAGTGGAATAAAAATATCAAAAGTTATAAAAAATAATAGAAAAATAAATAGTTTAAAAAATAAAAATAACTAAATAAAGCTTATAGAAAATAAATATATTCGGATTATCTTTATCATCATCTTAATTTATATTTAAAATAAAATTATTTGATAAATTTTAGACTATTTGATTTATTCCGTTTATCCGATTTAGAAAAATTAAAACTGAATCAAAAAACAAAAACCGAATTAATTAAAAAATTTAACCGAATTAAAAAATTTAAACTAAAAAATCAAACTGTTCAAAATTTAACGATTTAATTTAAAATCAATTAAACCTATCCCTTTCCACATTCCTACTCTCAATGCAGTTCCCACTTGCCACCATTGACTCATTTGGCGGAAGTCAACGCCAACACGTCTTTCTTTAGCATCTTCCTCCGGAAATCTTGCGACCACCTCCTACCACAGCACACTGCTCACTGTCAGAAAATCACCAAAACAGAGGGGATAAAGAAGAAGACACCGAGAGGATAAATGTTATCTTAGATAGGAGATGGAGATTGGGGAGCGAGTTCATATTTTCTGTGATTTCAACAGTGAGCAGCCTCCTGAGTCCTGAGCTCACTCTGGAACTCAGGTGCCTCGTCGGTGGACAGAGAAGGTGATGGCATTGAGAGGGATGGATCTCGATTGGTTGGAGAATGGAGATATTGCTGAAGAGGGTCTGGGCCGCACTTGGCGATGTGGGAGAGAGGGAGATCCGAGATGAGTATGTGAAGCTCTGGCTTCAAGAGCTTTAGTTACAAAGTTAAAATTGTGGCCTACGAGAAACTAACATACATGACTACATAATTAACCAAAATATATTGCCATTTCGTCCATTTGCCATAAAGCTCAAAATATACAACATACCCTAAACTCAACCCAGATCTCAGCTCTTTTCTCAAAAATTACCAATCTCAGCCAACTTGGCTAAATATAAAGAGTTCAAAAAACACATTCATCATCACTGAAAATCACTGCTAAGATCTGAGGAGCCAAAGAGACTAACTGCCAGTCTCCAAGCTATAATCTTCTCACAAACCAAGGCAACAAACTATTAAGACAACAATGACAACAATCAAGCTGGCAACAACTACAAGGAAACACTAACATTTAATATAAATACTACTATTACCAAAGACAAGTTCAAACTTCAAGCTTTCAACCGCCACATATAGTATCATCTTGTTGCACTTCATCGATGGACCAGACAACATCACCAAATTGTCCACCATTCTCTGAATTAACAGGCATAAGAAGAAATAAATCACATTAGTATTTAATTACATGCATTTATCATATTATTAATGAATTAATGAATGAAATATGAAAATTACCAGTAACCGAAGCACGTAACCAGTCTTGGGCACATATGAGAGCTTCAATGCTCTCATCACTTAGAGAACTCCTAACAGGGCTCAAAGTTCTACCGGCAGTACTGAAAGTGCTCTCTGATGCCACTGTGGAAATTGGCACACCTAAGATGTCCCTTGCTAACTTAGCAACTACAGGATACCTAGGGCACTTCAATTTCCACCATGACAGAATGTCAAAGGCAGAATCCAAACTATTTTCATCAAGTGGTTCGGTGAGATATTGTTCCAACTCTGATTTTGTTGGTTCAGTAGTCTTCATACCACTCGGATAATCTTTTAAACCAGCTCTTATATCACTAACATTGTGTTATGCACCAGAGCCAACCCTTAGTACATGTCATGTAAAAATACAATCATAAGTATCAACTTGCAAGCAACAAAGAATTCAAGATATAAACTAAGTTCAAGATTACCTCATGTTTTCACCGAGCCGCCACTTGGTCCGTGTCCGCCTCGTATTGTGTCGCTTCGATATTCTTTGAACAAAGAATTCAAGCATGCCTTTATGTTGGTCATGAAGGCTGCACAATCCTCAGGTGCCATCATATTGTAATAGTACTCCACCACTGCCATCTTGCACCTAGGATCAAGAACACAAGCCATAGCCAAAAGGGCATTCCCATTTCTCCAATACTTGTCCCACTTGTTAAACATTTCTCTACCCATTCTAGCAACAAATTGATATGAACTTCTTTCCATTTTCTTTATAGTTAGATAAACCTCACAAAACTCGAAAAGTACAAGTTAAGGGTTGGATACTTGACACCACTTAGTTTAATTGTGGCCTCATAAAATACTTTCAAGTGCCCAACTAAAGCATTAACATGAATCCAATCTTGTTCGATGGACGTAAAGTATAACCTTTGTCTATGGCAAGATATCTCGCTAATGGCACCTTGCAAACCGCAATGCTAACTCCAAAGATCAAGTAAGTAGAGTTCCATCGTGTCGGGACATCCCATGCCGCTTCTTTGTTTGGGCCTTAGCCTCGATGAAATTAGCACAATTAGTTTCAAGCAAATAAAAGTAGGGATTTGATAAAAAAAAATATGTTTATAGAATTATACCTGAGATGCTGCCAATTTAAATTTCTCCATTCTAGACTGTGAATGCCTAATGTACTTCATTGTAGCTCTAATGCTTTCTATCTCATGAGCCATTACATCCAACCCATCTTGCACAATCAAATTCAGAATGTGGCATCCACATCTTTGATGAAAGATGTTGCCATCAACTGGTAGTTGCTTTCTGAACTGAGTTTTACCCAACATTTCCCTTATGGCAAGATCATTAGAAGCAAGATTATCAAGCACCAAACAAAAGACCTTTTTATCTAAATTCCACAATACCAACTTCTCATATATGGCCCGTGAAATGTGTTGACCAAAGGTGTGGAGAGGGCAAGGGTGTGAAGTTAATAATTCTTTTCTCAAAGACCCAATTGTCATCAATGTAATGACATGTGAGGGACATGAATCCCCTGTCTTTACTTCTGCTGGTCCACAAGTCACTTGTGAAACTAAGCTTGCAATCCAACTTACCAAGCAAGTCATACAACTTATATCTTTCCTCTTCATAAATATTAATACAATCTGCTCTAAGTGTATTTCTTGATGGCATTTTAAAGCTAGGCTGCAAGTCCTTTAAAAAAACTTTCAAGAAATGGTGATTGGCAATGTTAAAGGGGTATTCATGTGCAATCACCATTCTTGCTAAGTTTTTTCTCGCTTCTCATTTGGTCAAATACCCAATTTGAGAGACTTGGCTCATCTCGTTTGTAAATGAAAATAACTAGTAAATGAACTAGTTTATATCTAATTGTATGATATAAACATTAAGAATTTCAAAGACTTGGCTCACCCGGTGCATTGCCTCTCACCAACAGCTTTTTGTAGTGCATCCGGTCTTTATCTTTTTCTTGGCATTTTCTTGCAACCTCTATTCATGTGATGCAAAAGTGAACCAAAGCTTTTCGACTCGGCCTTGCATATACATCTTTCCACAATAGTTACAAGTTCCAACATAGCTTCCATCTTTCTTCTTTGACCCTTTGTGAAATGCTTCCACACAATAGAATAATGAACATCTCTGCCATTTTCTTCTTGTGCAAAGATCAGACCCTCAGTCCCGTTGCAAGTTCACCAGGGCCCTCGGTGCCATTAGCAAGATCTTGAATCCTCTCAATTTCATCGTGGGTTTCTCCATGCAAGCCAAGACCCAAGCTATAAAGTGCCAAAGAAATATAATGATCAAGTGACAAGAATATAATGATCAAGTGACAAGAAATAAACATTGATAATAATTATCAATTACTAGCAAATAAACAATCATAATAATTATCATGTGCCAAAGAAATATAATGATCAAGTGCCAAAGAAACATAATTATCAATCAAGCAATCAAACCGACATAACTTAATATATCATGTTCAAGCAATCAAGTAATGATCAAGTACCAAAGAAACATAACTATCAATCAAGCAATCAAACTGGTACAAATTAATCTATCAAGTTCAAACAATCAAGCCAACAAGCAAAGAAAGAGAAAAAAAGAAATTAACTCATCTGAAGACAAATCTTCAAGCTCATCCTCATAGTCAGCACCGTGTGCATTGTCATTCTCGCCTTCTGAACCAGACATGTTTACTTAGAGCTGCATGTAAATAAAAAAAGGATTAAAAGATGAGCAAAAAAATCATCACAAACAAACAAATTAAATTACAAGAAGTACCTTCAAGTTGTTAGATAAGTGCCACTATGACAACCCTTATTTTTCTCTTCTCCCTTCCTCTCCTTTTTTTTTTCTTCTTTTATTTCTGCCATTTTTCTTTCCCTTCAATAGAGACATATATAGCCACGATAACAGATTCATCATGATTGCCTTTGCCTGAAGTCGAAGAGGTCCTGGTTGACGATCTTCTCACCAGTCTCACTGTCACCTAGCAACTAAAAAGTAGAGATAGAGATGGAGGAGGAAACGAGGAGTCGAGGAGATGAGCGCGTGCGAGAGAGAGAGAGGAAAATCTGAAATGAAACGGCGCAGATCTAGGGTTTTCCCTCTTTTTCTTCGCCAAAAAATACCCTGTATAATACCTGATGAAATTTACGTAACTAAACGAAACGTAAATGGCCCATTTCGTTAAACGTCTCGCTGGGCCAACGAAATCAGGCCCAGTTTCGCTACACGTTTCGTTGGGCTAACGAAACCCAAATATCATTGCGTTTCACGTTTCAGAGCGACGAAACATAACGTGCAAACGTAAATTTTCGTTGCGTTGCCAGGCCTACCTACGAGTACGAAGCTATTGCGTGGCCAGATGGCAAGAAGAGCAAGGTTTGCAATTGGATGGCGTTCTTTCAGATGAAATGGCCCAAAGACACCAGAAGAGCGAGCTCTTCACATATGTATGCCAGACAGACACCAAAATATCACACGTATCCCCAAATGACACCAAAATATCACACGTATCCCCAAATGACACCAAATTCGTGTTTTAAACATAGGAATGGAGAAACAGAGTGTGTGGTGAGGGCACCTTTTTTGATCTAGAGGGACAGCGTAACTTCAACTCATAAAGAAAAAGAAATAGTATCACATGTTAACTCATGAAGAAAAGGAAATAGTATCACATGTGAATAAGACCACACCTTGGCCAGGGGCAGCACAATGATGAACACATGTTAACCATACTATTCGGATATGCTTTGATCTGCTTTGATCGGCATATGGTATGCCATCATTCAACAAGAATACAAAAAAGAATAGCATCTTGATTTCACAATTTCAGCTAAAAAAAGTCAGCACCATCCTCCACATCATCAGTTTTCATGTGGCCAGATTGTGCCATGAGAATCCGATAAACCCGTTTGGAACAAACCTCTCCAAGCCTTCTCTCTCCATTACCCAAAATCCCTTCCATCACCAGGTCCTTCAGCAGAATTTCTTTCTCATGAACCTGTTTTATCACACAAACAGAATCTAGGAAAATATGACCAGATTCCAAAAGTTAAGGGATTCTATCTGAGAATAAACCAACCTAAAACATGAGAATTTGTCTGTGTAAGCAGCCCGTGCCTAAAACAGCCCAAAATGACACCATAAATAGCTGGCTAATTTTGACATTCCAACCAGAATCCGTAACTCAAATGAGTGAGGCCGTTCTGAGAGGCAAGGCTGGCATTTACCTGTTTCTTAACACGACATCTTGCCAAAAACCATAAATGTGTCTGGCCTATATCTCAGCTTCCATCTTTTGTATTCAAAAGAAAAGTAATTACAGAACCCAGGTGAGTGATGACTCACACAAGTAGATTGGTTTGCTATTTATATTATGGACTTTAACAGTTATTGCTATACCATTGTTCATGACAATCACTGAAATGTCATAGCACTGGATAGGCGAAAAGATCCTCAAATAGCATGTGAATGAAAGTTTGAGCCCACTCACCGATTTAGTTGGGTCCATATACATGTTCAATAAAGATCTCATTGTTGGATATTTCCTCCAGATAGCAACTGCATGTCTAGGCTGCACCTTTGGAATAGCTATAAGGGCCTTCAACCTATAATACAGAGTTCCTTACATTTGTATATTATGCTAAATCTCAATCCTTGAAAGAATAATCTTACTATGGAAAAAGTAAGTATTAAATCTGCATTATACATACAAAATAAATTACATGAGGGTCATAAAGGTCACTCTAAATTTTCAGAACTCAAAATGGATTTATAGTGTTTTGTCAAATAAGGACAAACTAATTTATTCCTTTCACCATTTATTTTCTTACTTTCTGTTGAGCTCATTTGGAATTTTGCATGATTAATGTCTCAAAATTTATGAAAACTAGCACCAAGTTGAACTACAACATTGCAATCAGAATATCATATTGCAACTGGAAGCATTTTTGGAAGGAAACAGGCACAACTTACCAAGTATTTTTCTTGATCAGATTTTTTTCAACAGCACTCTTTGGAACGAATGAACCATTTGCATTCACAGATAACCAAGTCAATTTCTTCCTACATAATTACAAAAGCAGAAACATGAGAATTTAAGACAATAAAATACTACAAACTTTGTTATTGCTTGTACCCAAAAACTTTTACGAGGGCCAATTTAGTTCATCAATCAAATCTTTACTAACTGCTAATAGTTTATTTAAGCCCCATTATGAAATAAGATATGGATTGATAGACCAAATAACCTAAGAAAAGGAAGCACCATGAAAAGTACTTTCACCAAAGAGTTCCTTTTTTTAGGGGACCTCTAATCATACAATATACTTCAAAAAACCACCAAACTTGACTTTCTTTTGTCTTCATATAATATTTTCCATTTTTTAGGGCATCGTAATAATTTCTTTCATTAGTTTGTTATTGTGAGAAAATAAGAAAGTTTTCTATTCCAAAGGGAAAACGAGATTTTAAATGCTAATACTCATTCCTCTGTTATGCTTGATACAGTTCATACAGAAGTTGCAAATTTGCTTATAACTACCTGAATTGGCAACCGGCAAGGCTAGATGTTAATCCAACAATATGCTCAGCAAGTTCAGCTTCATCTGTGCATTGCCTTGAGTGAACATGAGAATAATGTGTGGCTAATTTCGAAAAAACCTACAAAATTGACCACATTCTCAAGTACTTGCACACATAACACGTATAACTCAGCAATAAGTCATTTATTGTGTATTCCTGTGTCAACTAAGTTCAGAATTTAGATAGTCTTTTGAGAAGCTTGAAAATTATTAGTTGACAGATCAGGTTCAGATTGCCACACTTTATGTTCTCCTAACAGTTTGCTAACGTTGGTCATGTTGATGTAGGTTCAAACGTGCCTATCAGTTTCAAATGAATTCTCCGTAGAAGGTCATTTGGGTTCATTTTTTTATTTTCTCATTTGTCAGGTTCAGGTTGTTTGATTTTTCAGAATTCCCAAAGTTTCATATGGTTTGATTAGCATCAGGAGGGATTCAAAGTTTGCTTTTCAAATTTCAATTGTTTTTTTTTATTTAACTCTGCCCAAACCAGGAAAAATGAGGGTTGTATTGGGCATAGCGAGCCAATGTAAAAATATAGCTTTTCTTATGGAAATGAAAAACAATGGGTTTAATTTCTAGCCTCCTATCCCAACAGGTTTGGGAATAAAGGCATTGAAGAAGAAGAACGGCAGGGCAGTATATGAATCAATAACAGCCAGATGTTTCCACATGAAGCAATAGATTTAGCACTCAAATTATATATAATTCGTACGAAAGCATGTACCTCATCGACTGGGGGACTTCTCCAGCCATTAGATGTTGATGGGTTCTTGTATTGGCTTTGTTCACTATAAATGTTTGACAAAGTTATTGGAAAAGAAATAAATAATTATCATGCCTTTGGTTGGTTTTAATTTTCTAATGATGTTAATTACAGACTACAGAGTACTAATCCAACTGTGAAATTTTCCTGCCCTCGTCCAAGCAAGGTGTAAATGGAAAATCCATGATTGTTGTTTTTTTTCCTCATTCTTATCAATTTTAAGGCAGAAACTTGATCAAACCCAGCAATGAAAACAAAATTAAAAGAACAACAAAGGAAAAAAAAACAGAGTATAAAACCTGACCATTTTTTTATGTAGCTCATCAAATTATTGGTGACATAACAAATTGTGAAGGATGGATACTGCATTCGCACTTTATGTATATGGTCCAGTATTAAATTGTTTCTGACAAGATCACAAAATTCCTTGGCTTGATACACCACTACAACATAAGGCACTTCAGCCCCCATTGATGAATGCTACATTGCAAAGTAACAGAAAAATAAGCATAATATTTTGAAAGAAAAGATATAAATTACTTTATGATTTTCTTCTTGAATTATTCTTGTAGACTAAAAATTACGTGATTAAAATTGGCAGTGATAGTCACTTCTAAAAACAGAGAAAAATAATGAATAAATTTAGACAGATAACTTACCATACAGCTTTATTTAATCTTGGGTATAAACTCAGTTCAGAATCCAAAGAAGAATAAACAAATATCAACAGAATTAAGTACAAAAAAGAAAACACGACTGTGACCATAGAGTTTGAGAACAATCTTCATTCCCATATAACTAGAAAAAAAATTAGTACACAAAAATAATTTGGCATAAAGTTACACAACATTTTACCTGAGCAACTTCCTCAGGTATATCCATCTTCCAAAGGATTGTTCCCTCGATTGGGTTCTTAGTAATTTGGTATGAGAAACCCTTTTCCGCAAACCTGGTCAGAAGATGCCCTGCATGCAAAAAAAAAAAAGGATAAATGTTAGAATATTTTGGTTCTTTTTAATTTGGTATGAGAAACCCCCTTTTCTTATTTACATATGGACAGCCTTTTTCGTCCTAAATAGCAAGCCATATTTTGCATGAATCCAAATCAAAGTTAAGGTAAATAGTGAAATCATACAGAGATGATTTCAGCATCAATCAATATTCTATACATGTTAAAATATTTCGGTTTTACTAAAGTATTAGCTAACAAAAAAGTGCTCCACAAATTTGGTTTCCTACTGATACTTTGAAATAACCCAATAAAATATTGGGTACTAGTTGCAACAGAAGTTAAGTAATTATGTCTTGGCAGTAGTATAACATGGGGTTTTAATTTGAAAAAGAATAGTCAGCCTCTTTTTTTATGATGTAACCAACCTCCAAGTTTTCCATCCTGTATGACCTTGGGATCAATTTCTGCAATAATTGATTTTAAGGCTAGCTTTCCCTTCTCCCATTTCTTCTTTTCCTTCTCTAGTTTCTTCATCTCCTGCGCCTCTGCTTTCTTAGCTTCCCTCTCCAATTTCTCTTCCTGTGCTAAACAAATATAAAAAGAGAACAATAAAGTCAATTAGCTTCAATTTAAAATCTCAAAAAGTTCCAAGTGCAGAAAAAGAGAGAGATGAGCCTCAGTTTTGCATAGAGATGTTTAACCCCATTAACAGGAGTAAGTTCAATCACATCCTCTTGCCCTTTTTCTCTATAGAATATAAGTTAACAAAAAAATGATAGCTTCACGGCATTCTTCATGTGCAATTTAACTGATTAAAATAAAAACTACAGTCAGCAGAATTAAGGTTAAATAAGGGCAACTGTTAATAACTTTTTCTTTACTGAACCCCTTTAACATATGAATTAAAGCAGCCCACAGGTCTGCCTGGTGCCAAAAAGCATGGCCAAAATTTCATAAAACATTTCATTGCACAAAGGTGTACGACAAAAGCAATGTGAAAATCAAATTGATCGATAACTCAGGTGGGTGCTTGGATAAAGGATAATGGGGCCTCATAGTGCTTGAATCCTATATATATATAGAGAGAGAGAGAGAGAATTGGACTATGGTGCTATGCATAGCACGGATCGATTTTGTGCTATGGACTGGTTCTTCATTCTCAAAGTATAAATGATCGATCCGAACTGCTCAAAATATTTTTCATATGAATATCTAATTGGGGACAAAATTTTATATTTTTTAGAATTCTTTTACTATTTTTTAAAAAGTTAGAAAATCACTTGATTTAATTATTATGAGCCATCCAAAAGGATTGATTTTCTAACTATCTAACAAAATAGTAAAAAAATTCTAAAAATATAAAATATATATATATAACTTATTTATATATGAGTTGGGCTATGGTGCTATGCATAGCACGGATCAACTCCGTGCAATGGACCGGTTCTTCGTTCTCGAAGTCTCAATGGTCGATCCGAACAGCTCAAAATATTTTTCATATGAATATCTAGTTGGGGATCAAATTTTATATTTTTTAGAATTTTTTTTACTATTTTGTTAGATAGTTAAAAAATCACTTAATTTAATTATTATGAGCCATCCAAAAGGATTGATATTCTAACTATCTAAAAAAATAGCAAAAAAAATCTAAAAAATATAAAATTTGGACACCAACTAGATATTCATATGGAAAATATTTTGAGCCGGGATCGACCATTTAGACTTCGAGAACGAAGAACCGGTCCATAGCACAGAGTTGATCCATACTATGAATAGCACCATAGCCCAACTCTATATATATAGTTATTATCTAAGATAAATATCAACAAATAAGCACTAATCCGACCTGTCTTTTTCTTTTCCTTTCTTCGACTAGTTGAGCTTTCGCTTCTTTCATTTGCTTTTTTCTAGCAGCAGCATGAGCCTTCAAGTCATTTCCCTCACTTGTACATTTCCTCTTTTGTGCATTACTTTCCTGAGTTAAGCTTCTTTGCTCATTTGCATCTTGACCGATCTGATAAATATGTTACGTATTACAATGCTTGCTAGTCATTATCTTAGTACCTTAGAAAAGGTATTGAATATAAAATATTACATATGTAAATACGAATTGACACCAAAATAGTGATCTTAGCATCATATTCAGGAGAGAATGCAGGATTTTCAAGTATGGGTGTCAATATATACAAGTTAATTATGTAAATACGAAAATTCGAAATATTCAACTCGATTATTTATTTGCAAAATTTTAATTACGTACAAATAGTAATAATTAATAAAAAAATGAATTAATTTTTATATGATATCACAAGTACATCATCTAGTACATCATTTATACATGTTTAATATATCAAATTTGATGTTTCATATCCTAAAAGGACGTAGTCTTTTACTAGTGCTAAATAACATTAAAGAGGTCATGTTTAATATATCAAATTTGATGTTTCATATTCCACTAATATTAACACACTTGTTGAAATATTGATAAATATGGCATCCAGTATTGGCTGTAGTTGTAGTCCTCATACCAGCTTATTCTAATAAACCTAAATAGAAAGGAACAAAGATTACCGTTGTTTTAAGGTTGTCATCCAATGTACCATCATATCGACTATCATCACCCACCACTGGCAAGTCTGTTACACCTTACGTACACTATCAGCATATCAGTAAACATATAAAATAGGGACTATGTCATGGACAGCCCACAGAACCTCAAAACCACACATGCCTAACAAAATCCAGAAAGTTCACGCAGTTTTTCAAAAATAGAAGATGCACACATCTGCCCTACAAAATTAGAATATGATCCACAGGTAGCTTATATCCTTTTGTTCTTTCCTGTTTCCTTTGTGAAATCATTCATGTAAAAGCCTTGCTTTCAACCCATGCACACGATACATACTAAAATTGCCCCTTCTTCCTCATCATGTATCTCAACAAAACTTGACAGAAGACAAACTAAAATTGCCTTCACCACAGGAAAGTTTTACCCAGTCACCTTTGTCTCCCCTTCCCTCCCCTCCCCTTCTCTACCCTTTTGTATAGCACAGTGTTAGTTAGGCACCGCACAGATAACTTGAAAAACTTCCCCTTTGTTGGATTTATTTTCCTATTTTTCCCCACAGGAGCATGTGTGAAATTATGCTATGGAGGAGCATATATATTTTTACTACAGAAGTACAGATAATTACCATGACACTCATCAGACTGACTGAAGCTGACACTGCTACTAGTACTCTCATATTTAGTATTGCTTCTACAAGGTAACTCAGAATTGCAGTTTTTATCTAAATCTGATAAACGTCGTATTTCAGGAGAAGATTCAATGGCCTTTGTATCAATTTCCCTGCATTTTTCCTTATCTGATTCATCATCAGATTCAACAAGTATCATTCCGGACCTCCCTATTCAAATAAATAAGAAGGCTAATTTTAGTTCATTTCATGGTAATTAAGTTGACAAGAGAGAAAAGATAAGGTTTCTTTAACAATAATTGCAAGTTGCACCATCAATTCTCTTATTTGTAGAAAACATAAGTAAATTGATTCAACTATTATGAATAACGTCCAAAGATTGTACCAAGGTTAAATTATGCAAAACAGATTATCCTTGCTTACACTGCCTTTTTAATTTTCTAGTTAATGACATCAGACCTTCTATGTTCTCAATATAAAACAAAGAAGCCGCTTCCACCAGCAAGCAACTATTAGAATATACCGCAAAAGATACTAATTGAATGGAAGTTATGTGGAAAGAAGAAAGAAAAGAAGCACAAGCACTACTGTTACTGACCAGAAGAGACACGGGCCTTGGGGCGAGCGAGAGAAAAATGCACGATGGAGACATCCGGACTGGATCCGAGAGGAGACATTGAGATCAAAGACGAAGTGGTGGTTTTGGTGGGCCCGGGCTTGGTCGGAGTCGGATCGTCGTCTAGGAGAAGAATCGGATAATGCGGCGCAGTACTTGTTGCCTGTGGCGCCGGTGCCGAGGAGGGTTTCGGAGGAGGAGAGCGATCGCCGTCGGAGTCGGAGAGGATGTCGACAGCCACCGCCGCGGCGGACATTTTGTTGATGCTTTTTCGATTCGAATTCGAATTGATTTGATTTGATTTGCGGAGGGTCGCTTAATCAAGTCAAGTTGGTGTTTGTTTTGGGCTTTTGCCTTTCGGCGCTCTTAGTTTGGATATGAATATGATCCATATATTCTGACACCATTATAAAGGGAATTATTTATATTTAATATTTATTTATTAAAGAATGTTATATGGTAATATTAAAGAATGTTTCGATTAAAGAATGTTATATGGTAATATTTATTTATTTATTAAAGAATGTTTCGATTCGAAAAGGAATTCAATGATATATTTAATATTTATTTATTTATATTTGTCCAATATAATGTACGTTTTCAAAGAATGTATGTACTATTTATCTGATTCACATTTCACTGTTTTTAGACTAAAATCCGGATTCATTTATAAATTTGATAAATAACAATTAAACAGATATAAGATCAATATTGACGGATAAATATTTTTCAAAATTGTTTAGTAATATAAAGTACTAAACAACGTACCCGCCCCTTGTGGTGGATAATTTCTTTTATTCATTGTATTCATTTCTAATCAACTTTGGATCAAAAAAATATAATACCACAAATTAAAAAAATAGGGATATTTACTTGCAAAAAAAATTGTTTCATTTACGATGATATTAAAATTTAAAAAAGATGAAATTAAACTCTCTTCACCTAAAAGTTTCATTTAACAAAATACTTAAGGTATCTCATTGTATAATTCGATAGACAACATCCAAAATTTCATAGTACAAAGAATAGGGCTGAAAACTGAACGGATTTGGAAAGGATAGTACTGAAATTATATTTATATCTGCTTCTTATTTAATGAATAAGGTTATGAATATTAAACGGATGTCAAAATTTAAAATCGGATTTGCCTTAAACGAATATGGATATGAAGTGGGTATTCAACGGATAAAGATTTTATGATGAATTTGAATAGAAATTAGTATATATTATTAATAGCTATGTATATATAATAAAAATAAGTATTTATAATGTATATGGTTGTTAATATTTATAAGCATGTTTGATAGGAATTTTGTGATGGATTGATAAGCATGCTGATGATACAGCAATAACTCAGCATCTGTTGGTGGCAGCTGATAGGTATATGGTGGAGAGTTTAACTTGTGAATGGAAGCTCAGTATGATCCTTGATGCGAGTAATGTCTGCACCACACTTGCTCTGCCCGAGCAAAACAATTTAACTCATCTCAATTCTCATAGGTCAATGCCTCAGATTTTGGGTCCAAAAAAGCCTTGGGCGCTGCCATCAAAACTGCTGGTTTTGAGCACTTATTAAAGAGTTGCGTACTTGCATGCCCCAGTGTTGCAAAAGACATCATGAACAGAATATTTTGAATAGCTTATGGTGATGTAACCAAAACTCATAGCTTTAATTTGTACTCTCAAGCTTAGAAGAGGAAAAAAAATAGAAAAAATATTTGAGGATATTATATATAATTGTCACCACAATCACTATTTACTGTATTATTCAAGTTAAATGAGTTATTATTCAAAAAATAATTTAATTGTGCAACTTATTTTGTAAATTACTTTTATTTTCAATTATAATATTATAATTTTGAATAAAAATTAATTTAATTTAAATAATGAAGTACAATTACAAAATAAATTTGTTAATTAAGTTATTGTTGTGAATAATAACTTATTTAATTTAAATAATGACGTTGATATCGACTTTGTTATCAACTATGATATTTGTATATTTATCCGCTTCCAAAAAATTATTCACAAATTTTTATATATTATGTATGTGCATAAAATATTTCACTCCATGCATGCACGATTTCCATTATTTTTAGCTTCAAAAGAAAAAGAGACAAAAATATTGTTGTTTATTTTGTAATGCACATAATATTTCACTCAATCATACACATAGTCTGGCAATATGTCATCCGTATCATAAGGTTGATACCAACTCAAACCATTTCCATGCTGTCAAATTCGATCAGGCCTTGATCAGAAATCTGTGGGTTGTTTATGGATGAACTAACGACTGAAGTCTCCTTGACAGAAATCAGAGGAAGATGCTAAATTCGATCAGGCCTTGATCAGAAATCAGAGGAAGATGCTAAATATTGCTGCCTTTGTACACTGATTTCGGAAGTCTCCTTGACAGAAAAGTCAAGCATTTGTTGCCAGTTATTAGTAGCAGTAGTGTTGTAAAATGAAATATCGTTGCAGGTGTGCTCATTGAAGTAGGTGACTTTGTACATGGGGGGATCATCGTCAGTACATTGTTCCACCTGCTTGGTAGCATTACAATTTAGCTCAGAATGATATGTACATCTGTAGTAACACCTGCATATATAGCACATGAGGATAATTATTATATGGAAAAAATGTGAGATATTTTCATTTTTTTTTCCTTTTCCACCCATAAAATTATACTTTCTTGTTTTCTTTAATTATATAATTAAACGTACTGGTAAAGGTCGTTCCTTCGAAGTTCAGACTATACTTATCTACTTTTCAGTAAAACAAACCAATTAAGAAGAACAATACTGTCTGACTGATGAGGGAGTTGATCGCAGGGGCTGGATTAGGATTTTAGGAATACTTTCCCATAGAAAGGGATACAACTATTGACATTTTTTTTTATGTATAGTGGAAGTTATATGGTAATTTTGATATTGATGCCATCATGACATTATTTTTTGGGAAAATTATTTTTTTGCCACTCCAAAGTTTTAAATTTAGGTTTTTGCCACTGCAAAG
This sequence comes from Schoenoplectus tabernaemontani, assembly GCA_037127355.1. Taxonomy (NCBI): domain Eukaryota; kingdom Viridiplantae; phylum Streptophyta; class Magnoliopsida; order Poales; family Cyperaceae; genus Schoenoplectus; species Schoenoplectus tabernaemontani. The sequence goes on from CM073750.1 coordinate 27,337,178, forward strand.
TTCAAATTGATAAATATTCCATTATAAAATAGATTTATTCTGAAATTTGCCATTATGTATATTTAATCATAATTAAAAAAATATTTTTTTCTTAATACCAATTATGCCCTTTCACTTGTGACTTTGCGAGGTCAGCCGCTTTCATGGTGACTTCTCCGATCTTCCAAATCCTCTCGCCATCTCCCTCCACTGTTCATGAAGATCCTTTCCTATGTTTGTTGGAGTACGCCAGGTCGACAATTGCATCCACCTCGGGCGAAGGTGGCGAAGAACACATCGACACCGCCAATGGCAGAGATCAGCCGCCTTGGTGCTGGGCTTTTTCTCGCATACTAAAAACCTGCGTGGCATACCCCAGTGGGGTTACAGCTGCCATTCTCCTCTCAGATCTCTTCCAGGTCAGTATTTCGGAAAAATATATTTATTTGATGAATACTATTTTTGGAGAAGTTATGGAGTAACGGAATCTTGTTGTTTTGAATATCTCAAACTTCTAAATGATTCAACTCTATTGTTCATGATGAAGTTATAAAATAGGACTCCACTGGATTGTACAAAAAAATAGAGGGACAGGAAGGGCATACTTGGTATTAAGAAAAAAAATATTTTTTTAATTATGATTAAATAAACATAATGGCAAATTTCAGAATAAATCTATTTTGTAATGGCATATTTATCAATTGGAACTTTGCAGTGGCAAAAATCTAAATTTAAAACTTTGCAGTGGCAAAAAAACAATTTTCCCTTATTTTTTTTGTATTATGCTGCACCTTCATGTGATAGAAGATAGATTTTTTAAATTGTAATTGAAAAGTGCTAGTCTTATTCCAGATTTGGAAAATGTTATGCACGTTTTCAGAGTGAACAGACCCATACAATTACCAGCTTGGCATGCATGTGGAGGACAACGGGTCCCACTAATTAGTTGTATTTCACCAGTGGGCATTTTTCAAATCAAACAAGATATATGTTATTATATCTGGTCCAATCATGTCTACACATTTCCAATCTATTAACGTGATTCATACATACTGACAGAATATTCAAATTAATTAATTTTAAGGTTGATATTACGTACAATATTGTTTCAGGTGGTTAGAGAGAGAGAGACACTGAACCTTGATAATTATTTTTATTTCCCATTAAAGGTCAGCAACGATTAGTGTTGGTTTGTGTGAGTGAAATATTTTCAAGATCAATATCTCAATGAACTTGCAATCTCATTTATGTTTAACCATAAAGATTAAAAGAATGTAGATAACCCATGTAAGCGTCACAAATCAGCTAAACACTGTTATGTCGTTCATAGAAAATCCAGTATAAGAGGATCTAGTATAAGTGCATAATCCATGTTAATTGTCACTAGCTATATACCCGCGCGTTGCAGCAGAATTTTTTTATTTAAACATTAAAATATTATAAGATAAAAATTCACATTTATCTAATATTAAATTATAAATTCATCAAATTATAGATAAAACATATAATAAAGACTATATTTAATCTTGGATGAGATTTTTACACAATATGAGTTAATGATTCATGATTTTTATGACAAGAAAAGTAAATTATTCTAACATATATTATCACCATTAATTTCTTACCAAATATGCACAAGGTTGCTAAATAAAAAAAATAAAAATTATGGAAATAATAGTATATAGGGGAAAGAAATAGAGAGAAAGAGGGGATCAATGGACGCGATCACATACGTTCGATCAACCAACAATAAATATTATTCGTCTAATTGAGGGATAAAATGGGTATAATAAAAATTTACCATGACAAAAAATGGACCCTCCAATTCTTAGATGCTTTTTTATATAATAGTATAGATTAATTAATTTATGATCGGAAAAAAAAAAGCAAAACATTATATTTCTTCCATTGACATCCATCATGATAAAAAATAATAATGTACCTGGGAAACCTGCTTTTAGCAATCTTCTTCTCTCCATATTTTCTCCACATGTATCCATCATGATCTGGTGTGATTGTGAATGCCGTACGTGAGCTCAGCAAAGTCCTATTAATTGACAGGAGCAGCAGTGAGAAATTATATATATATAAAGAAAGAAATTAATACTTGGAAGTATAAGAAGAATGTCAAAGAGAGAAAAAAGAAGATTAGTAAATTAATTCATGAACATAAAGAGATTGAGAACTACTTGCTAGAAGGATCTCCTTGCGAAGTAGTACCGACCCCGCCCCCGCCCCCGCCCCCGCCGTGTCTCTCAGAAGATGAGAGTACGGGTGATCTTTCTTGGACATGAGGCGGGGGGGACATATCGGAGTTAATTAGCGAGGTGAGGGAGGATCTGAAGTGCTCAGAGCACTTGACAGCATGGTTTATCTTCTTCAGCAGACCTCCTACTCTGCCGCTTCTCATTTGTTGGGTTTCTCTGTTTGGATCCATATCCATGCATTCATTAATTTTGGATGGAGCTACTAGCTAGCTTGTTGAGTTCGATGCATATATGCGTTGAGTGTATATTTCATGGGAGAGAATTAAAGCCTAGCCGGGTTAGGTTTTCTCTCTAGCTATTTTTATTTATTATTTTGCATACATGTTGCCCTTTCCTCGGACGCAATTAATTAAGGTCAACAATCAACATGCGTTTTAGTTAATTACCTCGGGAGTACAGTATTACCTAGTAATCATTTTTTTTTACTCCAAACATCAAAATATATAAAAATTATGAAAAAAGATTCCTGGTTTTGGATCTGGCGAGCGATTTCGGAACGCAATTTTCAACTTAGCTAGAATCCCAATAGAATTGACTGGCAAGTAATTAAAGAACAAAAATATATATATTAATGTGCTTCAGACTCGATGCCTTGGTTCCTTGTATTGTCATTTGTATCTACATTAACTAATATATGTAATTAGGTAATTCCTAACGTTTTCCTTAAAAACTTAATTAAGCGCGTGAAGTCGGCAGATACTTAGAGCATTTTAATAGGAGTTTAATCACTACTTATTTTTTATTTTAGCGTTAGAGAGATAGTTTCTAATTTAAAAACTTTAATCACAGTTTTTAATTTAGCAACTCAATTTTAATTAACACCTCAGATTAGCAACTTAATTTAACATTAGAGAGGGGTGGACAGGCGCAATGGCGCAAATTTTTCCTTATAATTGTTGTTTGACGCGAGTGATAATTGTCTGTTTGGCATAAAAATTATCATCACATGGTTTTAGCATTGGAGAAGGTTAATTATAATTAGTAACTTTTCTGACGTGGCTTAACTAAGAATTTAGAAATGATTTTAGTGTTGGAGATGCTCTTATCATTTGCCGCACAACACGGCAAATTTGGGTCGTACATGCAATCGAAAGGTTACTCCTTGCTCCTCTCTTCTTTGTACATTTGGATGGCACGAGAATAACGAAATAACTGTTATTTTCGAAATAAAAATAGTAATGATACAATCAAATGCAAATTCGTTGTTCGAAACAGTGAAAAAGTTGTTTTGCTATTTCAAGGAGAAGATGAAATAATCTGTTATTCTTCTCAACTCTCTGTTACTATTTCAAGCAATATTTCTACCATTCGAAATAACATCATCTTTTTATTATCCTCATGCTAATCGAGAAATCACTATTTTTTTTCAACGCCCTCATTTACTATTATCAATTCCTCTATTCTTATTTTCAGCATTGAATATCCTCATTTGGCAAATAAAGGAATAGTCTTGGAAGAGTGATAGAATATTATCATTTTGGAAGAGTGATATTTTGACTATTCGGAAGAGAGAAAATATCATCTAAATAGTTAAGAATATGGATAATTATGATACTAATATTGATGATGATGATGATGATCATAATAATAAAATATTAATAATAGTAAATATAATAATATAATAATCACAATCTTAATACAATAACGTAATAATAATAATATAGTCATAATCATAATAAATAATAGTCATAGTAATAATAATATAATCATAATCATAATATAATAATACAACAATAACAAAGCCTTTAATCCTAAATAAATTGGGGTAGGCTACCAAAATCACTAAAATAACTATGAATCACCAAATCACCAAATCACTAAAATAAACAAATTTTATAACTATGAATCTTCTATCCCTTACATCAAATAATGGGTAGTCATCGGTTACATCAATCAAAAAGAAAGAAAAGACACACATCGCACAAAAAACACTCAAATAACTAGTTAATTTCACTCAAATGAAGGTTTTGTAAAATATTTTTGAGATTATTAAAAAGATGTTGAAGGTTTTTATTTCTAAGCGGTGACGACTAGGTCAGATTTAGTTCTAGAAGAGAAATCTTGTGAATTGATAGAAAGGAGAAAATCACCCTATTTGTTGTAGTGGTGGTCCATTCGTTGTAATGTTAGTTGATTCTAACCCTACTTGCGACTATCTGTTGCAACAGATGTGATATCTATTATAACGATTGTGTAATGACTACATAATTCAAATTTCTTGATTACTTTCGATTTAATTTATTATAACATATGTGAAATCCATTATAATGGTTATGAGATGTCAATTATCTGGTAGTTTTTGGATATTTTTTGTACACAATTGATTTATTCCATTACAATAGTTATGGTAATTGTTGCAATGATTGTAGCCTAAAAATACAAAATTTATCTCGGGATGATCAATTATAACGATTATGGATCTGTTGTAACGAATCATGCTCTGGAGGTATTTGGCTAAATTTTATATTACTTTGATTTTAATCCATTATAACGGTTGTGGTAATCGTTATAATGGTTAGAGTCTTATACCTTCATATTATTTGTTTATCTCAAGAATAATTTAGTTATCTTTGACTTTATGCAATCTAATCCAAATTATTTATTCTTGTATTATGCTTTGTTACCTATATTTATTAATCACGCAATAATGATAATATAAATCAATAAAAAATTACTCAAAATAAATTTATATACATTAGTGATATTTATTGAAATGAGATAATAAAATGATATAAAACTTGAATAGACAAACAAAGAAAGTACAGTTTTAATGAGTTAGTACTCATCCTTGTGCATAATAAGCCTTGACCTTGTAGTGATTATTAAATTAATTAATTAAAAATATCATTCAAAATAATTATGTGTATTGGTGATTTTATTTATTGAAATGAGATAACAAATAAAATAAAACTTAAATAAAGTAACCGAAGAAGTATGGTTTAATACAATTCCACTCAAATTTGTGCACAACTCGTGTCATAATACCTTGATATAATAGTGACTATAATATAAACCAATGGAAGATAACATTCAAAATATTTTTTATATTTTGGTGATTTTATATATTGAAATGAGGCTACAAAGAATATAAAATCGAATAAGCTAACATAAGAAGTATTATCTTAATGAATTTGTGCAATTTTTTTTGTACAATTCATGTCATAAAGGCTCAAACACATAATAATTATAATATAAATTAATAAAAGACATCATTCAAAGTAACTTTATATATTTTCATAATTTTATTTTATGAAGTGAGGCAACAAATAATATAAAACTCAAATAGACAAATAGAAAAAGTATTGTTTTAATGTATTTATAATCATCTTTCTATGCAATTTGTCCTATAAAGCCTTTGAGCTCATAGTGATTATAATATAAACTAGTAGAAGATAACAACCAAAATAACTTTAATGAATTTTGATGATTTTATGTTTTGAAATGAGACAACACTTCAAACCAATTTCATATAGCTTAATAGAAGAAATGTTCTTTCAATGTAGTATTATTCATCTTCATACGCCATAATCATGTCACAAAATCTTGAGCTTTAAGAGAACATGCAATATCTTTGTGTATTTCGGTATTTTTATTTGTTGAAATGAGATAATAAATAAAATAATTTTCAAATTGACAAACAGAAGAAGAATTATTTTAATTAATTTGTATTCACTTGTGTGCTTAATCTGTGTCATAAAGTTTTTACCTTATAGTGATTGCAATATAAACAAAGAGAATATATAATTCAAAATAACTTTTATATTTTAGTGATTTTATTTGTTGGATGTCTTCCATGGGTTTATATTATAATTATTGTATGCTCGAGCCATTCGGACATGAATGTCGCACAAATATGAATACAAACACATTAAAAACTGTACTTTTTTAGTTAGTTTATTCAAGTTTTCTATTATTTGTTTCCTCGTTTCATGACATTACATCACCAAAATGCACAAAGTTATTTTAAATGATGTCTTCTACTCATTTATATTATAATCATTACATTCTTAAACATTTATAATATGAATAACGTTAAAAGATTAACACAAATGTATAAAAATAATATTTTAGTTTTTTCGAGTTTTCAATCATTTATAGCCACATTTTAACTCATAAAGTCATCAATATACATAATGATATTTCCATGATATCTTCTATGAGTTTATATTATAACCATTACATGCTCGAGCAGTTCGAACTCGAATTACGCACAAATATGAATACAAACACATTGAAAAATGCACATCTTCAGTTAGTTCATTAATTTTTCTATCATTTATAGCATCATTTTATCACATTAAATCACAAAAATATAGAAAGTTATTTTAAATGATGTCTCCTATTTATTTATATTATAATCTTGGCATTCTCAAATCCTTATAATAGGGAAAACGTTGAAAGATTTACACAGATATATAAAAATAGTATTTTGGATTAATCTAGTTTTCTATTATTTATAGCCCAATTTCAACTCATAAAGTCATCAAAATACAGAAAGATATTTTTTATGATATCATCTATGGGTTTATATTATAATCATTGTGTGCTTGAATTGTATGGAAATGAATTATGCACAAATATGAATACGAATGCATTGAAAAGCTGTACTTGTTCAGTTAGTTCATTCATCTTTTCTATAATTTATAGCCTCATTCAAACACAGTAGATCACCAAAATAATCAAAATTATTATAAAAGATGTGTCATGTTTGTTTATATTACAAACATTATATTCTCAAATATTTATGACAGGGTTAACACAAATGTATAAAAATAGTATTTTTAGTTTATTCCAGTTTTCTATCATTTAAAGCCTAATTTTAGCTCACAAAGTCACCAAAATACAAAAAAATATATTTTTCATTATGTCTTCTTGGGTTTTATATTATAATCATTATGTGTTCGAGCCGTACGAAGATAAATTAGGCACCAATATGAAAACAAACGCAGTGAGAACTATACTTCTTGAGTTAGTTTATTCAAGTTTTCGATCAATTATATTCTTGTTTCATGACATTAAATCACAAAATAATATAAAATTATTTTAAATGATATCTTCTATTCATTTATATTGCAATCATTGTATCCTCAAATCTTTATAATAGGGATAACGTTAAAGATTAACACAAATGTATAAAAATAATATTTCGAGTTTATTCTAGTTTTCTATTATTTGTAGCCTTATTTCAACTAATAAAGTCACCAAACTCATAAAGTCACTAAAAATAATATCATAAAAATGCTCAGAGTTATTTTAAATGATATCTCATATCAGTTATAATCATTGCAATCTCGAACATTTATGACATGGATAACGTTGAAGTTTAACATGAAATGTATAAAAATTGTAATTTTATTTATTCGAGATTTCTATCATTTGTAGACCCATATGAGCTCATGAAGTTGCAAAAAACACTAAAATAATTTCCATGATGTCTTATATCAGTTTATATTATAATCATTACATGCTTGAGCCATTCAGACACAAATTACACACAAATATGAATAATCATTACATACTCGAGCCGTTCTAACACAAATTACGCACAAATATGAATACAAACGCACTGAAAAATGTACTACTTGAGTTAGTTTATTCAAGTTTTCTATCATTTGTATCCTCGTTTGATGATATTAAATCATCAAAATACACAAAATTAATTTAAATGGTGTCTTCTATTTGTATATATTATAATCATTGCATTATCAAATCTTTATATTATGGACAACGTTGAAAAATTAACACAAATGTATAAATATAATATTTTAGTTTTTTTGAGTTTTCAATCATTTGTAGCCTCAATTCAATTCATAAGTCAACAATATACACAATGATATTTTTTTATGATATCTTCTATGGGTTTATATTATTATCATTGTGTGCTCGAGCAGTTCGGACTCGAATTAAGAACAAATATGAATACAAACGCATTGAAAATTGTACATGTTCCGTTACTTTATTCAACTTATCTATCATTTATGGCATTATTTTGTCACATTAAATCACCAAAATGCACAAAGTTATCTTAAATTATGTCTCCTATTCGTTTATATTATAATCGTTACATTCTAAATCTGTATAATAGGGTAAATGTTGAAAGATTGACACAAGTGTATAAAACAGTAGTTTGGTATTCTACTATTTATAAACTCATTGCAACTCATAAAATCACCAAAATACACAAAGAATTTTTTTTATGATATCTTCTATGGATTTAAATTATAATTATTGCATGCTTGAGCCATTTAGATATAAAGTATGCACAAATTTGAGAACAAACGCACTGAAAAATTGTACTTCTTGAGTTAGTTTATTCAAGTTTTATATCGTTTATATCCTTGTTTCAAGACATTAAATCACCAAAATGCACAAAATTATTTTAAATGATGTCATCTATTTGTTTATATTATAATCATTACATTCTTAAATCTTCATAAAATGGATAACGTTAAAAGATTAACACACATTTATAAAAATAATATTTCAGTTTATTCGAGTTTTCTGTCATTTGTTGCCTAATTTCAACTCATAAAGTCACCAAAATACACAATGATATTTTTCATGATATCTTCTATGGTTTTATATTATAATCATTACGTGCTCGATCCGTTCGGACATGAATTACACACAAATATGAATAACACATTGAAAATTATCATTCTTCAGTTAGTTTATTCAAATTTTCTAATATTTCTATCTCTGTTTCGTGACAATACATCACCAAAATGCACAAAAGTTATTTTTAATGATGTCTCCTATTTGTTTATATTATAATCATTGCATTCTCAAACTTTATGATAGGGATAACGTTGAAAGATTACACAAATGTATAAAAATAGTATTTCAGTTTAATCAAATTTTCTATCATTTCTAGCCTCATTTCAACTCATTAAATCATCAAAATACAATAAGATGTCTTCAACGATGTCTTCTACGGGTTTATATTATAATCATTGCATGCTTGAACACGAGTTTATGCACAGATATGAATACAAATGCATTGAAAAAGCTGTACTTGTTCGGTTAGTTCATTCATGTTTTACGTAATTTATAGCCTCATTCCATCACGTAGACCACCAAAATAAATCAAATTTGTTATAAGTGATGTCTCCTGTTTGTTTATATTATAATCACTTTGCATTCTAGAACTTTATGACGGCGATAACGTTGAAAGATTACACAAATGTATAAAAAATTGTATTTAAGTTTATTCAAGTTTTCTATCATTTGTAGGCTCATTTCAACTCATTAAATCATCCAAATACACTACGATGTCTTCAATGATGTGTTCTACGGGATTATATTATGAGTATTGCGTGCTCGAGCTGTTCGGACACGAGTTAAGCACAAATATGAATACAAATGCATTGAAAAGCTTGCACTTGTTTAGTTAGTTTATTCGTGTTTTCTATAATATATAGCCTCATTCCATCACGGTAGATCACCAAAATGATCAAATTTGGTATAAATAATTTCTCATCTTCGTTTATATTACAACCATTGCATTCTCGAACCTTTATGACAACGATAACGTTGAAAGATTCACACAAATGTATAAAAATGATAATTTAGTTTTTTCGAGTTTTCTATCATTTGCGGACTCATTTCAGCTCATAATGTCACCAAAATACATGAAAATATTTTTCATGATGTCTTCTATGGTTTTATATTATAATCATTGCGAGCTCGAGCCGTTCGGACACAAATTAGGCACAAATATGAATACAAACGCACCGAGAACCGCACTTCGAGTTAGTTTATTCAACTTTTCTATCATTTGTATGCTCGTTTCATGGTATTAAATCACCAAAATGTACAAAGTTATTTTAAATGATGTCTCCTATTCGTTTATATTATAATCATTGCATTCTCAAATCTTTATAATAGGGATAACGTTGAAAGATTAACACAAGTATATAAAAATAATATTTGAGTTTATTCTAGTTTTCTATTATTTGTAGCCTCATTTCAACTCATTAAGTCCCCAAAATACACAATGATATTTTTCATGAAATATTCTATGGGTTTATATTATAATCATCGCGTGCCCGAGCCGTTCGGGCTCGAATTACGCACAAATAATAGTACAAACACATTGAAAACTCGTACATCTTGAGTTACTTAATTCAAGTTTTCTATCATTTATAGCATCACTTCATCACATTATATCACCAAAATGCTCAAAGTTATTTTAAATGATGTCTCATATCCGTTTATATTATAATCATTTCATTCTCGAACTTTTATGACAAGGATAACGGTGAAGACTAAAAAAAAGTATAAAATTAGTATTTTAGTTTATTCGAGTTTTCTATCATTTTGTAGCCTCATATCAGCTCATAAAGTTACCAAAATACACTAAAATATTTCCCATGATGTCTTGTATGGGTTTATATTATATTTTTCGCGAGGTCGAGCCGTTCGGACACAAATTAGGCGAAAATATGAATACAAATGCACCGAGAACTGTACTTCTTTAGTTAGTTTATTCAAGCTTTCTATCATTTGTATCCTCGTTTCATGGCATTAAATCACCAAAATGTACAAAGTTATTTTAAATAATGTCTCATATTCGTTTATATTATAATCTTCGTTTTCTCAAACCTTTATAATATGGACAACGTTGAAAGATTAATACAAATGTATAAAATTAATTTTTCGGTTTATTCGAGTTTTCTATCATTTGTAACCTCATTTCAACTCATAAACTCACCAAAATACACAATGATATTTTTCATGATATCTTCTATGGGTTTAGATTATTATCATTGCGTGCTCGAGCAGTTCGGACTCGAATTAAGAACAAATATGAATACAAACGCATTGAAAACAGTACATGTTCGGTTACTTTATTCAACTTATCTATCATTTATGGCATCATTTTGTCACATTAAATCACCAAAATGCACAAAGTTATTTTAAATGACGTCTCCTATTCGTTTATATTGTAATCGTTGCATTCTCAAATCTTTATAATAGGGAAAACGTTGAAAGATTGACACAAGTGTATAAAACGATAGTTTAGTTTATTACGGTATTCTATTATTTGCGGGCTCATTTCAACTCATAAAGTCACCAAAATAAACAAAGATATTTTTTATGATGTCTTCTAGCGGTTTATATTATAATTATTGCATGCTTGTGCCGTTCGGATATAAATTACGCACAAATTTGAGTACAAACGCATCGAAATCAGTACTTCTTGAGTTAGTTTATTCAAGTTTTCTATGGTTTATATCCTCGTTTAAAGACATTAAATCACCAAAATGTACAAAGTTATTTTAAATGATGTCTTCTATTCGTTTATATTATAATCATTGCATTCTCAAACCTTTGTAATATGGATAACGTTAAAAGATTAACACAAATTTATAAAACTAATATTTCAGTTTATTCGAATTTTCTATCATTTGTTGCCTAATTTCAACTCATAAAGTCACCAAAATACACAATGATATTTTTCATGATATCTTCTTTGGTTTTATATTATAATCATTGCATGATCGATCCGTTCGGACATGAATTACGCACAAATATGAATAACGCATTGAAAATTATCCTTCTTCGATTAGTTTATTCAAGTTTTCTAGCATTTCTATCTCCGTTTCGTGACAATACATCACCAAAATGCACAAAAATTATTTTTAATGATGTCTCCTATTTGTTTATATTATAATCATTGCATTCTCAAACTTTATGATAGGGATAACGTTGAAAGATTACACAAATGTATAAAAAGAGTATTTCGGTTTAATCGAATTTTCTATCATTTGTAGCCTCATTTCAACTCATTAAATCATCAAAATACACTAAGATGTCTTCATCGATGTCTTCTACGGGTTTATATTATAATCATTGCATGCTTGAACACGAGTTTATGCACGTATATGAATACAAATGCATTGAAAAAGCGTACTTGTTCGGTTAGTTCATTCATGTTTTCGTAATTTATAGCCTCATTCCATCACGGTAGACCACCAAAATAAATCAAATTTGTTATAAGTGATGTCTCCTGTTCGTTTATATTATAATCACTGCATTCTAGAACTTTATGACGGCGATAACGTTGAAAGATTACACAAATGTATAAAAAATTGTATTTAAGTTTATTCAAGTTTTCTATCATTTGTAGGCTCATTTCAACTCATTAAATCATCCAAATACACTACGATGTCTTCAATGATGTGTTCTACGGGATTATATTATGAGTATTGCGTGCTCGAGCTGTTCGGACACGAGTTAAGCACAAATATGAATACAAATGCATTGAAAACTCGCACTTGTTTAGTTAGTTTATTCGTGTTTTCTATAATATATAGCCTCATTCCATCACGATAGATCACCAAAATGATCAAATTTGCTATAAATAATTTCTCATCTTCGTTTATATTACAACCATTGCATTCTCGAACCTTTATGACAACGATAACGTTGAAAGATTCACACAAATGTATAAAAATGATAATTTAGTTTTTTCGAGTTTTCTATCATTTGCGGACTCATTTCAGCTCATAATGTCACCAAAATACATGAAAATATTTTTCATGATGTCTTCTATGGTTTTATATTATAATCATTGCGAGCTCGAGCCGTTCGGACACAAATTAGGCACAAATATGAATACAAACGCACCGAGAACGCACTTCGAGTTAGTTTATTCAACTTTTCTATCATTTGTATGCTCGTTTCATGGTATTAAATCACCAAAATGTACAAAGTTATTTTAAATGATGTCTCCTATTCGTTTATATTATAATCATTGCATTCTCAAATCTTTATAATAGGGATAACGTTGAAAGATTAACACAAGTATATAAAAATAATATTTGAGTTTATTCTAGTTTTCTATTATTTGTAGCCTCATTTCAACTCATTAAGTCCCCAAAATACACAATGATATTTTTCATGAAATATTCTATGGGTTTATATTATAATCATCGCGTGCCCGAGCCGTTCGGGCTCGAATTACGCACAAATAATAGTACAAACACATTGAAAACTGTACATCTTGAGTTACTTAATTCAAGTTTTCTATCATTTATAGCATCACTTCATCACATTATATCACCAAAATGCTCAAAGTTATTTTAAATGATGTCTCATATCCGTTTATATTATAATCATTTCATTCTCGAACTTTTATGACAAGGATAACGGTGAAGACTAAAAAAAGTATAAAATTAGTATTTTAGTTTATTCGAGTTTTCTATCATTTTGTAGCCTCATATCAGCTCATAAAGTTACCAAAATACACTAAAATATTTCCCATGATGTCTTGTATGGGTTTATATTATATTTTTCGCGAGGTCGAGCCGTTCGGACACAAATTAGGCGAAATATGAATACAAATGCACCGAGAACTTGTACTTCTTTAGTTAGTTTATTCAAGCTTTCTATCATTTGTATCCTCGTTTCATGGCATTAAATCACCAAAATGTACAAAGTTATTTTAAATAATGTCTCATATTCGTTTATATTATAATCTTCGTTTTCTCAAACCTTTATAATATGGACAACGTTGAAAGATTAATACAAATGTATAAAATTAATTTTTCGGTTTATTCGAGTTTTCTATCATTTGTAACCTCATTTCAACTCATAAACTCACCAAAATACACAATGATATTTTTCATGATATCTTCTATGGGTTTAGATTATTATCATTGCGTGCTCGAGCAGTTCGGACTCGAATTAAGAACAAATATGAATACAAACGCATTGAAAACGTACATGTTCGGTTACTTTATTCAACTTATCTATCATTTATGGCATCATTTTGTCACATTAAATCACCAAAATGCACAAAGTTATTTTAAATGACGTCTCCTATTCGTTTATATTGTAATCGTTGCATTCTCAAATCTTTATAATAGGGAAAACGTTGAAAGATTGATGAAGTGTATAAAACGCATAGTTTAGTTTATTACGGTATTCTATTATTTGCGAGGCTCATTTCAACTCATAAAGTCACCAAAATAAACAAAGATATTTTTTATGATGTCTTCTAGCGGTTTATATTATAATTATTGCATGCTTGTGCCGTTCGGATATAAATTACGCACAAATTTGAGTACAAACGCATACGAAAACTGTACTTCTTGAGTTAGTTTATTCAAGTTTTCTATGGTTTATATCCTCGTTTAAAGACATTAAATCACCAAAATGTACAAAGTTATTTTAAATGATGTCTTCTATTCGTTTATATTATAATCATTGCATTCTCAAACCTTTGTAATATGGATAACGTTAAAAGATTAACACAAATTTATAAAACTAATATTTCGGTTTATTCGAATTTTCTATCATTTGTTGCCTAATTTCAACTCATAAAGTCACCAAAATACACAATGATATTTTTCATGATATCTTCTTTGGTTTTATATTATAATCATTGCATGATCGATCCGTTCGGACATGAATTACGCACAAATATGAATAACGCATTGAAAATTATCCTTCTTCATTAGTTTATTCAAGTTTTCTAGCATTTCTATCTCCGTTTCGTGACAATACATCACCAAAATGCACAAAAATTATTTTTAATGATGTCTCCTATTTGTTTATATTATAATCATTGCATTCTCAAACTTTATGATAGGGATAACGTTGAAAGATTACACAAATGTATAAAAATAGTATTTCGGTTTAATCGAATTTTCTATCATTTGTAGCCTCATTTCAACTCATTAAATCATCAAAATACACTAAGATGTCTTCATCGATGTCTTCTACGGGTTTATATTATAATCATTGCATGCTTGAACACGAGTTTATGCACGAGATATGAATACAAATGCATTGAAAAACTGTACTTGTTCGGTTAGTTCATTCATGTTTTCTCGTAATTTATAGCCTCATTCCATCACAAGTAGACCACCAAAATAAATCAAATTTGTTATAAGTGATGTCTCCTGTTCGTTTATATTATAATCACTTTGCATTCTAGAACTTTATGACGGCGATAACGTTGAAAGATTACACAAATGTATAAAAAATTGTATTTAAGTTTATTCAAGTTTTCTATCATTTGTAGGCTCATTTCAACTCATTAAATCATCCAAATACACTACGATGTCTTCAATGATGTGTTCTACGGGATTATATTATGAGTATTGCGTGCTCGAGCTGTTCGGACACGAGTTAAGCACAAATATGAATACAAATGCATTGAAAACTGCACTTGTTTAGTTAGTTTATTCGTGTTTTCTATAATATATAGCCTCATTCCATCACAGTAGATCACCAAAATGATCAAATTTGCTATAAATAATTTCTCATCTTCGTTTATATTACAACCATTGCATTCTCGAACCTTTATGACAACGATAACGTTGAAAGATTCACACAAATGTATAAAAATGATAATTTAGTTTTTTTCGAGTTTTCTATCATTTGCGAGACTCATTTCAGCTCATAATGTCACCAAAATACATGAAAATATTTTTCATGATGTCTTCTATGGTTTTATATTATAATCATTGCGAGCTCGAGCCGTTCGGACACAAATTAGGCACAAATATGAATACAAACGCACCGAGAACTGCACTTCGAGTTAGTTTATTCAACTTTTCTATCATTTGTATGCTCGTTTCATGGTATTAAATCACCAAAATGTACAAAGTTATTTTAAATGATGTCTCCTATTCGTTTATATTATAATCATTGCATTCTCAAATCTTTATAATAGGGATAACGTTGAAAGATTAACACAAGTATATAAAAATAATATTTGAGTTTATTCTAGTTTTCTATTATTTGTAGCCTCATTTCAACTCATTAAGTCCCCAAAATACACAATGATATTTTTCATGAAATATTCTATGGGTTTATATTATAATCATCGCGTGCCCGAGCCGTTCGGGCTCGAATTACGCACAAATAATAGTACAAACACATTGAAAACTCGTACATCTTGAGTTACTTAATTCAAGTTTTCTATCATTTATAGCATCACTTCATCACATTATATCACCAAAATGCTCAAAGTTATTTTAAATGATGTCTCATATCCGTTTATATTATAATCATTTCATTCTCGAACTTTTATGACAAGGATAACGGTGAAGACTAAAAAAAAGTATAAAATTAGTATTTTAGTTTATTCGAGTTTTCTATCATTTTGTAGCCTCATATCAGCTCATAAAGTTACCAAAATACACTAAAATATTTCCCATGATGTCTTGTATGGGTTTATATTATATTTTTCGCGAGGTCGAGCCGTTCGTACACAAATTAGGCGAAATATGAATACAAATGCACCGAGAACTGTACTTCTTTAGTTAGTTTATTCAAGCTTTCTATCATTTGTATCCTCGTTTCATGGCATTAAATCACCAAAATGTACAAAGTTATTTTAAATAATGTCTCATATTCGTTTATATTATAATCTTCGTTTTCTCAAACCTTTATAATATGGACAACGTTGAAAGATTAATACAAATGTATAAAATTAATTTTTCGGTTTATTCGAGTTTTCTATCATTTGTAACCTCATTTCAACTCATAAACTCACCAAAATACACAATGATATTTTTCATGATATCTTCTATGGGTTTAGATTATTATCATTGCGTGCTCGAGCAGTTCGGACTCGAATTAAGAACAAATATGAATACAAACGCATTGAAAACTTGTACATGTTCGGTTACTTTATTCAACTTATCTATCATTTATGGCATCATTTTGTCACATTAAATCACCAAAATGCACAAAGTTATTTTAAATGACGTCTCCTATTCGTTTATATTGTAATCGTTGCATTCTCAAATCTTTATAATAGGGAAAACGTTGAAAGATTGACGAAGTGTATAAAACAGTAGTTTAGTTTATTCTGGTATTCTATTATTTGCGGGCTCATTTCAACTCATAAAGTCACCAAAATAAACAAAGATATTTTTTATGATGTCTTCTAGCGGTTTATATTATAATTATTGCATGCTTGTGCCGTTCGGATATAAATTACGCACAAATTTGAGTACAAACGCACCTTGAAAACTGTACTTCTTGAGTTAGTTTATTCAAGTTTTCTATGGTTTATATCCTCGTTTAAAGACATTAAATCACCAAAATGTACAAAGTTATTTTAAATGATGTCTTCTATTCGTTTATATTATAATCATTGCATTCTCAAACCTTTGTAATATGGATAACGTTAAAAGATTAACACAAATTTATAAAACTAATATTTCAGTTTATTCGAATTTTCTATCATTTGTTGCCTAATTTCAACTCATAAAGTCACCAAAATACACAATGATATTTTTCATGATATCTTCTTTGGTTTTATATTATAATCATTGCATGATCGATCCGTTCGGACATGAATTACGCACAAATATGAATAACGCATTGAAAATTATCCTTCTTCGATTAGTTTATTCAAGTTTTCTAGCATTTCTATCTCCGTTTCGTGACAATACATCACCAAAATGCACAAAAATTATTTTTAATGATGTCTCCTATTTGTTTATATTATAATCATTGCATTCTCAAACTTTATGATAGGGATAACGTTGAAAGATTACACAAATGTATAAAAAGAGTATTTCAGTTTAATCGAATTTTCTATCATTTGTAGCCTCATTTCAACTCATTAAATCATCAAAATACACTAAGATGTCTTCATCGATGTCTTCTACGGGTTTATATTATAATCATTGCATGCTTGAACACGAGTTTATGCACGAGATATGAATACAAATGCATTGAAAAACTGTACTTGTTCGGTTAGTTCATTCATGTTTTCTGTAATTTATAGCCTCATTCCATCACAAAGTAGACCACCAAAATAAATCAAATTTGTTATAAGTGATGTCTCCTGTTCGTTTATATTATAATCACTGCATTCTAGAACTTTATGACGGCGATAACGTTGAAAGATTACACAAATGTATAAAAAATTGTATTTAAGTTTATTCAAGTTTTCTATCATTTGTAGGCTCATTTCAACTCATTAAATCATCCAAATACACTACGATGTCTTCAATGATGTGTTCTACGGGATTATATTATGAGTATTGCGTGCTCGAGCTGTTCGGACACGAGTTAAGCACAAATATGAATACAAATGCATTGAAAACTGCACTTGTTTAGTTAGTTTATTCGTGTTTTCTATAATATATAGCCTCATTCCATCACAGTAGATCACCAAAATGATCAAATTTGCTATAAATAATTTCTCATCTTCGTTTATATTACAACCATTGCATTCTCGAACCTTTATGACAACGATAACGTTGAAAGATTCACACAAATGTATAAAAATGATAATTTAGTTTTTTCGAGTTTTCTATCATTTGCAGACTCATTTCAGCTCATAATGTCACCAAAATACATGAAAATATTTTTCATGATGTCTTCTATGGTTTTATATTATAATCATTGCGAGCTCGAGCCGTTCGGACACAAATTAGGCACAAATATGAATACAAACGCACCGAGAACTGCACTTCGAGTTAGTTTATTCAACTTTTCTATCATTTGTATGCTCGTTTCATGGTATTAAATCACCAAAATGTACAAAGTTATTTTAAATGATGTCTCCTATTCGTTTATATTATAATCATTGCATTCTCAAATCTTTATAATAGGGATAACGTTGAAAGATTAACACAAGTATATAAAAATAATATTTGAGTTTATTCTAGTTTTCTATTATTTGTAGCCTCATTTCAACTCATTAAGTCCCCAAAATACACAATGATATTTTTCATGAAATATTCTATGGGTTTATATTATAATCATCGCGTGCCCGAGCCGTTCGGGCTCGAATTACGCACAAATAATAGTACAAACACATTGAAAACTGTACATCTTGAGTTACTTAATTCAAGTTTTCTATCATTTATAGCATCACTTCATCACATTATATCACCAAAATGCTCAAAGTTATTTTAAATGATGTCTCATATCCGTTTATATTATAATCATTTCATTCTCGAACTTTTATGACAAGGATAACAGTGAAGACTAAAAAAAAGTATAAAATTAGTATTTTAGTTTATTCGAGTTTTCTATCATTTTGTAGCCTCATATCAGCTCATAAAGTTACCAAAATACACTAAAATATTTCCCATGATGTCTTGTATGGGTTTATATTATATTTTTCGCGAGGTCGAGCCGTTCGTACACAAATTAGGCAGAAATATGAATACAAATGCACCGAGAACTGTACTTCTTTAGTTAGTTTATTCAAGCTTTCTATCATTTGTATCCTCGTTTCATGGCATTAAATCACCAAAATGTACAAAGTTATTTTAAATAATGTCTCATATTCGTTTATATTATAATCTTCGTTTTCTCAAACCTTTATAATATGGACAACGTTGAAAGATTAATACAAATGTATAAAATTAATTTTTCAGTTTATTCGAGTTTTCTATCATTTGTAACCTCATTTCAACTCATAAACTCACCAAAATACACAATGATATTTTTCATGATATCTTCTATGGGTTTAGATTATTATCATTGCGTGCTCGAGCAGTTCGGACTCGAATTAAGAACAAATATGAATACAAACGCATTGAAAACTGTACATGTTCGGTTACTTTATTCAACTTATCTATCATTTATGGCATCATTTTGTCACATTAAATCACCAAAATGCACAAAGTTATTTTAAATGACGTCTCCTATTCGTTTATATTGTAATCGTTGCATTCTCAAATCTTTATAATAGGGAAAACGTTGAAAGATTGACAAAGTGTATAAAACAAGTAGTTTAGTTTATTCGGTATTCTATTATTTGCAGGCTCATTTCAACTCATAAAGTCACCAAAATAAACAAAGATATTTTTTATGATGTCTTCTAGCGGTTTATATTATAATTATTGCATGCTTGTGCCGTTCGGATATAAATTACGCACAAATTTGAGTACAAACGCACTGAAAACTGTACTTCTTGAGTTAGTTTATTCAAGTTTTCTATGGTTTATATCCTCGTTTAAAGACATTAAATCACCAAAATGTACAAAGTTATTTTAAATGATGTCTTCTATTCGTTTATATTATAATCATTGCATTCTCAAACCTTTGTAATATGGATAACGTTAAAAGATTAACACAAATTTATAAAACTAATATTTCAGTTTATTCGAATTTTCTATCATTTGTTGCCTAATTTCAACTCATAAAGTCACCAAAATACACAATGATATTTTTCATGATATCTTCTTTGGTTTTATATTATAATCATTGCATGATCGATCCGTTCGGACATGAATTACGCACAAATATGAATAACGCATTGAAAATTATCCTTCTTCAGTTAGTTTATTCAAGTTTTCTAGCATTTCTATCTCCGTTTCGTGACAATACATCACCAAAATGCACAAAAATTATTTTTAATGATGTCTCCTATTTGTTTATAT
This sequence comes from Schoenoplectus tabernaemontani, assembly GCA_037127355.1. NCBI lineage: Eukaryota > Viridiplantae > Streptophyta > Magnoliopsida > Poales > Cyperaceae > Schoenoplectus > Schoenoplectus tabernaemontani. Next base: position 27,357,795 of record CM073750.1, read on the forward strand.
TATAATCATTGCATTCTCAAACTTTATGATAGGGATAACGTTGAAAGATTACACAAATGTATAAAAAGAGTATTTCAGTTTAATCGAATTTTCTATCATTTGTAGCCTCATTTCAACTCATTAAATCATCAAAATACACTAAGATGTCTTCATCGATGTCTTCTACGGGTTTATATTATAATCATTGCATGCTTGAACACGAGTTTATGCACGGATATGAATACAAATGCATTGAAAAACTGTACTTGTTCGGTTAGTTCATTCATGTTTTCTGTAATTTATAGCCTCATTCCATCACGGTAGACCACCAAAATAAATCAAATTTGTTATAAGTGATGTCTCCTGTTCGTTTATATTATAATCACTGCATTCTAGAACTTTATGACGGCGATAACGTTGAAAGATTACACAAATGTATAAAAAATTGTATTTAAGTTTATTCAAGTTTTCTATCATTTGTAGGCTCATTTCAACTCATTAAATCATCCAAATACACTACGATGTCTTCAATGATGTGTTCTACGGGATTATATTATGAGTATTGCGTGCTCGAGCTGTTCGGACACGAGTTAAGCACAAATATGAATACAAATGCATTGAAAACTGCACTTGTTTAGTTAGTTTATTCGTGTTTTCTATAATATATAGCCTCATTCCATCACGGTAGATCACCAAAATGATCAAATTTGCTATAAATAATTTCTCATCTTCGTTTATATTACAACCATTGCATTCTCGAACCTTTATGACACGATAACGTTGAAAGATTCACACAAATGTATAAAAATGATAATTTAGTTTTTTCGAGTTTTCTATCATTTGCAGACTCATTTCAGCTCATAATGTCACCAAAATACATGAAAATATTTTTCATGATGTCTTCTATGGTTTTATATTATAATCATTGCGAGCTCGAGCCGTTCGGACACAAATTAGGCACAAATATGAATACAAACGCACTTGAGAACTGCACTTCGAGTTAGTTTATTCAACTTTTCTATCATTTGTATGCTCGTTTCATGGTATTAAATCACCAAAATGTACAAAGTTATTTTAAATGATGTCTCCTATTCGTTTATATTATAATCATTGCATTCTCAAATCTTTATAATAGGGATAACGTTGAAAGATTAACACAAGTATATAAAAATAATATTTGAGTTTATTCTAGTTTTCTATTATTTGTAGCCTCATTTCAACTCATTAAGTCCCCAAAATACACAATGATATTTTTCATGAAATATTCTATGGGTTTATATTATAATCATCGCGTGCCCGAGCCGTTCGGGCTCGAATTACGCACAAATAATAGTACAAACACATTGAAAACTGTACATCTTGAGTTACTTAATTCAAGTTTTCTATCATTTATAGCATCACTTCATCACATTATATCACCAAAATGCTCAAAGTTATTTTAAATGATGTCTCATATCCGTTTATATTATAATCATTTCATTCTCGAACTTTTATGACAAGGATAACGGTGAAGACTAAAAAAAAGTATAAAATTAGTATTTTAGTTTATTCGAGTTTTCTATCATTTTGTAGCCTCATATCAGCTCATAAAGTTACCAAAATACACTAAAATATTTCCCATGATGTCTTGTATGGGTTTATATTATATTTTTCGCGAGGTCGAGCCGTTCGGACACAAATTAGGCAGAAATATGAATACAAATGCACCGAGAACTGTACTTCTTTAGTTAGTTTATTCAAGCTTTCTATCATTTGTATCCTCGTTTCATGGCATTAAATCACCAAAATGTACAAAGTTATTTTAAATAATGTCTCATATTCGTTTATATTATAATCTTCGTTTTCTCAAACCTTTATAATATGGACAACGTTGAAAGATTAATACAAATGTATAAAATTAATTTTTCAGTTTATTCGAGTTTTCTATCATTTGTAACCTCATTTCAACTCATAAACTCACCAAAATACACAATGATATTTTTCATGATATCTTCTATGGGTTTAGATTATTATCATTGCGTGCTCGAGCAGTTCGGACTCGAATTAAGAACAAATATGAATACAAACGCATTGAAAACTGTACATGTTCAGTTACTTTATTCAACTTATCTATCATTTATGGCATCATTTTGTCACATTAAATCACCAAAATGCACAAAGTTATTTTAAATGACGTCTCCTATTCGTTTATATTGTAATCGTTGCATTCTCAAATCTTTATAATAGGGAAAACGTTGAAAGATTGACACAAGTGTATAAAACAGTAGTTTAGTTTATTCTGGTATTCTATTATTTGCAGGCTCATTTCAACTCATAAAGTCACCAAAATAAACAAAGATATTTTTTATGATGTCTTCTAGCGGTTTATATTATAATTATTGCATGCTTGTGCCGTTCGGATATAAATTACGCACAAATTTGAGTACAAACGCACTGAAAACTGTACTTCTTGAGTTAGTTTATTCAAGTTTTCTATGGTTTATATCCTCGTTTAAAGACATTAAATCACCAAAATGTACAAAGTTATTTTAAATGATGTCTTCTATTCGTTTATATTATAATCATTGCATTCTCAAACCTTTGTAATATGGATAACGTTAAAAGATTAACACAAATTTATAAAACTAATATTTCAGTTTATTCGAATTTTCTATCATTTGTTGCCTAATTTCAACTCATAAAGTCACCAAAATACACAATGATATTTTTCATGATATCTTCTTTGGTTTTATATTATAATCATTGCATGATCGATCCGTTCGGACATGAATTACGCACAAATATGAATAACGCATTGAAAATTATCCTTCTTCAGTTAGTTTATTCAAGTTTTCTAGCATTTCTATCTCCGTTTCGTGACAATACATCACCAAAATGCACAAAAATTATTTTTAATGATGTCTCCTATTTGTTTATATTATAATCATTGCATTCTCAAACTTTATGATAGGGATAACGTTGAAAGATTACACAAATGTATAAAAAGAGTATTTCAGTTTAATCGAATTTTCTATCATTTGTAGCCTCATTTCAACTCATTAAATCATCAAAATACACTAAGATGTCTTCATCGATGTCTTCTACGGGTTTATATTATAATCATTGCATGCTTGAACACGAGTTTATGCACAGATATGAATACAAATGCATTGAAAAACTGTACTTGTTCAGTTAGTTCATTCATGTTTTCTGTAATTTATAGCCTCATTCCATCACAGTAGACCACCAAAATAAATCAAATTTGTTATAAGTGATGTCTCCTGTTCGTTTATATTATAATCACTGCATTCTAGAACTTTATGACGGCGATAACGTTGAAAGATTACACAAATGTATAAAAAATTGTATTTAAGTTTATTCAAGTTTTCTATCATTTGTAGGCTCATTTCAACTCATTAAATCATCCAAATACACTACGATGTCTTCAATGATGTGTTCTACGGGATTATATTATGAGTATTGCGTGCTCGAGCTGTTCGGACACGAGTTAAGCACAAATATGAATACAAATGCATTGAAAACTGCACTTGTTTAGTTAGTTTATTCGTGTTTTCTATAATATATAGCCTCATTCCATCACAGTAGATCACCAAAATGATCAAATTTGCTATAAATAATTTCTCATCTTCGTTTATATTACAACCATTGCATTCTCGAACCTTTATGACAACGATAACGTTGAAAGATTCACACAAATGTATAAAAATGATAATTTAGTTTTTTTCGAGTTTTCTATCATTTGCAGACTCATTTCAGCTCATAATGTCACCAAAATACATGAAAATATTTTTCATGATGTCTTCTATGGTTTTATATTATAATCATTGCGAGCTCGAGCCGTTCGGACACAAATTAGGCACAAATATGAATACAAACGCACCGAGAACTGCACTTCTGAGTTAGTTTATTCAACTTTTCTATCATTTGTATGCTCGTTTCATGGTATTAAATCACCAAAATGTACAAAGTTATTTTAAATGATGTCTCCTATTCGTTTATATTATAATCATTGCATTCTCAAATCTTTATAATAGGGATAACGTTGAAAGATTAACACAAGTATATAAAAATAATATTTGAGTTTATTCTAGTTTTCTATTATTTGTAGCCTCATTTCAACTCATTAAGTCCCCAAAATACACAATGATATTTTTCATGAAATATTCTATGGGTTTATATTATAATCATCGCGTGCCCGAGCCGTTCGGGCTCGAATTACGCACAAATAATAGTACAAACACATTGAAAACTGTACATCTTGAGTTACTTAATTCAAGTTTTCTATCATTTATAGCATCACTTCATCACATTATATCACCAAAATGCTCAAAGTTATTTTAAATGATGTCTCATATCCGTTTATATTATAATCATTTCATTCTCGAACTTTTATGACAAGGATAACGGTGAAGACTAAAAAAAAAAGTATAAAATTAGTATTTTAGTTTATTCGAGTTTTCTATCATTTTGTAGCCTCATATCAGCTCATAAAGTTACCAAAATACACTAAAATATTTCCCATGATGTCTTGTATGGGTTTATATTATATTTTTCGCGAGGTCGAGCCGTTCAGACACAAATTAGGCAGAAATATGAATACAAATGCACTGAGAACTGTACTTCTTTAGTTAGTTTATTCAAGCTTTCTATCATTTGTATCCTCGTTTCATGGCATTAAATCACCAAAATGTACAAAGTTATTTTAAATAATGTCTCATATTCGTTTATATTATAATCTTCGTTTTCTCAAACCTTTATAATATGGACAACGTTGAAAGATTAATACAAATGTATAAAATTAATTTTTCAGTTTATTCGAGTTTTCTATCATTTGTAACCTCATTTCAACTCATAAACTCACCAAAATACACAATGATATTTTTCATGATATCTTCTATGGGTTTAGATTATTATCATTGCGTGCTCGAGCAGTTCGGACTCGAATTAAGAACAAATATGAATACAAACGCATTGAAAACTGTACATGTTCAGTTACTTTATTCAACTTATCTATCATTTATGGCATCATTTTGTCACATTAAATCACCAAAATGCACAAAGTTATTTTAAATGACGTCTCCTATTCGTTTATATTGTAATCGTTGCATTCTCAAATCTTTATAATAGGGAAAACGTTGAAAGATTGACACAAGTGTATAAAACAGTAGTTTAGTTTATTCTGGTATTCTATTATTTGCAGGCTCATTTCAACTCATAAAGTCACCAAAATAAACAAAGATATTTTTTATGATGTCTTCTAGCGGTTTATATTATAATTATTGCATGCTTGTGCCGTTCGGATATAAATTACGCACAAATTTGAGTACAAACGCACTGAAAACTGTACTTCTTGAGTTAGTTTATTCAAGTTTTCTATGGTTTATATCCTCGTTTAAAGACATTAAATCACCAAAATGTACAAAGTTATTTTAAATGATGTCTTCTATTCGTTTATATTATAATCATTGCATTCTCAAACCTTTGTAATATGGATAACGTTAAAAGATTAACACAAATTTATAAAACTAATATTTCAGTTTATTCGAATTTTCTATCATTTGTTGCCTAATTTCAACTCATAAAGTCACCAAAATACACAATGATATTTTTCATGATATCTTCTTTGGTTTTATATTATAATCATTGCATGATCGATCCGTTCGGACATGAATTACGCACAAATATGAATAACGCATTGAAAATTATCCTTCTTCAGTTAGTTTATTCAAGTTTTCTAGCATTTCTATCTCCGTTTCGTGACAATACATCACCAAAATGCACAAAAATTATTTTTAATGATGTCTCCTATTTGTTTATATTATAATCATTGCATTCTCAAACTTTATGATAGGGATAACGTTGAAAGATTACACAAATGTATAAAAAGTATTTCAGTTTAATCGAATTTTCTATCATTTGTAGCCTCATTTCAACTCATTAAATCATCAAAATACACTAAGATGTCTTCATCGATGTCTTCTACGGGTTTATATTATAATCATTGCATGCTTGAACACGAGTTTATGCACAGATATGAATACAAATGCATTGAAAAACTGTACTTGTTCAGTTAGTTCATTCATGTTTTCTGTAATTTATAGCCTCATTCCATCACAGTAGACCACCAAAATAAATCAAATTTGTTATAAGTGATGTCTCCTGTTCGTTTATATTATAATCACTGCATTCTAGAACTTTATGACGGCGATAACGTTGAAGATTACACAAATGTATAAAAAATTGTATTTAAGTTTATTCAAGTTTTCTATCATTTGTAGGCTCATTTCAACTCATTAAATCATCCAAATACACTACGATGTCTTCAATGATGTGTTCTACGGGATTATATTATGAGTATTGCGTGCTCGAGCTGTTCGGACACGAGTTAAGCACAAATATGAATACAAATGCATTGAAAACTGCACTTGTTTAGTTAGTTTATTCGTGTTTTCTATAATATATAGCCTCATTCCATCACAGTAGATCACCAAAATGATCAAATTTGCTATAAATAATTTCTCATCTTCGTTTATATTACAACCATTGCATTCTCGAACCTTTATGACACTGATAACGTTGAAAGATTCACACAAATGTATAAAAATGATAATTTAGTTTTTTCGAGTTTTCTATCATTTGCAGACTCATTTCAGCTCATAATGTCACCAAAATACATGAAAATATTTTTCATGATGTCTTCTATGGTTTTATATTATAATCATTGCGAGCTCGAGCCGTTCGGACACAAATTAGGCACAAATATGAATACAAACGCACTGAGAACTGCACTTCTGAGTTAGTTTATTCAACTTTTCTATCATTTGTATGCTCGTTTCATGGTATTAAATCACCAAAATGTACAAAGTTATTTTAAATGATGTCTCCTATTCGTTTATATTATAATCATTGCATTCTCAAATCTTTATAATAGGGATAACGTTGAAAGATTAACACAAGTATATAAAAATAATATTTGAGTTTATTCTAGTTTTCTATTATTTGTAGCCTCATTTCAACTCATTAAGTCCCCAAAATACACAATGATATTTTTCATGAAATATTCTATGGGTTTATATTATAATCATCGCGTGCCGAGCCGTTCGGGCTCGAATTACGCACAAATAATAGTACAAACACATTGAAAACTGTACATCTTGAGTTACTTAATTCAAGTTTTCTATCATTTATAGCATCACTTCATCACATTATATCACCAAAATGCTCAAAGTTATTTTAAATGATGTCTCATATCCGTTTATATTATAATCATTTCATTCTCGAACTTTTATGACAAGGATAACGGTGAAGACTAAAAAAAAGTATAAAATTAGTATTTTAGTTTATTCGAGTTTTCTATCATTTTGTAGCCTCATATCAGCTCATAAAGTTACCAAAATACACTAAAATATTTCCCATGATGTCTTGTATGGGTTTATATTATATTTTTCGCGAGGTCGAGCCGTTCGACACAAATTAGGCAGAAATATGAATACAAATGCACTTGAGAACTGTACTTCTTTAGTTAGTTTATTCAAGCTTTCTATCATTTGTATCCTCGTTTCATGGCATTAAATCACCAAAATGTACAAAGTTATTTTAAATAATGTCTCATATTCGTTTATATTATAATCTTCGTTTTCTCAAACCTTTATAATATGGACAACGTTGAAAGATTAATACAAATGTATAAAATTAATTTTTCAGTTTATTCGAGTTTTCTATCATTTGTAACCTCATTTCAACTCATAAACTCACCAAAATACACAATGATATTTTTCATGATATCTTCTATGGGTTTAGATTATTATCATTGCGTGCTCGAGCAGTTCGGACTCGAATTAAGAACAAATATGAATACAAACGCATTGAAAACTGTACATGTTCAGTTACTTTATTCAACTTATCTATCATTTATGGCATCATTTTGTCACATTAAATCACCAAAATGCACAAAGTTATTTTAAATGACGTCTCCTATTCGTTTATATTGTAATCGTTGCATTCTCAAATCTTTATAATAGGGAAAACGTTGAAAGATTGACAGAAGTGTATAAAACAGTAGTTTAGTTTATTCTGGTATTCTATTATTTGCAGGCTCATTTCAACTCATAAAGTCACCAAAATAAACAAAGATATTTTTTATGATGTCTTCTAGCGGTTTATATTATAATTATTGCATGCTTGTGCCGTTCGGATATAAATTACGCACAAATTTGAGTACAAACGCACTGAAAACTGTACTTCTTGAGTTAGTTTATTCAAGTTTTCTATGGTTTATATCCTCGTTTAAAGACATTAAATCACCAAAATGTACAAAGTTATTTTAAATGATGTCTTCTATTCGTTTATATTATAATCATTGCATTCTCAAACCTTTGTAATATGGATAACGTTAAAAGATTAACACAAATTTATAAAACTAATATTTCAGTTTATTCGAATTTTCTATCATTTGTTGCCTAATTTCAACTCATAAAGTCACCAAAATACACAATGATATTTTTCATGATATCTTCTTTGGTTTTATATTATAATCATTGCATGATCGATCCGTTCGGACATGAATTACGCACAAATATGAATAACGCATTGAAAATTATCCTTCTTCAGTTAGTTTATTCAAGTTTTCTAGCATTTCTATCTCCGTTTCGTGACAATACATCACCAAAATGCACAAAAATTATTTTTAATGATGTCTCCTATTTGTTTATATTATAATCATTGCATTCTCAAACTTTATGATAGGGATAACGTTGAAAGATTACACAAATGTATAAAAAGAGTATTTCAGTTTAATCGAATTTTCTATCATTTGTAGCCTCATTTCAACTCATTAAATCATCAAAATACACTAAGATGTCTTCATCGATGTCTTCTACGGGTTTATATTATAATCATTGCATGCTTGAACACGAGTTTATGCACAGATATGAATACAAATGCATTGAAAAACTGTACTTGTTCAGTTAGTTCATTCATGTTTTCTGTAATTTATAGCCTCATTCCATCACAGTAGACCACCAAAATAAATCAAATTTGTTATAAGTGATGTCTCCTGTTCGTTTATATTATAATCACTGCATTCTAGAACTTTATGACGGCGATAACGTTGAAAGATTACACAAATGTATAAAAAATTGTATTTAAGTTTATTCAAGTTTTCTATCATTTGTAGGCTCATTTCAACTCATTAAATCATCCAAATACACTACGATGTCTTCAATGATGTGTTCTACGGGATTATATTATGAGTATTGCGTGCTCGAGCTGTTCGGACACGAGTTAAGCACAAATATGAATACAAATGCATTGAAAACTGCACTTGTTTAGTTAGTTTATTCGTGTTTTCTATAATATATAGCCTCATTCCATCACAGTAGATCACCAAAATGATCAAATTTGCTATAAATAATTTCTCATCTTCGTTTATATTACAACCATTGCATTCTCGAACCTTTATGACACTGATAACGTTGAAAGATTCACACAAATGTATAAAAATGATAATTTAGTTTTTTCGAGTTTTCTATCATTTGCAGACTCATTTCAGCTCATAATGTCACCAAAATACATGAAAATATTTTTCATGATGTCTTCTATGGTTTTATATTATAATCATTGCGAGCTCGAGCCGTTCGGACACAAATTAGGCACAAATATGAATACAAACGCACTGAGAACTGCACTTCTGAGTTAGTTTATTCAACTTTTCTATCATTTGTATGCTCGTTTCATGGTATTAAATCACCAAAATGTACAAAGTTATTTTAAATGATGTCTCCTATTCGTTTATATTATAATCATTGCATTCTCAAATCTTTATAATAGGGATAACGTTGAAAGATTAACACAAGTATATAAAAATAATATTTGAGTTTATTCTAGTTTTCTATTATTTGTAGCCTCATTTCAACTCATTAAGTCCCCAAAATACACAATGATATTTTTCATGAAATATTCTATGGGTTTATATTATAATCATCGCGTGCCCGAGCCGTTCGGGCTCGAATTACGCACAAATAATAGTACAAACACATTGAAAACTGTACATCTTGAGTTACTTAATTCAAGTTTTCTATCATTTATAGCATCACTTCATCACATTATATCACCAAAATGCTCAAAGTTATTTTAAATGATGTCTCATATCCGTTTATATTATAATCATTTCATTCTCGAACTTTTATGACAAGGATAACAGTGAAGACTAAAAAAAAGTATAAAATTAGTATTTTAGTTTATTCGAGTTTTCTATCATTTTGTAGCCTCATATCAGCTCATAAAGTTACCAAAATACACTAAAATATTTCCCATGATGTCTTGTATGGGTTTATATTATATTTTTCGCGAGGTCGAGCCGTTCAGACACAAATTAGGCAGAAATATGAATACAAATGCACTGAGAACTGTACTTCTTTAGTTAGTTTATTCAAGCTTTCTATCATTTGTATCCTCGTTTCATGGCATTAAATCACCAAAATGTACAAAGTTATTTTAAATAATGTCTCATATTCGTTTATATTATAATCTTCGTTTTCTCAAACCTTTATAATATGGACAACGTTGAAAGATTAATACAAATGTATAAAATTAATTTTTCAGTTTATTCGAGTTTTCTATCATTTGTAACCTCATTTCAACTCATAAACTCACCAAAATACACAATGATATTTTTCATGATATCTTCTATGGGTTTAGATTATTATCATTGCGTGCTCGAGCAGTTCGGACTCGAATTAAGAACAAATATGAATACAAACGCATTGAAAACTGTACATGTTCAGTTACTTTATTCAACTTATCTATCATTTATGGCATCATTTTGTCACATTAAATCACCAAAATGCACAAAGTTATTTTAAATGACGTCTCCTATTCGTTTATATTGTAATCGTTGCATTCTCAAATCTTTATAATAGGGAAAACGTTGAAAGATTGACACAAGTGTATAAAACAGTAGTTTAGTTTATTCTGGTATTCTATTATTTGCAGGCTCATTTCAACTCATAAAGTCACCAAAATAAACAAAGATATTTTTTATGATGTCTTCTAGCGGTTTATATTATAATTATTGCATGCTTGTGCCGTTCGGATATAAATTACGCACAAATTTGAGTACAAACGCACTGAAAACTGTACTTCTTGAGTTAGTTTATTCAAGTTTTCTATGGTTTATATCCTCGTTTAAAGACATTAAATCACCAAAATGTACAAAGTTATTTTAAATGATGTCTTCTATTCGTTTATATTATAATCATTGCATTCTCAAACCTTTGTAATATGGATAACGTTAAAAGATTAACACAAATTTATAAAACTAATATTTCAGTTTATTCGAATTTTCTATCATTTGTTGCCTAATTTCAACTCATAAAGTCACCAAAATACACAATGATATTTTTCATGATATCTTCTTTGGTTTTATATTATAATCATTGCATGATCGATCCGTTCGGACATGAATTACGCACAAATATGAATAACGCATTGAAAATTATCCTTCTTCAGTTAGTTTATTCAAGTTTTCTAGCATTTCTATCTCCGTTTCGTGACAATACATCACCAAAATGCACAAAAATTATTTTTAATGATGTCTCCTATTTGTTTATATTATAATCATTGCATTCTCAAACTTTATGATAGGGATAACGTTGAAAGATTACACAAATGTATAAAAAGAGTATTTCAGTTTAATCGAATTTTCTATCATTTGTAGCCTCATTTCAACTCATTAAATCATCAAAATACACTAAGATGTCTTCATCGATGTCTTCTACGGGTTTATATTATAATCATTGCATGCTTGAACACGAGTTTATGCACAGATATGAATACAAATGCATTGAAAAACTGTACTTGTTCAGTTAGTTCATTCATGTTTTCTGTAATTTATAGCCTCATTCCATCACAGTAGACCACCAAAATAAATCAAATTTGTTATAAGTGATGTCTCCTGTTCGTTTATATTATAATCACTGCATTCTAGAACTTTATGACGGCGATAACGTTGAAAGATTACACAAATGTATAAAAAATTGTATTTAAGTTTATTCAAGTTTTCTATCATTTGTAGGCTCATTTCAACTCATTAAATCATCCAAATACACTACGATGTCTTCAATGATGTGTTCTACGGGATTATATTATGAGTATTGCGTGCTCGAGCTGTTCGGACACGAGTTAAGCACAAATATGAATACAAATGCATTGAAAACTGCACTTGTTTAGTTAGTTTATTCGTGTTTTCTATAATATATAGCCTCATTCCATCACAGTAGATCACCAAAATGATCAAATTTGCTATAAATAATTTCTCATCTTCGTTTATATTACAACCATTGCATTCTCGAACCTTTATGACACTGATAACGTTGAAAGATTCACACAAATGTATAAAAATGATAATTTAGTTTTTTCGAGTTTTCTATCATTTGCAGACTCATTTCAGCTCATAATGTCACCAAAATACATGAAAATATTTTTCATGATGTCTTCTATGGTTTTATATTATAATCATTGCGAGCTCGAGCCGTTCGGACACAAATTAGGCACAAATATGAATACAAACGCACTGAGAACTGCACTTCTGAGTTAGTTTATTCAACTTTTCTATCATTTGTATGCTCGTTTCATGGTATTAAATCACCAAAATGTACAAAGTTATTTTAAATGATGTCTCCTATTCGTTTATATTATAATCATTGCATTCTCAAATCTTTATAATAGGGATAACGTTGAAAGATTAACACAAGTATATAAAAATAATATTTGAGTTTATTCTAGTTTTCTATTATTTGTAGCCTCATTTCAACTCATTAAGTCCCCAAAATACACAATGATATTTTTCATGAAATATTCTATGGGTTTATATTATAATCATCGCGTGCCCGAGCCGTTCGGGCTCGAATTACGCACAAATAATAGTACAAACACATTGAAAACTGTACATCTTGAGTTACTTAATTCAAGTTTTCTATCATTTATAGCATCACTTCATCACATTATATCACCAAAATGCTCAAAGTTATTTTAAATGATGTCTCATATCCGTTTATATTATAATCATTTCATTCTCGAACTTTTATGACAAGGATAACAGTGAAGACTAAAAAAAAGTATAAAATTAGTATTTTAGTTTATTCGAGTTTTCTATCATTTTGTAGCCTCATATCAGCTCATAAAGTTACCAAAATACACTAAAATATTTCCCATGATGTCTTGTATGGGTTTATATTATATTTTTCGCGAGGTCGAGCCGTTCAGACACAAATTAGGCAGAAATATGAATACAAATGCACTGAGAACTGTACTTCTTTAGTTAGTTTATTCAAGCTTTCTATCATTTGTATCCTCGTTTCATGGCATTAAATCACCAAAATGTACAAAGTTATTTTAAATAATGTCTCATATTCGTTTATATTATAATCTTCGTTTTCTCAAACCTTTATAATATGGACAACGTTGAAAGATTAATACAAATGTATAAAATTAATTTTTCAGTTTATTCGAGTTTTCTATCATTTGTAACCTCATTTCAACTCATAAACTCACCAAAATACACAATGATATTTTTCATGATATCTTCTATGGGTTTAGATTATTATCATTGCGTGCTCGAGCAGTTCGGACTCGAATTAAGAACAAATATGAATACAAACGCATTGAAAACTGTACATGTTCAGTTACTTTATTCAACTTATCTATCATTTATGGCATCATTTTGTCACATTAAATCACCAAAATGCACAAAGTTATTTTAAATGACGTCTCCTATTCGTTTATATTGTAATCGTTGCATTCTCAAATCTTTATAATAGGGAAAACGTTGAAAGATTGACACAAGTGTATAAAACAGTAGTTTAGTTTATTCTGGTATTCTATTATTTGCAGGCTCATTTCAACTCATAAAGTCACCAAAATAAACAAAGATATTTTTTATGATGTCTTCTAGCGGTTTATATTATAATTATTGCATGCTTGTGCCGTTCGGATATAAATTACGCACAAATTTGAGTACAAACGCACTGAAAACTGTACTTCTTGAGTTAGTTTATTCAAGTTTTCTATGGTTTATATCCTCGTTTAAAGACATTAAATCACCAAAATGTACAAAGTTATTTTAAATGATGTCTTCTATTCGTTTATATTATAATCATTGCATTCTCAAACCTTTGTAATATGGATAACGTTAAAAGATTAACACAAATTTATAAAACTAATATTTCAGTTTATTCGAATTTTCTATCATTTGTTGCCTAATTTCAACTCATAAAGTCACCAAAATACACAATGATATTTTTCATGATATCTTCTTTGGTTTTATATTATAATCATTGCATGATCGATCCGTTCGGACATGAATTACGCATAAATATGAATAACGCATTGAAAATTATCCTTCTTCAGTTAGTTTATTCAAGTTTTCTAGCATTTCTATCTCCGTTTCGTGACAATACATCACCAAAATGCACAAAAATTATTTTTAATGATGTCTCCTATTTGTTTATATTATAATCATTGCATTCTCAAACTTTATGATAGGGATAACGTTGAAAGATTACACAAATGTATAAAAATAGTATTTCAGTTTAATCGAATTTTCTATCATTTGTAGCCTCATTTCAACTCATTAAATCATCAAAATACACTAAGATGTCTTCATCGATGTCTTCTACGGGTTTATATTATAATCATTGCATGCTTGAACTGAACACGAGTTTATGCACAGATATGAATACAAATGCATTGAAAAACTGTACTTGTTCAGTTAGTTCATTCATGTTTTCTGTAATTTATAGCCTCATTCCATCACAGTAGACCACCAAAATAAATCAAATTTGTTATAAGTGATGTCTCCTGTTCGTTTATATTATAATCACTGCATTCTAGAACTTTATGACAACGATAACGTTGAAAGATTACACAAATGTATAAAAAATTGTATTTAAGTTTATTCAAGTTTTCTATCATTTGTAGGCTCATTTCAACTCATTAAATCATCCAAATACACTACGATGTCTTCAATGATGTGTTCTACGGGATTATATTATGAGCATTGCTTGCTCGAGCTGTTCGGACACGAGTTAAGCACAAATATGAATACAAATGCATTGAAAACTGCACTTGTTTAGTTAGTTTATTCATGTTTTCTATAATATATAGCCTCATTCCATCACAGTAGATCACCAAAATGATCAAATTTGCTATAAATAATTTCTCATCTTCGTTTATATTACAACCATTGCATTCTCGAACCTTTATGACACGATAACGTTGAAAGATTCACACAAATGTATAAAAATGATATTTTAGTTTTTTTCGAGTTTTCTATCATTTGCAGACTCATTTCAGCTCATAATGTCACCAAAATACATGAAAATATTTTTCATGATGTCTTCTATGGTTTTATATTATAATCATTGCGAGCTCGAGCCGTTCGGACACAAATTAGGCACAAATATGAATACAAACGCACTGAGAACTGCACTTCTTGAGTTAGTTTATTCAACTTTTCTATCATTTGTATGCTCGTTTCATGGTATTAAATCACCAAAATGTACAAAATTATTTTAAATGATGTCTCCTATTCGTTTATATTATAATCATTGCATTCTCAAATCTTTATAATAGGGATAACGTTGAAAGATTAACACAAGTATATAAAAATAATATTTGAGTTTATTCTAGTTTTCTATTATTTGTAGCCTCATTTCAACTCATTAAGTCCCCAAAATACACAATGATATTTTTCATGAAATATTCTATGGGTTTATATTATAATCATTGCGTGCCCGAGCCGTTCGGGCTCGAATTACGCACAAATAATAGTACAAACACATTGAAAACTGTACATCTTGAGTTACTTAATTCAAGTTTTCTATCATTTATAGCATCACTTCATCACATTATATCACCAAAATGCTCAAAGTTATTTTAAATGATGTCTCATATCCGTTTATATTATAATCATTTCATTCTCGAACTTTTATGACAAGGATAACGGTGAAGACTAAAAAAAAATGTATAAAATTAGTATTTTAGTTTATTCGAGTTTTCTATCATTTTGTAGCCTCATATCAGCTCATAAAGTTACCAAAATACACTAAAATATTTCCCATGATGTCTTGTATGGGTTTATATTATATTTTTCGCGAGCTCGAGCCGTTCGGACACAAATTAGGCACAAATATGAATACAAATGCACTTGAGAACTGTACTTCTTTAGTTAGTTTATTCAAGCTTTCTATCATTTGTATCCTCGTTTCATGGCATTAAATCACCAAAATGTACAAAGTTATTTTAAATAATGTCTTTCATATTCGTTTATATTATAATCATTCACCAAAATCTCAAACCTTTATAATATGGACAACGTTGAAAGATTAATACAAATGTATAAAATTAATTTTTCAGTTTTTTCGAACTTTTCTATCATTTGTAACCTCATTTCAACTCATAAACTCACCAATCAATACACAATGATATTTTTCATGATATCTTCTATGGGTTTAGATTATTATCATTGCGTGCTTGTATCAGTTTATATTATAATCATTACATGGACTCGAATTAAGAACAAATATGAATACAAACGCATTGAAAACTGTACATGTTCATTGCATTACTTTATTCAACTTATCTATCATTTATGGCATCATTTTGTCACATTAAATCACCAAAATGCACAAAGTTATTTTAAATGACGTCTCCTATTCGTTTATATTGTAATCGTTGCATTCTCAAATCTTTATAATAGGGAAAACGTTGAAAGATTGACACAAGTGTATAAAACAATTGTTTAGTTTATTCTGGTATTCTATTATTTGTAGGCTCATTTCAACTCATAAAGTCATCAAAATAAACAAAGATATTTTTTATGATGTCTTCTAGTGGTTTATATTATAATTATTGCATGCTTGTGCCGTTCGGATATAAATTACGCACAAATTTGAGTACAAACGCACTGAAAACTGTACTTCTTGAGTTAGTTTATTCAAGTTTTCTATCGTTTATATCCTCGTTTAAAGACATTAAATCACCAAAATGTACAAAGTTATTTTAAATGATGTCTTCTATTCGTTATATTATAATCATTGCATTCTCAAACCTTTGTAATATGGATAACGTTAAAAGATTAACACAAATTTATAAAACTAATATTTCAGTTTATTCGAATTTTCTATCATTTGTTGCCTAATTTCAACTCATAAAGTCACCAAAATACACAATGATATTTTTCATGATATCTTCTTTGGTTTTATATTATAATCATTGCATGATCGATCCGTTCGGACATGAATTACGCACAAATATGAATAACACATTGAAAATTATCCTTCTTCAGTTAGTTTATTCAAGTTTTCTAGCATTTCTATCTCCGTTTCGTGACAATACATCACCAAAATGCACAAAAATTATTTTTAATGATGTCTCCTATTTGTTTATATTATAATCATTGCATTCTCAAACTTTATGATAGGGATAACGTTGAAAGATTACACAAATGTATAAAAATAGTATTTCAGTTTAATCGAATTTTCTATCATTTGTAGCCTCATTTCAACTCATTAAATCATCAAAATACACTAAGATGTCTTCATCGATGTCTTCTACGGGTTTATATTATAATCATTGCATGCTTGAACACGAGTTTATGCACAGATATGAATACAAATGCATTGAAAAACTGTACTTGTTCAGTTAGTTCATTCATGTTTTCTGTAATTTATAGCCTCATTCCATCACAGTAGACCACCAAAATAAATCAAATTTGTTATAAGTGATGTCTCTGTTCGTTTATATTATAATCACTGCATTCTAGAACTTTATGACGGCGATAACGTTGAAAGATTACACAAATGTATAAAAATTGTATTTAAGTTTATTCAAGTTTTCTATCATTTGTAGGCTCATTTCAACTCATTAAATCATCCAAATACACTACGATGTCTTCAATGATGTGTTCTACGGGATTATATTATGAGTATTGCGTGCTCGAGCTGTTCGGACACGAGTTAAGCACAAATATGAATACAAATGCATTGAAAACTGCACTTGTTTAGTTAGTTTATTCATGTTTTCTATAATATATAGCCTCATTCCATCACAGTAGATCACCAAAATGATCAAATTTGCTATAAATAATTTCTCATCTTCGTTTATATTACAACCATTGCATTCTCGAACCTTTATGACACTGATAACGTTGAAAGATTCACACAAATGTATAAAAATGATAATTTAGTTTTTTCGAGTTTTCTATCATTTGCAGACTCATTTCAGCTCATAATGTCACCAAAATACATGAAAATATTTTTCATGATGTCTTCTATGGTTTTATATTATAATCATTGCGAGCTCGAGCCGTTCGGACACAAATTAGGCACAAATATGAATACAAACGCACTGAGAACTGCACTTCTGAGTTAGTTTATTCAACTTTTCTATCATTTGTATGCTCGTTTCATGGTATTAAATCACCAAAATGTACAAAGTTATTTTAAATGATGTCTCCTATTCGTTTATATTATAATCATTGCATTCTCAAATCTTTATAATAGGGATAACGTTGAAAGATTAACACAAGTATATAAAAATAATATTTGAGTTTATTCTAGTTTTCTATTATTTGTAGCCTCATTTCAACTCATTAAGTCCCCAAAATACACAATGATATTTTTCATGAAATATTCTATGGGTTTATATTATAATCATCGCGTGCCCGAGCCGTTCGGGCTCGAATTACGCACAAATAATAGTACAAACACATTGAAAACTGTACATCTTGAGTTACTTAATTCAAGTTTTCTATCATTTATAGCATCACTTCATCACATTATATCACCAAAATGCTCAAAGTTATTTTAAATGATGTCTCATATCCGTTTATATTATAATCATTTCATTCTCGAACTTTTATGACAAGGATAACGGTGAAGACTAAAAAAAATGTATAAAATTAGTATTTTAGTTTATTCGAGTTTTCTATCATTTTGTAGCCTCATATCAGCTCATAAAGTTACCAAAATACACTAAAATATTTCCCATGATGTCTTGTATGGGTTTATATTATATTTTTCGCGAGGTCGAGCCGTTCAGACACAAATTAGGCAGAAATATGAATACAAATGCACTGAGAACTGTACTTCTTTAGTTAGTTTATTCAAGCTTTCTATCATTTGTATCCTCGTTTCATGGCATTAAATCACCAAAATGTACAAAGTTATTTTAAATAATGTCTCATATTCGTTTATATTATAATCTTCGTTTTCTCAAACCTTTATAATATGGACAACGTTGAAAGATTAATACAAATGTATAAAATTAATTTTTCAGTTTATTCGAGTTTTCTATCATTTGTAACCTCATTTCAACTCATAAACTCACCAAAATACACAATGATATTTTTCATGATATCTTCTATGGGTTTAGATTATTATCATTGCGTGCTCGAGCAGTTCGGACTCGAATTAAGAACAAATATGAATACAAACGCATTGAAAACTGTACATGTTCTGTTACTTTATTCAACTTATCTATCATTTATGGCACCATTTTGTCACATTAAATCACCAAAATGCACAAAGTTATTTTAAATGACGTCTCCTATTCGTTTATATTGTAATCGTTGCATTCTCAAATCTTTATAATAGGGAAAACGTTGAAAGATTGACACAAGTGTATAAAACAATTGTTTAGTTTATTCTGGTATTCTATTATTTGTAGGCTCATTTCAACTCATAAAGTCACCAAAATAAACAAAGATATTTTTTATGATGTCTTCTAGTGGTTTATATTATAATTATTGCATGCTTGTGCCGTTCGGATATAAATTACGCACAAATTTGAGTACAAACGCACTGAAAACTGTACTTCTTGAGTTAGTTTATTCAAGTTTTCTATCGTTTATATCCTCATTTCAAGACATTAAATCACCAAAATGTACAAAGTTATTTTAAATGATGTCTTCTATTCGTTAATATTATAATCATTGCATTCTCAAACCATTGTAATATGGATAACGTTAAAAGATTAACACAAATTTATAAAAATAATATTTCAGTTTATTCGAATTTTCTATCATTTGTTGCCTAATTTAAACTCATAAAGTCACCAAAATACACAATGATATTTTTCATGATATCTTCTTTTGTTTTATATTATAATCATCGCATGATCGATCCGTTCGGACATGAATTACGCATAAATATGAATTACACATTGAAAATTATCCTTCTTCAGTTAGTTTATTCAAGTTTTCTAATATTTCTATCTCCGTTTCGTGACAATAAATCACCAAAATGCACAAAGTTATTTTTAATGATGTCTCCTATTTGTTTATATTATAATCATTGCATTCTCAAACTTTATGATAGGGATAACGTTGAAAGATTACACAAATGTATAAAAATAGTATTTCAGTTTAATCGAATTTTCTATCATTTGTAGCCTCATTTCAACTCATTAAATCATCAAAATACACTAAGATGTCTTCAACGATGTCTTCTACGGGTTTATATTATAATCATTGCATGATTGAACTGTTCGAACACGAGTTATGCACAAATATGAATACAAATGCATTGAAAATTGTACTTGTTCAGTTAGTTCATTCATGTTTTCTATAATTTATAGCCTCATTCCATCACAGTAGATCACCAAAATAAATCAAATTTGTTATAAGTGATGTCTCTTGTTCGTTTATATTATAATCACTGCATTATGGAACTTTATGACAACGATAACGTTGAAAGATTACACAAATGTATAAAAATAGTATTTCAGTTTATTCGAGTTTTCTATCATTTGTAGGCTCATTTCAACTCATTAAATCATCAAAATACACTACGGTGTCTTCAATGATGTGTTCTACGAGATTATATTATAAGCATTGCTTGCTCGAGCTGTTCGGACACGAGCTATGCACAAATATGAATAAAAATGCATTGAAAACTGCACTTGTTTAGTTAGTTTATTCATGTTTTCTATAATATATAGCCTCATTCCATCACAGTAGATCACCAAAATGATCAAATTTGTTATAAATAATGTCTCATGTTCGTTTATATTACAACCATTGCATTCTCGAACCTTTATGACACGGATAACGTTGAAAGATTCACACAAATGTATAAAAATGATATTTTAGTTTTTTTCGAGTTTTCTATCATTTGCAGACTCATTTCAGCTCATAATGTCACCAAAATACTAAAATATTTTTAATGACGTCTTCTATGGTTTTATATTATAATCATTGCGAGCTCGAGCCGTTCGGACACAAATTAGGCACAAATATACAAACGCATTGAGAACTGTACTTCTTGAGTTAGTTTATTCAAGTTTTCTATCATTTGTATGCTCATTTCATGGGATTAAATTACCAAAATGTACAAAATTATTTTAAATGATGTCTCTATTCGTTTATATGATAATTATTACATTCTCAAATCTTTATAATAGGGATAACGTTGAAAGATTAACACAAGTATATAAAAATAATATTTGAGTTTATTCTAGTTTTCTATTATTTGTAGCCTCATTTCAACTCATTAAGTCCCAAAATACACAATGATATTTTTCATGAAATATTCTATGGGTTTATATTATAATCATTGCGTGCCCGAGGCATTCAGACTCGAATTACGCACAAATAAGAGTACAAACGAATTGAAAACTGTACATCTTGAGTTACTTAATTCAAGTTTTCTATCATTTGTAGCATCACTTCATCACATTATATCACCAAAATGCTCAAAATTATTTTAAATGATGTCTCCTATCCGTTTATATTATAATCATTTCATTCTCGAACTTTTATGACAAGGATAACGTGAAGATGAAGATTAAAAAAAATGTATAAAATTAGTATTTTATTTATTCGAGTTTTCTATCATTTTGTAGCCTCATATCAGCTCATAAAGTTACCAAAATACACTAAAATATTTCCCATGATGTCTTGTATGGGTTTATATTATAATCATTTCGCTTCTATGAGCTCGAGCCGCACAAATTCGGACACAAATTAGGCACAAATATGAATACAAATGCACTGAGAACTGTACTTCTTTAGTTAGTTTATTCAAGCTTTCTATCATTTGTATCCTCGTTTCATGGCATTAAATCATCAAAATGCACAAAATTATTTTAAATGATGTCTCATATTTGTATATATTATAATCATTGCATTCTCAAACCTTTATATTATGGATAACGTTGAAAGATTAACACAAATTTATAAATATAATATTTCAGTTTTTTTGAGTTTTCAATCATTTGTAGCCTCAGTTCAACTCAGAAGTCACCAATATACACAATTATATTTTTCATGATATCTTATATGGGTTTAGATTATTATCATTGCGTGCTCGAGCAGTTCGGACTCGAATTAAGAACAAATATGAATACAAACGCATTGAAAACTGTACATGTTCTGTTACTTTATTCAACTTATCTATCATTTATGGCACCATTTTGTCACATTAAATCACCAAAATGCACAAAGTTATTTTAAATGACGTCTCCTATTCGTTTATATTGTAATCGTTGCATTCTCAAATCTTTATAATAGGGAAAACGTTGAAAGATTGACACAAGTGTATAAAACAATTGTTTAGTTTATTCTGGTATTCTATTATTTGTAGGCTCATTTCAACTCATAAAGTCACCAAAATAAACAAAGATATTTTTTATGATGTCTTCTAGTGGTTTATATTATAATTATTGCATGCTTGTGCCGTTCGGATATAAATTACGCACAAATTTGTGTACAAACGCACTGAAAACTGTACTTCTTAAGTTAGTTTATTCAAGTTTTCTATCGTTTATATCCTCATTTCAAGACATTAAATCACCAAAATGTACAAAGTTATTTTAAATGATGTCTTCTATTCGTTAATATTATAATCATTGCATTCTCAAACCATTGTAATATGGATAACGTTAAAAGATTAACACAAATTTATAAAAATAATATTTCAGTTTATTCGAGTTTTCTATCATTTGTTGCCTGATTTAAACTCATAAAGTCACCAAAATACACAATGATATTTTTCATGATATCTTCTTTTGTTTTATATTATAATCATCGCGTGCTCGATCCGTTCGGACATGAATTACGCATAAATATGAATTACACATTGAAAATTATCCTTCTTCAGTTAGTTTATTCAAGTTTTCTAATATTTCTATCTCCGTTTCGTGACAATAAATCACCAAAATGCACAAAGTTATTTTTAATGATGTCTCCTATTTGTTTATATTATAATCATTGCATTCTCAAACTTTATGATAGGGATAACGTTGAA
Source organism: Schoenoplectus tabernaemontani (assembly GCA_037127355.1). Classification (NCBI taxonomy): domain Eukaryota; kingdom Viridiplantae; phylum Streptophyta; class Magnoliopsida; order Poales; family Cyperaceae; genus Schoenoplectus; species Schoenoplectus tabernaemontani. The sequence goes on from CM073750.1 coordinate 27,381,077, forward strand.
AGATTACACAAATGTATAAAAATAGTATTTCAGTTTAATCGAATTTTCTATCATTTGTAGCCTCATTTCAACTCATTAAATCATCAAAATACACTAAGATGTCTTCAACGATGTCTTCTACGGGTTTATATTATAATCATTGCATGATTGAACTGTTCGGACACGAGTTATGCACAAATATGAATACAAATGCATTGAAAATTGTACTTGTTCAGTTAGTTCATTCATGTTTTCTATAATTTATAGCCTCATTCCATCACAGTAGATCACCAAAATAAATCAAATTTGTTATAAGTGATGTCTCTTGTTCGTTTATATTATAATCACTGCATTATGGAACTTTATGACAACGATAACGTTGAAAGATTACACAAATGTATAAAAATAGTATTTCAGTTTATTCGAGTTTTCTATCATTTGTAGGCTCATTTCAACTCATTAAATCATCAAAATACACTACGGTGTCTTCAATGATGTGTTCTACGAGATTATATTATAAGCATTGCTTGCTCGAGCTGTTCGGACACGAGCTATGCACAAATATGAATAAAAATGCATTGAAAACTGCACTTGTTTAGTTAGTTTATTCATGTTTTCTATAATATATAGCCTCATTCCATCACAGTAGATCACCAAAATGATCAAATTTGTTATAAATAATGTCTCATGTTCGTTTATATTACAACCATTGCATTCTCGAACCTTTATGACACGGATAACGTTGAAAGATTCACACAAATGTATAAAAATGATATTTTAGTTTTTTTCGAGTTTTCTATCATTTGCAGACTCATTTCAGCTCATAATGTCACCAAAATACGCTAAAATATTTTTAATGACGTCTTCTATGGTTTTATATTATAATCATTGCGAGCTCGAGCCGTTCGGACACAAATTAGGCACAAATATGAATACAAACGCACTGAGAACTGTACTTCTTGAGTTAGTTTATTCAAGTTTTCTATCATTTGTATGCTCATTTCATGGGATTAAATTACCAAAATGTACAAAATTATTTTAAATGATGTCTCTTATTCGTTTATATGATAATTATTACATTCTCAAATCTTTATAATAGGGATAACGTTGAAAGATTAACACAAGTATATAAAAATAATATTTGAGTTTATTCTAGTTTTCTATTATTTGTAGCCTCATTTCAACTCATTAAGTCCCAAAAATACACAATGATATTTTTCATGAAATATTCTATGGGTTTATATTATAATCATTGCGTGCCCGAGGCATTCGGACTCGAATTACGCACAAATAAGAGTACAAACGAATTGAAAACTGTACATCTTGAGTTACTTAATTCAAGTTTTCTATCATTTGTAGCATCACTTCATCACATTATATCACCAAAATGCTCAAAATTATTTTAAATGATGTCTCCTATCCGTTTATATTATAATCATTTCATTCTCGAACTTTTATGACAAGGATAACGGTGAAGATTAAAAAAAATGTATAAAATTAGTATTTTAGTTTATTCGAGTTTTCTATCATTTTGCAGCCTCGTATCAGCTCATAAAGTTACCAAAATACGCTAAAATATTTCCCATGATGTCTTATATGGGTTTAAATTAGAATCTTCGCGAGCTCGAGCCGTTCGGACACAAATTAGGCACAAATATGAATACAAATGCACTGAGAACTGTACTTCTTTAGTTAGTTTATTCAAGCTTTCTATCATTTGTATCCTCGCTTCATGGCATTGAATCACCAAAATAAATAATGTCTCATATTCGTTTATATTATAATCTTCGTGTTCTCAAACCTTTATAATATGGATAACGTTGAAAGATTAATGCAAATGTATAAAATTAATTTTTCAGTTTATTCGAGTTTTCTATCATTTGTATCCTCATTTTAACTCATAAACTCACCAAAATACACAATGGTATTTTTCATGATATCTTCTATGGGTTTATATTATAATCATAGCGTGCCCGAGCCGTTCGGACTCGAATTACGCACAAATATGAATATAAACGCATTGAAAACTGTACATCTTGAGTTACTTTATTCAACTTTTCTACCATTTATAGCATCATTTCATCACATTATATAACCAAAATGCTCAGAGTTATTTTAAATGATGTCTCCTATCAGTTACAATCATTGCAATCTCGAACATTTATGACATGGATAACGTTGAAGATTAACATGAAATGTATAAAAATAGTATTTTTATTTATTCGAGTTTTCTATCATTTGTAGCCTCATATCAGCTCATGAAGTTACAAAAATACACTAAAATATTTTTCATGATGGCTTGTATCAGTTTATATTATAATCATTACATGCTCGAGCCGTTCGGACACAGATTACGCACAAATATGAATACAAACGCACTGAAAATTGTACTTCTTGAGTTAGTTTATTCAAGTTTTCTATCATTTGTATCCTCATTTGATGATATTAAATCATCAAAATGCACAAAATTATTTTAAATGATGTCTTCTATTTGTATATATTATAATCATTGCATTCTCAAACCTTTATATTATGGATAACGTTGAAAGATTAACACAAATTTATAAATATAATATTTCAGTTTTTTTGAGTTTTCAATCATTTGTAGCCTCAGTTCAACTCAGAAGTCACCAATATACACAATTATATTTTTCATGATATCTTCTTTGGTTTTATATTATAATCATTGCGTGCTCGATCCGTTCGGACTCGAATTACGCACAAATATGAATACAAACGCATTGAAAATTATCATTCTTCGTTACTTTATTCAAGTTTTCTATCATTTCTATCATCCTTTTGTCACATTATATCACCAAAATGCACAAAATTATTTTTAATGATGTCTCCTATTTGTTTATATTATAATCATTGCATTCTCAAACTTTATGATAGGGATAACGTTGAAAGATTACACAAATGTATAAAATTAGTATTTCAGTTTATTCGAATTTTCTATCATTTGTAGCCTCATTTCAACTCATTAAATCATCAAAATACACTAAGATGTTTCATGATGTCTTCTATGGGTTTATATTATAATCATTGCATTGCTTCGACACGAGTTTATGCACAAATATGAATACAAATGCATTGAAAACTGTACTTGTTCAGTTAGTTCATTCATGTTTTCTATAATTTATAGCCTCATTCCATCACAGTAGAATCACCAAAATAAATCAAATTTGTTATAAGTGATGTCTCATGTTCGTTTATATTATAATCACTGCATTCTAGAACTTTATGACGGCGATAACGTTGAAAGATTACACAAATGTATAAAAAATTGTATTTAAGTTTATTCAAGTTTTCTATCATTTGTAGGCTCATTTCAACTCATTAAATCATCCAAAATACACTACGGTATGTCTTCAATGATGTGTTCTACGGGATTATATTATAAGTCATTGCGTGCTCGAGCTGTTCGGACACGAGTTAAGCACAAATATGAATACAAATGCATTGAAAACTGCACTTGTTTAGTTAGTTTATTCAACTTTTCTATAATATATAGCCTCATTCCATCACATTAGATCACCAAAATGATCAAATTTGCTATAAATAATGTCTCATCTTCGTTTATATTACAACCATTGCATTCTCGAACCTTTATGACATGGATAACGTTGAAAGATTCACACAAATGTATAAAAATGATATTTTAGTTTTTCGAGTTTTCTATCATTTGCAGACTCATTTCAGCTCATAATGTCACCAAAATACATAAAATATTTTTCATGATGTCTTCTATGGTTTTATATTATAATCATTACGATGCTCGAGCCGTTCGGACACAAATTAGCACAAATATGAATACAAACGCACTGAGAACTGCACTTCTTGAGTTAGTTTATTCAACTTTTCTATCATTTGTATGCTCGTTTCATGGTATTAAATCACCAAAATGTACAAAGTTATTTTAAATGATGTCTCCTATTCGTTTATATTATAATCATTGCATTCTCAAATCTTTATAATAGGGATAACGTTGAAAGATTAACACAAGTATATAAAAATAATATTTGAGTTTATTCTAGTTTTCTATTATTTGTAGCCTCATTTCAACTCATTAAGTCCCCAAAATACACAATGATATTTTTCATGAAATATTCTATGGGTTTATATTATAATCATCGCGTGCCCGAGCCGTTCGGGCTCGAATTACGCACAAATAATAGTACAAACACATTGAAAACTGTACATCTTGAGTTACTTAATTCAAGTTTTCTATCATTTATAGCATCACTTCATCACATTATATCACCAAAATGCTCAAAGTTATTTTAAATGATGTCTCATATCCGTTTATATTATAATCATTTCATTCTCGAACTTTTATGACAAGGATAACGGTGAAGACTAAAAAAAAAAAAGTATAAAATTAGTATTTTAGTTTATTCGAGTTTTCTATCATTTTGTAGCCTCATATCAGCTCATAAAGTTACCAAAATACACTAAAATATTTCCCATGATGTCTTGTATGGGTTTATATTATATTTTTCGCGAGGTCGAGCCGTTCGGACACAAATTAGGCAGAAATATGAATACAAATGCAATTGAGAACTGTACTTCTTTAGTTAGTTTATTCAAGCTTTCTATCATTTGTATCCTCGTTTCATGGCATTAAATCACCAAAATGTACAAAGTTATTTTAAATAATGTCTCATATTCGTTTATATTATAATCTTCGTTTTCTCAAACCTTTATAATATGGACAACGTTGAAAGATTAATACAAATGTATAAAATTAATTTTTCAGTTTATTCGAGTTTTCTATCATTTGTAACCTCATTTCAACTCATAAACTCACCAAAATACACAATGATATTTTTCATGATATCTTCTATGGGTTTAGATTATTATCATTGCGTGCTCGAGCAGTTCGGACTCGAATTAAGAACAAATATGAATACAAACGCATTGAAAACTGTACATGTTCGAGTTACTTTATTCAACTTATCTATCATTTATGGCATCATTTTGTCACATTAAATCACCAAAATGCACAAAGTTATTTTAAATGACGTCTCCTATTCGTTTATATTGTAATCGTTGCATTCTCAAATCTTTATAATAGGAAAACGTTGAAAGATTGACACAAGTGTATAAAACGATAGTTTAGTTTATTCGGTATTCTATTATTTGTAGAGCTCATTTCAACTCATAAAGTCACCAAAATAAACAAAGATATTTTTTATGATGTCTTCTAGCGGTTTATATTATAATTATTGCATGCTTGTGCCGTTCGGATATAAATTACGCACAAATTTGAGTACAAACGCACTGAAAACTGTACTTCTTGAGTTAGTTTATTCAAGTTTTCTATGGTTTATATCCTCGTTTAAAGACATTAAATCACCAAAATGTACAAAGTTATTTTAAATGATGTCTTCTATTCGTTTATATTATAATCATTGCATTCTCAAACCTTTGTAATATGGATAACGTTAAAAGATTAACACAAATTTATAAAACTAATATTTCAGTTTATTCGAATTTTCTATCATTTGTTGCCTAATTTCAACTCATAAAGTCACCAAAATACACAATGATATTTTTCATGATATCTTCTTTGGTTTTATATTATAATCATTGCATGATCGATCCGTTCGGACATGAATTACGCACAAATATGAATAACGCATTGAAAATTATCCTTCTTCGATTAGTTTATTCAAGTTTTCTAGCATTTCTATCTCCGTTTCGTGACAATACATCACCAAAATGCACAAAAATTATTTTTAATGATGTCTCCTATTTGTTTATATTATAATCATTGCATTCTCAAACTTTATGATAGGGATAACGTTGAAAGATTACACAAATGTATAAAAAGAGTATTTCAGTTTAATCGAATTTTCTATCATTTGTAGCCTCATTTCAACTCATTAAATCATCAAAATACACTAAGATGTCTTCATCGATGTCTTCTACGGGTTTATATTATAATCATTGCATGCTTGAACACGAGTTTATGCACAGATATGAATACAAATGCATTGAAAAACTGTACTTGTTCAGCTTAGTTCATTCATGTTTTCTCGTAATTTATAGCCTCATTCCATCACAAGAGACCACCAAAATAAATCAAATTTGTTATAAGTGATGTCTCCTGTTCGTTTATATTATAATCACTGCATTCTAGAACTTTATGACGGCGATAACGTTGAAAGATTACACAAATGTATAAAAATTGTATTTAAGTTTATTCAAGTTTTCTATCATTTGTAGGCTCATTTCAACTCATTAAATCATCCAAATACACTACGATGTCTTCAATGATGTGTTCTACGGGATTATATTATGAGTATTGCGTGCTCGAGCTGTTCGGACACGAGTTAAGCACAAATATGAATACAAATGCATTGAAAACTGCACTTGTTTAGTTAGTTTATTCGTGTTTTCTATAATATATAGCCTCATTCCATCACATAGATCACCAAAATGATCAAATTTGCTATAAATAATTTCTCATCTTCGTTTATATTACAACCATTGCATTCTCGAACCTTTATGACACCGATAACGTTGAAAGATTCACACAAATGTATAAAAATGATAATTTAGTTTTTTCGAGTTTTCTATCATTTGCAGACTCATTTCAGCTCATAATGTCACCAAAATACATGAAAATATTTTTCATGATGTCTTCTATGGTTTTATATTATAATCATTGCGAGCTCGAGCCGTTCGGACACAAATTAGGCACAAATATGAATACAAACGCACCGAGAACTGCACTTCGAGTTAGTTTATTCAACTTTTCTATCATTTGTATGCTCGTTTCATGGTATTAAATCACCAAAATGTACAAAGTTATTTTAAATGATGTCTCCTATTCGTTTATATTATAATCATTGCATTCTCAAATCTTTATAATAGGGATAACGTTGAAAGATTAACACAAGTATATAAAAATAATATTTGAGTTTATTCTAGTTTTCTATTATTTGTAGCCTCATTTCAACTCATTAAGTCCCCAAAATACACAATGATATTTTTCATGAAATATTCTATGGGTTTATATTATAATCATCGCGCTGCCCGAGCCGTTCGGGCTCGAATTACGCACAAATAATAGTACAAACACATTGAAAACTCACATCTTGAGTTACTTAATTCAAGTTTTCTATCATTTATAGCATCACTTCATCACATTATATCACCAAAATGCTCAAAGTTATTTTAAATGATGTCTCATATCCGTTTATATTATAATCATTTCATTCTCGAACTTTTATGACAAGGATAACAAAGAAGACTAAAAAAAGTATAAAATTAGTATTTTAGTTTATTCGAGTTTTCTATCATTTTGTAGCCTCATATCAGCTCATAAAGTTACCAAAATACACTAAAATATTTCCCATGATGTCTTGTATGGGTTTATATTATATTTTTCGCGAGGTCGAGCCGTTCGTACACAAATTAGGCGAAATATGAATACAAATGCACCGAGAACTCGTACTTCTTTAGTTAGTTTATTCAAGCTTTCTATCATTTGTATCCTCGTTTCATGGCATTAAATCACCAAAATGTACAAAGTTATTTTAAATAATGTCTCATATTCGTTTATATTATAATCTTCGTTTTCTCAAACCTTTATAATATGGACAACGTTGAAAGATTAATACAAATGTATAAAATTAATTTTTCAGTTTATTCGAGTTTTCTATCATTTGTAACCTCATTTCAACTCATAAACTCACCAAAATACACAATGATATTTTTCATGATATCTTCTATGGGTTTAGATTATTATCATTGCGTGCTCGAGCAGTTCGGACTCGAATTAAGAACAAATATGAATACAAACGCATTGAAAACTGTACATGTTCGAGCACTTTATTCAACTTATCTATCATTTATGGCATCATTTTGTCACATTAAATCACCAAAATGCACAAAGTTATTTTAAATGACGTCTCCTATTCGTTTATATTGTAATCGTTGCATTCTCAAATCTTTATAATAGGAAAACGTAGAAAGATTGACACAAGTGTATAAAACAGTAGTTTAGTTTATTCTCGTATTCTATTATTTGCAGGCTCATTTCAACTCATAAAGTCACCAAAATAAACAAAGATATTTTTTATGATGTCTTCTAGCGGTTTATATTATAATTATTGCATGCTTGTGCCGTTCGGATATAAATTACGCACAAATTTGAGTACAAACGCACTGAAAACTCTGTACTTCTTGAGTTAGTTTATTCAAGTTTTCTATGGTTTATATCCTCGTTTAAAGACATTAAATCACCAAAATGTACAAAGTTATTTTAAATGATGTCTTCTATTCGTTTATATTATAATCATTGCATTCTCAAACCTTTGTAATATGGATAACGTTAAAAGATTAACACAAATTTATAAAACTAATATTTCAGTTTATTCGAATTTTCTATCATTTGTTGCCTAATTTCAACTCATAAAGTCACCAAAATACACAATGATATTTTTCATGATATCTTCTTTGGTTTTATATTATAATCATTGCATGATCGATCCGTTCGGACATGAATTACGCACAAATATGAATAACGCATTGAAAATTATCCTTCTTCAGCTTAGTTTATTCAAGTTTTCTAGCATTTCTATCTCCGTTTCGTGACAATACATCACCAAAATGCACAAAAATTATTTTTAATGATGTCTCCTATTTGTTTATATTATAATCATTGCATTCTCAAACTTTATGATAGGGATAACGTTGAAAGATTACACAAATGTATAAAAAGAGTATTTCGGTTTAATCGAATTTTCTATCATTTGTAGCCTCATTTCAACTCATTAAATCATCAAAATACACTAAGATGTCTTCATCGATGTCTTCTACGGGTTTATATTATAATCATTGCATGCTTGAACACGAGTTTATGCACGAGATATGAATACAAATGCATTGAAAAAGCTGTACTTGTTCGGTTAGTTCATTCATGTTTTCTGTAATTTATAGCCTCATTCCATCACAAGAGACCACCAAAATAAATCAAATTTGTTATAAGTGATGTCTCCTGTTCGTTTATATTATAATCACTGCATTCTAGAACTTTATGACGGCGATAACGTTGAAAGATTACACAAATGTATAAAAAATTGTATTTAAGTTTATTCAAGTTTTCTATCATTTGTAGGCTCATTTCAACTCATTAAATCATCCAAATACACTACGATGTCTTCAATGATGTGTTCTACGGGATTATATTATGAGTATTGCGTGCTCGAGCTGTTCGGACACGAGTTAAGCACAAATATGAATACAAATGCATTGAAAACTCGCACTTGTTTAGTTAGTTTATTCGTGTTTTCTATAATATATAGCCTCATTCCATCACGTAGATCACCAAAATGATCAAATTTGCTATAAATAATTTCTCATCTTCGTTTATATTACAACCATTGCATTCTCGAACCTTTATGACAACGATAACGTTGAAAGATTCACACAAATGTATAAAAATGATAATTTAGTTTTTTCGAGTTTTCTATCATTTGCAGACTCATTTCAGCTCATAATGTCACCAAAATACATGAAAATATTTTTCATGATGTCTTCTATGGTTTTATATTATAATCATTGCGAGCTCGAGCCGTTCGGACACAAATTAGGCACAAATATGAATACAAACGCACCGAGAACGCACTTCGAGTTAGTTTATTCAACTTTTCTATCATTTGTATGCTCGTTTCATGGTATTAAATCACCAAAATGTACAAAGTTATTTTAAATGATGTCTCCTATTCGTTTATATTATAATCATTGCATTCTCAAATCTTTATAATAGGGATAACGTTGAAAGATTAACACAAGTATATAAAAATAATATTTGAGTTTATTCTAGTTTTCTATTATTTGTAGCCTCATTTCAACTCATTAAGTCCCCAAAATACACAATGATATTTTTCATGAAATATTCTATGGGTTTATATTATAATCATCGCGTGCCCGAGCCGTTCGGGCTCGAATTACGCACAAATAATAGTACAAACACATTGAAAACTCGTACATCTTGAGTTACTTAATTCAAGTTTTCTATCATTTATAGCATCACTTCATCACATTATATCACCAAAATGCTCAAAGTTATTTTAAATGATGTCTCATATCCGTTTATATTATAATCATTTCATTCTCGAACTTTTATGACAAGGATAACGGTGAAGACTAAAAAAAAGTATAAAATTAGTATTTTAGTTTATTCGAGTTTTCTATCATTTTGTAGCCTCATATCAGCTCATAAAGTTACCAAAATACACTAAAATATTTCCCATGATGTCTTGTATGGGTTTATATTATATTTTTCGCGAGGTCGAGCCGTTCGGACACAAATTAGGCGAAATATGAATACAAATGCACTTTGAGAACTGTACTTCTTTAGTTAGTTTATTCAAGCTTTCTATCATTTGTATCCTCGTTTCATGGCATTAAATCACCAAAATGTACAAAGTTATTTTAAATGATGTCTCAAATTCGTTTATATTATAATCTTCGTTTTCTCAAACCTTTATAATATGGACAACGTTGAAAGATTAATACAAATGTATAAAATTAATTTTTCAGTTTATTCGAGTTTTCTATCATTTGTAACCTCATTTCAACTCATAAACTCACCAAAATACACAATAATATTTTTCATGATATCTTCTATGGGTTTAGATTATTATCATTGCGTGCTCGAGCAGTTCGGACTCGAATTAAGAACAAATATGAATACAAACGCATTGAAAACTGTACATGTTCAGTTACTTTATTCAACTTATCTATCATTTATGGCATCATTTTGTCACATTAAATCACCAAAATGCACAAAGTTATTTTAAATGACGTCTCCTATTCGTTTATATTGTAATCGTTGCATTCTCAAATCTAAATTATAATAGGGAAAACGTTGAAAGATTGACACAAGTGTATAAAACGCAGTAGTTTAGTTTATTACGGTATTCTATTATTTGCAGGCTCATTTCAACTCATAAAGTCACCAAAATAAACAAAGATATTTTTTATGATGTCTTCTAGCGGTTTATATTATAATTATTGCATGCTTGTGCCGTTCGGATATAAATTACGCACAAATTTGAGTACAAACGCATCGAAAACTCAGTACTTCTTGAGTTAGTTTATTCAAGTTTTCTATGGTTTATATCCTCGTTTAAAGACATTAAATCACCAAAATGTACAAAGTTATTTTAAATGATGTCTTCTATTCGTTTATATTATAATCATTGCATTCTCAAACCTTTGTAATATGGATAACATTAAAAGATTAACACAAATTTATAAAACTAATATTTCAGTTTATTCGAATTTTCTATCATTTGTTGCCTAATTTCAACTCATAAAGTCACCAAAATACACAATGATATTTTTCATGATATCTTCTTTGGTTTTATATTATAATCATTGCATGATCGATCCGTTCGGACTTGAATTACGCACAAATATGAATAACGCATTGAAAATTATCCTTCTTCGATTAGTTTATTCAAGTTTTCTAGCATTTCTATCTCCGTTTTCGTGACAATACATCACCAAAATGCACAAAAATTATTTTTAATGATGTCTCCTATTTGTTTATATTATAATCATTGCATTCTCAAACTTTATGATAGGGATAACGTTGAAAGATTACACAAATGTATAAAAAGAGTATTTCGGTTTAATCGAATTTTCTATCATTTGTAGCCTCATTTCAACTCATTAAATCATCAAAATACACTAAGATGTCTTCATCGATGTCTTCTACGGGTTTATATTATAATCATTGCATGCTTGAACACGAGTTTATGCACGAGATATGAATACAAATGCATTGAAAAAGCTGTACTTGTTCATTAGTTCACCATGTTTTCTGTAATTTATAGCCTCATTCCATCACAGTAGACCACCAAAATAAATCAAATTTGTTATAAGTGATGTCTCCTGTTCGTTTATATTATAATCACTGCATTCTGGAACTTTATGACGGCGATAACGTTGAAAGATTACACAAATGTATAAAAAATAGTATTTCAGTATATTCGAGTTTTCTATCATTTGTAGGCTCATTTTAACTCATTAAATCATCAAAATACACTGTTCGGACACGAGTTAAGCACAAATATGAATACAAATGCATTGAAAACTGCACTTGTTTAGTTAGTTTATTCGTGTTTTCTATAATTTTTAGCCTCAGTTCAACTCAGAAGTCACCAATATACACAATGATATTTTTCATGATATCTTCTATGGGTTTAGATTATTATCATTTTGTGCTCGAGCAGTTCAGACTCGAATTAAGAACAAATATGAATACAAACGCATTGAAAATTGTACATGTTCAGTTACTTTATTCAACTTATCTATCATTTATGGCATCATTCTGTCACATTAAATCACCAAAATACACAAAGTTATTTTAAATGATGTCTCCTATTCATTTATATTGTAATCGTTGCATTCTCAAATCTTTATAATAGGGAAAACGTTATAAGATTGACACAAGTACATAACAATATTTTAGTTTATTCTTGTATTCTATTATTTGTAGCCTCATTTCAACTCATAAAGTCATCAAAATACACAAAGATATTTTTTGTGACGTCTTCTATGAATTTACATTATAATCATTGCATGCTCGAGTCATTCGAATATAAATTACGCACAAATATGAGTACAAACGCATTGAAAATCATAGTTCTTGAGTTAGTTTATTCAATCTTTCTATCGTTTATATGCTCGTTTGATGACATTAAATCATCAAAATGCACAAAGTTATTTTAAATGATATCTTCTATTCATTTATATTATAATTATTGCATTCTCAAATAATTATAATATGGATAACATTAAAAGTTTAACACAAATGAATAGAAATAATATTTCAGTTTATTCGAGTTTTCTATCATTTGTAGCCTTATTTCAACTCATAAACACACCAAAATAAAAAATAATATTTTTTATGATATTTTCTATGGGTTTATATTATAATCATTGCGTGCCTGAACCGTTCAGACTCGAATTACGCATAAATATGAATACAAACGCATTGAAAACTGTACATCTTGAGTTACTTTGTTCAATTTTTCTATCATTTATAGCATCATTTCATCACATTATATCACCAAAATACTCAAAGTTATTTTAAATGATGTCTCCTTTCCATTTATATTACAATCATTGCTTTCTTGAACATTTATGATAAGGATGACGTTGAAGATTAACACATATGTATAAAAATAGTATTTTAGTTTATTCGAGTTTTCTATCATTTGTAGTCTCATATTAGCTCATAAAGTTACCAAAATAGACTAAAATATTTTTCATGATGAGTATGAGTTTATATTATAACCATTACAAGCTCGAGCCGTTCGGACACAAATTACGCACAAATATGAATACAATCGCACTAAGAAATGTACTTCTTTAGTTAGTTTATTCAAGTTTTCTATCAATTATATCGTCGTTTCGTGGCATTAAATTAGCAAAATGCACAATATTATTTTAAATGATGTCTTCTATTTATTTATATAATAATCATCGTGTTCTCAAATATTTGTAATATGGATAACGTTGAAAGAGTAACACAAATGTATAAAAATAATATTTCCGTTTATTCGAGTTTTCTATAATTTGTAGCCTCATTTCAACTCATAAACTCAACAAAATACATAATGATATTTTCGTGATATCTTCTGTGGGTCTATATTATAATCATTGCATGACCGAGCCGTTCGGACTCGAATTACGCACAAATATGAATACAAATGCATTGAAAGCTGTACATCTTGAGTTACTTTATTCAAATTTTCCATCATTTATAGAATCATTTCATCACATTATATCACTAAAATGCTCAAAGTTATTTTAAATGATTTCTCTTATCCATTTGTATTATAATCATTGCTTTCTCGAACATTTATGACAAGGATAACGTTAAAGATTAACATGAAATGTATAAAAATAGTATTTTAGTTTATTCGAGTTTTTCATCATTTGTAACCTCATATCAGCACCATGATGTCCTGTATGGGTTGATATTATGATCATTACATGCTCAAGCCTTTATGACACAAATTATGCACAAATATGAATACAAACGCACTGAAAACTGTACTTCTTGAGTTAGTTTATTCAAGTTTTCTAACATTTATATCCTTGTTTGATGATATTAAATCATCAAAATGTACAAAATTATTTTAAATGATGTATTCTATTTGTATATATTATAATCATTTCATTCTCAAATCTTTATATTATGGATAACGTTGTAAGATTAACACAAATGTATAAATATAATATTTCAATTTTTTTTAGTTTTCAATCATTTGTAGCCTCAGTTCAACTCATAAGTCACCAATATATACAATGATATTTTTCATGATAACTTCTTTGGATTTATATTATTATCATGGCGTTCTCGAGCAGTTCGGACTCGAATTAAGCACAAATATGAATACAAACGCATTGAAAACTGTACATGTTCCGTTACTTTATTCGACTTATCTATCATTTATGGCATCATTTTGTCACATTAAATCACCAAAATGCACAAAATTATTTTAAATGATGTCTCCTATTCATTCATATTATGATCATTGCATTCTCAAATCTTTATAATAGGGAAAACGTTGAAAGATTGACACAAGTGTATAAAAACAGTAGTTTAGTTTATTCTAGTATTATCTTATTTGTAGCCTAATTTCAACTCATTAAGTCACCAAAATATACAAAAATATTTTTTATTGTATCTTCTGTGGGTTTATATTATAATTATTACATGTTTGAGCCCTTCGGATATAAATTATGCACAAATTTGAGTACAAACGCACTGAAAACTGTACTTCTTGAGTTAGTTTATTCAAGTTTTCTATCGTTTATATCCTCGTTTCATGGCATGAAATCACCAAAATGATGAAATATATTTTAAATGATTTCCCCTATCCGTTTATATTAGAATCATTGCATTCTTGAACATTTATGATAAGAATAATGTTGAAGATTAATAAAAATGTATAAAATAAGTATTTTAGTTTATTCGAGATTTCTATCATTTATAGCCTTATATCAGCTCATAAAGTAATTAAAATGCACTAAAATATTTTCCATGATGTCTTGTGTGGGTTTATATTATAATCTTTGCGAGCTCGAGCCATTGGGACACAAATTAGGCACAAATATGAATACAAATGCACCGAGAACTATACTTCTTTAGTTAGTTTATTCAAGTTTTCTATCATTTATATCCTCGTTTTATGACATTAAATCACCAAAAATTACAAAGTTATTTTAAATAATGTCTCATATTTATTTATATTATAATCTTCGCGTTCTCAAACCTTTATAATAGGGATAACGTTGAAAGATTAACACAAATGTATAAAAATAATAT
This sequence comes from Schoenoplectus tabernaemontani, assembly GCA_037127355.1. Classification (NCBI taxonomy): domain Eukaryota; kingdom Viridiplantae; phylum Streptophyta; class Magnoliopsida; order Poales; family Cyperaceae; genus Schoenoplectus; species Schoenoplectus tabernaemontani. Next base: position 27,396,420 of record CM073750.1, read on the forward strand.
TTCAGTTTTTTTGAGTTCTCAATCATTTGTAGGCTCAGTTCAACTCATAAAGTCACCAAATACACCATGATATTTTTTATGATATCTTACATACGTTTACATTATAATCATTGCGAGCCCAAGCCGTTCGGACTCGAATTACGCATAAATATGAATATAAACGCATTAAAAATTGTACATTTTAAGTTACTTTATTCAACTTTTCTATCATTTATAGCTTCATTTCATCATATTATATCACCAAAATGCTCAAAATTATTTGAAATGATGTCTCATATTTGTTTATATTATAATCATTGCATTCTCAAATCTTTATAATAGAAAAAATGTTAAAAGATTGACACAAATGTATAAAAATAGTATTTTAGTTTATTCTAGTTTTTCATTATTTATAACCTCATTTCAACTTATAAAGGCATCAAAATACATAAAATATTTTTTATTATGTCTTCTATGGGTTTATATTATAATCATTTGTGCTCGAGCCATTAGGACACAAATGTTGCACAAATATGAATACAAATACATTGAAAATAATACTTCTTCAATTAGTTTATTCAAATTTTCTATCATTTGCTTCCTTTTTTCATGATATCAAATCATCAAAATGCACAAAATTATTTTAAATGATTTTTTCTATTCATTTATATTATAATCATTGTATTCTCAAATCTTAATAATATCGATAAAGTTAAAAGATTAACACAAATTATAAAAAAATATTTCAGTTTATTCGATTTTTCTATCATTTATAGCCTAATTTCAACTCATAAAGTCATCAAAATATATAATGATATTTTTCATGATATCTTCTTTGCGTTTATATTATAATTATTGCATGCTCAATTCGTTTGGACATAAATTACGCACAAATATGAATACAAATACATTGAAAATTATCTTTCTTCAATTAGTTTATTTAAGTTTCTATCATTTGTATCTCCGTTTCGTGACAATAAATCACCAAAATGCACAAAGTTATTTTAAATGATATTTTCTATTTGTTTATATTATAATTATTGTATTCTCAAAATTTATGACAGGGATAACATTGAAAGATTACACAAAAGTATAAAAATAGTATTTTAGTTTATTCAAGTTTTCTATCATTTATAGTCTCATTTTAACTCATTTTATCATCAAAATACACTAAGATGTCTTCAACGATGTCTTCTAATTTATATTATAATCATTGCATGCTCGAACTGTTTAGACACAAGTTATGCATAAACATGAATATAAATGTATTGAAAACTGTACTTGTTCAGTTAGTTCAATCGTGTTTTCTATAATTTATAGTCTCATTCCATCATAATAGATCACCAAAATAATCAAATTTATTATAAATGATGTCTTATGTTCATTTATATCACAATCATTGTATTCTCGAACCTTTATGAAAGGGATAACGTTGAATGATTGACATAAATATATAAAATTATATTTTAGTTTATTCGATTTTTTTATCATTTGTTGTCTCATTTCAACTCATAAACTCACCAATATACACATAATATTATTCATGATATCTTTGATGAGTTTATATTATAATCATTGCGTGCTCGAGCAGTTTAGACTCGAATTAAGCACAAATTTTGAATATAACCGCATTGAAAATTGTGCATCATCAATTACTTTATTCAAATTTTCTATCATTTATAGCATTATTTTATCACATTAAATCACCAAAATACACAAAATTATTTTTTATGATGTCTCTATTCATTTATATTGTAATCGTTACATTCTCAAATCTTTATAATTGGGAAAACATTAAAAGATTGACACAAGTGTATAAAATAGTATTTTAGTTTATTCTAGTATTATATTATTTGTATGCTTATTTCAACTCCTAAAGTTACCAAAATACATGAAGATATTTTTTATGATGTCTTCTATAGGTTTATATTATAATCATTACATGCTTGAGCAGTTCAGAGATTGACTAGATTGGCTCGCTCACATGAGCAATCGCCTCTAGCACTTTGAAAGTGAGCAGAGATGAGACTTAATTAAACTAGAGACGATTTGGAAGTGTGCTGAGTTTAATATTTAATGTCTCCTCAGATTGAGCTGAGATGAGAATGTCATTGATGGTCGACATGAAGTCTATAGATCTTCGAGGTGGGAGTTATCCATGGCGCTTTGGAAGCGAGCATGTGAGGACACCCGGATTAGTTGCATTGGAAGCGACCTGCACTATGGATGCTTAGTTTGTTACTAGATCTAGACTCATTCGGTGTTATTTTATAGACATACGTCTGTTATTGAGCAAATTATTCACCGTAGCATGCATTTCATACTGCATGTACTTAGGCGACACAGAAAAATGAGTTGAGTGACCTGAGGGTCATAGATTCCCATCTCCTCATCGTGTGAGTTTCTAATTACGTACCATTTTGGACCTTTGACTATGTCATGAGGAAAGAGAGCAATGTTGCTACTTTAGTGTGCTACTTATTGCCTTGAATGATTCGGTCTACCGGAACATTATTGGGAAAACAGTTGATTCTGATTCAAGTGACATGAGGGCGAAAAAAAATGTTAATTGATTTGCATCCTAACTTACTTGTATTCACAGATCCGCCAATTATGTCGTGTGGACATATATTGGGAATACATGTGATGTCGAGAGGGAGGAGCCATGTTTCTCGAGGGGTCAAAAATATCTGTAATATCATGAGCCTAGGGTATGAGATACATATAATATTATTATTTTATTTTATTTTGAAGTGAATATCTTTAGACTGATTTGAAATAATTTTAGTCTATGAGATCCCAAATTGTAGGTGTATCGCTGGTCGCACGACCTATTTGTCTGTATGAATACTCTTGATTATTATCAATAGTCTCCAAGAGGGAGATTGTTGGATTTAGGCTCTATGCGGCCTAAATAAGGCTACTGGCTGAAAAAAAGTGTTCGCACCTATTCAAGCACTGTGATATCTCTATTTATGGATTTATATTTTGTATCCATGTGTGAGACACAACATGACAGAATAAAAACACTTAGATAGAAAAAGAGAACATCATCCAAGATGGAGATAGTTCAGTTCCTCCAAGACGGGATGAGAATGAATAGTCTCGGCATGAGAATCGAAGAAGTCGCGACATCTAGGTTGTGGAACGGAGGAATAGGCTCGGTCTCGGTTGTAGTTTATCTCCAACAAAGTGATTTTCATAGGCTTACAATGCAGGAGATGCAACACAAAGAGTTATGTACACCAGATGTGATTGGAGATGCAAGATAAAAAATGAAAACACTTCCGCTGATAATGTTGAATTTCCTTATCTCCGTTATTTCTAACAAATAATAAATTTATCTTATTTAAAAATTCAAGATTCTTTGTACTTGATTTAGATATAACTTATATCTAAGAAGATATATCATTTATTTATAAGTTAGTTTTACTTCTATTTTTCTTGTTTATGGATATATATATATATATATATATATATATATATATATATATATATAGTCCGACTATGGTGCTTTGCAAATTTTGTTTGCTTCGCGCGTCCGTATCTTGAATTTAAAAGTTTAAACGACTGATCCAAATCGTTGAATATCATCTTTATATTCAAATATCCTTGGATATAAAATTTTATATTTTTTTGAAATTTTTTGCTATTTTTTAAATGGGTACAAAGTTTGCTGATCTAATGATTTCTGCACCATCCAAAACTAGCGATTTTGTACTCATCTAAAAAATATCAAAAAAATTCAAAAAATATAAAATTTGATCTCCAAGTATATTTTAATATGAAGATGATGTTCAACGGTTTGGATCGATTATTTAAACTTTTAAATTAATAATAGACGCGCAAAGCAAAAAACGCACTTAGTCACTTATATATATATATATATATATATATATATATATATATATATATATATATGCCCTATCACCTCGAATCAGAAATTATTTCGCTAATTGCGGTCTTTTTTATTTCTTTTACTGTTCGATAGTTAAAATCTAAAGTCACATGTCACATCTCATAGTCAGGAGGAATTACTTCGCTCCTGATTAAGGAGAGTCAGAAGAAGGGAACGAGAAGGAATAACTCAAAATTGTAAAGAAATAAATATGATAAATAGAGAGATGATTTATGTTGCTTTCCACTATACGCAGATGTAAACAGAGAGACAACTCAATTTTAATTGCATTATATTTAAATTGTTTATAGTAAGAAGGACATTTTTTTAAAAAGAAAAGTGATAATAAGAAGGATATATTTTACGTTGGAAAAAACGTTGACAAAGTCGCAGGATAAAATTAGATAACTACAAATAAATTATTAATATTTATTTCTTTTCTTGTTTGATGATTAAAATCTAAAATCATGTGTCACATCTCACTTAAGTCACGCTCCTGAATCAGGAGAGTCAGGAGGAGAAGGAATAACCTCAAAAAATCATAATAAGAAGTATATATTTGACATTGGAAACAAATATTAAAAAAGTAGCAGGATAAAAATAGATAACTATAAAAAATTTATTAATATACTCTTTTCTCTCACAAAATTAGCTTTCAAAATAGCCATTATTATTATTTTTTTCCTTAGAGACATCTGTAAAATCCAGTCCGCTCTTCTACCTTGCTAATTTAAGCAAACAAAAGGAAGTTAATTTTCATTTGTTTTCTCTTTTTGGTCTTTCAGCCAAGAAATAAAATATTTTCTTTGGGACAATAATACATTTATTATTTTGATCAGACCACGAAGCTATTGATGTGTTTTAAAAAATATATATAACTAAAACTGTAAATACATACTTATTTTCATACTTAATCTTGTTATGAGTTAAAACCTGCACAAAAGAAAGAGATTTCAAATACAACAATTATAATGATATGATCCCAACAATTGCATTCCTAGTGCTAATACTAAAATTGATGAGAAATAGATCCATATATATGTATCATCAAGTATCCAATCGACCAGAAATTGGTGAAATTTATTATCCGCTTTTAGATAAAATAATTGACTAAAAACGTACGCAGGCGGTTTATAGTAAAATTCCTGGATTTTTTGTACTATACACAAGTCATTCTATCTCAACAAGATCTCTAAAGGATTCATTGTAGAACAAGGAAAAAAATATATCTCTAAAGGATTCATTGTAGAAGGAAATTCACGGTCAATTTTGCGAGAAGTGAGCCGATTTAATTTAATTCTCCAAGAAACTGGATAAAATAGTAAAAATGGAAAATAAGCAAAATATCAAGAAAATGAGAATTCTTGTTCCATAATCTGTTTGATACAATCTTTATCAGTATTATATAGGTGATTACACTCCTATAACTAATTTATAATAAATCAAATGTATTACATGATTATTACAATACTGAATGTGCCACAATATAAAATAAAATAAAATAATAAAAAAAAAACATCAACTTCTTCATTGCCTACAGTTCTGCCCGTTAACACACTGTCTTCAGACTCGATAACTGGAGGGGATCATTTCACTTAGTTATAACCACTATACCCGCCCGATTTCTATTTGAATTGCGCCAGCGATGTCTTCAACCCTTCCTTCTATGCCAACGACTTCTTCCGTATTTCTTTCCCTTTCATTTGTCTGGCCCCACATATCAGAACATCCTTCCTCCCTAATTTTCTTTTCTTCCTTTACTACAACATCATTTCTTATTGTCACTGTCAGTATTGATTGCATTGCTGACATTCTCTCTCCCTTCAAACCATAGTTGTCCTCAGCTATAAAATTTATATATAATCCTTCCAAAACAACCATTGGTTCTACTTTTAGATTTCCTTAAAGGCTCACTACTGGTAACACATGGAAGACAACATAAACTTGTGATCCAGGAGGCAAATTCAACCTGTAAGCTAACTTCCTATCTTTTTAATTACGTCAAACGGACCATAATATTTTGATCTCAATTTTGAAGTTACCTCTTGTCTATAGGGTTGTAGTTTTAAATACACCCAAGAACCCACTGATATTTGCCTTTCACTTCTCTTTCAATTAGCAAACATCTTCATCCTTTCTTGTGTATTTTTAGATGTCTTTTAGCAGTTGTATTGTATTGTGTATTTTTTTTTTCAAATTTCATCAACTGCTTCTACTTTGCTACACGACACTGACTCCAATGATAATGGTAGAGGTGCATATCCATAGAGAGCTTAAAATAAGATTATATATGGATGTATAAAAACTAATATTCTATCACCATTCAGCTAGATATAAACATTGAACTCATTGTTTAGGCTTTTGACTGATCATTAATCTCAAATACTATTCCAAGCATTAATTTAATCTTTTTGGCTGCCCATCAATCTGTGGGTGATACATAGTACTCAAATTGATATTAGTATTCAATAATTTCATCAACTCTCTCCAAAAATATTAGTAAAAATGGGGTCTCTGTCAGTCATAATTTTGATGGGTAAACCGTATAAGTTGTACACATTTTTCCAGAAATAACCTTATAATTTTTTTGCTGAAAATGGATGGGATAAAGGTACAACGTGGATGTACTTGAGAATCTTATCAGTTACAACTAGAATCACATCTTTATTCTCACTTTTAGGAAGGTCGGTGTTGAAGTCCATTGTGATAGTCTGCCATACCCCATCTGGTACCGGTATAGGATCAAGCAACCTTATTGGTGGTTTATTTTTCATGCTTCTAAATGACACACCTCATAAGTTCTCATATGTTTAATAATCTCTTTTTTCATTTGTGGCTGGTAAAATATTTTCTTAGTTCATTGATAAGTGTCAAAGATATCAGAATGCCCACCAACACTAAAGTCATGCATCCAACCCATCACCTTGCATCTCCACTCTTTAGCTATTTCCACATATATTCTTCATTTTACTCTTATCACTCCTTTGTGCATTGTTACTTTCTCACTTTCTGTTTGACTTAATTAATTCTGAATTACTAGCTGTACCCACTCATCACCTTCAATTCATCTACTTAGGTAGGAATTAATTCAGTGATTGCATTTCTTGGCAAAACATTAGCTACTATATTTTCACAGTCCTTTTTGTATTGTATTAGTATAATCAAACCCTAACATCTTACACAATCATTTGTGTTGTAATGTATGAGTGAGCCTTTGTTCAAGCATATACTTGAGACTGAGGTGATCTGTTTTGATAACAAAGGTATTTTTCTTGCAAGCAGTGGCGCCATTTTTGCACGACCATAATAAGAGCCAATAATTTATTTTCATATGTGGAGAGAAATTGAGATTTGATAATGAGGGCCTTGCTGAAATAAGCTATATGTTTCTTTTGTTGCATTAGCATTGCTCCTACACCTGTTCCACATACATATGTCTCAAGTGTGAAGGGTTTTGTGAAATCTGGCATAATTGAAACTGGCGCCTCACATATGATTTTCTTTAGAGACTGAAATATTTGTTTAGCTTCTTCAATCCATTCAAAAGTATTTTTCTTAGTAGTTGATTAAGAGGCTTACTATTGATGCCATATCTTTGTACAAATTTCCTTTAATACTTTGTAAGTCCCAAAATCCTCTCAATTCTTTAGTAGTTCTGGATGATTGCCAACTCATCATGGCTGTCATCTTGGCAGGGTCAATGATCACTCCTTTGTCACTGTTTATGTGACCAAGATATTCAATTTCCCTTAGTTCAAAGGCATACTTGCTCTCCTTGACAAATAACTGGTTTTCTTTGAGGTCTTTCAGTACAGTAACTAAGTGAATTTGCTGTATCTCTTTATTGTTACTAAATATCATCAAAGAAGACAAGCACAAATTTTTTGAGATATGACTTGAAAATACTGTTCATTAATGCTTAAAATGTAGTTGGAATTTGTTAATTCAAATAACATCACCAAATATTTAAAATGTCCCGCGTGAGTTCTAAAAGCTTTTTTATGTACATCTTCAGCTTTCATGTGTATTTGGTGGTACCCTGATTTTAAATCTATCTTTAAAAGTACTTCGCACCATAGAGTTGATCAAGCAAGTCATCAATAATAGGACTGAGCATTTATTTTTTTACTATATTTGTATTTAGTTTTCTATAATCAATGCATAATCTCCAACTGCCATCTTTCTTTTTGTCCAAAACGGCGGGTGGAGCATATAGGCTAACCGGGGGCTGTATCACTTGATTCATGAATGATTTGTCTAATTTCAATTTCTAGAAATAATTATAACTATGTGGTCTCAAATTAATTGGGGATACATTGGGAAGCAAAGTAATTTAGTGGTCACATGACCTATTTGGTGGTAAACCTTTTGGTCATCAAATACTTCCTTGAATAGCATCAATGTGTCTTGGAACTCAGCTGGCTTTTACTGGACTAGCTTTGACTCAGGTTGAATCGGCACTACATAAGTTATCATGACCTCACTTTCATTTCTTCATTCTTTGTTAATATCAATTGTCTTACATATGTATATGCTAGCTACCTCTTCCTTAACTTGCAACTTCAAGATTTCACCATCCTTCTTGAAAGCCACATATTTTTCCAACCAATCTACTCCCATAGGTCTGTACTGGATCAACCAATCAATTCTCAGTATTACTCTTTGATATCAAGAATCCTAAAATCATCATAGAATTGACGCCCTTGAAGTGAGAATTGCAAACTTACACATTTATTATCAGTCATCTCTTATCTCCTAAAATCAACATTATAATAATATAATTATCTCTATTATAGTTTATTTCACTCCTTGTAAAAAATTAAGGTTTAAAAAATTACTGATACCTTCACTATCCATTAATCCACACACTTCTATGCCCCTACTTTTTCCTTAAATCTCATAGCTGACTGATGAGGTTGGTTGGATGATGCAAACATGGAGAGAACCGTCTCCACTTCTTTTTTATTTTCACTGAGCCCTTCTATGGCTTTTGACGCTTCCTCTTGTTTGATGAGCATATGCACCTTTACCTTACATTGGTGTTCAGAGAAATATTTTTTCCACATTTAAAACACAATCCCAATTATCTCCTATCCTCAATAAGTGTGTTTCTGAAATTTCCTTTATCATTATTAATTTTCATCTCTTCTGATTTTTCTTTTAAGTATGTTTTTTTGAAGCTATTGTTTGTTATTACACCTTAACTTCTCACCAAAGTCCTATTTCTGTTGAATTGGAAATCAAGAGAAATCTCCATATGCTTGACATGTTGGAAAACATCAAGTAGGGAGGTAATTTTGTGACAGCACAAAATGCTTTGTATCATCCCTTAATCCACATATAAAGGGTGTTACATAATGGCTTTTTGGGAAAATATAAAAATTCTACATAACTTGATTTAATTATTTCAAATTGTCTCATGTACTTCCTTATAGTTCCTATTTGTACCAATCTTTTCATCTCTTTATAGAAATTATTACCATCATTTTGAGAAAACCATAGTTTGATTAATTCCACCAACTCATGCCATGGAGGGTGATCCTAGTTGGATCTATAGCCTATGTACCAAGAATTAGCCTCACCATTGAAATTGGCGATTGCTTGAATTGATCTTTGCTCCGGCATTTGATAGAGCTCAAAAATATATTCGTATTGAGCTATCCATTCTTCCGATGATGGAAACTCCTATCTGGGAGCTGGCATCTTGACTGTAGGTACCTATTCTATTTCTCCTTGTGTTACTATGGCATGCCATAACCATCAGTGGACCGGTAAGTGGGTGAAAAGTTAGAGTTACTTTGTCTTAGTTGATCGATTCTAAATTCGACATGGTCCATCTTTTCTGCCAAATCTTTAAAAGTAGTAGCTTGCACTGAAGCCATGACTGCTCCAACATGGTCGTTAATGGACTTTAAAATCCTCTCCTCCATGACTGCCTCACGATTCAACGTCTTATCCAACCCTTATTTATGTCTCTTAACTAAGGAGGATTCAATCTTTTCAAATCTTGCCTGTCTTCTCGAATCTTGCCTTATTACTCTCATCGATTGCCTCTATTCTATCGAGCAACATTTCTAAGGTCACCGATCCACTCTTCTTCGCCATTGTCAGATCTCCCCAGAGCGTAACCTAACTCTGATACTAATTATTATGAAAGGTTCAGAATAAGGAGATTCACACTCAACTTTGCAAGAATTGAGCTAATTTAGCTCAATTATCCAAGAAACTGGATAAAATGGTAATGGAAAATAAGAAAAATATCAGAAAACGAGAACTCTTATTCCAAAATATGTTTGATACAATTTTTTCAGTCTTTTATAGGCAATTACACTCTTGTAACTGATTTATAACTAATTAAATGTATGACATGATAATTACAATACTAAATACCAAATAGAAAAGAAGCATCACATTCGCCATCTATAGACCTGATAACTGAAGAGGATCATTTCAATTAGTTATAATAGCTACTTCCTCTCGACTTCTATTTGAATTACGCCAGTGATGCCTTCAACCCTTTCTTCTATGCCAACGACTTCTTTCTATAATACTGCAATCTTATAGGAAATTATTCGGGTGGCTACACATGTCAGGACATCTTTTCTCTCTAATTCTTTTCTTTTCCTTTGTTACATCACCATTTCCTACTGCCATTGTCAGCATTGACTACATTGATGAAATTCATGGTATCACCATTTTAGTGTTCGTATTTTTATCATCTTTTGCATGTAAGTAACAACATACCACAAAAGGATTCATTGAGCAAGTTAGAAAACGTAAGTAGAAGTCACATATTCAGAGTTGAAAACTACTCATTCACCAAGGGCTGGGGTGCCGGCAAGTTCATCCATCCTTTCGACGACATTCCCTGTCGGCGGGTACAAATGGGCAATCAAATACTACCCGATAGAGATTCAATTGAGGCTTCTGATTACATGTCATTGTTCATCCAACTCTGGTCTAAATCGGGGCAACCAAAAATAAATTGCACTTCTCTTTTTTGGATCACCCTAGATTAAGGGTGCAAGAAAAAAAATATAATTTTGATTCGATTTTAGCTCGAGCTTAATTCTTTTGATTAAAATTTTCTATCAGTTTAGTTCGATAACAATTTAATGAACTAGTTTTGGTTCGATTCGTAAAAATTTCATATATATTTATTTACATATATTTTGAATTATTCAGTCAATTAATTATTTTATTATGAAAGTAATAAGATATTATTAGTTTATTATTAAATTGATAAAATATTAGTTATTTTTCAAATTTTATTATAAAATTAATAAAATATTAATTATTTAAAATATTTGTAAAAAATAAAATAATAGAGTTTGTGTGAAGTTTGATTTTTAATTCAAATTTAATTTAGCTCGAATTTGATTCGTCTCTAGCCCCACACTACGGGAGAGGTGGGGGTACAAGTTGAAATTTGAATCATGCATTCCAAGCCCCTCTAACTCAAACAACACATACCATGGGGCATGGACTATATCCAAAATGCATGCGAAGGGACATTTTCGAAACTTCAAATTATCTCGAGGACGACAATTTCACAACCTTACTGTTATAAAAGAACTGGTTGGCGGTAAGACGTCTAAAGGCAGCGCTTGATTTTCTAAGTTCGTACATAAATGTGTGTTGGCTGCCAGTTCACAATAAGCAACATATCAACACTATTTCAGCATTACGAATACAGTGCCCATTTTAAATAGATTGGAGAAAAATAAATTCCAATTCTCGTGAACAATTTTTTTTTTTTTTAAAAGTGAAAACTTTGTGTGTTCCCAACTTAAAACCACTATAGCCCAAATAGTTCCAATTCCAGGCTTTATTAGTTTCATCTCAGCCCAGTAGCCCACTATACTGTCTCAGATAAACCTAGAGAAAAAATAGAAGAGAGAGCACAAAGACAATCAAAGCAGAGAACCAGAGAGCAAAAATGGCCTCCATGTGGTGTCTCGCAGTGGCGCCGGCCATCTTCTCTCCGTCTCCGACCGTCAAAATCCCTAACGGACCTGTCTCTGTTAGCGCGAGTAGTGTCCTCATTTCTCTCAGAAGTCGCCCGTGTGCACTTCTCCGGCGCCGGAGAGATTCAACGGTGTGCATGGCGGTTGCTGGGGAGGGGGAGGAGGAGGAAGAGGAAGGAGAGCAGAAGCGTCGCCACCCTCTGGATTTTCCATATGTATGCTTTTCTACTTCTTTGTTCGCTTCTAGGGTTCTAGTGGTTAGATTTTCGCTTGAGAAGTGAAGTGGTTCTTTGTGTAGTGTTATTTATGGGTGAAACAACCAAAGGAAATTGACTCGAACTGAGGATAATATGTTTACTAGAAAGTAAATTGAACTGTTACATTTTACTTGTTAATTCCATTTCTCAATTGAATGAATTATTGAATGGGCCAGTATTAGTGTATGCTTGGTCTTATTTTATTCGAAATTTGTAAGTTTGGTGCTTGTGTTGTTGCATTATGGCTTTGATCCTTAGATGTGAAATTCTGTACCAGAATTATGTTTGAAAAATGCAAGGGTTTCTACTGTCAGTATATAGTGGTTTGTCTTCAGTTCATTTTTAATTTAATTTCATTTTGCTAACATTAGTTCTCTCACTTGGCTCTATATAATCAACATTTGGACAATCTCAATTGATTTTTACTGAACTAAAATAACAAGTGTTTCATTTGCATTATTCTCATCATCATCATTATCAGTATCATTGCCACTATTACTATCATTGATTTTTTTTTTTACATTTGAAATCTTCGATCTCTATGCTTTTGGATTGGGTTTCATTTTTAGCCTACCTTAATTTATTTGGGATTAAAGGCTTTGTTGTTGTTGTAAAATAACTAGTGTTATCCTTCTGCTAAAGTATGAAGGAGATGTATTTTACTACTGTCTTACACCTTGAGTTTTCCTTCTTCTTTTTTTTTGCTAAATCATCATCTGAAATTTCAGGAGTGGGTGAGACCGAAACGTTCATCAAGGCCTAATGTATTCCCAACATTTCCTGCAATGTCAACACCGCTACCAACTTGGCTGCCCTTCGATCAAGAACCTGATGATGAAATTGATGAAGATGAATTGGAGAATGAGGAGGAGCAAGAGCAGCCTGAGGAATATCCTCCACAATTTGAATAGTGTAACATTTCCTGTTTTGTGGCACTTGTTTCTTTTACCAGATTAAGACATCTGTTAACAGTGTTAGATATTGCTTCTTGTGTCTAATATTGTTCCAAATTTTGTAAGGTATCTTAGACTTCTGTGTCAGTGCCAGTTTCTTTTTATTAGTCTTCTTTGTGTATTTGATATCCTATCTTGGGTCATATACTGTTGTTATGTACTTGAAATTATTTTTACAATAAGTTACACTGCAACCTTTTTTTTTGGTGGTTTTTGTAATATCCCTATTTGACAGTTTTTATTATTGTCTTCTTGAAAAAAAAAATACTACCTATTGATAGTATATACCAGCACATACCATTCTATTGAACAAAACTTTGTGTTATAATTAATTGGTCATTTGTTCCATTGTAGTTGGTTCAATTTTTTTTTCCTAAGTTACATTGCCAAAATCTGACTATCACGAATGAAGATATCCTTATAAGATAATTTATGAGCATTGTCTTTGTTTTCTGTAAAATTTAACATTCTTGGGAAATTAAATGTGAAAGCACCTTGTCAAGCAAAATTGATTCCAAGCACTGGAAAGATTTGACGGAAACTATTCTTTACACTCATTGTTATATGGAAGCTTGAGAATCATGATGGTCTGGTTTGGTCACATGACAAGCTTTGCAAGAACAGTTTCCTTTATATAAAGCTTTTAACCAGAGGATAGACACGTGCATTCTGAAGGCAATACAAGAAGGTAATTCTGGACAGATGTCTCTTTTTATTGACACGGATACTGGTTTAGTTTGTTAATGACTTGAAGAAACCTTCACCTTTATTTTTGTCGTTTTGTTAGCATGCCTACAGTTTTAGGCTGCAAAACAACCACTGCTTTTCTTTACACCAGATGAATACCAAGGCTGCAACTGTATATAATCTAATTTTGGTAGGATCATCGTCCACAAAACCCCCTTCCTGATACTAATTTGATCACTCATGGTAAGAAAGAAAACTTTTCTTTGTTCCACTTGATTGACATTATTTTTTCTTAATTCATCTCTCAAATGCAGCCTCTAGCACTGCTATTTGCAAGGAATTTGGTCGAGTTCGTGAGCTTGCTCATATGTCGACCAGCAGCAACAGTGATAACGATCTTGCATTTCAGCAATGGAACCCCAAGGGATGGAAGATTGGACAGGCTAGTACATGAAGATATCATCCAAGATAGTCAGAACTGTCTCTTGCACCTCCCGATCCAATTGATAAGATGTTTTTTCTAATGCTGTTATATCAATTTAGTGTGATAGAGCTTATTGAAATGTAGCATCTCTCTGGAATTCATTCTTGTACCTTTCTGAATGAATCAGTAATAAAGTAAGTTAATGCTGAAAATTCGATATTTTTAGAATCACGAACATGAGAAGAAATGGCAGAAAGATGGATTTGAATCTTTTTTCACCATTCCCAGTCTAAAGTTAAAGAAAGAATTGCACCAAATTTGGATGGAAATGGAAATTCTCTAAATGCAAATGAATAAATTTTTAGAAGTTCAGTTTTGACTGAAACAATAAAAATTGTCTGTGTTTTCCTATATTTGTAGTTCTCTCCGGCGATTTATTTAACAATTTGAAGACTTCTGAATTTTTCTTATGATTTTTTTTTTCAGTTACTTCAATTGTTATGTCCCTAGTATGGGTCAATGTACTGACTAATAGTGTTGCTTTGAATAAATTGGTATTTTAGTATAAACATGCTTAATTACACATTCTGAAAATTTTTGTTTCTAAAGTAAAATCCACATGAGGTTCTGGCAAACAATTAGATCTGGGATATCACCAGCAATTATAAATAGGTAACAAGAAGGATTATGTTTGTGGCAAGTTGGGTTATTTTCTTGTTCTGAATAGGGAATCTCTATATCCCTCTAAAGAATTGAGTTGAGAGAGAAACAGCGAGAGTTTTTAAATGAGAGATAAGAGGGAGTTTTCAAAGAAGCAAGTGATTTGACCAGGCAATTTGAAATTGTTTTTTGTTGATCAGTTCATGTCTACTTCGCAAGAACCTGGTATCTTAGCATAAGATGCTTAGGTGACAACTGAGCTTCTTATCTTTTATTATCTACTACATTGTTTTGTGCTTAATATAATAGATTTATGTTCCTTAGGAGATTTTGATAGACCACCATGATAGTATTATCATTGCTCCAAAATTTATCTTCTTCTCAATTGGTTAGTGTGTAGTTGCTCAACAATGAATATAGACATATAGTTGGTGCCAGAAAGAGGTATGCTGCAAGTTATAGGAGTCTAGAGGCAAGAGAAGAGTCTGTCCAGCTAAGAAATCATGTAGGACACCTATACAAATATTTGGTTCTGCTTCTCGTGGTACCCTAATTATAAACAATGGAAACACTATTTCATATCGCATTTTTTTTTATTGAATTGTGTTCGTGAAGCAATTAGCTTGTTACTGTTTGGTTCATGCATGACTTGAGGCTCTTAACATCAGATCCTAAGTTTAAGAAAATTCCATACACACTCCTACCCCAATCTCTTTGGGTTTAAGGCTTTGTTGTTGTTGTTGTTGTTCACTTTATTCAGGAACAAAGAATTAATCGTTTCTACTGGTTTATCATGTCTGTGCCGTGAGTTTACCACCTGTGTTCAGCTTTATTGAAACATAAAATCGAAGTCTAGGATTATATAATCATGGATCCCAAATCAATGCAATGAATGAAGAACCATGGATTTGGAAGCCTGTTTGTATGAGATCAAAGGAGTACGAATAACTGAGCCAACATAATTACAGTACAATAGCAGCTGAATATTGTGCTTTTCAGGTTTAAATTATAAAAATTTAAGGTATTACTTAGTTCTTATTGATTTTTCAGGTTTAGATGGAAATCTAATTAAAATGGAAAAGAATGACGCGAACTAAGCTAAATCGAACGACAAATGAACTCTCCGCGAGCAAAATAATTTTTTAGCTGAAATTTACTATAGCAATAATGTTCAAACCGATCTGCTAGAGTATTCGGACCGAAGAGCTACGTATTCGGACCGAATAGAAGACTTAGAGTACAGATGCGCAAATTTATTATTTGGGCTACATATTTTTCTTAAGAGGAGAAAGAAAAGCACAAAGAAAATCATATTGGGCGTATCTATTTATTTTCTTATTTTTATCGATATTATTTATAATTTTCTCTCTTCTATGAAAAGAATATATTTATTCAAGAGCAATAGGCATATAAACTTAAAATTTATTGTAATTAATCATACTTGTTGTATGTTTATTTTTGAATTCTTGTGAATTGCTTTTATGATCAAACTGTTTGTTCATGAATTGAATTGTTTTATGTTTGTATTAGTTTTTTCACCAATAATACTAATAATTCACAATAAAAGAACTGTGAACTAGTTTTATTGTTTAATATCAAGAATTAAAATAATATATATAGAGAGAGAAAAAACACAAAAATTAATAGAATTTGGCTATAACGAACTGTCTCCGGGACCCACAATCACTAACGTCAATTGCACCGAGTCACTAAAAATCATAATCATTCTTACAATTATAAACCCAATCTCTTACACCAAGCAAACGAACAACTATCGGCTAAGAAAAAAAATGAGGACAACACCTCTAGAAAGAAAAAATCTCACGAAGGAGAAAACACTCAACAATCACTCTAATCTAACATATTAAAGATTTAATGAAATAACTTTGAGATTAGAATAA
The DNA here is from genome assembly GCA_037127355.1 of Schoenoplectus tabernaemontani. NCBI lineage: Eukaryota > Viridiplantae > Streptophyta > Magnoliopsida > Poales > Cyperaceae > Schoenoplectus > Schoenoplectus tabernaemontani. The sequence continues at coordinate 27,413,146 of CM073750.1, forward strand.
AGTATTTTAAGGTTTCAAAGGTTTAGCAGTGACATCTAGGTTTCTCAAAAGTATGGTTGTGAAAAATCGCAAACTAGGAGGAAAAAACCTTGTCTTTTATAGTCGGACAGCAAAACAAAAAACAAATCGGTCATATACGTTACAACGGTTCGTATAAGCGTTATAACAGTTGTATAAGTGTTGCAACGGTTGTATAAGTATTATAATGGTTGTATAACCGTTATAACAGTTGTGAAAAAAAAACTATCAGTTAGAATGAAACTTATAACATTTGTAACGGAAGATTATCAGTTACAACGATTAGGACAACGGTTACAACAAAATGTTGGCTAGTTACACTCTAGTGACTTTTGGATAAATTATGAATATATTTTGATTTATTTCTTTACAACGGTTATGATAATAGTTATAATGGTTGTTGCTTGAAATAAACTAAAAAGATTCCGAGATCATCCGTTGTAACGATTAGAGTATAATATCTTCATTTTTTTTTTTCGATCTCAAGATTCTTTGGTTACCTTTGTTTATTATAAATCTAACATAATCTAACTTTATTTTTGAGATCATCATACAATTTAATCTAAATACATTATTCTTCTCTTAAAATTTAATATCATATATTTAACGTACTCAAAGAAAAGATTAAATTCATTTATAATTATTTTATAAATAAAAAAATAAAAAAAGAATGATTTACAACAACATTAGTAATATATTTAGAATTAGAAACACCAAGTTGCATAGATTCATAAATTATAAATAACCCTTAGATTGAGAGAATTATTTAGGTTTCTAACCCAAATCTAACGGTACTCGATTCAAAATTGATATCTAGTCCTAGGTCAAGTACCTAATTATGAAGTCTAAGTTAGATGATAAATTCTCTGAATTGTTAAAGTAACTTATTAGAAGTACTTAATCATGAATAATCGATTTTTAATAGTTTAAAATTACCAGGACTTAAAGGGTTCAAATCATTAAGGCGAAATACTTAATCGTGAAGTCTGAACCAGTTTGAGCATTGTGTTGAATCCTAATAAGGCTCTTAGCACTAACCCTCACATAATAGAAAATATATACGAATACGGTATGATTAAAGCACTAGTTGACGGTGATGCTGAAACCCTAGATTCCTTTATATCATGATAAAATCCTATTTTTTTGTCCGAGTCACTTTTAATTTATAATTTGATTAGTTTAGATACAACTTCAAATTTTATTGTCTAGTCTCTGTGGGATTGACATCTAAGTACTACGCGGTAGATCATGCGTTTGTGATTGACCAACTGAACAATGGTTGTTTATACTTTTTTTAGCATCCCTTCAATAACGATTGAAAAACTATTATTAAAAAAATCTCAAAATCATTGTTGAATCCTTTTTGTGTGGTAGTGAGCTCTTCAGTCCCTTACAGTAATATATCGCTTCACATTCAGTAGTATAATTGCTCAGAGAGATTAAATGAAAATGCACAGTTTGATAATCCCTTTGCAGATAAGGGTTTAAATGAATAATAAATTATTTGATTTTATTAACGATCCAATTCAAAAATAATAAAAAATATTTGATCTTTATCTATATCTGTATTTGAAAATTATACCGGATAAAAATATGATTTAGTTATTACATATATGATCCGATCGTTTAGCTATTATCCATAAATATTTGATGTTATCTGAAGGTATTCATATCTAATATTATTCGAAAAATTTTCATTATATGTTTTTATTAGATTTTAACGTAGATTATAAATCTAATTAATTTACATCTAATTTATTCTCATATATCATATTTTTTTATAATTCATTGATACATTTAAACTATATAATTAGCACTTAAGTTTATTATAATTAATATTTAATTTTAATAATTAATAAATCTATATAAATAATATATAATTAATTTTTAATAATATACAATATTTTTATTTAGTATTCAAAATATCCATTTTCATCTCCATATTCATCCGATAGCATGGGTAGAATTTAGGATCTAAATATAGGGGCAGCTTGTGTACTACGTCCTAATTCGAATACGGATAGAATTTAGGATTTAAATACAGAAGCAGCTTGTGTACTACGTCCTAATTCGATTGCGAATGAAGATGAATTCATTTCCAAGGTATGTTTCTACGAGATTCCTTTTGAGTTTTGAGTTTTGGTACCTCAAAACTTTTCTAAGATAGAAAAGATAACATGAAAAGAGGAAAGACAACAAAAGAAAAGAATAAGTAGCAATGTGCCCTCGTTATCAGCTAGGGTTGTTCAACGAACGAGCCGAGTCGAGTCTGAGGTAATTCAAACTCGAGCTAATAGTTATACGAGCCGAGTCGATGTGAGTCAGTAAATCTAATCCGAGTTGTTAGTTTAATTCATACTCGGCTCGTGTCGACTCGAGCCAGCTCGTGAAGCTCATCGAGTTGGCTCGTTTTTGTGTTTTAATTTGTCAGTTGATTTCAAAACAGAAGTTGAAATCAAAATATCTAGTAAATCAAAATAAATAATAAATAAATTACATAACATATAATTAAATTACACAACAAAAAAATATATTATATAACTAAATAAGTTTAAACAATACAAATGATATTTAAATATAACTATGAAATATGTCATGTTCAAATATACAAGTCAGTTGTCGAATTACCGAGCAAACCAACCCTAACTCGCATTTGAATAAAAAATATATAAACTAATCAGCTCGATTCAAATTTAATTCGAATTATGATAAACTAATGAGTCACCAACCATAAATTATCTGCCCGGCCCAATTCTCACCACACTAAAATAATTAAAATAACAAAACACACTACATAAACTTGGTACCAAAACCACAGATCCTTTGTGCCGCTAAAAGGTTTTTCATGTTGTGTGTCTACGCACCAACATGTTGGACCCACGCACACTGGCTCACTGAGCCACTAAGTTCACTTTTCATTACTCATTATTTCAGTAAAACATTTCAGCTTCAGCCTCTGAAGTCTGAAAAGCAACACAGAGAGGTGATAAATGCATTGCATAGAAAATCCCACTTAAGCGCACCGAGAAAAAGCATCCTATGATTCCCACTTCCCAATTCCCACCACCTTGTCTTTTTTTTTTTTGATGAAACATCACCTTGTCTTCGTTCCAACTTCCAACAGCAACGCATACACACCCCTTCCCAGTTCCCGCCAAATCCCTTCTCCCTCTTTCTTTCTCTCCATCTTCCCAAATCAGAAATCACCATCACCTCTCTCTCTCTGCTCCCAGAAAATGGGGGGCATGTCAAAGCTCGCGCTTGGAACAACGATCACAGTGGCACTACTCTTCGCTCTCTTCCTCACTCTCTTCCTCCTCCTCTTGACCGACTTCGTCTCCTCCCTCGTCAGAACCCGAAAACATTCCCCTCCTCCTAGTCACAACCTCGACATTGAAGCACCAAACTCAAAACCCCCTCTCAGAACCTCTTCTCTGCAGCCACAAATTTCAAAACCATCCACATTGCCTTCCTTCTATGCGCACGGGGTTTTGCAAGCTCCAACTTCCTTCCTTCTAACCGTGCCAAAGCTCGAAGCTGCCGCTGCTCAACCAATCAATGCAATCTCTTCACCGGTTTCAGTTTGTTCATTGTCGAGTGGTGAGAGGTTTGTGTGTATTTCAAATCCGGTTTACGATGGAGTCCGGGTTCATGAGGAAGAGGAGGAGGAGAATGGTGTGAGTACCCCGTTTGAGACGCCAGGTACCTCTCCTTCGCATTTTGGGGAGGAAGGAGAATGGTCGCCGCCGCTTGGGTTTATGAAGAAGCTGCCACCTATTCGACCATGGCTTCATGGGTCGGTTAGTGCGACCGACACAAACCGGGCTTCGTCGTGTTCATTCTCATCTAGCACTCTCTGTTTCTCGCCTTCCTGGTGATTGATTTGGGAAAAGCTATTAGTTTGGTGATATTATTTATATTTATAGCTGATGTTATTTTGTTAGAAATTTAGCTTGAATGTATACTTGCTGAAATGTTCTTATTAGTGCTTTCGAGCGTGAGATCCTAGAGCTAAATTGCTAGACATTTTAATACTTAGCTTTAGAAATAGACATACATTAACATTATACATACATTAACATTATACATACATTTTGTTTGCCCGCTGTTTCATTGTTTCTGACAAAAATATATTATACATTAGTACGTTTGAATAAACTTTACTTCTTATTTATTTTTGAAAATTTAGACAATTAAAATTCAATATTCACATTACTACAGTCACGTGCATCACAAATTATAATTTGTGAGGGAGTGGAAAAAGTTGGAAATTGTTCCAATATTGACCAACTACAGTCACATGCTTTTTGTTCCATAGCGTTCATCTTTAGTGGATAAGATGTGCTACTTTATATAATCCTTAGCTGTTTAAACTTTAAAATAATGTTCACATAGTTGAATGTCGGAATATAAAGAAGAAATAAGAGAAATTATAATATTTTTCATGTTGTGTTTCTTTTTCGCAATGACATGAAGTTTTAATACTATTAGCACTTCAATTATCTTTAGTTACGGGACTTTTAATTTTCTAATCTGCATGTTGATAACGTTAGTTTCTTTTAGGTACAATTAATATAAGAGATATGTGACGTAGAGAACAAAAGATTAGGGAAGAACAAAAATAAAGAACTATTTATTGGATTGATTAAAAACACTTTTTTTTTCAAATAGGAAAATTAAAAAATATTTCGCATGTATTAGCATAATTGACTGAATTTTTAGATGTGGCAGCAATGAATAATTTTTTTTCAGGCCATTTATGGTGACCTATAAAAAATAGGACCAATTTATTTTGCTAAACGTCCAAAATAATAAATTCTAAATAAATATTGAACAAAATTTTTAAGTTAAAAGTAATGAATGATTTTTCATTTTTGGGGCTTTTAAAAGGAATGATTTTTTTTTTTGTTTTTTTGTTGTTGAGTTCATTGATCATCTACAATCCTTCATTCTTAATTTCACTCTTTTTAATATAAAAATCATTCATTCTAGACGCCCTAAAGTAACAAATTCTAAATAAATTATCGAATACAATTTTAAAGTGAAAGTATTAACTTGTGTATATTTTTTATACAAATCAAAAGGGACTAAGAAGTAATAAATTTTGTATATTCTGTATATTTTTTCAAATCGAATTATGTATATCCTAAATATTACATGTATATTCTGTATATTTTTTCAAACCAAGTTTTATCTTGGCCTCTTATGATTTGTATAAAAAAATACATAATTATTAACTTTCACTCTAAAATTTTATTCGGCGTGTATCTACAATTTATTACTTTAGGACATTTAGAAAGAATGATTTTTACATTATAAAAAGTGAAATTAAGAATAAAAAAATTATAGATGATCACTTAATTCAACAACAAAAGAACTAATAAAATGAAAATAATCATTCTTTGAAACGCCTAAAAAATGAAAAATCATATATTATTTTTCACTTTAAAATTTTGTTCAATATTTATTTAAAAATATATTATTTTGGACATTTAGTAAAAAAATATGATCTGAAAAAAAATTTAGACTATATAACCATAAAAAGAAATTGACGGTAGAATTTTTTTCTCGGATCTTCTAAAAAAATATCCTTACTACCACGTCTAAAAAACTAATTGCTAATACAAAATATCTTTTTATTTTTTATTTTTTAAAAAGATGGTTAAAAACGAGACCTTGAAAAATATGTCATGGATTGAGGTGTCCAGATGATGAAAGAATTAGTGTAAGAATAATATTTTTGGGTTAGTAGTTAAGAATAGTGTGAGCTTAGTGATATCTTGGAAAATATAAAAAGAGTGCTAATTTTTATTATTTTGAGTTAGTAAAATGTTATTTGGATAGTAGCTTGAGAACAATGAAGAGAATAACTAAAATAATAAATTATTTTTTATTATTTTATTTAATAATAATATTTATTTAATACTTCATATTAATATAAAAAAAATATTTTTAATCCGCTAACTTAATATTTTCTATGAATTAGCGAAACTCTTTGCTATTATTTTTAATTACTACTATTTCACACTATCCAAACACAAAAGGCGGCACAGAACTTCTTTTGGAATCTTGGGATTCTCACTTTTTTTTTGTTTGAGAAATCTTGGAATTCTCCTTCTCTCGATGTAATTTGGAAATCGTTTTTTAATTTACTTTTTTTTGTTGGCTTCAACTGAGATTATTTAGGAAGCTTAAACTGATTAATCAAATATTTTATATAATTTTCTATCTAGGAGCAGTTAGTGTTTACTATTTAGAGAGGGGCAGTCATGTGGTGGTTCATCTCGGCTTAACAAAATGTTGGTCAATTGTTCTGTTCACAACTTCGGAATTCCAAAACTTGAAAAATAAAAAATTAAAATGCACGAACCTAGAAGCTTGAAAAGGCGTGTACATTAGCACTACTATTTAACAAAAATAGTAAATATGTAGAATCTTATTATGACGACAAAGTCTGACTGAAAAATTGCAGGCTTACTCCCAAGGAAAAAAAAATGAGAAGTCTTACAAAACATGTTTGGCAAAAATATAAGGAAATCAAAATAATAAACGAACAATTGCATTGCTTTTTTGATATCGGGATAATGTATTTTTTAGCAATTTATTTTAATAAAGCTACAACATGTCTTGTGAAGTGAATCACGTCTTTTTTAGTGAATGTAAGGATTAAATTTATTATCAGAACAATTTTTTTACATTTATAAAGAATCGATAATTGTAAAGACATTTAAAGATCGAATAAGTAAAATGAAAATTAAAATAGAACCTCAAACTCCGATGGGTTTATGCAGAGCATGTTACTTTATGATTTCTAAAATGAAATAAGGGCCAAAATGCCATCTCTTTTGGAAGAACAAATATTGATTTAGACTTTGCTGAAAATATTTCAGTTCAACTCTCCTTAAAACGATGAATATGGTTACTTCAAAAATTTATTGTCCCAATAAATTATGAAAAGACTTAGAGACTCATATCTATGAAGATTTCATAGATGATATTTATTTTAGCATACGTTACATATTTGATCGTAAAAAATAGAAAAAGAAAAATCATTAAATAAATGATTGACCGTTTCTTATACATTTTTGCTTAGTATACACACTATTTATTACTCATTGAATCAATTAAGTTGTATAAATAAAAATCAGTGAAGTTCATGGAATCATAATAACAAAAAAGCAGGATCTTTTACTGCTAGCAATATAGTCACTTGCAATATAGAAGATAACAGAACGAAAACAGAATAAAAATGACAAGGATAGGTGTAAAAATATGAAGGGGCCTGGCTCGGTGTGCAGTGTGTGCACGGTGGCCTCAAAGTCTCAAACTCAATGCCTAGGTCTGTCAGAAGCTAACATAACAAAAAGCCGAAAAAGAAAAGAAAGAAAATAATTGAATTCGAAATGAAAAAAGAAATTAAGGAAGAAACAGTGTAGCTCGTGAGCGCAACTCCAGCTACTCTACAGTCTAGAGACTAGAATCTAGTGTGTGGTTTCTGGTTTGCACTTTGCACTTTGCACTTTGCACTTTGCACTTTCGGAGAGGCAAATGCTAAAAGCAGCTCAGACTCTCAGAGTCAGCTGCGAAACGGGTGGTGCACTTTTTCACCACTTGAAGGCTGAAGCTTCAACAACAACAAGACAACAATCACCAGCGCGTGTCGTTGCATTGTCGCTTTGGGAGCAGGCGATGGCAGCATATATATGTCGCTTTCTGCTTTAATTGTTTCCATTTGATTTCATTTCAGCAACTTCTGTGCCATCTCTTCTTTGGCTCTGAGCTCTGAATTAACTCTGCTACTCTGCTCTGCTTTGCTTAGCTTGGTGCGTCACGGTCTCACTGTCTCACGGATGACACTGGGTTTTCTATCATACATTTCTGCTCGTTGGAGGTACCCATAATATTTATGCAGGCTTATGTGGCACAGATACGAACACGAGTGTCCAACACGATACGATATGATACTGCACGATACAATATTTTTAAAAAATAAGGATACATACACATGTTAGACACAGATGTAAAATACTATAAACTAATAATAGAAAAAATAAATAACAAATTAAATTGATAGACCAAGTATTTGAATTCTCAGATGATAACTAATATAATTGTTTACTAGTAAGAAAGAGTTCTCACAAAATAAAAAATTGTCCCATAACTACATGAAACAGCTAACTCACAAAATAAAACTACACAAGTTTTACTTCTACAATTGCTCATGGCAACAAAAAAATGAACTAGCTAGTTCAAAATAACAGAACTTCAACTCCTAATTTCTAGAGACAGACAATGGGGTTACTTACTTCAGTTGCTTCTTCCACAAATAAAATATGTTCCAATTCAGGTTCATCAAGTGACAAATTTGCTATCTCCATTATACTAGTGTCATGAGATTATCAAATACATCTCAGCCACATCCCACATCATTGTATCATCTTTCTTGTGTTTTTCTTGACAAAAGTCAAAGGTTGGAATGGACATAAACAAGATCTTCAGCTCACTTAGGATTCATTTGATGTCGATCGATGGAATGAATAAAGGAATATGTACTTCAATTTCTTTCACAACAAGATGATGAAGAAGGATGACATAATACTCTCAAAGCCGATTTTTGAAGTTCTCGTGCACAAGGACCATACATAACCCACCACTTTTTAGGGTCCATATGACCTCTAGCAATTTGAGAGTCCACGGTTGCAAAATCACCCATGCATCCTGCAAAATCTCCAAATTCAGAAATAACAACCTCCCGAACCTCATAATCTGAAAAATATTTTCTTAGACATTGATCCCTTTGCTTCGAGATCTCAACATTCATATGAGAAGGAAGTCAACCTTGGTCCCTTTGTAACCATTCTTGACAATAATATCTAAGAAAATACAAGCTCAGTTAGTGTTTAGTATAAAAAATAAATCTAATTAGTTGTGTACAGATTGCATATATGCACAGATGAGTAATGTATGTCACATTAAAATTTACCTAGGGTTTAATGAATATGCAAGACAATGAAGAGGTGTATTGCTCTTGTTCCATCTGTCATTTAAAATACTAGATACCACATTGAAAAAAGAGGAGCTCTCATCTTCTTTTAAATGTTCATGACGATATATTGAAAATTTTACCTAATATAGGAAATAAAAATTTAAGTCCATTAGAACTAAATTCACATATTTTTATTATATAAGAAATAAAAATTAAGTCCATTAGATCATTGAGCTAGTACTATATAATAAGGATTTCTTGCCCAATTGAAAGGTAACCCTGCTGTGTAAAACATCCTTGATATAAGTTGGTCAAGTATTTCCCTTTCTTCTTTATTGAATGCCCTCTCTAATGCTGTGTTACCAGCAGCTCGCTTTTTTCTTGGCTCAAAACCCTATTGCATCAAAGATAGACTTTGACAAGATAAAGGAATATCTTTTGGTACTTTAATTTTGATTCCATTCTCAGCTTCTATATGAATTCTTTTCATAGAAGTCAATTGATCTAAAGTTATTTTCTTACAAATTTTAATCCCTTGTCCAGTAATTTGTAATAGATGAGCCTTAACTCTAGAATATGAACCCTTAAATGTGTCTTTGCAATAACAACACTCAAAATATCAATTACCTCCACGTGATCCAATCTTTTCTTTTCTAGTCATATATCTCCATAGTGGTTTGTTAGGATCATCCTCTTGGGTTGATGTTGTATTAGGAGCATCAGAAATGGTGGCAGCTATATTTTCGGTTAACATAGCTTACTGCAAGCACAAGAATTAATTAAAAAAAAAACTTAGTTGAATTAAGCATCAGAAATAATATATTAAGGTTGTTCGAAAATGTGCCAGTTGAAAATTTGACTATTGAAATGTGCCAGATTGCCAGTTAGTTCTTGTCATATTTGCATCGTTAAAAATAAAGTATCAAAACACACAATGAGACTTCACAAAAAAATACGCCATTAAAAAAATCAATAAATATACTAAAATTATTTGACCAAGCATGAAATTTACGCCATTAAAATACTACTGGCCTTTCTTTGTGAATTTCTCCAAGATTTACATGGCTGATATACATGAAGTTTGCACGAGGGGTAAAAGTCAGGTTGCCAAAGGAACGATAACTTATACAAATAGTAAATAAAACTAGTAAGGAAAATATCAAAGTGAAATAAAGCATTAGTTGAATGATCGAAGAAGAATTTTCTAACCTTTTTCTAATGATTCGTGAAAGGAAAGCTACAATGATGAGAAATAAAAATGGGGCAGCCGACGAATAAAGCTTCGTTAGAGTTTTCAATTTTCACCTTGTTCAGCTCTTCAGATTTTCTCATACTTTTTTCTTTTCTACATATTTCGTCGAGTTTTTCTATGATTTCTCTCTTTGTGCAACTGAGAAATGGAGATATTTTGCTTGTTTTCTATTTTGGGTTGTACGAGTCAGAAGAGATAAGACTAAAGTTCATATTAAATAAAAATTTTCAACGAGCTGTGTCCAACTGTCCCATAAGGATCTGTTCCGCATCTAGGCTTTTGACTGTGTCGCGTGTCCTTATTGACCGTGTCAAATCCGTGTCCGCGTGTGTCGTTCACGTGTCTGTTTCAGACACAGGTACGGCTAATTTTAGAATGTGTCCGTGCTACATAGATGCAGGCTATCTACGTATTTAACACAAACCCCATACTCGTATTCTAATAAAGAACTAATTAGTATTTAAAAATTAATGCGTTGACATCATGTTGTGTCAAAGTCACACATTACAAGATACATTAGATATACAACTGGATCGCGGTTTTATCAAGAGGCACTAAACAAGTAAACATGAGTGTTTTTAATTTTTTTCACGCGTACAATAAATACAGAGTACAATGCAAGTCTTGTCGGTGTGATTGAGATGGAATGCCAGTTTGGACCATGTCAATTGACAAACGATCCTCGATTACCGGAAAGTTTCAACCTACTCCAATTTCCAAGGGATTTGATAGGGATACAAATGGATCACATACGATACGATCAGTTAATAGTAGAATATTAAAGACGGTCCGGTTCGGCCGGCTTGGCCCAAACCAAACCCGGACGGTCCACGGTCCCCAGATCGGCCCACGTCCCAGATCCCACGGCCCACGGCCCCCGCACGGTCCACACGGCTTCGGCCCAAGGCGGTACAAATTCGAAAAAATCGAACTCATCCTACCGTTGGCCCGCGGGGGCCGGACCCCCACGGGACGGGACGGTCCACGGTCCGGTCCGGTCCGGTCCAGTCCGAATTTTTATTTTTATAAATTATAAAAATAATAATTTATCATATTTTTTAATAATAATTTTTAACTAATTCGAATTATTATTTTTAATTGTTTAAAAATCTAATAGTAATAAAAAAATTAAAAAATTTGTAAAAAAATAAAATTTCAGAAAATTAAAAAAATTAATAAAAGTTGAAAATTACATTGGTCAAGATAAATTGAGTTTAAACAACAAGAAAATTGCATCTGCCCAGGGAATCGTTATAACGATTCAGTAAACGTTATAACGGTTCATCTCAATACTCAAAAATATTCTAAGGCAGAAATATTCTAAAAGAAACCAGAGTGTATCGTTATGTAACGATTCAGTAATCGTTACAACGATTTGGGAAACATATAATGATTTATCAAATCGTTATACGTTTCCAAAATCGTTGTAACGATTACTGAATCGTTATAACGTTTCAAATTTCGATTGACTTGATCCAACAGCTATTCTTTCTAAACCATTATAACGATTCGTAAACCGTTATAACGGTTCAGGCCGAAAAAGAGTTTCTTCAGAATCGTTTTTGACTTAGTTTGAATAATTATGTATTTTTGAATAATTTAAAAATCAAATAATACAAAAAAATTATAAAATATCAAAATTTATAAAATAAAATTTGGATAATATTTTAAGTTACCCTCCTCCTTTAACCCGGGCTTGGGATTCTTCAGTTATTTCATGAGAACTTGAGGCGTATTCAGGGAAAAAATTTAGATTTTTTTATTTTTTGGGACTGGGGGTATTTTTGGGGGCCCTAGCACTTTTTATTTTCAAAATAAGGATTTGAAGAGGGGGCCGGGTGGGAGGGGGGTGGGAGAGGGGGGTCTGGTCCGAGACGATCCGGTCCACGGTCCCGCACGGTCTACGGTCCGGTCCACGGATCGGCACGGTCCATTTTCGGGCGAAGGGAGGACCGATCCACCTAGCTAAAAAATAGCAAATGAATTCCAAAAAATATAAAATTTAGTTTACTAATAGATTTTGATATGGAGATTAGATTGAGCGGTTTGGATTGATCATTTCTGACTTAAAATTAATAATAGAGCGTAAAGCACACAACGCTCTTGTGCTTTGTAAAACACCATAACCTCATTCTCTCTCTCTCTCTCTCTCTCTCTCTATATATATATATATATATATATATATATATATATATATATATATATATATATATATATACATATATATAGTCCAACTATGGTGCTTTGTAAAGCACAGTTGCGTTGTGTACTTTGCGCTCTATTTTTAATTTTAAGTTAGAAATAATTGATCTGAACCGTTCAATCTAATCTTCATATAAAAATCTATTAGTAAACCAAATTTTATAATTTTTATAATTTTTTTTGCTATTTTTTCTGATGAAGAGAAAATGACTTGATTTGAGAATTCTGGATCATCCAAAAATGACGGTTTTTCCCCTATCCAAAAAAATAGCAAATAAATTCTAAAAAAAATATAAAATTTGGTTTACTAATAGATTTTGATATGGAGATTAGATTGGGCGGTTTGGATCGATCATTTCTGACTTAAAATTAAAAATAGAGCGCAAAACACACAACGCTTTTGTTCTTTGCAAAGCACCATAGTCTAATTATATATATATATATATATATATATATATATATATATATATATATTTCAGATATAAATATAAATAATTTTATAAATAAATACAGAAAATATATGTATATTATAAAAAATAAACTTAAAATATATAAAACTATTCAAATGTCCAGTAGAATAATTTTTGCAATACCATTTCTTATTTAAAATATAATGTTAATTTTAAAAATAATAAAATTTATAATATATTCAATTATTGTAGTGGTGCATAATATTTATTTTTTATGATATATATTGATAGATTTTGAAGTAGAACTTCTAATTATAATTGTTAAAAAATTATTCTACTTTTATTATTTCATTTAACAAATATGTATTTTCGGCTGAAAAATTCTTCGATAGATCCAAAATATTTTAATTAATTAATAATAATACAAAATTCAGCATATATATGACTTTAAAGTTTAAAATGTGTATATGATTTTAAAGTTTAAGATGTGCGAGAGGGCGGATCAAGCTGAAAATCGCTAGTCCAATACTAGCGATTTTTCATCCATCTTAAAAATAGCAAAAAATTATAAAAATATAATATTTGATCTTCAAAAGATATTTTAATATGAAGATCATGTTTAATGGATTGGATCAGTCATTTAAAATTTTAAATTTGAAATACAGACGCGAAACACCATAGCCTCTCTTTCTCTATATGTCACACCCCAAAATAAATACAAAAGGATAGAGGTGACTGTCCCGCCACGTATACACGATAAGACGTGTATATGAAAGGCTCAATAAATAAAATAATAACAATCATAGAATAAATAAACCAATAATAATCATATCAAATAATAGTAGTCCAAAATAATCAGCATAATACAACACTTAACATCAACTAAGCTGACTCCATTAAAATGGATAACAAAATCTCTCAAACAAAGCCCTAAAAGAACGAAGAAAAAACTCAATAGCCCCGAGGAGTTCTAACCAAAATACTACCCATGTAGATGCGGTGAAATACATCTATCATCATGCAAGACCGTCCTAGTACTCTCATAAAGAAAAATCTATACTTGAAACCTAGATCACACAACCACCGTGAAAACTTAAGTAGATTCTCGGTACGGATTTAGATTTAGTCTTAAGATTTATTCTTTTTTTAGACTGGACTTAAATACCCATACTATTATTTAAAAATGCATCTTTTATAAAAAAAAATGTAGGAATAATTTGGTACAATTATTATTTATAATAAACTATATACACTTACGCAATCTTCAAAAGAAGTGTAACTTTTAAAATATTTACATGTTATGAGATTATAAAAAAAATCTAAAATAGAAAACCTATGATTGTAGTATATAATATATATAGATAGAGAGAGAGAGTAAATATATCGCGAGTTTAAGCTCACGAAGGTCTTCCATGAATTTAACCAAAAAGTTCATCAAATCATCTTTAAATTTTAATTTATCATCCTCATTAAATTATTTATATGAAAATCTTATAGGATGCAATAATTTGGAGTGTTTTGAGTTTTTTACGTCGCTATTTTTAATTTTTTAAAATGATGTTCAAGTATTGAATATATTATTATTATTTTTAAAACTGGTTTTTAAAAATAAAAAAAATCATAACTTAAAAATCTCAAAACACTTCAAATTTTTGCATCTTATAAGATTTTCATATAAATAATTTAATGAGCATGATAAATTAAAATTTGAAAACGATTTAATATATTTTTTGAGTTAAGTTCACGAAATACGTTCGTGAGCTTAAATTCACGGTATTACTTATTACTTATGTATATTGTGCGCTTAAGCTCACAAACCCAATCCGTGAGCGTAACTCGCGAGGCGTCCGATTCCATTTTAGATTTGTGCGTGCGTGATCACCGATGGACAGCGAACATACAGTAATGGATCCGTTACTTTTTTTTTTCTAATTTGAGATCCGTTACTTTAATTCAAAGACTACTTTGTGTTGTACCCTTTCTTTCTCATTTAGATTTGGTCTGTACCGTTTCTTTCTCATTTTCTTCTCAACTCGTCTCCTTTCTCTTTGCGCCCTCATCCTCCGACCAAGTCCGCTGTCGTATTCATCCTCCTTCATGGCCATCGGAACTTGCCATATTCGACTTCTCTCAATATCCCTCTCTACACCAGCAGGATTCCCTTAATTTCAAAACCCTGGCTGTGAAGATGTAAACGCACAAGTCTCGCCGACTTTGGGTGAAGCTCCACCTTTAACGGGAGAAGCAAAACAACGATTGTGGGGCCTCTCCCCTGAGTCATGTGAGTTCACTTTCCTCTCTCTCGCTACATTGACCATCCATTACAAAGATTCAATAACAACAACTGATATTTTTCTTGTAGTAGATTGCTATAGCTAATTTTAATTTTAATTTGTTGGATTTAGGCTGTATGCTGTCTAAATAGGTTTATTGACTGAAAAGGTGCATTCACATCCATATTGGCTGAAAAGATGCATTCGTAATTATTCAAATTTGTGATATCTTTATTTATGAATTAATGTTATGTATCTGTGTGTGAGACACAACATGATAAAACAAAGATACTTAGAGAAAAAAAGAACATCATTCAAGAGAAATAGTTCAGTTCCTCCATGTTGAGATGAGAACAGATAGTCTTGGTGTGAGAATCAAAAAGGTCGCGATATCTAAGTTGTGGAGCAGTGGGATAAATTCGGTCTCGGCTTTATTTTGACAATGAGTGAGAATCCATTGACAATATGTTATTTTGACAATCTTAACAATGAACTTCTAAATAAATATAAAAAAAATCTTAAAATGAAAAAAAAATTATAGATGTATTTTTTTTACCTTTAGATTAATGGTCATTCATATTTCATGTAATTTCATTATCGTTTGATAGTCCATCAAAGATCATTAATTTGAAACCGTTGCAAATTATATGAAAATTTGATGATCTTTGATGGACAATCAAACGATAATGAAATTATATGAAATTTAAATGATCATCAATTTAAAGTAGAAGAACACATCTATACATTTTTTTTTTCTATTTTTTCTATTTTTTGTATTTTTTAGAAATTTATTGTCAATTTTGTCAAAATAATCCATTGTCAACTGATCCCTTCTCATAATAATAACTCTATGACAAATTATCAGTTTCATTCTCAAACAGACACATAATTTAACTCTAGACTTAATAATTATCTAAGCAGACATGTATTCCGACTATGGACTTTCGGTAGCTTGGACCACGAAACAAAATAAGAAAGTTACAGCAAAACAATTACATAAGAGTACACAGTTACACACCATTGACTACAGGAGTTTATGAAATGAATTTTTACGATTGGGAAGCAGGGCAATCTAACTAGCGCAACAGTCATGGGACCGATAGTAGCATCCACTTTAAAAAAGGAAAAAAAAAGTTTAATGGCTGAACATGCAATTGTTTCATCTATTTGAGTTGTCATTTGTACGGTTTGCAAAGGTGTACAATTGCGCAATTTATTCAGAAAGCCCTGCTGAAATTATACATGATTTATGAATTATGATGAACATTGATCCACGCAATAATCTAATTACTTTTAGGTACTTTTTTTCTCTCCATGTCATCGATTATTTACATTCTGAACAATACATAAATTTGGAGCGTATAATATTAATAGAATGATAATGAACCCACTGTAAATCACCGGTAGGGTAGACAACAGACGGATTAGATGAGTTTCTAAAATCAAATTCTTAACCCAATTCAATATACATGGTCAGACAAAATCATAATTCATACCCAATTCGATAACTTCTCAACTTGATAAAAACAATGATGAGTTAAACATAGGGATGACAATTTAACCCGCGGCCCGGTGGACCCGCCTAGATCTATCCTGGCCTGACGCCAACCCGTCCGGCTCGGTCAATGAACGGATAGGGCCGGCCGGATACGGATTTGGAGTTAGACCCATCCGCCCGGGCCGGAGTAGTTGTGTATATATATAATTTATTTATATTCATACTTATATTATATATATTTATATATATTATATATCAATATATTCTAAAAATTATGTAAAATTTTAATATAACACTAATATCATTTAAATTATATTAAATATTTAGTTATGATATTATTATATGAATAAAAACACTAATATTTTTGAAATTTATAAATGTGAATAATATAATTCAATGAATCCCTCGGTATTTTTTTAGTCATATCTTTTAACTCGAAAATCTAATAAATATAAAATTAATTTCTTTAAAACCATGATAACTATATCTATCATTTTTATATTTTAATCTCTTTTAAGAGATTAAAAATAGAACATATAAATCTCAAAAATTCATATTATGAAGGTTTGCTACTGAAAAATTTTAGACCTCTAAATACTTTTTTAATCATAACATTGTACTGAAAAATCATATTAATATAAAATAAAATCATGAAGATTCATAAGAATAAAATCTACAACTTTCATATTTTAAATTTTTTCAAATTCATAATCGAAAATGCTAAAAAAAATACGTTTCTCAGCCGATTTTAAAAAACTACACTAAAAAACGGATATGAACAGGCCGGATCAGAAAAACTTGGCCCGTAGACAAAACGGGCCGAGATTTTTAGGCCCGGAGGTATGAACCGGACAGGACAGACATGCAATTTTAATGGACGGATCGGGCCACGGGATTGGCGTTTTACCCGCCTACCTGGTCCGTTGCCATCTCTAGTTAAACAGGTTAAACGGGTTAATTTATCACAACTTCCTTCGTGCCTTTTTAAATACCACATGTAAATTATGTACAATATATAATCTGAATTTAATTCCATCAAAAGAAAAAAAAATAGAAGAAAAAATGGTGGTATTCTAATTTCTTCTCTTATTTGTCCGGGAAGGCCTTTTCCCTTTGGTTGGAGGCGAAGGAACAGGTAAGAGCATGCCACCTCTTATTTCATCAGCATCTATCATCTTCCCAATCGTCTTTTGAGCCTCAATACACACTGTGAAATCCCGCAACTGTGTAGAAACAAAGAGTGACTTATCATAAGAATTTCATGCTCAGAGATGGGGTAAAAATATTTATGGCTGCAAATAATAAATAACACCCATATGATAACTAATAGTATCCAACTTTTCCCATTTTTCCAACCCATGAACTTTTAGAGGGTCTACAAATTACAAATAATACCCATATGATAGTGTAGTTTGAAATCAAATGAGAAATATCAGCCAAATTTGTCATAGCTTTTACTTGTGATTTGCTTTTTTTTTTCCCTTTCTTTTTATGTTTTTCTGGTTTAACATGCACAGCTTAAGTTAATAAAGAATTCTGAAAGAAATGCTGGATAACACTTCCAAATGCTGAAAAAAGAATTGCAGTATAGTTTTTAAAAGATTATTTACTCTCCATCACAGATCAAAAGAAAATCTTAGAACTGAAAACGAAGCAGTCAAACAGAAGCCACACCTCACACATTGGACGCAACTACAACATCATATCCAGAGTATAAACAATTAACAAAACCAAAGAGGCATGATATATGAGATTTTACAGCCCGCAGAGCTTCAGTCATTCATACAATGTACTGGTAGTTTACTTGAAAATGTTGTGTTTCACGATAATAAGAAACTTTGGCCTATTGGCTTGTTGCTGAACATGCTGTGGGTTTACCTAATAATAAAGAAAAAAATAAAGATACAACATACCTGCTCTTCAAGATCACGAATCATTTCATCCTTCGACCTCAATGTCTCTCTTTCCCTTTATGAGACACAACATTCAATTATTACTAACGATGCTAGAAATTTTGAAAAGATAAATGAGACAATAAATGACACTCATCATTTATTTACTGCAGTCAAGCAAATTATTTATATAAAACACTAGCAACTACATTTTCTGTTGTTGCTTTTTAACAAGAAAACCAGGAACCATTTACCTGTCTTCAATTTCCTTGAGCTTTTCACGCCATATATTTTGGTTCCCTGTTAGTTCATCATTCATCTACATGCAAAACAGACATTCATCATTAAGAAATGATTCAAGTAGAAAAGTTTCCAACCAAAAGGAAGTAATGTTTTATCATATGGACGCGGCAAAATTTTCTTACATTTGCTAGCTTCTTATTCTCTTTATTTACATTTTCGATCTTTTGGTGAATCTCCTGTAGCTTCATGTTTACTTCACTTTCCACAGAATGAGAGAAGTGTTCCTTTTGTTTCTTTGCCTCCAAAAGCAAATTTTCATAATACTGTAAAATAGAATAGAAAAAATAGAGGATAGAATGAAGAAAAAAAATATGTCAACACAGAAGTTCAATAACATCTCACGTAAAACTCTTGACTATTTTTTTTTTCTTTGCCTGCAAATACTGTGACAACAATCCAACTGATCCTAAAAACCTCAATTCATGCAAACATTTAAAATGTATTAAAGAATTATATTGAATTGATTTGATCTAAAATTAATACCCACAACAACATATCGCTACCAGACTTGATCTGTAAAGTGCTTAAGATCAGTATTAGTCACTGTAAAGCTTTCAATAATAACAACTTTTAAACAATATTAAAACCTGAATAATCCAAAGATTGTGAAGGAACAAAACTGTACCTGTCTTTGAGTTTCGAGTTGGCTTGCTAAAAGAGCATTGTACTCTTCCACGATCTGTAATGTGCCACATGCTACTTTAATATCAGTATGTCAAAAACTACTATCCCAGATCTAAAGGGATAGTGGCTTGCTTTTGGTCCAGATTTCAAGCTCAAGTTCAAGTCAATTTCCGATAGATAAAATCCACAGAGTAAGCAAAAAAAAAACATTCTGATGCAATGTTCATACCGCATCAACTTTGCTACTGAGCACAGCTCCGCTAAAGCCAGAATCCTCACTGCATGCACAACTGTTACCAAACTCCCTTTTGGACTGCAATTTATTGAGCTTGTCATTGCTTCTGGACTGATTCAACCGGTGTACATAGTTATCACCAACATAGTCCCAAATCCGGTGTGTCTCAAGGTCTAGTGAGTAGCAGTGCTGTGTGTTCTTCCAGTGTTTAAAGGCATGCCCTTCTTTGTATCTGCATTCAATTTCAAAGCAGATATAATAGTTTATGTGACAAACATCTTTCTTGCTCGTTTTTTTTTCTTTATAAGACTTTATTTCTTTTTGTTTTGATTTATATCACTGTTGCATGTGCTCATAAGATAATATACTAATGAATTTATTAATTCTATACAAATATTATAAGGGAAGGGATCCCTTGACAATGGATCTTCAAATAAATACGAAAAAAAATTTAAAAAATAGAAAAAAAAACCTTATAGATATGTTCTTCTACTTATAGATTGATGGTGCTTTAAATTTCATGCAATTTCATTATCATTTGATAGTCCATCAAAGACCATCAAAACGTTTTGCAATTTACAATGGTTCCAATTTAATGATCTTTGACAGACTATGAACCGATAATGAAATTGCATGAAATTTGAATCACCATAAATCTGTAAGTAGAAGAACATATCTATAAGGTTTTTTTCATATTTATTTAAAGATCCATTGTCATGATAGCCACTGTCATGTGATCCCTTCCCATATTATAAAGAGAGTACGTACTGGACCCTTTTGAGTAATGTTCAGCCTTTCAGCCTTTTTTAATGACTGAGATATCCTCTTCTAGAACAAACAGTACAAATTAAACATCTAAAATAGTAAAGGGTCACGCCATTGAGAAAAAATATCAAGGTTTTTAATTGGGGTGCTAGAACCAAATTATCAGCTCATATCAGTATTGATATTCTGGTATTAGTTGTGCCAGAACCACATTATAGTTCTTATTTAACATTAGACATGTAAGTTTTATCATAATTTTGTTTCTTCTCTCATATTGCATTTATCTGAAAATTGGATCTGATATCTCTTCTGATTGAAATTTTCACCTTAGTATATTGCTTCTTATAACTTGAGACACTGCATAATGGTACGTGATTATCGGTTCCCATTGGAAATGTTAGAAAGATAATGTAGATCACATATGTGGGCCTTTATATATTCCACTTTGGTTTTTTTTTTTTTAATTTTATTTCAGTTTACATTTATTCAAAATTAATTTGATGTGTTTTTACAGGCAACAAGGATGATCAAAGGATGAGAGTCATGTTTGATTGATGACATGTCAACTCCAAAATGTTACATTGATAAATTTGATGCTGTTGCTAATGGCAAATTACTTTTTTTTACTGCTTGTTCATACTTGTCTTATCTTATCTTTGAATTCTTCAGGAATCATAGATCAATATAGTAATGAAGTTCTTGTTTCTAAAGCTATCTTATTGCAATTAATCAATGCAGCTCTTGTATATTTTGTGCATACTACATTACAACTTCAGTTCTAATATTATGTTAGCCGCTTTGCATGTTTAAGAAAAAACAAAGTTATGGATTGATTTAATTTGAAAATTTGAAGGTCTTTATAATTAATTTAATTAGATAACTATATCTGATAAGTAAAATGTACTATTTAGTTATGATAAAATTAGTGTAATGTAAAATCATTTTAAAAAAAACGGTTCAACACAACAGACAAGTTTCCTTCTGGTAATAAGAATTATCAGAGGTTTCTAACAAAAAATAATTAAAAAATATCGATAGCATTTCACATTTTCACAAAATTACACTATATATTGTAGGTCTTTGCAAACATCAATACAAACTTATTGATGGAAAATCCAAGTCCAATAGTTTTTAAAGATAACTGGCCATAAATATCAACCATTACCCAATGATAGAAGTGGTACATTGTCAGCACTAACTTTAGATTAAGCCAAAATTCTACATACCTTCCACATCCAACAAAACCACAGATAACACAAATCCATAGATTTTCATTCGTCTCACAAATTGAACAAGTAGGTTTTGCTGAGAGATTCTGACAGAGTTGACACACCTACAAAGATGGAAAAGTTCTAGGTAAGATAAAGTATGTTGGTTGTCAGATGATGAAGGCCTTAGTCATGCTGTGAAATCCATAATAAAACAGCAAGGGGACAGAACTTACCAGACATGAAGAGTTAACCAATTTTGACACACAGGAGCATTGAAAAGAGTGGTCACAGGTTGTATTTACAATACCACTAATATCTTGATCCAATCTCTCTGTGCAAATGGCATATGAAAAAAATCATTTATTAGACAAAATCTTGTCTCGAAAAACATATATTATTTCAAGATTTTTTGTCCCTAAACAAGAATAAAAAAAGTGAAAAATTAATTGCATATCATCAACTAACCAGGATCCTGTGAACTGTGAACTCATGTCTCAGGGAGGAAATAGTGTATCACTTACCTATACAAATGGGACAAGTTGGAAGTTCAGTAGAACCAACTGGAGGTGTAGCTGCAATCTCTAATGATGGAGTAAACTCAGCTGAGACTAAGAAAAGCACGTGGCATACTTCTCCCTACAAATGCTTAAACCTATGTTTAGAACAAACTATACTGAATTCCAACATAGCAATACAGATGAAAGTCTACAAGATCCTTTTTTATTGACAAAGGCAAAAGACTGGATTCATACAAAGAAAACAATATCAGTTTACCAAGGACTAGAATTACTCATTGCTGCTGCAGTTATCAGAGGTTTGGTGATATAACAAGGATTTGTACATCTCTTTTCAGATGAACCAGCGTTCTTTCAATAGGCTACACCAAACAATAAAGTATAAATCTTACAACATCTGAAGAAGGGAATCTCCAGCCGTTAAGTTCAATATAGAACGCATCAGCTGCCATCTGATCATCAAATTCGATTAGCACACTATAGCGATCCACCATCCCATCATTCCTGCAAGCATCAAAGTTTTAATAATTGTATTAGACATTAAGCACTGACCAGTAGTAATTGGAACTGGCACTAATAAGATTGAACAAGCACCTAATAAAGATGATTCTAGAGGCATGTTGAATGTAGGAATCACAAACCCAAACAAAATCATCTGGCGATAGAGCATTGGCGATTGCCAGAACAAAGAGAAGCTTCCCTCGCATTGGCTGTATGTATGCATTCAAACATAAATAATAGAATAAGCAGCAACTACCAAATACAGTAATGGTTGTTTCTCCAGATCCTACTACAGTAACGCAGAACTGAACATCAAAATGAAAGCAAAAGAAATTAGAAGAAAGATTACAGGGAGAAAAGAATCATGCGAAGGGAGAGTAGTGGAGGGGGAGGACGAAGAAGAGGAGGCTACAGCGGCATAGGATGCTGCCGGAGGTGGAGCAAACTTCCGATATAGATGCGCAATGCCCCGCACGCTCTGGAATCTGTGATTAGGGGAATCGGACGCCGCGGCGGAGGAGGTGGAAGCGACGTCAAGGGAGGACGTAGAAGCGGCGTCTCCGGCGGCGGAGGAGAAGGAAGAGTCAAGGGAGTGGATTCGGAGGGTGAACATGGCGATGGCAGCGGCGACTCGGAAACTCTGATGGCACTGCAGGTTAACAAAATTTGGAATGGAGATGCGAGTCTCCTCTCTCTCGATCCATTGTTGTACTTGTAGGCTAACGGGCTGATATGCTGACAGTACGCATCTAGATTTGGGCCGGCCTATTATTCTATTACCCGTTTACTAAAAAAAAAAAAATGTTTCATCTATGTATCAAAATAAAATATAAAGTCATCTAAATGGAACGAGGTTTAATTGCTCATAGCATTTCGGAGCTCTTGAACTTGAATGATAGAAGGGTAACTCTGTGCCGTGTGCAGATATCATTCTGAGAACAGTATCTGTTCAGCAAGTGTCAGGGAGATTGCAACTGTGTCGGTGCAGATGTGTTTGCACAATACAATTTGTCAGCATATGCATAATTTGATTAGTTGGCTACCTGCACTTGTTAATAGAAATTCACATATATATAATTTGATTCTAAACTTGGAGAAGAGTATTATATGTCATAATGTCAAATGTCATAACTATCTAATTAGTTGATTTTTTACCGATAAATTATTTTCCTTTGTAAGATTTTATATTGTAAAAGTTGATGCTGATGAAGCATTGCATAACTTTTAGTTTAATTAATTTATATTTATTATCTAAGAATTAAAAACTTTGCTCCATTAATGTTTTCTAGTATATACGTGACAAATGATTCAGTAAAATTAACTATATATTCAGTGTTGATCTTATATTCTTCCAATATTTCAACTTTCCACAAACTTACACAAAAGCCAATGAAAATCAATAGCTCATGAAGAGTATATGATATATTTCCAGATCCTTACAACCAAACCAAGTATGGTAATTCTGCTCCCCTTTCTCCAAAATGCTCCAGAGGCCAGATAGAGCTTGGCATATTTGTCGGTTAAAATATAGTCGATGGTTGAATGACAATACAGATTCGATCTAAAGCAGAATCAAGGAGAGAGGTAAAGGTGTTTTACAAAATATCCATTACAAATAAATTTGAATACTTGTCAATTTTGAAGTTAAATCAGGAGGGTTAGCACTTAATTTGAGTTACAAACATAACAAAAGAACAACAAAAATCTTATGAACAATTACATTGGTTCGACTGATCGACATGGGGATCCTGTACCAGATTCTTCACACTGGACCTCCTCAATTGAGATTTCGTGGATTTTATGCTGTATCTCCTCAATTATTATAGGGCAACATAGCTTCAGATGATCATATCCATCCGTTGACGTAATTCTGGCATAATTTTCTGGCACAGCAGAAAATTCAACACAAACTTTCTTTAAATGAGCGCAATTATGTTGCTCGGCTATGGCCAAAGTAGTTGCAACTGTGTTGACAGTGACAGTTTTATACAATTTGGCTTCACACATCAGCTTAAGTCTATCTAGTGCATATCGATCAGCTGCTACCAGTAAATGCTGAGTCATCAAGACATCATCCATGATCAAACTGGAATCATCATCGTCACCATCGCCATTATTGTGCTCGTCATCTTCATAATCTTGCAATGAATCTGTATATATAAAATGGAGCAATGACCTGAAAACCATAGGCTCAATGCCATGGATCTTTATTTCAGTCGAATTATGTTCGCACATCATACCATATAGTTCTGCTTTAAACACGGGTGAACGAGTTGCTAGCACGAGTCTATGTGCATGAAAAATCTCCCCCTCTACATCAAAAGTCACATCAGCCGTCAATTTATCCTCTAAAAGTGCACTGAAATGCAGGTGCAAATCCGACGGGGGCACCACCACAGGGCATGCAGAAGCAGTACTTAGAATGGTAATAGTACATACAACAACAAAATGATCATCTAGAACATAGTTCTCTTTCAAATCCTTGACTCTTATAAATTGCGGCCAGCCCCATCCGTAACCAGACTTATCGAAAACATGAGAAGTTCGGTTTAACTGAGTGGGGGAAGGGCGTCCTTCCTTGTCTAACAAATTGAAGTCGAAGATCACTCTCACATCCTTAGAGTCGCTACGAAGGTCAAGAAACAGAGACAGGTAGGCGCCATTTGCACTCTCCTTGTTTCCAAGAGGATAACATGTTATGGACCATTCATGGCCCCCTGCCGGGAAGTTTGGGGAAGTAATGTACTGGCCGATGTCGATTGTCTCGATCTGCAGGAAGTTAATTTCACAACGGCATGATCCACTGGAGACTTGGGAGACCTTGGTCATGTCGATGTTGTGGTTTGTTGCTGTGGAGGCCATTTCCAATGGAGAGTTGACTTGCAGAAGAGATGAGGAAAAAACGAAGAACAAGAAGAAGAAGAAAAAAAGGAGAAACAAATATATTGTGCAGTTGGTTGTAAAAGTTGACTCAGAAAAACAGATATATTTTATTACTTTTGTTCCTTATATTCCCTTCAGCCGGTCTAAATTTCCTTTCTCTTTCTTCCAAAAACAGATATATTTGGGCTTATCAGACTTCCTGGTTGCGATCTGAATTTGGGCTTATCAGACTTGCCGGTAATATAACTCTATATCGTATACTATATCAAACATATGTATGGATAGTTTTATATTGTAATTTTACTACGTCAAAATTTAAAAATATCATTCAATTTAATAAAAACTATAGTAATAAATAAAATAATAATTAATCAATTATTTTCATACAATAATCATAACTTTTCTAAAAAAATATATAATTAAATTTCAAATTTGATAAATTTTTGAGCAAAATGATATCTTTTAAGAAAGAGATATCATCTAACTTTTAATGTAGCAGATGTGTTATGAATTTAATAAATAATTTAATATTTTCATTATAATCCATCATATCATAAAAAATCTTTAATATATCTAATGATTCATATTTTTTTAAAATTAATCAATAAATTTTGATCAATTCTGACCGTTATAGAATCAGAATACACGCTTAAGGAGTAGAGATAAAAAATCAAATAGTGATATAAAATTGGAAAAATAAATGCAATGAATCAACATATATATATATATATATATATTGAGAGAGAGAGAGAGAGAGTGGATATACCGTGAGCTTAACTCAAAAAATATATCAAATCTTCTCCAAATTTGAATTTTTCACTCTCATTAAATTCTTCATATTGAAATCTTGTGGGGTACAAAAATTTGAGATGTTTCTAGTTTTCTAAATCACTCTTTTTAATTTTTGAAAATCGGCTCTAAAAATAATAATAAAATATTCAATGTTTGTACATTATTTTTAAAAATTGAAAAGAGCGACTTAGAAAACTCGAAACATTCTAAAATTTTGTACCCCATAAGATCTCAATATGAAAAATTTAATGAGAGTGAAAAAATTAAAATTTAGAGATGATTTGATATACTTTTTGAGTTAAGTTCACGGAAGGTCTCCGTGAGCTTAAGCTCACGGTATCTTTACTCATATATATATATATGTAGGTAGGCTATTGTGAAAACGTTTGCATTTCAGCCGATATGCAAACGCATCAAAAATATATATATTTTAAAGTCTAAAAAATTTTAATTTATGATTTCCATTAAATCTATCATATAAAAACCTTGTGGGATATAAAAATTTGGAGTGTTTTAAATTTTTTAAGCCACTCTTTTAAATTTAAAAAAATAGCTCTAAAAATAATAATAAATAATAAATATTTGTGTTGTTTTTTAAAAAAATCAAAAGAGTGACTTACAAAAATAAAAACACTTCAAATTTTTATATCCCATAAGGTTTTCATATGAAGAATTTAATAAAAATTATAAATTATTTTCTTTAAGATTTTAAAATATATTTTTTGACGTGTTTACATATTGGTTGAAATACAAATGTTTTCACAATAATATATATATACAACACACAAAAAAGTACGCGTCAGAAAATACTAAGAGGATTGATATGTGTTAGCTAGAAAAAAAGCTTGCTAGCTGGAATATATATATTTATATTCGTGCCAAAATAAAGCAATGTCAGTGCCAATGCAACCGTCGAAGTTATTCCCTTTTGTTCTTTTTTGCTTTGTATAATTATTTTTGCCAACAAGACAATGCGAATGCAACTGTCAAACACTACACTGGTTACAGAATCATATATGAAGATAAGCCGACTATGAAATATTTTATTGTGAAATGATTGAGTTAGGTCCGTTATGAAAGAAAACGAAATAATAACGATTTGGCGAAAAAGAAATTTGATTTAGGTTCAAGGTCCATGTCATTCTAATTTCAAATGGCCGTCAGGCCTCATTGAATATTATTATAACCATAAATAGTATGCACCATCTGATCAAGGTTAGGCCGAATAATATATCATCTTACCTTGATCACTGGATTCAGAATTACTTAAAAAAAATTGTGTGCATCGGCTATGATTTCATACGAAAATTTGTACCATGATTATCTCACGAAAATCTTCATCCAAAATTTGCGCTCACTTCTCCAATGTAGTACAGGTAGCGTTTCTTTTCAACTTGGACCATTTTGTGGGATTTGGTAGGATATCATAGTTTTTATTGCGTTTTATTGAAGAAATCTTTTTGGTTGAAAGGATAAGGTAGTAAATCCATAAGCGAAATGACCTATATGCCCCTGGCAAAGGGCAATTAGAGAAGGAATTTGAAATTAATGACAATGATAAATGCGGTCTGATTTGGAAAGCTTTTCCAGTACACAGACAGACTACTTGGTAGTTGGTATATATCATAATATCATGGTACAAAACCAAAATTCTGGACTGAATGATTCCAAAAAGCTCAAATTTCATTCAAAGTGCATGATTGGGATTTGGCAAGATAGAAACGATTAAGCAAAGCGTGTCACACTTTCTCTCCCTCACCGAAAGGCACAAGTTTGCTAGTAGGTGACCCGTTGCTTTTCTTTCACTGACTTTATTCTTCTCTCTCCCTCTTCATCTCTCTCTAGGGTTTTATTGGAAACAGACGTATCCTCTGCTTCCCTCTCTGTTTCTACTTCACAGAAAAAAAAAAAAAAAAAAAGAAGAAGCATGGGTTGCTTCTCATACATTTGTTGTAGAGATTCCAAATGGTATGAATAATTCTTTTTCAATATGTCTTCGTTAAGATGGTTTTAATGTCTGTTGATTCCGTGATGCAATGTTAATTGTAGCTTCTTGTTGGTGCAGGAAGGAAGGGAGATCGACGACGAGGTGGCGAGTTTTCTCACTAAAAGAATTGCATTCGGCCACGAACAGTTTCAATTATGATAACAAGCTCGGGGAAGGAGCATTTGGAAGTGTTTACTGGGGACAATTGTGGGATGGCTCTCAAGTAACTTATTTCTTATTAGTTTTCTAATTTTGTTGCTTGTTGTATAATTTATCAGAAGATAATTATCATTCTATGATTACTACCAGCAATTACAAATTTGTCCAGTTTGTTTCACTATTGTGATACACATAATTCTTGAACCGAATTATGCAGGCTGATCTGTTCTTAATTCTTTTTCTTACCAGTGTTGTGAAAATTTTGTTGATACTTAACAATTAGCTAATTCCTCTTTTCTTTTTCCACTGCATATCAATTTTATCAAATTATATACCTGGAACTGGTTCCCAAAATAGTATCAATAATTCTACTGCCGACAGTTCAAATATGGACTATTTTTCATTTTTTTTTTCAGTTTTTCATTTTTTTTTCTTTTTGTCACTAGGCATGTGAGTTTTGACAATTAATTTTTATAGATCAGGGGTTTATTTAGGATCAAACTAGACCATTTTTGCCCCTCAATAATTTTTCATCATCTAAGAATATCCGCATTGGAATGCAGATAGCTGTGAAAAGACTTAAGGCATGGAACGACAAAACCGAACAAGAATTCACAGTGGAGGTAGAGATTCTCGGCAAGGTGAGACACAAGAACTTGCTGTGCCTGAGAGGATACTGTGCTGAGGGGAAGGAGAGGCTGATTGTGTATGACTACATGACCAATTTCAGCTTGCAATCACATCTCCATGGGTCCCACTCCAGTGATTGCCTCCTCGATTGGAAGCGGCGGATGTCTATTGCAATTGGGTCTGCGGAGGGAATTGCGTAAGTGTAATACTCTTGATAAAATAATTGTCTTTTTTTTTTTATATTCAAAGAAGGCCTCTCATACTGCTTTTAAAAGAAGAAAAAAGAAAATCAGTGAGATAATAATTATTCAATTTTTTACTACTCTATGTAGTATCCTTGTATTGCAGGGAATTTTATTCTGTCATGGATGCTGTAGTGAAATATTTAGATGGTATTTTCAGATAATCTAAGTCAGAATAGAACACTTAAAAGTTCAGTCCTAATGTGAATTTGCTTTTTTTTGTCTGAATTGTATTTTCCCCATGATTTGCAGTTATCTTCATCATTGTGCAACGCCACACATAATCCACCAAGACATAAAGGCAAGCAACATCTTGCTGGACGCTGATTTCAAAGCACGAGTTGCCGATTTTGGATTGGCCAAACTCATCCCAGAGGGTGCCTCAACAAATGTAAAAGGTTCATTGGGTTACCTCTCATCAGAGTATGCAATGCACGGCAAGGCCTCAGAAAGTTACGATGTGTATAGCTTCGGTGTATTGCTATTGGAGCTTGTCAGTGGAAAGAAACCAATTGAGAAATTGGATTCCATGCAGAAGGTGGCAATTACCGATTGGGCACTTCCTCTGGTTAAAGATGGAAATTTTAGTGAGATAGTTGATTCGAGATTGAATGATTATGTTGAGGGAGAATTGAAGAGGTTGGTGCTTATTGCTCTCATTTGTGCACAGAAGGAGCCCGAGAAAAGGCTGACAATGCTTGAGGTGGCAGCATTGCTTAGAGGAGAGATGAAGGAAAAGATTGCGATGATTGAAAATGATGAGATGTTTGGAGTAGGATCAAATGCAAATTCAAAAGATACTGAGGTCCTAGACGAGAAGTCAGATTGTTTGCCCGAGGAATCTGTAGAGGAAGTGAGAGAGGCAAAGGAGATGGGGCAAACAGAAATATAGTTTGTTATGTTTTATTTAGTTTGATATACCGTTTGAACTTTGAAGTTGTCAACTGAGGGAGAAAAAAGAAAAAAAAAAAAGAGAGAGCATATACAAGTTCTTTATGCAGTGAGTTCTAAATTGTTGCTTGAGAAGTTGAGAATTTAGTTCTTTTTTTCCTTATAGTTTGAAATTTGTCAGTGAGTTGTATAGTTGCATTAAATCAGCTTGGTTTGTAAAAAGTTTTCCAAATGTTTTGCTCTAATTTGATTGGAATATCTCAACAGCTCTTTCTTGGAACTTGTTTATTCTCTGATTAGTTAGATGATTTACAAGATGGGGTCGCTACTTGACGACTACACAGGATAATCATTACTTGAGGGCTTTGAAGTTAACCTATAGACTTTGCAGAACATCAAAAAATCTGACTCAGTCGAGATGAAGTTGATATCTTTTATTATTTTAAATAAAATAATATTAGATAAGTCACTAAACTAAACTTTGGTATTTATTATAAATTGGTCAATCAAATTTGATGTGTCTCTCCGTAATTACTGAACTTCATATTTATTCCAATTAAACCACTCTATTAAAATCTTCCTCCAAAATATTAATAAAAATAATTTTACTGTCCATTTAAATATCACTTATTATCTTTTTTTTTTCATATTATCTTTTTTTTTTCTAATATTTTTCATTAAAATTTAATCTTCTTTTTTTCACTACACATCCATCAATTATTTTAATTATTTAGTATTTTTAAAGAGATTTAATATTATTAATTAATGTTTTATTATTTAAGAGATTTAAGGTATTTAAAAAGAGTAGGGATCCATTGACAATGGGTTATTTTGAATATCTTGAAAATGAATTTTTAAAATAAGTATGGAATATATCTTAAAAATAAAAAAATCTTTATATATATTTTATTTTATTCACAGATTGATATTTTAAATTTTATATAATTTCATTATCATTTGATAGTTAAGCAATTTGCAATAATTATAATTTAGTGGTCTTTGAGGAACTATCAAACAATAATGAAATTACATGAAGTTTAAATCACTATTAATACATGAATAAAAATCTATATCTTTAACTTTTTTTATTTTATTTTTTTTATAATTTATTTAAAAATTCATTTCCAAGATTGTCAAAATATCCATTGTCAAGAGATCCCTCCCCATTTTAAAATTAAAATCGTGACATATCGAATACTCACTTAGTATATGATTTTTGTCTAATTCTTTGTTAAATAATATATAAATGATTTACAATGTCATATTCTATTAATGTTTTGGATGAAACATTTAACAAAATGACTTGATTGGAATAAATAAAAAGTTTAGTGTCTATGGCAGGACAAATCAATCTAGAGTGACTTCCGACGAAATTCACCCACTAAAATTCATAAACTACCTATATCAGTTACCATGGACTGTCATACTATCATTGTAGACTCACAATAAGCAATATGTTAGGGCTATCAATTATTATTTTTTATTCATTTATTTAATCTGTATCGTATGATAAAATGAATATTGATAAATTTTCTTTTGTAAACTTATTTGATATGTGTATGGATATTTTTTTTGTTAAATAAATGAGTATGGATAAAGATCATTTCATAATCATTACCCTATAAAGTAAATTATTAAAAAATATTTA
Source organism: Schoenoplectus tabernaemontani (assembly GCA_037127355.1). NCBI lineage: Eukaryota > Viridiplantae > Streptophyta > Magnoliopsida > Poales > Cyperaceae > Schoenoplectus > Schoenoplectus tabernaemontani. The sequence continues at coordinate 27,445,063 of CM073750.1, forward strand.
TACTATTTTAAATATAATTATGTTATGTAATAATTATCTTCTCTTTTAAATACATATTTAGTTGCTTTTAATTCTATGAATTAATTCCCTCTTCTCTTTTCAGTACAAAAAGATGAAACTACTTAATTATAATTATTTTTTCTTCTTTTTTCAATACAAATTAGTTTCTTTTGAGAACTTTCTTTCAAAAATAAAAAGATGAGTGTAATTGTCCAATAAAAGGACAGTGTAAAATAAAAGAACAATGAAAAATAGTAATAGAAGAATTAGAAATAATTGAACATTGTTGTTTAATAGATCTTGAAAATCTTCAAGAATATTATCAAGAATTAATAGATCCTACCAAACTATATAAAGAATTTATAGAAGTAAAATTAGGATACGATATTGATTCATTCTTAAGAAAATTAGAAAAATTAGAAATAATAGGAGAAAATCCTTTGAAATATTGGGACAAGGATAAACCAGAATGTAAATTAGTATTAAAAAAATCATGATATTAGTATAATTACGGCCAACATAAAACATACTTTAGAAAAAAAAAAAATTGAAATGAATATAGAAAAATTATAAAAAATAGGATTCATTAGAAAATTAGATTCAAGACATAGTAGTGCAGCATTTATAGTACAAAAATATAGTGAGCAAGTTAGAGGAAAAAAATATAATGGTCATAAATTATAGAAGATTAAATGATAATACGATAGAAGATAGTTATATGATATCAGAAAAAGATAGTTTACTAGATCATATTCAAGATGCTAAAGTATTTAGTAAATTTGATTGTAAGTCAGGATTTCATCAAATAAAAATACATCCTAATAATATAGAATGGATTATTTTTAGTTGTCTCTTAGAACATTATAAATGGTTAGTTATACCATTTGGTTTAAAAAATGCATCTAGTATATTTCAAAAAAGAATAAATAATATTTTTTTAAATATAATAATTATATTTTAATATATATAGATGATATTATAGTATTTAGTCAAAATATAAAAAAACACATAAGTATTTTCAGAATTTATGAAATATGATATTATTATTTAAAAAGAAAATAGAACTGGGAAAAACCTTTATTAAGTTTTTAGGATTAGAATTAGGAGAAGGTAACATTAAACTACAACCACATATATGTTAAAAGTTATTATAATTTTCAGATAATTTAAGTGTTAAGAAAAAAATATATTCATTTTTAGAATTATTAAATTATACTAGACCTTTTATAAAAGATCTAGGCAAATACACATGACCATTATATAGCATAACATCATCCAAAGGGCAGAAGTTCTTTAATAAATCAGACTTAGAACAAGTTAAGAAGATTAAAGAATTAATAAAGAATGTACCACCATTAGTAATTTCATTAAGAAAGGACTATCTTATAGTAGAAATAGACACTAGTAATCTAGGTTGGGGAGCAATATTACTGAAAAAGCCTAATCAATTTTCAGAAAAAAAAAATACATAACAAGTGTGTAGATATAACATTGGAAAATTTAAATTCAGCATCGAAAGCACACCATTACAATTAGAAATAGAAACAATATTAAAAGGAATAGAACTATTTGAATTTTTTTAAGAAATAAGTCATTTACATTAAGAATAGATTGTCAAGTTGTAGTAAACTTTTATAACAAAAGAAATGAGAAAGGATCGTATGCTAGAAGATGGATAGATTTTCAAAACATATTAGTTAATCATGGATATAAAATTACTATAGAATATATAAAAGGTAGTGATAATAATTTAACAAATTATCTATCAAAAAAATTACTAACATAAAATATTTTACAGATGAATTTCAGAGGAACGCCTGAAAGAAATAGATATGGTTTATTAGCAATATCATTCAGAACCATACAACTGAATGATTATAAAGGTATGAACTTACAGTTCAAACCTAAAGAAGAATTAAGTTTAGATAACAAGGATACATATATTTTAAATAATTTGTATGCAACATTCTTTAGACAAAAATGATTCTAATAAGAAAGCTTATTTCTTAAGTACATTGAATGTATTAGCATATCATTTAGTAGATAGTAAACATAAAAAGAATATCTGTTATGTAGTATTCAATGGTAATACACTAGGAGTATAAGCATCATGGCTAGAGGTAACTAGTATAATTAAGCATATTAAGCATTCATATTATAAAGATTTTGATACATTAGCAGAAATATATTTAGTAGCAAGACAACAATTAGGAGAAAATTATTATGTATCACCAGAATTTAGAATAGACATTAAAACAACATGAGATAATAATAAAGTTATTTTTATAATCACTGTGAGAATCAAAGAACTATTATGAATTAGGCAGAGCCAATTCATACATCAAAGAACTCCACGAGAAAATAGTCACCTTAGAAAAATAAAAAATAGCCTATTATAGCAACGGTTTCCTCTAGTGTTTCTCTAAAAAACACTGTTGAGTGATCCTTCCTCCTTGAAGGATAAAAATATGAGAATACCGCAAAATAATAGTATTTCTTATCAGAATCGAATGATTTCTGAGAGGCCGGAATCAAATCCGTTGATGGGTGTGGCTTTTCCTAAAAGCCAAGAATTAATTTACCACCATTTCCACCACAGAATCCACAAAATATGTATCCACCATTTTCACATCCATACCACTCATAATTTTCATAATACGTACAAAATTACAATCCACAAATAAATATCCCACCTCAATTTCAAAGAAATAATCTAGAAGAATACAGATTGAGATCTAGACCAGAATGTTACCAACAATATTCACCAAATCCTTATCAAGAAAATTATAACTTTCCAAATATGATGGAAATAGCTAGTTCATCAAGACCAAAGCAAGAAAAGTTGAAGGCTAAAGATATAGATGATAATAATTTCGAAAAAAAATTTAGAAGAATGATGAAAGAAATTCAAAAATTGAAGAAAATAATCCCAGAAAGAGTAATTCAAGTATTAGAAGAAGAAGCATCATCATCTAGCAATAATGAAAATAGAGAAAAGAAAGCCAAGAAAAATAGAGAAGAAGCTTTAGGAGACAACAAAAATATAGAAGAAAAAAATAGAAACAAGAGTACCACCTCGGTAAGGAATCTTCATTACGGACCCTTATTTTTAAATAAATATTATTTAAATACTGTTTGTTTTTAACTATTGTAGTATTAATTATGTTTTTATGAAAGACAACTGTAAGAGACTATTCATGATTTTATTAAGTAGAATGTAAAGTTTTAAAGTCCGTGAATCCTCATGACTCTATATAAACGATTTCTTTGTAATCAAATGACAGACTACTGCCTACCTCCTCTTTTTATAATAAAAGAGTTTTCATTCTCATGACTGAGTAACTTTCATTCTATCTTGTGATGTTTTGAAGTATTGGCAAAAAAATTTTAAAGTTAGTCGATTAAAAAAAAATTATTCTATGATTTATTTATATTCTAGGATTGTATTTTTCATATGTGCATATAGTTGCATATTAAAAAAAATATTAATAATAATGTTACACTTAACATCTTCTTTGATTTGTCGATTTACAAAACAATCTTGAATTTTATAATTTGCCTTGTTTAAGTTTTGTGCAGGAATTAACTTGTAAATGGAATAGTGCACAATAACCAAGACTAATGATGGGACATAAGAGCTAAATCAAGACTGCATTAGGCTTAGGTTTAGTTAGACTTAAACTGGGTTAAATTGGTCAAGATAAATTGAGCTTAAACAATAGAGAAAACTATTTCTGCCCAGTGAATCGTTATAACGATTCAGGAATCGTTATAACGGTTCATCTCAATACTAAAAAATATTTTAAGGCAGAAAAATATACATAGAAACCAGAGTGTATCGTTATGTAATCGTTACAACGATTCATGAAACGTATAACGATTCATGAAACGTATAACGATTCATGAAACGTATAACGATTTGATGAATCGTTATAACGTTTCAGCTCAATTGATCCACCGGCTATTCTTTCTAAATCGTTATAACGATTCGTAAACCGTTATAACGGTTCAGGTCGAAAAATAGTTTCTTCAGTTATTTTAGAATATCTATTTTAAAAGGATCATCTCTCACTGAAATAGTGCTGATCCATCTAGCAAAATTATTACTCCATAGAGCTTACTAGCCATATTCAAGAGAGAGAGATAACTCAAGATATTGATACACTCAATTAGCCAAATCTTTGTTCAAGCTCAATCTAGCTTCTCTCTATTCTCCTAACTTGATCCTTCGTGATCTTCTTGAAAACTTCTTCTTGAGCTGTTGTGCTCAACTCTTTCTTGAGCTGTAGTGCTCCTTATTTTTGAGTGTGTTGTCACTCACGTTTTGAGTGTGTTGTCACTCGTGTTACCGATAGGTTTGGCAGCCCATTTTTGTGTATGAGACCAAGTTCTACAAGTGTAAAAATCCTTTTTAATATATCGGCTCAACCTCAATTGTTAAAGGTTGAGGGTCCCGGAGACGTAGGCATTGTTAAACCCGAACTCCGTTACATCTTGTGTTCTTGTTTTATCTTTACTTTTTTTTTCTCACATTTATTTGATTGCTATATTCTTGTGAGAATTGAATTGATTTAAATTATATTCCGCTGCCATTACACTTGAACATTAAGCCCCAAACCGGTTTATACATTTCTACCTTAGGTTCTTTACATTCTTACACTATTTTGACTTTTCAATACCATCATCCTAGGGCTTTCAAAGGATTATCAAATAATAATAATAATAATCTTAAGATTAAAAAAAAATATATCTTGTAAGATCCAGATCAACTAAACACGTAGGGTAAGATGGGAGGGTAGAAAGGTTAGGTTCTCTGAGAGTAAGTCCCGTACAATTTTTCTTACCTGAAGGGTTGTGTAGTGGTCTAATCTTAAGATTTCTTATTGTATAATTATAATTTTTAATTTTTTAAGACCCAGAACAGTCTAAGCAATTTGGATGGTTTTATCTCCTTTGCGATGACTATTGGTGTCTTTATTTTATAATAGTTTTTCTTAAGACCCAGAACAGTCTAAGCAATTTGGATAGTTTTACCTCCTTTGCAATGACTATTGGTGTCTTTATTTTATAATAGTTCTTCTTAAGACCCAGAAGAATCTAAGCAATTTGGATGATTTTATCTCCTTCGCGATGACTATTGGTGTCTTTATTTATAAAAAAATGGACTAATCTGACATGTCTTGAGTGAATAAAAATATTAAAGAATTAAGGGAAAATCAAAATTATATCAGACAACAAAATAATAGTATATTAGAAAAATTAGCTAAACAAAAGTTCATAATAGATACTCAAAAATTAATAGAAGAATTAAGAGATATAAGAGATAAAATAAATAAAATAGAGAATATTATTTTAAGTTGATGGTCGATAGACTACAAGAATCTAGGAAAATTGAAAAAAATATACAGAAGATGATTTTAATCATACTAATAGTGTTACATCTAGGTCAGATAAAATACTTATTGTACAAAATAATTACATAATATAACTTTTACTAAGATGGGATGAAGTATTAGATATTTGAAAAACTATTGTTATAAATGATTATTTTACAAAAGATTTTGATCATTTAGCAGAAAAAATATTTACATACTTAGAAACATATTTGGGAGAATCTACTAAAGCGGCTTGGAAAGATATAAAATAGACTTTTAAGATGATTATCAATATACCTTACAATTGGAAAATAATTCATATAATTTCATAAATAAAATCCATACATTATTAACTGGTAGAGATTCTAATAGTCAAAGTATGAGATTACAACTTAAAGCGGTAGAACACCTTGAGCAATTATCAATTAAAAATTGGAAAATTATAAAAACCATTTCTAAATGAATTTTTCTATCACACAGTTATCTCAGTGTTTGAGAGGAATATTTATGACAAACTAATGTTAAATTGTCTGGACCTTTAGGACAAGAAATTAGGGAAAAATAAGAAGAATATAGAAGATCTAATAACTAAGACGTAATGTCCAACTTAAAAAAATATTATCAGATACCGTAGGTATTAGATGTCAATTTATCATCGAAAAATTAAAAGAAAAATGTACTTATATATAAATATAAAAATAATTAAAAGGAGAATATAGCTTTTATAATTAAATGTTTGTTCCATAATAATATGGACAAAATAGAAAACCTAGAAGAAAAATTTATAGAAAACAATATCCTAAAAATAATAATAATAAACGCTAAAATTATAGGATAAAAGATCAAATGCTAAAAAACTATTTTTAGATCCAAAAAGACATGTTAGAAAATACAAACCAAAAAGAATGTATAATAATAAGTTAGTGTGTTATACGTGTGGACAGAAAGGACATTTTAGTACTAAGTGCCCTAGGAGAGAAAATATTTATACCAAAGAAAGATTTGCAGTTGATGCATATAATGAAGATTTATTAGCTATAGATGAAAATATTTCAGACAATAAAATAATTTATAGTATAGAAATTATATCTTTGCCAGATGAAGAAATCCATTATCAAGAACAAGTAGAACATTTAATAAATCAATTTGTTGAATATTATGTAAAGATTTATAATAAAATATAAAGAACATGATTGGATAGAACAAAGAGGGTTTAATCAGCATTCATGTAGTAAGTATGGACATTATTCTCATATAAGTCTTAGAAGTCAGTACTCAAAGTATTATATAGAAATATGTAGATATTGTTTAACAGTAACTAGGCCTGAAAGTTAACCCATTTACACCGTTCCGGTTCACTAGGAACAGACCGGGTTTAATTAACCAACGAACCACTCCGGCTCAGCTTATGAAACCCAGGGTCAACTGTCAAGCCGGACCCGAATTTCTGTTGCAAACTCGCAATTCTCACACAATAGGAAACAGCATTTCTCCATCCTCGGCCTCGCTCCTCGTTTCTAGTTTCCGTTTTCTTTTTCCTGCCCCTTTCTCGCATTTCCTTCCAGGCGAAGACTTGGAACGAGAAGCACCGAAAAGCATATAGATTTTGAGATTGGAGACACTCACCACTGGTATTCTCACCCCCATTCTCCATTCCCTCCGCCATGCAAGAGCCCGAGTTCCACGACCTCTCCGACGATTCCGACTACGCCGCTGCTTCTCAGCACCAGGTTCAACCTCCTCGCGTTACAATTTTGTGATTCCATCTTATTCTCTTTGTATAATTGGTTGTGAATTTCAGTTTCTCGCTTCCTTATCTCTTCTTGTCTATCTGATTTGCATCTAATTCGTCCTTTTTTCCCTATTATGATGTCGCTATCGAAGGCATTGCAAAAGTTTCTGTGAATTAGAAGGATCGATTTAGTTCATAGTTTAGTTTCTGATTTAAGAATTTTAGGGTGGTCTTCAGACGGCGCAAGATAAACATCGATCAGTTGAGTTGACAGTTTATTGAGGGAATTTATGCTATTTTCCAAGTTCTAGATATACTCGTGATGAAATGGACAGGATATTCTTATTCCTTTGTTTGAAATGAATATTTTTTACGGGGAAAAATATGAGAAAGATTCAGGCTGTCGTAATTTCTCAATAGAGAAGATACATTTAACTTAGAGGCTAAGCAAGGTGTTAATTGGAAACTTAGCGTGCTGCTAGATAATTAGACAATAAAGTTGGTCAAAGCTACTAGTCATATTCCAGTTGAATAGTAGGTGGTTTCATTATTTTTCAAAACATTGCACCAAATTTTGTACTAAAGGAGAGTTTTCATCAGGTTAAGTATTCTATAAATATAAGAGGTATATCGTTGGCATATTTGCTGGTTTTTCCTTGACCCTTCACTTATTGTACCATTTAGGATCCCGAGTTTGTTTCTAATGACTCGGACTATACATCACCATTTCCATTTCAGACAACCAACTTTCAACTCCAATGTCATCTCCAAAATTCATTTCTTCATAACTCTCTTTTTGTTCAGTCAAACAAATTCTCAGTTCAGCTTTATACTAATTCTTTTTTTCTCTTCTACTTCTCCTTTCTTGTTGTTATATGTTGATGTTAGATATATAGATAATTCATTTCCATTCTTGATGGTCTTTTGCTTGCAACCAATAATCTTCTTTCATAGTGCTTGTTTCTTTTGTATAGAAATGCAGTTGAATTTGGGGCTGTCTACCCATTTCCATTCTTGATGTCCTTTCTTTATTTAACACAAAATTATCCAATTCACTGCTTTAAAGAATTGGACGGATAATGTATTCATGACCACCCTATGTCATTATGTGGTTGGGTTTCAGTTCTTGTGGTTTGTACCACTGTTTAGACCTATGCAAGTATTGTGTTTGTTTGGTATGGATGAAACCTTAACCTTGTGGTGCTAAATGCTTCTTATTATGAGTCCTGTCTGAAGCAAAGTGAAATAGTATCCAGCAATGGTCATGTCACAGAGTTAGCAAATAATTGAGTATGTGTGCAGACTGAGTTTGAAATCCACAATTTAGTTTTCTCCTTCATCTTTTTGCAGTTCTTGTTATATTTTTTATGAAGAAATATAGTATAATCAGAAGTCCCATAATTTGTTGACAATTATCATTTGCATTTTTTTATTTCTCCTGAAGGCAAGTAAGAGCATTATGAGGTCTGATTCCATTAAGAGTGGTACAAGTGAACCTAGTGGATCAGAGATTATATTCTACAAGGATAATGTAACTATACATCCAAAACAATATACATCTGACAGAATCAGTGGCAGGCTACGTCTCATTAAACATGGTTCTGATTTGCTTCTGGTAAGTAATATTGTCCATACTTTCTCTGAATCAAACCTTCAACAAGTAGCAAAGAAGAAAAGTGTTTTTCTAATTAACTACACTTTTGTTAAGAAATTGCAGAATCCTTTCTTGTATCGCGAAATTAAAAAGTATGTCTCAACCAACTATTGGTTGGGACTTATGGGCATTCAGTTTTTTCCACTTTGTGAAAGGAAATGACAATGCTGAAATTATTGATAGCCTTTAGAAAAAGCATGAATTAAATCATTGTATGTATTATTGTTATAGCATTTATGGAAACTGTCAATATCTAATGTGCTTGTTGTCCCGTCATTTCCATTCATTGTATTATATTTATTCCTTTCCTCTTGCAGAGAATGACTCATCTCCCGCACTCTAAAATTCACCTTAATTTGGACAACCATTTAAAATTTTAAATAATTTTAGATTTATACTTCTCTTATTTATGACAGATTTGGGTACCATACAAGCCTAGTGAAATTGGAACTGATTATTTAGGTCGCAGTGATCTGGATGCATCAGACAAAGGCATGATTTCTTTATTTTGGTAACTATGTTGTATTGGTAGCCATCTTTTGACCATAAGCAACACCAGCACTTTTTCATAGGTTACACTAGGCTCTGGGTTTAATTTGTTCTAAAAGTTTCGCTATGGTTCACTAAGGCAATTGCATAACTGTGTTGTATTCTATTTGCTTCATGTATAAAGTCAGACTTACAGAGACCGACTTTTAAGTCATCTTGAATCAATTCAGTCCAGTTTGGTCGTAGAAATGCAAAGATAACTGATTAGCAGCTTAGGCAAAATTAGCAGCATGCATTATTGGCAGATAGGAACACTATGGGTCTGAAGTTGTAAAAAAAGAAGAAGTAATGATTAGTGCTCTATTACTTTCAGATAGAAATCTGTATACAATCAAGGCCTCTCTGAGTGATGTGCGATCAATTCGTAGGCACACACCACCTCTTGGCTGGCAGTATATAATTGTCGTTCTCTCATCAGGTAATTAATATTATTGACATCATTATTTGCACAGAGGTTTAGTGTTTTTTTTGTCTGCAACCTGATATCAAGGTGTTCAATTAAAGCTTGCAATTGCAAACTGATGCGAAAGATACTTATTTGATACTTTTGCAACGCCAGAGTAGCGGTTACTCTGAATCTGTAATTATTTTTAGCTCTTTTGAGATTTCATCGCATATATTAGTCTCTGAAAATTAGTAGGACACGTTGTTGACGTCTAATTTCCACCTTGATGTTTATGTTCAACTTATATGTTATAGGTATAGTTGTTATTAAGTACTTGTGATACTTGGTTGAAACAAAATAAACATTAGTCTAATCTTGTAATGAAAATGTGCAGGGTTAGCATATCCACCTCTTTATTTCTATAGTGGCGGGATTCGAGAATTTATTACTACATTAAAGCAACATGTTTTTATTATCAGGTTGGTTACTCCTACGTGATTATTCATCTTCATTCATTGTTTTATCTGTTTCAATTCATTTTTATATTGGTGACAGTAATAATGCTGTTGCTAAGTATAGAAAATGATTTTTTTTTATTGTTGTTATCCTTCCTAGATCTTCTGAAGATCCAAATGTCTTCCTTGTAAATGATTTCCAGGATCCACTTCAGGTATGTATAATGATCGTTTTGCCCTTCTTTTTGGATGATTTATGATTACTGACTTAGAGCTATCAATTCCTTGTTCTATGAAACAAACTAAGGGCTTCTCGGCAATCACTAATTCCATGGGAATTAGTTGGATACCTAACCAATGGGAAATGAATTTGAAACCCTGTCCAGTGCGTCATTTTGCCCATCTGGTTTGAAAAAATAATCCGACAAATTCTTCCCAAATCGCTTGTGATGGGAAGAAAATAATGAGGTCGGACTTAATTATTTTTTAGGAGGGTTCAAATACCTCCATTTTTTTGGTGCCTCCATCATTCCTCCACTTATATATTTCTAATAACTAAAAATTTAAAACTAAAATATCAAAATAAAGCTGTTAGATTTAATCTATATCACTTTATTTATTTATGTGTGTGTATAATTATATTTGAACATCATTTTATGTGGCATCAAGAGCTTACAAAAAAATCACTAATATGAATGAATTGTGGACATTGATTTTAACTTATTGATTTATATGGAATGAAAGTGAAAAAGTGAATAATATTTTATATATAAGATATTATAATATAGATCAAATCTAATGATTTTATTTTGATATTTTAGTAAATATAAAAGGTGGAGGCATAATGGAGGCACAAAAAATGAAGGCATTTGAACCCTCATTATTTTTTACTATGTGTGATGTGACATGCTTCTCTTCACCTCTCTCCAAAAAATTAAAAGAATATTGCATGAAACCAGAGGAAGAAAAGTGTTACCAAATCTAAATCAATCGAGCACTTCTTTATTTAATATTTCCATCAAATTTATCTTTATTTTTTTTGACAAATTGACATGTAAAATCCCACAGTGATGGTAACTATTTCCTATAGAATTAACTGGTTCTGCAGTGGCCATAACTTTGTAATATGTGATCACCTTTGCATCCACTATTTCACATAATTTATAACCTTTCTTGTATGTATAGAAATGGTTCCTTTTAGTGTACCTTATATTTATATAATATAATGTGTAGATACCTTTCTTTGATATACAGTACCTGGTGATGGTTCTGCGATTATTCATATTGTCTTTGTTCATCTAATGAAACCTTGTGTTTTGTTTTGTGATCCAACTTAAACTGTTGTGTATTAGGCTTTTCTTGAAGTCAAGCTTGCTAACCTTCATTGAACTTAAACAGATTCTTCTTTATACTTTTTTAGATGTCTTTGCTCTTTTTAGTACTTTTAAAAATGCACTTTACTTTTTACCTAATGTTCTCTTTGCATATGAATAGATGTATACCAGTTTGAGTGATTATAGCATTTGTAGATGTCAGTTATGTGATGTTATTCATATTTCTTGAGGAAATATTGATCTATTCCCTCGTTATATTTAGTCGTTTATTTGCTATTATTTACAGAAAAGCTTGTCATCCTTGGAGCTTCCTGGGTTGGCATCATTGAAATCAGCATCATTCAAGAATTCTGGTGTTTCAATTCATAATTCTGATTATGATCAAGCCAATGGATCAGTACAGAACAGTTCCAGCTTTTCTGTGCATAGCTCAAGGCCAACTAATAAAAACAAACAAGGTGACCTCTCAATGCAAGTACTTGAAAAATTCTCTCTAGTCACCAGGTTTGCACGCGAGACAACCTCCAGCCTCTTTAGAGAGAACCATGGTAACCAGTACCCCTATGATAAATTCCTAGATAAACATAAATCTACTTTGAACAACAAGGATGAGAGCAAACATGAAGAGGATGTAACTAGTCATGAATCGAATCCGGTAGTTTCAGATGTGTCAGAGGTATATAATTTCTATTTGCTAGCTAATACATTTAGAATGAAGGTGATTATTGAAGTGAAGTTTGATTATTTAAACATAATGAATACTGTCTGTTCACACTTATGTCTTGAACCTGCCAATAAATAGTTAACTTATGAGAGCAAAATGATGAGCGGGCAGCTTGGTAATGAACCAATCATGATGAAAATAGTGTAGCAAGTGATGCACATGATTTTTATCATGCTTTGTAGAAAGCAGTTTGATATCTTATAAGTTTTAGCTGGAAGTACTTATGAAGTTATCCCCTTGGTAGAAAAGTTGTATGGACAGCCTCATTCTTGAAGCCTAATTCTGTTCTGTAAAAAAGCCTGGAACAACTTCTTTGGGTTGGCTTCTGACCAAGTTACTTCATCTTATATTTTTCATGAACTTCATAAAGTGATTTAATCTCCCTCTGCTCGTCATCTACAATATGACAGTTTGACAGGTTACCTCTAGTCTGGGGAAAGCAAAGAGAGAGCCCTCTTAGTGTGGAAGAGGTAATATGTTTTTTTTTCATTCTAGTAGTTGGATGTGTATATTGGAGTCCTATCATTTTATATTTAATTTTTAAGACTGTCTACAGTGGACTTCATTCTTGGACAATGATGGAAGAGTAATGGATTCAAAGGCATTGAGAAAGAGAGTATTTTATGGTGGAGTTGAGCCTGAACTGAGGAAGGAGGTTATAATTTGTGTTTTTGCAACATTTTCGCTAAAAACATAACTGTTAATGTGGAAGAGATTGAGATTATAGTTACTTTATTTGATTATGTTAATTTGGAACATCACAACAATTGTTTACATAATGGCAAGCATTCAATTTTATATCTCAATTGATGTTTTCCCCACTTGGATTAAAGGTTAGGACATGAATCCTGTTGTTGGGTTCCAAATTTGCATTGGCTAGTTATGAATTCATTAGTTCTTCTTGTTTGGTAGAAGTTGAGGGCAGTAAAATACTACATTAGTCTACAAAGATCCTTGTTGACATGCTTAACTCATTTCATCTTTTCTTTTGTTGTATTTTGGTATATATGCATATGCAGGTTTGGAAATTTTTATTGGGATTCTATGAATATCATTCAACCTATGCTGAGAGAGAGTTTCTTTGTTATGAAAGGGAACATGAATACCAGACCATTAAAAAGCAATGGCAGGTGCGTAATTTGTGTGAATGTCTTGATTATGTTATATAGACATTAAATTTGTTATTATTATTTTCATATTTGCAAAGGACCAACTAAAGGACCAAATTTACAGACTTCTGTTACAAGTATATTGCTGGTATTTTTAGTTGAAAAATTAATAATTAACTTTGTTGTGAAATATACAAAATTTTCATGTATTTACTCACTTTGCATATGGTTGTTGTTTCATGTGCTTCTTTTCATGCGTAGAGTATTTCATCAGCTCAAGCTAAGAGATTTACAAAATATAGGGAAAGAAAAGGCCTCATTGACAAGGATGTTGTAAGCATCCACCTTTCTTTTGATTTATTGACCTCTCTAAAAAGTTATTGATGATACAAAATATATTGCTTTTATTTCATTCATATGTTGTGAATTATGTAGGTAAGAACAGACAGATCAGTTCCCTTTTATGAAGGAGATGAAAATCGAAATGTTGTGATTCTCCGTGACATTCTTCTGACGTATGCCTTTTACAATTTTGATCTTGGATATTGTCAGGTATAATTTTTTAATTTGAGATTTACATGCCACTGTTCTCTAACCATAACATGAGAATCATAGAAGAAGAAAATACTTTTGTTCTCATTTCCATGTCTATTTTTCTTGTGTTTGTTGATAATTCCATGAATACAATAGTAATAATTTCAAACTTGCAACATTGTTGCTTCATTTTGCAAAGCAAAAGATTGGTATCGCGGGGAACTGGAAAATATGAAGGATATCACAAATACCTTCTAAGTATGGAAAATGTGTCCTTCACTTTTATTCAATTATTCTCAAATTAGCCACCTTTTGTCAACATTTTGTTGCATCTAGTAAGGTTAATTCAAAAATTTGCTTTTGAATACTATGTGTGAGCTTTCCAGTGGTTTGGGCGCAATAGTTTTGGGCAGGAGGTTTTATTGCGACATGAGTTATGTTTTTTTTTGTATTTATGAATTAAAGACAAAAAGTACAAGATCCATCTACTAGTATGCTTTGTCCATACAAATTTTGTACCATGAAACCTGTGCTTGACTAACAGAAATTATCTCACAAATTTCTATTAGAAACATATAAATTTTCTTGCATGATTTCATCTAGTTTTAACTTTTTGTTTGTTCATAGGGGATGAGTGATCTGTTGTCACCTATATTGTATGTCATGGAAAATGAATCAACTGCATTCTGGTGCTTCGTTGCATTAATGGAGAGGTTAGGCCCCAATTTCAACCGTGACCAGAGTGGAATGCATTCTCAACTACTAGCACTCTCTAAGGTACGCCCGAAGCAAAAATAAGTGAAACAAACATTAATGTCTGTGCATTTTGTTGTCTGATTTCTTACATGGTTGAGTCTGCATGTCAGGTTGGCCCCATTTTAAGGTGCCATATGTTTTGGTTTCCTGGGAATTAATTCTTTAACTCAATTAAAGATCAACTTAAATCCAATTGGTATCAAGTTTAGATAGATGTTGTGTAAATTTTGCAAAATGATCATATAACACAATTTTTTGCTAGTAGCTGTCTAGCACTGTAAATTTTCTGTGGTATAAAGAATCTGTGCCTCAATATGTTCATTTTTTTTACAGTTAGTCGAGCTACTTGATGGGCCCCTCCAAAGTTACTTCAAACAGGCTGATTGCTTGAACTATTTCTTTTGCTTCAGATGGATTCTTATACAATTCAAAAGGTACCTAATAAGATCATTGTAGTCTCTGCCCATATTCACAAGTAACCACTAATACACCATTGCTAGAGGTGGCAAAATCCGACTTGATTTTTCATAAAGTCAAATTGACCCGAACCTGACCCAGACTTGAACAATCCGAAACTCGAGATGATCCGAGATCAGACAACTCGAAACCTGACCCGATCTGAACCCGAACGACCTGAGAACCCGAGATGACCTGAGATCAGACAATCTGAAACCTGATCCGATCCGAACCCGAACGACCCAAAACCCGAGATGACCCTAGATCAAATGACCGGGATCAAATGACCCGAAACCCGACCCGATCCGAACCCGAACGACCCGAAATCCGAGATGACCCGAGATTAGACAACCCAAAATCCGACCTGACCCGACTCGTGTTGTATATATGTATCCAATTACTTTAAAATTATACCGTATAAATATTAAACTTCTCTTTATAAATTCAACTTGTACTTGACTGCAAGTTTATTTTGAAGGAGGTCGGGTTAAGCACGAGTTTAGAGAGGACCGGGTTAAGACGAGTTCCATAAACAACGATGGACTATTAGTTTATTTTAACACAAATTAATAAATATTTTTATCAATATAGCACGTACAAATAGTTGCACGTATAATTTTGATAATTTTAATTAAGAAATTACCTACATGCATATATATATATATATTCAAAATTTATATCGAAATAAAAAATTACATTTCGAATCATAATAATAATGTTTATTAATCAAAATTTGTATGTCGTAAATTAAAATTATCATAAAAAATTAATGCCTATTAATCAGAATTAACATAAGTAGCATGTTTTTAGTTTGTTAATAAAAAAAATGTAGTATATTGACCTGAAAGTAAACCCAAATTAATCAATCATATTCATATTATTTGAAAAGTCAAATTGATTATAACATAATTGATAATTTAGACCTAATATTGTCTAAAATGAATTTCTAAAAAAGAAAATTTAAAGTTTGACGATCCGAAATCCAATCTGACCCGAAATTCGACCCGACCCAAAATAAAACATCACAAAAAAGAACCCGGTCCGGACTCGAATGACCAAAAACCTGAGATGACCTGAGCTACTAAGAACCCGAAATCTGAAAAAACCCGACAATGTTTGACCCAAAACCCGACCTGACCCGGATCAAGTTGACCCGAATCCGACCCATGACCTGACAATTTTTTTGGTCAAACTTATCCGACCCGTCCAAGCCCGAGCCTGATCCAACCCGACCCGCCCAATTGCCACCTCTGACCATTGCCAACAGAGAGCAACATTGAACATTTAGATTGTTGTATAAGAGTTGAAAAGATGTGTATTCCTCCCACCTAAATAAAGAAAAGAACAAAGAAAACTCAAAAAAAGTAAGGATGTGGACAATGCCATTACTCTCTTACGTGTAGTTGTGTTGTAATGCATCTGCATAATGAACTCGGGGAAACAAAATATTGGTTATCTATGTACATTTGAAAAACAAAATAAGGAAAAAAATACATTGTAAATCTTATCAAATGTCAATTGTATCAATGCAGAGAGTTTGACTTTGATGAAATACTGCGATTGTGGGAGGTGTTATGGACCCACTACCTGTCAGAACACTTCCACCTGTACATGTGTGTTGCTATCCTCAAGAGGTATCGTAAGAGGATAATAGGTGAGCAGATGGATTTTGACACACTTCTCAAGTTCATAAATGAGCTGAGTGGCCACATCAATCTTGAACAGTCACTGAGGGATGCCGAGGCACTCTGTGCCATTGGTGGCGAAAATGGAGCTGCCTTGATCCCACCTGGGACCCCACCCTCCCTTCCAATAGAAACAGATGCGGGCCTGTATGTGTTGGATGATGAGGTTTTGTAAGCTGTTTTGGGTTTTGAATGAAGTATAGTGCTTATGGGTTGGATTTTGTTTGTTGAAAATTGGGATTGGCTTACAGTTGATAGTATCAATTTCCTTTTTGTGTACATTATTTTAATAATGAAAAAATGTATGAATTATGAGGCTGTTGATGCTGAGTCGTTAGTTCGAATAGGTTACTTATTTCTTAATTTTGCAGTAGTATTAAAATTATTAGACCTGGCTGAATTGAACTGCAATTTCCTTCGGTCAATCTGCTGTATAATTCACGAGTAATATAATTATGGAGTTTGTTTCATATCAGAGTTTGATAGACTGATAAATAAATGCAATCAGAATCAAAATTAAATAACAAAGAAATAAAGCATATTGAAGATTTTGCTTTATGACAGAAAAGAAAGTAAAAGCAGTTGGCGCTTGCGTATTGCTAGCATTTAACTGTCAAGCCATAGTTGTTAAAGGGTTATTCTAGGTTGGGTTTGTTGGGCCGAGAATATTATTATTATAATGAAGAAGTTGGAAGCAATGTACATCTGGTGGGGAACAATTATTTATTTTATCAATTTCATATAAAACTCATAAAAAAATAAATATGAAAAATACTTTATAAACTCATTGTTAAGCTTATGGATTAATTATGTTTCAAATTTTTATATAATTTGAACGACATTTGATATTTCATCAAATACTACTAAATTTAAATCATTAAAATTATCATATAATTTTGATGATTTTTGATGGAATATCAAATGACATTCAAATTATATGAAATTTAAAACACAATCAATTTGTAAGCTTAGTAATATATTTTTTTATACTTTTAAGATATTTTTGTGAATTTATATGAAGTTCACTGTAAATGATTGTCAAATCCCTAATTCCCTACCTATAGAAAACCAAGCCTTGACATGCTGACATTTTGATCTAGGAAATGCTTACCAGCTGAGAAAAGTTGATGCTGTTCGTTTGTTCTTTCCACATATTAGTTTTCTTATCTTAATATTGTATTTACTATCGTCTCATGACAGTTCTAGTCTCCCTACAGCGAAGGATTTGTATTCCCTGCCATAAAAAGAATGCTGCCATTTGCTGTTATAGGTTTTTGGACGTCAGATGAAACTTATATGGTACTATTTAGATTAAAGGATGTATTATTTTAGTGGGTTTACTTATCATAGATTAAAAAAACGCTATCATTCATTGCCATAGAAAAAAAGTACGACATCAAATGTGTTTCTGTCCCTACAGATATGCCTACATATGTATGGATCCGTTTGGCAAATCAAGGAATAGCTTTGGAAGAGTGGTAATTTTGGAAGAGTGATAGAATAGTATTTTTTTAGAAGAGTGGTAGAAGAGTGGTATTCTTGACTATTCGGAAGAGTGAAAATATCGTTTGACAGTTGTTACTCAGAATAGTTAAAATATGAATAATTATGATACTAATAATGATGATGATAATAATAGTAAAAAATAATCATAATAGTATGATAATAATAATAATAAATTAATAAAAATAATCATAATAAATAATAATATTATCATAGTAATATAATAAAAATATAAACATAATTATAATATAATAATATAATAATAAAAAATTATAATTACAATCATAATTATAATAATATAATAATAAGTAATCATAATTTTAATAATATAATCATGATATAATAATCATAATCATAATCATGATAATAATAAATATAGTCATAATCATAATAATATAACCTTAATCATAATCATAATAATATAATAATAAAAATATAATCATAATCATAAAATAATTATAAATAATTATAAATAATTATAATAATATAATAATAAATTAATCATAAATATAATCAACATATAATAATATAATACAACATAATAAAATAATAAAATAATAAAAAATAATCATAATCATTAGAATAATTATAAATAATTATAATTATAATAATATAATAATAAATTAATCATCACTATAATCAACATATAATAATATAATACAATATAATAAAATAATAATAAGTAATAATAATAATAATTATAATCATCATAATATAATAATATAATAATAAATAATCTTGATCATAATAATATAATAATAAAATAATTATATTTTATATTCATAATATAATAATATAATATTAAAATTATATTTATAATAATAATAAATAATATAATAATATAATAATATTAATGGTAACAATAATATAATAACAATAATGATAATAATAATTTAATAATAATAATATAATGTTAATAATAATAATAAATAATAATCATAATATTAATATAATAATAAATTATAATCATAAATATAATATAATAATATAATAATACTAAATCATAATCATAATCATAATATAATAATATAATATAATATAATCAAACAATAATCGCTATTCCGACGAGAGCTAATCCGGTATTCCACCTATAAGTTGGTATACCTGGGATTAGCACTATTCCGCACTCTTCTACTTAGTCTAAAATTCGTTTGGCAAAATTAATTCATCTGAATAGCTATTCTATTCTGAATTTTTGCTATTCCATTGAGTGCCAAACACTCCCTATATGTATAAGAGTTACTAGTATATTATCCGTATTTTGTTATAGGTGGTTTCTATACTATAATCTTTATACATCAAGTACTATTTACAAAGTGACGTGGCTAATCATATGAAAAACATATTTTTTTTGACAAATATTTTCTTCATTTCAATAAAATAAAGATTCTATTTAATAAAAGAATTTTAGATATTATTATTTAAAATTAGCATATACAATTTTCAATTTAAATAAATATCTTTTATAAATTCTAATATATAACATATAAACGCGCATACATTGAGTTGTTCGATAAACACTATTGGACACTGAAAGATGGACTCTAGGTATTTTCGTATATACGACGATGTGGTCCTTTATTTCGTCACTATTAAACTACAGGACGACGTGAGGTTTAATTTTATTTTATGCATAAAATAATAAATAAGATATGAATAAACAAAGGAAAAGGAAATAAAATGATGAGCGCTTTCTCTCAAATTCAACTCGATAAGTTTGAATAAATTCATGTGAGATTTGTTGTGAACGGACTTTCAACAATAAAACTTGCCAGCCATCCCATCGGCGAAGCGAAACCGTCCTTCCCCCAGGCACCAGAAACAGAATCCACATCCCTCGCTCTCGCTCTCGCTCTGTCCCCAATTTCGCAATTTATCCTCTCACCTCCAAATCGATTTCGTACCACCTCGAATCGAGATGCTTCTCTCGCCCGGTAACTCTCCTCGCCAAATCTCCTCCCCCTCTCCCTCTCTCCCCCCTTCCCCTTCCCCTTCCCCTTCCACCCAAACCCTAACCTCCACCTCCATCTCCCGCAAGCGCCACCGCCCGGCCGTACTCGACGAGGACACCTATGTCGCCGCCATCGAAAAAATCATCGAGCGCGATTTCTTCCCCGACCTGCCCAAGCTCCGGGACCGCCTTGACTGGCTTCAGGCGGTGCGAACGGGCGATCCCGTTACAATCCGTGATGCACAACTCAAGATCTTAGAGCGCCGCCGTGCTGCTGCCCCAAACCCTCCCGACTCCTCTCGCTCTCACTCTCGCTCTGCCTCTCTCTTCCCTTCTTTCACTGCTACCCCTTTGGGCACCGATCCCACCCCTTCAAACCCTAATTTTACTGAAAAGCACCAATGTTTACCTTCCCAGGATGGTGAAATTGACTTGTCTTTGCCTCTCGATGAATTCCTGAGCCGGTACACCAGTGAGGATAATGAGAGTTTCTCTAAAATAATTGACAAAGTGAATCAGAAAAGGAGAGAGAAGTATGCTCATTTGCTCGAAGGTGAAAAGGAGAAGGTGGAGGCGATAGAGTATGACAAGAGGGACCGCATAACTGACGGCTTTGGCACCTCAGGCCAACCGCTGAGTACACTTGAGGGATGGAAGTACACAGCTAAGAATCTACTCATGTATCATCCGGCTGACAGAGGTGAGGTATCATTAACCCTAGAAGAACAAGCTGAAAGGCTCAAAGGATTAACCAAGGAAATTAATCGGCCAAATACCCGGTTCCACAGTAGTAGCTCATCAGATTCTAAACCCCTCAAAGAGGATGACGCAGCAGCAATTCTTTATGCACCTGTTGCTGGTTCAACCCCTTTGGGGCCTGCACCCCGTGAGTCGGATAAATCCAAGAAGTATGATTTAGAGGATATGAGGAAGACCCCAAATGCCAACCAGTTTTATGTTGAATCGGGTAAGAAAGCAGATAATGGGTACAGTTTCGTCAAGACACCGTCTCCTGCACCCGGGGTGGATGAATCCCCAATTATGACTTGGGGAGAGATAGAAGGGACACCATTGCGGTTGGACTTCGATGATGACACTTTTGGCGCATCAGGTAGTGCAAATGGGCCCCAATTCAAGATTCCTTTGCCACCTGCAAGGGATGTGAAGGCCCACTTACTGTCGAGAGAGGCAGCCAGAAAGATAAAAGATCGGAAGAATAAGTTTGCACCTAAGCCTCCTCTGCCGTCTCCTTCTAGAAGCGGGAGCATGAGCCCTGGTGTAAGAACTCTTTCACCAGCTGCACAAAAGTTTGTCAGAAATGCAATGGCAAAGTCATCTCATACCATTGATGAAACTCTCCGTGCAAGTTACCGTGGTGGTACGCCTGTGGCTAACTCGCCCAGAGTGAGGTCGAGGTTTTCAAGAGACATCAGTGCAGGATTGAGGTCTCCTTCAGCTCAACCTGGATCAGGTTCACCTTGGTGAATGTAGGCAGCTTTGATAGACCTTTTAGTAGTGGTTGTGAAAATGTATGACCATCTTTTCTCTTCTCTTTTATGTTATGGATGTATGCAACAATCAAATCTATTATTATTTATACAATGGAGTTTTTATTTGCAACAATTACTTTCCTTCCCTTTTTAAATATAGTTATTATTATGGTCTGATGATAGATGTTAACTGCACTTGCAAATATCAACGGTTTATGTTCTGAGCTCAATGCCATAGTTTTTAATCCATTAGATTTCACTGTACTGTCCAAACTTTTAGACTATAGAAATGCTTCTGTGTTGGTCCCATTCAGTATGACACAAGATTTCTATGGCACTTTCCTGCTATTAGAAAAAGTATGCCAGCAGATGTGAATTCCATAACCCACAATCAAATAAATTTTCTGCTTTTATTGCCAATGCAGCATTCATTTTTCTTTCCAAATTCTACTGTCTTAACTAATTTTATTGTCAGTTAGATCCTATTGTTCTTCTATAAGTGCAACTCCCCTCTAACAATCGAAGCAAAAAAATCTTATGTCTACACCTTGCAGTGATCTAGTTAAGAAATCATGTTGCTATCTAGGTATTGTTGAACTGTTTACTTTGTAATAGTATTCCCTCATTGGACAGAAGTTCTGTAGCAACAACCCCTCTTAGCCTCCCGGATGGTATGTTTCTCATCAGATGTACTCTTTGGGTTGCCTCACCTGACACCTTTGCAGGTAATAATAACCAGGATCCAAGTAAGGCTGATGTTTCTCTTTTCAGCTGATGCTTGATTATCCTCAAATGATTACAAGTGCTCAGCAAGCATATAATTTGCAGTGGAAAATTTTCAGATCCTATTATTGTTTGCAACAAGTATCCTGCTGCAAAGCAGACGTGTGCTGTCAGATGAAGGAAATGGAGTTCAATTCACTCGCGATCAAAGAGGAGAAGAAGGCGAGCGAGATAACAGACTAACGACTTTATTTAATTCCCGGGCAAACGGTCAGTCACCAACGGATACATTGGACAGCTAGCATTGTTTGATCCAGCTGACCGAAAAATAAACATCTGACCAAGCGACCGTTTGCCAACTCAACCTAATTCATAACAGAATAGCTGATGTGGCGCAACGACACGCATTTGAATAGATTAGCTAGCTAAATCTTGTAATTCTTGTATTAAATCCATCGCCTATATATAGGCGACTGTTGTATGGAACGATATATGAAAATTATTAAGTAATTGAGTTCAATTTCTGAGTTTAGTTCTTACCTTTCGTGTCAGTTCTATCTGATAATCGTGAATTCCTCGAATTCATATTAAATTCTTGGCCATTCTTTCTTAAACACTCTCTATCCCAATCAAGAGTGTTACATGTGCTTATTTTGTTTGTTGTCAAGTGGTCTGTTACTGTTTCCAGAAGGTGGCAGTATTTTGATACCGTTGGTGTCTGTAGACAGTATTGATTGGGGTCTGATACTCTTTTTGCACTTTGTGATTTTGTGTTGTTGAACTACTGTGGTAATTTATGATTTTAAGGTTTGATCAGTTAACTGTTTGAAACTCGTATCCTCTTATTATGTTATCTATATACAGTAACAAGTAACAACAGTGTGCCTGTGATGTATTAACGAGCATGATTATGTGCTGCTCGTGCTTATGGATAGGTTGTACAATTAAATGTAAAACCAGAAAACATCAATCAATCGGATAACAGTAACTTGAATCAATTTTTATAGTATCCCGTTTTATTGTCTATCTGGATTCATCTACAGAACCAATGCAAATTTATGTATATTTCACAACATCTGTAAGTGTAGAAAAGTACACCTGCATGTGCAGTTCATAGGACAGATCAATATGGATTATTGGATTTTGATATCACCAATAAATGCACGGTTCAGCATCAAAAGTAAACATCACCATATATGTACAGTCAATTCTTAATACACAGAGGTTAAATTTTTAACTTTTTTAAATATGTTATATCATAATTTTTTTTTCACTATTGATTTTGTTTAAATCTTTTCATTTTCTTCAATCCAAAAATTTATACAAAGTAATTTTTCTCCTCATTTAAAATAATATTTAAGGTGAAACTTAACTTTTGAAATGATCCAACTTTTTTTATGATCATTTATAGATTATTATGTATTTAATTATATTATTTATTATTATAATAATAATAATTATTTAATTATCATTATTACTTAGGATTTAAAAATATTTTGTCTAAATTTTTTTAATGTTATATTTTATTAAATATATTTAAAATTTTATATTATTAATTATTTATTTGAGGACGAGATGAAATCTGAGTTATACCTCTAATAGAAAGTAAAGCTGGTTTTTATCCTCTAGCGGGCATTGATGCAATATTAAAAAAATAAATAAAGAAATATATCGGTAATACTGGATGATTTAAACAGGAAAAAAAAATTAAACCGGCAACAAGTAATCTAATAGTGCAATGTAAAAGAAATAAGTTATATTGACGACGAACTCTTTGAGTAACATATTAACAAAATTACAAAAAAATAGTTATCGACTAACCGATTGATCAAATATTATTGTGATATTTTTTTTACTATTTGTCACATAAACTAATATGATTTGATATATTCTCTCTCAACTCAAAGAAAATCATTTCTAAAATCAGAATCTACAACCAAGAAGATAGCAATTCCTTTGGTCATTCTACATGGGACGGCTAAAATTTAAATTAAAACAAAAGAAATACAAGGAAAAAAAAAATACAAAAGAACTAGAAGTAAAATGAAGATACCTAGCAAACATTCATTGAAGTGGGGTCCCACAAATCAGACCTTTCTTTCCTTCTCGGTTCTCGCCTTCTCAATTAATATTAGCACCAAAAGTCTGACAAAGTGGAGGTCAGAGTCAAATCTCACAAAACGAAATTCATTAACAACCTCTCATGTCTTCGCTCTCCAACAGGCAACACCATAGCCCATAGGACGGCAGGACCTTGTGTCAGGCGATCGAGTTCTTCTCCGATCCTTGTGTCTCTATCTCACTGCTCCTCTCCGATTTTTACTTACCTCTCAAGGTGCACTGGTAGACTTTCTATACATAAATTCACTGCGAGGAGCTACAGTTCGGATTACCAGGTGCGCTATCTCTGTGTGTTTCTGTGGAATAGTGTTGTTGTTGTGCTTTGACCTTACCTGGGAGCTTCTCAACCTACGATTTATTATTTTTTTTAACCAGTACCAGAAACAATATCGCATGGCATAGACTGGAAAAATCTCCATTTTTGTGAAATATTTGAGGTGGAAAGCACAATTAGCCAATCACAAAGCAGTTTAATCATGAATAGAAAAATTTAGTCTTCATTAACACAATTACGGAAACTGAAAGGAATTGGACCTAACCGGCATGTACTGATACTATGTTGGTATTTGTCTGGACATGTGTTGTTGTACCAGTGGTAGTAGAGGTAGGTGCCACCTTGGTTTTTTCTCCTGATACTGTTGGTATCTGCTTATGAGATGCAGTGTTGGACTACGCACTAAAGATGCTTGTGAAAATGCAAAACCTAGAAAATATTGGTATACACAGTAAAATAATCCAGGATTGAAAGACTAATAGTTACCCAACCATCTTCTTTTAATCGACGCAGTTGTCAAGGCCTCAAGGGGATAAGGAGTATTGAACATTTTAGCTTTTCAGAACTGTAGAAATGAAAGACCACCTTGCATGTGCAAGTAGTCTGGCACTGCTGTATACTCCAGTTTCTAAAATGACAAACCTGCTTGTGCAAGTCAGAAGTTTAGTCAAGAGAAGCCCAAACAAAGCATATAACATTAGGAAAGGACAGGATAACCAAGGCAGAGCTAGACAAGCATAAGAGGAAAATGTAATGTAAAATTTGTAGTTGATTCACTGGTATTGGTATCTTGAAACTGTGCTCTGATCTACTGGCATTTTCTTGAGAAGTATAAAACAACTTCATATTGTAAAGAAACTGTGGGCTAAAAGCCTAAAACTGCAAAGGCTAACATAATAATTTTTTGTTAAATATTTTTTTTTCAGATATAATAGTTGATAATCTCTTTTGCATATTGTAGGTTTCCCTGCTTGCAATCTGTCCAGATGGAGAAGAATAGCAAAGGCATGATAGCTAAAGCTGTTGAACACGTCTCCTTTTTTATGTGTAAATGCCTCTTTTCTGTCCTCTCCATTGGCCCGATACCAGCTCACATTGCATTCATAATGGATGGGAACCGTCGGTATGCAAAGAAACATGCCTTGCACCAAGATGGTACTGACAGTGGTCACCGGGTCGGTTTTAAATCCCTCATATCATCCCTTCAATACTGCTATGAAATGGGTGTGAAGTATGTCACGGTGTACGCTTTTAGCATAGACAATTTCAAGCGGGATCCAAAAGAGGTTCACTCACTAATGGATTTGATGAAAGCAAAAATAGAAGAACTGTTGACAGAAGAGAGCTTATTGAGGAAATTTGATGCTAAGATTAACTTTTGGGGTAATTTGGAGCTACTTACTGAGCCTGTACGTTTAGCTGCAATAAAGGCAATGGATATAACAGCGAACAACAAAGGACCGGTTCTTTCAGTTTGTGTGGCCTACACCTCGACTAATGAGATAACACATGCAATAGAGACTTCAGTTAATGAGATGAGAGATAATGCTCAAATTACTGTGAGTGATCTGGAGAGAAACATGTACACGGCTGGTTGTGTGAAGCCTGACATCATAATACGCACTTCAGGTGAGGCTCGATTGAGTAATTTTCTTCTATGGCAATCAGATTTCACCCACTTGCAGAATCCAAATCCATTATGGCCTGAATTCTCACTGAGGCACCTTGTTTGGGCGGTGCTTGAGTATCAAAAGGTTCATGGATATTTGAAAAGAAGGAAGCAGGAAACTGAGAAGAACAAATGAAATTCTTGTTTTGATTTAAACATTGTATCACTATTCACTGTTGTGAGAGCTGTCTGGTGATTCTACCGGAAGTCAAATATGATGATGTGAAGTTCAGTTTTATATAAACCTGAATAAGAATATATATATATATAAATAAAATACTTGTGATAGATTTTGTGTTACTGTACAGAACTGGTACCATTGGTGGGTTGTTGGTACGATGTTAGCAAACTGCATATCTAAATCTAATTTAGAAGATTCTCAATTTTCGCCAAAGACAAAATCCCCTGATGAAATGCTTGTACTTTTAACTGATTCCAAGTAGGAAAATGCCAGTTTGCTATTCCTTGCAGTTTCACCTTCATCTGGATCAAAGCACATGGCAATGATGGCTGTGCTCAATAAACGTGAAATTGTAGATATATTCTGTTTTACAGTTTAGATATGGTGTAAATGAAATTTTTTTAACTTGTGAGTCGTTTGGTCAGTCAAAACATGATAAGGGTATCAAAGGATATGTAAAGTTGAATGACTTCATGAATCATGATCCATCTTTTATAAGTGGTCTTTACTCAAAAGTAAAATAAAAATAATGATAATAATAATAAGTTGTCAATTGATTTTCAACATGATGTATGTCATTTGACTTTCTAAATTTAAATACCCTCGTCCGTTATTGTGATTGAGAACTTAATTTTATTGACAGTATAAATAATAATAATAATACTTTTTTAAATAAACATTAAAAAGTGTTTCACTTTATTTCATAATCGCTTCACCGCAACCGCGGCAGCACTTGCAGCTATTTACATTTCTCTTACCAAATACTTGATTCGTATTTGACTAAATCATGTTCTCTACTTATAAGCGAACCATGCCAAGTCATCTTCTCTACTTATAAGCGAACCATGCCAAGTCATCTTCTCTACTTCCTGCCAGAACCGACTTATTTAATG
The DNA here is from genome assembly GCA_037127355.1 of Schoenoplectus tabernaemontani. Taxonomy (NCBI): domain Eukaryota; kingdom Viridiplantae; phylum Streptophyta; class Magnoliopsida; order Poales; family Cyperaceae; genus Schoenoplectus; species Schoenoplectus tabernaemontani. The sequence goes on from CM073750.1 coordinate 27,472,616, forward strand.
GATGATATAGAATCTAGTATCAAGAATAGGGATCTTTCCCCATTCAACCACAATTTTTGTTTGAGAAGGTCATGGACATGTTTACCTCTGCCAATATTAGTAGCAACTGTAGGCGCCTTCTTGGGCTTTTCGCCTAGCCGTGAAGATCTGTCGTGTCCGATCATGCACTAAAGATGTTTGTGAAAATGTCCAGTCTAAACCTATTGGCATTATGGCATAACCATGAAATGTACCCAGGATAATGAGCAGGTGTTGATCCAATAAATCTTCTGTGTGTAATTTATAAAGGAATGCATGTCAAAGTGGGAATGGAGGATTTGGTCTTTTAGTATTTCAAAACCCTTGAAATGCAAGTAGTATTGCAGTCGTGTGCACCTTTCTGTGCAACAGTGCAAGAACAGGCTCCTGGAGCCCACACTTACAGCCCGTGTTAAGAAGTATCCTTCATAGCGGTGCATTTAAAATTTTAAAGCAATGCCTGAGAAACTTGAAAAGTTATGTTGGAGGTGGTAATGGTTTCACACCTCACCATGGCTATACTGATGATGATGATGATCATCATAAATCTGCTAGTTAAAATCTAAATGGATATCCTCTCACGATTCTTTTCGACCCGAAATATACGGTCATAGTTCAATCAATACACTTCATTTCTTCTTTTCGTTGCCAGAAAAGAATGCTGACTCGCAGGACCCACACGTCAGCTCTCTAATTCTATTGATCGAATTATCGGAATGGGAATGGATTCTCGCCTGCCTAAACAAGAAATGGATTTGGGGAAATATAATCTCTCTTGATCGGAGCGATCAAACAACGAAGAACCAAGCTCGCGAGAATTGGAAGCTGTATTGTATAGGTTAAGATTACTGCTCTCATTCCGATCAAGGAATTATTGCTCTTCCTTTCTCCCTCCGCTCCTCAATCTCATACACACCCTCGTTTTCTCTTTATTGCGCCGCCGCTGCGTGGGAAGGAGGTCCAAATAGAGGCGGAGGCTAGGTTATCTGTTTTTTTTTATCGGTGGTACTACTCTTTCTCTCTCTTTTTTTTTTCCTTTTGGTTTCCATTTTTGTTAACGCAGCTGTCGGTGGCTTGTTTGCGCTAATGTCAGATTCTAGTTTGCTTAATATAACACTTATAAGCATCCTTTTCCGAGTTCATAGAATATTCTTGGTACAATTGTTACTGTTTAACTGAAGGGATAATTTCCTTGTACAAGTATTCTCTGGTATGTGGGCCAGTGGTTATGAGTTTGTTGTCAGGTTTGTGTGAGTGTTGAAGTTGGTAGCTGTGCTTTTTGGGTTTTCATGTTTTGGTTCTGTATTAGAAGTTTAGAACCATCTGGTACCATATACCAGAAACAAGACTCTACATTTATAACTATACATCGTCAACAGTTTACATGGAAATTGTTACCCATAATATGTAAATAATGTGGTTACTATATTGAACTTTTACAGGATAAATCTTTGTTTCAGGATCTACAAATTATTTAGTTCTGGCTTGTTTCTGCTGCTATCTTTGAGCCCTTCAGTATTGCCTTTGAGCGACCGCAGATAATTTTTTCTTAGTTCTCCTGACTTTGAAGTGAGTTCCCTATTATAGCATATACTGGTTCAATACATATATTATGAATAAGCCAACATTTTAGAAAGGAAACGAGAAAAAAAGGAAACAAGGTCACAGCAATAGAATTGGTATGGAATTCAAAGCCAAAGCATTACATAAATAACCCTGGTTTTTTTAGTAGCACAATCAATTGTTTACTAACTTTTTTTATAAATTTTAATGTAAATAACAATGGTTGAGGATAAAACCTCGATTAAGGCAGCATACTGAATTTAAGTTGAAGCCAAAACGGAGCAGCTGAAACAGGATTTTTATATTAACCCTGCTGCAAATTCACGATAAACCTGTTAGATGGCTACACATGATCTGGTAATGGTGGAATAAGTGTGCATTGTCTAAGTATATAAATAGTCGTTTAATGCAGTAATGTGTAATAGCGCTGATTCATTTTCATCATACATTTCAGGATTCTCAAGTTCATTTGAAATAAATAAAGACAATATCTTCAAAGTGGACAGTTCATGTGGGATTTTCCTTTCCTACCGCATATACGATGTCCTTCATCCTGTTGGGAAGTTTCCATCATTTCAGGAACTGCCGCATAAGCTGTGCTAACATACATCCCCTGAGATGCTACTCTGGAAAATCCCTCTTGGATCGATGCAAAATCCGGCCATTAACAACCCATGTTGAGGTGACACGCAAACAGTCACAGAATGGCACACCAGAGAGCATCAAACTTAACATCAGCAAGATGGAGATGCTAAAGCCTCATATTGAGCCCCAGTGCTATCCGGCCAAAGAACCAAATTTCAAAGCCAAGATCGATAGGCCAGCAACAATTCTGGTGTTTGACATAGAGACAACTGGATTTAATACGCCAGCTGAGAGGATTGTTGAACTTGCAGCTAGGAACTTAATGGGAGGGAGAAATAGTACATTTCAGACCCTGATTAATCCTCAAAAACAAATTAGAAATTCAGACATTCATGGCATAACAGCCTCAATGGTTAATAAGCCTGGAGTCCCAAGGTATGCAATTAAATATCACTTAAGTTATAATGAAGATATGTAGAAGTTAAATGTGTGTTTTCTGAGTATCAGATAAGTGTCATTGTCCTCATGATAGCATGCATTAGGTTTCATCCTTAGTCTCCCATGTTGGAGGTGGGGTCTATTACCATCTGTACTTGACCATGTTCTCTAAGAAACAGTTCAGTGGATTATATGACGTTGCAAACTATCAAATAACAAGGATGTGCTGTAAAATAAGTATTGCTAGGCATCTACAACATGCGAGACCAAGGATGAAACTTTACGGTTTATAGTGTGGAAATAGACCAACATTCTCTATATTACGGTTGTGATTCTCTGACTGATAAAACTTTAGGATCGAGGATGCAATACCGGTATTTCTGGAATGGGTGAGGAGCATGCAAGAGCCTGGAAAACCGGTGATATTGTTGGCCCACAATGGCAAGACATTTGACTTCCCATTCTTGATAAGAGAAATGAACCGCTGTGGGCATGACATTCCTGATTACGTGCGCTTATTTGACACCCTTCCTCTTGTACGCAAATTAGTTGATTCTAACGGTAACATTCCGTTCTCTTTTCTTTTTGTTTTCCCCTTTTGTCAGTGAGGACTGGAGATCTGTGGGAGCATGGGAGGGTGTTGGGGTTGTTGGTTGTTGCCAAAATGAGTGCTTTTTTCAGTCTGAAGCACACAACTATGGGCGGAAGGAAATGTGGCAAAGTATACTAATTCCTGATGTGTTTGAATTGTGCAAGGACTAGTGAAATAATAGAATAATTGGGTTTAGTTGATGAGACATAAGTAAAATAGTTATTTTTGGATGAGCGTGAGAATTTAACTGGTATTCAGATTAGTTAATGTTGTTTGAATTATATATTTTTGAATAGTGTGGGACTTTCATGTTTTCTCTCTCTTCACACACAAGAATATGCACTATTCAATGTTTTACAAGAAACAGCAGAATATTGCTGTCCTCAGTTCTGAATAGTGAAATCATTGTTTGGAACTTGCATGATTTAAATAACATTTCCTTCAGTGATGTATTGTTGATTATTGACAAATTTCCTCTTTTTCAACACAGGATTGGAACTGAAAAAGCACAAGGTACAAGATTTGTGTGAATTCTTTGGCATTGATACAGATGGACCAGCACACAGAGCAATGGGAGATGTCAATAGGCTAAGTTATATTTATCAACATACCACATTTAGGCTTAACTTCACAGTCTCAAATGTGATTAACGAGTCATTAAGGGCCTCAGAAATTAAGTGGAAGTCAAGTAAGTGAACCAACAAGCTTTATGTTAAAAAAAAAACAACAAGCTTTTAACATCCACTCCATTATTGAAAGATTTTAGTTCTAGTTCAGCTCTCTTATGATTTTTTTCTTCTTGTTTTTGCTTTTTTTTTTGTAATATTGTTTATTTAGCAATTTGATTAATTACTCGTTGCTAATTGCTGCTGTCGTTAATAACAATAGTATTTTCCTTTTTTGTATTTTCTTTTTACAATATTTGATCCTCTTCTATTGGCAATATGACCCGATTTTGATATTAGAATGTTCAGCATATTCTGCCAAATTACAAAGTGCACAATCTGTAATTTGGCATTTGACGTATCAGCAAACAAAGTTCGTTGATGGAAGTCGAAATTCATTTATCCTTTTTTGCTTAATTTTTCAATTTACACTATAAAGACAGGAAACATGTGTTGCAATTGGCGCATAAGAATCTCTCCAACAACAAAAGTACATCGGCGCTTTCTCCTCAGCAATTGGCCAAGCTTGCCAATTACTTCAAAATGATTCTCTCATATCATATGCTTCTCAAGGTCATCTCTTTTTATAAACTCGGACCATCCTTTGCATATAAAAGCATTTCAATCGAACTAGAAAAAATACGTTTCACAACTTCATTTTCATAATCTCTTGAATATCAAAACCAATTTCATTTTTTTTTTAAATAAAAGGAATCTTAACAATCAATTTTTTTGATAGCTTTGACAACATTTTCAAATATGTTAATCCATTTAATGAAAATACATTGTAAATATGCATAGAATATAAATTAAATTATATTTATGAAATCCTAAAAGATATAAATTATTTTTGACTCAAGTCGATAATGTACTCACGCCGCCAAAATATAAAAGCTTTCTCCTCTAGCAATTTTTTCTCGATCCGAAAGGGATACATTTTGTGGGAGTCACCTATGCTTTAAATTTAAAATAAAAGTGTAAATAGATTAGTTATAGGGACTAATGTGTAAAAGTAGATTATATATGTACTCAGTTTACCGATGAATGAAAATAATCAAGTTAATCGATCCTTTGAAAACAACATGGTATCAGAGCTAGAGATGAAACTCACCGCTGTTAGCCACCGCCGCTGAAGTCATTGCCGTTGCTTCCATCTCTGGCGCGAGTCGCGCCTAGTGCTCTCCGTGTCGCGCGTGTGTCGCGCTCAGGAACCGAGTTGCGTGTGTTGCGGCGTAGGCTCCGTTCAGCCTAGAGTTTCTCCGCTTTCGTTCGTCGCGAGCTCTGCCAAGCACCTGTGCCGCACGTTCCACCTCAGTCGCGTGTGCAACCTCTCTCCTGAAGCGCATGTGTTGCGCGCGCAGTCTAGAGGTGTTTCTCTCTGTGATTTGAGAGCTACACAGAGAGAGGAAATCACGAGCTGTCTGTGAGGGCTGCGATTTGTGAAGTCTTCCCCTTGTCTATCCCATTCGGACCGAAGAATAAGGTATTGATCCTCTGTTGGCGAGTGTTTAGTAGCTTCAGACCAAAGATCAGACGGTAGGACCGAAGCAGTTGAGATTTATTTGTTCAAGAGAGGAACAAAATGACAGAAGATAAGAGTTTTAAATCATCTCAGATTATTTCGGTCAGACTAAACGGAACTGAGAACTATTTATTATGGTCAAGACAAATACTCATGTATTTGCGAGGTCAGAGATTAACCGGTTATGTTACCGGTACGGTGAAAAGACCAGAGGCAACAACAGAGAAAGCGATTGAGCTTCAGAAATGGGAAGCAGATGATGGACAAATTATGTCGTGGCTTATTAACTCAATGGAAGTAAGATTACAGAATCAATTCATGATGTTAGATACTGCCTTACAGGTGTGGGATCGAGCAGCAGAGATGTATTCTCAAAGGGGGAATCATGGACAAGTCTATCACCTCCAAACCAAGGTAGATTGTCCGTACAAGGAAAATGGGTGTAAGCGAGTTCTTCTCGAAATTAAATAATATGTGGGAACGGATGGACTTTTTGACCCTTTAACTATGACGTGTACGGTAGATGCACTTGCCTTCAAAAACTGGTTAGAGAAAAAAAGGACCTTTCGCTTTACGTTGGTCTCAACCCCGAGTTTGAGCAGATCCGTCAGAGTCTCTGGCAAAGGGATCCACTACCTGCTCTTCGTGACACATATGCAGTAGTGGTTCAGGAAGAAAGCAGGAGAAAGGCAATGACATCTATGCCGGTGCAAGATGGGTCAGCCATGTTGAGCCAACCACTTACAACCTCGCCTCAAGGTGACAAAGTTTGTGATTACTGTCATAGGAAGAATCACACTAGAGAGACTTGTTGGGACCTACACGGAAGACCAACTAGAGGTCGAGGTCGTGATGGTGGCCATGGCAGGAGCCAAGGTAGAGGTCGTGGACTGGGGCGTAGTGGATCAGGATACAAGCAAGCATATGTGGCGACACAGCTGGTCAATCGGGTTCAAAATTCGATGACACGTTGGCCCAGTTGATGAACTCAGCTTGCACGCAGACTTTCAACCACCGCCCCGACTAGTGCCACTGCATCAGTTGCTTCCTCATCAGGGGTTGATGGTTATAATCTCTCTTCTCTTCTTACTACTGTAATTAAGCCAATTGGCACCATTATGAAAGCCCTAGTAGCCGAACCTAGCCTTGATGAGTCATGGATTGTAGATTCTGGGGCATCTAAACACATGACTCCTTATCCCATGATGTTCAAAACCTATAAACCTTTGTCTGGAAGAGAAAGTGCAAACAGCCGATGGGTCGCTATGTCCAATAGCGGGAGTGGGAGATGTAACATGTACTTCTGAACTTCAACTATCGTCAGTCTTACATGTTCCTAATTTCACCAACAACCTCGTGTCAGTCAATCAGTTAGTGGATGATCTTAATTGTGTGGTTTCCCTGTCTCCTACTCATGTTGTGTTGCAGGAGCTGAAGACAGGTATGAGTAATTGATATTGATCCTGAATCGGTAGTTGCTCAACATTCTCATGATGAGGTTTTCGAGTGTACACTTTATGGATATGTCTAGTTGGAGGTGGTAGGTTCTGATCCGCATTCGAATCTAAACTTGTACTTGTACTTGTATTTGGGTTCACATCTATAGTATTTCCCGTACCATTATTCGATACCGTATTTCCCGTGAACTACGTGTGTGAGTACACCTGAACAGAATGGTGTTGCTTTGAAAGGAAGAACAGACACATTCTTGAGGTGACAAGGTGCCTTCTCTTTGCCATGAATGTTCCTAAATACCTGTGGGGAGAGGCAGCACAAACCGCTACATACCTAATCAACAGAATGCCGTTGAGGGCGGTGGACTTTAGTACACCGATTGAGATGCTCACAGGTACTACATCATTTAAGATACCTCCCAAGAAGTTCGGGTGTGTGTGTTTTGTGCATAACACTAGTTTGAGTACCAGTAAACTCGATGCAAAATCGTACAAATATGTGTTTGTTGGGTATTCAAGTGGAAAAAAGGGGTATAAGTGTTATGACCCCGTGAAAAAGAGGATGTTTGAGAGCTTGGATGTGACGTTTAGAGAGACAGAACCCTACTTTGTACTCTCGAATGCACAATCAAGTGCATCCCCCGTGACATTTCATGATACTCTTGAGGTGATTATTACTCGTCCCTCGGACCCGGTTGGTCGAGAGGGGGAGCATAGGGTATCGGTATCGAATAATGGTACGGGAAATACGGTATCGAATAATGGTACGGGAAATACTATAGATGTGAGCCCAAATACAAGTACAAGTACAAGTTTGGATTCGAATGCGGATCGGAACCTACCACCTCCAACTAGACAGATCCATAAAGTGTACACTCGAAAACCTCATCATGAGAATGTTGAGCAACTACCGATTCAGGATCAATATCAATTACTCCTACCTGTCGACGACTCTCCCACATCACAACCTCCAGGCAACTTAGAGTTGCCCTCAGGTACTCTTCTCTCTGATCTCAATCTTTCTATTCTGTGCGCAAAGGGGTTCGATCAACTGTGTTGGAACAAGGAAAATGTGTCTCAACATGTCACCCTATCTCCCACTATGTGTCATTTGAGACATTACCACCTGCGTGCAAAGCATTTATGACCTCTTTACATTCTAATTCTGCTCCATGTGAGTGGAGAGAAGCAATGCAGGACCCGAAGTGGAAAAATACTATGTTCGAGAAAATGAGAGCATTAGTCAAGAATGACACGTGGGATATGGTCCCGAGACCGTCAGGAAAGAATATTGTGGGATGCAAGTGGATATACTCAATAAAACATAACCCCAAAGGAAAGGTAGACAGATTCAAGGCAAGGTTGGTGGCTAAGGGCTACACACAGACATATGGAGTAGATTATGAAGAAACCTTTGCTCCTGTTGCAAAAATGAATATTGTCCGAACACTTATCTCGTGTGCAGTGAATTATGGGTGGGACTTATACCAGTTAGACGTAAAAAATGCCTTTCTTCATGGGGACCTAAAAGAAGAGGTGTATATGGAGATCCCACCGGGTTTTCAAAATGAACAACTAAAGGGCAAAGTGTGTCGGCTGAAGCGCTCCCTGTATGGGTTGAAGCAGTCATCGCGAGCCTGGTTTGATCGGTTCTCCATGGCAATGAAAAAGCTTGGCTATCAGCAAAGCAATGCCGATCACACTATGTTCATCCAAAGGAAAGGAGAGAAAATTTGCATTCTGATCGTGTATGTGGATGATATAGTGTTGACAGGTAACGATTCTGTGGAGATGAAGAGGCTCAAGGCTAGTCTAGCCAAGGAGTTTGAGATGAAAGATCTAGGTGAATTGCGCTACTTCCTCGGCATTGAGGTTGCTCGGTCAAAAAAAGGAGTAGTTCTATCACAACAGAAGTATGTTCTAGATCTACTAAGTGACACGGGGATGTTGGGGTGTAGACCCGTCAACACACCCATAGATCCCAACCACAAATTGAGTGAAGGAATTGGCGATCAAGTGGAGAAAGGACAATATCAACGCTTGGTAGGCAAGCTAATTTACCTAGCTCACACCAGACCTAACATCTCCTACGCTGTGAGTGTGGTGGGCAGGTATATGCATGATCCTAGAGTATCACACCAGGAGGTTGTGTATCAAATCCCGAGGTATCTCAAGGGTTGTCCTGGAAAAGGTGTGCTATTCAGTAAAAAAGGGCATAGGAGGATCAAAGTCTATACCGATACCGATTGGGCTGGGTGTCTCGATGATAAAAAGTCCACTTCTGGCTATTGTGCGTTTGTGGGAGGTAATATGGTTTCTTGGAGAAGCAAGAAATAAAATGTGATGGCAAGGTCTACTACGAGAGGCCGAGTATGTAGCCATGGCCCATGGTGTGAGTGAAGGGTTGTGGCTACGAAGATTGCTACATCTTTGGAGTTAGGGTTATTTGAAGATAAACCCATCATGTTGTATTGTGACAACAAGGCGGCTATAAACATAGCAAATAATCCAAGATACAACATGATAGAACTAAACATGTGGAGATTGACCGACACTTCATTAAAGACAAGCTTGACGAAGGTATCGTGTGTATGCCTTTTGTTGGGACTAAGGAGCAAATTGCGGATGTCTTCACAAAGGGGTTGAGTATCACCGACTTCTCCAATGTAATAAGCAAGATGAGCATGATAAATATTTATGTATCATCTTGAGGGGGAGTGCTGAATATTATATAGGGTATTTAGATAAAAGTGTAAATAGATTAGTTATAGGGACTAATGTGTAAAAGTAGATTATATATGTACTCAGTTTACCGATGAATGAAAATAATCAAGTTAATCGATCCTTTGAAATCAACAAAAGCATATATGATCACTCTTTTGTTTATTCAAATGTAGTTATTAAGGGTCCATTTAGCAAAATAAAGAATAGTTTTGAAGAGTGATAAAATAATATTATTTTAAAAGAGTGGCAAAAAAATGATATTGACTATTTGGAAGAGTGAAAATATTATTTGATAGTTATTAATCGTTTGAAAGAGTGATATTGATTATTTTGAAGAGTGAAAAATATCATTTTTGTATTTAACATAAATAAGTATTTTGTTATATATAAATAATTCCAGTGGTTGAGCGGCGAAGCGAAGAAAAAGGAGGAGCTGGGTCGACTCATGAGCTGTAAAAAGGAAAGACACGTTTTCTCTATTGTATTCAACTATTTTTATACACCGCCATCAACACAGGGAAGTTTTTGGGGACGGGACTATTATCAACATTCAATTAAAAATAATTAATTAATTTATATTAATTTAAAAATTATCCTAACAATGTATATTTTAAATAAAATTATTGTTCTTAGAAAATAACAGATTTTTTAAATAGAAAAGAAGTATAAATAATTAATTTGTATATTAAGTTATATCTTAAAATTTTTACATGAAAAAATATGTATTAAACTTTAATGTAGAGATCATATTAATCATTCTATTAAGTTTGGATGAAAAATTAATAAAGTAAATAAATATGAATAAATATCAATTTTAGTAACTAAAAATAAAGAAATAAAAATTTAATGCTTCAAATATCTGGTACCTTGGCCAAATTAAGCCATCATAAGAGAATGCTGACGGGTGGGATCCGCATGCAGCCATTCACTCCATATAAAAAAAAATATGATACATAGTGCCGGATTTTTTAAAATTGGGCATCAAAAATATTTAATGTTAGTTTTTTTTTTCTAAAAATAAAAAAATCCGACACTAATTAACCCTTTTAGTCCAGTACAACAAATTAACCCTTATATTATAGGGAAGGGGTCACTTGACAATGGTTATCTTGACAATAAATTTTCAAATAAATATAAAAATAATTTTAAAAATAAAAAAGACCATCAATTGATGACCGTTGAAATTATATAAAATTTTGATGGTTCTTGATGGAGTACCAAATGATAATGAAATTGCATAAATTTGAATAACTATCAATTTATAAGTAGAAAAAAATATCCATAAGATTTTTATAATAAATACTAAAATAACTCATTGTCAAGTGATCCCTACTCCTAGGAGCACTGAGCCCTTCCGTACCCCTAACTCAAAAAATACATTAAATTATCTTCAAATTTTAATTTATTATTCTCATTAAAATTTTCATATGAAAATCTTGTAGGATACAAAATTTAAGGTGTTTTGAGTTTTCTAAGTCACTGTTTTTAATTTTTGAAAAATCAGATCTAAAAATAATAATAAAATATTCATGTTAGTACATCATCTTCAAATATTAAAAATAATAATTTAGAAAACTTGAAACACCTTAAATTTTTGTATCTCATAAGGTTTTTATATGAAGAATTTAATGAACATGATAAATTAAAATTTAGAGATTATTTGATATACTTTATTTAGTTAGAATCATGAAATGAATCTGTCCTTCTAGAAGTACGTTATATACATCGTTTACAATTGAATTATTAATGATGGATATAATTTTGAATTTAGTTAAAAAAATATTCGTGTGGTAGCATATTATATACTAGTATATATGATTTGCACTATTAGGAAAATAATGTCAAACACATTAAGAATCTTATTAAAGATGAGCGTTGCCTGAAACTGAAATTCAAAATTTGTGTCTGAGCTATGTATGAACTACTCATCAGTTGTAACTTGTAAGTTGGCGGTGCACTCTTATCCATCAAATCACGCATACCTCAATCTCAAAGCATATATTTATTGATGCAGTTCAAGAAAGCTGTGGAAGGCTACAGGAGCACCATCATCAACATCGATCCAGGTTACATATTTGAAAAGAGATTATATTCAATAGGTTTTAACCAGTAAGAAGAAGTTAAAAGAGTGGTGAGATTGAGGATGGAATTAGAGGCTACTTATAATAGAGAGCTAGGTAGTGAGGCAGGGGTTGTTGAGAGAGAGAGAGAGAGAGAGAGAGCAAATGAAAGGTCTGTTGGAATGTGGATCGCTCCATGGGTAATTTAGTGCTGCCAGACTAGCACTAATCCCACCACCAAATGGTTATTGGTAAAGCTCACCAATGGATCGCTCCATATATCACTACACTAAGATTCCACATATTGTTTTTTTTTTACTACGCAAAATTTTTCTACTCGGACTATTTTGGGGGCTTCATCTTAAGAATATTGTATTATTAATTATAACACAATTAATTACATAAAAAATTCATATAGATTGTTAGGATAATTTTTAATTTATACCATTGTCAGTAACTTATTTTTAATATTTCATAATAAAAATTATGTAAATAATAATAATATGAACCTGTGAGATTTATATTATTTTCTATATAGGATTAAAGATAAATTTCTTATTAGGTTTTAATGAATTACGAATGTGAAAAAAATAATACCAAGTTACAATACTTAATCTAAACTGTAAACTAATGTAAGGGTATGAAATTGAATTTTCTCGTAAGAAATCGATCGAAGATAAGAAGGAGAAACGGTTGGAAGAGAGAAGTGAATTTGTTTCCCTCGAGAGGAGCCTCGGTGTGGATTGTGGAAGCATCAAATATATGCTTGGTAGATGTTAAACATGTTGAACCAATTCTTTTGTTGCTTCTGGCTGTGGATTGGACAGCGCCGAACAATAATTTAATTTGAAGTTGTTGCCCATATGTGTGTATATATATAATAACCTCACTTGTATCATTTATTCACACCTAGAAAAAAATATTATTTGTAACTAACTCACCTCAATATATGTAACTTGCCGTCATCTCTTTATCTGTTCATATTTCATATATTTTATGTTAATTTATTATATAATATTTTTTATTTCATTATTCTCCAAAATATTTGTATCATCAATTGTAGCTCTGCATAATTTTCATTAATTCAAGCTCTTTATCAAATTATTTGAGATATGCATGTCTAATGTCTCAATTCTTATGACAGTCATCCGGTCTTTCATATATATCTAGGGGAGTTATATGTATTAGGCATTCTTTGAGTTTCTCTCTGAAAAAATAAGTTATCAATAAATAATTAGAAATATAAATTTCAAAATATTTTTAATAACAATTTTATATTATTAAGAAAAATTGAGAACAATTTTTTAATATTAAGTTTATTATAAACGAAATAATTAAACACATGATAATAAACTTTCTAAAGATATTATCCCGAATTAAATTGTCACTATTAAATACTTGCTCGCCTGATCATGCCTAATTATGAACATCAAATAAAATCGGTTCAGAATTGTACGATCGCAAACTCGCACTCTTTCATTAAAATGAAAAAGAAAAACGCGCCAACTTACATATGACTCCTTCCAAATAGCAAAAATTACACACAATTGATTGCAGATGCATCCTTGATATAAACAAATGATTCGCGAATGAATGGATAGATAAATGAAGAAAATAGGAGGAGAACAATTGCATAGGTCGATGCACAGGACAAACGAGGTGAGCCATGTCGATTTGATTCTCGAACAACCACCCCGCAAGAGAGAGAGAGAGAGAGAGACGCATAACAGAGCTGGTGGCACTCGGATTTTTTCTGATATGAGTAGTACCTATCACTTAACAAGCGACACAATATATATATATATATATATATATATATATATATATATATATATCGACTATGATACTTGGCAAAGTAGAGAGACGTTGTGTGCTTTGTACTCTATGTTTAATTTCAAGTTAAAAATAATCGATCTGAATCGTTCAATCTAATCTTCATATCAAAATCTATTAGTAAACCAAAATTTATATTTTTTTACTATTTTTTTCTGATGAGGAGAAAATGATTTGATCTGAGAATTCTGGTTCATCCAAAAATGACGGTTTTCCTCTTATCCAAAAAATAGCAAATGAATTAAAAAAATATAAAATTTGATTTACTAATAAATTTTGATATGGAGATTAGATTGAGCGGTTTGATCGATCATTTCTAACTTAAAATTAATAATAGAGCGCATAACACACAACACTATTGTGCTTTGCAAAACACCATAGCCTAATTCTCTCTCTCTCTCTCTCTCTTCTATATATATATATATATATATATATATATATATATATATATATATATATAGAATTAGGCTATGGTGCTTTGTAAAGTACAAAAGCGTTATGTGCTTTGCGCTATATTTTTAATTTTAAGTCAAAAATGATCGATCCAAACCGCTCAATCTAATCTTCATATCAAAATCTATTAGTAAACCAAATTTTATATTTTTTTGAAAATTATTTGCTATTTTTTTGGATAGGGGAAAACTATCATTTTTGGATGAATCAGAATTCTCAAATCAAGTCATTTTTTTCCTTATCAGAAAAAATAGCAAAAAAATTCTAAAAAATTTAAAATTTGGTTTACTAATAAATTTTTATATGAAAATTAGATTGAACGGTTCAGATCAATTATTTCGGACTTGAAATTAAAAATAGAACGCAAAACACACAACGCCTCTGTACTTTACAAAACACAATAGTCGGACTCTATATATATATTGAGAGAAATCCATAGGTATTTCATTCAATCAACATAGTTCAAAGTTACATCTCAGTGATAAACTTAAACCTAATTAAAATTAGAAATACAACTAAATTAAATTACAGACTATACATTAATTACTGAATAAAAGAGATAAACTTCCTTATGTGGGATTGGATCATATCCCACATATTTTGAAGTCAGTGATATGTCTTCTTTGGTCTGCTTACTTTTTTTTGGGCAGCTTGGGACTGTCTTTCTCAACTCAAAAAATAGATGACTAGAGAGATCAACGGTCGGAAAGATTATACCGGCTAGACATGTCGACAACTAAAAGATATGCCGCCAGAGAGACAGACGACTATGAAAGTAGATGATCGAAGAGGCATATGATCATAAATGTCAATGGCCGGAGTAGATGGCCTGAGAGGTCGATGACAGGAGCAGATGGCCTGAGAGGATGACGACCGGAGCAGATGGCCTGAGAGTCGATATTTGTTTATTTTGTATATGTGTTTTGCAGTTTTTATCCCAAATATAAAATAACAAGATTGTAAGGTAGTAAATGATAAAATAAAAGAGCAAATAATAGATATAAAATAAAGAACTAATAATTAGATCTTAGAAGAGAAGAAAAAATAGAAAAAATACCCGACGGTTTTTAATTAAGAGTTGGGAGAAGAAAAGTTGGGCAGTTTTTAATTAAGCAAAAATACCCGACGGTTGCTCATCCATGCGTTATGACAAAATCGAATTTACTAATGACTCATTGTAAATATTAGTTTTTCCTTATAATAAGATCTATATTTTAAATAAAGTCCTGGATAATTTAGAGAGAAAACAGATTCAGCAAATAGTTGGGAATAATTGAGAAACATTGCATAAAAAAATTGTAAATTCATTATAATTCGAAATCGTGTTTAATTTGTCTATTTATTCATAAAGATATTTAATATAAATAGTTTATTTTGGATAAGAGTGCTTGAAAGACAGTGATCTATGTATCAGAATTATGATTTAAGAATTAAAGTCTAGTAGTAGAGTTATAGACTTCAAATTCTTAGTTTTTCAGTTCTTATATTTTAGGATTTTAGAGTTTACAATTAAAAATTTAGAAATATACTTTATAATGTAATTTTATTATACTTTATTATTATTATTATTAGCATTACTATTATTATTAACATATTATTAGCATCATTATCATATTATCATCATCATTATCATTATTATTTTTATTTATTTATTATCATCATAATCATCATTGATATTTGAGATCTCTGATCTTATGCTTTCAGATTGATTTTCATTTCTAGCCTACCCCAATTTATTTGGAATTAAAGACTTTGTTGTTATTGTTGTAATTTTCTTTACCTGTACATAGCGTAGGAACAAATTTCATAAATAATTATCAGATTATTCATTTGCAAGACATTCCCAAATGAATAAACAAATTAAACAGAATTTTGACCTTTTCCATAATTATTTGCATAATTTGTTTTTCTTTCATACAACTTCAGAATATGAATACGTTAGGATTCAATGCCTTTATTTTTTTTTGCCTCCATCATGCATTCACTTTTATATAGTTTTAATAATTTAATATTCAGAATTGAAATATCAAAATGTATAACACTATTAAATTTGATGTATATCATATTATTTAAGTGCAGACAAAAATTTATAATATTTAAATATTATTTTATATGACAATAAAAACTTAAAAAGAAATTATATTCGAATCATAAATATTAGCACCCGTGGCCGAGTTTAAAAATTAGTCATTTGTGAGCACTGAGAATGCATGGTGTATAGTTGTGTACTGTATAGAGCATCAGTGACCATAATGCATGGTCTGGGTTGGCATGTTGCGGCAAATGGATCTTTTAGTTTGTTTTCGTAATTAGTTTACCTATATTAATTAATTAATTGGCTACTGTCTATATACAGTTTATTAGTGAGCATTCTTTGTTGGTATGTATGTACACTTTGTTGTTAGTAGTACAAGCATGGGTATAGTTTAGTCACCGATGTATCATATTTTACTCTATTTATTTGAAGAAGACCTAATTTAGAATATTTACATTTTTTTTATTTGATTGTGGGCCTTGAAAATGAATAGGCCGAAATTATACTCTCCTGACTCTCTCGGTTAATGCAAGCATCAATTATTTACATTCAGTTTTTAGTACAAAACATGATTTCCTTTTAACTTGTCATACTGTTCTCATTAATGATTCAAATTACATGCTCTCTCAATTATTTACCATTGTAACCATTCAGTCTTTTTTCCATTTGTTAAACTGATTTCACTAATTGTTCTTACCAGCAGGATGAAAGCGAATAAATACAAAATATATTGTTGTACCAACTAGAACCTGATTAATGTAACTGAATAGCAAGCCAAAGACTACGATAATTTTCACATATTTCATATTAGTAATGTTATAATTTTACGGAATGAGCTATGATTCTATGTATAGCACGGATCGTTTTTGTGCTATGAATTGATTCTTTACTATCAAATTATAAATGATTGATCCAATCGTACAAAATGATTTTCATATAAATATCTAGATGTAGATCAATTTTATATTTTTTAGAATCTTTTATTATTTTTTAAGATATTTAAAAAATCACTTCTTTTAAATGATTTATAATAACTAAATCAACTGATATTCATATAAAATTCATTTTGTATGATAGGATCGATCATTTAAACTTTTAAAACGAAGAACTTATTTATACTACGAGAGTAATCCATGCATATTACTATAACTCAACTCTAATTTTAAGCCATCACCAAATTATCTACTAATACATATGCAGTTGAGCCTGCATTAATTTTATTTATATTGTGCTAGAGTTGATCCTTTTGGTGCTTTCCTTCAGAAAGCTATACTAAAATACAGATATCATGCTAAACATTAAATACAACACAACCTACAGCCAGAATAATCCCCGCAACAACAAATGCTCGAGTGCTGACCTTTTCTGGCATCCTCCCATTATCATCCCTCAGAAACATTGCCTCATAAATTGGCCAACAATTTGCAACACCAAATCCAGCTAGAAACATCTCCACAACCATACCAGTTCTAATCATTCCAACCGTGAACGCGCACAGATTGAGAATTGCAGCTGTGCATAATATGACAAAGAAAGGCGACTCTATACCGAAATTGAAGTAGCCTTGGTCATACCTATATAAAATAGCATGAAAATTCTTTTTTCAATTAGCAAATAGCATGACAATAATAATTAGTATTTCAATTTCAATACTCACTAAAGTTTCTAATATTGGATGCGTTGACTCCACAATTGATAAATCCACAAGGTATACATGATGAAATAATTTCTTAAATTTATTCACATTGATTTACAGCGGAAGAAACTTCGAACAGGAGCATTACAACTATTATAAATGATGTGTCCCTTACATCTTGTTATGTTCATCATCCATTAATTTGCTTGTGACATTAAAACTTTGTGTTGAGATGTTGAGCTGGTCGAAAACAAATTGCATGGTACTAAAGGGGAATGAGGTGAGGCTACGAATGAGCCACATTCGCTGGTCACTCCACCAGCAACCAAAAGTTCCCTTGTAGGAGATGAAGTCATTCATGTCTTGGATGTATGCTGCCAAGAAGAGGTATGCATAAAAATAGAACCATGGATCTGAAGGCTGCAATTGGGTAAAACAAACTTCCCGTGTTAAGTAGGACATTTCCTTTTTATGTTATTCAGCATGCCACAATGAAATTTTCTCATCCATTTACAATCATTCTTTTAATTGTCTTTCCTCTAGGTGTATGCTTCATATATTTCAATTTTTTCAACTTAATTCGAAGCTAAAGGTCAGTGTCTTGATGTTTGTTGTTACTTCTGTGTAAACCAAGCATTAGAGATTATGTAAGGATAGTAACAAACCTTCGGAAATAATGGCCTGTTGTTAATCAGAGCCAGCTGAGGTAAAACAACATAAGTGGCAACAGGGATGCAATGAATGGCCCAAAATGCATAATGCGAATAACACAGGCCTACACCAAGCGATGCCTTTCTAACTCCAAAGGATAAGGGACAATGCCTTGAAATAGCCACCTGCAATTCATCCAATTAATCCCCATTTTTACATGTAAATACGCTAATACCAGTTTTCGGATGGTTATCTATAATAGTGATAATTTTTTTTTTCAAATACCATGTTCTTTTTTGCGGACCTTTTGGTTTTAGTTAGATGATTTTCTAATGTACTAGTTAGGAAATATCAATAAGAATAAATCAAATTAATCAGGTCAAAATAGCGCAGAGAACATATAATATGGAAGCATAAGATTAAAATATGATCAAGGCCTCAGAAGGCATTACCTGATAGAGACCAACCATCCACCTCTTACACTGATTTAGCGTATCATTCAGGCTCTTGGGTGCTTCCCCAAGAAATGCTGGTTCAGGCGGATCACACAGTACTGATTTCCATCCCTCACAGTGCAACCTATAGCCTGTATAGTAGTCCTCTACCAGGGAACCATACCGAAAACCAATCTGAAATTTAAAAAAAAGAACTATATATAGGCATGTTATGACATAATTTACTTGCCTATAAATAAGTTCTCCATTTTTTTCAGGTAAGTAGGCTTTTGCTTACTTTAATCTTTAAGTGTAGCATTTTCCAGAGGTCTGAAATTTTTTTTCTGGATATGTAAATGAACATAGTAAAATATAGTGCGGTTGATATTAAAAATATGAAGAAATTGAATTACCAAAGAGAAAAAGAGAACTACTTACCGTGTCTCCCCATTTTGTCCCTGCCTCAAAGTCACAACCTGCCACGTTTACTGCCTTCTCCAAAATCATCTTAGATCCAATTAGCTCCTGAGCATTTACAACTGCCAATGAAGAATCAAACAAGGCACGCCTTGCATGAAATGTGTTGGACCCGACATAATTTGCTCCACATAATCCATCCAAACCATGAGAATTTATTGTGAAGACTCGCTTGATTTCACCTCCATAGATGTCATTCTTGTTGAGTCCCTGAAACCGCTGTGGGAACTGCACATAAGCGAGATCAGCTGAGATGGCAGGGTCTAGGAAGTAGCAGAGTGCCCGGTGTGGTGAAGTCGGGTCGTTCGAGTACATGTCACAGTCGACTGTTAAGATTATTGATCCATTTGTCAGGACACTTGAGACCCGCACCTAACAACAAAGATAATTTCCATTAAGGGCATGATATGTGATGTGGCAGGTACATATACATTCTCGATGACACTTGTTAATTTAATGACTTCTCAAAAATACAAATTTACCAGACAAAAATACTGCCGGTAATTGATCGTACCAGTGCATTAAGTGCTCCCGCCTTGAAGTGGTGAGGAGATTTGGGACGCTTCTCTCTTGATACATAAATTAGATTCGGCATGACATGACCGGTGATATCTCTGTCGATGCTGCTCTGAAGCAGCACCTGCATGCCCATGAGAAAGACATTCATATCAACTCAGATAAGATCTGAGACCACATATGCTTTTAATTAATTGCCTTTTTTATTGTTCTATGTAATTCAAATTATAGGAAGCTAGCATTATTCATTAAATCTTAATAAAACCTTGACAACCGATGCATGGTTGTTATGGGAGAATTGCTTGCACTTCTGAAACATGTGTTGATCTTCCTCAAAGGAGGCTAACTCGGCAATAACAGTGCCTTTCTCCAGTGCACTCTCCACCCTCTCTTTCATAGTTTCATACATTATCTGGAACCAAAATAACAGAAATGTTATTTTAAATCAGAAAATATGATGAAGTAAAATGGTCTATAACCCATTAAACCCCTTGGTATAAGACCAAGATCCGACAAAATGAATTAGTTGGAGCTAGCCTGATAGAAGGAAAATGCACCACGATCGCATTCATTCCTCGGACTATGGATCTGGTATAGCCGCAGTGATGGGGGAGAAATAATTTAATGGTGGCAGTAATATTATTTTTGAAAGTATTAGTTAAAAATTACCTAATTTATTATATAACATAAAATAAATTTATAATTTAAGTGGAGTCATTTGCATCCAATATATCAAATATAGTCCGCCACTGTAAAAAGCCGTATAGGCATTTCATCAAACGGGCTGTGTGCAACAAAATTCAGGATATTTGTTTATAATCAATTAACAAAAGTAAAAAAAAGTTAATTGAAAATCAACACAAAAAAAATTTCCATATAAATTTTCTCATTCTCATATTATTCTATTTTTATTGAATAAAAAATGTTTCTAGTCTAACTAAAAGGTAAATATTTTTTGTATATAATATTTATATATAGTAAAATATTAGTAGTATGATACTATAATTAATATGTTGAAAAAAACATATATGCCATCAAACATGTTTTCTTTTGGATATTTGTTCGCGTATTTTTTAGTCTTGGTTAATTTATTTGCAATGTATATAAAAGTATGGGCAAATAAAAACAAAAGCTTCATATTCACGTTTCTTGTATAAATTTATTTGCAATGTATATAAAAGTATGGGCAAATAAAAACAAAAGATTCATTTTCACGTTTCTTGTATAATTTTTTTCATGCTCTAGAAAAAAAATCATAGAAAAACTATAAGTAAAGCAAATATCTTATACAACTTCTTATCAATTAAGTCAAAGTAAGTTTCAAATAAAGTTTTATTAAATCTAAATATCTCCCAGTAAAAATATTGTTTTGTAGGCTTTTCATATTGGAAACAGATATGCCATAGAATTTTTGTTTCAAATAAAAACAGAATATAGATGCTTATTTGTTAATTAGTTTTAAGTTGGCACGTTCATATTTAAATGTTATAAATTGTTACATAGTGCTAAAACATACTTAATGCACGGTTAAAAAAAATAAGATTGAGTAAAAAAATCAAAGAAAGGTTTTCGGATGATAGGCTAATTTTGTGACCCTTGATGTTTTAAACTTATATCACTGCTATTATACATATTAAGTCAGATTGATGCTTGACTTGTATCACTGTTATTACAAATATTGGGCCCAGTTGTTGTATAATCCAATTTAAGCATTCTTTTATTTTTTAATTTTTAGAATTTAGACTTTATTATATCCAATTTAAGCATTCTACTTGTTTACACTATTAAGCATTTATTATATTAATAATTGTTTAACTATAATTTGGATCCTATAAAATAAAAAAAATAATCGTGTTGAATATTAAGACCGCTAACTTTTTTTGTAAAGAGGAGTGATAATTGGACATTTTTTTTGCATATCATACTAAACAATGCAAAATTAATCTTGTTGAAAACACCGCTATTTTTTTTTTTGGTAAAGAGAAGCGTTAAACACCCTTATTCATATATCTTATTGGCATCCAATATTATACATAGACACATTTAAAACATGTATAATTTCTAACTCAAATTTTAAAATATATACTTCTAAAAAGTATTTATATTTATATTTAACATTGTGTGCAAATAAGACGAGTATAACTTGAGGTGTAAGAATAATTTCTCTTTTTCAAATTTATCTCACGTCACGTAAAATGTCTATGTTAATATTTGTAAGTTTTGACGAATTTTAAATGTTCAAAATTAAATTATTTTATGAACATTAGAATTGAGCGGATTACACTTCATTTTTATCTTGAAAAATTAATACCGTGACAATGAACAGTGCACATTGAATATTTAATTGGAATTTGTTGCGAAATCTTTAATTTGATATGGACGAGCCAGACTGTCCCACGTGGTTTCTTCTATAATAAAATGGCACGAATAAGATCTTTTAATATTTTTTCCTTATTATATCCTCCGAGGTTAAATTTGATGAATTTCCCAAAAGTGAAGGATGTATCATGTATGGCGATACTGATAATGATTTATTTCCGATAACCACATCTCATACTTTTTGTATACATCCAATGAACTTCACTTGATGGCGATACTGATAATGATTTATTTCCGATAACCACATCTCATACTTTTTGTATACATCCAATGAACTTCACATGCGTATAAACTAAATTTGTCTCCACTAGCAGCATTATTTGAGTTGAGATTTGTCTCACAGCTTTGTACTAGACTCTTAGGGCTGAGTAAGGGCTTATATATTTTTTTTTCTGATTATATATATATATATTAATTTTAATTTTTATTTATATAAAAATATTAAATTATATTTTGATAATGAATGAAATATTTATAGTTAATTAAAAAATAATATGGGTTTGAAAGGGGTTCACGAGTTTGATAAGGGTCGGATCTGAAAAGAGTAGAGTTTAATAAGAGTCAGATCAGAAAGGTTTATTTTTCAAAGATTAAGTTCGATTCTTGAAAATTTATTTCTTATTACTAAAAAGATCCGGACCGGACTTATGTTGATCAAATAAAAATTAAATTTTTTGAAGGGTTGATCGAACCGGCTCAAAAACTGTACCCCTATGAACCATCCCTATTTTGTACACAATAATATCCCAACCAAGAAAAGTTGCTTGAAATATTCTGATATGAAAAAATATAAAATATTTCAGATCAAGAAAGCAAATAATTTTCTGACCATAAAATACCCATCTTAATTAATATCATCCTTTTCGACCTAGTCAAACCTTGACTATAGTGCGACTACTGAAGAAATAATGCAATGATATAATGATATTTTACAGAAAACAACAAAAGGTCGGTTTCCTAAAAGGCCGAAGCCATAATGGAGAAAGATATACACCAAAAGATTCAGTCGTCTTATACGATAAATTATTCTTGTATCTGGAATTCAATTCTGTGATTTTCACTTGTATTTATACACCAAATTTTATATATTTTAAATTTTTTTTTGCTATTTTTTCAGATAAGGAGAAAATTATTTGATTTAAAAATCTTAAATCATTCAATGATGATGATAATTTTCTCTCCACCTGAAAATAGTATAAAATTAAAAAAATATATAAGAGTTGGTTAACTAATAGAGTTTGATATGAAAATCATATTAAACGATTTGAATTAGTCATTTTTTTACTTTAAATTTAAGATTTTGAGATAATGTACGGGTGCATTTATGCATTGCAATGCTCCATAATCTCACTCATATAATAAATTTAAATATATTTTTAAAAAATGTATTGTACTTAATTTAAATTTTAACATAGATATTTTTAAAAAAATATTTATATATAATTTTTAGTTTAAATAATAAATACAATTCTCGTCTTGTCATATTTTTATTTGTTTCCATTTTTCGTACATTCTGTGAGAAGCTATATACTCATAGAATATCATAAATTTTCTTCACTTTATGTGTTAAAAAAGTTATTAGGAAAAACATCATAAATTTTCTTTACTATCTGCTTGAATTTCGTTGTATGAGTGGATTCTATTTGTTTCCATCCTTGTGTGTTCAAAAGTGCAATATAGAAAAACAGAGGAAGGATATATATCGATATCCTCAAAAGAGGGTTAGACTTAAAAATTTTAGCCATGCCATGAGGACTTTTGTTGTAGACCGTTTGTTAAAAGTTTTAACATTCAATTACGTATAAAATGATTGAGAAGAAGATCAGAGGGATGATTTTAAAGGCTTAATTCATCATACGGCGTGATTAGATCGATGTTAAAAGAATCTTCAGATGAGAAGATAAACAAACGAGTGTTCTTCTGGATGAGACTAAACCACAACGGGAAAGTGAATTAATGTCAAAATATGATGATAAACAAATGAGTGTTCTTCTGGACGAGACTAAACCACAATGGGAAAGTGAATTAATGTTATAACTATACATAGGTTCCGTAGTTTTTTTTTTCTGTTTTTCATCTACTTTTTATGTTTTCTTTTCATCTTTTATATATTTCATATTTTACTTCTGTCTTCAATCTCTGAATATATATATATAGTTATGCTATGGTCAGTCGTGAAGTACAAAATATTTTTGTATTTCGTGTCGTATCTCCCATTTCTAAATTCAAAACATCGATCTGATGTTAAAAGTGTTCTCCATATTGAAATATATTTGGAAATCAAATTTTACATTTTTTAGAAATTTTATTTTTATTTTTTTGAGGATTAAAAAATCATTCTTATTAAAAATCATAAACTCAATACATATTTATCCCCTAAAAAAATAGAAATATTTTTCTAAAAAATATAAAATTTAATATCCAAACATATTTCAATATGGAGAACACTTTTAACGGTCGGATTGATATTTTGAATTCGAAAATGGAATATACGACGCGAAGTACAAACATATTTTGTACTTCGCGACTAACCATAGCATAATTATATATATATATATATATATCATAATCTTATAGAATGTTATTTTTTACCATGTTTGGAATTAATTTACTATACTTAATGATTTTTGAAAGATAGCTCTAAAATAATAAAAAATAATAAAATTTGAATGTCAAAAAAGCTTACTTTTTAAAAATCATTAAGTATAGTAAACTAACTCAAATCATGATAAAAAGTAGTATTCTATAAGACTATGATATAAATATTTTATTGAGCTACTTAAATTAAAAATTTAAGCATGAAAAATTAAAATTGACTGATAACATTTCGGCCGAAGTACTAATGAAAGCACAATAGACAAACTCTCTCTCTCTCTCTCTCTCTATATATATATATATATATGAGATAGACTATGGCGCTATGCATAGTTAATGAGCAAAATTACTACGAACTAAAAAAATATAGCTTTATCATCTCCAAATTTTGATTTATGGGTTTATAAATTCTTTATATTAAAATATGATAGGATATAAAATTTTTCTATGTTTTGAAATTTCTAAGTACTGGCTTTAATTTTTTAAAAATGAACTAGGAAACATATATTATTTGGTTATTATTATTGAGTCACTTACGAAAAGCATAGAAATTTTTTATATATCATCATATTTTGATATAAAAAATTTATTGAGACTCATAATTCAAGATTTGAAGATAATTTAGCTATATTTTTTTTAATCTATAGAAAATTTGATCATTAAATATATATATATATATATATATATATGTAAGTTATGGTGCTTTGCAAATTAAAGATTTTTTTTTACTTTGGATTGAGATTTAATATTGCAACGGCTCAAATGATCAATCTAAGTTACTCAATAATTTTTTTTATTTAAAATCTTGTGAGATATTAAATTTCATGATTTTTTGATCCTTCTAGCATTTTGTTAAAATTATTTTTAAAAATAACCTTATTTAACAGAAGAAAATTATCTATTTCAGGGTTATTTTTAAAAATAATTTAAAAACAGTTATAAAGTTTAAAAACATAAAAATTAATATCGTATAAGATTTTAACATAAAAAAAATATTGAGCAACTTATATTAATCATTTGGGCTGTCGAAATATGAAATAACAATACAAAATAAAAGTAGATATTTACTTTGTAAAGCACCATAGCCTACCCCTATATATATATATATATATATAGTTTGTCTATTGTGCTTTTAGTAGCACTTCGGCCGAAACACTACCAATTAAAATTTTAATTTTTTATGCTCACAATTTTAATTTAAATAGCTTAATAAAATCTTTATATCATAATCTTATAGAATACTAATTGTTTTCATGTTTAAAATTAATTTACTTTGGTTAATAATTTTTGAAAGATAGCTCTAACATAATAGAAAAAAATAAAATTTGTATGTTAAAAATACTTATTTTTGAAAAATCATTAAGTATAGTAAACTAACTCCAAATACGATAAAAATTACTATTTTACAAGATTATGATATAAAGATTTTATTGAGCTACTTAAATTAAAATTTTGAGTATGAAAAATTAAAATTTAGATTGATAGCGTTTCAGCCGAAGTGCTACTGAAAGTATAATAGACAAACTCTCTCTCTCTCTCTCTCTATATATATATATCATTTTTTAAAGTTTTCGATTGCGCTCCAAAACCATTTATTTAAAGAGGAGATCATATGTTTCCATGTCTTCAACTGCCAATAGTAATGGTACAAAGGGCAAGGCCGGAGCCATGTGTTGGCAGAAGGGTCAGCTGACCATGATTATTTTTAAAATAGATTTATGATTTAAAAGAATATTAAAAATATACTTGATTCTTAAAGAAAATTTGAAAATATTCTTTATTCTAGAAAATGTTTTGAAAAATACATTTTTAAAATAATTATAATATTATATCTATTTACAAAAATTTTTGACCCCCAATTTGAAAGGCCAATGGGAGAGGGATCAGATATTTATGTAGAGGTTTTCAACTCCAAAACAATTTTTTTTTTCATTTTTTTCTTAAATTTGTCTGCATGTTTTTAACTACTAGTGGTGCAGACATCCGAGCCATCTTGCACACATAGGACATAACCCATAAATACCGCAGATTATTCCACCACAATAAATATCTTTTCTCCACCAATGACAAAGCATTTGTCTCATCTTATTAAACTCGACGTACTCCTTTCTTTTCAAACCAAAATAATAATAATAATAATAATAATAATAATAATAATAATAATAATGAATAATGAAATTTGGAAAATAAAGAAGATTATACTTTATAATATAACGAGATTATTATTGGCAAACTAGTAAAAAAATGTCTTTTGGTTCGGAATAATCCGTTAATATATATATATATATATATATATATATATATATATATATATATATAGAGGAGAGAGAGAAAATTAAGCTATGATGCTACATGTAGTTAATGATTAAATTTGCTACGGACTAAAAAATATAGTTAAATCATATTCAAATTTTGATTTATGAGCCTCAATAATAAAATAATATATATCTTTATGTCATTTTTAAAAATTTAAAATTAATACTAAGAAAATTTAAAAAATAGAATTTTTTTATATCCCATCATATTTTGATAAAAAAAATTTGTTGAGACTTATAAATAAAAAATTGAATATGATTTAACTATATTTTTGAGTCTGTAATAAATTTGATTTTTAAATACACGTAGCACCATAACCTAACTCTCTCTTGTTTATATATATATATGAACATTCAACACCCTTGGGTGACTGTTTATTAAATATTGTTGATAAAAAAGAGGTACTTTCTAAAAAGAATGTTAACCCTAGTATTATCCATTAAAGGCAAGACACGCTATTTTAAATGTAATAGTCCAATATTTACTTAGCTCTCTTTAACAAAGGTCGTACGACAAACAGAGGATATATATACAAATCAGGGGAGAGGCAGGGCAGAGCCCCCATTGGCAGAGGCTGAGCTAAACCTTGGATTTTTTTTTTCTCAAAAATAAATCTGTGATTAAAAGAATTTCAGAAAATATAATTGATTTTTTTTTAAAAAAATATGAAAATATGCTCTACCTGAAAATATATATCTAAACTCGTACTTTCATTATATAATTTTTGTAGAAATATACTTAAAATTTAAAATTATTATAATATTATATAAGCAATTCCGAAGAAGTAAAAAAATAAAAATATAAGCAAGTATTAAATTACCTTAAGCTTGTCTTCTTCACTGCCACCACAACAACGCCCCGAAGCAAAGTAAGCCTCAGGCGATCTATCCTTGATTGCATTCTCCCTACAAAATGGCAACCAATGACGCGCAAAGTTTGCTCCCTCCATGAACGCAAAGAGTGTCACATCAGCACCGCCATCATCAGAAACATATACTGACAATTTCTCAACAGGGTAGTCAAAGGCTAAAGCCGAGAGAGCCGTGCTCAGAACACCCATCGGTGGCTCCTTGTGTGGATCGGCAGTGCACACAAACACATCAAGTGCTGGCCATGCCGCTCGATTAGGCAACCTTTCAGGGAATTCTTGCCGGTGCACCGGTCGCCACCTGAAGGCCTGCATACTGGCCCACATGAATGCGAGGATGAAATCCGATATGAGGATAAGCCAAAATAAACAAGCATCAACGATGTTAGATGAAGCGTAAATAGATGTAATTCGATGATAACTTGAGGCGATGATAGCCAGAGAATAGAAGAGCATATGTACTCGGTTTATCAGTATCCTTTTGTCAAGATGGACAGTGTTGAGTGGTTGATTGAGTTTGGCAAGGTTGGAGAATTTGTTGTTCGCCATCTTGGGCAAAAATTTGAGGTGGTGAGGAGCAAGTGAGTGAGGTTTTGTTTGCTTAAATAGACGGATAGACCGATAGAGAGTGATTGATGAGTACGGAATACTTCTAAAGGGAGTGTGACGAGTGTGCTTTTGTCATTTAACCTCCAATTCTTCCGATATTTTTAATTATTTTTAGAACAATTTTCAAAAATTATTAAGCATAGTAAATTAACTCTAAATTTGATGAAAATTGATAATCTACTAGATTATGATATGAAGAATCTTTTAAGATATTTAAATTAAAATTTCGAGCACAAATTTTAAAATTCGAGCCGTAAACATTTCAGCACAAAATGCTTATGGAATCACCGTAGCCAATCTCTCTCTCTCTCTCTCTCTATATATATAGTTTGGGTTCAGTACTACGCGTATCACGGATGACTCGTGTGCTACAGACAATGCAGAATATCATTGGAGAAAACTTACCATTCGGTGGAAAAATCATGGTTTTTGGAGGTGATTTTAGACAGGTAATTTGCGGTATATTTCAAGCGAGTAAACTGATATAAAAGAGCAAATAATTATCCTCTAATCCGTTACTAAAAAGCCCTAGCATGTTGATAACAGAAATTGTCAAATGACCATAATATCCTACACCTCTACCCAGTTTCAAAAACAGTATGACTGTCAGTGTTTTATTGATATATTCCATATTTTGAATACAACATTGAATATTGGACATCATGTTAATTTAATATACATATAAATTAATAAATATATGAACTTCATATTTTTCTGTGACTTATTTATATTTTTTAAGCATCTGGGAGTTGGGACCAACTGCAGCCATGTACTAGAAATTGTACCAGAAAAATAGTATATTTAAAAAAACCACAATAAATAAATAAAAAATCATAACAATGTAAACTTTGATATGAAAGTGTTCTACCCGAGCCTGTTTTTTCACATGGTCAGTTATGTGTCGCACTGTCAAGAGGCACATCAAGACAAACAGCACAAATCATGCTGAAACCTACATAGAAAAAGAAAGGCAACAGAGTATATACCAAAAATATTGTTTATCGTGAGGTCTTGAGCGAGGATATGAATCATGTTTATCGAACAATCACATTAAAATTCCCACTTAGTTATAATTAGTACAATTAACAAATTGTTTCATCTTTCCTCTTTGATAGATGCAAGATGTATGAAAGAGTTACGATTATAATATCTCCAATTGGAATTAAGTCTAATGTTGTTTCTCATTTTTATTACCCAGAAGAGAACTAACCTACGACAGTTTACAAAAAAAAAAAAAATTGTCCCAGTTAGTCAGCTTTTGTAACCTATTGTTTACCAGTACCGGTCAGGTCTCATAATCCTTTAGTTTACTTATTTGGGTTAACTATATTTTGGAAAAATTTAGAAAATTCCGACCTCCAATTGGCAATTTGGAATTTTATATTATTAATTGGCAATTTGGCATATCTGTTATGTGCATTTTCTCACATAAATTATTTTTCTCAAATACAGAAGACAAATGGAGAAATTTCTGAAATAAGGTCCATGGTAGATTTGGTGAGATATATTCAGAGCTTCTTTGTGTGCTTGTTTGAATTCAAAAAATTTATTTCAAAATTTTGATAAAGAAAAGTTGATAATGCTGGTTTCATTCTATCCTAAAGAATTTTTAATATTGATCTTCTAGCTCTTTCAAATCAGCTAGAGAATTTCGTTTGTATTGTACGCGCAACTGATAAATTTTCCAATTTGAATGGAATAAATGAACTAGCTAGGGTAATAATGCAAACCAACAAGCATAGAGCACATCCTCAAAATTTTCTTTTACTAAAGCTGACACAAATTTTATTCGTGGCTACAACTTCTATGGAGAGTATTTTTCGCAATGAATTTTACAAAGATAATTTTCAAAATAAAATGTGTGATCAATGAATGAATGATTATTTGATAACTTATGTTGAGAAAAATATATTTGGAGTAAATGATAGTGCAATCTTACATCATTTTCAGAAAATAAGAACTCGAAAAATACAATTGAGTGAAAATGAATGTGAAATTTAATATATGATGGAAAACAATGTCTTTTTTGTTGTTGTTTATGAATAAAAAAATGGTGTTTTTTGGAGCTTGGATATTTTTGGACTATGCAAATTGATGTAGTTGTTCAAATTATGAATGTTTACTTACTAAAATATTCAAGTTATGGTAAATTCATTATTTTTATTAGCTTTAAATTTTATATATTTATATGTTTGGCCTCATATAGTTTAAAATTCTACCTCCGTCTTTGTCCTCAATATCCTATTATTTAAACGTACTTATGAACTTGGTTTGACAAAATATTTCTAACATCATTTTCATAATAATATATGTGATCGATCCCTTGTGTTTAGGGAGGCGTGGTTTAATTATATCAACAACTAGAGAAAAAATTTCTATACATTCAATTGTTTTGTTAAGAAATTATAGGAGATATTTTGCCTTTCATTACTCTTAGATAAATCAAGTTAATTTCCATGCACTATCACAAAAAGCTTTAGTAACTCTTCCTTAATAACGGTTTTTAGAAAAGAAGTTACTAATTGATATTCAATGACATTTTTATAATTTCTATGAATATTTTAGCAATAATTTGTAATATAAACCATTAAATTGAAGGGTTAAAGTTGGTCTGAAGTTGTCAGAAAAGAGTTTCTAATGGTTGGTTAACAAAACAATTACTAAAGAAAAAAGTTTATAACAGTTCTACCTAAGAATTGTTACTGAATATTAAAATTTATAACGATTTTTAGTTGGAACCATTACAAAATCGAAACTCCAAATATATTAATGGTTCATGAATAGATTAGAACCATTATAAATTTGAGATATATATATATATATATATAGTCCGACTATGGTGCTTTGTAAAGTACAGAGGCGTTGTGTGTTTTGCGTTTTATTTTTAATTTCAAGTTAGAAATAATCGATCCGAACCGTTCAATCTAATCTTCATATAAAAATCTATTAGTAAATCAAATTTTATATTTTTTAGATTTTTTTGCTATTTTTTCTGATGAGGAGAAAAATGACTTGATCTGAGAATTCTGGTTCATCCAAAAATGATGGTTTTCTCTCTATCCAAAAAAGAGTAAATAAATTTTAAAAAATATAAAATTTGGTTTACTAATATATTTTGATATGGAGATTAGATTCAGCGGTTTGGATCGATCATTTTTGATTTAAAATTAAAAATAGAGCGTAAAATACACAACACTTTTGTACTTTATAAAGCACCATAGCCTAATTATATATATATATATATATATATATATATATATATATATATATATAGTTAGTCCGACTATGGTGCTTTGCAAAGTACAGAGGCGTTGTGTGCTTTGTGTTCTATTTTTAATTTTAAGTAAGAAATAATCGATCCGAACCGTTCAATCTAATCTTTATTTAAAAATTTATTAGTAAACCAAATTTTATATTTTTTTAGAATTTTTTTTGCTATTTTTTCTCATGAGGAGAAAATGACTTGATCTAAGAATTCTGGTTCATCCAAAAATGACAGTTTTCTCCCTATCTAAAAAAATAGCAAATGGATTCCAAAAAATATAAAATTTGGTTTACTAATAGATTTTGATATGGAGATTAAATTGAGCAGTTTGGATCGATCATTTCTGACTTAAAATTAATAATAGAGCGTAAAGCACACAACGTACTTGTACTTTACAAAGCACCATAGCCTAATTATAAATATATAAATATATATATATACATGATTTTTTTAATCTCTATCTCCATTATCTCTCTCAGCGGCAACGGCTTGAGCAATTCTTGCAATCCAGCTCTCTTCTCTGGCTAGATCGTAGATGGCTTGCTGTTTGTTCTTGCAATCTAGCTCTCTTCTCTTCTCTTATCTCTCAAGGTTAGTAATTCAACTTAGATCAATGTGTATTTATTGAATAATCGGGTCGGTTGGATTGGGTTTAGGTTTGGGGTAGGTTTCTCGAGTCGCGACAAATTTTGTCACATTAATATAATTAATATATATATGTAATCATATTATGTCATGCATATAGAACCAATTTATTAGGACTTGAATTAATTTAGGTCAGTATCTGTTCGAGATTAATCCAATATAAATTATTCTTGAATAGTCCTCGATTAGACTGTTCTTTGAATACTTTGTCTCAATTAGAATTAGTAAATATATACTAGCTATAATCTATTGTGTGAGAAAATAATGGTATGGTATTTCTTCTATTGCTCCCACGAATATGTACGTATATGTAAATATGCATTGACATATATGATGAGTTTAGAGGAAATATTGACAAAATTTTCGCATACACTAGATTGATTAGAGTATATTCACTAATGATACAAATAAATATTGGTTGTCCAACACTAAATGCAGTAATAAAAGACAACTATTTTTCGTTCTTTATTAGCAAGGGAGATTATCAAATTTCCACTCGTGAAGTATAAAATTTTAGTTATCGATTTTAATTCTTAAAAGGATGGAACATTAATTACTTATATTTAGAAGCGATATTTTAGGTTCCATTATTCTATAATTAATCATCTTTTTAGAAAACTAAATGCAAATTTAATTTTAAATTAAATAAAGTATGTCGTACAAATCAAGTGACACACAAACGGACCCCATTTGTTGTACGTGCTTTGCCAGCTTGATATATTTGACCAGAATGAACTTTAGTGTTGGTTACTTAATTGAATCGACAAGTTGTTGCTTACGGTTTCATTAGATGACACTACTGACTTCCAAGCTTTTGAAGAATAAGTTTAGACTTTGTTTAAACAGTTGAATTTGCATAATTTCGATCCCCAGACATTTAGAGTTTTTTTTTTTAAAAAAAAAAAAGAAATTAATTGAACGTAGTATATGGTACAAATAGACGTTGATATCACTGCTCATTTAAACACAATGAACGCTAAGGAGATATTGATATTTTAAAGAAATTGGACATCAGACCCGAACACGGACCTACAACTAAAAAATGGCTTTACGACCCATAAATTAATTAAAGTCCATCATATACTGAAACAATTAAATATTATAAAATTTGAGTGGTCAATTCCGTCTAATATTAAAGAGAAACATTTGATAAATTGTTTGTACATACAACAAAAGAGTAACTTTTGATTATTATTATAATAATAAGTGAATATAATGTGCCTACGTGCTTTTTGGACAAAAATTAAAGATATAATAAATAAAAACAAGAAAAAAATCAAAGTGCAAATAGGCAGCGCAAATCTATAATATTTCCATCCTACCACTTAAACGTACATGCAGTGCAGAGAGCCTCTTCATGCATGCAAAAATAAATCAGCAGAATAAAATTGCATTGAGTGACAGAGAAGATCCATTCAATAGTGCCCCAGACTTGCTCTCTCTTTAGAAGACACAAGATGTGGTGTTGGTTGGCATGTTTTCACAAAAGAATCTCTAGTTTGTTTTCCGAATTAGTTTATCCATATTAATTAAGTAGCCACTCTCCATATACTGTCTATTAGTGAGCACACTTTTTTGTTGGTATGTACACTTTGTTGTTAGGACAAACATAACATATTGAGTTCGAGGGCATAGTTTAGTCACCGACGTATCATATTTGATATTTTAATCCCTCTATCTATTTAGGGTTTGTTTGGCAAATCAAAAAATAATTTTGAAAGAGTAATAAAAAAATGATATTCTTAACTATTTGAAAATAAAAATAAAAATATCATTTGAGAGTTGTCAATCAAAATAGTTAAAATATGAATAATGATGATACTATTAATGATGATGATAATAAGAAAAATAATATAATAATAAATAATAATTAGTAATATTCATAGTTATAATCATAATCTATACTATTATATAAAGCATCTAAGAATTGAAGGGTCCATTTTTTGTCATGGTAAATTTTTATTATACCCATTTTATCCCTCAATTAGACGGATATTTATTGTTGGTTGATCGAACGTATGTGATCGCGTCCATTGATCCCCTCTTTCTCTCCATTTATTTCCCTTATATACTATTATTTCCATAATTTTTATTTTTTTATTTAGCAACCTTGTGCATATTTGGTAAGAAATTAATGGTGATAATATATGTTAGAATAATTTACTTTTCTTGCCATAAAAATCATGAATCATTAACTCATATTGTGCAAAAATCTCATCCAAAATTAAATATAGTCTTTATTATATGTTTTCTCTATAATTTGGTGAATTTATAATTTAATATTAGATAAATGTGAATTTTTTTAACTTATAATATTTTAATGTTTAAGTAAAAAATTCTGCTGCATCGCGCGGGTATATAGCTAGTATAATAAAAATATAATAATAAAAAATTATAATTATAATCATAATATAATAATATAGTACTAAAAATAATAATTATTATAATATAATAATAATACTAACAGTAATGATATTAATAATCATTATCATAATATAGTAGTACTAATAGTGATGGTAATATAATAATGATAATTATAAATCCATAATATAATAATAATATAATCATAATCATAATGATATTATTAAATAATATAATAATAATAAATAATAATCATAATATAATAATATAATAATATAATAATATAATAATATAATAATATAATACAACATAATTAAATAATAATCACTATTCCAACTAGAGCTAATTTTATATATACCATATATACCATCTATGATATACCGAATTAATACTCTTCTACACTCTTCTACTCAGTCTAAAACTCATTGACAAATCAATTATATTTTTATTTTTTACTATTCCATAGAGTGTCAATAAAACCCAACCTACTTTAGAATATTTACATTTTTTATTTGATTGTGGGCCGGAACATAAATAATCATTAATGTTGGACTAAAATGGACCCGGCTATTAAATAGATGAGATTGTTTGGTATATAGGCTGAAATTATATGCTCTCTGACTCTCGCAGTTATTTGGCATTCAGTTTTTAGTGCAAACATCATTTAACGGTCCAAATAATAAGCCATCTCAATTATTTACATTCAGTTTTTAGTATAAAACATGATTTCCTTTTAATTAACTTGTCATGCAGTTCTCATTAATGATTCAAATTACATGCTCTCTCAATTATTTACCACCGTAACCATTCAGATTTTATTCCATTTGATACACTGGTTTCACTAACTGTTCATACCAGCAGGATGAAAGTGAATAAATACAGAATATTTTTTTTGTACCAACTAGAATTTGATTGATCGATGTAACCAAATAGCAAGCCGAAGACTACGATAATTTTCATATATTTAATATTAGTAAAGTTATAATTTTACAACATCACCAAATTATCTACTAATACATATGCAGTTCAGCCTGCATTCATTTTATTTATTTGTGCTAGAGATGATCCTTCTTGTGCTTTCCCTCAGAAAGCTATACTAAAATATAGGGATCAGGCTAAACATTAAGTACCACACAACCTACAGCCAAAATAATCCCTGAAACGACAAATGCTCGAGTGCTGACCTTTTCTGGCATCCTCCCACTATCATCCCTCAGAAACATTGCCTCATAAATTGGCCAACAGTTTGCAACACCAAATCCAGCTAGAAACATCTCCGCAGTCATACCAGTTCTGATAATTCCAACCGTGAATGCGCACAAATTGAGAATTGCAGCTGTGCATAATATGACAAAGAAAGGCGACTCTATCCCGAAATTGAAGTAGCCTTGGTCATACCTATATAAAATAGCATGACAATTCTTTTTTCAATTAGCAAATCGCATGACAATAATAAAATGACTATTAGTTTCTTTAATTACTATTTCAATTTCAATGCTCACTAAAGTTCCTAATATTGGATGCGTTGACTCCACAATCAGTAAATCGGCCACAAGGTATATATCATGAAATAATTTCATAGATTTTAGTCATATTGCTTTACAGCGGAAGAAACTTCCAACATGAGAATTGCAACTATTATTAATAGGAGTGTCCCTTACCTCTTGTTCTGTTCATCATCCATTACTTTGCTTGTGACATTAAAACTTTGAGTTGAGATGTTGAGCTGGTCGAAAACAAATTGCATGGTACTAAAGGGGAATGAGGTGAGGCTACGAATGAGCCACATTCGCTGGTCACTCCACCAGCAACCAAAAGTTCCCTTGTAGGAGATGAAGTCATTCATGTCTTGGATGTATGCTGCCAAGAAGAGGTATGCATACAAATAGAACCATGGATCTGAAGGCTGCAATTGGGTAACAGAAACTCCCCATGTTAAGTAGGACATTTCCTTTTTATGTTATTCAGCATGCCACAATGAAATTTTCTCATACATTTGCACTCCTTTTAGTTGTCTTTCATTTAGGTGTATGCTTCATATATTTCAATTTTTGAACTTAATTCGAAGCTAAAGGTATGTCTTGATGTTTGTTGTTACTTCTGTGTAAACCCAGCATTAGAGATTATATAAGGATAGTAAAAAACCTTCGGAAATAATGGCTTGTTATTAATCAGAGCTAGCTGAGGTAAAACAACATAAGTGGCAACAGGGATGCAATGAATGCCCCAAAATGCATAATGCGAATAACACAGGCCTACACCGAACGATGCCTTTCTAACTCCAAAGGATAAGGGACAATGCCTTGAAATAGCCACCTGCAATTCATCCAATTAATCCCCATTTTTACATGTAAATACGCTAATACCAGTATTGGGATGGTTATCTAAAATAGTGATAATTTTTTTTTTCAAATACCATGTTCTTTTTTGCGGACCTTTTGGTTTTAGTTAGATGCTTTTCTAATGTACTAGTTAGGAAATATCAATAAGAATAAATCAAATCATAATATCAAATTATGATCAGGTCAAAATAGCGCAGAGAACATATAATATGGAAGCATAAGATTAAAATATGATCAAGGCCACAGAAGGCATTACCTGATAGAGACCAACCAACCACCCACCTCTTACACTGATTAAGCGCATCATTCAGGCTCTTGGGTGCTTCCCCAAGAAATGCCGGTTCAGGCGGGTCACACAGTACTGATTTCCATCCCTCACAGTGCAACCTATAGCCTGTATAGTAGTCCTCTACCAAGGAACCATACCGAAAACCAATCTGAAATTAAAAAGAAAGTGAACTATGTGTAGACATGTTATGACATAATTAACTTTGCTATAAATAAGTTATCCATTTTCATGAGGTAAGTAGGCTTTTGCTTACTTTAATCTTTTAATAAAATAAAAGATTTTATTTAGCACATCGCATCAAATTTAGTTGGCCATTTCAATTTTCCGGAAAACCTTTGATTCAGAAGCACATCATCACAATACTTAAAATTTAAGTGTATCATTTTTCCAAAGGTTTGAATTTTTTTTTCTTGAGTTGTAAATGAACATAGTAAAATATAGTGCTGGTGATATTAAAAATATGAAGAAATTCTCCATTCTTGGTCATTTCAGTGAGGGAATTTGAAAACGAAGAATTGAATTAATTACCAAAGAGAAAAGAACTTACCGTGTCTCCCCATTTTGTCCCTGCTTCAAAGTCACAACCCGCCACGTTTACTGCCTTCTCCAAAATCATCTTAGATCCAATTTGCTCCTTAGCATTTACACCTGCCAATGAAGAATCAAACAAGGCACGCCTTGCATGAAATGTGTTGGACCCAACATAAGTTGCTCCGCTTAATCCATCCACACCATGGGAATTTATTGTGAAGACTCGCTTGATTTCACCTCCATAGATGTCATTCTTGTTGAGTCCGTGAAACCGCTGTGGGAACTGCACGTAAGCGAGATCAGCTGAGATGGCAGGGTCTAGGAAATAGCAGAGTGCCCGGTGTGGTGAAGTCGGGTCGTTCGAGTACATGTCACAGTCGAGTGTTAAGATTATTGATCCATTTGTCAGGACACTTGAGACCCGCACCTAACAACAAAGACAATTCAATTAAGGGTATGATATGTGATGTGGCAGATATATATATGTTCTCGATTACACTTGTTAATTTAATGACTTTGCAAAAATACAAATTTACCGGACCAAAATACTGCCAGTAATTGATCGTACCAGTGCATTAAGTGCTCCCGCCTTGAAGTGGTGAGGAGATTTGGGACGCTTTTCTCTTGATACATAAATTAGATTCGGCATGACATGACCGGTGATATCACTGTCGATGCTGCTCTGAAGCAGCACCTGCATGCCCATGAGAAAGACATTCATATCAACTCAGATAAGATCTGAGACCACATATGTTTTTAATTAATTGCCTTTTTTATTGTTCTATGTAATTCAAATTATAGGAAGCTAGCATTATTCATTAAATCTTAATGGAACCTTGACAACCGATGCATGGTTGTTATGGGAGAATTGCTTCCACTTCTGAAACATGTGTTGATCTTCCTCCAAGGAGGCTAACTCGGCACTAACAGTACCTTTCTCCAGTGCACTCTCCACCCTCTCTTTCATAGTTTCATACATTATCTGGAACCAAAATAACAGAAATGTTATTTTAAATCAGAAAATATGATGAAGTAAAATGGTCGATAACCCATTAAACCCCTTGGTATAAACCAAGATCCGACAAAATGAATTAGTTGGAGCTAGCCTGATAGAAGGAAAATGCACCACGATCGCATACATCCCTCGGATTATGGATCTGGTAAAGCCATATAGGCATTTCATCAAACGAACACGGCGTAGTATATACTAGAGAAGAACCTTGCTTCGGCCATCGGTATATCATTTTTATGTATAATGATGTATCTATACTATTATATAAAGCATCTAAGAATTGAAGGGTCAATTTTTTGTCATGATAATTTTTTATTATACCCATTTTATCCCTCAATTAGACGGATAATATTTATTTTTGGTTGATCGAACGTTTGTGATCGCGTCCATTGATTTTTTTTTCTCTCCATTTCTTTCCCATATATACTATTATTTCCATAATATTATTTTTTTATTTAGCAACCTTGTGCATATTTGATAAGAAATTAATGGTGATAATATATGTTAGAATAATTTACTTTTCTTACCATAAAAATCATGAATCATTAACTCATATTGTGCAAAAATCTCATCCATGATTAAATATACTCTTTATTATAAGTTTTCTCTATAATTTAATATTAGATAAATATGAATTTTTTTATTTTATAATATTTTAATGTTTAAATAAAAGAGTCTGCTGCAACGCTCGGGTATATAGCTAGTTGTTAAATATGTACAACAAAATTCAGGATTTTTATTTTAACAAATTGTCAAAAGTAAAAAGTTAAATGAAAACGCACTCAAAATAAATTTTCCATATAAATCACCTTATAATTCTATTTCTTATTGAGTAAAAATGTTTCTAGTTTAATATATTTTTGTATATAATATTTATATATAGCACAATTTTATAAGTGTAATACTATAGTATATTGAAAAAAATGCAGAACAAAAAATTATATATGCCATCAAACATGTTTTCTTTTTGAAATTTTTTGTTTGCGTATTTTTATTAGACTTGGTTTACTTGAGAGAATTTTTTTTTGAGGGAAAAGTCTTGGATTGCTTATTTGCGTTGTATATAAAAGTATGAGAAAATAAAAAAAAAATAAAAAGTTTCATGTTCACGTTTCTTGTATAAATTTTTTCATGTTCTATAAAAGAAATCATAGGAAAAACTATAAGTAAAGCAAAATATCTCCCAGTAAGTCAAAGTCAATTTCAAATAAAGTTTCATTAAATCCAAATATCTTCCAGTAAAAATATTGTTATGTAGGCTTTTTATAATGGAAATAGATATACCTTAACAATAGAATTTTCTGTAAAATAGAATATAAGTCCATTAGAAAAATATTTTATGAAACAAAGTTTTGTATAGCAAAACATCTTGGATGCTTTTGTGTTAATCAATTTTAAGTTGGCATGGTCATATTTAAGTGTTATAAATTGTTATATAGTGTTAATGCACGAGTAAAAAAAAAAAAAAGGTTTTCGGAGGATAGGCTAATTTTGTGACCCTTGATGTTTTTAACTTATATCGCTGCTATTATACATATTGAATCAGTTTGATGCTTGACTTGTTTCATTGTTATAACACATATTGGGCCCAATTGTTGTATTATTCGACTTAAGCCTTATTATATTAAACTAGCTACTAGTTTACTTTACTATATATAACAGTAGAAATCTTAGAACTCTATTTGTTTACACTATTATGCATTACTATATTAATACATTATTTAACTATAATTTGGATTTTATAAAATAAAAAAATAATCTTGTTGAATACTAAAACCTCTATTTTTTTTTAAAGAGGAGCAATAATTGTACATCTTTTTTTTGGATATCTTATTATACAATGCAAAATTAATCTCGTTGAAAACACCGATATTTTTTGCACCCCTTATTTCTATATGTTATTTGCATTCAATATTACATATAAACATATTTAAAGGATATAAATTTCTAACTCTAATTTGAAATATTAACTTCTAAAAGCATTTATATTTAACACTGTGCAAATAAAACGTGCATAATTAACTTGATGTATAAGAATAATTTCTATTTTCAAATTCATCTCATATCACATAACAATTCTATGTTAATATTTCACATCACATAACGATTCTATGTTAATATTTGTTAGTTTTGACGAATTTAAAATGTTCCAAATTCAAAAAGTAACATTAGAGCGGATTACACTTCATTTTTATCTTAAAAAAATAATGCCGCGACAATGAACGCGGTGCACAATGAATATTTAATTGGAATTTGTTTCGAAATCTTTAATTTGATATGGACGACCCGGACTGTCCCTCGTGGTTTCTTCTATAATAAAATGGAAAGAATAAGATATTTTAATATTTTTCCTTGTTATATATCCCATTATCCGAGATTCAATTTGATGAATGCCCAAAAGTTATGGATATACGGCAATATGATTTCATTCCGATACCTACATCTCACACTTTTTATATATATCCAATTAACTTCACTTGCGTATCTGAACTAATTTTGTATCCACTAGCAGCCTTTTTTGAGTTGAAATTGTCTCACACCTTTGGACACAAAAATATTCCAACCAAGAAAAGTCTACGTTTTGTAAAAAAAAAAAAGGAGATATTATGATATGGAAAAAAAATAAAATATTTCAGATCAAAGAAAACAAATAATGTTCGGCCCATACATATACATCTTAATTATTATCATCCACTATTATCATCCCGTATAAGACAACGGCTTAATTCATCATACGGCGTGAAAGATCGATCATGTTAAAAGTATATATATCTTAATAAACAAATGGGTGCTCTCTCCTGGACGAGAGTACTGGTGCAGACATCCGAGACACCTTGCACACACATAGCCATAGGTCCCGCAGATTATTCCACCACAATGTATATATATTTTTCTCTACTAATTACAAAGCCTTGTCTGGTCTTATTAAACTCTATGTACTCCTTTCTTTTCAAACCAAAACAACAACAACAACAACAACAACAACAACAACAACAACAATAATAATAATAATAATAATAATAATGGGAAATTATAGAAGACCACTTTTTTAATATAACGAGACCATTATTCACAATTAGCAAAAAAAAAGAGGATATAGACGAGTCAGCTAAACCTTGGATTTTTTTTTCTCAAAAATAATTTCGTGATTTAAAAGAATTTCAAAAAAAAAAAAAACTTGAATTTAAAAAAAAAAATGAAAATATGTTCTGCGCTGAGAAATATACCACTAGGATTATACTTCCATTATATAAAAATTATAAAAATATACTTAAATTTCAAAATAATTATAATATTATACATGCTAAAAAAAAATTTACCCATATTTTGAAAGCTGTCTCGCCCTGGTACAACTTGAGATCAAACTATAACTTAGCTGCTTAAAAAATTGTTTTGTGAACTAGTACGTGCACTCAACAAATTAAAAGGAATGAATGTGTTCCATTAATTATTTCTTCTCTTCTTCTCATTTTTCCTTTATTTGATCTTTTATTTTTCTTGAAAACAAAAGGCAATTAGCTAGATTGGAAGGCGAAATTATTAATAGATAAACTTGTTGCTCGTTATGTATGATCAATGCATATAAATGAAGAAATTAATGCAACACAATGCATTTGATCGATAATTCAATATTTACTAATTCTGAAGAAGTTAAAACAATATATAAGCAAGTATTGAATTACCTTAAGTTTGTCCTCTTCGCTGCCACCACAACAGCGCCCCGAAGCAAAGTAAGCCTCAGGCGATCTATCCTTGATTGCATTCTCCCTACAAAATGGCAACCAATGACGCGCAAAGTTTGCTCCCTCCATGAACGCAAAGAGTGTCACATCAGCACCGCCATCATCAGAAACATATACTGACAATTTCTCAACAGGGTAGTCAAAGGCTAAAGCCGAGAGAGCCGTGCTCAGAACACCCATCGGTGGCTCCTTGTGTGGATCGGCAGTGCACACAAACACATCAAGTGCTGGCCATGCCGCTCGATTTGGCAACCTTTCAGGGAATTCTTGCCGGTGCACCGGTCGCCACCTGAAGGCCTGCATACTGGCCCACATGAATGCGAGGATGAAATCCGATATGAGGATAAGCCAAAATAAACAAGCATCAACGATGTTAGATGAAGCGTAAATAGATGTAATTCGATGATAACTTGAGGCGATGATAGCCAGAGAATAGAAGAGCATATGTACTCGGTTTATCAGTATCCTTTTGTCAAGATGGACAGTGTTGAGTGGTTGATTGAGTTTGGCAAGGTTGGAGAATTTGTTGTTCGCCATCTTGGGCAAAAATTTGAGGTGGTGAGGAGCAAGTGAGTGAGGTTTTGTTTGCTTAAATAGACGGATAGACCGATAGAGAGTGAGAGATGAGTACGGAATACTTCTAAAGGGAGTGACGAGTGTGCTTTTGTCATTTAACCTCCAATTCTTCCGATATTATGGCAGATATTAATTTTTGCACACGTCACCTTCTGTTTTTTTTTTCATATGAATTCTTTCTTAATTAGCTAATGAGTATTCATTTGCGATGTAGCTAGAAACGGGAGGTGGTGAAATATATTTCCACACTTAATTAAAAAAAAGGGTTTCCATATCTACTTTATTTATATATATTGCCATTTTCACAATTAGAACTCAAAGCATATACATATATGATTTTAGCTAACTAGCAAAGGGGTAGGAAACATTGACAATAGATTTTAAATAAATTTCATACAAATTCTTGAAAAGGTAGAAATTATAACATATTTTGAAACTTATATTAATTAT
The DNA here is from genome assembly GCA_037127355.1 of Schoenoplectus tabernaemontani. NCBI lineage: Eukaryota > Viridiplantae > Streptophyta > Magnoliopsida > Poales > Cyperaceae > Schoenoplectus > Schoenoplectus tabernaemontani. The sequence goes on from CM073750.1 coordinate 27,516,253, forward strand.
ATTTCAAATTTAATGTAATTTGAGTGTTACTTGATAGTTCATAAACATTCATTGAAATTGAACCATTATAAGTATTGTATAATTTTATGGATTTATATCGATGGAATAGTACTTATATTATATAAAATTTAAAACACAATCAATCTATAAGCTTAAGAATATGTTTATATTCAAATCTGATCCGTTTATATTCAAATCATATCTAATAGGATTGGAATTGAAAGGTAAACTACCTTTTCAACTCTACTCGTCCAAGTTCCATTAGTTGAACCTTTCGCAAACGTGAAATGTCAATTTATAGCAGGGGTAACGTACTTGCTTGGTTCTGCATTATTTATTTATTTATTATCAAAATCTGGGTCCTGCAATTTGATGGCTGATGTTAGATGATGGTAGGTCAATCATGGCATGCTTTATGTGAGCTGCAAACGGACACCATTCGTTGTCATGTCGTACAAATCAGGTGACACGCTAACGGACCCCATTTGTTGTTATGTGCTTTGCAAACTTGATACATTTGACCAACATGCTAGGCGGCCGCCACTCGAGAACTTTTGATTACTTGATCAAATCGACAAGTTGTTGCTGAGTTTTATTTAAGATTTTAAAAAACGTTTAACATGAGATGATCAGATAATGATTAACGTTTTTAATGATTTTATATGGCTGTTAAATTAAAAAACGGTCAATTACTTTTTATCTACTAATTCATATTTAAAAAGGTTAGAAAATGTATTCTCATATCATTAGTGCTTAATAATTAACGAAATTAAGTAATAATAATTATTACAATATTAATTATGTACTTAAAAGTTAAATTTTTTAAATTATACTAAACTATTATATAATGAATTTACTTTATATTTTTATTAGGGCATTAATTTATATTCAAAAAATAAAAAAAAATATAAATATATAGTCACTAACTATTAAGATTTGAAACAAAAAAAATCAGTCGTTAAATGCGTTTTTTTTCAAAAAAAAAATTAACAGTTTTAACGTGAGATAAAACGGTTAAATCACAGAAAACCCGTTAAATCCGTTTTTTCTCAAAAAGTTAACGCCAGATCCTGTCAAAACTGTTAAAACGGTTAAAACTTTCTGTTTTTTAAAGCTTGGTTTTATTAGATGACATTAATGACTTTAGTCCTCACTTGCATAATTTCGATCCCCAGACATTTCAGATTTTTTTTTTTTGAAAAAAAGAATGAATTGAACTTGGTACATAGTATAGATAGACATATCACCGCCACCGCTAAAATCGTGCTCTTAAACCCAGCAAACGATGAGGAGACATTGATATATAGTTTTAAAAAAATTAAACATCAAATCCGACCATTAATATAAAGAGGACCGACAATTCAAAAATGGCTTTATCACCCATAAATCAATTAAAGTCCATTATATTTTGAAACGATTAAACATTATAAAATTGGAGTGGTCAATTCCGTCTATTACGAGTAATTACAAATGCACAAAATAAACGAACTTTATATATTAATGATTAAAAAAATTCCAGTTAACTTATTGTATTCGATTCTATATAAATTTCTGTATATGTTTAATACTTTTGATGTGGTTGTATGGTATTAGTGATGACTTTAAATGGTCGGTTCGGTTCAAACCGAAATAATTATACGCATTCGAAGTTTTTTCGGTTTGTTAAATTATGAATCAAATCAAAATTTTAAAAATATAAACTGAATAAATCGAAAACTGATTAAACCAAAAAATTTTCGGCGGATAAACCGAAATTATATTATTTAAAGAGGAATAAAAATATCAAAAATTATAAAAATTTATAGAAGAAATAAATAGTTTAAAGATAAAAAATAACTAAATAAAATTTATAGAAAATAAATATATTCGAATTATCTTTGATATAATCCTTTTTTATATCAAGTAAGATAAAATATTTGATAAATTTTGGACTATTCATTTTATTCGGTTTATCCGATTTAGAAAAAAAATCAAAACGGAACCAAAAAATAAAAATCGAATTAGTTATAATTTTCAACCAAACTGAAAATTTTAAACCGAAAAATCGAACCAAATAATTCAAAATTTAATGGTTCAGTTCAAAACCAACTAAACCTATCCATTTGTGCACACCTATCTCTTCTCAATTATTTAGTAAAAAATAGCAAGAGAGAGAAAAATAGTCTCAAGAAACAACGTCATATGGAAGAAACTGATAAATATTATATCAGTTGTATGGGAAAACAAGAGAGAAAAAATAACAAACATCATAAGTGAATCAGGTATTTAGATAGATGAACTAAGTATTTAGAGAAGTGATCTGGGTATTTAGATAATGAATTAGATCTTTAGATAAAAAAATAAACATCACATGAGTTGTAGGGGAAAATACATGTGACAAATGAGAGAAAAAAAGACTCAAAAATAAAAAAATTACTTGAGTATTTATATATGTCTCATGTATTTAGATAAATGAACTAGATATTTAGATAAATAAATTAGATATTTAAATAAGTGAACTAAATATTTAAGTAGAAAAATAATAACATCACATAAATTATATAAGGAGTCGTGTTATACGGAAAATACGTGTGAGAGATTTTTTTTAGAAGATGAAGGATTGGGGATAAAAATATTTTCTCAAAGTTGTGGTAAGTGAATCTTCTAGTCTCCCGACTAAGTGCAATGAATAATTGGTGTCACAGGTGGTTGGCTCCCATTCTGATGTATAAAAAATTAACAAAAAGTTTAATACAAATCTTATAGTATAGTCACCTTGATCTGAATTGTTCTTAATCGTCAATTTGAATTGCCTTATCCTGAATGCTTGTAAGTTGTAACCATCGGCTTATTACCTTTTTCCTCTATTTTAGAACATGTCACTAGATTGAACACAATAGAAAGATAAGCAATTCAGTTACATTGAAAAAAATGAAATGCAACAACCAAGTAATAAATTTTTTTTAATAAAGACTTAGTTCGGGAGCTTAATTGAAAATTATATCCATGCTGGAGATAAATTTTTAATTTACTGAGAGTTACAATACTTTTTTCCCATTTTCTTGATGAAATTATGTACATGGATTCAAATAAAGCAATCTTTGCATCTAAAAAATGTGAATGCATTTTTTGTTTACCTAACTCAACGGAGAGAGACAATAACTATTATGGATATGGGCAGACTGAAAGCGGACGACAGGCAGAGGCTGGATCCAAAGGTATCACCACTTCATTTTTTTATTTTTCATTATCTATGCTAGTTATAGTATATAACTTTACAGTCTAGGCAGAGTGTAAGAATAAGAGAGAGACGATGATTGTTATTGTTGTATTGATTTTAATTATACAAAAGTACATTACATTGTATATATAATGGTTATCTGAACTACTTATTAGCTCTAACTAATATTATTGCAATCAGTTACAATAGAATTAATTACAATAACTGAATCTTCTATAGCAGTCTTCATGTAATCTCCTGTATCGTTGCTTGCGTTGTATGCTGCTCTTCAGTTCCTCTAATAGGCCCCCTCAAGCGTACTATAGGACATGCTACAGTAAGCTTGGATCGCAATAGTTGAAATCGTGAAGTAGACAGTGGTTTAGTTAACGTATCAGCAATTTGATCCTATGAACATATGAATCTTACATGAATTGCACATGCGGCTACTTTTTCCCGAACGAAATGATAATCTAACTCGATGTGCTTCGTTCGAGCGTGAAAGGCAGGGTTAGAAGCAAGAAACGTAGCACCCAAATTATCGCACCATAAGATAGGAGCTGATATCTCGATGCCTAACTCATGAAACACTATCTTCAACCAAACGACTTCTGTTGTAACCATCGCGAGACCCCTGTACTCAGCTTCTGTGCTTGATCTGGCAACAGTTGATTGTTTCTTTGACGACCATGAGATGAGATTATTACCAAGAAATACTAGATACCCGAAAGTAGACCTTCTATCGTCTGGACACCCCGCCCTGTCCGAGTCAGCAAATGCATGAATATTGAACGTGCTGCATGGTTGAATTGTGAGTCCATATTCTAATGTACCCTTCAAATATCGCAAAATCCTTTTTACAGCCGATCAATAAGATAAATTTGGTGAGTGCATAAATTGTGATACCCGGTTGACAACAAATGATATATCAGACCTTGTGATGGTAACATATTGTAATGCTCCAACAATGTTGCGAGAATAATTGTGGATCATCAATTTGCTCACCACCGAATTTGGATGAAACCTGGCCAGTTGCCATTAGAGAGGAAATCGGTTTTGCACCTTGTATTTTGGCTTTGTCAAGGATAGAGTAGATGTAGTTAGATTGTGTAAGAAACAACCCTTGATCATGTGGATTGACTTCTATGCCCAGAAAATAATGAAGCACACCAAGGTCTTTAATGGTAAATCGGGTATCAAGTATTTGAACAAAATATTACAGAATGAAATTATTATTGCCATTGATCACAAGATCATCTACATAAATCAAAAGATATATGATAGTATTGTTACGTTGAAAGATGAAAAGGGATGGGTCTGATGTTGATGTGACAAAACCAAGGCCTAAGAGTGTATCTCGCAATTTCTGGTACCAAGCCCGGGGAGACTGTTTAAGGCCGTATAGTGATTTGTGTAATTTGCAAACATGATTTGGTGCTTGAGCATCTTGAAAACCAGGAGGTTGTGCCATGTAAATCGTTTCTTGAAGTTCTCCATGTAAAAACGCATTGTTCACATCCAATTGTCTAATGCACCATTTTTTGGTAACTACAAGAGATAAAACCAGTCTAATTGTTGTTGGTTTTACAACTGGGCTAAATGTATCGGTATAATCCAATCCCTCTTTTTGTGTATATTATTTTGCAACGAGGCGTGCTTTGAAGCGCTCAATTGATCCATCAGCCCTCCTTTTGATTTTAAAAACCCATTTACAACCAATTACATCAAAAGTTTCAGAGGCTGGAACCAAGGACCAAGTGTTGTTCTTCGCCAGTGCATCAAGCTCCTGTGCCATGGCAACTCTCCAATGTGGAATTTTGGAAGCTTGAGTATAACTGGTGGGATCAAGTTTAAAAATAGGTGTATGAGGGTTGTTGCAAGTAGAGCTTTTGAAAATGTAGAAGATTTGGCAGCTTTAGATCTTGTAAGCATATGATGAGTGGACACAACAAAATTAGAGATTGGCACAGTAGCTGCAGCTGATGTTGTGTTGATTCTTCTATGATAAACACAAATTGTTGGTTTAGGAGTGAGTGGTAATGGTGATAAACCTGGAGAGAGTGACTGGGGTACTGTAGACTGAGGTGAGTGTGAAGCATTAGATTGAAGATGCTCAGATGACTTAGGTAATGTAGGTTGTTGAAGGATCACAAGAGGAGATGAATTATGAGAAGAAGTAGAAGAAGCAGGGTTTGACTGAGAAATCATGTTTTTGAAAGGAAAACATGTTTCATCAAAGACTACATTCCTAGAAAAGAAAATTTTATTGGTTATAGAATTTTGATATTTGTATCCCTTGTAAATGTTTGAATAACCAAGGAACACACAAGAGGAGGAACGAGGAGAGAGTTTATTAGACATATAGGGTCTGGTATACGGATAGCAGCAAACAACCAAGTACTTTGAGAAACTAGTAATCTGATATTTTGTGAAACAGAAGGTTATATAGGGTGTCAAAGGAGATTGAAGATGATGAGAGACAGTTTATCACAAACACAACACTTTCAAAAAATTCTGGCCAATAAGACTGTGAAATGCTTGCTTGGAACATGGATGCCAAACTAAGCTCAACCACATGGCGATGCTTCCTCTCAGCAATCTCATTTTTTTTAGGCGTATAGGGATAGGAGATATAAAATTGGATAGTTGGATGTGAACGTATCATTGGTTGAAATTCGGTACCTCCATTAATTTGGACTGTTTTAATTTTGGAATCCAACACATTCTCAACAAGCAATTTAAACTGTGTAAAAATAAAGGTAACATCACTCTTATGAGAGCAGAAGTAAATCCAGCTAAAACATGAAAAATAGTCCGTAAACATCACATAATACCTATAACCAAGATTAGAGACCACCGGTGATGGCCCCCTAACATCACAGTGTATCAATTGAAGCGGTACAGTAGCAATTATATTAGAAGTAGGAAATGGTAACTTATGTGACTTGGCCAAATAACAAGAACTACAAGAACCAAGCTTAGTTTGTATATAAGAAAGAGTCTTTGCAGAAATAAGATGCTGAAGAGAAGCCTCAGAGGTGTGACAAAGGCGTTGATGTCATAAAGAAATGGGCTCCTTTGTACATTAGATAGCTTGTGGAGATGTGGAAGACACAATGTACAATCCATTAATCTTGATGCCCTTTAGCAGCACCTTGTTGCTTGAAAGATCCTTAATGAAGCAAGAGTCAACAAGAAAGTCCACAGAAACAACATTATCAGTAGTCAATTGACCGATGCTAAGAAGAGGTTTAGAAATTGAAGGTACGTGCAACACATTTGTTAATATGAGAGAACCAATATTGGTTGGTAAGAATGCAGTACCAGTATGATGGATAAATAAACCCTTACCATCACTAACACATAGTTGATCAGATCTATTATATGGAGAATAAGTAACCGGAGCATTGAGATCAAGAGTGACATGTGTAGAGGCGCCAAAATCCATATACCAAGTGTCTGGTGAAGCATTGCTAGGCTGAACCATTAAAGCTTGTGGTGAAGTCTGATATGATCGTGCTTTAGTAGGAGGCCTAGGTGGAGGGGGCTTATAGGTTGCACCAAAGCATTTGTAGCACCTATCAGCAGTGTGGCCGGTTTGAAACATAACTGGCACTGAAACTTATTAGGAACAGAATTAGAAGGGAGCTGTTGAGTGGATCTGCCACGCCAGGAGCCCTTGGAAGCAAGGAAAGCACTGAATTGTGCTATGAGGTCATCAGTAGTAGAAGAAGAAGGGCCAAGAATAGAAGAGGAAGCTAAATTAGCTTGAGGTGAGACAGACGCTGCTGATGTGGCAGAAACAAGATTTACAGGAAAAGCAGAGGTGGGCTTGGAACCAGCACTGCTCAAAGCATGTTTATTGATCCGTTGTTCATGAGTTAGAAGTAATCCAGACAACTCATTGAAGGGCACAATTGAGGATCTAGAATTGAGCGATACTATGAGTGGATCATAATCCATGCTGAGGCCATGAAGGATGAACAATTGTAGATCAGCATCAGAAACTGGTGAACCAATGAGGCCAAGGCGATCGGCAAGGTATTGCTGCATGGAGAGGTGATCTTTTTGCAAAGAATGAATCTATAATTTGAGATCTATGATTTGTGCCAAGGACTGAGAAGAATATCAAAAATGAAGTTCACTCCAGAGTTTCGCAGAGGTGGTACAGTGCACGACTTGAGAAACAACAGATTCAGAGATTGAGCTCAATAACCATGCTAACAAGAGCTTATCTTGGCGTAGCCAATGGAGACATATGGTAGGATAAGAAACTTTCAAGAGAGGTAGTTATCATGTGTGAGTTTAATAGGGAGCTGATGAGAGAATGTGGTGGGATGGATCGACAGGGAAGAAGAAGCAAGGTTAGCAGCCATGAAAGGTTAAGAGAGAAAAGAACAGGCGTTAGCCAGCTGGCTCGTTTGATACCATGTAAGAATAAGAGAGAGAGACAATGATTGTTATCGTTGTATTGATTTTAATTATACAAAAGTACATTACATTGTATATATAATTAGTTCTTTGAACTACTTATCAGCTCTAACTAATATTGTTACAATCAGTTACAATAAAATTAATTACAATAACTAATTCTTCTATAGCAGTCTTCATGTGATATTCGTATCGTTACTTGCGTTGTCTGTTGCTCTCCAGTTCCTCTAACACAGAGCATTATAAATTTTCCTCCAATTGGGTAAAAGTTGGTTTATATTAGGTTTCAATTAAATATTTGAAAAAAATAATTGAGTCAGACTGTCGTTAATAGAACCGTCTGGATCCCAGCACAAATGGCGTAGACATTGGAATATTCTTTGGTTTCTCAAGTCTCAATTAGCCAGAAAGATTTAAACTACAAACAAAATAACTAAGTGATTCCAACTGTTCCCCAATAAGTCAAATGCATAAGCTAAATAATTTTCTCGGCTTCGATTTGTGAGAAATTTTGAAAGCCAAATTGATTTGAATATTCAAACAACGAGTAAAGAAAGAACTTGAAGAGTTATGTGAGCATGATCTTGAACAAATATCAGAATCGTCAATCAGCATGTTCTTCAATAGATGATCCCGATGTTCTTTAACTAGATCCATAAAATATTCAGAAAGGGGAGGGAGAGTGGAGAGAATAGTGAGGGTTTCAGCATCATCGAGGGGCATCGCGGGAGATCATGTAGAGGGAGGAGAATAAAGCTTTTTTTGGAGGGAATCACGTCGAGATAGAGATGGGAGGAAGTCCAGAGCGAACGATGAGGGGTTTAACGGTGCAAAATAATAGGAGATTAGCAAATAACGTCTCTAGTGATATAAAATTATGGATTTTATTTTATAACAGATCAGATCATTAAATTAATTACATTCAAGATCACAAATCTAATTTATTTCAACAGATGACTATGACAAAGGTGCAAGCTGAGCTCACACCCTTAGAACCTTCAACTTTTTTACCCAATCCTCTTCAAGTTTGCCCAGTTTACTAACTGTTGGATTAGGCCCACAAAAAAAAAGTAAGACATGATCTAGACTCACGCCCTTAGGTAGAGTTAAAGGCGTAAGAAGAGCTCATGCTCTTTGGGTTTTCAACTCTCTCGGCTTGTAGGAAGTATAACAAAGGAAAAATGTCAAAAGGTGTGAGTTGGGCTCAAGTAAGATTCTAGTTTGAGAGGATTTGATGTCACACGTTTATATATTTTTTTACCCAACTATTATGTCTAAAATATAGATTAAACTTCTGAATTCATTTTAAATTTTATTATATTTTATGTCTTTTTTATTGGATTTGATTTTCCCTGATCAGATTTTATATTTCAAGAAAATATATACTAGGTAGGTGAGAAATTGAGACTAAAATATATCTTTTCATATTTTGGAGCAAAATGAAGTAATTAAACATAATTAAGAAGAATTCAAATACGAACAAAGATAAGACGGATCATGAGCAACAAATTACATCAAATTTTGATCATATACCATCATAGAATAATTAAAATAATGTGCTAATTTTATAAAGCTTGCTCTTAAATTTTCAACGGATCATAGATCACTTAAATCAGAGTTCGAATGAATAAACTATGGTTAAAATTTAAATCATTGCGCAATTGAACATTACCCAAACGGGCCGTATTAGGCATTTTCAAAAATCTAGATAAAGAAGACAACAACTGATCTGATTGATTCCTTTCTTATTTTACCACTATAAAAAGGCCGCATCTAGCAACCTTCAGAGATGTTCTTAGTTACTCTAAACTCTAGAATTATGATGGTTACGGGTTGACACTTCAAACATGTAGGCCTTTAATTTCTTAAATATCCAGACAAAGTTCTCCACTAAAAAAAGATCTGACATGTGGGAGGAGAGAGAACAAATTCAGCTTTCATTTCCCCTCGACCATGTCCGAGACAAATTGAGAGATTGAGAAGTTCAAACACTCGAGAGGAGACGAGAATTGGAGCGAGAGATTGACATAAGAGCAACATCTAGAGTTTACTTTACTTTATTATTATATTTTTTATTATTTTTAATACTCTTGCTACTATATTTTTGGTACTCAATTTCTATATCATTATTATTTTATTCTATTTTGCCATGAGCAACTAAGTACTTTAGTTCTAAGAGGTTAGAGATGTAAAACTTAGATTATAATTTCTTATTAAAGATTTTCTCATTTTATGATTATATTTTGATTATGCCGAGTAGTTTTTTATTCTTACTTGATTGCTATTTAACTGCTAGGTAGATCTCGAGCCATGGCGAGGCTCTAAGTTTAAACATCTAAAATTTGAGTAATTTATTAAAGTCATTATAAGTACAATGGGTAGATCTAGGAACTGAGATGAAAGATTGGGATGTGTCGGAGAGGTTGAACACTACTTGGATTAAGAGATCGAATGTGTTTACTAAAAACTAGTACTCAAACTAAAAGATCTAAACCATCATGCAAGAGTTGAGGATTATTGTCTAGGTAGTGTTTATTTATGATTCACATAATCAGTGAGAGAGTATAACCATTGATCAGTAATTGTAACTCGTTTGCACTTTATACAGACTATATATAGAGTATACGGCCGTAAGAAACAGATCTAAGTGAAAACAAAACTAAGCTCTAGGAATATTTATTTTTATTTTAAAATACAGAAATCAACCAAAAATATTTATTGCTTTCTTTTTAGTTTTTTAAATAGCCAAAAATGATTTTACTGAACAAACCCTTCATTTTCTTATTTTTGCACATCTAAAAGCCAAAGAAAGTCAAATCTGATATTTTTTATCGCCCATATGGTTCGACACTTCACTATACTACACTTATATTGTACGCTTACGACCGAACTAAAATAATGTTAAGGAATTATAATATTTAAAGATCAATCGTGTTTTTTGATGCGCGTCACTGGTCGGAAGAGAAGATGTTAGAAGTTTCCCCTTTATCATTTTATTACTCTAGTTAATTAGTGTAATTAATTATTATTTCTTTAAATAAGATAGTGTGTCTCTGTTTAGGATTGTGGAACAATCTGAAGATTTTATCTCTTTTAAAAACACTATTAAATATTTAAATGTATACATAAAAATAAATCAATCATAGTTAATTAGTTAATTAGGTCCATTTATTTTATTATCATTTGATTTATTATGAAATATTATCTAAAAATCATAAAATTTTATAAATGTACATCTATTATAAAAATAAACAAAATCAATGATTTAGATTCAAAATTTAAGTATTAGATTTTAAAATATAAATTAGAAATGAATTGATAACGTCATATGCCACTAAAACTAGTGACAACGGTCCTTTCTATTGATCAAGTGAGATCATTACATCATGCTTCATTGAATACTTGCGACTTCATATCCTTTGGAGAGTTTTCTCAGAAGTCTTTGCGTTTTTTTGTTGTGAACCGTCCGATCGCTCATCAACGGTCCTGATTTAACATTATAAAGGTCTCTTACATCAATATTCATGTTTATTATTAAATCAAAATCGTTAATAAACGATCAGACGATTCACAATAAAAAACCGCAGAACAATCCAGAGGATGTGCACCTGAATACTTGCTCTTGCTTTTCCTTTGTCCTCCAATTGAGTTGAGCGTGAACGTGTATGCTGAAACCGTGATATAAATCTGTTATTTTCCCATTGGGCCGAACTGATTCTTGCAATCAAGATTTATCGTTAGCTTCGTGCTTCTCCAGGCCCAAAATCATCTTAACTTAGGCCACCGAGACTTGATCATAGGCCGACCGACGCTCGCTTCTGCAGAGGAGGCCCATATACTCATTAACGGGCTTAAACTTCATGGTACTATTTGCCCTTTTCATATACAATCGTACCTTTTGGCACCACCTGAGTTTATAATTTCACTCGATGCACATATCTTTTACTTTTGTAAAAAAGAAATTAAAAACAAATAAGAGTGTAAAAAATAAAATTAAATCAAGCATCTTTCAAATTATATTTGATAATAGACGTACAAATATAGTAGAACATTTATATTATATTATAAAGAGTATATGAATTGGATTTATCCATTAATGTAATCAGATAATGCATAATGACTCAAATACTAAAATTTTAATTTACAATGAAAAAAATTTATTTTATAAAAGAGACAGCTCAGATTTTATTCAAACCAATTTTTTTCTTCATTCTATTTGCTATTTTTTACCATATATTTGTAGGAGATCCAAAAAGAAGTTCTACATAAAATAAATTAAATATAAACTATTATTAATTTTTATTATAAAAAACTACCAATTTTACAACCACACTATGAAAAAAAAATTATTATATTTTGAACATTAGTTTTATTTACATTTTTAAGGGCTTTGCAATCATTATATATATATATATATATTATATTTAAGTAAAATATGTTATTTATTTATAATGAAATTAATCCTAGATATAATTATACTATATTATAAAGAGCATATGAATTGAATTTATCCATTAATGTAATCAGATGATGCATAATGACTCAAATACTAAAATTTTAATTTACAATGAAAACTAATTTATTTTATAAAAGTGACGGTTTAGATTTTAGTCAAACCAATTTTTTTTCTTCATTCTATTTGCTATTTTTTACCATATATTTGTAGGAGATCCAAAAACAAGTTCTACATAAAATAAATTAAATATCAACTATTAATAATTTTTATTATAAAAAAAACTATCAATTGTACAACCATACTAAGAAATTTTTTTTATTATATTTTGTAGATTAGTTTTATTTACATTTTTAAGGGCTTTGCAATCGTTATATATATATATATATATAATTTTAAAGTAAAATATATTATTTATTTATAATAAAATTAATCTTAGATATAATTATTTATAAAAAAATACATATCAAATAAATTAAATATCAATTATTATTAAATTTATTATAAAAAAACTACGTATTGTACAATCATACTAAAAAGAATATCATATTTATACATCATCTTTTATTAAATAATAAATTGATTTTCTTTTGAAAATGTAAGAGTTTTGTAAATTTAATTAAACATAAGTTATATTTAAGCAAAATATATCATTTGTCTATAAGGATGATAATTTAGCTCGGGACCCGGTGGATTTGCCCGGATCTGTTCCAAATCGGTCAATGAATGGGTATGGCCTGGTCGGGCCATCTTATGAGCTAGGATGGGTACGGGTTTGGAGTTTGGCTTTGTCCATCTAGCCCCCGAGTAATTATATATATATATATATAATTTATTTAAATTTATAATTATAATATATATATATATATATATTTTATATATCAATATATTCTAAAAATTATGTAGAATCTTAATATAACACTAATATCATTTAAATTATATTAAGTATTTAGTTATGATATTATTATATTAATAGAAGCACTAATATTTTTTAAATTTATAAATGTGAACAATATAATTCAATAGACATCTTGATACTTTTTTAGTCATATCTTTTAACTCGAAAATCCAATCAATATAAAATTAATTTTTCTAAAATCATGACAACTATAACTATCATTTTTATTTTTATCTCCTTTAAAAACAGAACATATCAATCTCAAAAATTAATATTATGAATGTTTACTGTTGAAAATTTTTAGATCTCTAGATACTTTCTTAATCATAATTTTGTATTATAAAATCATATTAAGATGAAATAAAATTTTATAGATTCATAACAATAAAATCTATAATTTTTATATTTTAAGTTTTCTCAAATTTATAATCTAAGATGCTCAAAAATATATATTTTTTAGCCGATTTTAAAAAATTGCACTATAGAGCAATCCGTCCGATTTGGCCGGGTAGGAGCTAGAAAAACTTGACCATGCAGCGGGACGGGCCGGGATTTTTAGGTCCGGAGGTATGAACTTGGCAGGATATATATACAATTTTGATGGATGAGTCGGATCACATAATTGACGTTTTACTCGCTTACTCGGTCCACTGCCATCTCTATTTGTCTAGAGTAAAATAAAAGCCTGATATAAATATTTATAAAAGCTGGATCTACTCCGGCATGTTTGTTTTACTGGGAGATAGGATAGAGAAGAATAGGCTGCACACAAAAGCTGAAGAAAATGCGAAGAATGTCGTCTCCAAGTGGACGGTGTATTTGTTCAGCAAGCATTTCAGATCGCCGTCTCACTGCTGCTATTTACTGTAATATAAAACTTCTTAATTTTTTCATGCTATATACTTCAACAATTCCACAATGAAAACGACTCACTGGAGAGTGGAGATCAAGCAAATAGATGCTTATATATTAATTCCAATTTAACTTATAATTGATGTTTTCGTTATATGCATGCAGATAATAAAGGATGAAACCGGTATTTCGTCATCGCCATGTTCGTGCTTGACACATGGCAGTACTTCATGCACCGGTACATGCACATCAACAAGTTCTTGTACAAGTACATCCATTCCAAGCACCACACCTTGGTCGTGCCGTACGCCTTCGGTGCACTCTACAACCATCCCTTGGAAGGCCTGATATTGGACACGGCAGGTGGGGGCGTGGGGCCCAGCTGGCCTTCTTAACCAGTGGAATGACGCCATGTGTCGGGGTCTTCTTCTTCTCATTTGCGACAATTAATTAATAAACTGTGGACGATCACTGCGGTGTATGGTTGCCTTTTAACATCCTTCATCTTTTCTTCCCAAACAACAGTGCGTACCATGACGTGCACCATCAGTTGTATGGGACCAAGTACAACTTCTCACAGTCATTTTTTATAACATGGGACAAAATTTTGGGGACTTACATGCCGTACTCCTTGGTGAAGAGAAAGGAGGGAGGATTTCAAGGACGGCCAATTAAAGATTAGGGAGAAGTAATTTAATTAATTAATATAGAATCTGTCATGAGTACTTGCATTCTTCGGAAAAATATAATGTATGTATATATTTTTAATTTTGCTGTTAAAGCGTCGTTTTTTTATCGTAACTATGGTAAACATCATTAATAATTAAGCAGTTTGAAATTTACGTCCCTAGATGTCGTCATTGCAAATGTAATTAATTAAGGGTTTCACATGTATGGTACACGTTAAACTAAAATCAAGTGACACTCAAGATTCTCTTGGGGGCGAGCTTTCCTCAAAGAGTGCAAGGTCAGGTCAGATTAATCATTGTGATCAAGTGGCCACCTCATCGTGGTGGCATTTATGTGCATACGGTCAGAATTAAGAGAGCCAGATATATGTTAATATGCGATCACGAGGTGATATATATGGCAAAAGAACTAATCAATTTCATACAAAACTGGACCATCTAATTGGAAAGTTATCTTATGTAAGCCTCACAAGCCAACTAATGGTTCTCTTTTTTGTTTCGTATGTGGTCCCAAGTGTGTGTGGGGTGGGGGGGGTATCATGCATGCATTAGCTCCATCCTCTTTGATTTTTTTATTATTGAAGCCATATGAGATACTTACATGAACCGTTCAATCTAAATCAGATGGTTCGGATTGGGTGGGTAGACTCCTCTTCTATTACGCTGGATGCTGTCCATTTTATTTTGGATGCATCAGAATTTCAACCTGTAATTAAATTAATTAAAAACAGAATAGGCAATTTTGCCTTGCATCTGGACTCTATATGCATCTACAGCGGCGGACGCAAAATACGAGTGGCGGATGCAAAATTTTGATCCGAGAGATTAGTTATCGGATTTAAATTCATTAATTAATTAGATATTAAATGAAAAATTAATAATTCAACATATATTTTTATCTAATAAAAAAACTTTAAAACTCCCCATTAATAATGATTTTAACAAAAAAGTTACTAATATATATTCAGTGACAATTCTATAATTTTGTTAATAATTAGCAACTATTTATAATATAAACCATTAAAAATAAGGAGTTAATGTTAATCGGGAGATATCAGAAGGAAGTTTATAACGGTTGGTTGTCAAAACAACTACTAATGAAATTACTTTGTAATGATTCTTCAAAAAAATCATCACTGAATATTAAATTTTATGTCATTTTTTGTCTGAAACTGTTATAAATTTGAAATCTCCTAATATGTTAATGTTTCCTTATAGAATCGTTATAAATTTTAGGGTTATTATAGAGTATCAAATGATAATGAAATTATATAAAATTTGAATCACCATCAATCTATAAAATTTTTAGTATACATTTAAAAATTCATTGTCAAGATTGTCAAAATAATCCATTGTATATAAGCAGCTACATATGTACTTCTTTATAATGATTTAACTGAATATCATTACCAAATATAATTAATCCTCCTGCAGCATCAACCTCTAAAATCGACCAATTGATCCTTTGTTGTGTAAGTGGCGCTCCTATGATCGAGTTAGCTATATATATATATATCATTTATTTTTTATTTCTAAAGTTTCTTTGTGGGACTAACGTTACTAAATATAAAATTTGTAATAGTTGTTGGCAAAAAAAAAATTACTGAGTTCTTTTAAATTTCAAGCACTATAGCTTTTTTCTCCTTCTCTCTACCAATACCCGATCATTTTCTCACTAAGTATGTACATTGTTCTCACTCTGTTATGCATTTGGTCTCCTCCCCTTCTCTACTTGCCAAGTCTTGACAGCTCTCCTCTATCTTCTCAGCTTTACTCTCCTCTTCCTCCATTAACAATAAATATACTCTCTTCTCTTTTCTCTTCTCTACCTAACTAGGTCAGGGTTAATGTTTAGGGTTTAGAGTTTGGCATGATAGATTTGCATTGCTCTTTCTGAAATAAATGTCATTTTTTATATGTATTGTTTTATAGTTTGGGATTTTGACCATTTTCTGATTTGTGTAATTTGAATTATCTACTTGTATAATATTTAGGGTTTAGGATTTTGGTCATTTTTTAATTTGTATTATTCCTTCTGAAATGAATGTCATTTAGTATTTTGGCTATTTTCTGATTTATGTTCTTTGAATTATATACTTTTATTATTTAGGTTAGGGTTTAAGCTACTTTCCTATTTATATTACTCCTCTTAAATGAATTCATTTTTAATATGCATATATTATTTTATGGTTTATGATTTTGACCGTTTTCTGATTGGTGTTACTTGAATTATATAATTGTATATTATTTAAGGTTTAGGTCATTTTTTTTATTTATATTACTTGAATGTCATTTTCTATCACTTGATTGTCATTTTCTATTACTTTAGTATTTTTTTTCTGATTTATATTGCTTGCAACTAGGCATGTCGTCAAGATCAAGCAAAAAACCAAGAAGCACATGAGAAATTGAGACACTGCTATCGTGGACAGACACATCAAGTTTTTAAGTGCTTGACGCGATCGATGACTACGCAAATAATTTTTCAAACTACATAGCATATTTAGGAAGAGAATGGATGACATGCACGTTTAAGAACTAAAATAATGTATATAATGGTTACAATACTGAATATGGATTGAAATAAAGGTTAAGAAATAAACCTTATTCTCTAAAATGTGAAGATTTGTGAATTCTAATGATAATTTGATGACAAATATTTTTTAAAGAAATTCTAGAATATCAATAATGACCATAAGAAGAAAAGAGTCATCAATGCCATTGGCCTTGTTTGGAAAACATAAATAATCCAATCTCATGAGAGACTTCATCCGGAATGCAGACCTTAAAAAACCCAAAAATTAATGTGATGAATTCAATATCACACCAAACCAATGGAAATAATTCAAGAAGCAAAAGGACACCGATGAATTTAAGATAGTGAAAAAATCATCCTAATTGATTAAATCATTAGAATCTTACAATACTATCTTAACTAGTACTAATAATAATTTTCAAATCCACCAATAGAAGAAGAGTGCATAAGGCCAAGTAGCAAGGAAAGAAAATAAATATCCTCATATATAGACTCGGGTTGGCTGAGTATAAGGATGTAGTGAAGAAATAAAAAGAGATGGACATTATTTCGTCGAATTTGTCCTCGTCGAGAATCAGTTTAGCAAAGGATTCGAAGAGAATTAGATGGTTCATGATGAGGGCAAAACCTACCAGTGAGGAGGGAGTTTATGAAATCCCCGACCAAGATACAAAAGAGGTCCTCCAACGAGCGATATGTTCTTATATTTGTTCCAATTAATTATTAGTCCTATTCTAATGTGAACTTCTATTTGTTCGTAGGGTAGGAATACATGATCGACAAAGCATCTCAAGGGTTATTTGAGTTGAATCGGTATGATGACATCTTAAGTGCTTTGATCGGGAAAAAAAGAGCATCTGGGAGATTGAGAGGATACTCCACCTACTCCACTGCATCCACCGTTTATGAAAAGAAGAGAAGGAGGTCACATCACTTCAATTTGTGTGTCTCAAAAGACACTGAATGATACGGTGAAGAAGGCATTGGATGAGACATTGATGAAGCAGACATAGCAGCTTATAACATAATTCACCGAACAATTAAAATTATATTTTGCAAATGCTCAAAAGGAAATG
This sequence comes from Schoenoplectus tabernaemontani, assembly GCA_037127355.1. NCBI lineage: Eukaryota > Viridiplantae > Streptophyta > Magnoliopsida > Poales > Cyperaceae > Schoenoplectus > Schoenoplectus tabernaemontani. The sequence continues at coordinate 27,534,387 of CM073750.1, forward strand.
ACTATTGTTTCTCCGATCATCCCTCCTCAAGAATTCATCGTCTCCCGACTAATCAAATGAACTCTAATAAGGCGTGTGCATGACAGATGCTTGATATCTAAGTTATATATGACTAGTAATATATGGGTTAGTCATAGTAAGCAGTGCAATCATTAAAATAATTCACTATTCTATAACGGTTCTACTATCCAAACATTATCAAAGAATAAATAAATATAAAATAAAATGGTTACTTATAATGAAAATTTTCTAATGATTTTCTTTAAGAAATGTTATTATAGTTTACAATAAGTAACAGTTCATTCGTAGAACCATTACTGGAATGAACGAATCTATAATGATTTTACAATATAAAAACGTTATTATTAATTTGTCGCTCATTTCTAATGGTTTCTTTAGAGAACCATTACAATTTTGTGTAAGGTACTATTATAAGTATTGTAGCTTTGTAATGGTTGTTTAATACGTTTAGTAACTCCACCATCTACCACGGTTATGTAATCATTATTAATTGCAATAATTAACCGTTGGTGAAGCTTTTTTTGTGATAGTTTCATTATATATATCAAATGTCAGTTTGTAAATCAGCAGAAAATAAAAATATTATAAATATGACATTTGATAATATAAGCACTATTTTCAAATTAAATATGGTTGGAACACTTCTAATCTTCCGAAACTAATAACAGTACTGATTCTTGATGAGGCACTCTCCCATAAGAACGTAGTAAATTACGATACTCAACATTTCTGCTAAGCTAAAAATCATAGATAGATTTTACATAATAACTAAAATATCAATTATTTTAGAAGGCGATCGATCTCAATTTTCTTCAATTACGAATATTTTTTTTTCTTTCGGTCACTGATCTAAAACATTTGTATAGCATGAACGTCAGCGAGAGACTCAAAGATTTAATAGCGGCTTCAAATAGGCAGTGAGAACGTGAGACAGTAAGTGAGATAATTTGAAAAATTTTAAGGTTTGTTATCATTAATTTATCATCATGATTTTCTAATTAATTTCGTACCGTAAGTAATATATATATGGGATTGGGAGTGAGATAATTTGACAACCATGCACCATATATATGTTTTATTATTATCTTGATTAACCAAACTGTGGATGGAGTTATATTAATTTGCGAGATCTATCTGTGATTCTCTGTCATGCAGAAAGGTTAAATGAGGTGAAGCCAAATAAGATCACACCACTCGTACATACATGTCGTCGCTATAAGTTGAAAGAGAAGAATGACACACTGCAATGCGAACATAGTGGATGCCTATAAATTATAATTGCGTCAAATGAAATCACGCCTCACGTGAATTGCCTCGCTGGAATCACAACAAAAATTCTTCAGTTCCTGTACCGTGGTGCGCGCATGCGAGCCACAAGTTATATGAATTCACAGCGCAGCATGTTGAGTATTGGAATTTCTCGTGATTCGAGCCAGTACATATTTCAGCAGCACGTAGAGTGTTGGATCTTTTTGTGATTCGAGCCGGTGTAGATCTCAAAGTGATTTAACGATTCATGTTCTGTATTGTATGGTACTGCGCAACAGAGGATCAAAATCCTAAGTACAAGGGATGTAACTGGACGAAGAATCTCAGCCATATATTAATTATCTGTGATTTATAGTACTGTATATAATTAACATAGAACTAGGTTACAATTATATTTTGATGCAGCAGGCGAGGAGCCTGACATATAAATTTTATTCATGAAATATAAATTAAAATAGTTTGTTGCAGGTGTAAGAGAGAGCGGGGATAAGAGGCTTCAATTAATTATATATATAGTCATTAATTACATGTTACGATTTATTGAATTGGCACTCTATCTGCAATTCGCACGTGCATCCCCTGAATTTCGTTTAAAGGCTGTTATTTTAGAAATTTTAATTAATTATTTTCCTCTTGCGTATGATCGACCTACAGCACTGGACATGATCAGTTTTTGCACATTTTATCTAGAAAAAAAATTCTCTAATTTAAAAAGGAATTTGAAATGAACTACTATTAGAACTTTCAATTAATATCGAGAACTCAAGTGTATTCAATCTGAATTCTATGAATGGATCGACATACTGATTCCAAAGATAAATCCAATACAGTTGTACGTTTTCCTTGTATACTTATTTGAAAATAATCATATTTTACTTATTGGATTTACATATGGGTCTTGTAGGATACAAACCAATTTGAAATTAGATGAATAACATTTAATTCTCTTATTTTTATAATATATATAATAATTGATTCGAGTCATTAATGAATTTTATCAACCTTTAATAAATTATTAAGAATATATATCTTGTTATTTGATATGGTTAAACTAATTAAAGTTGTATTTTTTTTAATTTGTACTTCTATATCCAATCCAAAACCAAACTGAAGTAGGGAGAGCATGGTTTCTTATCATATCGATCCTGAAATTTTAGTTAAATATGAATTCATGTGTGAGAATCTTTTAAATTAGTAGTTCATATTTTGATTATATTTGAATGATGATGTGTGTGTCCGATCAATTGAAAGTCCTAACTACTGTGATGGATGTACCATGTAATGTAAAAGTGAGAAAAAAAAGTCGGATATGTAACATAAGAAAGCAAGAGACATACATGCATCATGTGGTCAATTGTTCTTGCAATCTACCATGAGTCATAATTTGCACAAATGATCACCAGCGTTCACCTGGTGTAAGAATTTTTTATAAAGGGACACAGAATCAGCCATGTCTGATGACTGATGAGTGATGACTTACAACATGCCACAGAAGATCTGCGGAGCTCCTACGTTGTATCATCTCTGTGGCCTCTATATAACACAACAGATGGTACACAATTTACATGCAACACAGCACCAACCAAAATGGATTCCTCTAAGCTCACTGCTCTCCTCTTCATCCTCATGCTCTCTCTCTCGGCCACTCCTCAAACCCTAGCTTGTGACTACTGCCCCAAAAACACTCCACCTCCCTCCCCAAAATCTCCCTCCTCTCCAACCCCGGTTGTCGGTATCCCCATACTCCCTCCGATCATCAGCAAACCTCCAGTAACCTTACCGCCAGTCGCCGTGCCACCAATCACCAGCAAGCCCCCGATCAAGTTGCCGCCTTTCAGTTTGCCACCTTTTGTGAAAAAACCCCCGTTTAAGATGCCTCCTGTCGGCTTACCGCCTTTTGTCAAGAAACCGCCATTCAAGATCCCGCCCGTCAACTTACCACCGTACGTCAAAAATCCTCCATTAACTTTACCGCCGGTCCTCGGTCAAGGTTCCCCACCATCGCCACCATCTTCATCTTCATGTCCATCACCACCTGCTACAACTGAGAGTTGCCCAATCGATGCACTCAAGCTTGGTGCATGTGTTAATTTGCTCGGAAACACCGTACAAGTTGGGGACCCTTCAGTGGAGTGTTGCCCGGTTCTTGACGGGCTTGTAGGGGTTGCAGCTGCTGCATGTCTCTGCACTGCAATCAAAGCTAAGCTGCTTAATATCGATGTGTACCTGCCGATAGCACTCAGTGTCCTTGTTGCTTGCGGCTCCTCGGTTCCTGCTGGTTACACTTGCGCTTGACACCAAGGTAAAAACGAACCAGCCGGAGTAAATTAAATGTTGATAAAATGATACATATTGCTGGCCAATAATTCAGTGGACAATAGAAGTGATAAACATAAATACCATATTCATTTTATAGTCAGCTCTGTTTTTTAATCTTCAGTACCTCAAAATTAGTGAAACATCTAAACATAATTGCTTCTGCAATGTATATATTGACACTATCGAAGACCTCATTTTCGTTTTTTTTTCCCCTTATTCCTTTTGTTTTATGAAACTAGCTGCAAAATAAGGATAATTATATAGGCAGGTGGAGGAAGCCGGAAGACGCAAGCACAATGTAGACAGATGTTGTGAAGACATGAGATGATTCTATTTCCTTAGCTATTAATTCGTTGTTTTGTCTATTTTCATTATTTCTCATTTATTTGGAGAATGCTCTGTATTTCATATATTAGTTAATTGTGCAGTGACCAGTGTGTTATATCAAAATTTGTAATGGATATTTATGTGGAATTTTCTTCTTTAGTTTTCCAATTGATATTTTGTTCTTGACCATGTGTATATGCGCCTTTAAAGATTATAATTACCTCAAGTTACAACAATATTATCTTGCGTTTTGCAGGTGAAGATTGTTGTGGACATAATTCTACCACCACAGGCTATATATACTGTATAACTAAAAGGAAAATACATTTACAATATGCACAACCACACAAATTTAATTGGGAAAATAAGATATGTCACGATGAAACCTTGATTAATTGAAAATTTCCCATCAATTCTTTATATTTGAGTATTTATTAGAGATAATAATCGGCAAGTCGGGTCGAGTTCGGGTTTGGATGAGTTGGGTCAGGTTAGTTTGATCTTCTGAAAGAAATTATGTTGAGTCGGGAAAGGTCGGGTTAAGAGTCGTGTCAATTTATATGTTATATTTTTTTAAATCTTTAATTAATTTTGATTATATTGTAGGTCATTTGATTTTGGGTCGGGTTTGGTCAAGTTAGGTCGAGTTTGGGTCGGAGCGGATTAGTTTGATTTTCCTAAAAAATCGGGTCAGATCAAATTTGGGTCGAGATGGGTTGACAAATTTCTCGGATCGGATCGAATTATGCCACATGTAGTATTTATCCATTAAAAAAATTTTAATTTGTTATTTATCCATAAGATAAATTATCTTCAATACATTAACACTAAAATTCAATAAAAAAATACATAACCAAACCAATCTTCCCTCCTAATTCACTTATTATTCATTATGTAAATATTTTCTTTACTACTAAGCTGTCAATCTATGAGTCTACTCCACTCGTATTTGAGGTGTTAGAATACAACATTACTACAAAATCATAATCATGTTGAGAAAACGCATATATTAGTTTTTCAAAAAAAATATTATTCTGATAATAAATAAATAATACTAAAATAACTATTATATATAATCAGCGTTAAGAAAAGCAAGCACAAAAGAAAGAAGTGAAGAGCAGATGGAAGAAGGGAGAAAGGGACGATAGGAGAGAGATTCAAATCAGACATGCTGAGTTTGATTAGTTTGACTAGAAAAAATCATCGCATTATGTGAATTGGATCGAGTCGAATCGGGCTTTGCATCACCTATAGAGTTGGCTTTTCTTAAATCTCAAATTAATCCAGATCGAATCAGATTAATAATTTTCCAACAGAATCAAATCGGAAGTTGGCTTGGTCTGGCAGTTCCAAGAACCCTTTGATAGAAAATCATTTAAATATAATATATTTTATTATTAAATTATATCCCAAAACACATAAAACATATAAAATAACATAATTATCAGTTAAATCTCTATGATATCTTGTGAGTATGTCCAGAAACTTCAAAATTAGAGCTTTTATAAAATCTAAGGCAACCTTTGGGATCAAATATAATGAATTTGGACGTTTAAATTTTTAATCAAAATTCAATATTATAATATTAGAGTGTACTTAAGCTCATGTATCCTAGATACATCCTTCAGATGTACTTTCCAGATACACTATGTAATTAATTATTCCATATACACTATGTAATTAATTATTCATAAATGTACTTGACTCATAATTATTAAGCCATGCATTAAATATTATAATATTAGATATTCTAACACTCATAAGCATGATATTTGACTCGATATCATATGAACATCTTAATTGATTGCTCCATGCAACATATTTTATTTAGATATAATTCATATCTAATTAAATTGATTTAATTATAACTAAATTATATATTTTATTTAGAGATAATTTATATCTAAATTAATTATAGACATAATCTTTATAGAAAATCAATCCATCATCTAATAAAACCAGTACAAATGGTAATTCATAGGATTTCAGTTTTTGAATTTTGATTTTTGAATCGTTGGATTGAGATAGAAAAATCTATTAATATGTAGAAGCAAATGTCATTGGTGAATTTTTTTTGTTAAAGTCAAAAAGTAAAACATCCATTTAGTAACGGTTCTTTGAAAGAACTGTTATTAAATACACCAATTAACAATGATTTTTTTACCCAAAATCATTATTTAATGGTGTACTTAACAATGATTCATTCAAGTAACCGTTGCTAAATTGATGTCCTGCTTTTTAGCTCTGGCATGGACTTTATTTTAACAATGGTTCATTCAATAAACCATTTTTAAATGTCTATACAATATTTTGATATTCTGAATCTCTATTTGAATAATATTTTTTATTAAAAATTATTGCAAAAGAAGTTCTCAATATTTTTATAATGTCATTGAATATTTTTTAACGACGAAATTAGTACATAACCGTTGTTAAATGGATATTGTCTAAAGTCATTTTTGTTGTAGTGATTTATACATAGTATGCAAAGTATTCATCACCTTTTATTTTCATTTTTAAATACAATAAGTTGAACTTGAAACACTCTGTAAGATAGGATTTTTTTTTTTAATCTTCAAGTATAACAAATACTTTCTAAAAACATCAACCATCTAGGAAACAAGGATGCAAATAAGGGCGTATACAATTATTGCTCTCAAAAAACATATATGCACATGTAATTAAATTATTTAATTTTGTAAAAATAATATATGAAAAATAAAGTAAATTTTAGTAATTAATTAAGTCCACATAAACGCACAATTGATGATTTCCGATGTTATTACTACATAAAATTAATAGGTTTGATTTCGAGTGAAGGAAATTCACGTACGTAGAGAAATCACCAAATTCTTGCTTCTGATAAGTGCCAAGGCACAACCACGGGACACAACAAAATGTACACTTACCTAATATCTTACAAGATGGATAGAGAAGCCTAGCCATATATATAGTAGAAGATTTGTACGATTGCTCAAATAATAGGAATTACCTTCGTTGTTATGATACGCGTACCAAATAATGCCTGGCGCCTTGTAATAATTGTAAGAGTGACGACAGAGATTCAAATCTGGCACAGACAAGTCACGACAATCGCAAATGGCGAATACGAGGCACCACCACCTTGATTTCGATCGATTCATATCTCAAGTATCTTACTTCCAAGAAAATACTGAACATACGATATTATAGATAATTTGAACTTCAAAAAAACGATTTGGTTCATGAACCGATCAAAACAACCTAAACCGTAAAAAACTTGACTTTCTTTTTCGAGGTAATTAATTACTTTAATCTTTTATTTATCCAAGAAAAAAGTTAACAGACTAGACAGAAGGGGACATGAGAAATTAGTAAAATGTACAAAATCTCATAAACTGATTGTCTGACAAATAATAACCGCAACAAATCCTTTAATTCTAAATAAATTGAGTATATTAGAAATGTATCAAATTCAAAATCACAAACATCAAAAATCTCAAAAATCAAAATAAATAATAATCAAATTTGTTCCGGACTAAAAAATGTAGATAAATCATTTTCAAATCTTGATTTATGGGTCTCAATAAATTATTTATATTAAAATATGATGGGATATAAATAATTTTATTTTTTGAACTTTTTAAGTATTAGTTTTGGATTTTTAAAAATGATCTAGGAAATATATATTATTTTATTATTATTATTGAATCATCTTAAAAAAAATAGAAAATGTATACTTAGAAAATTCAAAAAATTAGAAAATTTTATATCCCATCATAATTTGATATAAAAAATTTATTGAGACCCATAAATCAAGATTTGAACATGATTTACCTATATTTTTTTAATCCATAACAAATTTAATCATCAACTATAGCACCATAGTCTAACTCATAATACTAATAATAATAACTCATAATACTAATAATAATAGTAGTAATGTCCGGGTCTAACACACCTCGGTGAGCAGTCTTAACTTAACCAAAAATACTACGTGCATTGTGAAATCTTATATAATATATGGAAAATTATTTGTATACTTAAGTCTGACAATATTCCATTCACAAGTTAAATAGTAATTACGAAGGGACCCATACTAAAAAGGTTGATTGCCAAATATGTAAGGTTATAAAAGAGAGGACAAGTAGAAACTTATCAATCAACTAATTAAATTAGAAACATTCTTGCTCATGGCAACCAAAGCCACCATTTCAATACTATCACTCCTACTACTCTCTGCCTTCTATAGTGAAGCAACCAAACTCCCGTACTACCCCGTCAAGCCAACACCATATGTGCCTCGGAGGATCCCCCACAAGTATCCACCGGCGAACCCTTTCTGCCCCCGAGACGCCCCTAAGCTCGGTGCTTGTCTTGACCTTCTTGGGGGAGTGCTTGGGCTGAAAGCAGGGGCTGCAGTGGACAGCACGGCAAATGTTGTTCCATTCTTGACGTGCTTGCTGATGCAGAGGCAGCTGCATGCCTCTGCACAACGATCAAGGAGAGTGTGCTCGGTGTCGTGACGGAGTGGTCAGTGGGAGTCAGCTTGCTTGTTAGTTCTTGCAAGAAAGACCTACCCGATGGGTTTAAGTGCGTGTAGGAGAATGGAAGTTAATTTATTTTAGTTGTTTCTTGTTGTTATTTTCATGAAACTAGAAATGTAAAGCAAGTAATTTCGCTGCTTTAAGTGGCTTTTCTTTACGATCTTATGGGTAAATTTCAATATTTATTTATTAATTGAGTGCTCTAGTTTGCTTGAGGAAAATCTTCTGCAGGGCAAGATATGCACCATGAAATACACCGGGATCGTAATAGAGTGAAATACCAGTACTCAGTGCTAACTATTTTTTATATATACAATTCTGCTGTTTCCAATTACATGAAAAATGTTACTTGTAGTATTTCGTACTATTTTTATAAAAGTGTCGAAGGACAAACTGAATCTTGAATCAAAGATTAATTGCTTTGCACTGGGATATCTCTGCAGAAATCTATAGAAACCTACTCAGAGCTTCTACAAGCTTCTCCGGCCTGATACATATTGAATAAAATATAATCTTACCAAGGATCAATTAGGAAATGTATAAATTGTAGAATTACACCCTTATATATATTAGTTGTAAAGAAAGCAAATTATAGTAAATCACCCCAACAATATTAGTCAGAAAAGGATATCCCCATGCAACCATTTCAAAATTTTTAAACAATGCCCCAAGATCCAGATCACTCATTAGTCATTACAGTGGCTCGTATGGGATAATTGTTTCATGCAACTCTCTTAAAATGAACTTCTAAGTACTGGTCCTCTTGCAGCATGTGATCAGCTCCTTCAATTTGCTTAATTTGTACAGTATCAGGATTTCCTCTTTACCATGCCTCAGCATCTGACAGTGGTAAGTATTTGCCTGACAGTACAGATGTTACAGAAGATAATTAGAGAAATCAGAAATGCACCTCGAAGATGAATTATTGGTATCAATAGATATTTGAATTTCATAGATAATTCAAGAAGACAAAACTGACACACCTTGATGAAAATCCAGGTGATATTTGATTCAATGATGTCCCCAAAATTTGCTTTTTATTTCAGCTTCAAGCAATGCTATTACCCAATAGATTAGGGAAGAAATATAACATGTCATTGGCATAATAGGAAAAAGGAAAAAATGGTTTAGAATCCCCTCTTGTGTTACTGAAATACCAAACAATGACACAGAGAGAGAAATTAGTACATACAAAGACCAGGTGCGCTGCTTGACAAGTATGGTAGTCTATAAACATTGGCCTTCTCATTTTTCAACACATCTGTGGATAAAGGAGAAACATTATAACCTAGACATTGCCAAAATATATAGAAGATAGGATAAACTTGAAGTAGATAATATTAAACATTTCTAATTAGCTGGTCCAAACTGATATAAAATAATAATTGTTATAGTGGGTACATACAGGCTACCTCCTCTGATGATCCCTCAACCTCAATAGCATTTTGGCATGTAAATTCCCCGAAGAATGGTATCCTGGAAAATTACAGCAATAAGTAAATACTAAATATATGTTCATAAGAACTATTGATAATTAGTACTTCTTATTTATTTTTTTTTAAAAAAAAAACAGAGCTTCTATTAGCCCCAGCATACATTACTTTTCATGTCTTTTGCGGGACTTGATCTACATCTCTCCATAGAGAACAAGACTCCTAGGCCTGCAGTTCGATAATTAGTATTTCTAACTGATCTATAACTGCCAAGTGTCAATCAATCAATAGAAATCAGTGTTGATGCATAAAGCCACAAACAAATGTTTTGAATTTCCCTTGCATCTTTTTTTTTTTTTTGTTTTCTAACAAGAAAAAAGGGAAAGTGTGAAACAAACCTCAAGTCTCATAAATAATCCAGGTAGAGGAGAGGAAACAGTCAATGGGCTGTTAAGGATCACCAACTTTGATACCTTTTCTGATTTTTCAGTGCCCATGCTAATCCATAGGATAGGAAAACAAAAGTGCATAAAAGAGAAAATTATCCTCTATTGTATTTTATTAGAAAGACAACCTAACTGATACAGATTATATGCTAACTGGCATCTTGAATATGTTCATGGAAGAAGTTGGTGAACTGATCACAAGCAACCTATTTCCAACAAAACTGAGAAACTGCACCTAGTTGTTTCACATCCTTATTTCTCAACAAAAATGCTGGTTTGTATAATGAAACTTTTTCCCTTCAGCCCCAACAAAATTATCATAACGCTTTAGGAAATGTAACAATAAGAACGGAATCTAATTTGAGTGGAAATACCAGTGAACAATATACTATCCAAAAAGAACATTGATTAAATTGCCAAAATGCTCTATTACAATATTTTGTGAGCAAAAATAGGACTAAAATTCTTCTTGTAAATAATTTTGGGTGAATTATCAAACTGTGCAAATAGTTTGGGCTCAATACCTGAACCACCAAATAGAAAGGAGAAGTATATTTAAAACTTCTAGAAGCTTGTCCAATGCTGAATGGAACTCATCCTCTAAAAAGGGACAGAAAGAACATTTGAAGTAAACAACATGAGTTAGTTAGAATAATTAAAATATGAAAATAACTCAGGTAAATAGGAGAATAACGAACCTTTATAATAAAAATAGTAGCCAGGCTGTAATTTGTCACTAAATACAAATCCAATCCAGTCAGGAACATAACTTATGATGAATTTTAGTATATCTGCCTATCTTCCTTCTGGTAATGATTTATGGTGCAATTTCAGCAAGGTGAAGATCAACACACACTTCTAGCATCATTTTTACATGGATTGGGCATTGACGAACTTTGATTAATATCATTTGAATATCAAACTTCTTTGAGAAGTGTTGTACCGATATAACTCGCTTTTGATAATCAGTACCAAATTTATAAGTGATTCTTCCATCAATATCTACAATCACCGAGTCAAATTGCATCATTTTGACTTTATTTACACGATTATGCATTGAATCTTGGATTGGCTTTAAGCTTAAACTAAGGCCCTTAGGAATTGTCAAGATGTATCAAATAAATTGAAATATATGCAAATATTATTTTTTTTTTCAAAACTTAAGACCTTTACTTCATTGAACTTATGCATGCAAATTATTTTAACAAACTTTAGCAATCAATAAAGGTAAAAGAAATGATAAGAGTATTAAAAGTTGACTATGCAATCAAGATGATTTATCATAATATATTTTTATATTAAAATTTTACAAATATTGTTATTTGATGTGTATTATGAAATAAAATGCATGCAACATATTCACAAATATGTACAGTTTTTATTTTGTTTTTCAATCAGCAAAGAAGTAAAAAACTGACAGAGACACGTTTGCAAACTTTTAAAAAAATATATTAATAGCATATTAATTTTATTTAATAGGAGGATTAAGAAAACAACTATAAACAACTTTTATCATGATAACTTATTTATTTAAACAAGTTTGAATATTGTTATAAATCCATCTTATCCAAGGGTTGAAATCAGAAAATCACATCTATCAGAATTATTTTAGCTTTTTGAATATCTAAAAATTAATGTTTTATCTCAAACTTTATAATAGAATTTAAGAATATAAAATAAAATATGCACGCCGTATTTACAGAAAAGTCCAATTCAAAGAGGTTTTTGTGATTTTCAATAGAAAAATGTAAAATAGTAAAGTTTTGAGTTTTTATGTAAAATTTTCTAAATAATATACTGAGACAAAGTAACAGTAAAATAAAGTAGGTTATTTAGAACAACTTTTATTTTAAAATTTTTTATTTGACATATTTTTATTAACTTTTAAATTATTTTGACTAAGGGTTAAAGCCATGGGCGGATGCAGGATTTTAGTCCGGGGGGGGCAAATATCAGATTGTAATAGCTTATCGGGTTTAAATCCATTAACTAATCGGGTACTAAATAAAATAATAATAATTTAATATATATTCTTACCTAATAAAAAATTTATTAGAATAATAACATTTTATATATTAAAAATAATAATAAAATAAAGCTCAAAGTAATAGATAATCAAGTTGATAAAGAAAATTTTCACCTATAAAATTTTATATTTTGATATCTTTGCATAATTATTTCATTATACATGATATTAAATATTTTTTCTCAATAAAATTAATCAGACAATCCAGGGGGGGCAAAAAAAAATTTCAGGGGGGGGGGGGGCAAACTACCGAAAGTATTACCAAAAAACACTGTTTTTCAAAATCTGGAGGGGGGGGCGCCCCCCCCCTAAGTGTGCATCCGCCCCTGGTTAAAGCCATAATTATGGATAGTTAAGATTAGTTAGGTCATTTGGGCGCTAAAACCTTTGTGTTTTTATATCAACATTTACAATTAGACTCTAATTTTAATGAAGAATCAGAATATAAAATAAAATATGGGTGTCATATTCATAGATTACTACAGTTTATATTGTTTTGTGACGGCCAGGGGTATAGATGTAAACTGAAGGGTATTTTGAGTTTTTATGCAAATATTTTCATAGAATGATCCAAACAAATTCACAGTCAGGTATAAGGGATTCTTTGAGATAACTTTTAATTATATTTTTTTTATTTAGAGCTGTTTTATATGAGTTCTAGATCTAATCAGTAAAAATTCAAAAAATTCGAAAATAGTTGTGATAGTTTTTGCAAGCTGAGGTTAGAAAGGCCAAATAAAATTGAATAAATGTCAGAAAACTCTAAAAATTGGTACAGAAGTTTGTATTGTTGTTTGTAAATGTTATAAAAATTTCAAGCAAATTGGACAAGTGATGATCCATTTTCTATTTTTAGTTGATTTTTAAGCCTATTTTCCACCCTTTTGACAGAATCTAATTCAATTTGAAAAATTCAATTGCAAAACTTATTTTTTGTATCTCATTTGCATGTGAGCTTGAGAGGCAATTCTCAGAGGGAATACTAGAAAAGTTCAGTTTGAGTCTAGCTTGTTGTTTCTTTTTTATTTTAGTCCTTGTAAATAACATATATACAACTAAAATTTTCTAACTCCTATCGTTGTTCGCAATTGAGTTTTCCAAATGGATGTAATACACGTTCGTATCTACATCCTTTATTCCAACTCGATACTATTCATATCTAAATTGTGTTTGTTTTATTTTGACATGGTTTGTGCCAAGATCGTTTATTCTGATTTCAACTCAATGTTGTTGGCATCAAAGTATATGAACATATTGTTGTTTAGTTTTAAACAAATAATAATTGGTGATTGAGGAGAAAATATGAACAAAGAAACTAACTTTATTACATAAATATCAGAATTGTTTTATTATTAGTTTGAATATATATGCAATCTAAAAAAAAACATGACTGCATCATCTTACAAAAAAAATTAATGAAGGTCCGGATTCTAGATTTTTAACAAAATTTTATTCCCTTTATCATGTTTAACGTTTTGCAAAACAAAAAAAAATGATTGTTCAACCTTTGCAAACTAGAAAACAATATAAAAAGTCATAAACTTCTAAAATACATGAAAAATCAAATGAAAGCAGATTTCTTATTTACAAAAATCTTATTTTTCCTTTTTCTTGAGCTACAATCTGCAAAGACAAAACAGTTTGTTTCAAACTTCACAAATCATAGAACAATCTAAAGATTTTGAAATGCATTAGGAAATTAACACCAGAAGAATATATCTAAAAGAAGCTATATTTTTTTATTTTAGTAAACATGATAGAAAAATGTAGATATTAACAGAAGAGATGTATCTACTAAAGTTTGAACAGATGAGATTCAAATGCATAATCTAAAAAAATTTCGAATACAATTCAAAGCTTCATTCCTTGGCCAGCTTTCTGGATATTAAACGAAGATTCATCAGCTTTGAATCTCTTTTTTATGCAAACAGCGAACATAGAAGAGAAACAGCAAAGAAATAATATTTTCTTTGAAATCAATTAATAACTATCAGATAAGAAGGAAAAGATCAACACAGCATATGAAAAACGATTTCTTTTATTGCTTCCACTGTTGTGTACAGGATAGAAACGAACTCAAAATATGAATTACATCGATTCAAAATCTACTTAATTCTAGCTTTGAAGAGGCAACTTGATAAAGGCTTTTGAATTTCAAAACTTCTTGTGTGAAGCTTTCTGTCACTGGTTTTGGTTGCTAAGGGGCTAGGTTGTGTGCGTCGGCACCTGAAAAGTGTAATTATCTTAGGGCCAGAAAGATTGGGGCTAAGTTTTGTATATTGGGGTCAGCGAAGAAGAAGGATGCCAAAGGGTTTATATAGGCAAAGATTAGGAAGCTAGGGGTATAATAGGGATTTCTCATTTGCTGGCAGCATCCAATGGAGTAACGCCATGTGTTTCTTTCCTTCTCTTCCTCCAATCAGGTTTGGACAGTTCAGCTTGCCAGCATCCAAGGTAATAGTAGAGGGGAGGTTATGCTTCTTCAATCCAGGCTTTTGTGTTTTTTGTAGTCCACAGAGAAGTGACATGGCTGTATCTTAGCCCTCTGTTGCACAATTGGACATTGTAGATTGATCTCTTTGTGTTAATTCTGTTGGAGTTGCAAGGGTTTGGGTTGCCAGCTTGGCGAGTGTGGATTAATCTCAGCACACCAGTACACTCTGCAGGCCTCTGTTGCTAGGGCTTTGACATTTTGTCAATTTCTGAGAATTCTCAATTTTTACCAATTTCTCCCTGATCCGGAGTTCTTGGTCTTAAGTAAAATTCTTTCTGGCCTCCCAAACCACTTCTAAAAATTGTAGGCTCTCATTGGATCTTTCTTGGGAATTTTAGGTCTATCAGGCCTAACCCAATTTTAGTGCACCGAATTAACACTTGTTCTTATTTTCTCTGAGGCTTTTGTAGAAGTTTCAGCTTGAATCTTCAGGGGATCTTCAAGGAGTATCTTTGCTATAAGAAATTTCAACTCTAACTTCTTTTGTTTTCCTCATCCTTCTATTTCTTTGTGTCATCTTCTAATGACTTGTGTTATCTGAGATTTTAAATGAGGCCCACAATAATTCTTCTTTTCAGATCTTCAAGAGACTGTCTTTGCTTGGCCTTTGTTGAAGCTCTGTCGTCACCTTTCTATTATTTCAAGTATTCTTTTTGCTTACTTGCTCGTATTCGTTGTTCAACCAACACCTCTTTTGATCAACGTCTTTTGAGGACTATGATATTTTTAAGATATCAATTCTACTTGTATTGATATTTAGGTCGGGTACAGAGTCTATTTTTTAAGATAGTTACAATATCACATGATTTAATTATTATGAGTCATTCAAAATAAATAGTTTTCTAACTATAGTAAAAATTCTAAAAAATTATAAAATTTTGTCTACATCTAGATATTCATATGAAAATTATTTTGTACGGTTAGATTGATCATTTGTAAATTCATAACGAAGAATTGATCCATAGCATGGGCGATTCGTGTTATGCATAGCACTATAACCCGACTATATATATAGAGCGAGGCTGGTGCTTCGCGAAGAACAAAATCTCTCATGCTTCGCATCCGTATCTCAAATTTGAAAGTCCAAATGGCCGATCCAAACGTCGAACATGATATTCATATTGAAATATCTTTGGAGATTAAATTATATTTTTTTTTGATTTTTTTTGTTATTTTTTAAATGGATGAAAAATCACTAGTATTGAATGGTGCAAAAATTTTTAGATCAACAAACTTTGTACATATCTAAACAATAGCAAAAATTTCAAAAAAAATATAAAAAATGATCTCCAAAGATATTCTAATATGAAGATAATGTTAAATGGTTTGGATCGGCCATTTAGACTTTTAAGTTCGAGATACATACGTGAAATACGGAAGGTTTTATGATTCACGAAGCAACATAGTCTATCTCTCTCTCTCTATATATATATATATAGAGAGAGAGAGAGAGAGTTAGGCTCTGGTGCTATGCATAGCACAGACCGCCTTTGTATTATGAATCATTTATTCATTCTCAAAGTCTAAATAGTCCATCTGAACTACTTAAAATGGTTTTCATATGAAAATATAGTTGAAAATCAAATTTTATATTTTTTAATTTTTTTACTATTTTTAATATAGTTCAAAAATCACTTGATTTAATTATTATTAGCAGTCCAAAAAAAGTGATTTTCTGATTATCTAAAAAATACTAAAAAAATTAAAAAAATATAAAATTTGATATCCAACAAGATTTTCATATGAAAATTATTTTGAGCGATTCGATTGGCCATTTAGATTTTGAGAATGAAGAAACGATCCATAGCACGGAGTCGATCCGTACTATGCATAGCACCATAACCTAACTCTCTCTCCCTCTTCAAATAACTGGCATAATTCTGATTTTTTTAGTTTTCCTGATCAGAAAAATCATCCATGAAAAATGTTACACTTAATATCTTTTTTGATTTGTCGATTTGCAAAATAATCTTGAATTTTACAATTTACTTTGTTTGAGTTTTGTGCAAGGATTAACATACAATGGATTAGTGCACAAAAACCAAGACTAATGGGATAAAAGAGCTTGATTAAGACTGCATTAGGTTTAGGTTTAGTTAGACTCAATCTGGGTTGAATTTGTCAAGATAAATTGAGCTTAAACAATAAAGAAAAATGGTCCTGCCCAGTGAATCGTTATAACAGTTTAGTAATCGTTATAATGGTTCATCTCAATACTAAAAAATATTCTAAGATAGAAAATTCTTAAAGAAACCAGAGCGTATCATTTTGTAACGATTTATGAAACGTATAACGATTCAATGAATCGTTATAATGTTTTAGCTAAATTGATCCAACGGCTATTCTTTCTAAACCGTTATAACGATTTCCATACCGTTATAACGGTTCAAGCCGAAAAATAGTTTCTTCAGTTATTTCAGAAGATCTATTTTAAAATGATCACATTTCTCATTGAAACTGTACAAGATCTATCTAGCTAAATCATTACTTCAGAGAGCTTATTAGCTATATACAAAGTGAGAGAGATAATTCAAGAGATTGAAACACTCAATTAGCCAAATTCTTGTTTAAGCTCAATCTAGCATCTCTCTATTCTCCCAACTTGATCCTTCGTGGTTTTCTTGAAAATATTTTCTTGAGTTGTAGTGCTCACCCCTTTTTGAGATGTAGTGCTCATCTTTTTTAGTGTGTTGTCACTCACTTTTTATTTTTAAGTGTATTGTCACTCTAGTTACCTATAGGCTTAACAGCTCATTTTTGTGTAAGGGACCAAGTTCTACAAGTGTAAAATTGTTTTTAGTGTTTCGGCTCAACCTCAATTGTTGGAGGTTGAGAGTCCCGGAGACGTAGGTATTTTTAAAGCCGAACTCCGTTACATCTTGTGTTCTTGTTTGATCTTTTATTTTATTTTCTCATATTTCTATAATTGCTATATTCTTGTGAGAATTGAATCGAATTAAATTATATTCTGCTGCCATTACACTTGAACATTAAGGCTCAAATCGGTTTATATATTTCTACCTTAGGTTCTTTACATTCTTGTACTATTTTTGTTCTTTAATACCACCATCCTAGGGCTATCAAAGTAGTATCAGAGCAGGAGCCCAGTTTTAATTGCTTTATTTGTGGTATTTTTGGTCCAAGATGACTTCTTTGAAAGTCCAAATGGCCGATCCAAACCGTTGAACATGATATTCATATTGAAATATCTTTGACCATTAAATTATATTTTTTTTGAATTTTTGCTATTTTTTAAATGGATTGAAAATCACTAGTATTGAATGGTGCAAAAATCTTTAGATTAACAAACTTTGTACATATCTAAAAAATAGCAAAAATTTTAAAAAATATATATAAAAATTGATCTCCAAAGATATTTTAATATGAAGATAATGTTAAATGGTTTGGATTGGCCATTTAGACTTTTAAGTTCGAGATACATACGCGAAGTACGGAAGGTTTTATGGTTCGTGAAGCAACATAGCCTCTCTCTCTCTCTCTCTATATATATATATAGAGAGAGAGAGAGAGAGAGAGAGTTAGGCTATGGTGCTATGCATAGCACGGACCGCCTCCGTATAATGAATTATTTATTCATTCTCAAAGTCTAAATAGTCTATCTGAACTACTTAAAATGATTTTCATATGAAAATCTAGTTAAAAATAAAATTTTATATTTTTTAATTTTTTTTACTATTTTTAAGATAGTTTAAAAATCACTTGATTTAATTATTATGAGCAGTCCAAAAAAGTGATTTTTTAATTATCTAGATTCTATTGATCTATACTCTAGAAGTGATGGGTGTCAGAGGATCATTCGAACCCTTAACTATTTCTCTAAATTGTTTAGATGGAGTTTTTTTCATGTATGCATGTTGAATTTGAGAATTTCTGAGAGAATCTATACTCTAGAATCTAAACTCTAGAATCTATACTCTAGATCAATAGAATCTATACTCTAGAATCTATACTCTAGAATCTATACTAGACTCTAGAAGTGATGGAATGTCATTAAAGAGGATCATTCGAACCCTTAACTAACTATTTCTAAATTGTTTAGATGGAGTTTTTTTCATGTATGCATGTTGAATTTGAGAATTTCTGAGAGAATCTATACTCTAGAATCTAGACTCTAGAATCTAGACTCTAGAATCTATACTCTAGAATATAGAATCTATAGATCAATAGAATCTATATTTTAATATGAAGATCATGTTCAACGGTTTGAATTGACCGTTTGAACTTTTAAATTTGAGATACGGACGCGAAGTACGAGATGTTTTGTACTTCGTAAAGCACTATAGCCTCTCTCTCTCTATATATATATATATATACACATACATGCACTTGTATGCTTCAGCCGACATATATTGAACTTTCAGGCTACATATCCACTAAAATAAAAATGTTTTTGCATAGAGTAAAACGTTCAACTACAAGCTCCATGAACATGTTTAGCTCAAATATGTTCAAAAAATAATTTATAAAATAGTTGATATTACATATCCAGTAAACACAATAATGTCTCTGCATAGAGTAAAACATTCAACTACAAGCTCCATGACATGTCTAACTCAATTATGTTCAAAAAAATAATTTATAAAATAGTTGATATATATTT
The DNA here is from genome assembly GCA_037127355.1 of Schoenoplectus tabernaemontani. NCBI lineage: Eukaryota > Viridiplantae > Streptophyta > Magnoliopsida > Poales > Cyperaceae > Schoenoplectus > Schoenoplectus tabernaemontani. The sequence continues at coordinate 27,553,869 of CM073750.1, forward strand.
GATAAAAAATATAAGGCTAATTAACCACCAATTAAAGAATAGAGAGATCAACGTGTTATCACTGAATTGAAAAAGTTACCGTCTTTGGTAAGACGTATGTTGCTTTATAACCTTAGTTATTGAAAACAGATTGTTCCAATTCATTGTCTTCTGTCATGCAAGACTTCTCTTCTTATATACATTCAAATGTCAGCATGACCAGATTCTCGAAGCTCCAGATCAGAAACTCATCAATGGGCACCTGCACGGAAATCCATGTGAGGTTGTGTTTGCAATAAAACCGGGTTTTCTTCCTTCTACTCCATTTGTAAATAATCTTATCTTCATGTTCAAATCATTCTCAGTTAGATGATATATATATTGTGTAATTCTATTAGGAGGCGTTGTCTCTATTTGATTGTCATTGATTTCCTCTAATATTTTAATTAATTTTCACTCCAATTATTAGATCAATTGTTCAAAAGCAATTATCTAACATAAGACCCGCCTAGTCCACGACATAATATTTTCTGACGGGATATAAATGAATTACATTGAAGATACAAATTATCTTAAATAACATGTTATGCAGGCGTAGTTTGCTCACGGCAAGGACGCTTCTTAATTTAATTAAATATTATCATTCATATTACTATTCACTCAATTAATGTGAAAGGCGTAAGGTAGATTGTAGTTAACTCATCGGATTTTGATGTTTTCTAGATATGTTTATTGAATTCGGAAAACAAAAATTTGTATGCGCATTTGTTCTATACTAGGGTCTTTCTACAACCTGGGCTTCGTACGACGCCTGAAAGAAAAAATATTTTAAAGTTAAAATTTTAAAATAAAATAGTTATGTAAAATGATTTTACATTTAATAATATTGAAAGGTGAAAAATCATAATTATATTGTGACATTATTGTTAGTTCATGAAATTATTACAGTGTGATCAAGATTTTATTACAAAAACATCTAAAGAACCAATTCATGCAGATAACTAAAAAGAAAATACTACAACTTCTTAACATAATTAGTGAATGACTATCATTAAATTATTCTATTATTTCGTAAGTAATATCCGGTCCGTACCTCATCCATCTACTGTCATGCTTTGTTTACAGATTCGGTGCTTTGTTTTTTCTTGTTGGATGTTAGCTGGATAGATTAACGTTAATTGGGTATTGCTCGCATGATCACATCGTAATTAGAAAAGGGATTAATTACGTTGGATCCGCCCCTGCTCGCTTCAGCAGAGGAAAGAAAGGGTGCTATTGTCAACATTCATGGCTGGATCTTAAAAAAGAAGGCTTTCTCGCCTAACTACAGGCGCGAAGCGTTCACTACCTCTTCTATCAATATAGCTGGGGTGTACGAACCTCAAAGTCAAAGGTCCATGTGTTTGGCTTTCTTTTCCTTGCTAATAGCAACTGGATTTGATTGTCAAATCAATAGGTTTGCAAAATTATTTATTATGGGTTTCTCTGAACCAACATCTAAACTTGAGATGAAAATAAATATAATCAAGAGAGGCAATAGGTAAATTGATTCAAGCCTTACATACGTAACCACAGAGACTTGATTACAAAGTTTGTAAACTTACCTATTTCAATACCAAATACCAATAATGTTGTCCAACATCTCTCTACATGACCAAAAGAGAGCCACAAAAAAAAAAAAAAAAAAAAAAACTTCTCTAACCAGTAATCCTTAAATCACACTCCAAAAGAAAATTGCATTCTTCAGAGAAATCAAGCAATGCTCTGGACAGCTCTTTCAAAGTTTTCTTCGGCATGGGCCATGTGTTTCACTAGAACGTGCTCAGGATGAGACAGCTTCAATTGGCTGTAGATAAAGCATAATATTGAACTAACAAAAACTATAAAATATGAATATAACATACAGCTCATTGTGAACAAAAGTGCAGACAAAATGAACAAAGTACCAAATGACAAATAACAATAGAAGATCCGAAACAAACACCATTAAGTAGCAGCATGCATGTATTAAAATCAACAAAGAAAATTATAGAAATCTTTACTTGAGGAAACGAGAAGCAGATTTGCCAACGTGAAGGCTGCACACAACGAGGTTAGCCAGTGTCTCTGGATCCTTTGCATCCTGCATGAATTTTGAAATGTGAGAACTGTGAATGGAATTGTTTTTCTATGTAAAAAATAAATGAAACACCATTTTAATAAAATAAGAACAAGTATATCTTATCACAAAGTTTAAGTATTTTTCAAAAGCTGTCAAAGTATGTACAGTATTAAATAATTATTTCCATCGGAAAAAACACAGAGAAAAAAATAGAGATATGACCTTGTTCAAAGCTTCAATAAGCAAAGATTCAGCCTCATCAAAATTACCCATGAGCATACAACAGACAGCCTTTCCATTTAAAATAAGGCAAGTCATAGGATACTTCTCTGAGAAATCTTGGAATATGAGGTATGCCTCTTGTATCTTTGACCCGCCCTGCAAAGAGAATATCAGCCATAAGCAATCACATGAAAAATTAGTAAGAAAAAATTAGATTTTCTTGAACTAAGTTTGTTCATTTCTCTGTCCATTCAAACAAGACAGCTACAAATAATACATGTAATAAGCCCCAAGACAAACCATCGAAGGACCAGCCAAAACAAATTAACCATGAACAACCTCACAAAATGCAGTAATGCACAAAGCAATACTTGGGAAATTTTGTAATTCATGACTAATTATTAACAAAAGTGGGGATATTTAACCAACTCACCACAGAAATGTCCACCCAAGCATTTGCTAGCTGTGTGAGAGTATGATCTTCATCAGCTTGTTGCATTATCTTAAGCTGTTTCTCAGCATGGTCTGATCTGTTCATCTTTATGAAGATCTGCACATTCAAAGCATGACTACAGGAGGAGAGTAACAAATGGTTAGAATTTCAAAATAATTAGATATTTACATTTAAATTTTACCAGAGATTTTTATTTAAAATTTTACTTCATATGGGTATTGTGGCTAATCCCATATTTGGGATTAAAATTTTAACCCAATTTATTTGGGATTAAAGACTTTGTTGTTGCTGTTGTATGTGTATTGTGGCTAATCCCACAAAGATTTTGCTTATTTCCAGAGCCCATAGCCAACTTCATGGACATGTAATATTGATGAGGAACTCGAGAACAAGCATAACCAATATGCTAAAAGAGCAACAAGATATTATTTTCTTGGCCTGACCCTAAATCTACGTGACTATGTAATATGACATAAGCCTCAGTCATCACTAACTGTATAACCAAACACGATGAAGTCCAAAAACATGTAGGTTTAATTGGTATTAAGAATCTTACAGCTCTAATGTCCCACCAGAATGTGTGTGCTTAAGTGCCTCATTAAAATCATGCTCATGCAGGAATATGGTACCTGCAATGAGTCGAAGCGTAGGATTGCCTCCTACTGCGGCATCTCCCAAAAGCTCTTTCAGACTCGAAATTACAGATTCCTTTAATGTTTCATAAAATGACAGTAGGTATAATTATCCCAGACTGGTAGTAGACAGAATATTGAAAGATCAAACTAGACGCAATCTTGATTCGCTTAATAGAAAAATAGACAATCCCCCCACCATCCCAACAAAAGACACACGAACTGAAAAATATTTAACTTTAATAGCTCAATTGTTCAGAATAATTTGAATTCAGATGTTGTACTCTCTACTAAATGCATATAATGGTAACAGAATAAACCAGGTAGGTACAAAAACTATGACTGGTCTTCCATATAAATTATTTTTGTATCTATTTAATTGCCTGAAGTCTGAATCCCAGTGTGATCCATAACTGGTCAAACACTAGTCCAGCTCTGGTTTCAACTTTAACATTCACCAGATCAACTAAAAGGACAATGACAATCATAAATAACTGGCAGAAGGCTCAACAGAAGGCAAAGCCATTGCCAAAGAATAAATGGATCGATCAAGATTGTCAGCCTTTAATTTCGTTAGGAATCATACAGATCATGTTCTATAAAATGAGATCTATTATTAAACACACCTTATTTTCCGGACCAGAGAGATAAAGAGCGAGGAGCTTGACAGCTTGAAGCGCCGTTGGTGCAGCCGAGTCGATCTCATTAATCACCAGCTAAAACAAAAAAAAAAGGAAAAAGGACAGTCAATTCAGTGGATATTTTACTAGATCTGAGAAATGGAAAGGTTGCAAAGAGACCTGGTAGGAGCCTAGCGCAATGTACGAGCGATAGACGAGAGAATCGCGCTCGATTGCCTCCTCAGGGGAGAGATTGGAGATCTCGCCGTTGTTAATGGCGGCCTGGTATGCACCGAGATAGAAGTTGTTCCGGAGACCGAAGAGGAGGTCCGGCGCGGCCATGGCGATGATTAGGGGGGCGGGGCAGAGAAAGAGAGAGAGAGAGAGAGCGAGCGGGGGAAGGAAGGAGAGGAGAGGGAAACGGATCTGGCACGAAAAGGGGAAATCAAAAGAGTTGAGGTTGGTACTTTGGTCCGGGTCGAGTGAGATAGAAGCACAAGGATCCCAATCGACAAGTCTAGTCGAATTTGGATTTTGGGCTCGGGATGCGATCCATGATAGAGGAGTCGGGAGGCCTTCGTGCGAACTAAAAGTTGTGGTGATATAGGCATTTTGCATTTTTGCTCCATCCATTATCATCTGCACGTTAGTCTTACCATTTTGCTTTTTAGAGCTCTCTTGTATAAGAGCACATAATTAGGAGTATTTTTTACGAAAAAGTTTATATTCGATTAGAGATAATTAAACCCGCCATAACTCAGTCTTTGCTTCCCCTCTCGGTGCTCTTCACTTGTTACCTCACACGTTTTTTGAACCAGAAGCGGATGTAAAGAGGGTTAGAGGGTCAACTATCCTCTCCTAAATTTTAAAAAATAATATTTTTAAATAATACTTTCGATAATTTGTTCCTTCCTAAATTTTTGTTGTAACCCATAAATTGTTTGATTATTTTTATTGAGAAAAAAAGATTTAATATCATAATGAAATAATTATGCAAAATTTTCAAAATATGAAATTTCATAGAAAAAAAATTTCTTCATCAACTTAATTATTTATTATTTTGAGTTTTATTTTGGTTATTATTTTTAAAATGTAAAAGATATTATTTTTATCATTTTTATTGGGTAAGAATATATATTAAATTATTATTTTATTTAATACTTGATTAGTTAATGGGTTTGAACCCGATATGCTATTAAAATTCGATAACTATCCCCTCCTGATCAAAATCATATATATGTTCCTTCTTGGAACACTTATTAGAATAATGGACCCAATAGCCTCACATCTCCACAACGCTCTTTGGTATGTTTGGATAACTGAGGAATAGCAGAATAATTGCTATTTTCAGAACAAAAAATAATAATGATGTATTTAAATATAAATTTATTATTTTATAATAGTGATAATAAATGTTATTTTATTCTTCTAATGGGGAGATGAAAATAGTTGTTATTCTATTATTTCAAAGGAGAGATTAAATAACTATTATTATGTTGTTCGAAGAGATACATAAAATAGTTATTGTTCTTCTCAATTCTTCATTATTATTTCAACACATACAATTCAAACAATATTTCTATTCTGAACCACATCATTTTTTTTATTATCCTCACGATAACTTAAAAATCATTATTTTTATTTACTATTATTAATTTCTTTATTCTTATGTTATTCTTTGTTATTTTCTCCTCTCCCCTCTCATGGCACATCCAACGCAAGTACAGGGTTAGCATGCTTCAGTGTACGCTGTTAACAAGTCATTTTGGTGTTAGCATGCTTCAGTGTAATATATTAGGAAACTATTTCAAGGATACATTTATTGATACCGTTATTCGATATGGGGTTATTATGCACATTATATAAATTTATTAGTATGTTAATGATTTTATTATACCATTCATTGTGTATGATACTTAATTAGTACTGCTAAAATACATAATAACTTATTTAATGCGCTTATATTACTATATATAATAAATGATATAACAAAATCATTAAGATACATCATAAACTCATATAACGTGTACAATAACTCATATCGAATAACGATTTCAACAAATGTATTTAGAGGTAGACTATTGTGAAAATCTTTACATTTTAGCCGATATGCAAACGGATCAAAAATTATATTTTAAAATCTTAAAAATTTTAATTTATAATTTTCATTAAATTCTTCCTATGAAAACCTTGTGGGATACAAAAATTTAGAGTAGTTTGAGTTTTTAAGTCATTCTTTTGAATTTTTAAGAAAACAACTCTAAAAATAATAATAAATATTCAATGCTTGTGTTATTTTTTTTTAAATTTAAAAGAGTGAGTTAAAAAGTTCAAAACATTTCAAATTTTTGTTTCCCATAAAGTTTTCATATGAAGAATTTAATGGAATTCATAAATTGAAATTTTTTAGATTTTAAAATATAATTTTTTATCTATTTACATATCAGCTGAAATGCAAACGTTTTCACAATAATCTATCTCAATGCATCTATATATCAGCTCTCATTATAGTCAACTTCATACACATATTATTCATCCTTTTGTAGGAATATTCCTTATCAGATCAAGCTAGCTAGTTTGATTTTCCTAGTTAGCAAACAACAACCTTTCAAAATAATAATCATCATGGTCACGGACGAAATCAAATTTTAATATGAAGAGATTGAGATGTGAATTATGTCGTTAGAACATCAAATTTAATAAAATAAAATACTAATACACCTCACAAAAATAAAATATACGATAAATTTTAACTCTGATAATATCTTCCGTAGGATTGGAAAGATCGAACCCTCAGACCTCAGTCCCTCCTTATCTACCTCTGATCATGATCATGGCAAGCTGATTATATATATGTACGTTGGGTTAATATCAATCATGATATCAACAATGTTGTTACCTCCTAAGCATCTTCCTTTATAATATACATATTGCAAAGGCTTGGAAAATAAAGTACTTCCACATTTATATTACGAAGGGATCTTCGTGATCCTCTATTTTTTTATTTATTTATCTTATTTCAGAGAGAAAAATCTTCTCTATACGTTTATAGTCGGGGCTCCCGAAACTAGCTGAGGCAAGATCAAAGCACTGACCGTATCTCTTGAAATTCTCTTCATTAATTAGATTCCAGTTTCATTCTTTTTCCCAAAGGTTGTTTTATGTGATTATACTTTGTTCACATTGGAGGCGCAGCATGCTCTCTTCTCCAAAAAGAAGAAAAAACAAAAAAGAATGCAATGTTCTGCTGGTTAAATTAAATTAATAGACAATTATGAACATAAACAAAATTTGCTAAGCCTTAAAGTATAGCTTTGAAAAAAAAAATACTTGTCATCTTTCATACAGTTGTTTCATATACTTTCTGCAGTTTTAGGGCATATATTCAAGTGAACAAAATTCCCACTTCTGCAGTTAAAGCTGATAAAAGCACTCCTGCTAGGGCAGACAGCAAGAATTTGCTTGCTACGAAGTGTAGAACCTCTCTCAGTAAAATACTTTAAAAGTGTGACTGTCCAGCCTTTTTTAATGTGCAAGGCTCAAAATTCATGTGGTTGGAGCTTAATCAGTTAATCCGCACCTTCAAAATGTTTTATAAAATCAAATCTCCCAAGCCGAAGCCTCTGCCACCGTTTCTTCAAAAGGAAGGGGTGCAATCCCAATATATGCTCTGGCATGAAATCATGCCTAGTCAATATGCCAACCACTGGGGCCCTCTGCATGAGGTTATTCTAGTAAATTAATTGGGACATCCAAACAAGAAATTCACTTTTTCTTTAATAATCCATCCATATTGAGAAAAAAGAAAGACCAAAACCAAATTCAATATGACCTTTGGTAGATAATTGGCACTTGACAGCAAACAAGACCAAACTGTACAATGATAAACTTGAGACTGGTCCCTATTCAAAACTCGAAACCCAATATTAGTACCGAGTACCAACTCACAGTTATCTTCCCAGCCTGAAGGATGCCATAATATTCCAACTTCCATTGGTATTCTAAGAAGTGGGTTATACAGAATGCAACAAGACTGTATCAGCACAGTTTCCAAAGCTAATTAAAGACACTGTACTTCAGTGTCAGGGGCATGCCTTCAAGTGCTGAAAAAAAATGAAGTTCACTCACAGAGGTTAATTTTGGAATGACCAAGAGGTGCCGCAACCCAACTTCTCGAAATAGAATGAGAGCCTTGGCTAGAGACATGGTCTCGACTACAGTATAAGGTGAAGTGTTTGTGAAAGGATGCAAATCCACATACATCTCCATCTCTTCTTCACTTAGCTTTAGATCCTCGATTGATTCGTGATTTGCCATAGACCCACGTTTAGCAAAGTCGTCAGCACAGAACTGCCTCGATGTGTCAATCCCTGATAACAAAGTAGTTCTTCTGTCAGATATTTTATATTTTTTATGCATTTTGTTTCCATCTATTTCTTATTGTTGGTTGAAGTTCCAAGGAGACGGTTTTCAGAGGATATCAACATTTATCATCCAAGAAACACACCAGGCACCAGTCACCAGTTTCTACCAAACTGTATGATGGAAGAGATCATATTTACACTAATACCTGAGTGCATGCAAGAATCGATAAACTCCTTTTTCTTCAACAAGACAATTAGGTGGGCCCGTAGAATCAGCCCATACAATACTGGCGAAACAGAAAGAGGTGGCTCATCAACCACAGGAAACCCACTATGACCTGTCGTTCTTAACACATGCACTATATTACCAACCTTCTCAACCCCGTTAAACCATTGTAACGGGCCAGTAATTACATCAGCCACCGTAAGTTGCTTCATGTAAGGTTCTGCATGAGCCTCGAGATAAGGGAACCCCTTTAGCTTCACAAGCAGGTCGTATATGTTTGCATTGAGTGCATCCGCCACAGTCTTTGATATCAGAAGGACCAGCATGATTAAGGGAAGTAGTAGAAGGTTATTGGTTAATTCTAGTAGAATGACACAAACAGAGACAGTTATTCGCATGGACCCGCCTAAAAGAGAAGCTGACCCAAGAACAGCAAAGAGGCCATGATCAAGATTAGAATATGAACCCATTAGCATAGCAATAAGCCGACCATAGGTAGCACCAGTAAGTATGACCGGCACAAAGAGGCCTGATGGAGCTGCTATTCCATAACTAAAAATCCCTGTTATTAAGGATAACAAAATATTTAAAGAGATGGAGCCATGCCAGTAAAGTATAACTATCAACTGTTTTCCTGGTTAGTTACCATTTTCATGTACCACAATGAAATGAAAATGCAAAACACACTTGGTTAAAACAAGGGGAAAGCATTCAGAGACCACTTTGATTGCAACAAAGAAATTACATGCATAGAAATTTGGGTTTTTTTTTCTCTTATACTTCTGCAGAAAATATGTGTTTAAATTGGACATTAAAGTGAAGAAATGGCAACATTAACAGAAATGTATACTCTTGAAAAAAATGAAGAAAGTATTAAATTTCTCACTTCTCAGTACCAAGAAAATATGAAGCTACAAAAAAGATGATAATAGAAGAGGGCTGAAACACGTAATCAGTTCCAGCACTATAGAGATTCCTTATCGTATCATCATTAGTGTTGAAAAATAGGCTAGCAAGGTCATTGTAGTGGCCAGGTGCACATTGGTACTTCTTGAAATTGCCTGACCGACCAATAGAGGGGCATGCCTCGGCAGCGTCAGCAGGGCACAGCTTGCATGCAGCTAGCCAGGGGAGGCAGAAGAGACAACATGATGTGCAAATCGAGAGAGTTGCTGCTAGCAGCAACTTGTATACCCTCCCTCTCCTGAGAAGATGGATTTCAAGAAACTTAAAATATTATTAGAGTAGCCAGTAAACCAGTACTAGTTGTGAGGCATTCTTTTCTAGGTAGAATCTGCTACACTAGGTCATATGACATGTATGAAATGCATTCTTTTTACGCACAGCCACACACATCAGTATTAATGAATACTCCAACTTCTTTCTTTGGGCTTGAAAGCACGAGGGACGAGGTATTGGTACAAAGGCAGAAATCCTCAGTTGTCTTGACAAGCATTTGTTTTCTTAAAAAATGTTTAATTTTTAGATTCCCACAACAAAATGTGCTCATGTTGAAAAAATGGAAATATAACAAAGAGAAGATAATTGAAAGTACTCATAAATAAGGGAGTAAACCCGAAGAAGCTTAGCAAGTAGAAAGTTGTAGAAACTCCCCAAAATACCACCAATAACTCCCAATATTATCACAGGGAGTAGATCGGCAAATTGATAAGCTCTATTACCAGAGGTCACATCAAACATTATAAGGCCTCCTTTACCGAACAACCCACACTTGCCATTCTTACATACATCAATCAAGGCCCTTAAAACAACTGCTACTACAGCAGTGGTGAAAAATGCACGCCAGAGAAGCGATATTCTCCACCTGAAAAGTAAGCAAAGTGCAGTGGACAGAGGGTTGTCAACTAAGCGTCTTACATATCAAAAAATATCAAAAGAAGCATATATATTTGAGGTAGGGGTTTCTCCAACATTGGTTTTTCTGACCTAAACTGAGACCAACAAAGCCCAAACTATTGAATTAACACTCCACTATTGTGATTTGCAATTAACCTCAGCTCTTCAATGAAGTTTAATTTATGATGCAACTACCTTCCTTAGGTCCACCTTACGAAGAGCTTATCTTACTTACTATTAATAAGATTTCAAACCAGAAAAAGAAATATACAGAAGTGAATACCAGGAAGAAACTGCTTCAAGTGCAAACAAGACACCACCGACAGGTGAACGAAATGCTGCCGCAATACCAGCACCTGCTCCACATGTGACCAGATCACGCCAGTCCCTGTCATTTTTAAAGTATTTCAACCACTCACATGTCAGGTGGTGCTTCCGGGACCCGCCCTGACCCAGTATTGATGCAATGCATGCCCCAGTGTGCACTAGTGGGCCGGCCTTTCCTATGTGCAGAGATGAGGAAACCGCAGCAATGGTCCCAATAACCTGGTTGAATGATGCTTACTCAATTAAATATTTTAGTTTACTAGACATGGTCTAGTCGCATATCTCTGAATGTTGACTAGATATACCAGCTTGCAAAGTTGCAAAAGAAAAAAAAATGGTACAAGTTTACAAGACCACCAATTTTGACAATCTAATTCATCATACTCATTTTTAGGTCTATATTCACTATTTTATATGAAATATAGGACACAAATAAATTATCTTCATAAAGTATACAGAACCTTTATACAAGAAAAAAAAAAAAAAAAAAAAACACAGTAAAAATAAGATGACTAAGATCAGCCATGTTTTTGGCCAAAACATGATGGTTGATAATTTGTTTCAATATGCTGTAGAAAACCTCTTCACAATAAATTTAATGCTACTGCAAAAAGTATCTGCTATGGTATTAAATATATTATACATCTCAGTCTCACCTTAACAACTAGGGTCCTCAAAGAAAAAATGCCTGGTGCATCAACCCCGTTCAAGTATGCCTTCACCTCTGGAATGCCAGATCCTGAAGCCTCTGGGGCGAAAAATACAGTTATCCCTGCCGCAAACATTGTCAGAGCAAAATTTGATGCTATGAACACCACAAAAGCCCATCCATACCTGATTTTGTAGATAACACAAGCATTAAACTAGATACTTTTATGTGAAATTCTTATTCTGATCCCTGGTTTGTCAGCGTTCTGTACAGGGATCGTGACAGCATACCGTGAGGGTGCCAGATAGATCTGGTACAATGTACTACCACCCTACAAATTTTCAGCAAGCTGGTTATTGGCAGGTTAGCGAAAAGATGTCAACTACACAAAGTGGCATACATATACAATAACAATAATTCTGAATTCAAGGCAACAATTTGTGGGGATTTGGATGTGATCCCTGCCATGATGTCATTCTCAATTTTATGGGGATTTGTTATTACCTCTGGGCAAGCATCATATTGGAAGTGACAACAAACTTTATGCCCGCCACATTCTCTACTGCCAAATTTGTCAGGAAGCCAGTCCCACCAGCCAGTGCTCCAATCAGGAAACAGAATGCCCACTTGAGTACCACATATTGAAAAATATGGGATCGGCTGTGTGATCTCCAGTCCTGTTTGAACAGGTCATTTTCCATCAACCTGAAATGGAAGAAGATAAAATAAAGGGAGTTCCTTGATACTAATTACAAGTTTCCAGATTTGATGAATAAAAACTTTAAGAATAGTGCAGAAATTGATAATAATGTAAGAATAGAACGAAGTAAGAATTGGAAAAACGTGCAATGATGAAGCTATTTTAAGAAATTGATACTAGAAGGAAAAAGATTTCTATCTGAGATTTCACCGCTGGTAAATGTACTATTGCATTGTTACAAGTGCCGGATGAAATATCATGAGCACAAACATAGGACAATGTCATCCGTCTCACCCAAGTATAGAAAAAAATGAAGGAGACAGTTCAGACATCAAAAAAGGCCAACACTGTTCATTGAAGTATCAATGCTTGCAGTCACAATGAACTAAAATTGAGGTAGTAAAACCAAATCGGTCAGTGCACAGTAAAACTCACTCGTAGTCAAGGCTTTCAATAGGGGAAACCTCAGTACCGATGATGGCGACCTGAGAGGTGGTGTTAGAGGGGGCGCGTCTGAGATCGAGTATGAAAGAATCGGAGGCCAACAGAGGCGTCTCCAGGTCGCCGTCTTCTGTCCTATCTTTGATCGCCATGGCCGTTTTCTCGCAACAGAGAAAAGGGAGAGTGGAGGAAAGACAGAAGAACTAAAGAAGAGAGTAGACTTGATGTTGATATGGATTCATGGGATCAATAATAGAGGAGAGATCCATTGGAATAAAGAATAAAAGCACTGGAATTTGGCGGCTTTCCTCGTAAATCCAGCATTTACAACTACAGGTGAGGAAGTGACAAGGGACTGACAAATCACCGTCACTGTCGCTTGGATATGAGGATACCTGCTTCAACGCGCATCTTGATGTACATCAACAGTTCACTAATAGTCATTTAATCATCTGAGGGAAGAGACATGAGTTAAAGATGTCAATTATCGACCCAATCCGATCTAATCCGACATGATCTGAATATAAATGTGTTGAGTATGGATTTAATTTTTTTTATCTGAATCGGGTCAGGTTTGGATTAACCCAACCCGATTAATTATTTTTTTAAAGTATTTTTTATGATTTAGTACTAAATAAAGCTTAAATATACACTAATTATATATTAATTAAGATTAATTATAAATTAATTAATATTTAATTATTTAAAATTATATAAAAATAATTAATAAATATCTAATTATTTTACACGGGTCAGATCGGATTTACCCGTGACCCGATCATGTCAGATATGAGTTAAAATATTTTGACCTGAATTTAATCAGGTCATGTCAAAAAATAATAATAAAAGATATGACTTGATCTGACCCATTGACACCCCTAAACATGGTCGCATGAGATATCCTCATATCCACCAGATGAGGAGGAAGGGAGAATGTTTGATCTTTCATGTGAATTTTTTTCTTGAAGTGTTGGTTTCATTATAATATCTTTATTAATGGTCATGTTTTAATTTTTTTTTTACAGATGTTCATGAGAAGGATGCAATCCGAACTCACGCCTTTCAAAATGTCTTTTTCATACCCGACAGCTGACATAACAAACAACTCAGTTTTAAATATTCAATGATATGAGAAAAGTTGGGCCAGCTAGACTTTGTCTTTCTTTAGTTTTATCTCTTATTTTTTTATTCTCCATGCTATTGGGCTTTTAGTTATTGCACAACCCATTAGTTAATGTAGTAGGTTGCTCAAAAAAAAAAAGGTGAAATCAAATGAAAGAAAATTTTCTTGTCTGTCTAAAAAGATCTTATATTTAAATTATATTTAATTAGAATGGAAATTCAAAATGAAATCGGGATTCCTTAAATGAAATAATATCTTTGAACAAGACATGTCACAAAGTCAATTGCAATTATTTCAATAAGAATGACTATATTATTTGATAGTTCCGTCTTTGACTCGCCTGCTCACTTTAGAACTAAACTGACTTACCTAGCTGAGAAAGAATATCAATTGAAACTAGACTGAAAACTTAGCTAGTAAGTTCGATTGACTTAACTACTGGAACTTTTCAGAAGCAGCTTATCCCCTTTCCCTCTCCGATTTTATACGAAAGGTGAAAGAGTGTGTCCAATCAAGATTGAAGAGCGCAAATCTAGCTCACGCCTTTTAGTTCAATCTTAAAGAGCATATGTCTGACTCACGCTCTTCAATTGAACTAACAGATATAACTTTTCATGAGGTTTTCATATAGTATTTAAATTTATATTTATATTTATTTTATTTTATATTTATTAAAAAATTAAATATAAATTTAGTTATTTATATATATAAATAGTTAAAATTAATTAAAATTATAACCTATCAATAATGAAATATAAATATAAATATAATTAATAGCTAATTAGATTATATTTAAAAATATAAAAATAATTTTAACTATTTATATATATAAATAACTAAAATTATATTTAAATTTTTAATTAAAAATATAAATATAATTTTAATTATTTATTATATATAATGAGTATTAGGCTGAAGAATTTCTAAATTTTTGCTATGAGCTGAAAATTTAATCTTAAATGGTTATAATTTTTGATAGAAAATTTTGATCTAGGATGTTTAAATATAATTCCGAAACCTCGTGAAAAAAAAATCTATCTGTTAGCTCAATTGAAGAGCATGAGCCGAACTTGCGCCCTTTAAATTTGAACAGAAGAATGTGAGCTAAGCCTGCACCTTTCAATTTTAGTTGGACGCAGTTAACTATCGAATATGAAAAATATACTTTGAAGAGTATGAATCCGAATTGCGCCCTTCGCATAGACCTATGTGAAAATAAATTTAGAGCGTGACTCTTAATGAAATATTACGATAGGACCAACCCTTTAAGAAAAAATTCCCTCTCATGTCTCATGTGTCTTGTCTCCTCCAGTACTGCAGGAAATGGATGCGTGCGCAACTATCATTTTCCGTGTTTCTCCTGATTCATCATTAAATAATAAGGTGCAAACATAGAAATAATTTAATAACAGCAATTAATTAACTCTATATAAAATGTGAATCTGAAAAATATCATTTCCCTGATAACTCTACACAAGTCTCTAAATATTTTATGTTAGAGTTCAACATGTAATTAGCAAGTTTTCGGTACATGCATGTTAAAATTTCACAGATGTCACATTAATTTGTTGTAAAAAAAAAATTAATTACTCTATCTCCAAATACTATATTTATCATACTAGCTATAATTAAATTATGCCGCCGAGTTACCACGTAATGTCATGGTAATTTTGTACTCAATAAAATGAAACAACGTTCCAAAAAGACGTAATATCTGCATCCATGTATAGAATTATCCCTTGTGAAAAAAAAATACGATTGGATCTTTTAAAAATATTAAAATTTTATTTATTGACTAATTATTTCTTAAGAACAAATAAAATATTAATTACCCACATTTCATACGTTCATGAAGCTTAATTGATATTTATTGTTACTTTTATGTAGTTGTTTAAATAATTTGTATAAATTTCATAGTTTAATTTTGCAACCAATAACACCATCTTTTTAAAACATTGAATATATTGAATGATTTCATTTTAGTTTTCTGTACTGTACTGGATCTATTTAGGGAGCACCACGAAATTCGGTGACTGGAGAGGAGCCAATCTAAAGAGTTAATATTGTGAGTGACGTACATGCTTGTGTAGGAATTTTTCTTAATCTGTGAATTTGTCAAGTAATAAACACACATCACTATCCGGTCTTTGGCGACATCAAGTTAGGTGTCAGTTAATGTTTAAATATTTTTTAGTTCACTAAAAAATAAAATTCGTATAGCAATAAATAATTTGTTTTTAATTCAAATATTTTATTTTCTTAATTCGGACACTCTTACCGATCATTTGTGATTCTGCCCAATAAATTTTTTTAATTCAAATATTTTATTTTCTTAATTCTCTATCAATGCAGCGAGTGCATGTCAGGAATTGTTGAGGAATTTTGAACTAGGTTGTACCTTATTAGCATTTTAGTATATATCCTGAAGGATAGCACTGACTGGTAGGCCAATGTATAAAATGAAAGTGGGGCGTTACATCTATGATCAGTACATGTAGGGCCGATTAGATCTAAAAAGAACTGGTTGGATTCATTCATGGATTGAACGGAAATAAATTAATCGCCGCAAACATTTTTTTTTCTCTTACAATAAATAATTTTTGTATTATCTCATCCAATCTTGATCATTAGGGCCGCACATGAAAAGGAGTTCTCTTCTTTTAATAGCCGTTTTAAAAATTAAATTTGAATTTGGTACACAAAAACTTCTAGGAATTTGAAAGTGAAATTAATTAAACCATGACACGAAAATCAGAAATATATGGACTAATTAAAAGTTCAATTCCTATGAGAATGAGATTAAATAGCACAAACTAATGTTTTCTCCAACCTTAAAAACTCTCTCACACCAGTACTCAGAATTCTACTTTGAAACATGCAGGCAACATATATCATCAAAGGAATCATCAGATACTAACCAGTACTACAGTCTGTTTCTGTTTCTTCATCATCATCATCATCTTCATCTTCCAATTCCATGGATACCTGGGGCCCTTCCCCTTCGTGATGATCCTCAAAATAAGCTGCATGCTTCCTCCATATTTTGCTTGGAACGCGCTTCACAGCTGTCCTCAATATTTCTTCCCATATCCTATATATACCATCAAAACCCTAACTACTTCAGATCAGGTGGATGCAACAAGATAAAATTAATACGACTTAGAAATCAAGAAAATTTGTTTCACACTTCGGTACCTTTTTGATGAAAAATGTTCCCTGACAGAACTTTCTTCCTCCTCTGTAAAGCCATACCATTTGTCAATGTTATATTTACATGTCGACACATCCCTATCCACCACATCTGACAAGTAATATAGAATGATTGATATGGCAATTAGTTATGATGTTTAATAATATTTGAATGACAGATATCAACGAATGACACTTAATGATTTGTTATTCTTTACACGCCCTGGTAAAAACATGATTTTCAAAATGAAAAAAAGAGATAAAGTACCATTATTGCTTGAAGCTCATTTCTTGCTTCATTTCTATTGATCACTAAAAACTTCAATTCTATATTTCCAATACATTTATTGATCACCTCCTTACTAATGTTCGCAATCACGATCTGCGGAAACTGTTTTATTTTTGCACATGTGCATAAAATTTGTATCCGCGACTATGATTTGCGGTAACGTTTATTTATTTACTTATTTGGCTATATTGTGAAGAGTAGTGCCTTGAGAAGTTGTGGGAGTTATGAGGTGATGAGGCAGTTCAGTACTACTATATGTATATGAAAGCCTAAAACCAAAATAGTAATTATGTTTTCAATTTAACCTTGCACTATGAAATGGCCATCAATCTGAAAACATCTCCTTCCACTTATTGTATCCAACATAAGTGGCTTCACTCCCCTGGTACCTCTTTTGTGGTCTGTCATTTTGGTAATTAATACAAAGTTATTGGATAGTAAAGCCTTTAAATCAAATATCATGTGAGTTTCAACCCTAACCTAAGTTGTAATCCTCTAGGCCATATGACAGCTCGAGATATGCATTACGGAACTCCTCCTTGAACTGTGCCATCCGTCTTTCGTACTCCTCTTCTTCCTCAAATGTCAGAATCATCCCATCTTCAGGTGATTCTGCTGCCCTTGCCTCCTCTTCTTTTAAATTCTTCCAAAGATAAAGTACCTACATAAGTAGTGCAAATCATACATCATCACAACAGAAGGGTTAAAACTTGTAGACGTTCAAATGTATATATAGTAGTTTTTGCTATTTTACATGCAACAAATTATAAATTTTATACCTTCTTGGAGACAGCAACTTGATCTTTCCACTGCATTTCTATCCCCATCAGTTTTTTCTTAGCTGAACTTCTGGGGATGAAGGACCTTAGTTGCCTAAAATTTAAACATAATTATCAAGCTAATGGATCCTTGAAATTAAAATTGAATACACAAACTAATAATGAAATTAGTTGTTATGTTTTACCTTGTACCAAGAGCTAGATCACAGAGAAAATTTAGGATGCGCAGCTTCCAATTGGCATCAAGTTCATGGTAGCGTGAACCACTCTGAAAGTATTCTCGAGGAACAGCCCTGAAGGAAGATTTGGAATCGATCAATTTCTCAATTTCAGCCACCCATGCATTTACAGCTGGCAATGAACTACTTCCCCTTGCAATAACAGTATAAATATAAATTAAATAATTCCTGTTATATCAAATGGCAGATTATATGTTTCATAGAGTGCGTCAAACAAACTCAATAAACTTGCTTATGCACTACAATATGTAGGGGCCAATAAATGGTGCAACTTTCAATTAGTGTCTGGTTTTAGTATCTTGCTTTTATGAAGACTTTTTTTTTCAGTATTGACAGTAATACTATTAATTTGCAATGTAATGTTTACCTTGTTAATTAATTACAAATTAAGTTGAATGGAAATGAAAAATTAGATCTGTAAATATATGAATTAATTAATGGATCTAATAGCTTTAATAGTTGAATGACATACTGGGCTTTCTTCTTTTTCATCTGAATTATATTCAGCAGATTTATTTGGAACTTCTCCAGCACAGACGGCATCTGCCTGTTCGATCCATCTCCCTGCATTATCTCCATCAGGATTCTCTCAACCTCCCCATCTTCCATATTAAGGGCCTGAAATATTTATTAGTAACTTAATTATATCACTTACAATGCTAAAAATATATTCTCCAAGTGTTAATTTACTTTGATGCTCTCCGTCTTGGAGGTTGCAAGTAACTGAATAAATCTGAATAAGGAAGCATTCATGGATTCTACTGTCTGAAATTAAGTGGCTTGATCCTGATCTTGATCTAAAAAAAGTTATATATAAAAATAAGTGACTGCAGCACCTGAGAAAAGATCCTGCAATGCTCCAGAAATTGGAGAGCAGGTCCGACATTTTCGACATCCATGTCAACTCTGCAAACTTTTGTAACTGGGATTGTGGCTTTAGGCAGCAGGCTCTCCCACACTTGAAGCATGGCAAGTTGTTCCCTTGCACGATCGACCATCTCGACGTACTTTCTCTGGAACATATATATGTATATATGTAGTATAAAATTAGAACAATATGTTAAAACAAGATGAATTCAGTTATTTTATTTTTCATGTTTTTGTATTGTCAAGATTAATGTGGTTAGGCAATGAATTATCATATATACTAATTAAGAACTTTTTAATACCCCAGAGAAAATTAAGTTTTTTTTTTACATTTCAATATATGCTACAATATTTGATTGTTAACAACTAAATTTTTGACAGAGAAATAAAAAGAACTGTCGGAAAGAGAACTGGGATCATGATAACAGAACCTGCTCGTCCCTGGTCAAGTTTCCAATTGGCAGCAGCCCCAGACTCTGTCTGCATTCATAAGTTCAATATTTTTGAAAGTATAACCAATATTTAAATGCTTTCTAAAGACGTATGTTTTAATAAATAGGACTTTGGCAATAAAACATACCTACACACACTGCAATCACACTCTCCTCGAGATTTAGGGCATAACCAGTCACCAAATTTCGCATTTTGCAGCTCATCAGAATCATACCTGATCCATGGATCAAAATCCAAAATGTGAATATTAAACAACAATGAAAGAAAATGATAGTTAACTTAATTAATTAAAGGGATGGCACTTTGTAACATCCATTACCTCTTCTGTAAGCATGGTTCACAATATTTGAGGTTACAGGAGTCCTTGATGCAATAATAGAAGACTACATCGGACTTTGGACAGCGACACTGCAAAAAGAAAAAAGTTTTACAATTACATTTTGAGATGTCATATTGAATTTTCCACAATTATATGATTAAGAAAAATATTTTTTTATCGAAACTAACAATTGTGAAGTACGTGTTTTGTCCAAACTATGGAATATTAGGGGTTCTTTGGACCCTAACAGTTCTTTGATAGCTTGACATGCAATCTTTTAATTAATTGCACCATTACCAATCTCAATAATTTAAATATTTTCTCAGTAATTCAACAATTTTGGGAACAGGATTTTGGGCAAGTATTTTTACAGTTACTTCCATCTGTTAATTACACAACAAGTAAAAGTAGATCGAGAATCAGGAGAAAGTAAAAACACACCCATAATTAAGCAATATATTAATTTAACGAACCTGATGGCAAATGAGCTTCTTTCCTGACATGACAGAATAGATTGGTACCTTTCCAAATCTGAGAGAGAGACAGAGAAAGAAGTAGAGCTAGCGTTGGCAGCCCCCGGCAAGTTTTCGAGAGAAGTAGCAAGAGAGAGAGAGAGAGAGAGAGATAACAGAGAGGATAAAAGACTAACAAGAGAGAGATCCTTTGGTTTTGTGAGAGAGCAAGTAATATATA
Organism: Schoenoplectus tabernaemontani; assembly: GCA_037127355.1. NCBI lineage: Eukaryota > Viridiplantae > Streptophyta > Magnoliopsida > Poales > Cyperaceae > Schoenoplectus > Schoenoplectus tabernaemontani. Next base: position 27,574,392 of record CM073750.1, read on the forward strand.
GATGAAGGACGAGGCCAGAGAAATTAATTATGATAAATAAGTTGAATGTGCCTAACGTTAAGTAGGTTATGATAAGTGGTATATGATGAAAATCAGGAACGGATTAAGAATTAGGAACAGAGATTTCATTATGAAGCATAATTAGTGATGAATGAATCTAAGTTCCTCATCAGATGGGTGGTTATATAAATCCTCAAAAGAAATTAGAGATTGTTGCATATGCTAGCTATCGGAAATTTTCAAAAATCAAAATGAATTATTACTGGTAAATCCGTGGCAGTATTTGCTAAAACAAACGGCAATTAATACTTCTAATACTTTTACTAACGCACACTTTTAGTAACGCCAACCAAAAGATATGGTGCGTGGTTGGTAAAATAAGAAAAATATATATCATTATACGAGTAAAATGAATGTATACAATGTACACTAGATCAATCAAATAATGCTGCTCGCTGGAAAATCGCCATATATTAATTCTCCACACAAACGTTCAATGTGTATAACCTCAAATTTTGATTCCACAGAAAAACCTCAATACTAGTCTTCTTATTTGAATTTATAACGTTTTTTTTTTTTTTTATATCAATCCAATAATATATAATTTTGTTGCGAATGATAGTCAATGCGAGTGATATTTCCGAATGCAGCAGTTCTTTTGGGCTGGATGCTGGGCCCAGCAAACGGTTCCAACATGTAAGAGTGTACTCAAATTTTTTTTTTTGGTAAACAAAAAAATAAAAAATAGGAAAATGGTAAGAGGACCCTATTTTGTGCGCAATTAGTTTGGACTGAGTTTCAAAGTCAGTCTCAGGTACCGAGACCAAATTTCAAACTCGGTCCCAAATATTTTTTTTTTACGTTTTCTTGTTTATTTATATTAAAAACGAAGCACGACCCGAGTTTTATAATGTGAAACATAAACACGACAATAGATTATTCTAAAATAGTGTCAAAATTTTAAAATATTATAACAATAATTAAAATTAAATTATTATGGTAAAATTATAATAATAAAATATAAACACTACATCATATAATATAAATCATGTTCTGCTAAAACGAGTTTGGTCTCGAGTTGGTAGTATGTTGATACGACCTTCCATTTCAATCATAATCATTTGAATACGTATCTTTCTTCTCATTCATTTGTTGATTTTTACTAGATCTTGCCTGATGATCGGACCGTTGTACATTGGTCAATCTCATTTATTACCATAACTACGCCAATGACCATATCATGTGTTAATGTAATATTGAATGTTATAATATGGACTAACGTACTGAGTATAATCCAGTCTTATGAATGAACAAACGACAAACAAATTATCTCATAGAATGCCGGTTAATTGCGGTTTATAGCACCAACAATTATCAATTTCTGTCATAACTAATTCAACCTCATATTTTATTTTACCCCTTTATCCCTATTATTTGAAATAAAAATTAAAAATTATTGCTTAAATTTTAAAATTAAATAAAAATTATATAAGTATAGAATATTACTATTTTAATAAATCCATTTCCATTGTACACATCATAGTTGTTTATACCACAATCCAGTGATATGACATCATAAGTTTTCCCCTTATAACCGCTATGTTTTATCAGTTACGTAACATTTTGGGAGAACACCAGACCTTAGGCTTCCTAAGCTGCTGTAATTTTTCGACGCTTATGGAACCACTCAACATATTTGTGCCACGTGTTCTCAACGATAGCACATACCGAAAGTTATATGACGATCCTGAACACGTTGTTCAATGATTCTAAATCATTGCTTGTCATTATTTCTCTCCGATTGAGACCTCTGTTTAGATGTTGTACCCATCTTTCTTGATGCAATGCAGCCACTTGATCTGGAGTTAACTCCTCATAATGAAATTTCTTGGCTGATACTTCTTCAATTGGCACAGATGTGGCGGTTTGATTATTGCGATTTTATTATTTCATGTCCTTCTGTTTGACACTTGTCCTTCTATTGGACACTTATTTTTCTTCTTTTGATCACTAATAATTAGTGGTGTCAATTAATATTATTTAAATTTAATTTAATTATCAATTTCAATATTTATTTTATTTTGCTCATATACAAATTAAAATCTGGAACTCCCTACAGTCAAAATATTTCATCTAATAGCTCAACAAAATCTTCGTTTCAAAATCTTATAATTATCATCTATGATTTTTATAATTTTTGAAAAATGATCCTGAATATCAATATTTGTGTGTTCAAAGTGCTCATAAAAATTATTAAAAATGATAATAATTGGTTTTTTATATATTATTAAAAATGATAATAAGGAAAATCGCCATATATTAATTCTCCACACAAACGTTCAATGTGTATAACCTCAAATTTTGATTCCACAGAAAAACCTCAATACTAGTCTTCTTATTTTAATTTATAACGTTTTTTTTTATATCGATCCAATAATATATAATTTTGTTGCGAATGATAGTCAATGCGAGTGATATTTCCGAATGCAGCAGTTCTTTTGGGCTGGATGCTGGGCCCAGCAAACGGTTCCAACATGTAAGAGTGTACTCAAATTTTTTTTTGGTAAATAAAAAAAATAAAAAATAGGGAAATGATAAGAGGACCCTAAGGACCTTATTTTGTGCGCAACTAGTTTGGACCGAGTTTCAAACTCAGTCTCAGGTACCGGGACCAAATTTCAAACTCGGTCCCAGGTAATTTTTTTTACGTTTTCTTGTTTATTTATATTAAAAACAAAGCACGACCCGAGTTTTATAATGTGAAACATAAACACGACAGTAGATTGTTCTAAAATAGTGTCAAAAAATTTAAAATATTATAACAACAATTAAAATTAAATTATTTTGGCAATTATAATAATAAAATATAAATACTACATCATGTAATATAAATCATGTTCTTCTAGAACGAGTTCGGTCTCGAGTTGGTAGTCTGTTGATACGACCTTCCATTTCATCCATAATTATTAGAATACGTATCTTTTTTCTCATTCCTTTATTGATTTTTGCTATATCTGGCCTGATGATCGGATCGTTGTACATTGGTCGATCTCATTTATTGCCATAACTACGTCAATGACCAGATCATGTGTTAATGTAATATTGAATGCTATAATATGGACTTAAAACTGAGTATAATCCAGTCTTATGAACGAACAAACGGCAAGCAAAGGGAGTTTGATTAAGGGGGTGGGTTTCTGCAAAGGACGAGGGGAAGAAAGAAAAAGGGGATTGATTTGGTTGGTGTCGCCAGGAGAAGAAGAAAGCGGATTTAGCGGTAGAGAAGAAAAGCATAGAGGGAGGAGATTGAGTGTGAGGGGACAGGGTCGTGGGTGAGGGGAGAGAGAGGGGCTGTGAGGGACGGTGAGGGAGAGAGAAAATTTGGGTGGGATTTACTGTGACATCTGATTTGTATTCTTGCGTGAGGTGAGTTAAGTGCAGTTTCGTATGACCCATTGAGTCTCTTTAAGTGGCCACACGAGAGGCCACGATTAGCGCTTGCATTAGTGTGTATATATATATAGAGTGGAGATAGCGTGAGCTTAAGCTCACGGAGGCTTTCCGTGAGCTTAACTCAAAAAACATATTAAATCATCTCAAAATTTTAATTTATCATTCTCATTAAATTCTTTATATGAAAATCTCATGGGATGTAAAAATTTGGAGCGTTTTGAGTTTTTTAAGTCGCCGTTTTTAATTTTTGAAAATCAGCTCTAAAAATAATAATAATATATTCAATACTTGAACATCATTTTCAAAAATTAAAAACGACGACTTAAAAAGCTCAAAACGCTCCAAATTTTTGCATCCCATGAGATTTTCATATAAAGAATTTAATGAGAATGATAAATTAAAATTTCGAGATGATTTAATATGTTTTTTGAGTTAAGCTCACGGAAGGCCTCCGTGAGCTTAAGCTCACGCTATCTCCACTCTATATATATATATATATATTCTGGTTTAGTGTAGCAAGGAATCAGTGGAATTTCATGGAGCATGTTTTAGTTAGCTTTGAAACGAGTCTAGTGACTCGTTACCTAACTCTTAGGTTTTTATTCCATATTTAATTTATTTTTATTTTTATTAGTGATTAACCCTAAGATTATCAATTTTATTTAATAAATTAGTTTATTTGAATAATAAGTTGGTTACTAAATTTTGATAAATCGAATCGATTTGTATTCCTTAATTTCCTCTCAACTCCCGATATCATTAGACATGTATTTCATTAATGAATTATTATTATTTTTACTTTCATTATTATTATAAGTATTTTTCTTATATTTTGCGTAATTAACATTTTCTAAATTTTATTATTTGTTTCAATATTAAATTTATTCTTATTCGATTATTAATTAAATTCTTTTAATTTATCAGTCAATTTGTGTCGGAACTGTTTTTCAAAATAAAATAGCTTTATTTGAAAATAAAATTGTGTGCATATTATGCACACTACTAGAAAAAAGCCTCATTTTAAAATGTCTTTAGTAACGATTGTGTAACTGTCACTCATGACGGTGGTCATTAAAAATATTAAACAACTATTATTGAAGGTTCGTCTTTATTAAATAGTTGTGTACACCTTTAGTAATATTTTTTTTAATAAGAAGTGTTACTAAAAGTATACATTCAGTTATGGTTGTTTAAAGAAATCATTATTAAAGCTATACTTTCAGTAACAATTGTTTATAAAATAAAAAAAAAACTATTACTGAAATTCACCTTTAGTTACAGTTCTTACTAAAAGATAGTTACTAAAGGTGTATATAATAATAATTATTTTTTTAAAACTTGGGTGATTGTTTTGTTGAACAACTATTACTAAAAGTTTTTTTTTAATACAATTTTGATTTTGTTGAACAACGGGTTTTTAACTTTAGGGTCTGTTTGGCAAATCAAGGAATAGTTTTGGAAGAGTGGTAATTTTGGAAGAGTGATAGAATAGTATTTTTTTTGGAAGAATGGTATTTTTGACTATTCGGAAGAGAGAAAATATCATTTGGCGCTTGTTACTCGAATAGTTAAAATATGAATAATTATGATACTAATAATGTTAATTCTTTCATGTTATAAAAAAGAAAAATATATTGCTTCTTTTGCGATTGAAAAATTACATCGTCCTGCACTTAATATGAAGTTCACCTATTATCTATTATTATTACTATTAGAGTTCTCTTTTATAGCTGCAAAAATGCAGCCCAAAATGAAAGTGTTCATGTCTGGGCTTGACTAACGATTTTTCCTTTCCTTACATTATATGTCTAGAACTTAGAGACTGGGAGCCCAAATTTCCTTCCTTACTCCATAGCGGTCCAGTTCAATAAATTTAATCAGCGGACCAATTGAAAAATTATGTATAATTTTTTTTATGTTGAAAAATGATGTCTTTTTTTTTAATTTCTAATGATTTAAAAATTAAAATTAAAGTAATTAAATTTTTATGTGCAAGAACAGAATATAATATAGATCAAGTTAGATTGGAAAAAATTCATAAACTTTTTATAAACTTTTTTCCTTTAAAAGAAAAGGCTGTCGACAGGGAAGTTAGATTGGCTCTTTACTGAATCCCCTGCTATATGGGGCAGGAAGTGGAAGCTCCTCCCACCAAATTTTCCAATCCGTAAATTACATGTTGCTAACAATTGCTAATTTGAAATGTAACTCATATGCAAAATATATTTTTAATATTCTTGTAACATAAAAAACTGTGCATTTCATTTTTAATTTTGTTAGTAAATAAATATCTGTTAATATGAGAAATTCTGATTTGCATTTGTCGGAATAATAATAATATAATTAAGTCCCTTGATTACCTGCCACGTGGCGTCCACCAATTGGCCAATCACGGACTTCCTGTCCACATTTGTGCAGGGGATCAATTCCATAACCGACACGCCGACACGACGTCATGTGTAAGTGCAAGGCTAGCGGGGACCATTCCATTCATGACTCATTCATTCAGTCATTCTACAATCTACACTTCCACTTCGTCAATGACCATCTGTATTCATTTTTCAACTTACAAATCGGATATGATATTTTTATTTATTGGATCTGCTAAGTTATCGTATGAATTTACGGTTTTATCTTAATCGGAAATTCAGTTATTCCTCTGGTTTGATACACATGGCTAGGCATAAAGGCTTCAATTGAACTCCACTTTTTGTCTTGATATGTTTAAACAAAGGGATGATGTTGTAAGAGCTCTATCAGTTTACTGGTTTGTAATAGATGACCCTCTGTCTAATAATTTAGTGTCTAACTCTCAATTATAAAGTATGAAATTATCAAATTCTCTTTACATGCCTACAATATATATATAATATAGGAAACATTTATGTACCGTGAAGATTTAATTCGCAGAATATAAAAATTATAGGTACTTAATTAAATAATCATTTTTATAACTATAAGTTTGCTATTTTATTTTGAATGCTTTAATTTTCTTTATAAAAATGTAAATACATAGATAATTAAAAATTGATAAAGAATGGTTCATTTTTGTAATACTTTGTAATTTTCAATATCAAGTTTAAATTAGTAAATGTTTTCTTACTTAATAACATATGTTGCTTTTCATCTTTAAGTAAATTTTTTTTGAAAATTTTAATTATACATAACTATATCCTTCTTATAAATATAAACAATGTAAAATTAAAATAAAAATTACATGGTAAAAATATTAGTCATTGCATCTCAGCATCTTTCAAGACGTACAAGCAAGATATACTAGTTAGCTGATTTTGCTGGTCCAAACTCAATGAATAAATTTGTGTATTTGCTTTGTTATTTCTCCATTTTACTCATGGTCGTTTTAAAAATTTAAAAGATGGATATCATTGTGATAATTAGGAACATCGTTTAAAATGAAAAAGAATCCGAAACAAAAAAAGAATTAGGTTTCATGATACTTTTTAGGATTACATTTTATGTTATAAAAACATGTTATTTTTTTTTGCTAATGTTATTAAACTTTTATATTTCAGTTTAATAACTGAATATATAAGTGCTAATATTGTTTTTCAGATAATGTCTATAACAAATTTAAGTATTTTAAATTTCTATAACGTGATATAAAATGAGAGAACTTTATAATATTTTACATAAGGATGTCTTCCAGAATTACTATTTTTTGTAACATATAAATTCCTCCTTTATTGCCAATATTTTTTCCCTAACATGTTAGTGCCTTCCAGAATTACATTTTTTTTCCAACATCTAGTTTTGGCGAAAAGTGAAATTGTATAAAAATGTGTTTATTGTTTAGATATTTTTTTATTCTTTATTTATTCTTTGCTTTTCATTGTAAATATACGTTTTTCATTGTAAATATACATTTAGCAATTGTATACTCCAAACAATCATAATTTAAGTTACAACATATAATAATCTCAGCATACTCGTAATAATATTTTTTAAGAAAGCTCCGATACTATTTATAACATCCCTTCCGTGTCCATATACACTTAACTAAGAAGTTTATGTAGACAAATTGTTAATTAAATAAAAAAAAAGATACATCAGAATCTCTCCCACTGTCCTTTTTTTCTTACTATATATATATTAATTATCTTGGTAACTACTACTCTGCACGAAACTTAAAAACTCAGACTTGGTTACAACTTAAAATCCAGTTGTTCTACATATTTGAAATGATTATATTTAAGATGACGTCGTTTGAACTTTTGGATGTCGGCATGGAATGCCTCGGTCAAAATTATATTTATTTTTGAAAATTAACCATAAAAATGTTCTGCAAGGCCTTCTACTTCAATCTTGGACCAAATCTTAGTAAATATTTGCTTGATCTCTTTTCAAAACCCCCTTTCTTAGTTGCTTTCCAAATCTCTTTCCCTACCCTTTTTGTTTCTTTTCCTCCTCCGGAGGAGAAAAAACACTTCCCTTTCTCATTCCCAAGATCTCCTTTCTCTTTCAGTCAAGCCCAAAAAATTTGTAAAATTTGTCTTGTAAAAAACCCACTGAACAGTAACTATAACAAGTCTCTCTTGTCTTTCATAATACTTAATCCTTTGTAAAACACACATTAATTCCTCATTAGCAGAGGACCCAGGCTCCCATCTGCCATCTGGCGTTTTGTCTTCTTCCTCTCCTACCCTTCAATTATTTCTTTACAATGTTTGTCTGGAGGTTTTGTATTTAAAGTTGGAGTAGATTTGAGAAAAAAATAAGTTACAATGGCGTTCCTCTTCGGATTAGTGCTTGGTGTTTTGGTGGGGATCGGATTCATTATGGCCTTTGCCAAATCAGAGAACTCTAGGTCGACGAAAAGACGCGCATTGGTACTGGATCTGTTTCCGATATTAATTGTTTTTCGTTCTTTTACTTCTGCGTCGTGTTTTCGATTTTGTTTCTTTTATATGAGGATGAAGCTGTGACTTCATTTTGAATTTTACGAACAGTGGGAGGATATCGAGTAAGAAATGATTATATAGAGTAAGTTGACTGAATATCAGCGAATATATTTACATAATTAATTTGTTCTTACTTCACTTAGTTCTTTTTTTCTTTTTCTGGAGTTTAAGTTGGTGTAAGTTTTATTTAGGGAAAGTTGGACGTCTGGGAAGTATGTGTACTATAGATTGCTTGCTTAAATAGATATTCATTTACCAATTAACACTTCAGCAGTCTGAACAAACTTTTCTTTTATAATTAGATTCTGTTTAATTATATTACCAATTAATTATAGAACTTTGGACTGTAAACAAAAAAACTGTTAAGTGTTTGCTTTTGTTAGAGAAGTATTCATACTAATTAACTGGTGCTGTGTACTACTGGAAAGTAAATACCTGTACCTCATACCAGAAATGACCGGTAAGATTTCACTATTGTTGCTGTACTGGTCTTATTGTCCAATCCTTGTCAAACTCCATGTCCTGATATTAATCCTGATTACCAAAGCCCAATTCAGTTGATGATTGGTCTTGTACCTTAATCGATTTAGTACCGCTACAGGCTGCTACAATTGCTAGTTTTGCGAGGATGACGGTGGAAGATTCTAGAAAGATTCTCCCAGCTGATGTGTACCCTTCATGGGTTGTGTTTTCCAGGCAACAAAAGGCAAGTTTGCCAATCTTTTTCTTTGTCAGCTGGTACAAGCTGGTACCAACCTTTGTTGGTAGCCATGAATTGTTTCAAGTCCAGTGCTCATCATCGTGCACTCTATGTACCACGACCTATTTCTTATGTTGAAATCTGGCACATGCATATCTAATTAATAAATTATGCATTTTGGTACAATAATGAACTTCCTGAAACAGTCTATTGTTGCCTGAGAATGCATGTTTCCTGGTAGTACCTTTAATTCATGATGCGCTGGTATTCAAACTGTTTTCTCTGTACAGTTAAAATGGCTAAATGAAGAGCTGATAAAAATCTGGCCTTTTGTAGACGAGGTATGTTATTTTTACTGCGTTAATTTTTATCACGCGCTATAGGATTGTACTGTCATTGTGGCTATGTAAACCATGCCTATCTTTTCTTTGTTTTGGCCTTTTCGCCTGGAGTACCCAACACACAAGCACTCACTGACATCAGGGAGCAGTTTTGATGTTGTACATGCAAAACATCAACATATCACCATGCATCTGCAAAGAAAGAACTCTCTTGAATGCAATTTTTCATAAAAGACAGTTTCCAGTTGCCCCTTTAAGTACAATAATATCAAACCCCCAGTCTCGTAAATTTCTGGAGTTGCCAAAGTTGCTTCTTCTTAGCATTTCTTCCTTTTTCCTTTTTTGTGAGAATGAGAAAGAGAATATGGATAGTATTGATACATCCAAAAGTTATGAAATGAAGAGAGAATATATGATAATTTCTGCTCTTTAGAAGGGCATATATGTTATTCTTGTTTTGTAAGTCTAAATAGAGAATATTTATCTTGTGGGGTCTATATTAATATTATTAGTCCAGAAAAAAATGAATTGCAGACCTTTTTAATAAACTGTCTCTAGTATTTCCTTTTTTGATACTTCTTTGTTCTGTAGGCAGCATCAGAATTAATAAGGACATCAGTTGAACCAACTCTTGAGCAATATAGGCCTGCTATATTGGCTTCTCTGAAATTCTCAAAGCTAACTCTTGGTACAGTTGCCCCGCAATTCACTGGTATGTCATAATGCTTGAAATTTTTATGTTATCATCTGTAGACATACTTTTTTCCATTCAAGAGAATGAAAATTTATATGATTGTTTGTCTAATAGGAGGTAAAATTTATATTGTTCTCCTCCTTTTTCCTTTTGAAGGAATTTCAATTATAGAAGAGGATGAATCAGGAATTGTAATGGAACTAGAGATGAATTGGGATGCAAACTCAAGTATTATTCTTGACATTAAAACATATCTCGGTGTAGCTCTGCCCATACAGGTAAAAAGACACGGCACCTTCACATTTTGTGGATTTTAAAACATATATTGTGAGTAGAGATAATAAAACATATATTATGAGTTGAGATAATTAAGGAGAAACTATGATATGATGCTAAATACACTTTGCATTGTGTTATCTACATTGTGATGTAATTTCCCTTTTTTTTTATTTAGGTGAAGAATATTGGCTTTACTGGAGTTTTTCGGTTAATATTCAAGCCATTGGTTGACCAATTACCTTGCTTTGGAGCTGTCTGTTTTTCCTTGAGAGAGAAGGTCAAAAGTACTTCATATATTGTATTTTTAAATATATACAATAATGCTTCCTGGTCATCAGGAATGGGTGCTTAAATTTGTTGTTTGCTTTGCAGAAAAAACTGGATTTCACATTGAAGGTCATTGGCGGGGACCTGTCAACGTTGCCTGGAGTTTCTGATGCTATTGAGGTTTGAAAATTGTAACATTTTGATTCAAAATTTAAAACTTTGGTCATATCTTTATGTACGTGTAAATAAGATTCTCAAATTCATACTTAAAGATTGTCCCGTGATCGCTATTAAGGACCGATGAGTTTTGGTTTGAATATTCTCCAACGAAAGGGGAATGGTCTGGCAGATATAAAATAGCATATTTTAATTGTTAGGTGTAATTTGAGGTCTAAATGTTTCCAAGGACCAAAAAGAAAAGAATTCTTCCTTAGTTATTTTATTGCAAATTATTTTGCTAGATTAGCTTGTATAAAATGATTCATGATTTATAAATCACTAGGCAACGATACGTAATGCTGTTGAAGACACCTTGATGTGGCCAGTCCGAAAGGTTATTCCCATAATTCCTGGAGACTATAGGTACTTAGTTGACTAAGTTTTTCATTCTCTGAATTTTGCATGTAGCCCCTCAGACATCCTGTTTTGGCATCTATTGCTGCTGTCATATTGAATTGGAATCTGTTTTCTCACTTCTAGTGGAGTATCCATTTGCCTATTCTTAGTTGGATTGGGCTGCAAGCAATTTTTTTCATATCTTGCAGTGGAGCATAGTACAGTAAACATAAAAATTGTGGTATAACATGCCAGAAATTCAATTGTTCACTCATCTAACTTACAGCATATATTCCTAAATCCCTGTTGAAGAAAATTTAAGTACACATGCTCATGCCAGACTCTGAGCCTCGACAAAGATTCTAATTCAGGAAAAAATAATTTTCAATGTGGAATGCCTGTTGACTGCAAAATGATGGATTGTTGTTCGGATATGCTGACTTTTGCAGGGGCATTTTGTGGTAGAAAGTGTAGATTTAAATACAAATTTGTGTCCATGATAGAGGTAGTTTATGATATTATTTATTTTTCTTTTGGAATATCTTCAGTGATCTGGAGTTGAAACCAGTGGGAACGTTAGAAGTGAAGCTTGTTCAAGCACGGGACTTGACAAACAAGGACATAATTGGAAAATCAGATCCGTTTGCTATTGTGTATGTTCGACCATTACCGGACAAAATGAAGAGAAGTAAAACTATTGTAAGTTCCATTATTGTTTTTCTATGCATGCCCTTGTGCATAAATTAGATGAGGCAAATGCTAAAGGAGGTTTAATGCATCACAACACCCAGCTAGGGAACCCCAAAAATCAAATATTTGACTGAATCAGAGGGCAGACCTCCATATCTTTGGACAACCCCATTATATGTAAATCTCAAATTGTCAGTACACATCAGCATACCTTTTTGAACAAGGAGGTTGAATACAACTTGCCTAATCTATTTCCAAAGGATGTGACTAAATTTTCTTAACACAGAACAATGATCTGAGCCCAATATGGAACGAACACTTTGAGTTTATTGTGGAGGATGTCTCGACCCAACTTCTGACGGTCAAGATATATGATGATGATGGAGTCCAGGCAGCTGATCTCATTGGATGTGCACAGGTTGGCTTGAAAGAACTTGAGCCAGGAAAAGTGAAAGATATCTGGGTGAAGCTAGTCAAGGATTTAGAGATCCAGAGAGATAACAAGGACCGTGGCCAGGTATATATATGTATATTTTTATGTATCAACAACAACAACAAAGCCTTTAATCCCAAATAAGTTGGGGTAGGCTAGAATTGAAACCCAATCCGAAATATGTATATTTTTATGTATATTTTCTTTTTTTCTTTTTTCTGTTATGTGCACGTGCTGCAATGCTTTTATCAAAATTGGTCTTTTTTGGTCTTTTCTTGCATTCGTTATGAGCAATAGGGTTGGCTATTGATCTAGCCAGGTTGAGTTGGTTTATACATGCATTCCAATTTTTTTAATTCTACACTAACATCAGGATGACCCATTGGGTTGAAGTCACCTGCTAAGTCTTAATTTAAAAGTATTTTGTGTCCAGGATCAGCCTAACAGGTTGTATTCTGCTACTTTAAAAAAAAAAATAAGGTTGTGTTCTGCTGAGTACGAATGATATGCTTAACTGAGTCTGACCTTTTGTAGAAGAATTTATCCATTTAGTTCTTTGATTATCTATTTGAATTAAGTTATTATTAAGTCAATTAAAGAACTGTGAAGCGAAAGACTACTGCTTTATTTGCATTTGGTTTAAAAAGACTTAAAGACCCATGCATTGCTGGGTAACCACATCAACTAGCCTAGTTCTTGACAAGTTATGCTGTGTTGGCAAAAATTTAAGGTTCACCTGGAGCTACTATACTATCCATACAACATGAAGGATGAGTTTTCAAATCCATTTGATAAGCAGTTCTCCATGACTTCCCTGGAGAGAACCATAAAGAAAACACAAAATGGAACCCCAAATGGGAGCAGTTTAAGCAACACAACCTTAAGCAGGAGAAAGGAAGTCATAACACGAGGTGTGCTATCTGTGACTGTGGTTTCTGCAGAGGACTTGCCAGCAATGGATATCACCGGAAAATCAGATCCTTATGTTGTGCTCAATATGAAGAAATCAAAGACCAAGCACAAAACTAGGGTGAGTTTTCCTGCCAAATGGATTTTCTTTCATGTTTTGTTCCTTTTATCTTGAAAAAAAAAGTTTTTCTTTAGTAAATATTTTGTGGATTATGGTCAATTTTTAATTTTTTTCTTTGTAGGTTGTGAATGAAAGCCTTAATCCAACATGGGGTCAAACTTTTGATTTTGTTGTCGAAGATGGCCTCCATGATATGCTTATTTTGGAAGTCTGGGACCATGATACATTCGGCAAGGTATGCTTCTTACTATATGGATATAAGGTATGCACAAGTGACTGTGAGATGCCAGGAAATACCTGTACTAGATTGACCAACATTTTTGTTGCTAGCTTCATTTCTCTGTTTTAACGTTTTTCTTTTTTTCTTTTTTGTTTTTGGTCTTGAATATTTTTTTTTGGATTAAATGGGCTGGACAGCATAAGAACGTTTTGCACTTTTCTGGTCAAAATTTGCCTTACTGGCTATTGAATGTGTTAACTAATATTGTTTCTAACATCTTAGGACTATATGGGAAGATGCATATTGACATTGACTAGGGTAATACTAGAAGAAGAATACAGAGAGAGTTTTCCTTTGGAGGGAGCAAAGTCTGGTAAGTTGAATTTGCATCTCAAGTGGTCCCCGCAGCCAATCTACCGTGACATTTGATCAGTTGCGGGAAATTCATGTTACATCAGTATATCATTGTTGTGCTGCTTATATTTTTATTATAGAAATATTGTTGTGTATTTATGTTGTGTATTTATGTTGTGTATTTATGTTGTGTATTTATGTTGGCAATTCTGCTTTGCTTTTGTGTTAATTAGATTTCTGTCATTTAGGAGGTCATTTTTCTTGTAAAGAGCTCGGATAGTTTTATATATAAACATATAAAAATGCTGATCTGGAAATTGTTACATTGCAATTGCCTTGCTGGGAGAAAAGGTTGGCTACGAAATTGCACCTGAGAAAAAAAAATTATGGGTCTTGCGATGGTCGAAATTCGCAAGTCGTTGGTAATTTATTTTATTATTTATCATTGTAAGCAAGTTGTAATAAAATTTAGAAACACTAGTGAGCATTTGTGGAATGAGAGGTGACAGCTATATATAGGGGTTAATGCATGATTTTGATCGGAGAGGTTAAGAATCGGATTGTAATATTTATTGGGTTCAAATTTATTAACTAATCGGATATTAAATAAAAAAGTAATAATTCAATATATATTTTTATCTAATAAAAAATTATTAAAATAATATCATTTTATATATTAAAAATAATAAAAAATAAAACTTAAATTAATAGATAATGAAGTCGGTGAAAAAAAATTTCCTCTATAAAATTCTATATTTTAAAACTTTTACATAATTCTTTTATTATCTATAGAAATTAAAAAAAAGTGATCAAACAATTTTGGGGAAGGGGGATCAAATATTGAATTTAGGGGGTTAGAGCAACAAAATTTTAGTCTAATGGTGTTTTTTTTTAAATCTAGAGGGGTTAGTTGATCCTTTCTGGATCCATATGGATCCGTCATTGGCTATATATTGAACAAATTCTACTGTTATCCGCTCTCAGGATAATAAGATCGTGTTATCCTCAGAGGGACCGTCGGATTAAAAATGAATAGATCAGATGGATTTATTTTTCTCTCTCCTCTCTGCTACTTTCTCTTTCTTTGAAATTCATGGGATGTGTTTATTTTTTATCTGATGATCCCGCTCGGAATAATAGAGTTTTGTTATGCTGAGAGGGTCGGATAACGGTAGAATCAGTTCAGCTATATACCATGCAGATTTCTTGAGTGGATGAGGTTGTTTTGTATTTTCATTTTGTTTGATTCAATGCCTGGGAGTAGCCGAGTAAGGCTGTGCGTTGACATTTTGATCAGGATGAAAATGCATTATTAGTTTACCTCAAGACTCTCAATCCTGAAGCACCAACGGGCTGGTGAGAGATCAGCGGCTCATTTATTTTGTTTTTCATTTTTAAGATTTTTTCTTTTATATTTATTAAGAAGCCCATTGTCAAGGTTGTCAAAATAATCCATTGTCAACGATCCCCGCCCTATAAATTATTCTGACTAGCTATATACCCGCGCGTTGTAGCAGACTATTTTATTTAAACATTAAAATATTATAAGATAAAAAAATTCATATTTATCTAATATTAAATTATAAATTCACCAAATTATAGAGAAAACCTATAATAAAGACTATAATTAATCTTGGATGAAGATTTTTACACAATATGAGTTAATGATTCATGATTTTTATGGTAAGAAAAGTAAATTATTCTAACATATATTATCACCATTAATTTCTTACCAAATATGCACAAGGTTGCTAAATAAAAATAATAATATTATGGAAATAATAGTATATAAGGGAAAAAAATGGAGAGAAAGAGGGAATCAATGAACGCAATCACATACGTTCGATCAACCAAAAATAAATATTATCCGTCTAATTGAGAGATAAAATAGGTATAATAAAAAATTACCATGACAAAAAATGAACCCTCCAATTTCATAGATGCTTTATATAATAGTATAGATATATAAGTTAAAATACAATCATAACCAGATTAATTATAGATCACACAAACGCCTCAAGCGAAGGTACCGTCAACAGTATAAGAAGCGTTGCAGCGTAGAAAAGTTTGTTTAAGAGATGGAACTTCCTTGATCTCCGGGCGTAGGATGCTAACACGGGGAACTGAATATCAATTTGGTGCGTAGAAAGGAATTTTTTTGTGATCGCCGGTTTTGCCGGGGAGCAATTTTTATGCATAATTAATGCTGTCATGCTGAAGAAAAATATTGAAATAGAAGTGATGATGGATTTGACGGCAGTTCTACCGTTACCATTCCCCAAAGATACTGATACGGCCATGAGAAAGGCCAACTCCATGGAGAATAGAGATACCCACAACAAAATCAAGGATTTAGAAAAGATAATCCAAGATACCTTCTTACTAACTGCCTTCGCAACGACAAGAAGCATTGCTGCAGATGTAGATGTTGACATGGCAACAGTGTCACATACGAGGAAGATGTAGTATTGAAAATGTTTACGGAGGTTTGCTACTCCATAATCATTGTAAGAACCTGGCACATTAAAAGCAGCAGAAAATGCGATTGTAGAGATTAAAACAGCAACAACTATGAGGTTGTTTGAAACTGTGTCTATCCATTTCTTTGTTTGGATGTCGCTCCAATCCTTGAATTTGTCTTCTCGCTGAGAACTAGATACGGCTCCATAAGCAGACAGTGTTGTTGTAGTCTTGGCCTGTTCAAATAAAAGTTGAAGTATGAAAGAATTGTATATAAAAGTTGTAGTACCAAGGAGTTACATATACAATTTTGTATCAAAGAAAATATTTTAAATCTAGGGTGAAATTGATTTAATTTTGATTTATGCTCAATATTTTTTTTATGTCAAAAACACCATTTTTTTAATTTAGTAATTAATATTTTAAAAATGAGAAGCGAGATTCCAGAGCATAATAGGGCAGATATTCCATCCACTGCCTCATGACACATCTTTTCAAATATTTATTATTTTCCTACATATTTAATTTTAAATATTTATTTGTTTAATAAAAAAAGGTCAAAACATATAAGATGCTAAAATATTCTATATTTCGAGCTTTTTAAATTTCTGTTTTTATTATTATTTTATTTGTACAAACAAAAACTTAGAAAAGCTAGGAAAAATTAAAAAATTGTACGGCCAAATACAAAGAAACATGTATTTGCAGGATTTTCCATTCAGCTCAAGTGACGTGAAATGCATGTATAATTTAGTACGTAACAAATGATCGCCTGGATTTAATTAATACATAATATCCTCTTGCAAGCAATTTTATCATATCATGCTATGCATAACACACAACGTCTCTATACTATAAATTATTTTTTATTTTAAAATTTTAAGTGATCAATCCAAACCATTCAAAAGAAAATCACTTTTTTAAATGACCCATATTAATAAAATCAAGTGATTTTCTAACTATCTAGAACAATAGTAAAAAAACTAAAAAAATAAATTTACTTATAACTAGATTTCTATATGAAAATCATTTTGAGCAGTCTAGCACCATAATTAAATCTCTTTCTCTCTCTCTCTCTCTCTATATATATATATATATAGAGAGAGAGTTTATCTATTGTGCTTCTAATAGCACTTCGGCCGAACAGGATAAAAATTAGTATTCTATAAGATTATGATATATAGATTTTATTGAGCTACTTAAATTAAAATTTGAGCATGAAAAATTAAAATTTGAACAGATAGTGTTTCGGTCGAAGTGCTACTGGAAGCACAATTGACAAACTCTATATGATTAATTTAAAAATATATATATAGAGTAATGCTATGGTGCTTCGCGAACCACAAAATATTTTATGCTTCGCGTTCGTATCTCGAATTTAAAAGTTCAAACGGCCGATCCAAACCGTTGAACATCATCTTCATATTAAAATATCCTTGGAGATCAAATTTTATATTTTTTTTTGAAAATTTTTGCTATTTTTTAAATGGATATAAAGTTTGCTGATCTAACGACTTCTGCACCATCCAAAACTAGCGATTTTGTACCCATCTAAAAAATAGCAAAAAAATTAAAAAAATATATAAAATTTGATCTCCAAGGATATTTCAATATGAAGATGATGTTCAGCGGTTTGGATCGGTCGTTTGAACTTTTAAATTTGAGATACGGATGCAAAGCACAAAAGATTTTGTGCTTCGCGTTCATATAGAGTAATGCTATGGTGCTTCGCGAAGCACAAAATCTTTTGTGCTTCGCGTTCGTATCTCGAATTTAAAAGTTCAAACGACCGATCCAAACCGTTGAACATCATCTTCATATTGAAATATCCTTGGAGATCAAATTTTATATTTTTTTGAAATTTTTTGCTATTTTTTAAATGGATATAAATTTTGCTGATCTAACGACTTCTGCACCATCCAAAACTAGCGATTTTGTACCCATCTAAAAAATAGCAAAAAATTCAAAAAAAATATATAAAATTTGATCTCCAAGGATATTTCAATATGAAGATGATGTTGAACGGTTTGGATCGGCCGTTTGAACTTTTAAATTTGAGATACGGATGCGAAGCACAAAAGATTTTGTGCTTCGCGAAACACCATAGCATTACTCATATATATATAGTTATGCTATGATAAATTATACAAAATATCTTTTGTTCATGTCATATATATCACTTTCCAATGGTACAAAGGGATCTACATATTAAAATAAGCTTGGAGATCAAAATTTATATTTTTCAATTTTTTTTATAGGATAGAAAATTATTATTATTGAAAATCAATATCTCAATAAATTTTTTAAATGAAATTTGATCTCCAAGTATATTTTAATATGAAAATTACATTGAACTATTGGATCAGCCCTTTAAAGTAAAAAAATGAAGATATGATTCAAAGTACTAAATTATTTTATACTTCAGGGCTCACCATAACATAACTATATATATATATACTTTTGTTATAAATAGTTCTCATTTTTATATCTGTCAATTTGTAAAATAATTATATATGAATTAATATTTTCTTTGAGTATGTTAAATGCAAGATATTAATCTTTAAGAAAGAATAATAGATTTGGACCAAATTGCATGAATATCTCAAGAATAAAGTTAAGTTAAGTTAGATTTATAATAAATAAAGATATCGAGCTTAAGAAGAAGAACTCAAGCATGAAGATTCTAAGATATAGTTTTGTTAGATTAGATTTATAATAATCAGAGGTAATCAAAGTGGACTTGAGATTAAAATAGTCAGATTAAAGTAATTAAGCCATAACCGTTGCAACAAAGAACTCCTAACTATTGTAACATAAATCAAGTCTGTACAAAATTTGATCAAATTGATCCAGAACCAAAGTTGTACACAACCGTTGCAATAGATCTCTTCTCTCACTGTCTAGATGTTGTAATTGAACTCAATATCCATTATAACGGATTAAATCATTTATATACAAAACATGACCAAATAGGTCTAGAACACATCCCTCATATATCCTTTATAATGGATCTTACATCCATTTCAACGGTTAAATGCACTAGGGTTTCCCTAACCTAGTTGTTACAACGATTATACAACCATTGCAACACATATGACCGATTTGTTGTTTGTTTTACTTTTTGGCTATAAAAGATAATTTTTTCTCTTCTAATTCATGATTTTTCACAACCGAACATTGTTCTAATCCTAGCCACTGCTAGACCTTTGAAACCTTAAAATATTTTATTCTAATCTTAAAATTACTTTGCTAAACATTTGATATGTTAGATTAAAGTGATTTTTGAGTGTTTTCTTCTTTGTGAGACTTATTCTTTTTAGAGGTATTGTTCTTATTATTTTATTGGTCGATGGCTATCCATTTACTTGGTGTAAGAGACCGAAGATTCACAATTGTACGAACAATTATGATTTTTGGTGACTCAGAGCAATCGACATTAGTGATTGTAGGTCCCAAAGACGTAAGCTCTTCATAACCAAACTTAATCAAATATTGTGTTCTCTTCTCTTTATTTTCTATAGTTTGAATTTAATACTAAATTTGTAAATAAAATAAAGCTATATTATTTTAAGTCTTGATATTGAACTGTAAAATCAGCCCAAGGTTCTTCTATTCCTCATTAGTTGTGCCATTAGGAAAAACATATACAAAATGTCTTTCACACTCCATGTCTTTTTTGAATGATAGAAAATAGTAAAAAAAATTAAAAATATAAAATTTGATCTTCAAAATATTTTAATATGAAGATCATGTTGAAAAAGTTGGTTTGTCATTTGAATTTGGAAGTGAGATGGGGAAAAATATAATATCATTTTATATTTCACAACTCACAGTACTTATATATATATATATATTTATATATATATATATATATTTATATATAAATATATATATATATATATATAGAGAGCTTAGAGAGAGCTTTACGGAGCCTTCCATGAGTATATATATATATATATATATATATATATATATATATATATAAGAGAGAGAGAGAGAGAGCAAATCTACGGTGTTCCTAAGCTCACAGAAGACCTCCGTGAGCTTAGCTCAAAAAGTATACCAAATGATCTCTAAATTTTGATTTTTCACTCTCATTAAATTCTTCATATTGAAATCTTGTGAGGTGCAAAAATTTGGGATATTTCAAGTTTTCTAAGTCATTTTTTTTATTTTTTGAAAATAATGTACAAACATTAAATATTTTATTATTATTTTTAGAACTGATTTTCAAAAATTAAAAAGAGTGACTTAGAAAACTTGAAATATCCCATATTTTTATACCCCATGAGATTTCAATATCAAGAATTTAATGAGAGTGAAAAATCAAAATTTGAAAATCATTTGATATACTTTTTGAGCTAAGCTCACGGAGCCTTCCATGGGCTTAAGAACACCGTAGATTTGTTCTCTCTCTCTCTCTCTATATATATATATATATATATATATATATATATACATATATATGCACACACATTATGGTGCTTTATAAGGCAACAAATCATTATTACTTTGACATAAATTTTCATATTTCAATAGCTCAAATGATCAATCTAAATTACTTAATCATTTTTTATGTCAAAATATTATGTTACATTAAATTTTATGATTTTTTGACATTTCTAGCTATTTTTTAAATATTTTTAAAAATTGCTCCGGAGTAGACCAGTTTCTTGTATTAGATAAGGTTATTTTTAAAAATAAATTAAAAATAGTTAGAAAAGTCAAAAAATTATGAAATTAAATATCCCATAAGATTTTAATATAATAAAATTATTGAATAATTTAGATTGATCATTTGAGCTGCTGGAATATGAAATCTCATATCAATGCACCATAATATGTGTGTGTATATATATAGAGAGAGAATAAAACTACAAACCTCTAAGAGCACGAAGTTCTTTTGTGTTTCTAACTCAAAAAAATATCAAATCATTTTTAAATTTTGATTTATGATACTCATTAAATTGTTCATATGAAAACCTTATGGGATACAAAAATTTGGGATGTTTCAACTTTTTAAGTCACTGTTTTATATTTTTAAAAATTTACCTCTAAAAATAATAATAAATATTTTATATTTTATATTATTTTTAAAAATTAAAAATAATAACTTAATAAACTCAAAGTACTCCAAATTTTTGTATCCCGTAAGGTTTTCATATGAAAAATTTAATGTGCATGTACTATAGATTGGTTGTTCATTTTTAAAATTAAAATAGTCGATCTTAAGCGTCCCAAATGATTTCATATAAAAATCTAGTTATAGACGAAATTTTATATTATTTAGAATTTTTTTAACTTTTTTAGATAAGCTAGAAATCAATTCTTTTGAATGTCTCATAATAATTAAATCAAGTGATTTTTTAACTATCTAAAAAATTAAAAATTTAATCTACAACTAGATATTCATATAAAAATTATTTTAAGCGGTTCAAATAGATAATTTAAATTTTAAAAATAAAAAACTAATTCATAGTATCCATACTATATATATAGCATCATAGACCAAGTCATATATATTAGATCGTACCATGAGGAAGAAACTGCTTAGTGAAACTGCATGGTCGAGTGCTGTCTTGCCTTCATTGTTCATTAGTGTAATGTCTGCTTCGGATTTTATGAGTTGCAAAATCACCTCTGAACAACCACTCCTAGCTGCAAGGTGCAAGGGTGTGTTCCCTACACCGTCCCTCTCATTAACCAACGTTTTCAACTCAGGACTTCGTGAAACAAACTTCATTATGGAAATTAAGTTTTGCTTAACATTTGGATAAAGGTCAATTTTTCCGCCACCATGTTCAGCCAGAATATGCAGAAAGTTACAACCACGGTTGTCACGAAGCTCAAACGAATCTGGACAACACTTGATGATCGAATCAATGACATCATAATTACACATTCGGGCCGCAACATGTAACGGTGATGATCCTTGTTCATCCTTAATGTAAGCAGCCAAAGGCGTTTTCTCCAAAATACTTTTCACAGCTGTGACATCTTCTCTGAATGTTGCATAGTGCATCGGAGTGTTTCCTGAGATATCTCTTTCATAAGCCAAATCAGCTTTCCATTCAAGCAGTTCGGATATTATATCTGACAATCCATTGCATTAATTAAAAAATTCAATTAGCTTTTGAAGTATTTTATATCCTAGCTAGATATATTTTCCAATTTGTTATAGCAAGTTTGAGAGATCGATAATTCTGTTGTGTTTGAGCATATGTTTTGCCTATATCCATACCGTAGCTTAATATCCCTGTAGACACCGGGGGTGTGGTATCATGGACCTTGCTCTTGAATGAAATAGGTGGTAAATCCATTATTTAAAAAAATAATTAAATTAGTTTTAATTTTTTTAACCTCTGAAAATTTTTATATGATTATAGAGACTTAAAGAAAAAAAAATGAAAAGAAATTCTTCTTACCGGGACTTCCAAGGACCGCAGCATGCAAAGCGTTTTGCTGGTTTGGACCGACAGCAGATGCGAATGAGCACTTTAACAACGCTTTTACTACACCAACAGACTTTCTGACAACTGCAAGATATAAAGGAGACATGGAGGCAGCATTCACCTCCGCAGACAGTGCAGGGGCCGCTGTCATTAGTACCTCCACCACATCTCCATGACCATGACGAGCAGCCTCGTGTAAAACTGTATCTCCTCCAAAGGTTCTTTTTGTGAAGATTTCATATCCTCCATTAATACGGACTTTTGAGCTTGGAGAAAGATCAGGGAGACCATGTGGTGATGTCCTGCTCTTGCGGCCAGGTGCAAAGGTGTTTCCTGCCTGGAGTTTTCCACCCACAGCAGAAGAGTACTGTCTTGAGGCCGTTCACGGAAGATCTTTTCAACAAATTGCACGTGACCTTGTCCTGCAGCTATGTGTAACACGGTGTTCTTTTCAGCTGTGATTTCTTCCAGCGTACATAGACTCTCACCATGAATTACACCTTGCCGGTGCTCGTTGATCCCACTACTTTCATGAGGTTCTTCCAACATAACTGTCACATTTGTTGAATCTGTAATTCGATCAGAAAATTTTTAAAACAGAAGATCACAAAGATATATATAAAGTTGAATATTCTTGATGCATATGTACCATTGCTGGGGTTTTCCTCCATGAGACCGATCAGTACACTGACTTCATTTATTGATCCAGATATGCAGGCTCGATATAGACTAGGGCACATAACCTGTGGCCGACTAATTCTCTCAGGTCTTACGGAATTATCCGGCAGCTGATCATGCAGTTTTGCGAATTGTGTGTTTCCCTCTGCTAGCTTCAAGGCTGCGATAAGCTTCTCGTCTTTTAAGTCTTCTGCTTTCATCAGTGCACTGTCGATATCGTAAGACATGTCGCTAGAACTTCAATTTCACATCTGGACCTTGACCCTGTTTTTAATTATATTGGAGGAAATTAAGAGAGGACAATCGAAGAACAAACTTAGCTGCACTCTACAGGATAGGTTATACAGGGTTCCTAAATATATATATACGCTTCAGAATACTTTTCTTTTACAGATTCAACCCCAAATAATTAATCTTTTATATACATAGACGTTGTCCAAAAATTAACCAATCTACAGCGCAGGCTAAACCTCAATGACAAGAAATTAATAATCAAGTAAAGTACTCTTTTTTTCTGCCCTTTTACCCATAATACGATTGGAATTGTGAAACTTCATAATATAGAATATACTCTTAAAAGTCACTAACCAAGGTAATTAGCAAGAACACTAATTAACCGTTATCAGGTTAGTATGTGAATTAAATGATGGTCAAGTTTTACAGACCATAGACAAAGAGTTGTCATTTTAATCACATAGATAGATGTTCTAGGAACATCGTATTTGATAGACCCCGAATGAAACATTAAATAAAATTGTGTTCGTGTCATTAATGTTTTCGTTCAGTATTAAATTCTAAAGTATGAGGTATTCATCTTTCCTACATAAGATATGTATGTTTGTGATTTCTACCAAACGTTATCCTTAAAAGGTGGCTATAAAGGTAGCTCTTCGGTATACATAACTTATGCGGAGGAAGAGATAGTTTGCCAAAAGTACTATTGTCCCTCGTATTTTTATACGAGTTATAGCATCACTGGGCCCCTTGATAGAGTAAGATTATCTGCTAGTAGTATAATTACAAGAGTAATTATATTTCATAATTTACTCAGGATCAAGAAAAAATTAAGTTTGCAAGGATGACACATACCTACCTTGAAACTGATCTGATAGCTATGAGACAAAAGAATTAAACACAAATAAATAGTTTACTGGATCATGATATTGTACAGTACATCATCATCTGTGTAATTGGATGGTCATAGTGCATTCTGCCAGATGCCTCCTATGATTATAGAAGTTAAAACAGTTTTAACTCTATTTACCAACATAACACGAATCCTATCGGGTCACACCGTATAGGAGTTAATCGGAGAATCTTATTGATTAATTATAAATTATTTATAATTAATAATGAGATGGTTGTAATTAATTATATATGATATAATTATATTTGTCATAGATATGACAAGAAGCAAAAATCAGATTGAATTTATAACGTGTTGGACACGTCGTATAAATTAATAAACAAACAACCGAGAAAAATATAATTGTAGATGACAATTATATATATTTGATTTGGATTTTAAATGTTAATTATGAATTTGAATTATGGGCCAAAACCCATTTATAATTAAAGTCTTAATTAATAATTAAAAGCCCAAAATCAGAAAAGCCCAAAAAGGCCCATGAAAAGCCCATGCCGACCTCCAAGGGTATTTTGATAATTTGGCCAAAAGCCCAAGGGTATTTCGGTAATTTGGCCAAAAAGCCTAATGGCGTTTTGGTAAATTGGATGAACTTTAAGGGTATTTTGGTCTTTTCACATTGGAACCTCCTTACTATTCATGAGGGTATTTTGGTAATTTGCCAATCTCACATTTTCTATAAATAGAGGGGTAGGGTGAGAGAGAAACTTACACCAAATCAGTTCTACTTTCTCTCTCCGGTATACGGTTGTTTCGGAATTCACGGGATCGGTGAATAGTGTTTTTACGAAAGTTGCGGTATTTCTGCACATTTGTGAAACAGAATTACTGCGAGTCGTGAATAGTACTATTTCGTCTTTTTCTCGGGTGAATAGTGTTTTTGCGAAAAACCGCGGTTTATAGTATTTCTGGCAAAAGAAATAAGCCGCTCTCTGGTTAGTCCTGGTGGATAACCTACATAGGCATCAGACGTTTGGTGCTCCGAGACAAGCCGATTTTCATTCCAATTAAAATTTGGAAGCGAGGTATAACATCTTATATTAATCTATTTAATTGTTAAGTAGATTAATGTTTTAGAAATCAATCATGGAGTAGATCAATAAAGGATTAAAGTGGTGTGTATCTCTCGGTAATCATCCGACACATCACTTTAACTCTAAGCTTAAGTTAGAAGTAAAATAATATTTTACTGTCTTTTGTAAAGGATTAAATGTCTGTAACTCTCGGTAATTATCCGACATACTTTAATCCCTAACTTAAGTGGAAGTAAAACTTTTGTTCTACGGTTTTTCCGCAGCTTGAGCATTAATGGGATTTGAGCATTCCAAAACCCTACAAAGTTTTCTTTTTTTTCTCTTACATTGTTCGTGTGCCTCGAGAGAACCGGCAAGCTCATCGATTGTGAGTTTCGCAAGGTTCTTTGACTCTTCTATCGCGCACACAACATTCTCAAAATTGTCGGTTAATGATTTCAAAATCTTCTCCACAACTCGCACATCGGTTAACGCTTCACCATTATGAATGAGTTGGTTCACCACGGCTTGTACACGCGTGATGTAGTCAGATACACTTCCTGACTCCTTCATCTTCATGCTCTCCAACTTGCCACGAAGAGTTTGGAGACACACTTGCTTGACTCGGTCGGCTCCTTTGAACACTTTTTCTAAAATGTCCCACGCTTCTTTTGAAGTAGTTGCACCGGCAATCTTCTCAAAGCCCGACTCGTTAACAGCTCGGAACAGCATGTATAGTGCCGCCTTATCCTTCGATCGCGCCTCTTTCAACACCTTGTTTGGTTGGCTTGATTGTCCATTCTCCTCATAATACTCTTCTTGATCACGACCTCTACCACTGTGATAATTTTCTCGACTTCCACGGCCACGCCCTCTACCTCGAAAATTTTGAGAATATAGTACCTTTTCGTTTTTGATTGACGCTTTGGTTTGAAGTGCTCGCTCGAGTGTCTCCTCATTTTTCGGGTTTCTTTTTTCTCTTCATATTTTTCTGACATCTCTCTTTTTTTTTCTTCTTTTTCTTTTTCTTCTTTTTCTTCTTTTTTTTCTTCTTTTTCTTCGCCATGGCAGGTCTACTTGATCGACTGAACCTGACTCTGATACCACTTTGTTAAAAGAGAATGGTAGATATCACACTTTGAGATAAGAGAAGAGATGGATAAAATAAGCTTTCTTTCTATTAGAAACTCTTGTATCTTTCTTACATGTCAAACAACATATTACAACTCTATTTATAGGCTAAGACAATAGAAGTATCTAGAAAATTCGTATTAAAAATAGAATACCAAACAACAGCTGTTTCAACTGACCCCTGTCCACTAAAATAGTCATATCTCTCTGTAGAGAACTCCAAACGACTTGACCATTGGAAACTAGACTTTAAGAACTTTCCATCCATAGGTCATACAGCTAAAATGGACGTCGTTTGATCTTTCATATCCCCTCATCAATCAACCCATAAATTCTGCAACTGCTGAATTCTAAGAGTCTCTTTTATTTTCCACTAGACTTAATATCATGAATGATAATTAAGTTTATATTTCAACATTATTTACCTAGACGTTGCCCAAAAATTAACCAGTCTACAGCGCAGGCTAAACCTCAATGACCAGAAATTAATAATGTATAGCAAGTACAGTACTCTTTTTTTCTGCCCTTTTACCTACAATACTGAGGTTTTTTTATAGTAAATAAAATAATTACATATATAAATTTGATTATATGTCTCTGGAATTATGTCCTCCCTAGTCAGATCCGAGTTTTAAATTCGAGTCTAGCACTTTGGACCGAGTTTAAAACTCGAGTCGAGCTCTCCCATTTCAAAACACGCAACCAACACCCCTCTCTTCCCTCTTTCCTCTGGTTCTGCTTTAAACCGAAAAAATAATTTTTTTTTCTCAATTTCAATTGATCTATCTCATTTGTGCTCCATTTTGAAAACTGTTTGCGTCAAACTTTTTAATTTTTAGAGGAGAGTTGGAAAAAACCCGTCGATTCGTCGATTTGGTCGTAATTTCGAAGGTAATTTTAATTTTTCAATCTTAATCCCAATTTAGAAAAATTATTAGTTTTGTTAGATTTAGTTAGTATAATTATAGTGATAATTGAATTATAGATAATATAGTTTGGTTTGGTTGATTTCTAATGCTAATTTTGAATTATATAGTTATAATTAGCTTAATTATATATTAGTACTAATTAGACTAATTATCGATAATTTATTAGTTTAAATTGGGTGAAATAATGTTAATTATAATGTAAATAGGTTATTTATATAAAGTTATCGAATTGTATCAAATTATATCAAATTATATTAAATTATATCAAATTATACCAAATTGCACCAAATTATACCAATTATTACACCAAATTGTACTAATTATTGCACCAAATTGTACCAAATTGTATCAAATGGCACCAAATTGTACCACATTGTATTAAATATACCAAATTTATAATTAATTTAATTATACCAAATTATATCTTAATTTTAATTTTAGTAATTTTTTTAATAATTATAGTGAAAAATAGAGTATCCGCAACTGCTTGTCGTATCCCAAAATGAACATAGGTCATTTTGAGAATTTTTGAGATGATTTTGAGAAGTTACGAGATGAAAGCGTCAATTGGATGTCATACATTGCCTATCACGATGAGTTATCTTGGGTGTACCATATGTATTATAATTCGTAAGTTTTTAAAATCAATTAAAATTTATTTACTTTAATTGGTACATTAATTTAATTTGCTAATTTTACCGTACCATAGGTGAAAGTGTCGTGTGTGGATGATTCACTTCTAGATGGTTGAGAATTACTATTCAGATAGAGTCATGTAGCAGTTTAATCTTTTCCAGCAGATCTCTCCGCCGGCTCCAATCGATTACCAGCACAAGCACATCTCGGGAGGTGATGAAGGGTAAAATGTGAATTGGGCACAATATTATTAGTGGGCACAGGACGAGCCTATGATGCCTATCACGGAAGCGCGATTGTACGACTATTCCCAACATTATATGTACATGGGGTAACATTACAAGAGATAGATGACTATAATCTGATACAAAATGAATATTGAGGAGCAATTGAGTCAGCTATTATCACACCCTAAGGAGCCTGTGGATGAGTTGCATGCGTACCACATTCACATCAGAATGCCATAGCGGTTAGCATTTAACCAAACTATTTGTTCTTATTTAAACTCTTCACATAACTTATGATATAAAAAAAAATGTATATGCAGATATTTCGTTTAGTAAAGAATACAACCGCCGTCATTGGTTGATTTACGATGCCCAGGTATTCATAGTTCGGCAAACATGAATTGCACCAGATTGAGTATTTGATGGGCGATTTAGGACATCTTCATATTTTCACAGCGATACTTGCTTCCGCAGGTCAATTTTTATTTTTTTCATGTTAATTTATAAGTACTTTTAATTTAATTGATTTTAGTCAATTTAATTCACTTAAATATGTGTAATTTATTTGTAAAGGTCTTCCGATGGATCTTGAGGACATTGATATCTCTACTGCTGATCGTCTGCCCGTATGACCTGACGTCGGAGCCGACGACTGATGAGTTCGACATATTTTAGGGAGATTTCATATCGTACTCTCAGCTGTTGAGTCAGATAACCCTCGATCCGGGTGTTGGGACCTCTAATACCCAATATGAGTGTCCGAGAGGCAAGCTCCGACTAACACAAGACACGAGCGTCCTCGCCGTCAAATCCGACCAAGAGACACATACAGCATGTCTCTCATTAGGAGGATGTTTCGTAGACATTGATGTATTTTTTTATTTCAAAGACTATAATTTATATATGTATTTTATTCGAAAAACAGTACTTTATTTTCTTCATTTATGGTTTGAAATTTAGTTTTTCTTACTTATGTTTTGATATTAACTTCTTACAAAACTTCCAAATAATATGACATAATATTTTTTTAAATCGTCCAATAAATAAAAATATAAAATAAAATAACATAACTAAACTATTTCATTTTATTTTAATATACAATCAATTCACTACTTTATTTTATTTACAGTAAACTTAATTAACAGAAAAAAATGAAACATCTGGACCTGAGTTGCAAATTAGGGATAGGGAGCTGGACCCGAGTTGCGAACTCGGATCTGACTGGGAAATACTAAATCTGAAGCAATCTTACCAAATTCGTATATTTTATTATTTTATTTACTATA
The DNA here is from genome assembly GCA_037127355.1 of Schoenoplectus tabernaemontani. Taxonomy (NCBI): domain Eukaryota; kingdom Viridiplantae; phylum Streptophyta; class Magnoliopsida; order Poales; family Cyperaceae; genus Schoenoplectus; species Schoenoplectus tabernaemontani. The sequence continues at coordinate 27,604,286 of CM073750.1, forward strand.
AAAAAATCTCCATAATACATTTTTATGAATAACAACTACGGCTTAACTAAATATCTTATAGTGGTGTACAGCTTGATCTGGGATGCAACGTAGATATATATAATGTGGATGGATACATTGAGTTATTTTGATAAACTTGATAGCATTAAAAAAATTAAAAAAATCATGAAAATAGAAAAAAAAAAACTAGTTATATTGTTTAACTTATAGATCGATATTATTTCAAAAATATCATGTAATTTAGTTATCATCTGATAATCATCAAAATTTTATATAATTTATAATGATTATGGTGTCAAGCATAGTATGGATTTATCTCTGTGTTATGGATTTTTTTTTATATCTAAATGCTTGATCCAAATAGCTCAAAAAAAATTCATATGAAAATCTAGTTAAGTACTAATTTTTATATTTTTTTTAGTTTTTTTTATTATTTTTAGATATTTAGAAAATCAGATGATTCAATTATTATGGGCAATCCGAAAGAATTATTTTTTAACTATCTAAAAATATAAATTTAGTCTACAACTAAATTTTTTATATGAAAATCATTTTGAGCAGTTCGGATCATCCATTAAATTTTAAAAACAAAAAAGAATTCATAGCATCGGAGAAGTTTAATGTTATGCATATCACCATAGCCCCATTTTCTATCTTTCTTTCTCTCTATTTTGCATGGACTATATATATTTATAACTAATAGTATTGTCTTGCCTATAGGAACAATTTACCAAAACTTGAATTAATTTAGATCGATGTCTGTTCAGGATTAATCTCAAATAGTCTTTATTTGGAATTATTTTTTAAATACTTTATTTCATTTAGGATTGGCAAACATACACTAGCTATAATATTGTGTTTGAGAAGAATTTAGCTTACAATTTCTCCTAGTGCTCTCATAAATATGTACGTACACATGTAAATGTGCATTGGTTTGTTCGGCGAGCTAAAGGAAAATGTTATCGAATTTTTCTCAAGCACTAAATTGGCAAGCATATGTTTACAAATCAGATAAAGTATTCAAAAAATAAGTCATTATGGTTGGTCAACTTAAAACTTTATGTGAAACTTATGACACCAAACCCTAAGTCTAAATCATAAACCTTCAACCCTAAACCAAGGGAAAAGTGTTTTTTAGTGGTCCGACACTAAAAACATATAAAATATCGATTTCTCTACAAAAGTCATTCTCTTCATGGCCCAAAAAATACTGATTTTTAAACAAAATTAAGAAACTCAAGGAGCTAATAGTGCAAAAGGATCAGCAGATTGTGTTATATTTGTTAATTTATGTTATAATTGTGTGATTGTGTGATTTTATATTGATGTATTTATATTATGTATTATATGTGTGATTATATATGTGAAATAAAATTGTGATTTGTGTATATGTATAAGATGGATTAGTCATTCAGCACCGATTTTCGAAATTATTGTTGTGATAGTTAAAATATAAATAAAAAAAGTTTATGACTACTACTTGCTCAACGGTTCTGGATTGATAACCGATGCAGAATGCACACGTACATCTACAATAGTTTTCGTGTAATAATAGCTGCATATTATTTTTCTGCAGCAACGGTTCGCAACTGTTTGGAAACGGGAGGCCTTTTATAACGGTGTTATTTTTTAACATTAAATTCACGGCCTACCAATCAGCATTAATTTTCAACGCTCGTAATTTTTTCATTATTTGTCAGAATTTAACTTTTTTATACTTTTTTTTTAAGAGTTTTCAATGCGAATTTAATATACTAAAATATTATGAACTTTGAAATATATTTTATTACTAGCATATATAATACCCATACATGCAAAAAAATATTATTATATTAATTATAATATTTTTTTCAACTCTAGAAATATTGTGTAATTTTAAGAATAAGAAGTAAAGGAATGTACTCGAAATGGCAACTTAAAATTAACTACAATATATAACAATATATAACATTCACAAATTAAATGTCTAATAATAGACAAAACAAAATTTATGAAAGATGAGAAAATTATATATGGTCGTGAGATATTCAATTCTAAAATAATATTTGTCATTCAAAAGATAAGATTTCATTGGTGCCTGATTACATGTTGACTCCGTCGTGATCATGTCAAATTAATTGGATTTTTAAGATAGCATAATTAATATTATATATCAATATAATATTTATATTGAAATTAAATGAGTTATTATTCACAATAATAATTTAATTTATTTAACTTATTTTTTTATAATATTTTGTGATATTTGAATTGAAAAACGTAATACTAAATAAAATAAGCTGAATAAATTAAGTTATTGTTAAGAATAATAAATCGTTTACAAATATGATAATGATATTTTTCCAAACAGTTTTTTTTTTGTTTTTTTTTTGGAAAAGTCCTGAAACAAAATGAAGTAATGAACCGTTCACTTTAAATATCCGCCATGACAACGTCAAAGCGTAGGTGTATTTGTCACATATTTGGAATCATCCGCCATTTTATAGACACACAACGGTGGACCACCCAAATTACAACAGATATTTTTTGATAAATGATAAAAATATCTTCGGATTCCAGAATGATTCAAATTTGTGTTTAAAATTTGAGCTCAGAGGGATTCAAGTTTAAAATTCAGTCTCAATCTTTTTATTTATTTATTATTTTGTTGTTTAATATTTTTTATTATTTTTATAGTTTTTAATATTTTATTTACTTGTTTTATTATGTTAATTATTTATTTAATAATTTAGTTTTTTTTATTATTTACTTAATTATTTTATTATGTTTAATTATTTAATTATATTATTTAATTGGGTCTTAAAAAATTGAGAGTTTGTTCAAAGCCGTTATCAATGGCTCATAGCGTAGAAACTCTAATTAGGTTGTTTCATCTCATTTTTCAAATCAATATTTTACAAAATCAATTCATAAATAACTTTAAACTAATCTAAAGCTATCCTATATTTTCTAATCTTCATTATTTTCAGCTTGCACCTGCAATCATCTTAGACTAGAAAGAAGATTTATAAAATTTAAGTATAATAAATTTATAAATTAATAAATTTAAGAAACATGTTTATTACAATAATAACGTTTTACTGCGCATAAAACTAATTCCTTGTTTTTATATATTGAAACTCAAAATCAGTAAGTCAATACCTTATGATGTATGATTTTAAGTTTTCTTCAAACTTCTCCAACTGTCTTCTAGCAGCATCTATCTCATTTAGTATATCAACTCTTGAAACTTTGAAAGAATCCTAAAAAACTCAGGGAAACTTATAAAATTCACATATATTTTGTAAAATAATAAATCAAAAGAAATTATTTAGTATAACAGTTAGTATTGGTTATGATGTGGCACTATGCTAAATTTTTAACAATTAACCCTTATTGTCTGTAGGATTGCACAAAAAAGCTCGGACTCGTGACTCAGACTCGAACTAATTTGACTCGAGCTAATTTGTCTCGAGCCAATCTGACTTGATAGTTAAATGACCTGAGTTTGAGTTGAGATTGGCTCGGCTCGTAGCTCGACTCGGCTCGAATAGTAATAGTTTATATTTTTTTTCTGCTAAACTCTTATCTGATAATTTATCTTTCATTATCTCTCATGATCTCACCATCTCAGCAGCTTTGACTTCTTGTACTTACTCGTGACTTGACTCATATATCTGACTCAATAGTTTTTTTTACTGGTTCATCCATTCAAATTAGTGCAACAAAGATTTTATTGAAAATATAGATTGTTGATATATCAATTTTGTACTAACTCATGTATTATTTTTTATAAATATATCGAATTTACAGTTTATAGATATACTAAATATAAATGTCAAAATGAGTCAACGTACATGCATTGATTCATGAGCTAGCTCGAATAGTAATGAGCCGAGCTTGAGCTAGACTTTTCAACTCGAAGTGTTTAACGAGTTCGACTCGACTCGACTCGAATTTTCATAAGCCGAGTTTGAGCTAAGCCCGGCTCGCTCGAACTTGACTCGTTTGCATCCCTAATCGTCTGTGCTGGTCCCTGGTCTGTTGGTTTGCCTGACCCCCTGATCTATTTACTCGGCTGATCCTTGGGTTGTATTATTGATTGATGTCATTTCTGAAAGTGTTGCCTGACCCTCCTTGAGCTTGTACCGAGCTACTCCATATGGATCGTGTTATTGCTCCATTCTGATTTTTGTGCTGGTTCATTGGGATTTATTAGTTTAGGGATTTCTAAACCCAAATTGAAAATTGAAAATAGAAAATTTTAGATTGGAAAAAACAAAGGGAACTAGGCCCAACTAAAATTAATAGTTCGGCAAACATGAATTGCACCAGATTAAGTATTTGATGGGCGATTTAGAGCATTCTCATATTTTCACAGCGATGCTTGCTTTCGCAGGTCAATTTTTATTTTTTTCATTTTAATTTGTAAGTACTTTTAATTTAATTGATTTTAGTCAATTTAATTCACTTAAATATGTGTAATTTATTTGTACAGGTTTTCCGATGGATCTTGAGGACATTGATATCTCTACCGCTGATCGTCTGCCCGTCTGACCCACCGTCGGAGCCAATGACTGATGAGTTCGACTTATTTTATGAAGATTTCATGTCGTACTCTCAGCTGATGAGTCAGATGACCCTCGATCCAGATGTTGGGACCTCTGATACCCAATATGAGTGTCCGAGACGCAAGCTCCGACTAACACAGGACATGAGCGCCCTCGCCGTGAAATCCGACCAAGAGACACATACAGCATGTCTCTCATTAGGAGGATGCTTCGTAAGCATTGATGTATTTTTTATTTCAAAGACTATAATTTATATATATATTTTATTCGAGAAACTGTACTTTATTTTCTTAATTTATGGTTTGAAATTTAGTTTTTCTTACTTATGTTTTGATATTAACTTCTTACAAAACTTTCAAATAATATGACATGATATTTTTTTAAATCGTCAAATAAATAAAAATATACAATGAAATAAGATAACTAAACTATTTTATTTTATTTTAATATACAATCAATTCACTACTTTATTTTATTTACAGTAAACTAAATTAACAGAAATAAAAAAAATAAAACACCTGGACCTGAGTTGCAAATTAGGCCTAGGGAACTGGACCCGAGTTGCGAACTCGGATCTAACTGGGCAATACTAAATCTGAAGCAATATTACCAAATTCATATATTTAATTATTTTATTTACTATAAAAAAAATCTCCATAATACATTTTGATGAATAATAATTACGGCTTACCTAAATACCTTATAGTGGTGTACTGCTTGATCTAGGATGCAACATATATATATATAATGTGGATGGATCCAATGAGTTATTTTGATAATCTTCATAATGACATTAAAAAAATAGAAAAAATAGAAAAAAATTTATAGTTATATTGTTCAATTATTGATCGATATTATTTCAAATATCATGTAAATTAGTTATCATTTGATAGTTCATCAAAAACCATCAAAATTTTATATAATTTACAATAGTTATGGTGTCAAACATAGTTTGAATTTATCCCTATGTTATGGATTATTTTTTTAAGTGTAAATGCTTGATCCAAACCACTCAAAAAAATTCATATGAAAATCTAATATATACCAATTTTTATATATTTTATATTTTTTTACTATTTTTAGATACATAGAAAATCATGTGATTTAATTATTATGGGTAATCGAGAAAGAAATATTTTTTAACAATCTAAAAGTAAAAAAAATAGTCTACTATTAAATTTTTTATATGAAAATCATTTTGAATGGTTCGGATCAACCATTTAGATTCTAAAAATGAAAAAGGATTTGTAGCACGAGAGATAATTAGTGTTATGCATATCATCATAACAAAACTCTCTCTCTCTCTCTTTCTTTCTCTCTATAGCACATGGACTATATATATTTATAATTAACAGTATTGTCTTCCATATAGGACCAATTTAACAAAACTTAAATTAATTTAAGTCAGTGTACTGTTCAGGATTAATCTCAAATAGTGTTTATTTGAGACTATTATTTGAATACTTTATCTCATTTATGATTAGTGAACATGCACGAGCTATAATATTATATTTGAGAAGAATTTAGTTTAGTACTTCTCTAGTATTCTCACATATATGTACGTATACATGCAAATGTGCATTGGCTTATTTGGCGAGTTGAGGGAAAATGTTATCGATTTTTTTCTCAGACACGAAATTGGTCAGCGTATGTTCACAAATGAGATAAATTATTCAAAGAATGAATTATTATGGTTGGTCAACTTAAAACTTTATGTGAAACTTATGACACCAAACCCTAGGTCTAAATCATAAACCTTCAACCCTAAACCAAGGGAGAAGTGTTTTTTAGTGATCTGACACTAAAAATATGTAAAATATTAATTTCTCTACAAAAACCATTCTCTCCATGGCCCCTAAAATACTGATTTTTTAACCAAATTAAGAAACTCAAGGAGCTAATAGTGCAAAAGGATCAGCAGATTGTGTTATATTTGTTAATTTATGTCATAAATTGTGTGATTGTGTGATTTTATATTGATGTATTTATATTATGTGTTATATGTTTGATTATATATGTGAAATCTAATTGTGATTTGTGAATATGTATAAGTTGGATTAGTCATTCAGCACCGATTTTTGAACTGTTGTGATAGTTAAAATATAAATAAAAAAAGTTTATGACTACTACTTGCTGCAACGGTTCTGGATTGATAACCGATGCAGAATGCACACGTACATCTACAATAGTTTTCGTGTAATAATAGTTGCATATTATTTTTCTGCAGCAACGGTTCGCAACTGTTTGGAAACGGGAGGCCTTTTATAACGGTGTTATTTTTTAACATTAAATTCACGGCCTACCAATCAGCATTAATTTTCAGCATTACTGCGCATAAAACTAATTCCTTGCTTTTATATATTGAAACTCAAAATCAGTATAAAATAATATAATCTGAAACTCGAACAAAAACAATGCTAAATGATAGATGCCCAAGACAACTTGACTAGCTTAAAAGAAAGTTTTAAAGAGTCATAAGAGATGAGATGAGCTCATCGTAATGTGTATTTTCAGTAGGGTTGCAAACAGATCATATACGGACAGATATTGTTCTTATTGTATTCATATCCGTTATAATTTTTCAGATACAGATAGTGTCGAATACAGATACGGATCGGATATTCAACGGATATCGGATATGGATCGAATATCGGACGGATACATATACAAATACGGATATATTTAGGATATTAAGTAAAAATATTATATATATCGTTAAAAAAATAATTGCATGTTATTTTTGATAGAATTATTAATTATAAAAGTTAAATATTAATTATCATTATATTAGTAGTTCAAATGTATCAATGAAATATTAAAAAATATGATACATTAGCACAAATTATATATATAATTAGTTAGATTTGTAATATATGTAAAAAAAATATAATTAAAAATACATAGTGAGATTTTTTTTTCCAGATATGTATTCGGATAATATCGGATCGGATACCTTCGGATAATGTTGGATGTTGACGGATAATAGCTAAACGGACGGTTACGGATAAGTAATAGTCAAACCATATTCATATCCGTTAAAAATTTTCAGATATGGATATGGATATGGATTTCTTCGGATACGGATTTCTTCGGATACAGATACGGATACGTATCAGATAATTTTTGTTATTTTTCGAATCGAATCACTGATATAATCAGACATTTTACTATCCGTTTGCAACCCTACCTTTCAACCACTTGGGGGAATTTATGTGTTCGCCCAGACTCTAAGCCTCAATATGAGCGAGGAATCGGTTTTAGGATTTTTCATTTAGTGAAGAAGGGCACAATTGAAACGAAAAGCGTGCCTAAGTGAATGAGAGCTATAAATGCACTATTCTGCTAATAACTTGACATAAACTAATATACATAATAATATAGTGATATTTTTCCAATCTATGCGGCTGGCTTGACTTTCCATCCCTACTAAATAGTCGTTCGTTCTACCCTCTCTATACACACAATTCAATATTCATTGTCATGACATTACTAGGAGGCAAGTTATTGATTTTTGAGGTACAACCCTGCCAGTCATTGTCGGCACGACGAGTAAGATATTATTTAGATAAAGTTTCCCATGCAGGTCTCAGGCTCATCCTATATATTGATTTTTCCTGAAGCAACACATCACCCCGATATCAAAGAACCCTTTGGATTATCAAGGAACTGTTTTCACACCGACCACTAAATCTCGTATACTACTCGTAAATAATATAAACTATATATATTAATCAAATTCTCTATTTTAAATATTAAAGATAATATTAAATATATATATTACTAATAAAACATTATATACTAATCAATTTCTCTACTTCAGTGTAATTATAATTAAATGAATGAATAAAATTATCTGTTTGCTTGGTGGTTTGTACTTATGTGTTGTATTGACTCTGTTTAATTCACAGCTTGCCTTATGACGAATGACAGAAGCATCGATTTTAACACCACAATCCTATATAATTAAGAATCATTAAATGAACTAACGCTACCGCGTAACTAATACACCATTAAACTTACTTAAACTATGAATATAATAAAAGAAAAAGAAATTAACAAGTATCTCGACACCTCATAATGCATTAAATATGTTTGAAAGATGTTCATACTTAACATTATATGTAAAAATGATGTGCAGATTATCACTCCTCAGTTAAATATATTTTTTAAGTCAAACGCATCATAAAGCCTAATGAGTTTAAAATCAGACCAAACCATCTCAATTTTAATTATTGCTACATTTTCGGTATGGATTGTTGTGACATGACTTTGTAAGATCGTACTATATATCACATATGCTATGAAGATGATAGTTTGGAAAATCGGCCGGACCTGAGTTGAATTAGTTGGGTCGTCTCAGGATAAATATATAGTGTTAAACGAATATTTTGTTCTTGGTGCGTATATATAATACATGTACAATCACCGGGTCTGTAAGACCAAGAAGTTCATTAATCATTAACACGATCTTCTTTTCTGATCCGGATAGTCGGATGATGTCATATTTCTGAATAGTGGGCCCAACATTGGAAATTTCTGAATTAAAAAAAAACATTGAAATTTCCTGTGAATGTGGAAACTTTATTCGATTTAGATTTCACTACGCAGGTGCTTCCAAGTCCCGATTGGATTCATCTGGTACAAGTCAAAACTTGCTGCCATAACAATTTTACATCTGTCATCTTTTTTTTTTTGAAATACTGACCTAATAATTAATAACACATTTTTTATTTTACCCAAATGGAGAAAAATCTGTACTTGTAGGAAAATTTGCAATGATTTAGCCGCTAGGATAAAGACGTGGTATGAACAGATTTGTATATCATTTTCTTTTCTTAATGACTGGTATATATAAGTTGTTGGCCTGACATCTGGTAAATCGAAACAAGAAGTTTCGTTTCCCATCACACATCTGAAATTAAACGTGTTTCTCCTCGAGATCATATACATCTATATTAGTACCTGGACATACAATTGTACTGGTATTAGACGGATTAATATCCATCACAACTCACAACTCACACCTCAGAAGTTACACAAATTACGACAAGTATATCATTTTCTTAATAACTGGTATTGTTGGCCTGACAACTGCTAAATAGTTTCGTTTCCCATCTCACATCTGAAATTAAACATGCTTTTCCTCGAGATCAAACAGTGGCGATCTAGAAAATTTTTTAATGGGAATAATAATTTAATATTAATTAATAGTATCATATTAAATTTAAAAAAATATTGCACCATATGACAGCAATACATTCATTTATTTACACAATATACTTTTACAGTTCAAATTAGTTCAAAAGTCAAAATGTCTACATCATTTTATTAAATTATCTAGAAAGTCTAAAAACTATTTTTTTGAATTATCTAAAAAATAAAATTCAATATATATTAATTATTTGGCCTATTTCAAAATTATTGCATTATAATATTAAATGTTCTTCCTAGATCAATTTGAAAGCAAAATCAGAAATTTGGACAAAGAAATTATTTTCTAAAGTATTTCTCTTGAAGAAAGTTACAAGGATTAAATTATCTATTTGTTACTTTTATAATACTTAAAAGGATAAAAATTCAATTCACATTCAGTCTTTAAGGAATTTAAGAAATTGCTAAATTTACACAATAAAATATTTCACAGGAGAATGAAGTTCACTAATGAAATATTATATGAAATCTATGAGCTCAAATGCATATAATTAAAAAATAAATGGAGGATATTGGCCCATTTAGTAGGTTCAAATCCGCCTCTGAGATCATATACATCTATCTATATCCGTACCTCGACAACTCACAAGTGCTTTGTAACATGGGGCCTTGCAAATATCCCAAATGTTTCCTCCTCCTCCTCCTCCTCTGCGCCAAGCGGCCCAGGCCCAGACCAATGCAGCGCAAAGATCTATTTTTGTCTTCAGTTTACTATTTTACGTTATCTCGTCTAAAATTTCTACGATCTTTGTTTTCTTTTGCGCTGAAACTCGCCCGTAGGTGTTTCCATTAAAAGCAAATCTGTTACATTGATAGTGGGTTGGAGCTGTAGGGTTTTTCTTTTTGGGCACGAGAGCTATATTCGTATGGGCTAATTAATTCCATGGGAATCTCCTCGTACTACTTGGCATGTTGTGGGGCCTACATCTATCTTCCCAGAAGGTTCTAAAGAATCTTACAGTTAGCCCATCTGAGCCTGGAGCTTTTCACGGCCCAATACTCCAAATGGTATGCTTCATGCTTGTGAAGGCCTGCAGGTCTTCTATTTCAACTTGTCCAAAAGATACACATATCTTTTAGTATTGCAATGATCATTAATTTTATAGGAAACATGCATACATCACTGAACGACCACACAAAACACTTAAAAACCATACCTAGTTGATTGAAATTTGGTACTTATTTTGTACCAGTACTGGGGCAACAACAAAAAAAAACCCTGAAAACAAAATAAAAAAGCCTCAAAACGGATAAGTATTCATTTGCATTAGCATTTGTGGTAAGAAACATTTTTCTACATCTAAACTTTAGTTCTGATACAAATGTGCTAAAGTTTAACAACTGTATATAAATAAATAAATAAATAAATAAAAAATCCTTTACAGAAGAGTTGAAAGACATGAAATGCTTGTCATAATCATAAAGAAATGTATTTTTCTTTGCTTAATCTTTTATTAAGCAAAAAAAAATTTACAAGTTCACCTTCTTATGTTGGTATGGGCTACACCCAATGGAGAAAAGCTTCCTGAACTTAGTTCCCTCCGGTTGCGAGCTGTTAACATCTGAATAAACAACAGAAACAAGCCCTGACTAATTCTCTAACTGCACATGATATAAGACATTTAACGCATGTGAGGTTGCAAGGCCATCAAAATTTGACAATACATAATATTGAAATGAGTAGTTCAGCTAAAAGTAAAGCAAAATTGAAAAAAAAAGGCTGTATTTTGGCTCATGAATGATATAAAGCATTTAAGGTATAATAATAATCTTATGCCCTTTAAGGCATAAGATCATACCTTACCAGTTTCAAGTCCGTAATTTCCTTTCAACACAAAACAAATGAAATAGAGATACCATTAGCATATTGTTTTTCGTAATAAAAATAATCAAATTATTAATAATAAGAATTAGAAAAATATAATTTTAGTACTAAAAATCACTGTGTGCCAGTGATAATTGCGCATTGATAATGCGATATTGGGATTGGTATGTTTATACAAAGATGTCACTCTCTATGAGAGTATTTCATTTTTTACTGTTAAGTTACAATATTCATGCATATTCAAATATTCAAACTTTGTTATTGGCGTGTTGTTTGTCAATGGGAGTGCGTTACTCCTATTAACATATTTTTTTACTAGAAGCAACTGAAAAAACGTCATCACAGTGGTGTCTTTGCGGAGCACTATCGCTGGCGCATTACCATTCTTAATATTAAAATTATATTTTTTTTTAATTTTTATTATTAGTAATTTGATTATTTATGTTCTTAAATAAAAAAACCTCTGAGTAAATTGTGAGAGTAATAACCTTCAAATGGAGAGAGTTCCCCTCAGACTCTAGCAAAAAAAACAAAAGGTCAAAATTTAAAGCCCCAAATTGTTTCCGATAAGATTATGTACATATCACAACAAAAAGTCAAAAGCTAAAGAAAAATAAAGGCAGTTTTTTTATATAATTAAAATAATCATATTATTAATTATAAGAGTGATAAAAAAAATTTAAATCTACGAATGGTAGTGCGCCACTATCAGTGGCGAAAAGCAAACATATCAATGTCAGTGGCGTCTTTGAGGAAACGCACCACTGTCAGCAGTGACGCCTTTAAGTAAAGCACCACTAACAATGATACTTTTTACTTAGAACGCCAATACTAGTGGCGTTTTTTTATCACTATAAATATATTCACGCTCGTCGCTCTCCTCATCTCACAAACACTCTCACTCTCACAAACTATTTAATCAAATATCCAAAATTTTCATATTTCTTCTAAAATGATACCAGGTTTAAATTTTTATCTTGCCGATGAAGAAAATTATATTGCGAAAGAACCGGACGATAGTAGCTTTTTGGCTGGAATATTTTCAAATTATGGTCAAAATGATTTCTATCCAAATCAGGTTCAAAATATAATATTTAATTTTAATCAAGGCAGATATTATACGAACTATTTATATGATAGTAGCATTTATCCACATCCATATTCATCTGTTTACAGTAACAATATAATTTACCAATAATTGAACCCAGCGGTGCAACCATGTCATACCTATAATTTTTTTGACAATAGTAATAGTACTTATGAAGAATCAAAATTTGAAGATAACTATGGGAATTTAGGTGATGACTTAACTTAAACGTTTTCTATGATAATTTGAGTCTTAATAAGACCGAAGAGCAAAGTACTATTGATGGTAGTAATGTTGATCCGACTGTAATGGAATTAAGTGATAATCATGATAATCAAGATGAGCAAGATGATCATGATCTGCATTATTGGAGTGAGGTAGAAACAGGAGATGATTACACTGAGCAATCTGATATTTCGAATAATGAATCTGAAAATGAGGAAATTCAGAGAAGCAATATCATATTGTTAGTTACTGGACGAACCGAGAGGCAACATCCCATAGAAGCATTGAACAGGTTTTGAGATGTTCGACCGTTTAGGTGCAAATAAAGCCTGATTAGGATCCGATGATGAGTTAGTTGAAAATAGAATATTTGCTTCTAAATTAACTTTAAATTGAATATTTTTTTATTGGAGTATTAGAAAAAATATTCAATGTTTGGTACAAAAAAGTTATAAAATATGACTTGTTATAAAATGCAAAGAATAGAGTTGCTCTTGGAGATTAAATGCTAGACCTGAAAAGGGCTCAACCACATTGAGGATCATAATAAATAAAACCCCTACATTTGTAGAATACCATCAAGAGACTGCAAACACTTGCAACTCACATCTAATTTGATTGGCAGGATGTATTCGACAATATTTAAAGAATGATCTCTTTTTAATAGTGCAACAAATTAATATGCTTATAGAAATGATATATGTCACATCGCAGAAATAATAAAACGGATTAGGGGTGATTAATCCCGCCATGTACGCACGACGAGATGTGCGTACGAAAGGCTAAATGAATAAAATAAGATAAATCTTAGAATAAACAAAATAATAATAATAATAATACAAAACAATAACAGTCCAGAGTAACAAGAATAAGAATACAACGCCACATCGTCGGGCTAGCTCCATCGGAATGGGCAGCAAAATCACTCAAAGAAAATCCCAAAAGAAGAAATAAAACTCGAAACTCGATAGATCCTAACCCACTACCCTGCTCACATGCGGATGCGGCGAAGCATCTCTGTCACCACGCAGGACTACACCTAACACTCTCTCATCCAAAAATCATCCCGCATCTGTGTACCTGGATCCCACAACCACCGTGGAAACGTGAGTAATTTAAAAATTACTCAGTACGTATTTAGATCCAGACTTGAGATTTGATCTTCTTTCTCATACTGGACCCAAATACAAATACTGATGTTTTAATGCAATCAATTGACTATATAAGAATATAATAATAAATTTATGCACATTTTAAGAAAAACACCTACATATTATGTCATGAAATGGTAAAGAAACCCGAAATAGAAAATAAGTGAAAATAATAATATAATATAAAATATATAGTACGGAAATCAAACACCCGAAATAAGTACCCAGATTATAAATCACCAGATCTATCCCAAGCGGGCGCCACCAGCGTCCCAACTTACGAACTTAGGCCTTGCCTAAGCGGGCGCCACCAGCGACCCAACTTACGAACTTAGGACTTTATGTTTATGCGGCGCCAATACCGCATAAACGGTAATTCGGGCTCCCGAGGCGATAACGCCCTAGGAGAGTGAGCGTGCATAGGCACGTACTCTGGTCTGCTAAATCTAGTAATTCACCTTACAAAATAAAAAGCAAGCGGATAAGTATGTCTTCAGTTGCCATATCGTCAAAAGGAGATAACTACCCAGGAAATAACAAATCGAAAACTAATACAAATGGGAGCCTACACTGTACCAACCAGGGGCCAGAGGACCGCATCCCGATAAATGATAAAATAAAATATAATACAGATGGGAGCCTACACTGTACCAACCTGGAGCCAGAGGACCGCATCCCAAATGGGAGCCTACACTGTACCAACCAGGGGTCAAAGGACCGCATCCCGAGAAATGACAAAATGATAGATGATACAAATGGGAGCCTACACTGTACCAACTAAGGGCCAGAGGACCGCATCCCGAGAAATGACAAAACAAAATAGAATCCAGACTCAAATATGGCCGCCCACACTAAACACTGAAAGACATGGTATCCTAATCGCTCAAATTTGGATTAAAAATCTTAATCATATTAAGTACAGTAAAAATATAATATTGATCAAAAGAAAAAGACTCTGGCACGGCCGAACCCGCCAAATGACGGGGTCGGTGGATAACCGATAAGCAAAAGTGCGCAGTGTATATACAGACCAAGGGGAATGTAATCCGTTGATCTGGTTATACAAGACAACCTCGGACTGAGATCACCCGGCCCGCCTCTCAGCACTTTCATGCATTTTGCATGATTAATTGCCTAACTTAATTAATAATCAATGATATTAATAATATTAATCTACTAATTATAATCTATAACTTTATTTATTTAATTCTAACATAATCCTATCTCGGGACTATTTTTCGAGTCCTACTCATATCCTGTCTACATGCAGCATGATATGATATGACATGCGAATGCGAGTAGGCCCCAAAAATACTGGTCAAATACCGAATGCATATGACAGTTCAAATTTGGTCCCTAATCATTTTTGGTCAGAAAACACCGCAATTCAGATTTATTTTAAAAATAGTTTTATTTTCGATTTGGGTTCCTAATTCTGAAGAAAGGAAATCAAATCCCAGGAAACCGTACCTGAGAATAATTCGATCAGGTCGGTAGCGTCAAATTGCCTAGTCTCCGGTGACGCTCACGATCTCGTCAGCCGTCTCATCTTGAGTGTACTCGTTGGTTGGCTCGTCAAGATAAGAATCGAGAACCTATGAAGTCAAAATAAATTAAATTGGCGAGTATCCTATTCATGTTGGGTCTGGTTAGGTCAAGGGGTACCGGACCCGGAGACGGGAGTATTATTAATTGAAATTTATAATCATATTATATTTATTTTAAGTAATATAATTAATTTAATTTAATTTAGATTGATTAAGTTAACTTAACGTTATCGCTCAATTATTTTAATTAGGAAAATTAATTAATTAAAAATAGAGAAATTTATTAATATATAATATTATATAATTAATATTATTCTTATTAAAAATAGAGAAATTAATTAATATATATATATTTATTAATATTATTCCATCATTAACTAGAGAAATTGATTAATAGGTATTTATATATATTGATTAATGTTATTCAATTATTAAAATAGAGAAATTGATTAATATATATTTTATATTATAAATTATTATTATACTTTATTTATTATTTTATAACCCTTAATTATTTATATCATATTCTTTAATTATATCTCATTTTATATTTTAATATTATTTTCATTAATTAGTAAATATATTATATAAAACTAGAATTAAAAATCAAAATCAAAATGAAAGAAAAGAAATTCAATTGAACTTAAATTTAATTAAATATTTTTATTTATTTAAATGTGTTGGTGTTTTAATGTGTTTGGGATCATAGGCTGCCTCCGAAACCACTGTATCTGTTCGAATTTTCATTATTGAGGCAGATCATGTAATCATCTCCCATTTTTATCTTTAAGTATTAATTAATTATTAGTTGCGCACGTTTTAGTTTACGGCACTCGCTAATTAATTAATTAATTACACTTTTATCCAAATTAATCTTTCGACCCACTTAGTTAAGATTAATTTATTTTCTGCATTTATAAATATCCGTCAAGGTGATATTTTGCGCATATAACCCTTAGAAGAGTTATTACCATAAAAGTTCATTTCAATCCCATTCACTTATTTGATTTCACAACTTAGCCTTAACTTATACTGGATTTACAATTCAGCCCTTACAACCAAGCTAGGCCAATAGTGGAGCAATGGAATCAACAAGGCACAAGCCACACTGGACAACATAATCGATTTCAAAGCCGAGTAAAGCAAGGGTTCAGGTCCTAGGAAGGCATCATAAGCAAGAGAATAATTCAAGCTTTCAATCCAACGACTAAGCACTAAGAAAAGCCTCACTTCACTAGTATCAATCAGTACTAGTGTACCAAGAGTCCCAAAATCAGAATAACAACCCATATCAATACCATAATTTCAAGCAATCAAGCAACTACAAAGTCACAACCAGAACAAATAAAGGCACAAGAGCAGGCACAAATCAACTAAGAGCCGAAATCAACAGCTCAACAATCATCATACTATAAGGCCACAACCTCCCTCACTTCACTGGTACCAATAGGTACCAGTGTACCAAGGGTTAAGCAGCCACGAAATCAGCACAAGCCAGATCAATTAAGCAAGACTAAAAGGGCAACAAGTGTCAAGCAAGCATAAAGGACCACGCGGTCGAAACTAAAAAGGAAAGAGGTTACCATGTATTTTATGGGGCAAACCAGAGGAGTATTAGGGGTTGCTTGATTTCACAGTTAGAGGAGGGGCGGCAAGAGGGGACAAGGAGAGGGCTCGGCTTAGCTCAAGACAGCAAGGATGGGACAGAGGGTTGCTCGGTTTAGTAGTCAGAGAGGAGGAAGCGAGATCGAGTTCGTCATCGTCAGCAAGGGCGAGCCCAAAAGTCGAGGCTGACCTCTATCACGCTTGCTGCCAGCAAGGTGAAATGGCACAGGAGGTCTCGATGAGGGGTCGCTAGTGTTGTCTTTGCTGATGTGGTGGTCGGGATTGGAGAGGGAGGCCGAGTAGAGGGGCAGTACCGGGAGGAGAGAAGGTGGCCTGGGTTTCGGCCTCAGGGAGATTAGGGAGCAAGGGAGCTCAAAGGGGACCCAGCTCGTGAGTGTGAGTGTGAGTCTCGGCGTCGCGCCGAAAGGGAAGGCCAGCGGAGGGAGTGAAGGCTTCGGCGAAAAGTGAAAGAGAGAGGTGGGGGGTAGGTTTGAGTGATTTACGGAAAGGAGAAGGAAGGAAGGGAATTGAGAATAGGGTTGTCGCCAGGGGAATAAGAGGGAAAAAGAGAGAAGAAAGGGGAAAGCAGTCACGGGCCGGGGAAGGAAAGAGAGAGAGAGGGAAAGAAAAGAAAGAAAAGAAAGAAAAGAAAGGAAAAAGGAGAAATGTTGACTTTGGTTCGATCAGATTGTTTGTGATCGAGAACGTATGGTCATTCGTATATCCGATTGATTTTTAAATTTTAATCGATTAGTTTATTTATTTTCATGATGATCCGATTATCAGATTTCATAGAAGCTAGTTAATTTGATTCCTTCCATTAATCCAAAGGACTTCTATTAAGTAATTAATTTGTTACTGTTATTGTCGTCATTATTAGTTTTTCCATCAAATCATTCAATCATTAGATCAAGATATTTATTTTGTTTACTTAAAGTTAAATCACTCATAATTATTTATGTGATTATTATTATTATTATTATTATTATTATTATTATTATTATTATTATTATTATTATTATTATTTTGATTTATTTTCGTCATTTTCAGCCTTCATATTATTTAAATTTATTTAGTCCCAATTTTGATTGATCTATTATTTATTTTAAATTTTAAATTTATTTTTCTTTATTGTTAACTTTAGCTATTTATTTATTTATAGTTGTATAATTATATATATTTCTTTAATTGTTATTTTATGTTATTTACTAATTTGTGTTAAATTAATTTATTTATTATCTTAATTATCATTATTTCTTAATTAAATTTCACGGTTTGATAATATATCTCGGCGTGATACCAATGTACAATAAACTTTGGTGTGGTCGTAAAAGAGCAATCGAATAATTATTTGACACTTGAAAAGGATCATATATATTTCTCCCATATATATTAGGGGTGATTGCTCGAACTACTCCAGGTATAAAATATAAAATATTGATGTGTCATACTTCTGATGATAATTTAAAAATATTTAAATCCATAACTTGGGCTTATAGACCGTGTATTGCAGGGTTTAAACATATAAGATCTATTATAACCATTAATGTTGGATTCTAATTGGATCGTTATAAAGATAAATTATTGATGGTGCGCAGATACAATGTAGAGAATAAACTTCTTCCTCTAACATTTGGAATCATGAATAAAAAGAGTGGATAATTGGGGTTAGTTCATGCAATGGGTCCGTAATGAAGTTATCTAATCTAACATGAAAATATGTGTTATATCCATACATCATAGGGAAATAAAGATTGTTTTTAAGCGGTCGCATTTGTAATGGTCTGTACAACGTGGAGAGGTGATACACCGGTATTGCATGCAACACGTCACGCAGATAATTTATATAAGAAAACCAAAAAAATTAAAAAGAAAGATGATAATCTCAGAGATGATTTTATAAGGAGACTAGCAAATAAAAAACTATATTGTTTCATAAAGAGATGGCGAATTGAAAAAAAAATTGACTACTTACCTCTAGAATCACTGTCATCTCGCCAAAATTGAAATGAAACGTGTGTTTCTAGCCTCCAAAACTCGATTAATGCACTCAGTATCCTATATCAATCTTTAAGTTATGAGCATCCACTTCTTGAACATATATCTTTTATAGCCTGGCGAGATAAAGAAATCGTAGACCCCGTAACTTATCCTAAATATACAAGATATACGATATCATCGGACTATGAGTGCGGAAACGAATGATATTGATATATTTTTATAATTTTAATTTCATAATTAGCTTATCGTACATATATATTTTATTTATAATTATTTTTTAAATATATTATATCTCTGTCTGACTATATGTCTGATGTTATGACAATGTCATATAATGACAATGTCAAAATAATGACAATGTCAATGTCATATATATTATCAATAGATAATATAATGTGTATAATATTATGGAGTTATTAATTAATTATATATATTAAATCTCAAAATAATGATAATATCACTCATAATTATATAAAAAATAGTTATAACACAAACTAATATATAAAAATATTTCATCGAATTTCTAATATTTTATTGAATATAAACTATCAGACCAAGAAGGGTCAGGAATGAATGGCTCACGAGTAGGCGGATAGACGACTAAGATAATTACATACTCGAAGGCACAGATTGATTCTCGAGATTGATAAATAGCCCACCTACCCAACTTATTTTCATCCCTAACTATAGACCTTCAAAGTGTAGTGTAGATCAAATTCATTTGCTTCAAGAACAGAAAATATGATTTCATGCATCACAATATGAATGAATAAATTAACCCTGCTAATATTAACAAAATTAATCGGGTCTTACTAGTCAGTAAAAAAAAATAGATGCTCATGTAGGGTGTCAATTGGTACGATGTGGGTGTGGTGACAAAATGATTTAAATGCTATATTTTGAATGTCGTTTGGTCTCACAATTTAGTTTTTTAGGGTTTAATTGAATTTAATTTAGTTTAATTAAAGTTTAAAATCATCAAGTTCAAATTACTGTTTAAATTTTATTATTTTTCAGAATTAAATGAAGACTCGTGAAAAATAAAAAAATAACGCAAATTTGAGGCAAAACGGACATCAGACGAGAAAGTTTAATAATGTTTACGACTCTTATTGGAATAATCATCCAAATTTTCCCAATTGGAACAACTTTCAATTATCAACCAGCCCCACAAAAATTAAATCTTGAAATAACAATCGAAAATTTTATTAAGACCACCAATGAACAGCCTGAGCATGACCAAATGAAACGCTAAAATCTTCATTTGATGAACCTCAAACTCTAGTTGAAACAAATTCTAATTAAGATTTAGAAATTCAGTGGGATGATGAGCTCACAACAGGCTAGTTTCATCATATGAAAGAAGAAAGATACAAAAGAAAACCGTAAGAAGTCCCCAAAAAATAACAGTAATAAGTAACCCTTCCTAACTTTGAATCATTATAATTGCTTAAAATATTAATGTTATTGTATTTTTATTTGTTTAAAAAAGATAAATAAACTGTATTTTTTTATTTTCAGTTCCATATAATAATCAATATCATCATAATCATTAATTAATTACGTTACATTTTTTAACATCATCATCATGATTAATCGTTATCAAATATTACGTACTATTATTTCTTTAATCATCGTTATAATAACTAATATATATTTTTTTTTCAGAATAGCAATTTGCAACCGCTCACAGTTTAAACAAAAGAAATAATAATTGATTTCGGTGAGGAAAGTAGAAATTGACTGAATATGCCATTGGCCCAGTTGGTCAGTAGATCGACCACCCACGGTAAAAGGCATACAAAACAAAAAAAAAAGTTATTTTTCCAGAAAATAATGTTTGCTTCCATTAGCAAACTATCATTAATTAGTATCGTGGTATGAGCCCCCTGAAATTAAGACATGGGTTCAAACTAGGGCACCTTAAAGATGTTAGTTTTGCATCAGAATATATGCACAACTAAATTTTGTTCAATGGAAATAATTTGAGTTAACGAATTGTTGCATAGTGTACAGAGGTAAAAATTATTGGATGTGTATTTACAGATTTTTTTTATTTTAGTAAATAAAATAAATAAATATAGCAAACTGACCATCTCTCTCCTCACTTTTGAATAAATAGTCGGACCCGAGTTTCAAACTAGGCGACTTTTTTTTTTTTTACACAGAAACGGAAAAAAAATTTACCGAGACCCGAGTTGTATTTTTTTTTTACGTTTGTGTGTTATATTAAAAACAAAACACAACAGTCAGTAGATTGATCTAAAATATTACAACAAAAATTAAAATAAAGTTTTATAAAGTCAAATATAAGCACGATTAATACATTGTTCTAAAATAGTGTCAAACAAATTGAAATATTACAACAACAATTAAAATTCAATTGTTCTGGTAAATATAACAACAAAAAATATAAACACATAATCTAAATCATGCTTTTGTTGGAATGAGCTCGACCTCGAGTTGGCAGTCTGTTAATACGACCCTCCATTTCATCCATAACCATTGGAATGCGTATCTTCCTTCTACTTCCTTTGTTGATTTTTGCTAGATCTATCCTGATGACCGGACCATTGTAAATTGATCAATCTCGTTTATTGCCATAACTACGTCAATGACCAGATCATGTGTTAATGTAGTACTGTATGGTATAATATGGACTAACGTACTGAGTGTAATCCAGCTTTCTGAATGAACAAACAACAAGCAAGTGATCGCATGGGATGCCGGTCAATTGCGGTTTCTGACACCAACAATTACCAATTCCCGTCATGTCTAATTCAACCTCATATTTCATTTCACCCCTTTGTCCCTATTATTTCAAATAGAAATTATAAATTATTGCTTAAATTTTAAAATTAAATAAAAAATTATATAAGCATAGAATATTACCGTCTCGATAAGGCCATTTCTGTTGTAAACATCATAGTTGTTGATACCCCAATCCAGTGGTATGACATCGTAAGTTCTCCCTTATCACCGCGATGTTTTATCATTTCGGTGACCTTTTGAGAGAATACCAGACCTTGGGCTTCCCAAGCTGCTGCAATTTGTCGACGCTGATAGAACCACTCAACACATTTGTGCCACGTGTTCTCGACGATAGCACATATCGGAAGTTGTCTGGCGATCCTGAACACATTGTTCAGTGATTCTGAAACGTTGCTTGTCATTATTCCCCACCGATTGAGACCCCCGTCTAGATGTTGTGCCCATCTTTCTTGATGCAATGCGGCCACTTACTCTGGGGTTAACTTCTCATAATGAAATTCCTCGGCTGACACTTCCTTAGCTGCGGCGGGTTGATTATTAAGGTTTTTGTTATTTCGTGTCCTTTTGTTGGATACTTGTTCCGTTGGGAGATTTTCTTGCATTATTCCTGTTTTTCTGACGAATTTATAAGATGTCGGTCTAATACTGTTAATTTTTTT
Organism: Schoenoplectus tabernaemontani; assembly: GCA_037127355.1. Lineage (NCBI taxonomy): Eukaryota > Viridiplantae > Streptophyta > Magnoliopsida > Poales > Cyperaceae > Schoenoplectus > Schoenoplectus tabernaemontani. The sequence goes on from CM073750.1 coordinate 27,626,919, forward strand.
GTATATTTCTCGCATCTCCATGGTTTCTTATGTCTAGCAGCTTGTTTGAAAAGAGCCTTTATTCTTTTTATATGGCAGTTCTTATACACATTTTGCGCAATGTGTTGAGTACAATAACGGTGAATAGTTTCGCCTGTTGATTCCTACCATCCAAAATCCGGTCTCTCAAATACTGCCCTTATACCTAGATGTTGATCTGAGATAACAGTAATTTTATCAGGACCGACAACCTCTTTATGCAACCACTGCATGAACCAACCCTAGTTTGTCATACTTTCCTCGCCTGACTACAACAGCAAATGCAAGTGGTAGTAGTTGTTATTCCGCATCATAACCACATGCCATAAATAGTTTACCGGCATACCGACCCGATAAAAATCTAGCATCGATAGTTAAGACTGGTCGTAAGTAAGGCCATGCTGCAATACACGGTCCAAATGCCCATGCAACACGATCGAAAATTTCAACACCGAATTTTATTGATGGCACTGTCTCTATAATGTATTTTGTGCCATATGTGAAATTTTGTATGGCTGCTAGTAGAGACGGAAGCATTTCATATGACCTCTCTCAACTACCAAATAGGTCTACAATTGCTAGTTCTCTTCCTCTCCATAATTTATTATAACTTGGTTGTACTAGTGGGGAACTTTTGTCTAACTAAACCCCTTGCTTCTTTAACTGTCATTTCTAAGTTGTCTCTCAACCGATTCTTAACAATATCTGCTATCATTCTGAAAGTCATCTGACTGTGATCCGCTCTAGTAGCACTGCCAAAATAAGAGTGCTCGAGCGGATTTGTTTTGATCTCCCAAGTCACGAAGATTGATTGTCTCGTCGGCAGAAAATGTGCACGCGAGTTGAATATCGTAATCCGTTCCATGAGAAGTTTTCAAGATTTGACCTCCGTGATACACATTGATCAACAATATTTTCGTCTCTACAATATGAACGATAAACCCTATTGTTAGTGTATTTTAATTTTACAGCAAAAATTAATAGTCCAAATAGAAAAAAAAACATACAACATTGATGACACGAGAGTGGTGAATACGGATCGAACCTGGATCTGTCGAAAAATAAATTTCCAGTTTGAAGCTCTTGCAACAGTAACAATGGCGATTTTGAAGAAATTGTTAGCTGAAGGAAGATGAAGAAGAAATGTACTGGGTGTGCTATATAATAGCATGATTCTAGGACCGAGTTTAAAACTCAGTTTCAGGTGTATTGTGCCGAGTTTAAAACTCGGTCCAGACACCTGCAATTTTCAAATGTACTGGGTGTGTTTATTTTAATTTTTGTTGTAATATTTTAGATCAATCTATTGACTATTGTGTTTGTTTTTAATATAACACACAAACGTAAAAAAAAAAAAATTTACCTGGACCTGAGTTTGAAACTTGGGTCCGGATAATTTTTTTTTCGTTTCTGTGTAAAAAAAAACGGACCCGAGTTTCAAACTCGGGTCTGACTATTTATGCAAAAGTGAGGAGAGAGATGACCAGTTTGCTATATTTATTTATTTTATTTACTAAAATAAAAAAATCTAGTGCATGTGTACACATATATACAATAAATTTTATATAAATTTGAAAATTAACTATTCTTAAATTTCAATTTCTTAAAAAATTTAGTTGTGGAATTTTTGATATTTTATTATCTTCATTAGCCCTTGGCATATTGACTTTGGTTTATGCTAGAACAATATATTATTTCCAAAAACCAAGATTTTTATTTCTTTTACAACTTTGATAAAACCAAAGCTGTTTGTTACAAACTTATGATGACAAGACAACCTCGACCCACTGGCTTCTCCCTTAAAGAACCGAAATATGAATGTCCAATTGTTGAACGGACTATGTGATGAATTGCTAAGATGCGTCTCGATATAAAATGTAACTAAATCACTATTTAAAAAAAAGAAAAAAAAGAAGAACGTTTTGTTAAAATATGCAAGTAATCATGTTAATGACTGCAAAATATGAAGTCTTTATATAATATAAATATATATATATATATATAACATAGTCTGTCAGTGTCCGATGCAAACCCACTACACCTATTGGAGATGGCATGGACACAGAAGATCCGACAAGACTTAAAAAGGGTCCAAACAGAGAGTGAGAGGCCAGGATTAAAGCGATATCCCTCCGTGAAACCCAAACCCACACACCTCTAATCCTCTCTCTATCCTTCCTCCCTCCCTCCCACTCCCATCCCCCTTCTAAAACCCTCTGTCTCTATCTCTGTTTCTCTCTCATGAAAGTGGCTCAAGGAATACACAAGCTGCAGTGAAGAAGCATACTGTGTACTCGGAGAAAGAGAGATAAATAGATAGAGAACATCAGAACAGAGTGGTTTGTGATGGCCCCAAAGGCTGGAAAAGGCAGAGGAAACAGAGGCAAAGGAGAGAGGAAGAAGAAAGAAGAGAAAGGTATTATAATTACAACATGCATGTTATGAAATATAAATCTTTAAATATTTTTTCTCTTAATAATTAATGATTTATTTTATCATAATTTCTCTCAAATTTTGTGGTGTTTAAATTACCATGTATGAGATTGCTCCTTGCCGCCATGATTCCTAGTCTTTTGTGTAGTGTAGGTATGATGAGAAAATTATAATACATGGTTTATTTCATTTTATTAAATGCTGTATCTTGTTTGAATTTTTGCAGTTGTTCCGAGTCTAATAGATGTAACTGTTATTACCCCCTATGAAACAGAGGTCACACTCAAGGTACATCTCAGCTTTCCAACAATTTATTCTTGTCAAAAATACTGATTTTATTCCCTGATTGGAGCTAGAATATATATATTGTTTGGAGTTAATGGTTTTATCAATCATGGGTAGCTTTCTTCTTCCTATCTGGTCAAGATTGTCACCGAAATAAAATAAGATCATTTTACTTGTTTTTCACATTAAGCTTATATTAAGTTTAAAGTTTAATGGTTCACTTGAATAAACCCCACAACCCGGTCAATAAAAAAATACCATCATTCAAGTACTACAACATTTTTTTTTCTTCAATTATTTTTCCAAGTACGGTAATAATTTAAAAACACCCATGTTTTCCATGACTTGAATTATTTTTTAGGCTAGTCAGGGATTTTCATTTTTTTACAGATATCCAAAATTATGAGCCTATGGGAGCATCTTAACAATGATTAATTATTAATCGAAGCACGAGTGCTGGTTCCATTAATTTAAATTTCAACTAGATGCCATTGGATTAATGAAACTAGATCTGATTTAATGATTATTATTATTATTATTATTTTCTGGGATTTAATTAGGGAATATCAACGGACAAGGTGGTAGATGTGAAGAAGCTCCTGGGCAATCATGTTGAAACATGCCATCTGACAAATTTCTCTTTAACGCATGCGGTACTCTCTTTTTTTTTTTTTAATTACATCTTTATTGTTAATTTTTCTCTATGGTATCTACGTTAAAAATATGAGTATTATAGTTACATTGAAGTTGTCATCACCAATGTGGTTCACGCATCCTTTCTTTCAAGTTATTATATATGTTAATTAATATTCGATCGATGAGTGTTTCATTTTGATTTTGATGAATGAATATTTAGAGTATTTGAGAAAAGAGTTTCGAAGTTCACGCCGACTGTTGCTACATATTTTAATTTGAAACGGACAAGTTTTTTTTTTGTTCAAATGAGTATGTATTTTTTTTAATAGACGATTGTGTGTGTGTGTGTCTTTTTTTTCGTTTTATAAAATAAACGTGAAAAATGTGGTCGGTTTTGGTGCATTGCTGGTAGTCTGAAGCAGCTCCTTTTTATACTCCAGAAACACAGTAAGAAAATAATAAAATAATAATAATATGGAGTAATAATAAATGGGGGGATGTATCATGAATTCATGATTCATGGATGTATATATGGCATGCATGACAGGTGCGGGGGCAGCGGTTGGAAGAAGGCGTGGAAATCGTGGCGCTCAAACCTCCTCTTCTCACCATTGTTGAAGGTACCAACGGCTCTGATTCGCTCTTGAAATTTGTTATTTTCTCTCCCTCTTAATTTGTCTTTGAGATTGTAAATGTTTGTTTGTCTTCTTGTATTGTATGAGTATGCATGAGAAGTGCGTGCTTAAAATTAACTGCTGCATGCTATGACAAGGTCGCCCCCTCCAAGTGGAATTAATGGCAAACATCCTTCCAATGTCATATTGGAACAAGTCTATATATATACCACTATTATTATTATTATTATTATTATTATTATTATTATTATTATTATTATTATTATTATTATTATTATTATTATTATTATTATTATTATTATTATTATTAATTTAGTTCAGAACCGGTATTAATTGACGGATGTTGGAATTTTGCTCTAGTACGACTTGACTAGTTTGCCTTAGTAGTGAGTTTGCCCTTTCAAATTTACTTTCTAATGAACTTTTGGGGTTATTATTTGGGGGTAGGTTGGTAATCAATATCATAACATGCATGCACTCAACCTATGCAAACCTAACTTCAAAGGATAGAAAAAGAAATGATTAAACCCTACAAGTAGTTACAAACATTCCAACAGTTGAACAAATAAAAGAGATCAAACAAACAAAAAATAATCATGGGTCTGTCTATCCTATCCATTCTCAACTCCGCTCAAATTAATTTCTATAACATTTTAGTTTTATTTCCGTACATAAATTTCTTTGTGTGTATTGCAGCCATTTTTTTTCATTTGTCCCATTCCTTAAGTTTAAATCAGCCCTTGTATTTATAGATTAAATCTCCTTAAGTAGTTCATTTTTCTTTACTAAATTTCATGTGACTAAATATTTAGTCACATGAATTTTAAATCCTCCGTCCTCCCCTGAAAAACCCCTTAATTAGGAGTTTGTAGTTAGTTCCTATCTAAACTATGTATTTTAATTTGTTCCATATATTTGGGTTAATTAATTTTGTACAAAATTAAGCAATATGTACATCAACAATTCAATCCGGTCGACATGATAAGAATAATTATTTGATCAGGATTTGGACCGCTGAATCTGAATCTAGAGACCCGTATCAATTTAACAAGTGATATAATTAATATTCAAAGATGTAGCTATCAAGAAATTTGTTATTGGTGGGAGTTGACTAAGGGAGCATGACTATCGTGACTTGTACCATGAGAAATATATACTCTCTTCATCTCTTAATTAACATCATTACATTTTTAATATGTCAAGTCAGACTAAAATTTATGGTTCACTATTCATGTTCAACTTCAATGACCCATTATTTTAATGGAGCCAAGAAAAATGAGTTGCTTGATGTCTAAATTCCGAGGAAATTGCACAGTGACAACTAAACTAAAATCCATGTGAATTAATATTTATTGAGGATAATTTTGCTTAGAATATACGCAGTGTTGCAGTATAAATATTTTAATCTTAATCTTCTACAAGTCTGTTAAAAATATATATATTTCTGTGTATCAAAATGGACGACTAAATTTTTTTGCTTCATGTGAAAAATTCAAGCGATTTTTTATTATAATTATTCAAATAATTCTAATTTTAATAATAAGAGTGATAAAATCAAAATTTTAAAAATATGAATGGCATCGCGCCACCGTCCAAAGATGTCATTGACAATGACATCTTTTTTTTTTACTTTTCAGTTATTTTTTTCTTAAAACAACTATCAGCGCCAGTGGAAATAATGTTTTTCCCACCGGCGTCATAGGGCCAACTTAGCCACTATAAGTTAAAAAAACTGAAAAACGTCACTCTCAGTGGCGTCTTTGTACAAATGCGCCAGTGAAACTAACGCATGCGTTTACATAACGTCACCGGCAATGACGCATTTACACAGCACCACTGCCGGTGTTTACACAGCGCCACTAACAGTGTCGCGCTGTCATTCGTATTCTTAAAAAAATGATTTTATCATTTTTATTGTTAAAATTAGAAATATTTGAATAATTATTATAAAAAAATGGAAAAATTCAGATGCTGTTGGATATTAAAAAAACGTAATCAAATCCTTTCATTCGTTAATAAAGATTGTAGTTTTCATTGAAAAATGATTGTTTCTAGTTAATCAATTGAATGGGAATGAAAAGACAGTTGAGCGAGTCCTAGCTCTAGACGCCAAGGCGTCCGTCTTTCAACGGCTCCTATTAAATCAATTTTAATTTTATTTTCCCACTCTCTATTGTCTTTTTCCCTTCCCCACCGTCAATTTTATTATTCCAAAATTTCTATTTATTTTACTTATGTACTTACATCATTACGTGGCGTTAATTTGTATTGTTCCTCTCCTCGAAGATTCTCGTCTATCTGGCTGCTTCTGAGTTCTGATTAAAAAGCAGTACCAATGCAGCTTTCCCTTTCTAAATTATCAGTAAATCTCTCCTAATTATAATATAATATAATATAATATAATATAATATGTTATGATAAGTTATGAAGTATAAAATAAAATATTTTTATTTTATTTTTAAATTAAAAAAACCGATCTAATCATTTAACGTAATCTTTATATTAAAATATATTTGAAATTAAATTTTATATATTTTTTAAAAAATCTATTTTTTTGATAGAAAATGCATTGAGTTTCTGATTTGTAATAATAATGATTTTCTATCTCGTAAAGAATAAAATAATTTTAAAAATATAAAATTTGATCTTTAAGTATATTTTAATATGGAGTACACTTTGATCGATTAAATCTATATTTTAAATTTGAAAATGAGAGATGTGACATAATTTATAATATAATATAATACATTAGCTCTGTTACTGCCTTACTAGATCATGTTATTGCGTCTGACATAGTGTACGGCCACAGAAGATCCGAGCTTCTATTACTTGCCTGCAGGCTGCAGCTGAGGAGAGCTTGACATTAACCCAACATTATTTACTGAGATCTGACAAGAGTTCTAAATTTCTTCTACTGTTGGTTTCTTCCTTTTTCTTTTTGTAACATAATTTCAGAATTTTTGACCTTGTGTTTCAGTTCATGGATCAATCTGCATGAACTTCATACAGATACAGATAGATCTTGTGATGGCATTAACTCATCTATGTTTTCACAAAAATTATTGACCCAACCTGAGTCAGAGACTCAAGAATCACAGGAAAAACCAATTCATCTTATCAAATAAGTGGTTTGTTACATCCCTTTCTGATTATTGATCTATCAAGAGTGTCATTGTCTCAAATCAAAGGCTTGTTGGGGTATCCTGTTTGAATTCAATACTTGTTTTCCTCGTTTTATCAATAGTTATAGTCCTAGTACAACTGATGATAAAATAGAAAAGAAATCCGGTGCCACTAGCTTTAGTGACATCCGATGTCACCAACTTATTTTTTAATTTATATTTTAAAATTTAATACTTAAAATTTTAAATTCAAATCATTGATCTTGTTCGTTTTTATGATGGATGTATACTCGTAAAATTTTATGACTTTTAAAAATCATTTCATATTTGATCAAATGATAATAAAATGAGAGAATCTAATTAACTATGATTGACTTTTTTTATGCATTTATTTTATAATTATTTGATCTATTATGAAATAATTTCTAAAAATTATAAAAATTTGCAAGTATATATTTATCATAAAAATGAATAAGATCAATAATTTGGATTCAAAATTTAAGTATTAAATTTTAAAATATAAATTAAAATATAAGTTGAACATATATGCTACTAAAGTTAGTGGCAACGGATCCCTTCTCCACAAAATATTCAATATATTTTCTCTCATATGCCTAAATCAAACCTAACAACCTCACATTTAATGAAGATACTGTTTTTGGTGTGCCCAAGAGAAAATACATGGTCCAAATCTTCATAGCTTTTAATAAAAAAAAATTTGACATTTAATTCCTAAATACCACATTTATGTTTTGATAGATACATAGTATGATACGAGCATAGTTTCCACTTCACTTTCCACTGAATGTTTGGATGCTCACTCCCATACGATCATTTTTCCTTTTTTAAAAAAAATATGAAGAGATATTTTGTTGCAATTAAAAATTTTCTTCTGTTGTTTTTATTGTACAATCAATATACCGCATTCTTAGAATTCGTTAGGGGAAAAAAAAAAAAATTGTTAGAAGTAAAAAAAAAGCAAGAAAATTGAATTAGAAAATATATTGAGAAAACACAAATATTAACACAAGTAATTTATTATTTGGGTGGGATCACTTGACAATGAGTTATTTTGACCATCTTAAAAATGAATTTTTAAATAAATATAAAAAATCTTAAAAATAGAAAAAAAAAACCTTAAGGATCTGTTATTCTATTTATGAATTGATGATAATTCAAATTTTATATAATTTCATTATCATTTGATACTCGACCATCAAAATTTTATACAATTTATAATGGTTATAATTTGACGGTTTTTGATAGACTATCAAACGATATGAAATTACATAAAATTTGAATCACCATCAATTATAAGTAAAAAAATATATCCATAATTTTTTTATTTAAAATTTTTAAAATTTTTCATATTTATCGTCTAAGTGATCCCTTCCCTTACAATAAGCCCATAGAAATTTCCTTCTTGAGTACAAAGCCCATGAATTGCCATACTTACTTGTTGTGTCACGTGACAGAGGAGTACGAAAGAGAAGAGCATGCTGTAGCGCACGTGCGGAGACTGCTTGACATTGTCGCATGCACCACCTCCTTCGGGAAACACAAGAAACAACAACATGCCACGCCATCCTCCCCGCCCAATGAGAAACCGCCTCCTGTCCTCTCACCTTCCTCCGCTCCTCCTCCTCCTGCCGCCGACCTCAGCTCGGTGCCAGCCATTTCAGAGCAGTTTGATATGGCCGCCATTAAACCATCTCCCAAGCTCAGCGAGTTCTACGGCTTCTTCTCTCTCTGCCACGTCACTCCTCCAATTCAGTGTGTGTGCATTTCTCTGCTTTTAGATTCTTGGTAGAGTGATGTATTAATGAGGTCTACTCCAGGTTTCTTACTTGAACTGCTATGGACCGAACTTTACATATACTGAATGTTTTAGCGTTTCCATCATTCCATGTTTCAGTTATCAGGAGGAATGAACGTGGATTTTCCTCAGAGAGCCGGGAAGGCGACTATTTTGAAATTGAGGTTACCGTTGCTCCTGATTCTTTCTTATTTTAGTGACATTTTTAGTAAAGTAATCACTCATTGAATCTCAATTTTGTATCAGTTATTTAGTAAACAAGTGTGAAAATATTTCAGGTGAAGGTTTGCAATGGGAAGATTTGGCATGTGGTGGCATCAGTTAAAGGTTTTTATGTGGTTGGAAAGGAGCATATCATGTGCAAATCTCTAGTCGATCTCTTGCAACAGATCAGCAGTGCATTCACAAATGTCAGTTCCCTATGAACAAATAGTTTTCATATTTGTTATATTGAATAAGTAACTTGCAGCTAATCAGGTCAAGTGAGGCTAAGTTGTGCCATGTTGGGTTAAAAGGAGGCTCAGTAGCACCGAACAGGTTGTCAATTTGGGGATTTTGGTTAGGATTTTAATAAAGCCAAAAAATACAAGTTACAGGTACAAAAAAAATGGGAGGGCAAGGATACCTTGATAAATACTTTGAATTTTTCTCAAGTTGTTTGATTTCTTAACTTGTCATATTAATATTATGCAGGCATATGAAGCTCTAATGAAAGCTTTTCTGGAGCACAACAAGGTATAATTAACGGTTATGGATCCCTTGACAATCTTGACAATGAATTTTTAAATAAATACTAAAAAAAATCATCAAAATAGAATTTTTTTTACAGATATGTTCTTTTATTTTACAGATTGATAATGTTACAAATTTTATGCAAATTTCATTATCGTTTGATAGTCCATCAAAGACCATCAAAATTTTATACAATTTGCAATGTTTCCTATTTAATGGTTTTTGATGGACTATCAAACGATAATGAAATGACATGAAATTTAAAACACTATTAGTCTATAAGTTAAAGAACATATCTATGAAGTTTTTTATTCTATTTTTATGATTTTTTTCGAATTTATGTGAAAATACATTGTCAAGATTGTCAAAATAGCCATTGTCAATGGATTCCTCCCCATAACTAATACTTGGTCTCCCTCTCTTAAATACTTGTTAGTTTCATCTTCAATTTGTGCTTATGCATATTATACATTTCAATTGATTTTCTGATTCTCTCTTTTTTATGATTCCTTCTGAAGTTTGGCAATCTACCATATGGTTTTCGTGCAAACACATGGCTCATACCGCCTGTACTTCTAGATCCTTCATCTCCCTCACTTCCTTTAGAGGATGCAAACTGGGGAGGGAATGGTGGTGGCCAGGGGCAAAAAAGCAAGTTTGAAAAAATTAGGTGGGCAACTGAGTTTTCAATTTTGTCTGGGCTTGCTTGCAAAACTGAGGAGGAGAGACTTGTCAGAGACAGAAAGGCTTTCCTATTGCATGGTTTATTTGTCGACGCTGCCATTTTTAAGGCTACTTCCACAATTTGTGGAATTATAGAGAATAAGAATGATTTAATTTTGCATGGGGATGTTATTCATGAAGAAAAAATCGGGGACTTGCACATAATTGTGAGGAAGGATAGTGCTGATGTGAGCTTGAAGAGAGATGAGAAAGTAGATGGTAGTAGAGTGCTAAATCTGAGTCATGAAGATACTTCTAAAAGGAATTTGTTGAAGGGGCTGACAGCTGATGAGAGTGTTGTGGTTAAGGTACATTTTTGTTTTACAATTTCTCTTTTTTGATTGGGGTTTCGTTGATGATGGCTCCTATCGGATGCCATTCTGAATGCAAATGAAGTTCCTTGTTCCTCAATTTCGACATTAATGTCAGGCTGTCAGCCATTCTGGATAGTAGGCCGATGAGTTGAACAAAAATAATGTTTTATTTTTGTTTCTTCCTTTTTTGTTCCAGGATACAGCTACACTGGGTATAGTGGTTGTGAAACAGTGTGGTTACACAGCAACTGTGAAGGTTGTCGGACCTCCACGTGCTTCTGTTGATGGAAAATCAAATCTCAGCAAGATTGACCAACCGGATGGCGGCACACATGCATTGAATGTTAACAGGTATGTGGAACTGCTACTGTACATGGTGCCAAATGCCATATCTGTTAGGCTGATACTGGTTCTCCAACTGCATTTGTGAATTTTTTAGTCTTTTGAGTCTGGACTCAAACCTAAGATAATTTGTACATACTAATGAGTTGCTATTGGTAACTCTTACACTAATTGAATTTTATCTCATTTCAGCCTAAGGATGGTTCTCTCTAAATGCAAAAGTGCTGAGACAACACCCATTGGAAAGTCTCTTTCTGCAAAGCCTAATAATACTGTTTCTTCACCATCACCAAGGGATATAGCTAGGAAAGTACTTAGGGAAAACCTAGAAAAACTACAGAAATCATCTCATGATAACAAAAGTGTTATAAGATGGGAGCTAGGGTTTTCATGGCAACAGCACTTGCAGAAGAAAGAAACCCTTGATGGAGAAGTGAAAGAAAATGAAGTAGAAACCTTAAAAGTTAAGGGTCTTGGTTTGGGTTTTGGAAAGCTAAAGAAAATAAAGAAAAATGATACTAGTGTCAATGATGAGGCAAAAGAGGTTCAGAGTTGTGATGATGGAGAAGAGATTAGAAAATTAGTGGATGAAGAGGCATTTTTACGGTTCAAAGATTCTGGTGTGGGTCTTCATAATAAGGTTTGTTATTAATTCTTTCTTTACCAGTTCGCTAGTATAGGATCAGTGTAGTTGACATAAAGAGATTGCTGCTAAGCTTCTAGAAAAAAATATCCTAATCTTCTGTTATTATGTCATTAGACTAATACACAAACTATATGTTGTTGTGGTGTGCATAAAGTTTAAATGTTTAATGGAAACCTGTTTTCGCTAATGCAGTCTCCGCAGGAGCTTGTGAGAATGGCACAGAAATACTATGATGATGTGGCACTTCCTAAGCTTGTATGTTACTGTCATTCTTTTTTTTTTTTACTTTAATTTTTATTGAAATGTTGTTTTCTCAAGTTCGTAACATTCTCTCCGTTCCTTGTCAGGTGTCAGATTTTGCATCTCTGGAACTTTCACCAGTTGATGGTAAAACAATGACAGATTTTATGCACACAAGGGGTTTCAGCATGTCTTCCTTGGGGCGTGTGGTGAGTATTTAAATAAAGAGTTCTCTTTGTTGTTAATTAGGAAAGTCATGCATTCAAGCACGTACGAGTCAATTTTATATTTTAACCTTCCTACATAGATAAACAAGAGAAATGGTTATCAGGTATATTTTGACTATTTTTTTAAAGTAATTTAATGAGGAACTTATTAAGGTGATGTCCTAAATGTTATTTGATTATCGTTTGAGATGTAAAATAGAAGTTCCCCAAATTGATTTTTGCTACTGTGGTTCAAGAAGATTGTACTGATTTGGCTGATGTGCATATCTAATATGTCATGGTATATTTATATCAATATTTATTTTACAATGACAGGTTGAATTAGCAGAGAAGCTACCACATATACAATCAATATGCATCCATGAAATGGTCGTCAGATCATTTAAGCATATTGTTAGAGCTGTCATAGCAGCTGTTGACGACTTTTCAACAGCTTCCTCTGCAATTGCTGAAATCTTAAACATCCTCCTGGGATCTCCTGATAAAGAGAGCGAAGACTATTCTCTAAGAATGAGATGGGTCGAGACCTTCCTTTGCAAGAGGTTTTCTTGGAGAATAAAAGATCAATTTCATCATTTGAGGAAACTTATTCTCTTGAGAGGGCTTTGCAATAAGGTAAAGAATGAAAGACAAAAAAAATCATAATTGGATTATGATAATCCAGTTAGCCTGAATTAGCACAATGTCTTTTGGTCACAGTAAATCTTAACTGTCCTCAATTCAGTGTCTATTGAAAAAGTATTTGATCCATGACAAATGGTAGCAGAATCGTCATCTGAAATTTTTTCTTGATTGTAACCATCCTAGTTTTGCTTTATCATTTGGCAGGTTGGCATAGAATTGGTTGCAAGGGACTATGATTTGAGTGGTCCGAATCCATTTGAGGAGTCCGACATTATAAGTCTCGTTCCCATTTGCAAGGTATCATATATAATTTTTTCCTTAATAATGCAACTTACCAAAAAAAAAGGAAGGGGCAAAAGACCTGACAAAAATTTCTCCTCATCAGCACATGGTTTCTTCATCGGCCGATGGTCGGAACCTTTTAGAATCATCTAAGACAGCCTTGGATAAAGGAAAGTTAGATGAAGCCATAAATTGTGGTACCAAGGTAACGCAAACATGTGATCTTCTATTTTTTACAAAAGGATATGGACAATATGGTAATTTAATTGATGGCATGCTTTCTGTACTTTTTGAAGGCCTTGTCAAAGATGATAACTGTTTGTGGGCCATACCATCGCATGACAGCCAATGCATACAGCCTTGTTGCAGTTGTCCTTTATCACACCGGGGATTTCAACCAGGTATGCAAGATTTCCGTGGCGTGACTGATTATATGGGTGAAACTTGATAGTCATTTATAGAAAAAGAGAATTACCACAGTAGTACCTATATAATATGTATATTTTCTTGCCTTCTAAGGGGGCATGTGACATGTCAGCTATCTTTGTGTCAGAGACCTACATTATTCCTTGATTCGATTTAAATATTTCTGATCTTGTCATGTTCATGTAACTTGTAGGCAACTATATATCAGCAAAAGGCTCTAGATATAAATGAAAGGGAGCTTGGCCTTGACCATCCTGAAACTATGAAGAGTTATGGCGACCTCTCAGTTTTCTACTACAGACTCCAGCACATTGAATTGGCTTTGAAGTAAGAATTATAATTATGTGACCACTGTATCTGATGCCAGTAAAGTACCATTTTTTGACGAGATCCATAGGGGTTCACATTTGTTTTCTTTCTACTTTTTTTTTCAATTTCTTTTTCATGGCCAACAGTGCACCTTGTTGATTATTATTCATTCGTACTGTATCAACCACGAACAGTAGTTCTGTGTTTCAGGTTATACCAGGCCAGCTTGAGTTTGATAGATTATGTATATTATAGTTACTGTATCAACCACGAACAGTAGTTCTGTGTTTCAGGTTATACCAGGCCATCTTGAGTTTGATAGATTATGTACTTATAGTTGGTATTGAATATTTTCTGTGTTTCTTTTGAAGGTATGTAAACCGTGCACTGTATCTTCTACATTTCTCCTGTGGGCTATCGCACCCGAACTCTGCAGCGACTTACATAAATGTGGCGATGATGGAAGAAGGCATGGGAAATGTTCATGTTGCCCTTAGATATCTCCATGAGGCTCTCAATTGCAACAAGCGGCTGCTCGGGTCTGATCACATCCAGGTCCTCTCCTCTCTTAATCTCCTTCCCTCCTTTCCTCTGTGTATATGTAATGTAATACTCAGTGCTTTGAAAAAGATGAAATAAGTTGAGATTTATGTTGAAACCAGAAATTAACAGATTTAATTTGGTGATATGCTGGTTACTTTTTGGTACTGGGAACCAATAGAATTTTGGTAATGCTGGTTAGGTTTGTTCCTAACATTTTAAATTTTTTAATATTACCAGACAGCTGCTAGTTACCATGCCATAGCTATAGCTCTTTCAATGATGGATGCTTTCTCATTAAGTGTGCAACATGAACAAACAACTCTACAAATTCTTCAGCTGAAACTTGGACCTGATGATCTTCGTACTCAGGTTTGTTTCTTAACCTTATCATATGAATTAGGGCTCCTATCATATATCCTTATATCATCTTTTTTGCATAAGGTGGAATGGATGGATGCATGGGCATTATTCAATAGCTTTATAGAAGAAAATAGACAATACCTGGGATTTTTTAAAGGGCAGCTTAGTTAAGATAGTATTTAGATTTTCATCGTCTGTGATTATTTGAGACCAAATTATTTATCCAAATGTTATATTTTTTTAATGGTACTTTGAATACACTAAAATGTTTCTAGGATGCGGCGGCATGGCTAGAGTATTTTGAGTCAAGGGCACTGGAGCAGCAAGAGGCTGCTCGAAGGGGAATTCCAAAGCCGGATTCTTCCATTGCAAGCAAAGGACATCTGAGGTATGAATTCACTATTTCTACCATAACAAGCATCTCCAGTACCATTACTATCAAAGTGTATCAGCAATTGTCCAATTCTTGTTTCATTTTTTCTCCATTTCATTATGTTGCTTGAGTTTGGTTTGATTGGCGTTATAAAATGTGTAATAGTAAGAACTACTATTGATTTATCTATCTATCCTATATTGCTTACACCTTAATTTTTGCCTGGATTTGCAGTGTTTCCGACCTGCTTGATTATATAAATCCAGATGATGAGAAAAAGGAGAGGGAGATGCAGAGAAAGCAACGCCGTGCTAAGGTACTGTTTTTTCTTCCTCAAAAGAATTTTCTGTCATCGTTGAAGTTAAAACTTTTTTTTGGGTTTTTTGGTTCTTGCATTTTTTTTTGTTTGCCCAGGCAAGGTGGGGGGGGGGGGGGCATTAAAGGTACTTTTTATGCTATCTTTTATTTTTTAACTTCTTGTTTACTTTACTTTTCACATTATGTAGTACTTATTGCAGAATAATAGCAGATCTGATCTACTCAAAAATGGAGAAGAAGAACAGAAGTTTGAACCTAAACATGAGGAAGTTTCGATATTCCCATCAAATACAATATCAACCAGGGAAGAAGCATCACTTACTGCCACATCCCAACCAACACAAAATTTGCCACATAAGGTTGAAGAGAAAATTATTTGTACCATCTCTTCAGAAGAGTACTCTGATGAGGGATGGCAAGAGGCTAACTCAAAGGGGCGGTTTGGTCAGACTAGAAGAAAAATTGAAAGGAGACGACCAGCACTAGCGAAATTAAATCTCCCTGAATCAGATTATGCATCTCATAACAATAGAAGGAAAAGTTTACCGCGGAACGTAGAGGTACCAGTACCAGTTGTTCTCAAAGGTAATGCAGAGGGCGAGAAGGTTTCTACCAAGTCATCAAAGTATGAGGAATACAAGAAAAATGGTAGAGTTGGTAAAATGGCCTCTAACCTGGTATCGTACAAGGATGTGGCAGTGTCTCCACCTAGCACACTTTTGAAACTGAGATTGGAGAGACAGGAAGATGAAGAGCACATAGAGCAAGGTCGAAAAACAAAAGAAATTGCAAAGTCGGAAGGAGAAGATACGAAACAGCAGGAAGATGAAAATGCAGCTGAGACTGCAGCAACTCCAGATACAGAAACTCCTGTTAGTGAGTCTTCGCTTACTGAAACTGGTGACAGTACAAGTCCTGAAAGTCCCTCTGAGACAAAAAAAGAAACTAAAAATGGGAGCAAGCTATCGGCCTCAGCACCACCGTTTAACCCAGGCTTGAACCCGCTTCTGTTCAACCCTGTGGCTATTTACAATGACAGTATGGAAATTGGATCTGATTTTGTGAATACCAGGGTGCCACGTGGGCCCCGCTCAGGGCTGTACTACCGTACTGGTCACAATCTTGGAAGAAAGCAGAGATTTAATACATACAACAAAACTAAGGTCAGTGTCATGAACCCTAATGCAGCTGAATTTGTACCGGCTAAGGCTTGGAAACCACCTCAAACAGATGAAAGTGAAAAAGTCCTTAGTGCAACAGAAGCGGATGTGACAGATGTGAAAGAAAATAATGGAAAGGATGGTAGAAAGGATTTTGAAAGAAATGAGATTGCTAGGCAGATTTTACTCAATTTCATAGTAAAGTCTGTGCGGGATAATATTGATTCTTCTGATGAGACCAGTATAGAGAAGAAATTGAACAGTGGGAAGGATGGCATGGAACTGCTTAGGATTGGAGATGTTCCGGTTCCGGTTCTGGTACCAAATGTTCGTACCAGTGAGAAAAATAATGACATGGATGGGTTCACTGTTGTCTCGAAAAGGAGAAGAAACAAACAGCATATGATGAGTCCTGTTAATGGCTTGTATGCAAATCACTCAATCTGTACCTCAGCCAGTTAAAAAAAAATTATGAAGCTTCTTGTTTTGCATGAATGTCAAGGACCTGTAAGAAGGTAGTGTGTTCTAATATATAGCTTTGGTAGCTATGTAACAATTGTATATTTGGGTATGTTAAATGATCATTTTCTTTTTCCTTTTCTTTGGGGCACTTCTGGCCCTTTTCTGAACTGCTGGCAAATTTTGTAGATTATTCTTTCATACTTTGCTCTCTGGAATAAATTCGGGGTATCTAGTCGATCAAATAAGGCATGTAACTTAAGAGATAGGGAGTGTAGCTTTGTAAAATCTAAAATCCTCTATTATGCAGCATCAGGCTAGCTCCATTTTTGTGTTGGGAATCAAATAGAACCAAATCATTTTTTAAGCGGACCTGCTTGAGAAGATTCTTAATCAATTAAATCTGACTATCAAACGATAATAAAATTTTCATTATTACATGAAAATTAAATGACCATCAATCCATAGATAGAAGAATACATTTATGATGTTTTTTTCATTTTTCATTTTTTTTTGTATTCATTTAAAGATTCATCGTCAAGATTGTCAAAATAACCCATTGTAACTGATCCCTTCTCATACATAAATACATACATAGCGCTGGAGGCGACTAAGGTGAAGTTTACACAGGGCATCCTAAAGAGCGCCTTAGGGGAACTCAGGTTGTTCCTGTACAGCGAGACCCTGCTCTGTTTCAATGTTTGCGAGAACCTGCAGTTCATAAAGGATGAGCTGCACAGCATGGACGCATTCATGCAGGATGTGCTCCGCAGCGGGCCGCGGAATGAGCAGATGAAGATTTGGATGATTCAGGTGTTCGATGTTGCATGCGAGGCTGAGGAGTGCATCAAAAAGTGCACCTGAGTTGCTCGGAGAAGCCATTCCGCTTTGTCAAGACCGGCTATCCACGCTACAAAATTGCAACAAAGATACAGATATGTATATGGAAAAATATTGAATGCCCCTTGGTATTTCCCAGCTGGTACAGATGTGTTGGCATTTGTCCTATTAACATTATTTGTTTATTCAACTGACCAAAGTTACGGGTTGCCCGTATAATGAATAAACACAACTTTTTTGCCAACTAACCAAAGATACGGTGAGTTTTGTTGTACTTTATAAGTGTACTTTTTATATTTTATTATTTAAAGATATGCCTTCTTTTACCACACTCTCCACTGCTCAACTTCAACGATACAATTTTTGCAAATTGTTTGTTTGTATCCAGCGTTGATAGTTTTGCCTTCTTTGACCACGCTCTCCACTGCTCAATATGCGGATGAAGGGCTTAGTGATTAACAACATCAGTCACGATATCTAGACTGATTTGTTGTAATGGTTCAACTTTTTTTTGTTGTATTAGACTAATTAGTTTGAATGTCTAATGTTCTAATATTTATTTTAGTAGTAACACTAAGCACCAGCACAAATTTACTTCCCTAAAAAAAACGAACTCAGCCAACTTCTTAATTAACAACCATAAAAACGAAATGTGTACTACGATTTCTGAAGGAACGTTACTTAATATCTGTTGACTGTTGAGAAAATGTAATTAGATGAGGGGAAATGGGAGATTAGTCTCATAAACCCATTTTATTTTGGGGAAAGCTTAATCACCTTTTTTTGGTATTTATGGAATTTAAACAAGTAATTAACTCAACAAAGTCATCAATTTCTCTAAAATCTATCGTTATTAAAGAAATTCAATATGACATCAAAGCAGGCCAGCATGGCATATAATGCTGCTAACAGCATGAAAAACCAGAATAAGCAGAAAACCCAGAACAACAATTCAAAATCGGTCAGGAGAGCTCGTACTGCAGTACCGCAAGAATCGGTACGTACAGAGCAACAATTCACAATCTTGAGAGGAGATCTGTATCAGTTTCAGCAAAAGAGTCATTGAGTCACCACAATCAACTAGAAAGTAAGCTCAGTTCCAAAAATACTAATACAAAACAAACCAAAAATAAGTACCAGCAAACCAAGAGTACATTAACAAGCACCACAAGTTACCAATAATGAACAAATACTGATAAAGACCACCAGAAAAATCATTCAGAGCCTAAAGAGCTAAAGGCCACCTCTAAACCAAAAATTTATTTCCAAAACCAAATGATCTAAGCAAGAATCAGAGAAAATACTAAGCATCAAAGACAACTGAAGGAGATAAGTGCACAAACTGCAAAATGATCGAATTTAGTGGTTCCTGTACTTACTCTCACACGGTTCAAAAAATGGAGTAACTGTCGAAATTGCTCAAGCTCATTTGTAATTTTTTTTTTATCCTCCTAAATGAGCCCAACGTCACTTTTTCATTTGTATATTATACTGCTTTGCAAATGGGCTGCCCGTCCTTTTCACAACCCTTCATAAAATATTGATTTTGTTGACTTTTACTATATGCTTAAGAATTTTTTATTTTAGGTCCAGCACATCATGAGATTCAGGGGCATATCAAGGGGCTCTGTATCACTACTCTATCTTATATATGTTTGTTGATCCCTAAATTTATATAAAAATACTACATTTGGTAGCTACTTAAGTTACACTACTGCAAAACAAGATTTAAGAATGGTTCTAAAACACTTTTAATAAAGATTCTCCGACCATTATTGAAGGGATGTTAAAAAATATATAAATAACTATTATTAAATTATATTATTAAAATTATTCTCAGTGGATGTTTGACAATGATTTTTAATTAATATGAAAATAACCAAAAAAAGATCTTGAAACTTCAAATGCATTTTAAGATGTCAGATGAGCTTTTTTGACACCGAAAATAATCATAACAACGGTAATAGTTAACATTGTAGATATCATTTTGTGACTACTTAAAATGCCTTAGTCGGAATTTTCTATCAAAAGTTAGTCGTTTGAAGTTGAGATGATGTGATTTCTTCATCCTTTTTTTTTTCTCTTTGTCTATCTCTTAAGATTTCTTTTATATCGAAACAAGTGAGGAAGAGAGTAGTAATTCATGAATTTTTAGTTTTTGAATCGTTGGATTAAGATGAATGAATGGTAAGAATGAAATTTCTAGTAATATATGGCAGATAAGTGAAATGTTATTGATGAGTTATTTTCTATCAGTGCAAATTTCAAATCTCACCCTTTGACAATGATTCTTTATAAAGAACATGGTTAAATATCCGTTTAACAATTATTTATAACTAAGAACGTTGCTAAATTATTTTTTTAGCAACAGTTTCTCACAAAGAATTATTATTAAAGGATATTTAATGATGATTTTTATTTTAACCATTGTTAAATTTTCTTCCCAACTTTTTGACATTTCCGACCTCCATTTTACCAATCTTTGTTTATTGAAATTGTTACCAAAGAATCTCTCGATTATTTCACTAATATCACTCACTCTTTTTAAGAACGGAATTAAACTATAATCACTATTAAATGAATGTTGTCTAAACCCATTATGTTGTAGTATTACAGCATATATTCTTTCTTTATTAATAGTGCCGAAATACACTAAACTAATCAATTAAATCGACTATCGTCTTCTTAATCTCATCAAGACTCTTCATGTGCTTTCAACTTAAAAACTGGATAAATAGGCTTCAAACGTTAAATCCAGACTGTTCAAGTCCCATTGACTCATGGGCAATACATTTGTATTATAACTTTACAAATTTTTATATTAAATAAAAGTGAAAATTAACTTTATTATTGTAAAAACATATCATTAAATGAAGTAACTCAATTTATTATAAGATTAAATCAAGTATAGCCGCCATTTATGTTGAATCGTTGATACTTGATATTGTAAGTGTCATTTATGCAAGGGTGGGGAATCACTAGGAATCCTTGACAACCAACAAACTTCATATAAGTTCATAAAAAAAATTTAAAAAATATAATAAGAATTAAAAACATAATCTTAAATTTACTGATTAATTGTGTTTTAAATTTCATATAATTTGAATATTATTTAATATTCCATCAAAAACTATTAAAATTATATGATAATTTTAACGATTTAAATTTAATAATCTTTTATAGAATATCAAATGACATTCAAATTATATAAAACTTAAGACACAATCAATCCATAAGTTTAAGGATATATTTATAAAAATTTTTCTATTTTTTTTTGTGAAATGATACGAAGTTATTTATAAAGATTGTCAAAATAAATGATTGTCACAGAAACCTCACCCATTAGTGTAATACCTCAATGTTTTTTTTCTGGTTAATTACAAGATAATTATTGAAGGCTTATGATCAACCTCACCCATTAGTGTAATACCTCAATGTTTTTTTTCTGGTTAATTACAAGATAATTATTGAAGGCTTATGATCTTAAATGTTGAATATAATTTTCTCGTATATGACAGGAACCGAAAAGCCGAGCTAAGGACGTAAGCGAGCGGCGTTCCAGGTACAGTGTCACTATAATAGCAAAAGAAAGTGGCACAGCTGAGTTTGGAGGAGCCGAGGAGGCAGATTCTCGCCTGATCTGGTACAATCACCTAATAGAATAGAACAGAAGGAACTATTTGATCTTGCTTTCATGACCCAATGAAAATTACAATATGATTCTATGGATTTATGGGGCAGCTGGGTCCGGCAAAACTGCTCTTTCAAAAATGATCTATTTACAGTCACAGAGAAGTTTGATTATGCACGAGTTCTAGAGGACATTCTGAGACAAGTCGTAGAGAGCACTGACATCAGCAACTATAAGCAAATTTTAGAAGACATTCTGAGGTGGAAGGCATTGGCATCAGCAACTATGAGCGAGTTCTAGAAGGCATTCTGAGGCAAGTTGTGGAGGGCATTAATATCAACAACTATGAGCGAGTTCTAAAGAATATTCTGAGGCAAGTTTCGGAGTGCACTGACACCAGCAACTATAAGCGAGTTCTAGAGGATATTATTGTTGAAATATAAACTTAATTTTAGTATTAAAGTTAAATAAATTAGGAAATAAAGGGAGACTCTTTGCCTTCAGCACATTGGCAGAATTTTAAGGCTGATTAATGACAGTATTTGAAGGGGCAAATGGACGTGGAATTTAGTGTATGACCTATGGATGGAAAGCTATTGAAGTCTAGTTTTCAATGGTTCAAATATCAAGTCGTTTGGAGTTCCCTACAGAGAGTTATGACGATTTTAGTGGACAGAGGTCAGCTGAAAGGGTGCTGTTTAGAATTCTGTTTTTATTATATATTTTTATTACGAATTTTAAGAGTCATTTCTAAGACTATAAATAGACTTGTATTCTGTTGTAAGAAGGCAAGAGAGAAGAAAAAAGTATAAGAGAAATAGAAGATATAGTTTGAATAGAAAGAAATTTCAGAATTGTTCTCTCTTCCCTCTACCGAGATATATCATATTATAACAAATTGGTATCAGAGCTAGGTTCAGTTGATCAAGAGAGATCTACCATGGCGAAGAAAAAGAAGAAAAAAAGAAAAAAAAGAAGAAGAAGAAGAAGAAGAAAGAAAAAAAAAAGAATGTCGGAAAAATATGAAGAAAAAAAAGCACCAAACCAAGAAAAATCAAGAAAATGCACTTTATTCTCAAAATTTTCGAGGTAGAGGGTGTTGCCGTGGAAGTCGAGAAAATTATCACAGTGGTAGAGGCCGTGGTCAAGAAGGGTATTATGAGGAGAATGGACAATCAAGCCAATAAAATAAGGCGTTGAAAGAGGCGCGATCAAAGGATAAGGCGGCACTATACATGTTGTTCCGTGCCGTTGATGAGTCGGGCTTTGAGAAGATTGCTGGTGCAACTACTTCAAAAGAAGCGTGGGACATTTTAGAAAAGTGTTCAAAGGAACCGACCGAGTCAAGCAAGTGCGTCTCCAAAATCTTCGTGGCGAGTTGGAGAGCATGAAGATGAAGGAGTCAGAAAGTGTATCTGACTACATCACGCGTGTACAAGCCGTGGTGAACCAACTCATTCGTAATGACGAGATGTTGAAGAAGATTTTGAGATCATTAACCAACAATTTTGAGAATGTTGTGTGCGTGATAGAAGAGTCAAAGGACCTTGCGAAGCTCACAGTCGACGAGCTTGCTGGTTCTCTCGAGGCACACGAACAATGTAAGAGAAAAAAAAGAAGGAAAATTTATCAATCATGAGAGCTATGTATCAAGCAGCGAATGTTATAAAAACGTGGTGAAATTTTTGCCAGTGGTCTTCGAAGAATCGTTGAGTGAAGCCGACATGAGCAATGACTCATGATAGCCTGTGTAATGAGTGTCTGGATAAGAGAACTAGCAACATTATGAGATGATTTGCTAGAAGTGTGCGAAGACCATGAGAAGATGTGGTGTGGAGCCACATGAAAAATGCGGTGTGGAGCCGCGGTGTGGGTGTGAATCTCACATATACATGACCTGAAGAGTCAGGCAAATTGGATGGCATATGAGATGAAACCACGATTGATTTTTTGAATTTTCTAGATCAATGAATCGGGAAGAAGCCGTCAATGGGTGACGTCGCTATTCGCTGCGAGTTATGAAGAAGTTTAATGATGATTGACATGAAGGATGAAAAAGAAATTAAGTTTAAGAGGGGGTGTTGAAATATAAACTTAATTTTAGTATTAAAGTTAAATAAATTAGGAAATAAAGGGAGACTCTTTGCCTTCAGCACATTGGCAGAATTTTAAGACTGATTAATGACAGTATTTGAAGGGGCAAATGGACGTGGAATTTAGTGTATGACCTATGGATGGAAAGCTATTGAAGTCTAGTTTTCAATGGTTCAAATATCAAGTCGTTTGGAGTTCCCTACAGAGAGTTATGACGATTTTAGTGGACAGAGGTCAGTTGAAAGGGTGCTGTTTAGAATTCTGTTTTTATTATATATTTTTATTACGAATTTTAAGAGTCATTTCTAAGGCTATAAATAGACTTGTATTCTGTTGTAAGAAGGCAAGAGAGAAGAAGAAAGTGTAAGAGAAATAGAAGATATAGTTTGAATAGAAAGAAATTTTAGAATTGTTCTCTCTTCCCTCTACCGAGATATATCATATTATAACAATTATGAGGCAAGTTGTCAAGGGCACTAACATCAGCAACTATAAGCGAGATTTAGAGAACATTCTTAAACAAGTTGAGGAGGGCACTGATATCAACAACTATAAGCGAGTTCTAAAGGACATTCTGAGGCAAGTTAAGGAGGGCACTATCAGCAACTATGAGTGAGTTCTAGAGGACATTCTGAGACGAGCTTTGGAGGACAACACTGACATCAGCAACTATGAGCGACTTCGAGAGAACATTCTGAGGCATGTTACAAAGGTCAATGCCATCAGCAATGCAGAGGGCTATATTAATTAAGTACAAAGAAATAAAATTGTCGTCTGCATTGAACAAGAAAAAGTATCAAGACATACAAATTTATCACATACACACAACTGATCTTTTGTGTGTCTCGTTATTTTCATTATTGGTAAGTTATATTATGTCATCTGAAAAATAATAAAATAAGATAATAACAACAAAATAAACATTTTATCATCAATAGAATCTTGAGTCTACAATTCAATCAATCCACTTTTTATTTATCAACTTTTCTTTGTGAGGAAAATCTTGTGTACACAATTTCATTGCCACTAAAAAATCTTGATTTTAAATCTATCTGAGGATGTTATTTCGAATCTATGATTCCAAAATATTAATTCGAGTTTACTCACGGGCGTTCACTCTGACTCTCTCAAGAACAAATGGTGTAATTTTATTTGAAGAAATTAAATACGATCAATTAGATCAGAGAGAAAGAAGAGATTGCTCAGAAAATTATTTTCTATTGATTTCAACAAAAATACAAATGCATTCTCTCTCTTAACCAATATACAAGCATCACCTCTATTTAGATGTTGGTGCTATCATTACACATACAAGTCTATTTACACTATTCTATTCCTAGATACAGATGTGCTTTATGTCGTCGTTGGCATGAAATACTCTCCATGATAGTTGTCTCTAACATAAACGACTTCTTATTAGATCTTGCTTTTAAGCTTCTTCTCGGGTTAGTGTTCCTATGTTTGTTTGAAACTTATGCTTGGATCTTGCTTGTTGCTCTTCAAGTTCTAGTTCTCAGGGATTTCAAGGACCGATACGGAACTAGCACTTCGGGTTTGGAACTTAGTGGTTACAACTTTCAACATCTTTCCTTAAGTCTAAGTCTTAAATGTCCTTCATCTCGATCATCTACTTGTAGTTCTCGAGTTCATCCGGAGCTTACATGCTTGGATCTTGCTTGTTGCTCTTCGGGTTCTAATTCTCGAGGATTTCAAGGTTGGGTTCAGAACTAGCACTTCGAGTTTGAGACTTAGTGGTTATAATTTCTAACATCTTCCCTTAAATCTAAGTCTCAAATGTCCTTCATTTCGATCATCTACTTGCAATTCTCAAATATAGGCTTCAGTAATGCTATAGTGAAAATATATGTAGCATGATTGTTACTTTACACATAAAACATTCAAACTTCATCATTTTTGATATGCTCCTGGATTGAGTGGAATCTCACATCAATCTGTTTGATCCTCTCATGAAACACTGGGCTCTTGGTTAACTCGATGACTGACTTATTATCAACTCGAATCTTGATTGCCTCGGGTTGTGAGAGCTTTAGGTCTTACATCAATCTTCTTAGCCAAATAGTATAACTTACACTGAGTGATGTTGTTACATGCTCGGCCTCACAGTTGATAATGTGACAATGAGCTACTTCTTCGACAACAATATGAAGGTTGTGTCTCCCATGAAAAACACGAATCCTATGGTGGTTTTTTTGCCATCGATATCTCTAAATTAATCATTTTCCACGTAACTTACAAATTCTAACTTACTAGTTTTTTTTATATGCAACCTGAGATCCTTTATCCCTTTAACATATCTCAGGACCATTTTCGTTGCTTATAGATGTGAGTATCTCGGGTTTTTCATGAACTGGCTTACCACACCAACTATAAATGCTATGTTTGACCTCATGCAAGCTAAATGCCTCAGACTACGGATCAAACTCCGATAGTTGTTCAAGTCAACTTCTCCTCCCTCGAGTTTGCAGAGCTTTACATCGAGTTCCTTTGGTGTATATCTATAATTATTCATCTGTCATTTTCTTAGAATATCTCTAGCATATATGCCCCTTGCGAGTAAAAAAATTCTTGCTTCTCTTCCTTATTTCGAGACGAAAAAAGTACCTCATCATCATGAGATCTGTCATCTCAAACTCGTTCTTCATTGCCTTTTTGAACTCATTTTTTTAGCATGTACGTGGTTATTTTCCATGAAGATCAGGTTATCCATATATAGTGCGACAATTAAGAATTCATTTTTTATCGACTTCAAATAGATAACATGCTTGAAAGGACACTACATGAAACCATTCTCCTTAAAGTGTTTATTCTCATATTCCATGTTCTTAAGGCTTGCTTCATCCCATACAATATTTTTTGGCTTGAGTATTGATTAACTTTAAAATAGTTAATAATTATTCTAATTTATATCTAATTTTGGTCACTAACATATCACCATAACGTGTAGCAATTGGGCGTCAAACTAAAAGGATAAAAGTGAATTATTGATTCTTATAAATTCACTAATCTAGACTAACAAAGGTTGATTTTAACTAAACTAAAATTAAAGTAAAGAATAGTAAGTAAAATAGTATTTTAAACTAGATGATGAGTACAAGAGGTTTCTACTTTTCCTATTCACTCTTTAATTATCTTACCCATTTTTTTCACTTTTTAGATGGTAAATTTGATGTTGGCGATTCTAAGTACGCTACACAAGTATGAGATTCACGTCAATATTTGATTCAGTTCTATATCAACCGTCTATATTATAACCTATCGCTATGCGTCATGTACAAACCTAGATTTTGCCTTTGAGATTTAATATTCTAGCAATATATTTCTATATTCTACTATAATTCCTAAGATATATCACATAATAAGTACTTATTATACTTCAAGCATGCAATCATTTCATTCAAAAGATAAATCACACAATAAATAATAAAAATTTAAATACCAAACAAATTAACTAAAAAACTTTTAAGTATTACATATCATCACCTTAGAAGGGTGATTAGCCATACATGTTCTTACTTAGATCATAAGAATACATCATCAAATAAAAGTACATAACACAAAATAGGGAAGAAAATAATACACGTAAAGTCTCGCTCGATTTCTCGTTGGAGTTCTATAGGAGTTGGCATCTAGATCTTTCAAGTTCTTCTTATAGGGGTTTGTTTGGCATTTCATGGAATAGCAAAAAGTAAGAATAGAATTGTTATTTTGACGAATTAATTTGCCAAACAAATTTTATACTAAACAGAAGAGTGTGGAAGAGTGCTAATCCGATATACTAAGCTATAGGCGGTATACCGGATTAGCTCTTGTCAGAATAGAGATTATTATTTGATTATGTTATATTATATTATTATATTATGATTTATTATTATATTGAGTAAAGATAGCGTGAGCTTAAACTCACGAAGGCCTTCCGTGAGCTCAACTCAAAAAGTGTATCAAATCATGTTTAAATTTTAATTTATCATGCTCGTTAAATTTTTTATATGAAAATCTTATGGGATGCAAAATTTTGAAATGTTTTGAGCTTTTAAAGACATAGTTTTTAATTTTTGAAAATCAACTCTAAAAATAATAATAAGATATTCAATATTTGAATATCATTTTTAAAAATTAAAAAACAGTGACTTAAAAAACTCAAAATATTCTAAATTTTTGCATCCCGTGAGATTTTCATATAAAAAATTTAATGAGTATGATAAATTAAAATTTGAAGATGATTTAATATACTTTTTGAGTTAAGCTCACGGAAGATCTCCGTGAACTTAAGCTTGCGGTATCTTTACTCTTATTATATTATTATATTATAATTATGATTATTATTATTTATTATTGTATTATTTAATATTATTATATTATTATCAAATTATGATTATGATTATTATTATATTATCATCACTATTAGTATTATTATATTATAATAATAATTATTATTATTATTATATTATCATCATTGTTAGTATTATTATTATATTATTTATTATATTATATTATATTATATATTATAATTATTTATTATTATTATTATATTATGATTATGATTATATTATTATTTTACAAATAAGATATTATTATGATTATAATTATTATTATTATTATTTTAAATTATGATTATTTATTATTATTATTATATTTTTTATTATTATTATTATTTTTTATTATTATATTATGATTATGTTTATACTTTTATTATATTATTATGATTACAACTATGAATATTATTATTTATTATGTTTATGATTATTTTATGATTATTATTATTATATTATATTATCATTATTATTATCATTATTATTATTATTTTACTATTATTTTTAGTATCATCAATATTGTTAGTATCATAATTATTCATATTTTAACTATTCTGATTAACAAGTGCTAAATGATATTTTTACTCTTACGAATAGTCAAAAATAACAATCTTCTATCATTCTTCTAAAAAAATATTGTTCTACCACTCTTCAAAAATTATCACCCATCCAAAACTATTCTTTGAATAGCCAAATGAACCCCTAGGTGATAAGTCTCTCAAAAAGCTCCAAAGAGTGCTCATAAAATAATGTCAGGCGGCTAGGGCGTCCTAGGAGAGAAAAAGGCTCGCATTTTATACTCGGGCTAAGACTCCCTAAGAAAACTTGCAAAAATCGCAGATCAGCACGATGTGAGATTTGCATGCCTTGTCGTGCGTCCACAGGTAGGGAAAGCGCCAAAAAGTTCATCAAAATATCAACTAAGTACAAAATTGCAGGATTCCCTGCCTGCAATCCATGCTGTTGGTTATCTGATCCGCACACTTAGGGCCTGTTCGGCGCTTGGGAAAAGAGTTGGGAAAAAAATTGAGTCGCACCTAATGTTTTATTTCCCTTATGAACAGTAAAAATTAGTTCAAATACCTTACCCATACCCATTCCCAACTTGTAGCCGAACATGCCCTTAATGTATTGACACTCTCTTTGCTTGCTTTCTTGTGCTTTGATCCATGTGTGCTTAATTTTACCTTGATCAACGCTCAACGCTCAAAGTACATGATTTTTAAAATCACAAATATAGCAACACCTCAAACTCAAAGTATAAATGATAATAAACATTTGAAATGCCCTAAAAATTGATAGGTTTATTAGATTGACCTTAATAAAAATACATGCATTTAAGGCTTATCAAGTATCTTGTGTTACTTTCTCGACTTATTATATATGATGGGTTGTTCGACATATACCTCATATTTTAGTACTTTGTTCATGAATGTCAATTTGACATCCATTTGATAGATCGACTATTTGAATTGGGTTGCATGTGAGATCAATATCTGAATTGTCTCCATCTGAGTTATCAGCATCTCACCATAGTCGATTTCGACCTTCTGCTAATATCTTTTAACTATCAGTTTTATTTTACGTATCCTTGACTTCTTCTTATGAGTTTATCTTCTTTTTGTATACTCACTTAACTCTAATAGCCTTGTGCCCTTTAGGAAACTCTACTAGCTCCCAAATTTCATTATTCTCAATTATCTTGATATTTTTATCTATTACTACTTTCTACTTTGTATCTCGAGAAGCTTCCTCAAATGAGATTATCTCGTCATTTTCCAACTGACAACTAGATGCATTTCACCTATTATCTCATATAGATCTCATATATTTCGAAATCTTGGGCTCATCAGTTCACTTTTTTTAGAGCTTTCTGAGTTGGATTACTCGTCTGAGCTTTCTCGAGGTTAATGCATTATCATCTCGAATTGAGAGTTCTACTCTCTCTTCTATTAGTGCTTTTTACTAGTTCTTTTAATCCTAGTGAGTTTCTCCATTCATCTCGACATACCTACTTATTATGATCTACTTCTCGATTGGGTCATACAAGTTGTTGCTTTCGACTTTTCATCATAGCCGATAAAGACATACATCTTTCTCCTATCATCGAGATTAGTTTATATTCTATCCAACACTTTCCGATATGTCATGCTCTTAAATATTCTTAAATTTGTCTTATGATCACTCCACAGTTCTTGTGGGGTATTGTTCTCAAGTATCATGTGCGGGCA
Organism: Schoenoplectus tabernaemontani; assembly: GCA_037127355.1. Taxonomy (NCBI): domain Eukaryota; kingdom Viridiplantae; phylum Streptophyta; class Magnoliopsida; order Poales; family Cyperaceae; genus Schoenoplectus; species Schoenoplectus tabernaemontani. The sequence continues at coordinate 27,657,069 of CM073750.1, forward strand.
TCAATTTTATATGTACCTTCTGCCCAAAATTTCTTAGGTATCTTTTCGTCTTGATCATTGACTGAACCATGTCGAGTATGGTCCAATTCTTTTTTTGGCAACTTCATTCTGCTATGATGTGTAATGTATTGTTAAGTACCTTTGAACTCTCAACTTCCCATAATATGTCTTGAATTCATTCGATAAGTACTCACCTCCCTTATTCGATCTTAGTGCTCGAACATAACATCCCGCAAACTTTCTTGACAATAACCTTGAATTTCTTAAAGGTCTTGAAATGCCTCTGATTTTTCTTTGAGAAAGTACATCCAATATTTTTGAAAAGTCATCAATAAAAGTAATGAAACACCTCTTCTTGCTGAATGACCATGAGGTAATTAGTCAACAAATATCGTTGTGAATAAACGTGAGAGTTTTCTTTGCTTGGCCTTCATAAATTTTCTCTAACTTGAGATTCGATAATCTATGCATTGACTACTTCTGGTCGGGTATCAGGTCATCTAATGTCGGGTTATTTTAGATTTTGGATCGTATCGAGTCGGGTATCGAGTCATCTAGTATTTGATCATTTCGGATTTCGAGTTACATCAAATCAGATCGGATCGGATATCAAATCATTCAGTGTCAAATTTTGAATCGTATCGAATCAAAATGGGTCAAATGAATTTCTCAAATCGGGTCAAATTATGTAATCTCTACCTATAGCCCCCCCCCCCCATTTATGTTGACCCTGCTTCGTGCTACTGGTTATTTATCTTTTTTTTCCGGTGAAAATATCTTTTTGCGGTTTGACCCTTCTTTTTTTCCATTTTTTCAATTATGCGCCTCATGGAAAGTGAAAAGGCATAGGAAAAAATTCTGATACTAACAAAGCGAAAATAGTAAAATTGAACAAAATGCGTTGAAGAACTAAAGAAAAGTGATTCTAAGGTAAAATTCGCATCGTCACAATTTACAACTAAAGCAGAAGCCAAGCCGTCTCTATCAATGTCGTCTCTAAGCTAAGATTCTTGATTGAAACTATATACTATTGCAAAAATGACGGAAAATATGTCAACATCACACTTTCATATAGAAGAATCAACAACGCCTGTCAAAGAAAAATACATTAAAACTTCTATCAAGAAATACTAGCCCTAAAAACTTCTCTAAAAAGCAATTTACATGCAGCATTTGGCTAGGTAGCAAAAATGAAAATAGAAAAAAAAAACGCCTTATTTGAGGGTCACTTGTGACCCGTGTTGCTTCCCCAAATGGAAAGCACAAAAAATGGAAAAAGAATAGCTAACCGTGTAGAAACTTGCAACATTAGGGAAAAAGGAAGAAAATGATTGTTTCTATAGGCCTAAAAACCGTGAAACTCGATCTGCAAGGTTTGCCAAGACGAACCCAGCAAATACCTATAAAAGATAAAAATATACGATTTTAAGAAAAATATAAAGGGATTGTAGCATTTCAGTATCTGATACATATATTTTACATGGTAACCTAGCAAATCTTGAGTTGATAACATTTTTCTTTAATTCCATGAATTGAAACTCATGACCTATTAATCTAAACCATGTAGACCAACAGGTTATTATTCCAAGTACTTCAGTTATTGAAGTAGGTGATTTACTTTTCTGGTAAAATTTCTTAATTTGCATGCGGAGAACTTCAGTTACAAATGTCTCCAATTTACGAATGTTGACCAAGAGGTCATTATTCCAAGAACTTCAGTTACAAATGCCTCCAATTTACTCAAAAAGATGCAAGATACTGTACCACTCTCTCCATAACCATATCCCAAATAACAATTTGTTCTGAATGTTTCTTTTTCTTTTTAAAAAGAAATATCATCCTTGTCTCACACCAATTGTTGAGAGACATCGTATTCCGTCTAGTATTTTTGTTGGAAACCACAAAAATACATATAGTATCATTTGAAAGGGACACAAAAACATCTGCCTTATTGAAGGTGCAAAAGAATTTGTTTCTAGTATTAATTGGCTTAATGTTAATGTTACCTCAGAGTAGCAAACAATTTGCAAGAGTATACTAGTGTAGATATTGGTTCTAGAAGGTAAAATACAGGATTTATCAAACTATCAATTGGTTTATGAACTCCTACCTGAGTTTTGCACAGGATGCTTTGTCTTGCTGAGGGTAAAGGTGAATACCAACCAAAGGGCACATTAGAAAATTCCCCATACTTTCTAACTATTTAATATTTCAAGAAAAATAAAGCTCACCTGAGCGGAGCCAAGAATATAGACAGCAGAATAATGTCGGCCATGGATGACCATGTCAGCAACCATAGCAAGTGGGATTGTCAGTGACATGCCCAGAGTAGCCACTAGTGGTGTTGTCCAAACAACTGACAGAGCCCTGTGTGTCAAATTTCAACCACTTCAAGGACAGAAAAAATAAAAGACCTAAAAGAATTCTGCTTCATAAGAGAAGCTGCAAAGAAACCCGATAAAGGTTGAGAAAAGAATTTGGCTTGGTACTGGTACCAAACCGAACTGGAAGAATAACTGTTGTTGTCAGAAAATACCAGAAGTAATCTGAAAGGACACTTCCAATCAATCCATTTGCTATCACCACTTCATCAATTTTAGCTGAGTGCGGAATTGTGAATTTCGGCTCGATTCCAAGTGCAGTCAAGGGCCATACTGAAATTAGATGATATATGGGTCGCTTTCTTTGTCAAATGACAAATATAATTATATCTAAACAACATAGGTTTAGGTTATTGTTTAGTTTATTAAATTTTAATAAAAGAAATTTAAATTGAAGACGTACCAAGCCACCACAGTGCAACAAGTGTAAAGAGACCAACATATCCAAACAGCTTTTGCACATCTACTCTTTCGCCTTCCTCTCCAGCAAATTTTTTCAGCAGAACTTCACACATTAAAAGAATAAAAAAAATTCAAGGATAAATCTACTTCAAAAGAAATTTTGTATTAAAATGGATTCCATTTCTTTTTCTATATTGCTTGACAAGATATTGGCTAGAGTTCAAATGTGTTATGAATTACTTGTAGCTAAGTTGCTATTTACTAAAGGGGAGGGGATCCCTTGACAATTGAGTTATATGACCATCAAAATTTTTATGATATGCAACAGTTGTAATTTAACGATCTTTGATAAGCTATCCAATAATAACTAAAGTGCATTAAATTTGAAACACTGTCAACCTATAGGGTAAAGAATATATCTATAAATTTTTCTATTTTTAATTTTTTTTTTTTGTATTTTTTTGGAGTGCCATTGTCGAGATAGTCAAAGTAACCCACTGTCAAGGGACCCTCCCCTTTACTAAAACGTACAACTTTTGATAAACAGTTTTGTACTATTAAAAATTTTAAATAAAAATTGAGCAAAGGCCAATTATGCACCAGTAAATAAGCCATATGTTACAGCCGAGAGAAGGCCAAAAAGATCCCCAACAAGAGTTCTCTCTCCACTCCTGAAATTTATAACCAAATGCCAAAAATTACGAAAAAACATAACTAATAACTAGACCAAGTACTCTAGGTCTAAGCTAGTGACAGTAAAATTCACACAAGTCATGGACCGCAATCATGCCTTTGGTGGTTTCAACCAGAGCTAGCAGATATGGTTTCACAATCAGGCACAAAGAAATGTATATTGATCTAACGGGAAAATTTGAAAACTTTTCAGAACACAACCAGTAACCATGCCCTCAGTTATCACTCTATCCCATGCATGTTACCAGACAGGCAATAAGATCATGTAACTAAGGAATAAAGCATACCCAGAAGGGTTCAACTTAGCTTCATCTGAAGCCCAAGTCTTGCCAATGGTTGTCAAGACAACACCGGCCATGCAAACCAAGACAGACACAATCTTGGCCACATTCAATGAATCTTGTCCCAAAAGCACCCCAAAGAATAATGTGAATAATCCCGAGGTTGAAGACAACACTGTTGTGCTTGCCACACTCGTCCTTGCAAGGGCCGCATTAGACAAATACTGTCCTCATGCATAATTAGAAAGTGAAAAAAAAAAACATTCTTAGTGGTTGTCAAAAAGAGATCTTTCTATATTAGCACTAGTGGTCAGTTTATATGAAGCTAGAGGAAAGTAATGAAATTCTGAATATTTAGCTTGGAGAAAGAACAACATTCCCAATCAACAATACTCCATGGTCATTAGGCATGACCAAGAATCAGGAATCAGCACTAGTCTTGGTTCCTGAATGGTACCAGTGAAGTAGGTGAGAAAGCTGGCATCCAGTACCTACAGGATACCAGATGGCCCCAAAAGGATACCAGCTATTAAATGAAATTATAATGGTAGGTATGCTTCTGATATACTACATGCAGTGGTGAAGTGAGTTCAGTACCAATCAGACAGAATTGCCCATAAAAACTACCGATGAGACCAAAGACATTGCAGATAGGTACCACATATGCACATAGATATCACAAGTTTATTTCAGTGTGCTAAAATCTAACCTCAGTAACAAACCAAATAGGTGCAAGATAAAATCCATATTTCACAATTTCCATTGTAGAAACAGCCAATTTCTCCTTGGAAAATTCACCGGTTGCCGCATATCTAATTAAAGCAACAGACTCTTCGTCCGTCTGTGAAGAAATATCAATATTGCTATCTTTTCTACTTAAAGGGCTCAGAGACTCCATTTCTAGTATGACCTTTTGAGCGGGTTTGGTGATAATTTCAGAAATGCCACTAATCTCTTTTGGTTTCTTTTTCATTACATTATTGCATATCCAATCCTTGAGGAATGCCACAGGGAGATACATGACCATAAGCGATGCACCCAAGTATGTAACTGCAAATGGCTGCTTATAATCTGTGAATATTCCCTAAAAATGAGAAACAAAAAATATATACACATTCAGCGAGTAAAATATTGAGTACTGAGAGTTTAATTATTTCATTTTACACAACAGCTGGCTGAGGGATTTAGAAAGAACATTCAAAGTTTCAACAGATGTGTACCCCATAGAGTTCCATTGTACAGCTTAAGTACAATATTATATGCTACACTAACTGAAGTACTATCAGTACAAATGGTTCATGGTATGGATACCAACCAGCTGTCCTCAAAAAATTATTGCAGGGTCCTGACATATTAAAAACTGCCCGGCTGTGGTCGGGTTTATTTAAACGGTCCAGATTTTGGCAATAGGAGGGTGTTTTTTTTATTGTGGGTCCCAGTTGCATGCATATGCACACAACAACAATGGTGGCATAGAAAAAGTATGGCAGTGAATGAGATTCCCATTTGGTACAAGTCACATTCTTGTAATGTATCAGTACAGCTGATATATAGTATGAAAATTGTGTGTTTGTCAGGGCAGCTCAAATATGCACTGGCACCAGATTGATATTGGTATATTCGACGGAAAACTAATGGAGAATAACATTTAAATAAATCATATCCCTCTACATATCACGATCTGTTGGCCACCTAGCAACGAGCACAAATCAACCACTATGGACAAGAGATTATCTAACAAAGAAATTTGTAATTTAATATACAGAATCAAAATCCAAGATCGACAACTAACCTGAGTGACCTCCGCTGAGGTGACCCAAATCACGACAACTGTCCCAATTAGAAATAGCCCGGCTTTATATTTCCAGCTCATCATCTCCGCCTTCTATTCTCCAATTAAAACAAAATTTAAATCCAATTTCTCACGAGAAGCAAAAGGCCGAGTTAAAGGTTAGACCCTACGGCCATTTTCAACCTCATAACGGGCTTTCTATCGGCGATGAAGAGATCATTATCTAATTCAAATCCGGTAGAGGAGATGTATCGCCCTTTTCTCGATTTGTAAGCTTCCAATTCCAATGGCGTTACTGTTTTCAGCTTGTGTACCTTCTAAAACAAAGAGATGGAGAGAGGAGGGGGGCACAGGAGAAATGGAAATAAAAATGGCGGTTAAGGTTAATGGATCTGTAAGTTATGAATATGATGATATTGTGGGAGTTTACTTTAGTTTAGTTTAGTTTAGACACCAATGAAGAGAGAGAGAAGAGAGAGAGCAAAGGCGAAACTTAGTACCTAAAAAAGAAATTATAAATGAAATCCAAATTGAAAACACAACCAGAACAAGGTGCCAGCGAGACGCGCCCTGCGTTATTCTGGTGGGACCCTTGTGAGTTATGAAGGTGTACAAAGACCGGGTGTATATAGTGATATGGGATGCGATACGATGGGTGAGCGTTGTCAGAAATGCGGGCATACGGTCGCTGTCCCATCCATGCGGCATGCCGCACCATGTGAGTGTTGCTACGCGTACACGCAATCTGTACCCCCAAATCAAGATGGTTTGTTGCAAGCGCACTAAAAGTGTTACCAACTTTAAATTATTATTCGGACAAGTTTTTTTTTCTTTTAATTTTTTTGGTATTCTATTGGTAGCATGAAACAACCGCACGTCGTTTAATATATTTGAACTGCTAATTTCTTAACAGAAAGATGGTGATAAATGATAACGATTCAAATCTTCTTCAATTCAAAATCAGAGAGAGAGAGAGAGAGAGAGGTGACCAAATTGTAAATTCGTCTGATTTTAGTGATATTCTCATCTCTACCTCTACGTGTGAAAGAAGAGGAAATGTATTTTCTTTCTGCTCTCACCTCACGCTCTCACCTCATGGCTCATGCCTCATGACTCATGACTCAGCACAGAAAGCTTAACCATTCGATGGTTCTTTCTGCATGTTGCATATTCAATTATTCAGTATTCCACTCACGAACACATGCGTCATTAACGAATAATTGTGAGATGATGTTCATTATATCATCTCACGAATCACGATATTAAATGTTAATTAATTTAGAAGTCGTCTGGACCTTATTGATGGACAATTTTTATAGAGCATTACAGCCCGCAAAGACTCGCTGAACAACAAACACAAACCATTTCCGGGCCCCCAGTCACAAATATATGTATTTCACAATTTAAAAGAAAAAAAGGGAGATAATTTATATGGGCCAGTCTGGGCCTAACAGCAAGTCGTGACTACCCATAAACATTTAACAACTAATGATTCTGGACTTGACAACACCAATACACCATCCATGATGACTCCAGATTTCAGAATCTGTTGTTTCCTTTCAAACTCCGTTTGCAGTCTGCACAACACACACAAAAGACCCCTAATAAAACTATTGTTTTGCAAGAGCTCTCGATTAGAGTTGTAAACGAGCCGAGTCAAGTCAAACTGATTAAGGTCATACTCGACTCATTAGCTTAACAAGTCAAGCTGAACTGGCTCGTTAACTGCTTTCGAGCTAAAAAAAATTGGTTTGAAATTGACTTGTTAAATTAACAAACTAACTGAGCTAATTTGTTAAGTCTCATTAAGTAATAGTTAATAATATTTTTTATGATATTTTATATCAAAATTTATACAAAAATTAATAAAATAATTGAGTGAGGCTATGGTGCTTCGTGAAGTACAAAATCTCTCATCCTTCGTGTCCGTATCTCGAATTTGAAAGTTCAAACGGCTAATTCAAACCGTTGAACATGATCTTCATATTGAACTATCTTTGGAGATCAAAATTTATATGTTTTTGAATTTTTTTTTTTTTGCTATTTTTTAGATGAGTACAAAATCGCTAGTTTTGGATGGTGCAGAAATCGTTAGATCAACAAATTTTGTATCCATTTAAAAAATAGCAAAAAAATCAAAAAAATATAAAATTTGATCTCCAAGGATATTTTAATATGAAGATCATGTTCAACTATTTGGATCAGCCATTTGAACTTTTAAATTCGAGATACGGACGCGAAACACAAGAGGTTTTGTGTTTTGCGAAGCACCATAGCTTCACTCTAAAATAATTAATGATAATATATTTCATACAAATTTGATATAATAATTTAAGTACATTTCATACTATAAACTACTTATTATACTAAAAATTCATAATATAAATAATAAATATTAATAGTTTACCGAGTCAAATGAGTCTAATAAGCCGAATCAGTCAAAACTCAAACTCGACTCATTAACTTAACGAGTTTAAAAAGCTAACTCGTTAAAAACTCAATTCACTAATGAGCAAGTCAATTTCAAGCGAATCACGACCAGTTACGAGTCATTCGATTTTTCGAGCACTACTCTCGTCTTGATTTTAGATTCTTTGGTGTACTGGGTAAATAATTTGTAATGGGATATAAGTCATCAGTCACATTAGTAGAGGTGGCAATCTGAAATGAAGTAGGAATCACATTATATGTTGTTAATTTTCATAAATTGCAAAGTACATTATTGGTCTCTCTCTCTCTCTCTCTTCTTTTTTTTTTTTTTGTATGAGATGTAGGAAAGAGATGGGATGTCGATTGGAGAATTACCGTTGCTCTATAGGTACTCGTGGTTACCTACTGTTGTTTCTCTCAGTTTCAGGTATTATTCTTTTTTTTTTTTTTTTAAAACTTGGCAGGAGATGCCAGTTTCAGGTATTATTCTCTCCATAGTTTGTGTCAATAGCTGATATATCTGGAGCTTATACAAGGTTCAACAAGTAATTCCCATCTCCCCCCTTCCTTCCAACAAATCGATCCACCATTTGGACATAATGACTTGTAAGGTCAAATTATTCAAGTCAAATCTTCCACATCACATCTCAATACACGACAGTTCGATTATAACAAAAGTTGCCCAGAAGCAACCGCTCTCTCTTTATACTTTCTCCTTTTGGAATTTCAAAAAAAAAAAAATTGCAATTTGCTTTTCTTATTATTATTAATATAACAATCTTGCTTTTTGCAATTAATTATGCAAGCTTCAGAGAAAGAGAGTTCATATTTAATGATATCCTATGAAATAAAATAGAAATTCCGGTAGAAGAAAAAGACTATTGTCATTTTCCCAAAGGAACACATTCAAAAAATTCACGTTCCCTCTCATCTACCCCAACCTGTATCCCCATATGTTTCACATCAAAACTGAAATAGTGATATCAATCAGAAATGTAACCCAGTTAGCAACTCAAACTTACCCACCACATAATTCCAGACTTAATTTTGTCATATACTAGTTAGCCTGAACTACCAGTATTACCACCAGCTGTATAACAAAGCATCTTCTGCACATAGAATAGCATGTACGCCTGAGACTCTCTAACAGTGCTCTCCTCAACTTTAATCACCCATGCATCATCACATTTATACCAACTATTATTAATCCTTAGATAAGTCACATAGTGACCCACATCCAACCGGCCTGAATGCGTCACAACTGCAAAAATTTCAAACTCTGAGGATGCCCCATTGTTTATTCCAACTTCACTAGCTCCGTTTTGGGCAACAGCTGGGAATAAGCGATTCCCGTACCGGCTCCTGAGAACAGATGATGACAGGTAAGGAGCCATGTCTAGAGAAAATGGGAACTGGAGACAGCTGTCGATTTTCCGCAATGTCTTTTTTATTGTTGAATGCTCAAATCGCTTTACATGGAAGCATAAAACCAGGGGAAGCTTTCTGACAGACATCTGTTTCAGGGATTCTCGCCTTTCTTTGCATTTCTGGCAGTAAAATTTTTGTTCATTATCAAGTCTCTCTGGCCGTGTAAATTTCTCGAGGCACCGCATGAGGGTGGTTCGGCCTGACAGATTCTGGTTATGTTTACGCTTTGTTTCTTTCTCACCATTGCGAGCAGTCTGGCGGGTCAGATGGGTCGAATCAAGGTCCAAGGAGAGGTCAATGCATGGGTCATAGGTGGTGGAGGTGAAGCCACAACAAGTACAAGTCACATCTGATCTCAGGATGCCAGAGAAGACCCGATGCGCAATGCAACAGTCCACTTGACCTGAAATACAGGGGGTTGCATACAAGATAGATTTAATAAGAGGTGTAGCCAAGTTTGTAGTTATGCCTCAATTAAGCCCATATTGGTATTTGGGACAATTGATCTTGAATCAAACGTCAACAGTGCAATCAATTATCAGCTTAACACTCTCAAGCACATGTATTCTAATCTATCAAGAAAACCTTAACATGATTTTGCAATGATTAATCCTCCCAGTGCATTGATACCCAGGTCAACATGATGCCCAAGTCTACAGTCACTACTCTTTACAATCAAACTATTATCATAAACTAAGAATCAATCAAGCAGAACAGGAAATTTGAAAAAAAAAAAAAAAAAGCTAGAAAAAGCAAACAGTTCATGGAAGCATTGATTAACTGTAGAATGCAAGGAATAAGGTACAAAAAAAGAGAATACACTATGTTGCATCCTGTTAAATTTCAACACGATTGTAACCACACTAGAAATTTAACACAGGATAATGAGTACCATTATTATTGGAATTCTGCTGATCTTCGACAAGATTATCATGAATTCGATCAAGAATGGAGATGAAGAATTCATGCGCATCCTGTTGCTCATAACTTGCAAGATCTGAAGAATGCCTCCACCAGCTGTAATAGAAGATTTTTTTTTTAAAGTCAAAATAATTAGAACCAGAAGTATTATATACTCGTGCACCAAGAAAGAAACGAGTATCTTCTTCACCTAAGCATGTTAACGGCTCCAGTGATCCTGCAATGCAGTTGTGTACCATTGCCATCTCAGACCACAGTATACATTCAAACTAATGCTTATTTAAGCATCAGTCTGACAGACACGTAGACATGGTAAAAGATCCCGCGAGAAGTAACAGGAAGAATTGAACGAAAAGAAAACCAACATGATGCACGACTTCGTGATTAGATTACCACAAAGAAAGAAATAGAAAATCTTTCACATGAATAATAGAAAAAAGAACAGCAATCGGACAGATGGTACGAAATAGCACCATCCAAAAACACGGGAGGAAACAACAAGACAAAAGAAAGAAAGAAAGAAAAAAATGTATCACCTGTAGAGAAATTTGGCGGGGCTGAAGGGGGCCCTTTCGCCAGAGAAAACAGCTGAGTAGATCTGATCGAGATCGCAAACGAGACACAAGTCGGCGCAATTGTTCGCACTTTCTTTTTGCGGGTAGTCCTGGCACATAGAAACCTGTTGTGGCGATCGCTGAGGAAGTAGTTCCTGAGAGGCGGCGCATGGAGAAGCGCTTGCAAGACGGAGTTCATGAAGCATGTGTTGCCCATGTTGTTCAAGCCCCGCAGTCCCCACGGTAGGAGATCCTGGTTATCGGATCCGGAGGTGGAAGAAGAGGCTTGATCTGGATGGAGCGGGGTGGATCGCGTGCGAATGAGCTGGGACTGGGAGGGATCGGGGTGCCACTGCTTGAAATCGACACGACGGCGCTTGCTGGTGGGAGGAGAAGGGCAAGGGGAGGTAGCAGGGGAGGAGGGGAAGGAAGGGGACTGGACAAGAGAGACGGTGGAATCGAAGTCGCGATCGTAGACCTGGTCGTAGCAGGAGCAGCAGAAGAGCTCGGCGCGGAGGAGGTCGACGGAGATGTGGTGGCCGGGAGAGGAGAGTGGGTGGGAGGAGGCGTGGGAAGGGCAGAAGACCTCAGCGCAGGACAGGCAGGCGAGGAGGCGATGGGGGAAGGAGGAGGAGGGAAGGAGGGACTGGGAGGATGAGGAGGAGGAAGGGCAGAGGGGGCAGTGGGGGTGGGAAAGGGGGTCGAGGCGGAGGGAGGGGAGGCCGAGGGAGCGCAGGCAGAGGCAGCGACGGAGGTGGCGAAAGGGGCTGCGGGAGCGGGAGGAAGAGCGGTAGGAGGAGAGGTGTGGGCAGGGGGCAGGGAACGACGCCATGGGATTGATGATGTCGGTGTCGATGTCGATGTCGATGTCGATGTCGTATTGTTATTGGTATTGTGATTGATGCGTGGGATGCGGGGTTGGACGGGGCGGGGAAGAGATAAAGAGGGGAGGCGGGCGGGGGCAGTGCGAGCATCGACGGCTGCTAGGGTCGTCGTCTCCGTCTCTCTGGTTTCCTCCTCGGGAGATAATTAGGATCAGAGATGAGAGATCGGGCGGCGATGGACTACTACTACGCTACTCGTTCCTACTACTACTAGGCCACTAGCTGTAAACTCTATTCCCTTCTTATTACTAGATAGATAGTGTTCTGTTGTTAACGGACGAGATTCCTCCGGCTATATTTTGGTGCTGCATGTTTTTTTGAACGAGCTCTACTTAAGTTGGTAGTCTGTTGATATGACCTTTCATTTCATCCATAACCATTAAAATGTGTATCTTCCTTCTCCTTCATTTGTTGATTTTTACTGGATCTGACATGATGATCAGACTGTTGTACATTGGTTAATCTCATTTATTGCCATAACTATGCCAATGACCAGACCATGTGTTAATGTAGTATAAAATGTTGTAATGTGGACTAACGTACTGAGTATAATCTAACATTCTGAATGAACAAACGACAAACAAGTGATCTAATATTTTTTTTATGATATTTTATAGCAAAATTTATACAAAAATTAATAAAATAATTGAGCGAGGCTATGGTGCTTCGTGAAGTACAAAATCTCTCATGCTTCGCGTCCGTATCTCGAATTTGAAAATTCAAACGGCTAATCCAAACCGTTGAACATGATCTTCATATTGAACTATCTTTGGAGATCAAGATTTATATGTTTTTGAATTTTTTTGCTATTTTTTAGATGAGTACAAAATCGCTAGTTTTGGATGGTGCATAAATCGTTAGATCAGCAAACTTTGTATCCATTTAAAAAATAGCAAAACAATTCAAAAAAAATATAAAATTTGATCTACAAGGATATTTTATTATGAAGATCATGTTCAAATGTTTGGATCAGCCATTTGAACTTTTAAATTTGAGATACGGACGCGAAACACAAGAGATTTTGTGTTTTGCGAAGCACCATAGCTTCACTCTAAAATAATTAATGATAATATATTTCATACAAATTTGATATAATAATTTAAGTACATTTCATACTATAAACTACTTATTATACTAAAAATTCATAATATAAATAATAAATATTAATAGTTTACCGAGTCAAATGAGTCTAATAAGCCGAAACAGTCAAAGCTCAAACTCGGCTCATTAAATTAACGAGTTTAAAAAACTAACTCGTTAAAAACTCAGTTCACTAATGAGCAAGTCAATTTCAAGCGAATCACGACCAGTTACGAGTCATTCGATTTTTCGAGCACTACTCTCGATCTGAAATGAAGTAGGAATCACATTATATGTTGTTAATTTTCATAAATTGCAAAGTACATTATTGGTCTCTCTCTCTCTCTTCTTTTTTTTGTATGAGATGTAGGAAAGAGATGGGATGTCGATTGGAGAATTACCGTTGCTCTATAGGTACTCGTGGTTACCTAATGTCGATCAATTATGATTTTGGACACAAACAATAACTAATTCTCATCATAGCTAATTCAACTTTATATTTTATTTTATCATTTTGTCTCTATTATTTGAAATAAAAATTAAAAATTAATGCTTAAATTTTGAAGTTAAATAAAAATTATATAAGTATAGAATATTATTATTTTAATAAGTTTATTTCTGTTGTAAACATCATAAGTTCTCTTCTTATCTCCGCAATATTTTATCAGTTTTGTGACCTTTTGGGAGAACACCAGACATTGGGTTTCCCAAGCTGCTGCAATTTCTCGACGCTTATAGAACCACTCAATACATTATGTTACATGTTCTCGATGATAGCACATACCATAAGTTATCTAAAGATCCTGAACACATTGTTCAGTGATTCTGAATTGTTGCTTGTTATTATTCCCCACCGATTGAGACCCCGTCTAACTGTTATACTCATCTTTCTTGATGCAATGCAGTCATTTGATCCGGGGTTAACTCCTCGTAATGAAATTTCTCAACTAACACTTCTTCTGTCGGCACAATTGTAGCGGTTAGGTTATTACGGTTTTTATTATTTTGTGTCATTCAGTTGGATAATTATTTTCTTGGCACATATGCAGTATCCATTGAGAGATTTTCTTAAATGATTCATGTTTTTCTTATGTACTTATGGGATGCCGATCTAATATTGTTAATTTTTTCATATATTTTTCGCATCTCCTTGGATTCTTATGTCTTGCAGTTTATTTGAAAAGAGTCTTTACTATACATATTTTATGCAATGTATTGAGTATAAAAATGCTGAACAGTCTCACGTACTGATTCCTGCCATCCAAAATCTAGTCTCTAAAAAATTGTCCTTATACACAGATGTTGATCTAAGATAACGATAATTTTATCAGGATTGACAACCTCTTTACGCAATTACTGCATGAACCAACCCCAGTTTGCTATATTTTTTTCGCCTGCTACAACAATAAATGCAAGTGGTAGTAGTTGTTGCTCTGAATCATAAGCACATGCCATAAATAGTTTATCAACATACCGACTCGATAAAAATCCAGCATCGATAGTTTAGACTGACCGTAAGTAAGGTCATGCTGCAATGCACAGACCAAATACCCATACAACACAATCAAAAATTTTAACACCAAACTTTATTGGGGGTGTCGTCTCTATGATGTATTTGGTGTCATATGTGAAATTTTATATGGCTGCTAGTAGAGACGGAAGCATCTCGTATGACCTATTCTAACTACCAAAAAGATCTACAATTGTCAGTTTTCTTTCTCTCCATAATTTATTATAATTTGGTTATACTATGGGGAACTTTTATCTAACTAAACTCCTTATTTCTTTGACTGTCATTTCTAAGTTCTCTTTCAATCAATTTTTAACAATATCTGTTATCATTCTAGAATTTATCTGTTTGTGATCTACCCTAGTAGTATTTCCAAATTAAGAGTGCTCGAGCAAATTTGTTATGATCTCCCAAATACCCGTTATGTTGGGTATGTCATACATTCTCCATGGACAATTGAAATTTTTACATGTCATCACTAACTTTGATTTGTTGTTATTTGTTACCTCTAATTCTATATTCTATTGTACATGGAAATCTATTATTTTCAATTTCAACTCTGATTTTATACTGAACTGTTGTCTGATAATAAATTGTTCATCAATTCTATGTGGTTTATGAAAATAAAGGTCGTCTGCATACGACATTGGCGTATTATCAGTAAATTATGCACATGAATGCTTCATTCCCCGATTAATGAAAAGAACAGACATTTGTCACTCTTTAACTATTTCTTCGACATATATTGCATCCACAGTTTATCCATATTTATATTTGTTACATCCTGAATGTTATCTTACTCGACATCCAGATGTCACTCTTCTTCTTCCTCATCTTCATCCACATTCTATATCGAAACACGGGATGGTGGCTGCTTACGAGCTCAGGAGTGGGTTCTTTCCTCAGCCAGGACTGGGTTACTACTTCTAGGAATATTAGTCGGACACAGATTATAGTGATCAGAACTGGATATTAGTTCAGATTTAAATACTAGTTCCAGTATTTTATACTCGGATATTTGATACGGAGTTGTTGTTTTAACCTCCCAAATTTCTTCAAAAACTACCCAAGATAAACTATAAAAAACCACCCGAACCTGGTGGGCAGTGTTGATCCGTACACTAATGGTGATGTTGAAATGACTAGAGAGCAATTTCAAACCAACATGAATCTGCATTTTCAAGTCATGAATATTGATTGTCTCGTCGGCAAAAAATATGCACGCGGCACGATATATCGTAACCCACGTCGGTTAAAGTGTTTAGGATTTGACCTTCATGATACACATTGATCAGCAACATTATCGTATCTACAATATGAATGGTAAAACCCTACTGTTATTGTATTTTAATTTTATAATAAAAATTAATAGTCCGAATAGAAATAAAAACATACAATATTGATGAGAAGAGTGATGAATATGGATCGGGACTAGATCTGTCAAAAAACACATTTTCAGTTGGAAACTCTTGTAAAAGTAACAATAATGATTTTGAAAAAATAACTGGAGAAAGATGAAGGAGGAAACTGCTGGGTGTATGATAATATATCGAGTTTTAAACTCGGTTTCAGTTTTCTAATGCTTTTCAATACAAGCAAACTTTAAAAAAAAAATTAGGACCGAATCTGAAATTCGATCCAAACACCTGAGATCGAATTTCAAACTCAATTATTACTATTGGCGAACAAAAATGAGATCATCTTACTATTTTTCTATTTTTTTAATCTTATTTATGAAAAAAAAATCTGAGTTCTTACACTTAAAATTTTCAGCATAACATCCAAAGGGAATATCTATGCATTTTGGACTCTAGCACTACCGTGCTCAGAATCTGGAATAATGGACTCTAGCGACTGCAAACATCCAGATTTTTTGCAAAACTTGGCGACTTCATGTAAGATTCTTTTGGGAGCTTGTGCCAACTGGTATGCAGCCATTTGTTTAATTATAAGTTTTTGTTTACAAAAGAAAGAAAACAAACAATAAACTTCAGATGGAAAGACCGCAATTTCCATTATAAAAATCTTAGATACAACTCAAGTACAAGTCTTGAGACGATCTCCATTCCTTCCCTAGTCAGTGCCAACTGCACTCAACTACTGTTCTAAATACAGTGGGATGAAGTAGAAATCAAAACAAGCCTTGGATGAGCATCTCTTCTGCCTTTTCCTATTGATTTCAGTAGATATGAGTGGCTGAGGTTTGATCTCTATCTTTTCTGGTAAAGGTTTAGATCAGGTTTCAGTAGAGACTGTTGTTCTGGCAAGAGTTATTTTTTCTCTCTATTTTTTTCCTTTTTTTGGATTGAAGGGAGAAGCTATGGAGGTTATAGGTTTTTGAATTAAGGGTGGCGACTGAGAGGGAGTCGAGAGTTTTTGAAGTTTGCTGCCAAGGGGATTTGCATTTTTGATGCAGGCTTTAAATAGAGGGATGAATTCGTGTTTAGAAGGGTGCAGCTTTGTTTCCTTGCTGCAGGTTTGTTTTCTTTGAGCCACGGATCACTGAGGTGGCAGCAGCTCATTTCATCTCAGTTTAATTCAATGGCTAGGATTCATAATGATTGTGTTTGTTTTCAGCTTCAGCTAAACTTTGGATCAGTGACCTGGCATCAGGTGTGTTTCTTGATGTGCTTTCTTCCAAAAATCCCCTAGATCAATGACATGACAATTGTCATAACCACTGATTGATTGAATCGAGCGGCTGTTGCCGATTTTCAGCTGGTGCTAGAGAGGGATTACTGTTGCGGAGTTGAACAGCTGGGAGTGAAGAGAAAAATCACCCAAAGCTTGCATGTCTTCTTGCGTTGCTTCTGTGCCGCGCGAAGAGAATTATCGCGTGGAGAAGGGAGGATCTAACTTGTGGGTCGTGGGAGCCAGATTGCGAGAGCAATGAAAATGGGCCTGCGTTTTTCCTTCTTTCTCCATAGCTGAAGAGGGCCCAGCAATTTTTCTTTCTTTTTCTTTGCTGTTGACAGAGCATAACAACATTTTTTTTTTTTGTTGATGAATCCAAACTTCAAGTTGCATAAAAAAGAGATTAACGTTTCTCTTTTTCCCTTTTATCTCCAATACAAAGCCAATGGACATGACCAATTAATCAATTTATTCCCCATTTTATGTCGTCTATTCATATTTTCATGAAATCTTCTCACATAATTCTATGAAATTGTGTCCAAAATCATGCTGATCTTTAAAGAATTCTTGGAGACAACTTATACTTAATTAGCCCATTTAATTGATTACTTCCAATGCTTCTTTTTTGTACTGATTTATCTTCTGATATTTTAAGAATAAACAATAGTTTCAGTTAATTTAGGATTTGATTGGGCCTTCATCAACTCCCATGCAAGTGCATGGTCATGATAGTAGGTCTGCAATTTTTATAATCTTTTATTTAATAAAATCTCTATTTCTCATAATAGACGTAACCTCAAAGTAGTGATATTTAATATATTCTACTGGTAATGATATGTGCCGTTTCGTACTACATACAGAAAGGTGGGTTGATTTCATGTTTTACAGATGTAGTATGATTATTTTATTTCCATTGAAATGGATTAATAAATGCTTCTCTAATCTCAGATTTTTAGAATTTGTTTAGTCAGCAAATGATTTTAAATCTTTCTTTTGGGGGTATTGGCACATCCTTTGTCGTGTTACTTTATTTTGGAAGAAGTTGGTTCTTGTTAATGTTAGGAATTTTTATCTTTAATCAGAATTAGTATATATATCTATTATCTTATAATTATAAGTTAGGCTATTTTCTCATCCATATTTTATTTTATTTTCACCCTTTCCTTTTTTTTCTGTATTGAGTTACATAGTGTTGACCAACTTATATCAGGTTCCTGGATTATTAATACCAATTTTCTGCAAATTGTCACATCATCCGAATCTGGTTGATTCACAGCTCAAGATCTCCAGTATAAAGATTGAAAAAGGTACATCATTCACCATTTCCTTCCTTTTCTTTTTTGTTTCTTACTTGCTATTGTAGTTCAAATTGTCCAGTATGCATCACAACCTGGTGTTGAAGTGGACTATCTGATTCATATTGCTAAAGACATGGAAAAATAATACATAACAAAGTTTAACTGGTACCAACATACTATAGATCTTCGTATTATTGAGTTGACATTTATTTGGTGTTATAGTACATCGTATGATCATACATGACTTGGCTAACAGAGTTTCTTAAGGAATGAAAACATAAAGAAAAAAGAAGCACACAGTTCCTTTTTTTTTGATAGGAAATATGAAAGTCAAATCTTTAAATTTCATAGATGTCTATAAAGGACCTTCCATTGAGTTTTGAACCTACGATCTCCCACACGGAGGACATTGACTTTTGCCAATAGACCAAAAATTGGTTCTTGCACACAGTTCCTTTATATTTGTACTAATATTAAGTCCGATACTCATGTATATTTTTTTTTGGGCCTTTTTAGTGTAGGTTTTATGACCACAATAGATTTACTATTAAGACTGGAGAAGCATCTTCTTAATATTCTTCAAATCTCGCAGAGCATTTTGTATTGTGCAACGAGCATCCGGTGTATCTGTTACACAAGACAGTCCAACTCCAGCCATGAAGACCATGCACTTTATCTGATTCTCCATGCTTATGCTACCTTTTCTGCATAACCCAGCATCAATTAGTGTTTGCATTTCGTTGGGGAATGCTGCTCTGACCCATTTCTCCAGACTCAAGTCTCCCATAAATAACTCATCGGTAGGGCTCTTTCCAGTAACCAACTCAAGCAACATAACACCATAACTGTAGACATCACCTTTTGTTGAAGGTTTCCCACCAAATCCATATTCTGCTGATCTCAAGTTGTTAAAATGAATAAACAAGTTAGAATATCTAGTTTCACAGCAATATGTTATATACTTACATATATGTATTCATCAACTTATAGTCTATTTTTTTCCAAATTAATTATGGCCCCTAACCTGCTTTATTGGCTTA
Source organism: Schoenoplectus tabernaemontani (assembly GCA_037127355.1). Taxonomy (NCBI): domain Eukaryota; kingdom Viridiplantae; phylum Streptophyta; class Magnoliopsida; order Poales; family Cyperaceae; genus Schoenoplectus; species Schoenoplectus tabernaemontani. The sequence continues at coordinate 27,676,397 of CM073750.1, forward strand.
TTTAATGCATCTAAATTCACCACAGTTGGCTGGAGCAATATGGGGGCTAAAATTGAGGTTATTTTGTCTGAACATTTAAATGTAATTTTAAACAAAAATAAGATAGAAATGACCTGGTGGTATGTAACCAATGGAGCCTTGTAGTCCACTGGTGCTGCTGATTGCCTCACTCCTTCCACTTGAGTTGACCAGAAATCTTGCAAGGCCAAAGTCACTGACCTTGGCACACATCTCTTCATCCAACAAAACATTGCTCGGATTCAGATCACAGTGCACAATCGTACTACCAGAATCATTGTGCAAGTAATCCATGGCTGAGGCTACATCAATTGCAATATTAAGCCTCTCCAGAACACTTAGACTTTCACCATTTTCATGTCTTTTTTGCCCTCTAATCCATTCATCCAAGCTTCCATTCACCTTGAACTCATATACAAGAGCACAAAAATCATTGTTTGCAAAATCCAAACTGGAGCACAAAGTTATGAGCTTGACAAGATTGCGGTGCCTAAGATTTTTTAGAGCTTCACATTCTGCTGTGAAGCTCTTTAAAGCCCCTCTGACAGTTAAATTTATTACTTTAATTGCCACATCCATGCCATCACTTAAAATCCCCTTATACACAGAACCAAAGCCCCCTGTTCCTATTAGGCAAGTTGGATCAAAATTTTGTGTTGCATTTAATATCTCATCATAAGAAATAAACCTATGCCTTGCCGTGATTGAGCTATTTATATTCATGATCCTTTTATCTTTTCCATTCTTCTTGATAATGAGTACCCAGAGCAAAAGTACAATTAGAAAACAAAGTGCTAGTGTTATTGTCAAAACCACAATAATAATGACCATTCGAATATTCTTATTATGAGAAGCACAGAAAGTAAAAGAGAGGCAAAGCTTAGGATTTTCCTGTAGATAGAATGCAGAAGAATTCTTGAAAATGCCTTCTGTTGGTATTTTTCCACTCAGATCATTATCAGATAAATTCAAGAATTGCAGTGCTTGCAGTTCTTCCATGACCTGTGGGATTGAACCGGTCAGTTCATTGGCAGAGAGGTCTATGCTCTGCAAGGCCTTAAGGTTACCGATTGTGTTCGGTATATTACCAGAAAATGAGTTGCCAGACAAAGATAAGACCAATAGGCTCTCACATTCACCTATTGAATCAGGGATATTGCCCACTAGGTGATTGCTCGAGATATCAATTGAAACGAGGTTCCCTAGCATACCTATCTCCTTGGTTAGAGGGCCAGTTAGAAAGTTGTGGGATAGATTTAGAAGGGAGCTAAGACTGGTTAGGGTGAAAAGTGTGCTTGGTATTGTTCCATCAAGGTTGTTGTTTGATAGGTCTAGTGAAAGCAAGTTGTGTAAAGCACCAAAGGAGGTCGGAATGTTTCCTTCTAGTTCATTTCCATTCAAATTGATCTTGTTGATTCGGCTTAAATTTCCAAAGGACTCTGGTATTTCACCAGATAGTCTATTCATAGCAAGATCGAGCATTTGAATTTGCTTGAGATGGCTAATTTCTGATGGAATTTCACCCAATATCAAGTTATTGCTTATGCTTAGCAAGGTTAAGTTACCAAGTTGCCCGACTGATTTTGGAATGGTACCCGAGATTTGGTTCCCTCCTATGTAGATTTTTAATAGAGTTGATGAAAGATTGCCCATTGAGGGAGGGATAACACCATGAAATTGGTTACTATCTGCCGCAAGAACTTGGAGTTGTGTGCTATTGGTCAAAGATGAGATGAAGTCTAGAGTGCCAACTAATTGGTTGTACCCGAAGGTATATAACGTGATGTCTCGGAGCTTGTCTAGCCCTGGTGGAACAGACCCCACAAAGTAATTGTGGGACAACCTGATGCTCTGGATCTTGGTTACATTGTGAAGTGAAGGAGGTATTTGACCAGTGAATGAGTTATAGCATACATGAAAGATTAGAAGATTTGACAAAAGAAACCCAACATTAGAAGGGAGCTGACCATAAAGGTCATTGGAGGCCAAATTAAAATTAACAAGAGTGGAGATGTTGTAAAGAGATGAAGGAACAGTTCCTGTGAGATGGTTCAGAGTTAGTTGTAACTGTTCTAGCCTGTGGAGATTGCCAAGTTCATTGGGTATTGGTCCATGAAGGGTATTTGTACCTAGATTAAGTGTGACGAGGGATGACAGGTTTCCAATAGATCGTGGTATAGATCCAATAAGCTGATTTTGGGCAACATTTAGAACTCGAAGTTTTGGAAGTGTTCCTATCATGTCTGGTATCTTACCTGAGAGCCTATTCACTGACAAATCGATGATTGTGAGATCGGTGCACATGGTTATGTTCAATGGAATAGTACCCTGGATGAGGTTTGAGCTGATGTTTATGACTTGCAATTGATTTAGGCCACCTAGTTGGTCAGGAATGCTGCCTGTTAGGTGGTTGCCTTGGACGTACAAGTAACGAAGGGATGAAAGATTTCCGATGTAAGGACTGACATAACCAGTCAAGCCAAGTGCTTCTAAATTCATGGTGGAGACTCTATGGTGGTGATCGCAACGGATTCCACTCCACTGACATAATGGAGAGCTTTCATTCCAAGAAGACAATGTATCGGTAGGATCTTCAGTTATCATGGCCTTAATTGACAGTAAAGCTTCTAGGTCTATAGGATTTTGAGAGGAGTTTGATTCGACAGAGGGGAGAAAGAATAGACAAAACAGTTGAAAGGAAATTATTAGAAGTGTGAACAATAGCTCAAATGAACAATCCATTGAAAAGTTGAAGGATATATCTGAACAAGCTGCACTTAAGCACTTAGTTTCAAGGTAATTTGTAGGAGTCATCTGTGTATTTTTATCAATTGGTGGCTCCAACTGAAAGTGAAGTCCATGATGTGACTTCTTATATTGTTTTATAGTTTGTATTTTGTGACTTTGAAAATTTCAATAGCCATTTAATGAGGTTGTTGATTGCTGGATATCAAATAAAGATTGCTAACTTACGGCACATGGACAACCATATATGTAGAGGCTCAGATCCGAGACTCCTCTGAGAGCTCAAGCTATGCTTGAGATTGTTCATTTGTTTCACTCTGTTTTGAAGGGAACACAATTTTTCACTCTATTTCAAAATTATTGGTAGAAGTTTTTTGGGAGGAACAAATTAAGTGATTATTGGTGGTACGGGATTAAATTATAGTGAAAGGAGATGTATTATCGTCCTTTTATCTGGAAGAGAACCATTTTTCATCTAGATTACATGTACATGGGGCTTAAATATTTTATTAATCATTTTCTTCATTTTGTACTTTATTTTATTTTTTTATGTTCATGATATTGTTCTTTATGATCGATGGTGGTTGATCTAGACATGTTTTTGCTTATATCTTTGGAGGCTGATAATAGTCCCCAATTATTTGTCCCCGCGTTTTGTCCCCAAAAATTGACTGTCAAGAGTCAAAGTAATATTTTGACTGTTATTTATATTTAATATTTATGTTATTAATACTAAATGAAGGAGTCATTGATAAATAATTTTTTCAACATCTAAATGAAACTAGTTATATTTATTGACCATAACATGCAATCTCAGCGACATCAATTAGATTCACTATTTTTTTTTCTGTTTATAGGCAACTGGTCGATTAATTTATAATCAACCGTTAGTTTATATTAATTGACCTTAAATGTTTAGATTATTTACAGCAACAATAAATTTGACACAAAAAATTAGCGCGCCATCAATTGATTTTCATTCTGACATTATTTATATCTTTAGTTGTCCCTATTTATATTTACTGTGCCAGTTACTAAAATTCTAATAACTTAAAATATTGTTATTTTATATCCATGTTATTTATATCTACGTTTTTGGTAATTGTTGTATCTAATGGCATCAACTATCAATTTTATTTATATCTATTAATTTTTGCTATATACATCAACCGACTTTGGTGGTTAAATTCCACCATTTATACAAATAAATAATCACAACACTTGATATAAATAGCACAGTATAATAGATATAAGTAAATTTGATAGTTTTTACCAAGTGCTAACTCTCTCTAATTTTCTTAAAGAGACGCTATTTCAATTTCAATTTTTTTTTTTGAATTATTAATGTGTTATGCAGTTCTAAAAATGGAAAGTCGGAAACATATAAAAAGTTAATTGAATGCTTAAAATGGAAAATTTTCGCTTGGGCACAACGAATGGGGATAAAAGGCTGGGGATGATAATAATATTCCTATATTTTTAAGTATTCTTAGAATATATTTAAGTATGATTATAGATCCAACCATCTTCATGCAACAAAAATATTCACAAAAGAAAAAAACTCAAGTTTAAAAAGTGACGATGATCAAATTCAATTTAAATGCTTCTTACTGTTAAATATTAAATACAATAAAAGAGTTTTTCTAGATAAAAACAAAAGAAGAAGAAGAACAACAACAAAAAAAAATATATTTAGATTAAGAAATAATTAAGCAAATAATCTAAGAGGGAGAAGCGTATTCAAATAAGAACTTCACATCCCAAAATAAAAAGAATGATGGGTGAGAAGATATTATGAAATAAATAGCGGAGAAGAAACTCACGGGCTTTCAAATTTTAAATTAAAGTTGATAGAAAGACGTCTTTAAGAGACTTCTGCAAAAATAGAAATAAACTTCAGAAGTGCATCGTCTTTAAATGAAAATTAGTTATTGGGGATAACAATTGGGGACGATACGACGGGGACAAACATATTTATCCTATATCTTTTACTAAGTTAGCGTGGTATATTCGCTTGGACTTTAAAAACAACCTATCTATTTTCTGACTGTAACTCAACAAGTCTGCCAGCAATAGGAGACGACTTGGTCCAGCAACTTTTGCCAGAGAAGAAAAAGCATTGGAAGCCGTACTAGGTCATTAAGTCAGATATGAAGTAGATTGAGTTTGCTTTTGTGAGTCTGGGTCATTAAGTCAGACATGGTTTTATCAAAAAAAAAAAAGAAGAAGAGAAGAAGTCAGATATGGAGTAGACTTGATTGAGTTTGCTTTCGTAAGTGTGCTGGCTAATAAAACAGTGACGATATAACGTCACAAAACTACAAAAGGGAAAAAAGAAAAAAAGAAAGAAAGAAGCTAAACACTAAACATTAGACAAAATCTCCAGATCTGTAAAAACATTAGATAAGTGACTTTGGACTTGTAAATTTTATAGGTTTTAAAGAGAGAATGTTTAAATAGATAATAAGGTGAAATTTGATCTGACCGAAATAGTCAGTTCAAGAAAACTGATGTCTGAACTCGGTTTAAATCTGCTAAAATAAAAATAAAATAAAATGATTCAAATTGACTGAATCCATACAAAATCAGATCCGGATAAACCAATAAAAATTAAATATTTTAATATAAAATATCCAAACCGCAATGACCCGTTTCCTAAAAATATGAATCAAAGCGATCCGAAAGTAAAGCTGAGTTGACCAGAACTACAAAAAAGCTGATCTGGTACACGATATTTATTAATATTTAGTTGATGTAATTTTCTATATATGTACTAAGATTTTGTAGTATATATGATTGTGTAAGAACTAAAAACACAAAGTTTGTAAGAGGTTCGTCCTTATGTAATCTGAATTAGAAAATGATTTGAGGCTAATTAAAAAAGTTAATCTGATCTAAACACACTATTTAGTTCGCTCATTTTGTACGTGCAACTCAGCACCTTCATTATTAATAAACCATTGTAATCTGAGTAAATAAAATTTGACGCCTAAATCAACCTATATCCAAATTAGTCTAGAAACGAATGAAATATGAACCCGCGTGATATAAATCATTCGAACCCGTAAATGCATTGAATTAAAAAATTAGTAGGTCGAATATAATCCGAATCTGATATCTACATGAGTTTTTTTGGACATTAACTTTTCCAAAGTAGTGATTGCTAGGATGGATTGAGGTCTATCTTAAGATCTTATAATTTATATTTATAAAAAATAATCTGTCTCAATCCAACATCCTATGATGGATTGAGGCCAGCAATCCCAAAAAAATCCGCATTAAATCCGATCCGATCTATTTATCCATAACTCGTGTTAAACCCGTGAAACCCTGCACCTTTACCCGTCGTCCAAATCCTAAACCTGTGCATAACCCATCCCTTTTACCCTGTGAACCCGTTCTCTTTTACGACTGGGCCTTCCCCTTGAACCCCTTCCTGATTGGAAGTTTATTCAAAAGAGTGAGGTCTAAATCGTACTTTATGTTTATATTTTATATTTTAAAATTTAAATGGATAATTTAAACCATTAATTATGATCTTCATATTAAAATCTTCATGGTGATTAAATTTTATATTTTTTGAATTTTTTTTGTTATTTATTTAAAAAGATAAAAAATCATTAATATTGAATAATTCAGATAAGGTGAGACCAATTTTGTAGCGCGCGCTCCTTTTCTCCCTATTAACGGGAAGAAAAAGGGAAAATAGCAAAATAGTCAACCAGAGACATGGGGAGAGAGGATGAGCCGGTAAGGGTGAAGAAAATGAGGAGGAAAATAAGTGAAAAGAAAGAAAAGAAAGGGATAGATAAAAGTATTGATTTTGAGACGGATGGCTCTTTTGTGATCCATGTCGTATGGTCATTCATGCAACAGTCTGATTTTTAGATCTTTCTAAGTGATTAACTCATTGATTTTTAAAATATAATTTGACTATTTGATTTGTGCGATATCTAATAAATGTATATTCCTTAATTAATCCAAAATCTTTGAATTCATTAACTTCATATTCACTTAAATTAATTATTGTCTTCTTCTTCATTAAGACTTAATAATTATTTTAAGAATGACAATTATCATTGATTCATTTTAAGAATGACCAAGATATTTCTATTACATCTAATTAATTAAGTTTTAAATTATTATATTTTAATAATAATTTAATTTGATCTTTGAGTTTTGTTCTTAAAATTTAAATTTCTTCTTTATAGATTTTTAAAATTTTACTATACATATTTTTCTCATATTCTATTTTTAAATAAAGTTTATACATTTTATTATTTAAAATTTTATGGGGTTTCACAGTCATGGTCGGACGAATAGAGCTGCAAACGAATCGAATTTGATTGAACTCATTGGTGTTTGAGTTTGATTTGAAACTATTTTAAACTAAATCGAATTCGAACTAAATTGAACTCGAACTAAATCGAACTCGAGCTAAATTGAACTCGAACTAAAATCAAACTCTAAACAAACTCAATTATTCTAATTTTTATATTTTTATTTATATTATCATAAATAACTAGAGATAAAATAAATAATACTTTATTAATTTTATATTAAAATTTTAAAAAATAACTAATATTTATTAATTTAATAATAAATTAATAATATCTTATTAATTTTATAATAAAATAATTAAGTTATTGTGTATATTATTGACTAAATAGTTAATATGTAAATAACTACATATCGAACTCTTACGAATTGAATTCGAACTAGTTTATTAAAAAAATTATCAAACCGAACTCCAATCAAATTAACAAAAAAGTCTAAACGAACCGAACTCAAACTAAAATCGAATCGAACACCGAACAAATTACGAATTATGAACTTTTCTTGCAGCCTAACGACGAACATATTCTTATTACACATCTATTTAAAATTATTTTTATTTATAAAAAAAAATATGTATCCAAAAACTTGATTAATTAATTTTTTTTCATAAATTCTTTAAATTTAATTATTTACCCATAAAAATCTCAGTTCACCTGTTATATACCCAAAAGATGATTTATTTTGAATAAATTAATAGCAAAATTTACTTAAAATATATTAGACAAAAATACCCCTCAAGTCTATTTCCCTCCTTTCTTTTTTCATCTGTGGCTATTCATCATTGATTTTTCTTTGAATTTCTCCTCTATCGTAAACCCATAATTCTAATCTCTCTCTCTTCATCTCCTCCTCTCTTACACACTCAATCGTTATGAAGAGAGCGATGATCATTTCTCCTCTTTTACTATTCACAAGTTCAAGTTGTAAACTAATATATTGTGTTTAGCTACGAAGTTTTGCCTCATAAGAAACTAAAACATACAGAAAGTTAGAGAGCAATTGAAAGCAATACAAGGTAAATATTCATGCGTTTTTTTTTTACAAAGAGATGTATGTATTTTTAATTGATTGTTTAGATGGCTTATGAGTATCTAAATAGCATCTATTTATTTTGTATTGAGATATATAGTTTCACATATACGTGTTTGGAAAATACTTAGATACATCTCTTACTTTAAGTGATGGTCAGTATCAATAGGAATTAACTTTTGACATACAAAATAAACAAAATTGACTAGAACCTCTGTGCTTTTCAGTTTTCACTAATATATATAAGTAGCTAGTTGATATATCTGTACGGATCAGATTCTGCTCCCAGTCAGTTTTTTGGTACAGGGCATTGTGTTGTTAGAGATCCATTGCTGTCTTCTTGTGCTTTAATATTTACCAGATTTAATATTTTAGCAAAATTGATAATCTATTACATCCTAATCTAATAGCTAATCGAATAAGAACAATGTTGAATATGCAAACACAAATTGTGCAGGGGCATGTGTCCCTCTTATATTCTGATGCAACATCAGCAAAGACAAGAAGAGGGACAATTTTGCTTTTGTCAAATTGTGGGTCAGTTAATAACAAGATACATAGAATAATAGACAGGATAGTGGAAATCAAGTTTGTATGAGTACGTAATAGAGGTGGCCAGATGCGTTAGGATTCTGATATAATAATGTACCCAAACTTTTTTCAATTCAACTCAATACTTGACAACCTCTGTCAAGTTTTCCGAAGATAGAGAGAGGAGAGAGGAGAGAGGAAAGAGAAAACAGGTGATAGTTTAATTGACTAATAAAGAGTACTAAAACTATTTTATTTAAAGATTAAAATTTAATATCTGTTCATGACTTTACAATCTCTACAAAGATTTCAAAAAAAAAAAAAAGAGACAACCCACTATACAAGCTGTTGTGTCAGGGGGGTGTACTATTGAAAGACGTGGGTTACTTGTGGGATAGCAGTAAAGGAGGCAAAATGAAGACCAATATTTAACGAAAAATGAATAAATAGACAGAAGCTATGAAATGGAGAAGGGTATTTTAGTCTTATAATATATTTAATGAACTTTACTGTTGATTTATTTAAGATGAATCATCTTCTGGACACAACAGGTTTTCTAGACATAACATGTAACTGTATGTTTTTATGGGTAAATAATCAAATTAAAATTATTTATGGGATATTTCTAATTGATAAAGTTTCCATAAGTATATATAGGAATCATACTTAAGGGCCGGGTCGTTATGTGTATGATAACTTTCTAACTCTAGTAAGGGGGCCGGTAAGGGTTGGGTTTAATAAGGGTTTTTAGAGGGCCGAGTTTAAAAGACTTAATTTTTATTTTTAAGAGGTGAGTTTGATCCTTGAGAAGGCTGACTCTTACCGATTTTTTCGGACTCTAAGGACCGGGTAAGGACCGGATAAGCATCAGCGGATAAGGATTTGACATATATATTTTTTTACTGATTATATATTTTTAATGTTAATTTGTATCTGTATAATAATATTAAATTATATATTTTTTATTTTGGCATTTTTTTTAAATTTTTTTACTTTTTTCAGATTTTTTAAGTATAATTAATATACAGTATAAAATATTAAACAAAGAGATTGGGAAGGGCCAGGTAAGGGTCAGAAAGGGTCGGGTTTGATAAGCATCGAGTTAGAAGGGTCTATTTTTTAAATATTGAGTTCAGCTTTTGAGAAGCCTGACATTTACCATTAGAAAGGTCGGGTCGAGTTTTTTGAAGGGACGATCGAGCCGGGTTCAAGCGCCAAGCCCTTATCGACTATTCCTAGGTACATAGCCAATTTTCTCTTATTTATATAATATTTTTTAACTTTAAAATCAGACTTATTCCTATCTTATTCTTACCTCTTAAAATAAATAGTTAAGGAAATAATTAGGATGCTAACGAATAATATTAATATTTTTATCATTTTCATCATTATTTATAAATAACAACTAAACTCATTCATTTCATACAAATACACCTCTATTTTATTAATATAAATATATAATTAATTCTAACTTGAGTCATTTCAAAACAAACACATTAAAATAATACAAGTATCTCTTATCAACCTTTTTACTAAAAAAACTAAAAAATGTACTAAAAACAAAAATAATATCTTCTCTAAAATAAAGTATTATATTAGCTCATCATATTATTTTAAAAATATAATACTAAATATTATATTTTTTTTAGAAGATAAAAATTAATGAAGATAATAATTATAATTCATAATTTATAATAATTAACTCATAGGAATCATAATATAGAAAAATATTATAGGAGAATATTTAAAATAATAAATAACTTATTAAATATTTTATTTTTATAGGATAAACAGTACAAAACTATCTTTATCCATACTCTTACTGATTTACTTAACGAAAAATCTTACCCATATTCATATCAATATCTAATAAATTAACGAAAATATTCTTATTCATACCAGTCTTATTAAATATGGTGAGTTGAATAAATTGCTAAAAGAATATCATTGATACGGTGATACCCCTTTTTATACTTCAGCATCGAAGGGATGTTAAATTAAGCTTTGAACTATTTTTTTTCATTGAGTTGGAAATCTGATCCACGGATCTTAATACGGATCGGTCAATGCAAAATGTCTTGGAGCAAAAAATACTTTTACTTCACGACTAACGATAACGATAGCCAGACTCTATATGCTCTGTAATAGATCTTAAATTTTTTTTGTTGGAAATGATTTTAATGGTTAATTTTCTTGGGAATATAATAGATATACATTTCAGTGCTGATCCATCCATCAAATTCTCAGTCCGCTAATAAAAATGAATGGTTCTCATTGCATTTAATCCATAATATAATTTTTATATATAGAAAATCTAAAATATAATGCTTTACAAGGATGCGCTCATGTAACAAGTCAAAATCTAAAATCTTAAGTTAAAAATGATCGATCTGAACCGTTCAATTTATTTTTCATATTAAACTCTTCTAGAAAATTAAATTTTGTATTTTTCAAAAAAAAAAATACTATTTTTTTGAGCCAACATAAAGTTGCTTTATTTGAGCATTTTGGATCATTTAAATAGTAATGATTTTCTTCCTACCCAAAACATAGTAAAATTTTTTGAAAATATATCAAATTTGATTTTCTACAAGAGTTTGATAAGGAGAATAAATTGAATGATTTAGATCGGTTATTTCTAACTTCAAAATTTAGATTTTGATGTGTTGTACGGTCTCTTCTTTGCAATGCATTGTATTTTAGATTTTCTTTATATATATATATATATAGAGAGAGAGAGAGAGAGAGAGTTTGGCTACAGTGATTCCATAAGCACTTCGGCCAAGTGCTTATGGCTCAAATTTTAAAATTTTGCGTTCAAAATTTTAATTTAAATAGCTCAAAAAATTCTTCATATCATAATTTTATAGATTATCAATTTTCATCACGTTTGGAGTTAGTTTATTATCCTTAATGATTTTTGAAAGATAGCAATATTTGGCCTATAAAAATGAGTATTTTTAATTATTTTTAGAGTTATTTTTCAAAAAATATTAAGTATAGTAAACTAATTCCAAATTTGTTGAAAATTGATAATCTACAAGATTATGATATGAAAAATCTTTTGAGATATTTAAATTAAAATTATAATACTTCATAATTGATTTATGTTAAGATATTGTATACTATAAAATAAACGAACAGTATTTCACAAGTATATGTTTTAACTTTTAGAAGATAACGTGTTATAAAAATATTTTACAATTAATGTCCGGCAATTTCTTTCAATATATGATATATCTATTTTACAGTAGATAATTCTTCTTCTTATTCTTCTAATTGTAAATTTGTAATATAATAATGCATAAGCAACCAGTAATTCTTGCAAACTTCATTTGTATACAAATTGAAAATGAGAATCATTCAAAGAAAATACACATTTAATATGTGACACGAGAGTACAAATTTATAGGATTCCATGTTGACACATCAAAAAAAAAATTTAGGTATGTGAAAATTGAAATGCATGTCATCTAACACACAGTGGAACTTTACAGTGCTCCTCGGAAATGGAGATGATCCAACAAAAAATATGAAGTGGGAGTAGTTCGGGATTACTTTTCTTAGTTACAAAGTAAAGACTTATTTTCTAGGTATCCCAAAATTATCAGTTCAATTCTCTTCTCTGCTAAAACTCGGTCAGAATAATATACTCAAATGTAACGTGCAAAATATATTTCTTCAATTAATATCGTGCTAGTTCCACTTCCAATCTCGTTTTCGCTTCTCTTTTTTTTTTCTTTCTTTATTTTTTTTTATCTCAAGCCCGTATGCAGTTTGCTTCGTTTTTAAAGGAACTTTATTGAAAATTTTCGTGACACCAGTCAAGCTGACATGAGAAAAAAAATCAAGAATGGAAATACTCTCTCTAAGTCTAAGCGTAGGTCGGTTACCTCGTTTTTAGTTTTGGGCCAAGAAAGCCTCACAAGTTACAAAGAGGAAAATCGGGCTTTAAAGCCCAGTAACAATCAATGGACAGGAGGAGACAGATAAATTAACTGCAAGTCCACAAAATGCCCCCATATATATTGTTGTTAAGGCTCAACTCTTAAGACACGTAATTGTTACTCAATTCTTATTTCTGAAGGTGAAGGAAGATCAATGTATTTCTTACAATACCGTAGGAAGGTGAAGGTCTGCAATTGACAGTTTACATGTGAGAGCATTGCTCTTGATCTCAAAATCCCATGAGTACAAACTACAAAAATTGAGCATACTGGTACCAGCAAACTGATCTACTAATATCACTTCCTAGGTTGTACCAGAGAGCGAATTTGGTTGTTCTTCCAATTTCAACTGTGATTTTTCCATCTGAAACCTGATGGTTTTGAAAGATGACAATTTTGTATGTGCACCTATTATTATTTTATTATTATTTTTGGAATATATTTTAAAAATCTAAAAAAAAAATAGTTAGAAAGTTTCAAATGTAATTAAATTTGGTATTTAACAATATTTGAATATATAGTTTATGTTGGATGAATTAGATTTTCAATTTGAATTTTGGTTTTGTGAGATTTTTTAGGCCGAAACAAAACACCACTTTGTTTCGCGAAGCACCGTAAGATCTCCATATATATATATGGATTATAGTTTTGTTTATTGCTGAAGCAAATAAATGTTGTAGCAAGGAAAAAAGGCAAAGAAGAAAAACAAAAAAAATTATGAAATATAATTTTCTCAGTTTTGTGTGCCCGGACTTATTTTCGACGGTACCGAGGGCGTCCGATCATGTTTTCATGTTTTGCGCTCCCGGACATATTTTCGGTCGAGCCGAGTGCGTTGGGTCCCGTTTTCATGTTTTGCGTGCCGGGACTAGTTTTTGTCGGTACCGAGTGCGTCGGGTCCCGTTTTCATGTTTTGCGCTCCCGGACACATTTTCAACGGTACGGTACGAAGGGTGTCGGGTCTCGTTTTCATGTTTTGCGCGTCCGGACTCATTTTCGGCGGAAACGAGGGTGTACTGAATCTTTGTTTTCATGTTTTGCGCTCCCTGAGTCATTTCCCAGCGTGCCGGGGAGTCAGGTCCCGTTTTTAAGCTTTGCGCACCGACTCATTTTCGGCGGTACCGTGGGAATCGGGTTCCGTTTTCATGTTTTGCGCTCCCGGACTTGTTTTCGACGGTATCGAGGGCGTCGGGTCCCGTTTTCATGTTTTGCGCGCCCTGACTCGTTTTCGGCGATACGAAGGGCGTCGGCTCCCGTTTTCATGTTTTGTGCTTTCGGACTCATTTTCAGCGGTGCCGAGTGTGTCGGGTCCCGTTTTCATGTTTTGCGAGTCCGGACTCATTTTCGACGGTACCGAGGGCATCTGATTATGTTTTCATGTTTTCCACTTCCGGACATGTTTTTAGTGGTGCAGAGGGCGTCGGGTCACGTTGATGGCGATCAAGTCATGGAAGGTCTACAGGTGAACAATCATGATCAAGGAAGCATGTTCTGGACCGGTTCTCAGTTTGAAGATCTAGGCCCGAGTCGATTTGTAATTAAAATCCCGAAATAGCTCTCTGGACAGATTCGTACTGGGCCAGTTTTCTGGTCATAACTTTCTCATACATACTCCAAATTAAGTAATTTAAAATTTCGTGGAAAGCTGACTAAATGGGCTACAACTTTTATGTTTTGAGTTTCTTCATATTTCATACTCATCTTTGTCATAAATGTGCATCAAGTGAATGTGGTCATTGAGAAGTTATTCAGTCAGCAGCTTTAATGGTTCTCTTGAGTCTTGTGATAACTTTTAGAGTTTCTAGGAGAGTCTTTTGAGTATTTCTAGATATTATTTAAAATTTTGAGTGTTTCAAAATTTTTGGCCCCATAACTACACATAATTTAGTGAAAGTTGAAATAATCACTTCTAATTATGTCTATTAAAATATAATCTAATTAACACTTCAATATGAATATTCTACAACACTAATTTTGCACAAAACATAAGTAGGAGGCTTTAAAAACAGCTGTTTAAACAAGTTGTTTGAGCTTTTTAAAATTTTTGGGTCGCATAATTACACATAATTTCTTATAAATTAAAATTATTACTCCTAAGCATGCCTATTATATGATCTTCTAAATAAAATTTCGATATGAATATTCTACGACACTAATTTTGCACAAAACATAAGTTGGAGGCTTTAAAAACAGCTGTTTAAACAAGTTGTTTGAACTTTTTAAAATTTTTGGGCCGCATAATTACACAAAAATTTCTTATAAATTAAAATTATTACTCCTAAGCATGTCTATTATATGATCTTCTAAATAAAACTTCGATATGAATATTCTACGACACTAATTTTGCACAAAACATAAGTAAGATGCATTAAAAATGCAATTGTTTAAACAAGTTATTTGAGTTTTTCAAAAACTTTGGCTGCATAGCTACACATAATTTCTTATAAATTAATATAATTACTCCTAAATATGCCTGTTGTAAGATTCTTTCAATAAAACTTCAATATGAATATCCTAGAACACTAATTTTGCACAAAACATAAGTAAGATGCATTAAAAACAATTTGTTTAAACAAGTTGTTTGATGTTTCCAAATTTTTTGGCCGCATAACGCACATAATTTCGTATAAATTAATATATTTACTCCTAATTATGCCTGTTATAAGATTTTTCACTTAACACTTTGATATGAATATTCTACGTTACAATTTTTTCACAAAGCGTAAGTAAGATGCATTAGAAACTGCTATTTAAAAAACTTGTTTGAGTTTTCAACATTTTCGCCCTCATAACTGCACAAAATTTCATGAAAATTAATATAACTACTCCTAATTACTCCTATTATAAAGTTGTCCGATTAGAACATTGATATGAATATTCTATAACGCTAATTTTGCACAAAATAAAAGTAAGATGCGTTAAAAACCGTTGTCTAAACAAGTTATTTGGCTTTATGAAAAATTTTGGCCGCACAACTACACAAAATTGGTGCAAATTAAAATAATTACTCCTTGTTACGCCTATTATAAGATTGTCCTATTAAAACTTCGATATGAATATTCCATGACGCTAATTTTGCGCAAAATACAAGTAAGATGCATTAAAAACTGTTTGTATAAACAAGTTGTTTGAGCCTTTCAAAAATTTTGGCCCCATAGCTACGTATAATTTCGTGAAAATTAATACAATTACACCTAATTATGCCAATTATAAAATTGTCCAACTAAAACTTCGATATGATTATTCTATAACGCTAATATTTTACAAAATATAAGTAAGATGCGTCAAAAGCTGCTGTTTAGACAAGTTGTTTGCCTTTATAAAAAAATTTGGCCGCATAACTACACATAATTTGGTATAAATTAATATAATTTACTCATAATTGTGCCTATTATAAGATTGTTCAATTAACACTTCAAAACGAATATTTTAGGACATTATTTTTCCCCAAAACATAAGTAAGATGCATTAGAAACTGCTATTTAAAAAAAAGTAATTTTTTCAACATTTTTGGCCTCATAACTACATATAATTTCAAATAAAATAATATAATTACTCCTAATTATGTCCATTAAAATATTAGCCAATTAACAGATTCGATGTGAACATTCTACGACACTAATTTTGCACGAGACGTAAGTAGGATGCATTGAAAACATTTTGTTTAAACAAGTTATTTGTGTTTTTCAAAATTTTTGGCCGCATAAGTACACATAATTTCATGCAAATTGATATAATTGCTCCTAATTATGCCTATTATAAGATTGTTCAATTAGCACTGCGATATGAATATCCTACGACACTAATTTTTCATAAAACATAAGTATGATATATTAGAAACCGCTGTTTAAACAAGTTGTTTAAAATTTTTAACATTTTTTTGACTCATAACTATACATAATTTCGTGAAAATTAATATAATTACTCGTAATTATACCTATTTATAGATTATCCACTCAACACTTCGATATGAACATTGCCATGACACAAATTTTGCACAAAACATAAATAACATGCATTAAAAACGGTTGTTCAAACAAGTTGTTTGAGTTTTTCAAATTTTTCGGCCGTATAACTACATATAATTTCATGAAAATTAGTATAATTACTCCTAATTATGCCTATTATATGATTATCCAGTTAAAACTTAGATATGAATATTCTATAACGCTAATTTTGCACAAATATAAGTAAGATGCATTCGAATCTTTTTTTTAAACAAGTAGTTTAAGATTTTTAACATTTTTTGAATCAAAACTGCACATAATTTCGAGCGAATTAATATAATTGCGCCTAACTATGTCTATTATAAGATTGTCAAATTAACACTTCGATATGAATATCGAGAGGACACTATTTTTTCATAAGACATAAGTAAGATACATTAGAAATTGCTGTTTAAACAAGTTGTTTAAGATTTTTAACATTTATTGCCTCATAACGACACAAAATTTCATGAAAATTAATATAATTACTCCTATTTATGCCTATTAGAACATTATCCAATTATACTTCGATATTAACATTCTACAACACGAATTTTGCATAAAAAATAAGTAAGATGCATTAAAAATAGCTGTTTAAACAAGTTGTTTGAGTTCTTTTAAAATTTTTACTGCATAACTACACATAACATCACGCAAATTAATATAATTACTCCCAATTATGTCTATTATATAATTATCCAATTGACACTCCAATATGAATATCCTATAACAGTATTTTTTTGTATAAAACATAAATAAGATACATCTGAAACCGCTTTGTTTAAACAAGTTGTTTAAGATTTTCAAAATTTATGGTCTCATAACTACTTATAATTTCGTAAAAATTAATATAATTACTCTTAATTATTCCTATTAGAAGATTATCCAATTAATACTTCGATATGAATATTCTACGACACTAAGTTTGCACAAAACATAAGTAAGATGCATTAAAAAAACAACAGTTTAAACTAATTGATTGAGTTTTCCAAACTTTTTGCCGCATAACTACATATAATTTCGTGAAAATTAATATAATTACTCCTAATTATGCCTATTATAAGATTATCTAATTAAAACTTCGATATGAATATTCTATGACGCTAATTTGGCACAAAACAAAAGTAAGATGCATTAAAAACTGCTGTTTAAACGAATTGTTTGACTTTTTTAAAAAATTTGGCCCCATAAATACAAATAGTTTCGTGCAAATTAATATAATTACTCCTAGTTATGCCTATTATAAGATTGTTCAATTAACACCTCGATATGAATATTCTACGACACTATTTTCTCCCAAAACATAAGTAAGATGCATTAGAAACAACTATTTGAAAAAGTTAAATTTTGAGTGTTTCAAAATTTTTGGCCCCATAACTACACATAATTTAGTGAAAGTTAAAATAATCACTCCTAATTATGCCTATTAAAATATTATCTAATTAACACTTCAATATGAATATTCTACAACACTAATTTTGCACAAAACATAAGTAGGAGGCTTTAAAAACAGCTGTTTAAACAAGTTGTTTGAGCTTTTTAAAATTTTTGGGCCGCATAATTACACATAATTTCTTATAAATTAAAATTATTACTCCTAAGCATGCCTATTATATGATCTTCTAAATAAAACTTCGATATGAATATTCTACGACACTAATTTTGCACAAAACATAAGTAAGATGCATTAAAAACAGCTGTTTAAACAAGTTATTTGAGTTTTTCAAAAACTTTGGCTGCATAGCTACACATAATTTCTTATAAATTAATATAATTACTCCTAAATATGCCTGTTGTAAGATTCTTTCAATAAAACTTCGATATGAATATCCTAGAACACTAATTTTGCACAAAACATCAGTAAGATGCATTAAAAACAGCTGTTTAAACAAGTTGTTTGATGTTTCCAAATTTTTTGGCCGCATAACTGCACATAATTTCGTATAAATTAATATATTTACTCCTAATTATGCCTGTTATAAGATTTTTCACTTAACACTTTGATATGAATATTCTACGTTACAATTTTTTCACAAAGCGTAAGTAAGATGCATTAGAAACTGCTATTTAAAAAACTTGTTTGAGTTTTCAACATTTTCGCCCTCATAACTGCACAAAATTTCGTGAAAATTAATATAACTACTCCTAATTACTCCTATTATAAAGTTGTCCGATTAGAACATTGATATGAATATTCTATAACGCTAATTTTGCACAAAATAAAAGTAAGATGCGTTAAAAACCGTTGTCTAAACAAGTTGTTTGGCTTTATGAAAAATTTTGGCCGCGCAACTACACAAAAAATTGGTGCAAATTAAAATAATTACTCCTTGTTACGCCTATTATAAGATTGTCCTATTAAAACTTCGATATGAATATTCCATGACGCTAATTTTGCGCAAAATACAAGTAAGATGCATTAAAAACTGCTGTATAAACAAGTTGTTTGAGCCTTTCAAAAATTTTGGCCCCATAGCTACGTATAATTTCGTGAAAATTAATACAATTACACCTAATTATGCCAATTATAAAATTGTCCAACTAAAACTTCGATATGATTATTCTATAACGCTAATATTTTACAAAATATAAGTAAGATGCGTCAAAAGCTGCTGTTTAGACAAGTTGTTTGCCTTTATAAAAAAATTTGGCCGCATAACTACACATAATTTGGTATAAATTAATATAATTTACTCATAATTGTGCCTATTATAAGATTGTTCAATTAACACTTCAAAACGAATATTTTAGGACATTATTTTTCCCCAAAACATAAGTAAGATGCATTAGAAACTGCTATTTAAAAAAAAGTAATTTTTTCAACATTTTTGGCCTCATAACTACATATAATTTCAAATAAAATAATATAATTACTCCTAATTATGTCCATTAAAATATTAGCCAATTAACAGTTCGATGTGAACATTCTACGACACTAATTTTGCACGAGACGTAAGTAGGATGCATTGAAAACAGCTGTTTAAACAAGTTATTTGTGTTTTTCAAAATTTTTGGCCGCATAAGTACACATAATTTCATGCAAATTGATATAATTGCTCCTAATTATGCCTATTATAAGATTGTTCAATTAGCACTGCGATATGAATATCCTACGACACTAATTTTTCATAAAACATAAGTATGATATATTAGAAACCGCTGTTTAAACAAGTTGTTTAAAATTTTTAACATTTTTTTGACTCATAACTATACATAATTTCGTGAAAATTAATATAATTACTCGTAATTATACCTATTTATAGATTATCCACTCAACACTTCGATATGAACATTGCCCGACACAAATTTTGCACAAAACATAAATAACATGCATTAAAAACGGTTGTTCAAACAAGTTGTTTGAGTTTTTCAAATTTTTCGGCCGTATAACTACATATAATTTCATGAAAATTAGTATAATTACTCCTAATTATGCCTATTATATGATTATCCAGTTAAAACTTAGATATAAATATTCTATAACGTTAATTTTGCACAAATATAAGTAAGATGCATTCGAATCTTTTTTTAAACAAGTAGTTTAAGATTTTTAACATTTTTTGAATCAAAACTGCACATAATTTCGAGCGAATTAATATAATTGCGCCTAACTATGTCTATTATAAGATTGTCAAATTAACACTTCGATATGAATATCAGAGGACACTATTTTTTCATAAGACATAAGTAAGATACATTAGAAATTGCTGTTTAAACAAGTTGTTTAAGATTTTTAACATTTATTGCCTCATAACGACACAAAATTTCATGAAAATTAATATAATTACTCCTATTTATGCCTATTAGAACATTATCCAATTATACTTCGATATTAACATTCTACAACACGAATTTTGCATAAAAAATAAGTAAGATGCATTAAAAATAGCTGTTTAAACAAGTTGTTTGAGTTCTTTTAAAATTTTTACTGCATAACTACACATAACATCACGCAAATTAATATAATTACTCCCAATTATGTCTATTATATAATTATCCAATTGACACTCCAATATGAATATCCTATAACAGTATTTTTTTGTATAAAACATAAATAAGATACATCTGAAACCGCTGTTTAAACAAGTTGTTTAAGATTTTCAAAATTTATGGTCTCATAACTACTTATAATTTCGTAAAAATTAATATAATTACTCTTAATTATTCCTATTAGAAGATTATCCAATTAATACTTCGATATGAATATTCTACGACACTAAGTTTGCACAAAACATAAGTAAGATGCATTAAAAAAACAACAGTTTAAACTAATTGATTGAGTTTTCCAAACTTTTTGCCGCATAACTACATATAATTTCGTGAAAATTAATATAATTACTCCTAATTATGCCTATTATAAGATTATCTAATTAAAACTTCGATATGAATATTCTATGACGCTAATTTGGCACAAAACAAAAGTAAGATGCATTAAAAACTGCTGTTTAAACGAATTGTTTGACTTTTTTAAAAAATTTGGCCCCATAAATACACATAGTTTCGTGCAAATTAATATAATTACTCCTAGTTATGCCTATTATAAGATTGTTCAATTAACACCTCGATATGAATATTCTACGACACTATTTTCTCCCAAAACATAAGTAAGATGCATTAGAAACAACTATTTGAAAAAGTTAAATTTTGAGTGTTTCAAAATTTTTGGCCCCATAACTACACATAATTTAGTGAAAGTTAAAATAATCACTCCTAATTATGCCTATTAAAATATTATCTAATTAACACTTCAATATGAATATTCTACAACACTAATTTTGCACAAAACATAAGTAGGAGGCTTTAAAAACAGCTGTTTAAACAAGTTGTTTGAGCTTTTTAAAATTTTTGGGCCGCATAATTACACATAATTTCTTATAAATTAAAATTATTACTCCTAAGCATGCCTATTATATGATCTTCTAAATAAAACTTCGATATGAATATTCTACGACACTAATTTTGCACAAAACATAAGTAAGATGCATTAAAAACAGCTGTTTAAACAAGTTATTTGAGTTTTTCAAAAACTTTGGCTGCATAGCTACACATAATTTCTTATAAATTAATATAATTACTCCTAAATATGCCTGTTGTAAGATTCTTTCAATAAAACTTCGATATGAATATCCTAGAACACTAATTTTGCACAAAACATCAGTAAGATGCATTAAAAACAGCTGTTTAAACAAGTTGTTTGATGTTTCCAAATTTTTTGGCCGCATAACTGCACATAATTTCGTATAAATTAATATATTTACTCCTAATTATGCCTGTTATAAGATTTTTCACTTAACACTTTGATATGAATATTCTACGTTACAATTTTTTCACAAAGCGTAAGTAAGATGCATTAGAAACTGCTATTTAAAAAACTTGTTTGAGTTTTCAACATTTTCGCCCTCATAACTGCACAAAATTTCGTGAAAATTAATATAACTACTCCTAATTACTCCTATTATAAAGTTGTCCGATTAGAACATTGATATGAATATTCTATAACGCTAATTTTGCACAAAATAAAAGTAAGATGCGTTAAAAACCGTTGTCTAAACAAGTTGTTTGGCTTTATGAAAAATTTTGGCCGCGCAACTACACAAAATTGGTGCAAATTAAAATAATTACTCCTTGTTACGCCTATTATAAGATTGTCCTATTAAAACTTCGATATGAATATTCCATGACGCTAATTTTGCGCAAAATACAAGTAAGATGCATTAAAAACTGCTGTATAAACAAGTTGTTTGAGCCTTTCAAAAATTTTGGCCCCATAGCTACGTATAATTTCGTGAAAATTAATACAATTACACCTAATTATGCCAATTATAAAATTGTCCAACTAAAACTTCGATATGATTATTCTATAACGCTAATATTTTACAAAATATAAGTAAGATGCGTCAAAAGCTGCTGTTTAGACAAGTTGTTTGCCTTTATAAAAAAATTTGGCCGCATAACTACACATAATTTGGTATAAATTAATATAATTTACTCATAATTGTGCCTATTATAAGATTGTTCAATTAACACTTCAAAACGAATATTTTAGGACATTATTTTTCCCCAAAACATAAGTAAGATGCATTAGAAACTGCTATTTAAAAAAAAGTAATTTTTTCAACATTTTTGGCCTCATAACTACATATAATTTCAAATAAAATAATATAATTACTCCTAATTATGTCCATTAAAATATTAGCCAATTAACAGTTCGATGTGAACATTCTACGACACTAATTTTGCACGAGACGTAAGTAGGATGCATTGAAAACAGCTGTTTAAACAAGTTATTTGTGTTTTTCAAAATTTTTGGCCGCATAAGTACACATAATTTCATGCAAATTGATATAATTGCTCCTAATTATGCCTATTATAAGATTGTTCAATTAGCACTGCGATATGAATATCCTACGACACTAATTTTTCATAAAACATAAGTATGATATATTAGAAACCGCTGTTTAAACAAGTTGTTTAAAATTTTTAACATTTTTTTGACTCATAACTATACATAATTTCGTGAAAATTAATATAATTACTCGTAATTATACCTATTTATAGATTATCCACTCAACACTTCGATATGAACATTGCCCGACACAAATTTTGCACAAAACATAAATAACATGCATTAAAAACGGTTGTTCAAACAAGTTGTTTGAGTTTTTCAAATTTTTCGGCCGTATAACTACATATAATTTCATGAAAATTAGTATAATTACTCCTAATTATGCCTATTATATGATTATCCAGTTAAAACTTAGATATGAATATTCTATAACGCTAATTTTGCACAAATATAAGTAAGATGCATTCGAATCTTTTTTTAAACAAGTAGTTTAAGATTTTTAACATTTTTGAATCAAAACTGCACATAATTTCGAGCGAATTAATATAATTGCGCCTAACTATGTCTATTATAAGATTGTCAAATTAACACTTCGATATGAATATCAGAGGACACTATTTTTTCATAAGACATAAGTAAGATACATTAGAAATTGCTGTTTAAACAAGTTGTTTAAGATTTTTAACATTTATTGCCTCATAACGACACAAAATTTCATGAAAATTAATATAATTACTCCTATTTATGCCTATTAGAACATTATCCAATTATACTTCGATATTAACATTCTACAACACGAATTTTGCATAAAAAATAAGTAAGATGCATTAAAAATAGCTGTTTAAACAAGTTGTTTGAGTTCTTTTAAAATTTTTACTGCATAACTACACATAACATCACGCAAATTAATATAATTACTCCCAATTATGTCTATTATATAATTATCCAATTGACACTCCAATATGAATATCCTATAACAGTATTTTTTTGTATAAAACATAAATAAGATACATCTGAAACCGCTGTTTAAACAAGTTGTTTAAGATTTTCAAAATTTATGGTCTCATAACTACTTATAATTTCGTAAAAATTAATATAATTACTCTTAATTATTCCTATTAGAAGATTATCCAATTAATACTTCGATATGAATATTCTACGACACTAAGTTTGCACAAAACATAAGTAAGATGCATTAAAAAAACAACAGTTTAAACTAATTGATTGAGTTTTCCAAACTTTTTGCCGCATAACTACATATAATTTCGTGAAAATTAATATAATTACTCCTAATTATGCCTATTATAAGATTATCTAATTAAAACTTCGATATGAATATTCTATGACGCTAATTTGGCACAAAACAAAAGTAAGATGCATTAAAAACTGCTGTTTAAACGAATTGTTTGACTTTTTTAAAAAATTTGGCCCCATAAATACACATAGTTTCGTGCAAATTAATATAATTACTCCTAGTTATGCCTATTATAAGATTGTTCAATTAACACCTCGATATGAATATTCTACGACACTATTTTCTCCCAAAACATAAGTAAGATGCATTAGAAACAACTATTTGAAAAAGTTAAATTTTGAGTGTTTCAAAATTTTTGGCCCCATAACTACACATAATTTAGTGAAAGTTAAAATAATCACTCCTAATTATGCCTATTAAAATATTATCTAATTAACACTTCAATATGAATATTCTACAACACTAATTTTGCACAAAACATAAGTAGGAGGCTTTAAAAACAGCTGTTTAAACAAGTTGTTTGAGCTTTTTAAAATTTTTGGGCCGCATAATTACACATAATTTCTTATAAATTAAAATTATTACTCCTAAGCATGCCTATTATATGATCTTCTAAATAAAACTTCGATATGAATATTCTACGACACTAATTTTGCACAAAACATAAGTAAGATGCATTAAAAACAGCTGTTTAAACAAGTTATTTGAGTTTTTCAAAAACTTTGGCTGCATAGCTACACATAATTTCTTATAAATTAATATAATTACTCCTAAATATGCCTGTTGTAAGATTCTTTCAATAAAACTTCGATATGAATATCCTAGAACACTAATTTTGCACAAAACATCAGTAAGATGCATTAAAAACAGCTGTTTAAACAAGTTGTTTGATGTTTCCAAATTTTTTGGCCGCATAACTGCACATAATTTCGTATAAATTAATATATTTACTCCTAATTATGCCTGTTATAAGATTTTTCACTTAACACTTTGATATGAATATTCTACGTTACAATTTTTTCACAAAGCGTAAGTAAGATGCATTAGAAACTGCTATTTAAAAAACTTGTTTGAGTTTTCAACATTTTCGCCCTCATAACTGCACAAAATTTCATGAAAATTAATATAACTACTCCTAATTACTCCTATTATAAAGTTGTCCGATTAGAACATTGATATGAATATTCTATAACGCTAATTTTGCACAAAATAAAAGTAAGATGCGTTAAAAACCGTTGTCTAAACAAGTTGTTTGGCTTTATGAAAAATTTTGGCCGCGCAACTACACAAAATTGGTGCAAATTAAAATAATTACTCCTTGTTACGCCTATTATAAGATTGTCCTATTAAAACTTCGATATGAATATTCCATGACGCTAATTTTGCGCAAAATACAAGTAAGATGCATTAAAAACTGCTGTATAAACAAGTTGTTTGAGCCTTTCAAAAATTTTGGCCCCCATAGCTACGTATAATTTCGTGAAAATTAATACAATTACACCTAATTATGCCAATTATAAAATTGTCCAACTAAAACTTCGATATGATTATTCTATAACGCTAATATTTTACAAAATATAAGTAAGATGCGTCAAAAGCTGCTGTTTAGACAAGTTGTTTGCCTTTATAAAAAAATTTGGCCGCATAACTACACATAATTTGGTATAAATTAATATAATTTACTCATAATTGTGCCTATTATAAGATTGTTCAATTAACACTTCAAAACGAATATTTTAGGACATTATTTTTCCCCAAAACATAAGTAAGATGCATTAGAAACTGCTATTTAAAAAAAAGTAATTTTTTCAACATTTTTGGCCTCATAACTACATATAATTTCAAATAAAATAATATAATTACTCCTAATTATGTCCATTAAAATATTAGCCAATTAACAGTTCGATGTGAACATTCTACGACACTAATTTTGCACGAGACGTAAGTAGGATGCATTGAAAACAGCTGTTTAAACAAGTTATTTGTGTTTTTCAAAATTTTTGGCCGCATAAGTACACATAATTTCATGCAAATTGATATAATTGCTCCTAATTATGCCTATTATAAGATTGTTCAATTAGCACTGCGATATGAATATCCTACGACACTAATTTTTCATAAAACATAAGTATGATATATTAGAAACCGCTGTTTAAACAAGTTGTTTAAAATTTTTAACATTTTTTTGACTCATAACTATACATAATTTCGTGAAAATTAATATAATTACTCGTAATTATACCTATTTATAGATTATCCACTCAACACTTCGATATGAACATTGCCCGACACAAATTTTGCACAAAACATAAATAACATGCATTAAAAACGGTTGTTCAAACAAGTTGTTTGAGTTTTTCAAATTTTTCGGCCGTATAACTACATATAATTTCATGAAAATTAGTATAATTACTCCTAATTATGCCTATTATATGATTATCCAGTTAAAACTTAGATATGAATATTCTATAACGCTAATTTTGCACAAATATAAGTAAGATGCATTCGAATCTTTTTTTTAAACAAGTAGTTTAAGATTTTTAACATTTTTTGAATCAAAACTGCACATAATTTCGAGCGAATTAATATAATTGCGCCTAACTATGTCTATTATAAGATTGTCAAATTAACACTTCGATATGAATATCAGAGGACACTATTTTTTCATAAGACATAAGTAAGATACATTAGAAATTGCTGTTTAAACAAGTTGTTTAAGATTTTTAACATTTATTGCCTCATAACGACACAAAATTTCATGAAAATTAATATAATTACTCCTATTTATGCCTATTAGAACATTATCCAATTATACTTCGATATTAACATTCTACAACACGAATTTTGCATAAAAAATAAGTAAGATGCATTAAAAATAGCTGTTTAAACAAGTTGTTTGAGTTCTTTTAAAATTTTTACTGCATAACTACACATAACATCACGCAAATTAATATAATTACTCCCAATTATGTCTATTATATAATTATCCAATTGACACTCCAATATGAATATCCTATAACAGTATTTTTTTGTATAAAACATAAATAAGATACATCTGAAACCGCTGTTTAAACAAGTTGTTTAAGATTTTCAAAATTTATGGTCTCATAACTACTTATAATTTCGTAAAAATTAATATAATTACTCTTAATTATTCCTATTAGAAGATTATCCAATTAATACTTCGATATGAATATTCTACGACACTAAGTTTGCACAAAACATAAGTAAGATGCATTAAAAAAACAACAGTTTAAACTAATTGATTGAGTTTTCCAAACTTTTTGCCGCATAACTACATATAATTTCGTGAAAATTAATATAATTACTCCTAATTATGCCTATTATAAGATTATCTAATTAAAACTTCGATATGAATATTCTATGACGCTAATTTGGCACAAAACAAAAGTAAGATGCATTAAAAACTGCTGTTTAAACGAATTGTTTGACTTTTTTAAAAAATTTGGCCCCATAAATACACATAGTTTCGTGCAAATTAATATAATTACTCCTAGTTATGCCTATTATAAGATTGTTCAATTAACACCTCGATATGAATATTCTACGACACTATTTTCTCCCAAAACATAAGTAAGATGCATTAGAAACAACTATTTGAAAAAGTTAAATTTTGAGTGTTTCAAAATTTTTGGCCCCATAACTACACATAATTTAGTGAAAGTTAAAATAATCACTCCTAATTATGCCTATTAAAATATTATCTAATTAACACTTCAATATGAATATTCTACAACACTAATTTTGCACAAAACATAAGTAGGAGGCTTTAAAAACAGCTGTTTAAACAAGTTGTTTGAGCTTTTTAAAATTTTTGGGCCGCATAATTACACATAATTTCTTATAAATTAAAATTATTACTCCTAAGCATGCCTATTATATGATCTTCTAAATAAAACTTCGATATGAATATTCTACGACACTAATTTTGCACAAAACATAAGTAAGATGCATTAAAAACAGCTGTTTAAACAAGTTATTTGAGTTTTTCAAAAACTTTGGCTGCATAGCTACACATAATTTCTTATAAATTAATATAATTACTCCTAAATATGCCTGTTGTAAGATTCTTTCAATAAAACTTCGATATGAATATCCTAGAACACTAATTTTGCACAAAACATCAGTAAGATGCATTAAAAACAGCTGTTTAAACAAGTTGTTTGATGTTTCCAAATTTTTTGGCCGCATAACTGCACATAATTTCGTATAAATTAATATATTTACTCCTAATTATGCCTGTTATAAGATTTTTCACTTAACACTTTGATATGAATATTCTACGTTACAATTTTTTCACAAAGCGTAAGTAAGATGCATTAGAAACTGCTATTTAAAAAACTTGTTTGAGTTTTCAACATTTTCGCCCTCATAACTGCACAAAATTTCGTGAAAATTAATATAACTACTCCTAATTACTCCTATTATAAAGTTGTCCGATTAGAACATTGATATGAATATTCTATAACGCTAATTTTGCACAAAATAAAAGTAAGATGCGTTAAAAACCGTTGTCTAAACAAGTTGTTTGGCTTTATGAAAAATTTTGGCCGCGCAACTACACAAAATTGGTGCAAATTAAAATAATTACTCCTTGTTACGCCTATTATAAGATTGTCCTATTAAAACTTCGATATGAATATTCCATGACGCTAATTTTGCGCAAAATACAAGTAAGATGCATTAAAAACTGCTGTATAAACAAGTTGTTTGAGCCTTTCAAAAATTTTGGCCCCATAGCTACGTATAATTTCGTGAAAATTAATACAATTACACCTAATTATGCCAATTATAAAATTGTCCAACTAAAACTTCGATATGATTATTCTATAACGCTAATATTTTACAAAATATAAGTAAGATGCGTCAAAAGCTGCTGTTTAGACAAGTTGTTTGCCTTTATAAAAAAATTTGGCCGCATAACTACACATAATTTGGTATAAATTAATATAATTTACTCATAATTGTGCCTATTATAAGATTGTTCAATTAACACTTCAAAACGAATATTTTAGGACATTATTTTTCCCCAAAACATAAGTAAGATGCATTAGAAACTGCTATTTAAAAAAAAGTAATTTTTTCAACATTTTTGGCCTCATAACTACATATAATTTCAAATAAAATAATATAATTACTCCTAATTATGTCCATTAAAATATTAGCCAATTAACAGTTCGATGTGAACATTCTACGACACTAATTTTGCACGAGACGTAAGTAGGATGCATTGAAAACAGCTGTTTAAACAAGTTATTTGTGTTTTTCAAAATTTTTGGCGCATAAGTACACATAATTTCATGCAAATTGATATAATTGCTCCTAATTATGCCTATTATAAGATTGTTCAATTAGCACTGCGATATGAATATCCTACGACACTAATTTTTCATAAAACATAAGTATGATATATTAGAAACCGCTGTTTAAACAAGTTGTTTAAAATTTTTAACATTTTTTTGACTCATAACTATACATAATTTCGTGAAAATTAATATAATTACTCGTAATTATACCTATTTATAGATTATCCACTCAACACTTCGATATGAACATTGCCCGACACAAATTTTGCACAAAACATAAATAACATGCATTAAAAACGGTTGTTCAAACAAGTTGTTTGAGTTTTTCAAATTTTTTGACCGTATAACTACATATAATTTCATGAAAATTAGTATAATTACTCCTAATTATGCCTATTATATGATTATCCAGTTAAAACTTAGATATGAATATTCTATAACGCTAATTTTGCACAAATATAAGTAAGATGCATTCGAATCTTTTTTAAACAAGTAGTTTAAGATTTTTAACATTTTTGAATCAAAACTGCACATAATTTCGAGCGAATTAATATAATTGCGCCTAACTATGTCTATTATAAGATTGTCAAATTAACACTTCGATATGAATATCAGAGGACACTATTTTTTCATAAGACATAAGTAAGATACATTAGAAATTGCTGTTTAAACAAGTTGTTTAAGATTTTTAACATTTATTGCCTCATAACGACACAAAATTTCATGAAAATTAATATAATTACTCCTATTTATGCCTATTAGAACATTATCCAATTATACTTCGATATTAACATTCTACAACACGAATTTTGCATAAAAAATAAGTAAGATGCATTAAAAATAGCTGTTTAAACAAGTTGTTTGAGTTCTTTTAAAATTTTTACTGCATAACTACACATAACATCACGCAAATTAATATAATTACTCCCAATTATGTCTATTATATAATTATCCAATTGACACTCCAATATGAATATCCTATAACAGTATTTTTTTGTATAAAACATAAATAAGATACATCTGAAACCGCTGTTTAAACAAGTTGTTTAAGATTTTCAAAATTTATGGTCTCATAACTACTTATAATTTCGTAAAAATTAATATAATTACTCTTAATTATTCCTATTAGAAGATTATCCAATTAATACTTCGATATGAATATTCTACGACACTAAGTTTGCACAAAACATAAGTAAGATGCATTAAAAAAACAACAGTTTAAACTAATTGATTGAGTTTTCCAAACTTTTTGCCGCATAACTACATATAATTTCGTGAAAATTAATATAATTACTCCTAATTATGCCTATTATAAGATTATCTAATTAAAACTTCGATATGAATATTCTATGACGCTAATTTGGCACAAAACAAAAGTAAGATGCATTAAAAACTGCTGTTTAAACGAATTGTTTGACTTTTTTAAAAAATTTGGCCCCATAAATACACATAGTTTCGTGCAAATTAATATAATTACTCCTAGTTATGCCTATTATAAGATTGTTCAATTAACACCTCGATATGAATATTCTACGACACTATTTTCTCCCAAAACATAAGTAAGATGCATTAGAAACAACTATTTGAAAAAGTTAAATTTTGAGTGTTTCAAAATTTTTGGCCCCATAACTACACATAATTTAGTGAAAGTTAAAATAATCACTCCTAATTATGCCTATTAAAATATTATCTAATTAACACTTCAATATGAATATTCTACAACACTAATTTTGCACAAAACATAAGTAGGAGGCTTTAAAAACAGCTGTTTAAACAAGTTGTTTGAGCTTTTTAAAATTTTTGGGCCGCATAATTACACATAATTTCTTATAAATTAAAATTATTACTCCTAAGCATGCCTATTATATGATCTTCTAAATAAAACTTCGATATGAATATTCTACGACACTAATTTTGCACAAAACATAAGTAAGATGCATTAAAAACAGCTGTTTAAACAAGTTATTTGAGTTTTTCAAAAACTTTGGCTGCATAGCTACACATAATTTCTTATAAATTAATATAATTACTCCTAAATATGCCTGTTGTAAGATTCTTTCAATAAAACTTCGATATGAATATCCTAGAACACTAATTTTGCACAAAACATCAGTAAGATGCATTAAAAACAGCTGTTTAAACAAGTTGTTTGATGTTTCCAAATTTTTTGGCCGCATAACTGCACATAATTTCGTATAAATTAATATATTTACTCCTAATTATGCCTGTTATAAGATTTTTCACTTAACACTTTGATATGAATATTCTACGTTACAATTTTTTCACAAAGCGTAAGTAAGATGCATTAGAAACTGCTATTTAAAAAACTTGTTTGAGTTTTCAACATTTTCGCCCTCATAACTGCACAAAATTTCGTGAAAATTAATATAACTACTCCTAATTACTCCTATTATAAAGTTGTCCGATTAGAACATTGATATGAATATTCTATAACGCTAATTTTGCACAAAATAAAAGTAAGATGCGTTAAAAACCGTTGTCTAAACAAGTTGTTTGGCTTTATGAAAAATTTTGGCCGCGCAACTACACAAAATTGGTGCAAATTAAAATAATTACTCCTTGTTACGCCTATTATAAGATTGTCCTATTAAAACTTCGATATGAATATTCCATGACGCTAATTTTGCGCAAAATACAAGTAAGATGCATTAAAAACTGCTGTATAAACAAGTTGTTTGAGCCTTTCAAAAATTTTGGCCCCATAGCTACGTATAATTTCGTGAAAATTAATACAATTACACCTAATTATGCCAATTATAAAATTGTCCAACTAAAACTTCGATATGATTATTCTATAACGCTAATATTTTACAAAATATAAGTAAGATGCGTCAAAAGCTGCTGTTTAGACAAGTTGTTTGCCTTTATAAAAAAATTTGGCCGCATAACTACACATAATTTGGTATAAATTAATATAATTTACTCATAATTGTGCCTATTATAAGATTGTTCAATTAACACTTCAAAACGAATATTTTAGGACATTATTTTTCCCCAAAACATAAGTAAGATGCATTAGAAACTGCTATTTAAAAAAAAGTAATTTTTTCAACATTTTTGGCCTCATAACTACATATAATTTCAAATAAAATAATATAATTACTCCTAATTATGTCCATTAAAATATTAGCCAATTAACAGTTCGATGTGAACATTCTACGACACTAATTTTGCACGAGACGTAAGTAGGATGCATTGAAAACAGCTGTTTAAACAAGTTATTTGTGTTTTTCAAAATTTTTGGCCGCATAAGTACACATAATTTCATGCAAATTGATATAATTGCTCCTAATTATGCCTATTATAAGATTGTTCAATTAGCACTGCGATATGAATATCCTACGACACTAATTTTTCATAAAACATAAGTATGATATATTAGAAACCGCTGTTTAAACAAGTTGTTTAAAATTTTTAACATTTTTTTGACTCATAACTATACATAATTTCGTGAAAATTAATATAATTACTCGTAATTATACCTATTTATAGATTATCCACTCAACACTTCGATATGAACATTGCCCGACACAAATTTTGCACAAAACATAAATAACATGCATTAAAAACGGTTGTTCAAACAAGTTGTTTGAGTTTTTCAAATTTTTCGGCCGTATAACTACATATAATTTCATGAAAATTAGTATAATTACTCCTAATTATGCCTATTATATGATTATCCAGTTAAAACTTAGATATGAATATTCTATAACGCTAATTTTGCACAAATATAAGTAAGATGCATTCGAATCTTTTTTTTAAACAAGTAGTTTAAGATTTTTAACATTTTTTGAATCAAAACTGCACATAATTTCGAGCGAATTAATATAATTGCGCCTAACTATGTCTATTATAAGATTGTCAAATTAACACTTCGATATGAATATCAGAGGACACTATTTTTTCATAAGACATAAGTAAGATACATTAGAAATTGCTGTTTAAACAAGTTGTTTAAGATTTTTAACATTTATTGCCTCATAACGACACAAAATTTCATGAAAATTAATATAATTACTCCTATTTATGCCTATTAGAACATTATCCAATTA
The DNA here is from genome assembly GCA_037127355.1 of Schoenoplectus tabernaemontani. Lineage (NCBI taxonomy): Eukaryota > Viridiplantae > Streptophyta > Magnoliopsida > Poales > Cyperaceae > Schoenoplectus > Schoenoplectus tabernaemontani. The sequence continues at coordinate 27,709,992 of CM073750.1, forward strand.
TACTTCGATATTAACATTCTACAACACGAATTTTGCATAAAATTTAAGTAAGATGCATTAAAAATAGCTGTTTAAACAAGTTGTTTGAGTTCTTTTAAAATTTTTACTGCATAACTACACATAACATCACGCAAATTAATATAATTACTCCCAATTATGTCTATTATATAATTATCCAATTGACACTCCAATATGAATATCCTATAACAGTATTTTTTTGTATAAAACATAAATAAGATACATCTGAAACCGCTGTTTAAACAAGTTGTTTAAGATTTTCAAAATTTATGGTCTCATAACTACTTATAATTTCGTAAAAATTAATATAATTACTCTTAATTATTCCTATTAGAAGATTATCCAATTAATACTTCGATATGAATATTCTACGACACTAAGTTTGCACAAAACATAAGTAAGATGCATTAAAAAAACAACAGTTTAAACTAATTGATTGAGTTTTCCAAACTTTTTGCCGCATAACTAACGACATATAATTTCATGAAAATTAATATAACTACTCCTAATTATGCCTATTATAAGATTATCTAATTAAAACTTCGATATGAATATTCTATGACGCTAATTTGGCACAAAACAAAAGTAAGATGCATTAAAAACTGCTGTTTAAACGAATTGTTTGACTTTTTTAAAAATTTGGCCCCATAAATACACATAGTTTCGTGCAAATTAATATAATTACTCCTAGTTATGCCTATTATAAGATTGTTCAATTAACACCTCGATATGAATATTCTACGACACTATTTTCTCCCAAAACATAAGTAAGATGCATTAGAAACAGCTATTTGAAAAAGTTAAATTTTGAGTGTTTCAAAATTTTTGGCCCCATAACTACACATAATTTAGTGAAAGTTAAAATAATCACTCCTAATTATGCCTATTAAAATATTATCTAATTAACACTTCAATATGAATATTCTACAACACTAATTTTGCACAAAACATAAGTAGGAGGCTTTAAAAACAGCTGTTTAAACAAGTTGTTTGAGCTTTTTAAAATTTTTGGGCCGCATAATTACACATAATTTCTTATAAATTAAAATTATTACTCCTAAGCATGCCTATTATATGATCTTCTAAATAAAACTTCGATATGAATATTCTACGACACTAATTTTGCACAAAACATAAGTAAGATGCATTAAAAACAGCTGTTTAAACAAGTTATTTGAGTTTTTCAAAAACTTTGGCTGCATAGCTACACATAATTTCTTATAAATTAATATAATTACTCCTAAATATGCCTGTTGTAAGATTCTTTCAATAAAACTTCGATATGAATATCCTAGAACACTAATTTTGCACAAAACATCAGTAAGATGCATTAAAAACAGCTGTTTAAACAAGTTGTTTGATGTTTCCAAATTTTTTGGCCGCATAACTGCACATAATTTCGTATAAATTAATATATTTACTCCTAATTATGCCTGTTATAAGATTTTTCACTTAACACTTTGATATGAATATTCTACGTTACAATTTTTTCACAAAGCGTAAGTAAGATGCATTAGAAACTGCTATTTAAAAAACTTGTTTGAGTTTTCAACATTTTCGCCCTCATAACTGCACAAAATTTCGTGAAAATTAATATAACTACTCCTAATTACTCCTATTATAAAGTTGTCCGATTAGAACATTGATATGAATATTCTATAACGCTAATTTTGCACAAAATAAAAGTAAGATGCGTTAAAAACCGTTGTCTAAAGAAGTTGTTTGGCTTTATGAAAAATTTTGGCCGCGCAACTACACAAAATTGGTGCAAATTAAAATAATTACTCCTTGTTACGCCTATTATAAGATTGTCCTATTAAAACTTCGATATGAATATTCCATGACGCTAATTTTGCGCAAAATATAAGTAAGATGCATTAAAAACTGCTGTATAAACAAGTTGTACAAAATTAGCGTATAATTACGCCAATTATAAAATTTTTGGCCCCATAGCTACGTATAATTTCATGAAAATTAATACAATTACACCTAATTACGCCAATTATAAAATTGTCCAACTAAAACTTCGATATGATTATTCTATAACGCTAATATTTTACAAAACATAAGTAAGATGCGTCAAAAGCTGCTGTTTAGACAAGTTGTTTGCCTTTATAAAAAAATTTGGCCGCATAACTACACATAATTTGGTATAAATTAATATAATTTACTCATAATTGTGCCTATTATAAGATTGTTCAATTAACACTTCAAAACGAATATTTTTCCCCAAAACATAAGTAAGATATATTAGAAACTGCTATTTAAAAAAAAAAGTAATTTTTTCAACATTTTTGGCCTCATAACTACATATAATTTCAAATAAAATAATATAATTACTCCTAATTATGTCCATTAAAATATTAGCCAATTAACATTTCGATGTGAACATTCTACGACACTAATTTTGCACGAGACGTCAGTAGGATGCATTGAAAACAGCTGTTTAAACAAGTTATTTGTGTTTTTCAAAATTTTTGGCCGCATAAGTACACATAATTTCATGCAAATTGATATAATTGCTCCTAATTATGCCTATTATAAGATTGTTCAATTAGCACTGCTATATGAATATCATACGACACTAATTTTTCATAAAACATAAGTATGATATATTAGAAACCGCTGTTTAAACAAGTTGTTTAAGATTTTTTTGACTCATAACTATACATAATTTCGTGAAAATTAATATAATTACTCGTAATTATACCTATTTGTAGATTATCCACTCAACACTTCGATATGAACATTGCCCGACACAAATTTTGCACAAAACATAAATAACACGCATTAAAAACGGTTGTTCAAACAAGTTTGAATTTTTAAAATTTTTCGGCCGCATAACTACATATAATTTCATGAAAATTAGTATAATTACTCCTAATTATGCCTATTATATGATTATCCAGTTAAAACTTAGATATGAATATTCTATAACGCTAATTTTGCACAAATATAAGTAAGATGCATTCGAATCTTTTTTTTGAACAAGTAGTTTAAGATTTTTAACATTTTTTGAATCAAAACTGCACATAATTTCGAGCGAATTAATATAATTGCGCCTAACTATGTCTATTATAAGATTGTCAAATTAACACTTCGATATGAATATCAGAGGACACTATTTTTTCATAAGACATAAGTAAGATACATTAGAAATTGCTGTTTAAACAAGTTGTTTAAGATTTTTAACATTTATTGCCTCATAACGACACAAAATTTCATGAAAATTAATATAATTACTCCTATTTATGCCTATTAGAACATTATCCAATTAACACTTCGATATGAAAATTCTACAACACGAATTTTGCATAAAAAATAAGTAAGATGCATTAAAAATAGCTGTTTAAACAAGTTGTTTGAGTTCTTTTAAAATTTTTACTGCATAACTACACATAACATCGCGCAAATTAATATAATTACTCCCAATTATGTCTATTATATAATTATCCAATTGACACTCCAATATGAATATCCTATAACAGTATTTTTTTTGTATAAAACATAAATAAGATACATCTGAAACCGCTGTTTAAACAAGTTGTTTAAGATTTTCAAAATTTATGGTCTCATAACTACTTATAATTTCGTAAAAATTAATATAATTACTCTTAATTATTCCTATTAGAAGATTATCCAATTAATACTTCGATATGAATATTCTACGACACTAAGTTTGCACAAAACATAAGTAAGATGCATTAAAAAAACAACAGTTTAAACTAGTTGATTGAGTTTTCCAAACTTTTTGCCGCATAACTACATATAATTTCGTGAAAATTAATATAATTACTCCTAATTATGCCTATTATAAGATTATCTAATTAAAACTTCGATATGAATATTCTATGACGCTAATTTGGCACAAAACAAAAGTAAGATGCATTAAAAACTGCTGTTTAAACGAATTGTTTGACTTTTTTTAAAAAATTTGTCCCCATAAATACACTTAGTTTTGTGCAAATTAATATAATTACTCCTAGTTATGCCTATTATAAGATTGTTCAATTAACACTTCGATATGAATATTCTACGACACTATTTTCTCCCAAAACATAAGTAAGATGCATTAGAAACAGCTATTTGAAAAAGTTAAATTTTGAGTGTTTCAAAATTTTTGGCCCCATAACTACATATAATTTAGTGAAAGTTAAAATAATCACTCTTAATTATGCCTATTAAAATATTATCTAATTAACACTTCAATATGAATATTCTACAACACTAATTTTGCACAAAACATAAGTAGGAGGCTTTAAAAACAGCTGTTTAAACAAGTTGTTTGAGCTTTTTAAAATTTTTGGGCCGCATAATTACACATAATTTCTTATAAATTAAAATTATTACTCCTAAGCATGCCTATTATATGATCTTCTAAATAAAACTTCGATATGAATATTCTACGACACTAATTTTGCACAAAACATAAGTAAGATGCATTAAAAACAGCTGTTTAAACAAGTTATTTGAGTTTTTCAAAAACTTTGGCTGCATAGCTACACATAATTTCTTATAAATTAATATAATTACTCCTAAATATGCCTGTTGTAAGATTCTTTCAAAAAAACTTCGATATGAATATCCTACGACGCTAATTTTGCACAAAACATAAGTAAGATGCATTAAAAACAGCTGTTTAAACAAGTTGTTTGATGTTTCCAAATTTTTTGGCCGCATAACTGCACATAATTTCGTATAAATTAATATATTTACTCCTAATTATGCCTGTTATAAGATTTTTCACTTAACACTTTGATATGAATATTCTACGTTACAATTTTTTCACAAAGCGTAAGTAAGATGCATTAGAAACTGCTATTTAAAAAACTTGTTTGAGTTTTCAACATTTTCGCCCTCATAACTGCACAAAATTTCGTGAAAATTAATATAACTACTCCTAATTACTCCTATTATAAAGTTGTCCGATTAAAACATTGATATGAATATTCTATAACGCTAATTTTGCACAATATAAAAGTAAGATGCGTTAAAAACCGTTGTCTAAACAAGTTGTTTGGCTTTATGAAAATTTTTGGTCGCGCAACTACACAAAATTGGTGCAAATTAAAATAATTACTCCTTGTTACGCCTATTATAAGATTGTCCTATTAAAACTTCGATATGAATATTCCATGACGCTAATTTTGCGCAAAATATAAGTAAGATGCATTAAAAACTGCTGTATAAACAAGTTGTTTGAGCCTTTCAAAATTTTTGGCCCCATAGCTACGTATAATTTCGTGAAAATTAATACAATTACACCTAATTACGCCAATTATAAAATTGTCCAACTAAAACTTCGATATGATTATTCTATAACGCTAATATTTTACAAAACATAAGTAAGATGCGTCAAAAGCTGCTGTTTAGACAAGTTGTTTGCCTTTATAAAAAAATTTGGCCGCATAACTACACATAATTAGGTATAAATTAATATAATTTACTCATAATTGTGCCTATTATAAGATTGTTCAATTAACACTTCAAAACGAATATTTTAGGACACTATTTTTCCCCAAAACATAAGTAAGATGCATTAGAAACTGCTATTTAAAAAAAAAGTAATTTTTTCAACATTTTTGGCCTCATAACTACATATAATTTCAAATAAAATAATAAAATTACTCCTAATTATGTCCATTAAAATATTAGCCAATTAACATTTCGATGTGAACATTCTACGACACTAATTTTGCACGAGACGTAAGTAGGATGCATTGAAAACAGCTGTTTAAACAAGTTATTTGTGTTTTTCAAAATTTTTGGCCGCATAAGTACACATAATTTCATACAAATTGATATAATTGCGCCTAATTATGCCTATTATAAGATTGTTCAATTAGCACTGCGATATGAATATCCTACGACACTAATTTTTCATAAAACATAAGTATGATATATTAGAAACCGCTGTTTAAACAAGTTGTTTAAGATTTTTAACATTTTTTTGACTCATAACTATACATAATTTCGTGAAAATTAATATAATTACTCGTAATTATACCTATTTGTAGATTATCCACTCAACACTTCGATATGAACATTGCCCGACACAAATTTTGCACAAAACATAAATAACATGCATTAAAAACGGTTGTTCAAACAAGTTGTTTGAGTTTTTCAAATTTTTCGGCCGTATAACTACATATAATTTCATGAAAATTAGTATAATTACTCCTAATTATGCCTATTATATGATTATCCAGTTAAAACTTAAATATGAATATTCTATAACGCTAATTTTGCACAAATATAAGTAAGATGCATTCGAATCTTTTTTTTAAACTAGTAGTTTAAGATTTTTAACATTTTTTGAATCAAAACTGCACATAATTTCGAGCGAATTAATATAATTGCGCCTAACTATGTCTATTATAAGATTTTCAAATTAACACTTCGATATGAATATAAGAGGACACTAATTTTTCATAAGATATAAGTAAGATACATTAGAAATTGTTGTTTAAACAAATTGTTTAAGATTTTTTTAACATTTATTGCCTAATAACGACACAAAATTTCATGAAAATTAATATAATTACTCCTAGTTATGCCTATTAGAAGATTATTCAATTAACACTTCGATATGAAAATTCTACAACACGAATTTTGCATAAAAAAAAAATAAGTAAGATGCATTAAAAATAGCTGTTTAAACAAGTTGTTTGAGTTCTTTTAAAATAATTTCATGAATAACTACACATAACATCGCGCAAATTAATATAATTACTCCCAATTATGTCTATTATATAATTATCCAATTGACACTCCAATATGAATATCCTATAGCAGTATTTTTTTTGTATAAAACATAAATAAGATACATCTAAAACCGCTGTTTAAACAAGTTGTTTAAGATTTTCAAAATTTATGGTCTCATAACTACTTATAATTTCGTAAAAATTAATATAATTACTCTTAATTATTCCTATTAGAAGATTATCCAATTAATACTTCGATATGAATATTCTACGACACTAAGTTTGCACAAAACATAAGTAAGATGCATTAAAAAACAACAGTTTAAACTAGTTGATTGAGTTTTCCAAACTTTTTGCCGCATAACTACATATAATTTCGTAAAAATTAATATAATTACTCCCAATTATGCCTATTATAAGATTATCTAATTAAAACTTCGATATGAATATTCTATGACGCTAATTTGGCACAAAACAAAAGTAAGATGCATTAAAAACTGCTATTTAAACGAATTGTTTGACTTTTTAAAAATTTGGCCCCATAAATACACATAGTTTCGTGCAAATTAATATAATTACTCCAAGTTATGCCTATTATAAGATTGTTCAATTAACACCTCGATATGAATATTCTACGACACTATTTTCTCCCAAAACATAAGTAAGATGCATTAGAAACAAATTATTTGAAAAAGTTAAATTTTGAGTGTTTCAAAATTTTTGGCCCCATAACTACACATAATTTAGTGAAAGTTAAAATAATCACTCCTAATTATGTCTATTAAAATATTATATAATTAACACTTCAATATGAATATTCTACAACACTAATTTTGCACAAAACATAAGTAGGAGGCTTTAAAAACAATTTGTTTAAACAAGTTGTTTGAGCTTTTTAAAATTTTTGGGCCGCATAATTACACATAATTTCTTATAAATTAAAATTATTACTCCTAAGCATGCCTATTATATGATCTTCTAAATAAAACTTCGATATGAATATTCTACGACACTAATTTTGCACAAAACATAAGTAAGATGCATTAAAAACAATTGTTTAAACAAGTTATTTGAGTTTTTCAAAAACTTTGGCTGCATAGCTACACATAATTTCTTATAAATTAATATAATTACTCCTAAATATGCCTGTTGTAAGATTCTTTCAACAAAACTTCGATATGAATATCCTACAACTCTAATTTTGCACAAAACATAAGTAAGATGCATTAAAAACAACTGTTTAAACAAGTTGTTTGACGTTTCCAAATTTTTTGGCCGCATAACTGCACATAATTTCGTATAAATTAATATATTTACTCCTAATTACGCCTGTTATAAGATTTTTCACTTAACACTTTGATATGAATCTTCTACGTTATAATTTTTTCGCAAAACGTAAGTAAGATGCATTAGAAACTGCTATTTAAAAAACTTGTTTGAGTTTTCAACATTTTCGCCCTCATAACTACACAAAATTTCATGAAAATTAATATAACTACTCCTAATTACTCCTATTATAAAGTTGTCCGATTAAAACTTCGATATGAATATACCATGACGCTAATTTTGCACAAAATAAAAGTAAGATGCGTTAAAAACGTTGTTTCTAAACAAGTTGTTTGGCTTTATGAAAATTTTTGGCCGCGCAACTACACAAAATTGCTAAATTAAAATAATTACTCCTTGTTACGCCTATTATAAGATTGTCCTATTAAAACTTCGATATGAATATTCCATGACGCTAATTTTGCGCAAAATATAAGTAAGATGCATTAAAAGCTACGTATAAACAAGTTGATTGAGCCTTTCAAAATTTTTGGCCCCATAGCTACGTATAATTTCGTAAAAATTAATACAATTACACCTAATTACGCCAATTATAAAATTGTCCAACTAAAACTTCGATATGATTATTCTATAACGCTAATATTTTACAAAACATAAGTAAGATGCGTCAAAAGTCACCGTTTAGACAAGTTGTTTGCCTTTATAAAAAAATTTGGCCGCATAACTACACATAATTTGGTATAAATTAATATAATTTACTCATAATTGTGCCTATTATAAGATTGTTCAATTAACACTTCAAAACGAATATTTTAGAACACTATTTTTCCCCAAAACATAAGTAAGATGCATTAGAAACTGCTATTTAAAAAAAAAAGTAATTTTTTCAACATTTTTGGCCTCATAACTACATATAATTTCAAATAAAATAATATAACTACTCCTAATTATGTCCATTAAAATATTAGCCAATTAACAGTTCGATGTGAACATTCTACGACACTAATTTTGCACGAGACGTTATAAAATTCGTAGGATGCATTGAAAACAACTGTTTAAACAAGTTATTTGTGTTTTTCAAAAATTTTGGCCGCATAAGTACACATAATTTCATGCAAATTGATATAATTGCTCCTAATTATGCTTATTATAAGATTGTTCAATTAGCACTGCGATATGAATATCCTACGACACTAATTTTTCATAAAACATAAGTAAGATATATTAGAAACCGCTGTTTAAACAAGTTGTTTAAGATTTTTAACATTTTTTTGACTCATAACTATACAAAATTTCGTAAAAATTAATATAATTACTCGTAATTATACCTATTTGTAGATTATCCACTCAACACTTCGATATGAACATTGCCCGACACAAATTTTGCACAAAACATAAATAACATGCATTAAAAACGGTTGTTCAAACAAGTTGTTTGAGTTTTTAAAATTTTTCGGCCGCATAACTACATATAATTTTATGAAAATTAGTATAATTACTCCTAATTATGCCTATTATATGATTATTCAGTTAAAACTTAGATATGAATATTCTATAACGCTAATTTTGCACAAATATATGTAAGATGCATTCGAATCTTTTTTTAAACAAGTAGTTTAAGATTTTTAATCTTTTTTGAATCAAAACTGCACATAATTTCGAGCGAATTAATATAATTGCGCCTAACTATGTCTATTATAAGATTGTCAAATTAACACTTCGATATGAATATCAGAGAACACTATTTTTTCATAAGACATAAGTAAGATACATTAGAAATTGTTGTTTAAACAAGTTGTTTAAAATTTTTAACATTTATTACCTCATAACGACACAAAATTTCATGAAAATTAATATAATTACTCCTATTTATGCCTATTAGAACATTATCCAATTAACACTTCGATATGAAAATTCTACAACACGAATTTTGCATAAAAAATAAGTAAGATGCATTAAAAATAGCTGTTTAAACAAATTGTTTGAGTTCTTTTAAAATTTTTACTGCATAACTACACATAACATCGCGCAAATTAATATAATTACTCCCAATTATGTCTATTATATAATTATCCAATTGACACTCCAATATGAATATCCTATAATAGTATTTTTTTTGTATAAAACATAAATAAGTTACATCTGAAACCGTTGTTTAAACAAGTTGTTTAAGATTTTCAAAATTTATGGTCTCATAACTACTTATAATTTCGTAAAAATTAATATAATTACTCTTAATTATTCCTATTAGAAGATTATCCAATTAATACTTCGATATGAATATTCTACGACACTAAGTTTGCACAAAACATAAGTAAGATGCATTAAAAAACAAAGAGCTTTAAACTAGTTGATTGAGTTTTCCAAACTTTTTTCCGCATAACTGCATATAATTTCGTGCAAATTATTATAATTACTCCTAATTATGCCTATTATAAGATTATCTATTTAAAACTCCGATATGAATATTCTATGACGCTAATTTGGCACAAAACAAAAGTAAGATGCATTAAAAACTGCTGTTAAAACGAATTATTTGACTTTTTTAAAAAAATTGGCCCCATAAATACACATAGTTTCGTGCAAATTAATATAATTACTCCTAGTTATGCCTATTATAAGATTTTTCAATTAACACCTCGATATGAATATTCTACGACACTATTTTCTCCCAAAACATAAGTAAGATGCATTAGAAACAGCTATTTGAAAAAGTTAAATTTTGAGTGTTTCAAAATTTTTGGACCCATAACTACACATAATTTAGTGAAAGTTGAAATAATCACTCCTAATTATGCCTATTAAAATATTATCTAATTAACACTTCAATATGAATATTCTACAACACTAATTTTGTACAAAACATAAGTAGGAGGATTTAAAATCAAATTTGTTTAAACAAGTTGTTTGAGTTTTTAAAATTTTTGGGCCGCATAATTACACATAATTTCTTATAAATTAAAATTATTACTCCTAAGCATGCCTATTATATGATCTTCTAAATAAAACTTCGATATGAATATTCTACGACACTAATTTTGCACAAAACATAAGTAAGATGCATTAAAAACAACTGTTTAAACAAGTTATTTGAGTTTTCAAAAACTTTGGCTGCATAGCTACACATAATTTCTTATAAATTAATAAGTGAATTGAGTTTTTTGTTACTCTCATCATCACTTCTTTTACACATATATATAGCTATTTTCTGTATATATCATGTATTTTTTATGACACTTAATTTTTGTTTTTATCTTTATCTCACTAATATTTTATGACACTTGACTTTTTTATGATATCTTTATCTCACCAATATGTACTTGTACACTAAGTGTACTTTTAATTACTCCTAAATATGCCTATTGTAAGATTCTTTCAATAAAACTTCGATATGAATATCCTACAACACTAATTTTGCACAAAACATAAGTAAGATGCATTAAAAACAGCTCTTTAAACAAGTTGTTTGATGTTTTTAAATTTTTTGGCCGCATAACCGCACATAATTTCGTATAAATTAATATATTTACTCCTAATTACACCTGTTATAAGATTTTTCACTTAACACTTTGATATGAATATTCTACGTTACAATTTTTTCACAAAACGTAAGTAAGATGCATTTGAAACTGCTATTTAAAAAACTTGTTTGAGTTTTCAACATTTTCGCCCTCATAATTACACAAAATTTCGTGAAAATTAATATAACTACTCCTAATTACTCCTATTATAAAGTTGTCCGATTAAAACATTGATATGAATATTCTATAACGCTAATTTTGCACAAAATAAAAGTAAGATGCGTTAAAAACCGTTGTCTAAACATGTTGTTCGGCTTTATAAAAATTTTTGGCCGGGCAACTACACAAAATTGGTGCAAATTAAAATAATTACTCTTTGTTACGTCTATTATAAGATTGTCCTATTAAAACTTCGATATGAATATTTCATGACGCTAATTTTGCGCAAAATATAAGTAAGATGCATTAAAAACTGCTGTATAAACAAGTTGTTTGAGTCTTCCAAAAATTTTGGCCCCCTAGCTACGTATAATTTCGTGAAAATTAATATAATTACACCTAATTACGCCAATTATAAAATTGTCCAACTAAAACTTCGATATGATTATTCTATAACGCTAATATTTCACAAAACATAAGTATAATGCGTCAAAAACTGGTGTTTAAATAAGTTGTTTGTCTTTATAAAATTTTTTGAACTACACATAACTTGATATAAATTGGTATAAAAAAAAAATGTAGCATGAAAATCAGATATCAGAAAAACACAAAAAAAAATGAAAGATCATGATCGTGATCATTCTAGTGTATTTAATCACCAGCAGAGCCAAGTGATCAGAAGCGAAGGCACCATAGATACACTTCAATGTTGGTGAAATGCGGAGCAGAGTTGCTGATAAATATAGCATGAAACTAAAAGTGAAAAAAGATTATGCCAGGTCGGCTAGCTCAAAGGATTTTGCAACTGCCCTTGACCAGCTCTCGCCTCTCTTCTTGCGCTCATCCTCTTCAACTTTGGGATGAAATATCGTGGTGTTCTCCTTTTGTAATCCCTCAAAAATTTGTGACTCAGACCAGATTCCAACTGCTAATCCAGCAGCATAAGCGGCTCCTAGTGCAGTTGTTTCTATGTCAGCCGGCCTCACCACTGGAGATCCCAATAGATCAGCCTGTGCAATTTAAGAAAAGAAGTTATTATAAACTGTGAGAAACCAAGTAATGGAACTGTACAGGACATGGTAAAGAACTTCCATTAATTCCAGGATCAATAATATAATATCAAATAACCACACAGAAAGAAATTAGATAAGTAGAAGAAAATAACTGCGAATGAACCTAAAATGACATGGTAGTGAAATGTGGATGAATAAGCTTGATTACACATGATACCAGACAAAAACTGTACAGGACCAAGCACCTAAACATCAATACTAACATTATTATATTTCAGTATCTATCTTGGCCACAATACGCAGGACCAATTAAGTTTCAATGAAGGCACAAAACACCTGAAAAAAAACAGTAAAACGTTTTTATATCACACGGATAAGTGTACCTGAGTTTGCATCAGGAGGTTATTTACTGTGGCCCCACCATCAACCCTGAGCAGGAATTCACCACTTTCATTCCTCACCTCCCCTTCTTCTCCTGCATCCTTATGCATTGAACTCAAAACATCGTTTACTTGAAAACACATACTTTCCAGTACTGCCCTTGCAATGTGTGCCCTATTGGTATACCTTGTAATCCCAACCAGCACACCTCTTGCATCGTCCTTCCACCATGGTGCAAACAGCCCATTAAATGCAGGTACAAAATAAACTCCACCTGTGCTCTTAACTGTCTCTGCAAGTCCTTCTATTTCACTTGCTGAGGAGATGACGCCAAGGCCATCTCTCAGCCACTGGACGGCTGCCCCGGCTATAGCAATGGATCCCTCCAGTGCATAATTGGCCTTGGCCTCAGGTCCAAGCTTATATGCAATTGTGGATAACAGCCCATGGGATGACTTCACAATATCTGTACCAGTGTTTAACAGAATAAAAGCACCAGTACCATATGTACTCTTAGCTTCTCCTTTCTTACACAGTTGACCAAGCATGGCTGCATGTTGGTCGCCCAAGCAGCCTGTGATTGGTACCCCTGCTAATGGCCATCCATTTGCTATGACTCCGATTTCTTCAGAATTACTGACAATTTCTGGTAGCATCTCTAGAGGAATTTTGAGGGTGTCCAAAGTGGGTTGATCCCAGTCTAAGGTTTTCAGATTCATCAACATGGTACGGGATGCATTTGATACATCAGTGACGTAAGATGCAGCCCTATATCTGCCATCCCGAGTGGTACCGTTGTGACCGCCTGTCAAGTTCCAGATCATCCACGTGTCAATAGTGCCAAATAATGCATCGCCAGTTAGAACGGCATTTTTTACAACTTCAACATTTTCAATTAGCCAGAGGATTTTTGAGGCGCTGAAATAAGTGCTTATAGGCAAACCACATGTGTCCACAAAATGAGTCCGGCCACCTGACAACTCCTCCTCTAGTCTCCTATTATCAAAAAAAAAATTGAGTGGTAATTACTCTTTGTTTACTAGAATTAATCTAATTTTAAAAATTATTATACGCCACTTTGAGAAATCGAAGGTTTAAAACAGTCTTGGAGAACAAGCAAATTCTTACTGATCATGTCTGCATCTTGCAAAAATAAATATCATTCATATTCTCTTCTTCCAAATCGTTGTTGTAATACCAAACTTACCCTTCTCTTACAGCATTCTGGAAGCATATTATGTTTCTTCTACATTTATGTAAGGTATGCAAAATAACTAGTTTACAATTGTGCATTATATTTTCATTATTTGCAGGGATCTATGTGGTTCCAAAATATTATGTTTCTATGTTTTTTCTCAGACAGAGAACAAACAGTACCTAAAAAGGATGATTAATGCTTATTTTTATCTTTTATTGACTATGTTTACACTAAAAGTTGAACAAACAAGGTAATTTACCGGCAAATAGAGCTGGTGCGCACATCCATCCAGACAATGGCGTTGTAAAGAGGTAACCCGGTGGCTTTGCTCCATATAACAGTAGTCTCTCTCTGATTAGTGATGCCCACTGCCTTCAATCCAGCTTCAACATTGTACCCATCAACTGCCGCCTTGTCCATTGCTTTTGCCATGCATATTTTCACACTCTCTAGGATCTCCATTGGGTCGTGCTCTACCCATCTACAGATGGAAAAAAAAGACATATAAACTTTTCTTAGAGAACAAATTTTGCAAGAAATCAAAGTTATTACAGAATAAATCTGAAGAAACCAAATAAGCCTGCTCTACTCATTGATTCTTATAACTAATTTCAATCAAATGGGAAAACAAAAAGGTACTTTTTTTGAAGAAAACAAAAAAAAAAGGTACTTTTATCTACCAAATTGCCCAATCTTATATTTAATTCAAAAGGAATATTTCACTTCAACAAAAAGTTTCTGCAAAAAAATACATAAAAAAGCAAATCAGACTGTCAATTGTGATAGTAAATTAGTTGCATCAGGCATCAGCCATCTATTTTTGTGGACAGATGGTTGTAGTAAATTTCACAAAGAGTGCTGAAAACATCATGCAATTCAGTCCTTTTTTGTTAAATTGTTCAGACAACCTCATATTGATTCTTATAACTAGTTTACCCAAATCTGTACACGTAATTAAAGAGAAATAAATTTTCACCATCAAGCGCAAAACACGTGGTGAGTTGTGCGTCGGATGCCATTATCTCGACACCAAATTCTCAAATTTAACGAAATATATAACTGTAAGGAAGCATAAACTCTGAATTAAGTTTAAGAAAAACGAAAAAAAAGGGAGAAAGAGAAGAATGAAATCATACCCCGCAGCAGGATAGAACTGAGTGAACTCCACTTGATGCGAAGCGATCTGCTTGGCGTTGCGATCGTAGATGATGAACCGCGTGCTCGTGGTGCCCTGATCAATCGCCGCGACGAAAACATCTTCTTCATATCCGGCCATCTCTTCTCGCTTCAATTTGGTTTTCCAATTTTAGACTGAATTTAGATGGGAGGACAGGAGGCGAGGTGAGGTAAAGATGCCAAGATGGTCGATGGCGACGATGGAGAAATTAATTGAATGAGGTGGGAAGCGGGCTTCATTAATCTATTAATTTATTAATTGTAAGTTGTAACTAATCAGGAATTGGTCAATGGTTACCAAGTGGGATAGATGCTGATCTCCTGCGGCTTAGTCATGTACACTTCTGTATATAGTAATCTACTTTTTTAAAAAGTCTGAAGTCAGCAGTGCCCGGTGTTAGTAGCTCGCTACATATCTTGAAGCAGATATTAAGCCATAGAATTTCTCAGAACAAGGAATGGAGACGAGGTCCTGTCAAGATTGATTATTGAACACTAAATAAGTCAGAATGTACAGCTGCCTGCCTGGTTGGCGGTGGTTTCATTTTATGGTTTCTTTTTCTAAAAAATATAGTACCAAATTGATTCCAACAATCCGGTTAGTTATGATGGATAAATACATAAATCTGGGATGCCTTGAGAAGAAGCCATGTGTTATGACAAAAAGAAATATATGCATATGGGTAAAATACCAAAAAAATATTTTTTTTTGTCTTAGTCGGCATTCATAATATATCAATGGAATAATTGATTCGGATATTAATATGTATGCATATTTTTATCCTTATTTATTTATATTCTCATTCGAAAAAACAGAGACTGAGACTGAGACTGAGACTGAGAAGGTGGCTTTTCCAATAAAGTTTGCCGAAAAGTGGGGATGGGGATAACATTTTTCATATAATTTATTTCCAATAAGGTGCTCCTGGTTCTCTGCACCTTAAATCAACACAGTGACACACCAATGACCAATCACGGCGTTTTCAGCGTTTTATATGTTACGCTTTTATATATTATATATTGTTATATTCTTGGCGGGAACTCGCACAACGCTCGGGACCGGACGGACCTCAAAAATATTTGTATTGCACTAATTTTGTTATAAATAAGTAATATATTTTGTTTAAATAAAATTATATCTAAATTAATTATAAAAATAATTAAATGTTTCAAAATTAATATATTATTTAATGATGATGTATAAAATATAATTAATTTTCTTTTAAGTATGATTGCATAATGCGTAGATTTAATTTTTACAATAAAATTTAATAATTGTTAATATTTAATTTATTTGATATTTGAAAAAATATTTATATTTAACATTATTTTTTTATAAATAAATAATATAGTTTATTTAGGTATAATTTATATCTAAATCAATTAAAAAAAGTTGTTAAATTTAATTTATTATATATTATTTTATAATATTAATGGATAAATTTAATTTATATATTCTTTATAATATAGTATGAATATAGATATATCAAACATAGTGGTTTAGAGCCGCTACCAAATACTGCCGAATGTATGGTTCGGCTCGTTAGAAATTGTGGACTCTCTTATATAAATAAGGGAGACTTCATTATACATATTAAATAAGTTATTATATGTGTTAGTGATGTTATTATGAAAAATCATTTTATTTATCATTCAAGTATTATAAATAATACAAATACAACGGAAAATGAGTTGTGTAATAAAATTTATTAACATGCATAATAACTCATTTTAACGTGTATAACAAAAACATATACCGATGATAATATTCATAATACTTTTCTTTATAAAAAGATTAATATACTAATCGATAGCACACTTCCAATCAAGTAATAAAATTCATAACTACTCTGTTTTAAATCTCACCGAAATATACTGCCACAACATTCTACAAATTTGTATGTTTATGATTTATTTTTGTCATATTCTCTTATATCGAAATATTATTATATAAAGAAGCGAAAAAAATAATTCACATGTTTCTATTTCAATAGCAGCCAAAGTCGGATCACCTACTTTCTTGACCTTCATTGCTCTTAAAAGCAAGTACAATAAGTTTAAGATAGCACAAGCAATTCGAAAGCTGGAAAAAGAAATCTATACTATTATATAAAGCATCTAAGAATTGGAGGGTCCATTTTTTGTCATGGTAATTTTTTATTATACCCATTTTATCCCTCAATTAGACGGATAATATTTATTTTTGGTTGATCGAACGTATGTGATCGCGTCCATTGATCCCCTCTTTCTCTCCATTTCTTTCCCTTATATACTATTATTTCCATAAAATTATTATTTTTATTTAGCAACCTTGTGTATATTTGATAAGAAATTATTGGTGATAATATATGTTAGAATAATTTACTTTTCTTGCCATAAAAATCATGGATCATTAACTCATATTGTGCAAAAATCTCATCCAAGATTAAATATAGTCTTTATTATAGGTTTTCTCTATAATTTGGTGAATTTATAATTTAATATTAGATAAATATAAATTATTTTTTATCTTATAATATTTTAATGTTTAAATAAAAAAGTCAGCTGCAACGCGCGGGTATATAGCTAGTAACCTACAATACACCTACACCTCATTAAAAATATTGATTAGAGTATTTGCGTGTTGGGCTTTCAACCCAAGGTAAGAAAGAATTGGTGTTTCAATATCTTTTTCTCTCTTTGTTTGAACACGTGACTACATGAGGTAGCCCAGTAACATTGTCATTATTTAAATTTTAGTGGTGTCCCTGCTTGTCCTAGTTGGGCCTAAATAATAGTACTCTTTGTAATTTACTATAAACAGATCATTATTTCAAGATATATTAAAAAAAAATCCATCGGATACCAGATTAGATATATTAAAAAAAAATTAAACAAATGATACAATATAGAGCTTCATTTATTCCAAAGGCCAACTTGGCGGTGTCAAATTGTTGCTATAATAGAACCACAACACCTCAGACAAATTTTATTTGCTTGTGTTACCAAATATCAAGTAATAATAAAAAATAAAATTTATTTTTATTACTTACTCCAAATAAAACACTTCTTATAATGTACCTCGGCCACTGGTTCTCATAAAGTCCTATATATATTTTGCAGATGGCGAACAATATCTTGGATTAATAATATAGTAATATATAATAATTAGCCCCGGCCAAAGATCATTTAATTATTACAGAAGGCGAACAATGACATTTAGCGAAGCGAACGACATTCGTACATTGTAGTTATGATTTCTCAACTAATTTAATTAATATAATCATTATTTGTGGTTTTAATGTTGTCAAAATTAGGAGAAGGAATCACATATACCTTTTGCCTCTGCATAAATATGTTTGACCTAATTACACAAAAATATGAAATAAATGACATGTACAAAACTACGTTACAATGTATTAAACAGTGTGTTGGAATGATTCTGTTCTTATTTTTAGCTAATTTTGAATGACATGTACAAAACTACGCATACTCGCATATACCCTTTAACTGACGTCTTTAATATGGATATAAATTTATCTAATTAATTAAGTTAAATCTATTAGACAATGGCTATTTTAACAATCTTGAAAATGAAATTTCAAATTAGAAAGAA
The DNA here is from genome assembly GCA_037127355.1 of Schoenoplectus tabernaemontani. Classification (NCBI taxonomy): domain Eukaryota; kingdom Viridiplantae; phylum Streptophyta; class Magnoliopsida; order Poales; family Cyperaceae; genus Schoenoplectus; species Schoenoplectus tabernaemontani. The sequence goes on from CM073750.1 coordinate 27,729,044, forward strand.
TTTCATGTATACCCTTCTAAAACTTTAAAATTACATATTTCTCCCTCTAAAATTTATAATATCATATTTATCCTTCTAAATTATAAGAATTCTCATATTTATCCAAAGAAAATGTCTGATTGTTGGCATTTATTTTTGGGCGGGGATCACTTGACAATTTTGATAATCTTGATAATGGATTTTCAAATAAATACTAAAAAATCTTTAAAATAGAAAAAAAAACTTATAGATATGTTTCTTATTTATAGATTGATGATTATTTAAAATTCATAAAATTTCATTATCGTTTGATACTCCATCAAGGACCATCAAAATTTTATATAATTTACAACAGTTATAATTTGACGGTTTTTGATGGGCTATCAAATAATAATGAAATTGCATGAAATTTGATTCACCATCAGTTTATAAGTAGAAGAATATACTCATAAGATTTTTTTTCTATTTTTAAGATTTTTCGTACTTATTTGAAAATTTATCGTCAAGATTGTCAAGACAACCATTTTCAAGTGATCCCTTCCCTTTATATTTTTAGTCAAAGTATTTATTGTTGGCATTTAATTTAAAAAGTAATTATTATTATTGGCATTAATTGGACATAATTAGCATATCTCAATTCGTACTTCTGTATATTATTGTCTTAGTTGAATAGAATAATTGCTTGATTAATTATTCTTTTATTTTAAGCAAAATAAAAATAATGGGCATTAATTAACTTTATATTATTACATATGTCTTAGTGAAGAAGATATTATTTTTACTCAAAGAAAGAAGAGAAGAGAGGACAACAAACAAAAATGTATCTTAAGATTTCAAACTTGATTTTAGATTCCGAGATCAAATTAAACCATTCAAATGGATCTTAAGATTCTAAGATCAGATTTCGAAAGCCCCATCTCCGTCCGAGGACATAAATCTCATTTTCGTCTAGGGGATGAAAATGAAAAAGAAAGCCCGCGACTGATTTGGGAAAATTCCAAATTATAATTATTAATTTCATAAAGTATCAATTGTTGCTATTAGATCCGTGATTTTGTTACTAAAAAAATCAGCACATTTTTCTGCAGTTTACACCGATGAAAAAGCTAACTATTTTTTCCTCATTTTATACGGGTTGGAAAAAAAAATCTCAAATTTCAAACTTCAAATTAAAAATGATCAATATGAACCATTTGATATATTATCCATATCAAATTGTTATAGAAAATTAAATTGTATATTTTTAAATTATTTTGCAATTTATTTGTTATAAAGAATAAATTGAGCTGTTCGACCGAACATTTTTAATTATAAATTTAAAATTTTGACGCAGGAAACAACGCATCTGTGCAACACGTTGCATTTTAGACTTTCTTTTTTTATACCCCTATTGATATCTCATAAATATTTTCTTCCCGAGTAATTATATGAAAACTTAAGCCAAAGAGTTTATTCGTCAGTAAAATAATAAAATTATTAACTTCATGTCTTATATTTCTAGTAATATAAGATACAGATATTATTTTCAGTGAAGTGTGCATATCTTTGGTGAGAAATATAAAATACATCTAAAATACAAGCAAGCAAGGAGTGCAGATAAAATTTACAATTACGATTCTTTTCTTTTTCTTTGTATCTCATTCTGATGAAGTTTTATTTGAATTATATCTGATAAAAAGTATAACTACGATTTTTTCAGTAAAGTGTGTATATTTCATTTTATTGAAATAAAATCATTGTATTTGGATTTTTAAAATTTTCGAATTATAAAGAACTTATCAAAATTATTAAAGGTTATAAATGGTTTAAATATTTTGGGATGTTTGGACATCTTTTTCGGACTTTTCAATTTTTAATGGTTAAATATTTTTTGATATTTATTTTAAAGTTTTATAAAATTAAAAAAAAATCCACCGAACCCTTTGGACCGACCTGACCTAGCCTTTTTAACCCGATTTTAAAGTTTTATAAAATAAAAAAAAATCCATGATCCTACAAAGAATTATGTCTGTTCCTTAAAAAAACTGTCCAAATCCGATCCAACTAACTCATTGAACCATTCAATTCATGAATCGGCCAATCTATTAGACCGGCCGAGTTTGAACTCACCCAACCCGCCTCATATGACATACACTAACCAACACATTGTTTTCAAAAGCCGTTAATTTCCATGTGGATCCATGTGCTAATAAAAATTAAGCAGGATTTTTGTTAGTCCCCAAATCTCGTGTAATGTGCATTTTATTTGCACCCCATTAATAACAACATCTTGATCATATAGAGAGATTATGAGCAGATTTTTTTATTTTAGTAAATAAAATAAATAAATATAGCAAACTGCCCATCTCTCTCCTCGGATTTGCACTAATAGCCAGACCCGAGTTTGAAACTCGGATCCGGGTTTTTTTTTTTTACACAGAAAAGGAAAAAAAAAAACTGGACCCGAATTTCAAACTCGGGTCCAGCTATTCCATTTCTATTTCCTGCAATTCCCACTCCCCTCTCTCTCCCATCACTCCCCTGTCTTCTCCTCTCTTCAAAAAATACGATTATTTTTCCCCCAAATTTTTAGATCTAATTCATTTTTGCTCCAATTTATAAACTGTTTGCGCGCAACTTTTTATCGTTAGAAGGAGAGTCGGAAAAATCCGTCGATTCGTCAATTTGATCGTCATTTCGAAGGTAATTTTTTATTTTAAATTTAAATCCGAATTTATCAAAATTAGTAATTTTGATAGATTTAATTAGTATAATTATAGTGATAATTGAAATATAGTTAATATAGTTTGGTTTAGTTGATTTGTGTTGATTTTTTGTGTTAATTTTGAAATATGTTGTTGTAATTAGTTTAATTATGTATTAACACTAATGAGGCTAATTATTTTAAATTTGTTAGATTAAATTTAGTTAAATACTATTAATTATATGTACATTGGTTAATTATGTGAAATTGTTCAATTATATCAAATTATACCGAGCTATTCCAAATTATACAAAAATTATACCAAAATTATAATATTTTTAAATAATTGTAGTGAAAAATGGAGTATCCGCAACTGCTTGTCGTGCCCGAAAATAAACATAGGTCGCAGAGGGCCAGAACCGATGTAAGTATTCTTTGTCGTATAATATGGAAAAAAATATACTTTATAATTTTAGCATGTCGTACATAACAAAATAATTTTTACAGCCTCATAGCACTCTCCGTTTGAATGCACATCGTCCGAAAATACCATACAATGCGCAGATGGATTCATATCTGCATCGATTGGGTCTGTACTAGATGGCGATTATGCGTGATTGTCAATTAGATAAATCACTCCTGGCAGCGCTTGTTGAGAGGTGACGACCAGAGACGTCGACATTTCATCTACCAGTCGGCGAGCTGACGGTGACGCTAGAGGATGTGTGTTGTCTATGGGGATTACCTATCAAAGGTATTTAAAATTTTTAATATGTTATTTTATATTTTTTTGAAAGTCTACTAATCTGATTTTGCAAATTCAAACAATACAGGAAAATCAATAATAGGGGTGACTGACGATAATTGGAGCGGGACGGTGGAGATGCTCCTTGGGTTGGATGCCGATCCATACAGTTATGACGACATCACCTATAACCCGTGGCCGTTTAAGATCAAGAATAGGGGGAAAGCGAACGAGTATACTCATTTCTCGATATTTGGTATTCGACTCTCGTGTTTGCGTAAACATTTTCAAGAGTTGCCTCCCAACTCCGATGACGACACCGTCCAACGGTATAATTTTTACTATAAATTTTACACCGTTCATGAATTTATTTTGTAGGTACATAGGAGTACTAACTTTTTTTTGATAGGTACACATGAGCGTTTTGCTTGGATTTGTTCGGGTCCGTGATGTTCCCGAACAACAGTGCAGACACGGTGCCAGCGGTGTACTTGACATTTCTTGATGACTTGCTCAACGTATCGGAGGAAGGCTATAACTGGGGGAAGGCAGTACTCTCTTGCTTGTATTTCAACCTCTGTCGGTCATGTCTGGAGCCGGTCGATTGCATAAGCCAGGACCGGTGCTCTCCGTCGATGTGGTCGTGGACACGATTCTCGATCGGGAGACCGAGGTAAATCATTATTACTCACCTCAATGGAAAAAATCAAATTTTATTCATATTTTATTGACGGTGCAGTTGTAGAACCGAGGAGCCTCCACTTGGCGGTCCCGACCCTCAATTGCGGCCTTCATATGGTGTCAAATGGGTGACCCGACACTTGTTCAAGTACACGCCGTGACATGGAGGACCTGGGCACTTTCAGGATCAATTCGAGAATTTAAAAGACGACAACGTCAATTGGACGCCGTACAGTGCCTACCACGATGACTTGCCTTGGGTGTACTACGTGCATTTCAATTTGTAAGTTTCTAAAATCAATAAAATATTTGTAGTTTAATTGATACATGAATTTTATTTGCAATGTGTGTACTAGCGCTATAGAATAAAAAAATTATATATGCAGATGTTCCGTTTGGTGAAGAATACAACCACCGCCATTGATTGGCTTACGAAGCCCGGGCATGCAGCGTTTGGCAAGCATGAATTATGCCAGATAAAATATTTGATGGGTGATTTAGGTCATCCACATATTTTCACTTCGATGCTTGCTTCTGTAGGTTAACTTATGTGTATTTTTAATTTAACTGATTTTTGATAATTTAATTCATATTAATATGTGTAATTTACTCGTACAGGTCTTCCGACGGATCCTAAGGACATCGATATCTCTGCCGATGATCGTCCGATCAGCGGCACACCTGACCCGGGGCCGGAACCAACGACTGATGAGTTTGACTTTTTCCAGGGAGATTTCATGTCGTACTCTCAGCTCATAAGTCAGATGAGCCTCGATCCGGGTGCTGGGACCTTCGATACCCAATATGATGCTCCGCGCGCGTCATCGTACGACACTCATGGTCCGTCCACCCGAGTGCCCGAGACACAGGCACCGCTGGACGCAAGACACAAGCGTCCTCGCCGTGAAATTCGACCGAGAGACACGTATAGTCCGTCTCTCATTCGGAGGATGTTTTGTAGACGTTGATGTATTTTTTTAGACTGTTATTTGTATCGACTTTTTTAGACTGTTCTTATATATATATTACATCGATTGTTCTTTATATCGACTTTATATCAATTTTTTACATTAACATAACAATTTTTAAATCATTAACAACAAAAAAATAATAATAATTTTTATATAACATAATAATCATTTATCCAATATAATTTCATATCACATAATAATTATTTACATAACATAATTAATTTCATATAACATAATAACTAACTAACTTAATAATATTGAAAACATAAAAAAAAATTACCCATTAGGAGTTTGAAACTCGGTCCGGGTTTTTTTCTCTTTTCTGTGTAAAAAAAAAAAAAAAAAAAAAAAAAATAGGACCGAGTTTCAAACTCGGTCCGGCTATTTGTGCAAAACCGAGGAGAGAGAAGGCCAGTTTGCTATATTTATTTGTTTTATTTACTAAAATAAAAAAAATCTAGATTATGAGGCTGCGATGTTTTTCGAAATATAAATTTTGTGTGTTTCGTGTTTGTATTTTAATTTTAAATATTTAAATAGTATAACATGTTAGTTTTATTTTATTATGTTATGGCCTATGTTATTAATATGCACCGAGTTCATTCAAAGAAATGAACGAAAGGGCTTCAGCATTTTTGATGGAAAAATCTGTTGCTATTAATTTATACTTGGTCCCAATTGATTGCACGATAAGTTACGTAAAAACAACACGTAAAAAAGGTCTCTCTCGTCTCTCTATCGAATTTGAGAGAATTTCTGAAAAACGCCATTAAGAGAAAACACTGTGTCCATCATCAGTTATCAGGAAAAATCATTAAAGATCTCAGTATTAACGCTTCCGCAAAATGTCATCAGTTCAGAATTATAAGTTTTAAATACGTTCGCTATTTTATTTAGAATTTACTGATTCTGGATTAATATTAAAGTTTTCAGTATTTATAACATTTGGTATCAGAGCCAAATCGTAAATTCATATAAGATGCAATATTTTTTTTTAATTCATTGATTCGTATAAATTTTGAGAATTATTATTCTTGAATCAATTAATAATTATTCTCTATTATTAAAATTCATGGAGATGCAAAAGTTGGAGACCTTTAACCTCCCAAGAGGCCTCACATGCACATCTCTATTTGCTATATTGGATCTAATACAACTTATGATGAACAAAATTCGGTTCAACCTCGATGACAGCCATGCGTTTTGATTGCATGACTAATAAGGGGGAAGGACCGAACTATGTATTATATGTGTTGTATTGGATCTTGACTATATGTTATATGATAGGATAAGATGGGATGGCATGTACACAAATCTATATGTGTATATATGTTGCACAAATAGTATTATGTTAGTATTTTCTATGATTTTTATATGAATTCATATATAATTTTCAGCCTAATTAATTTTCTGTTGCAGAAATTTATTATATATATTTCATATAAATAAATTTAGACCTTATTATTATTATTTTTATTATTTTTTTAATAATTGGATGTTGTCTTTATTAAAATTAATTTTGTGAATTAAGTCACAATTATGTTTCACATTTAATAAATTATGACGGTAATTTTACCAACTTTAATTGCCATTATGATTTATTAAATGAATTTATTTGTTTCTCGCTTCAACGGTGATACAAATTAAATTTTTTTTAATAAAATTACGTTTTCTTCATGTAATAAATTATAAAGGTTAATTTTACCAACTTTAATTGCCATTATGATTTATTAAATGAATTTCTTTATTTTAACAATTCAATTTATTTCTCATCAACTAAGTGATATAAATCGAATTTATGCAACAATCGTATGATAGAACCGAAATATAATTTGGTGTTTTATTATATATATTTCAAGATAATTACTTGGTTAGTCCCTTTTATATACGATTGATTTAATATTATTTTTTTATTTGTGGATTTATAATTTGATAACAGTAAGCATTTTTTATTTTTCTGAATCTAATGCAGCATTGAATAATGTTCATGCTCAAATCTCTAGAATAGTACCATTGAACGGAACTAATTTTTCCACTTGGAAAGAGCAAATTGAGATTTGTCTTGGTGTTCTGGATATTGACCAGGCATTACGAATGGACAAACCTACTATTGTAGCAACAAGTACTGATGATGAAAAGAAAAATTCTAAAAAATGGGAGCGGTCAAACCGCATGTCTCTCATGATTATAAAAAGTACTATTACATCTGCTATAAGAGGAGGTATTCCTGAGAAGGATGATGCAAATAATATCTTCACTGCTAGACAGTATATGACTTCTGTTGAAGAGCAGTTTAAAAGTACTTCTAAGGCTAATGCAAGTACTCTCATAATGAAAATGCTCACCACCAAGTATAACGGACAAGCGATTAGACGTGAACATATCATGAAGATGAATGATATGGCCGCAAAATTAAACGGTATGGATATGGCAATTTCTGAAGGCTTTTTGGTTCATTTCATTATGACTTCTCTTCCTGCACAATTTGGTCCTTTCAAGATCAATTATAATACGCAGAAAGAAAAGTGGAAAATGAGCGAATTAATTGCCATGTGTGTTGAAGAAGAAGAAAGGATTAAAACTGAAAAACCTGACTATGCACACATTGCTGTTCAAAGTTTAAAACCGAAAAATAAGGAAAATGGTAAAGGTAAAAGTAAAATGAATATGGCTACTGGTACAAAACTCGTGCATGCTCCTAAGTGTCATCACTGTAAGAAGCGTGGACACATGAGGAAGGACCGTGTGAAGTTTAAAGATTGGCTCGTTAAAAAGGGTAATGATTTAAATTTCATGATTTGTGAAACATTTTTAGTTGATGTTCCCTTAAATACGTGGTGGGTTGACACTGGTGCCTCTGTGCACATTACGAACTCATTGTAGGGATTCCATTCCGTGAGGATGCTTCAAAGGGGAGAAAGGAAACTTAAAGTGGCTAACAGATTAGAGGCTGAAGTCGAGGCTGTTGGAACTCTTCGTTTAGTTTTGAAGAGTGGCTTTATTCTTGATTTGCATGATATAGTTTATATTCTTAGTGTGATTAGGAATTTAATTTCTGTTTCTAGACTTGATGCGTGTGGTTTTATGTTTCAGTTTGAAAATAATGAGTTGAAACTATATCATAACTCTAAGTTTGTTGGTTCTGAATTATTATGTGATAATCTATATAAATTGTGTTTGGATTCTTCCTTTTGTGAATCTCTGTTATCTATGAATATTACTAGTGTTAATCATAAACGTGGAGTCAAGAGAAATCATGATGTTGGAAATTCTTCCAAATTATGGCATCGCAGATTGGGTCATATTTCAAGAGATAGAATGCAACGTCTCATTAGAAATAAAATTCTCCCTGCATTAGATTTTTTTGATTTTGACAACTGCGTAGAATGTGTAAAAGGAAAATTTGTCAAGGGAAATAAGAAAGGAGCCACTCGAAGTGGGGGACTATTAGAAATTATTCATACTGATATTTGTGGTCCTTTTCCTACTCCGGGTATTAACGGGCATAAATCGTTTATTACTTTCATTGATGATTATTCTCGCTATGGTTATGTGTACTTGATTAATGAAAAATCTGAAGCACTAGATAAATTCAAGATTTTTAAGGCTAAAGTTGAAAATCAACATAACCTTAAAATTAAAATAGTGCGATCAGATAGAGGCGGTGAATATTATGGAAGACACACCGACCTTGGTCAAAGTCCAGGCCTGTTCGCTTTATTTCTTCAAGAAAATGGTATTGTACATCAGTACTCTATGCCGGGAGATCCTCGACAAAATGGAGTTGCTGAAAGACGTAATCATACACTAATGGATATGGTACGAAGTATGATATGTAATACCACATTGCCGGATTTTTTGTGGACAGAAGCTTTAAAAACAACCACACATATTCTAAATCGGGTTCCTAGTAAATCTGTTCCAAAAACACCTTATGAATTGTGGACTGGCAGAAATTCACAACTAGGATACTTACGTGTATGGGGCTGTCCTGCTGAAGCAAAAGTCTATAATCCGCAACTTAAGAAACTTGATTCCAGAACCATTAGTTGTTATTTCATTGGTTATCCAGAGAGATCCAAATGTTTCAGATTTTATTGCCCATCACATACCACTAGAATAGTTGAGACGAGACATGCTGTATTTTTTGAAAATGGCAACATCAGCGGGAGTAATGCAAATAGAACAGTAAACCTCGAAGAAAATCGGATTTATGTTCCAATTCCGATAATTCGAGAAATTACAAATTCTATACCTATTGTTGTTCAAGAGGCTAATGAAGAAACTCATGTTCATGATGTACCTATTATTGATGAAACTCCTATGCTGCCATAAGAACCCTTACGTAGATCACAAAGAGAGAGAAGATCTGCCATACCTGATGATTATATCGTATACCTTACAGAGGAGGGTTGTGATATAGGTAATGGAGATTATCCTATCTCATTCAAGCAAGCTATTATGAGTGATAAAATCATCTCAATGGTTGGAAGTCATAAATGATGAGATGAAATCTATGGAAATTAATGAAGTTTGGGATCTTATTGAGTTACCTGTCGGGGTTAAACCTGTAGGATGTAAATGGGTCTATAAGACTAAAACTGACTCCAAAGGTAACATTGAAAGATTTAAGGCCAGACTAGTCGCTAAAGGGTTTACACAACAAGAAGGTGTACATTTTGACAATACATTTTCTCCCGTCTCAAAGAAAGATTCATTAAGAATTGTTTTAGCCATTGTAGCTCATTATGATTTAGAACTACATCAAATGGACGTGAAAATTGCATTTCTCAATGGTAACTTGCATGAAGAAATTTGTATGAAACAACCTGAAGGGTTTGTTGAAGAAGGCAAGGAACATATGGCATGTAGGTTAAAACGTTCAATATATGGATTAAAACAAGCTTCACGACAGTGGTATCTCAAGTTTGATGAGATTATAACCGAATTTGGATTTACAGAAAATATAATAGATCAATGCATATACCTCAAGGTTAGTGGGAGTAAATTTATCTTTCTCGTTTTGTACGTGGATGATATTTTATTGGCAAGTAGTGATTTAAACATGTTATACGAGACAAAACGTTTTCTATCAACTAAGTTTGAAATGAAGGATCTTGGTGAAACCTCTTATGTTATAGGAATTGAAATTTACCGAGATCGGTCTCGTGGGATCTTAGGTTTATCCCAAAGAGCATATATTGAGAAAGTGCTTAAAAGATATAACATGCACAATTGCTCCCCTAGTGTTGCTCCTATTGTCAAGGGTGACAAATTCAGCAAGTTTCAATGTCCTAAAAATGAAATAGAACGTGCTCAAATGAAGCAAATTCCTTATGCTTCGGTAGTAGGGAGTCTTATGTATGCTCAAGTTTGTACACGTCCCGATATTGCATTTGCGGTTGGTATGCTTGTCGATATCAAACTGATCCAGGAATGGACCATTGGAAAGCTGCCAAGAAAGTTTTACGCTATTTGCAAGGGACAAAAGATTATATGCTTACTTACAAGAGGTCAAATAACCTTAAAGTTATTGGTTATTCTGATTCAGATTTTTCTGGATGTCTCGACAGTAAGAAATCCACAGCAGTCTTTAAGGGCATCTTCCACTATGCAAGCAGAATTTGTGGTGTGTTATCATGCTACTGGTCAAGTAGTTTGGTTAAAGAATTTTATACCAGGACTTCAAGTAATTGACAGTATTGCGAGGCCACTCACCTTATTTTGTGATAACGAAGCTGCTATTTTCTTCTCTAAGAATAACAAATCAAGTGGTGCATCCAAGTGGATCGACATCAAATATCTTGTTGTTAGAGACAAAGTCAAAGATGGTACCATTATGATACAACATATCAATACAAGAGCTATGTTAGCTGATTCTCTAACAAAAGCGCTTCCACCCACTCTTTACAAAGAGCATGTTGCCGGCATGGGTTTAGTTAATGTATTCTGATTTTGATGTTGTAAACTATATATATATTATGTTTTGTACTAAATCTTTCATTATGTATTGACTTTGAATTAATAAATTTGCTAATTATGATGCGCATAATTTTGTTTATTCTAAGCAAATTACTTATGAGGACCGAATGAAGATTATTAACCATTATTGGAAAGAGTACCAATGCTATAATTAATGGGGATCAAATAACGACATTTGTTATTTTGATTACTTTAGTTTGGTTTGGTATTTCTAACTAATCAAGTTTACGATTAAAAAAATATATATTATTATATTGGCCAATTTTTTTTATGTGTTTTATTATGTTATAACATTACGGCTAAGTGAGAGAATGTTAGTTTTATTTTATTATGTTATGGCCTATGTTATTAATATGCACCGGGTTCATTCAAAGAAATGAACGAAAGGGCTTCAACATTTTTGATGGAAAAATCTGTTGCTATTAATTTATACTGGTCCCAATTGATTGCCTGATAAGTTACGAGAAAAATAACACGAAAAAGGTCTCTCTCGTCTCTACCGAATTTGAGAGAATTTCTGAAAAACGCCATTAAGAGAAAACGCTGTGTCCATCATCAGTTATCAGGAAAAATCATTGAAGATCTCAGTATTAACGCTTCCGCAAAATATCATCAATTCAGAATTGTAAGTTTTAAATACGTTCGCTATTTTATTTAGAATTTACGGATTCTGGATTAATATTAAAGTTTTCAGTATTTATAACATAACATATTTTTCATACTGAAATATCTATGGAGATTTAATTATATATATATTTTTTGAATGAGTACAAAATTTATTGATCAAATGAATTCTGCACCATTCAATACTAGTAATTTTTCACTCATCTAAAAAATAGCAATTTTTTTTCAAAAATATAAATAATTTGATCTCCGAAAATATCTCAATATGAAAATTGTGTTCAATAATTTGAATCGACTATTTAAACTTTTAAATTCAAAATATGAATATAAAGCAGAGAAATTTTACATTTCATGAAGCACCATAATATATCTCTATATCAATAAAAAAATTATATTTAATGTTTGAATGGACTATTTAAATATTTGATCCTTTCAACTCGAGCAAGACGAGAAGCATCATTTTACTTGCAAACTAGAAGAAGCATTCACTTTTAGTTTTCAACCTCCTGAACTGGCCAAAAGACTGGATCGGATGCATCGTTATTACATATGAGTTTTGACAGTTTTACTGACTTCTGGTAGTCTTCCCGTTGACTATTTGAAGTTGGACTCAAAAATTAATTCCTATAATTTATCATTTTATAATGAAAAATAAGATACAAAACTATTTCATTTTTTTTGCGAATATAAATTATGATATTATATATTGGGAGAAACGTACTGAAAAGCTGTGTTCCGCGGAACAAAGCGTACACAAAATACAGGCGCACAGAAGAGAGAATTAATTAAAGGAAACAAGAGTGAGTGCCATATTGAAGTCATGCCACCTGAGTCCTGAGTCCTGACGAGCAACAGGCAACAGCACAAAATCAACCCTGACAAGAACGTACCACTCCTCACCCCTCACTCTTTAATTCACTAACAGAGGTTGCATCTGACGTACTTATATAACTAAGACCGAAGGTACATCGATCCTTCACCGACCGGTCTGGTCCCACACATGCAATAATTAATACAATTAATTAACTATGACATCATCACACACCGGCAGCCTGGACGGTGGTGCGCGGTTATGACATGGGGTAGCGATGGATGCACTGGATCCAGGGATTGTCGGGGTCCATGGAGGAATCCTTGAGAGCCCTCCACACGACGCTGCATGCCTTGAAGCCCGTGCCGAAAGCCAGCATCCACACACGGTCCCCCTTCTTTATACGCCCTTTTGCGTCAAAGTAGGCCAGCTCGTAGAACACCAGGCTGCTCGATGTGTTGCCGAATCGGTGTAGCGTCATCCGTGCCGGCTCCAGCACGCTCCGCTCGAACTTCATCAGCTTCCCCACAGAGTCTATCACTGCCTTCCCTCCTGCATGGAAGCAGATGTGCTCGAAAGCTTTCGTGAAGTCTGGCACTTGTGCCATCGCAGCTTTCTTGTCGCCCACCATGTACAACTTTGCAGATTTGAGTGCATACTTCACCTATACACATAAATACGCATCCAACCACTAATTTATATATGTATATATGGATTATGGAGAAATTAAATTAACTGTCAGTCAATTTATTAAGTGCTGGAACGGCCAGCTAGCTGTTAGATTAATTATGCATTTTTAACTTATCCAGGTGTCCATCTCATTAAATAGTGCGATTAAGAAAGTTAATATATGATTAATAACCATTTCTGACAGAGGGAGCACGGATGGTGCCAAGGTGCTGATGTGACGGCGCAAACTGGTGCCGGCAACCCGAATAAGATCTTTAGTGAGTGCAACGCCGACCATGCCCTCTTCATCGTCCATTTGAATTGCTGCGCCATACGCAGAATCATCTGCACCGTGGTGTGAACGGTGGGTAAGCACAAGCTCCATCTTTGCCTTGGGGCGCTCTGCAGGGTCGCTTGTGAGCAGAAGAGCGGCCGATCCAACGCGGAAAATGCAGTTGGTGACAAGCATGTGGCGATTGTTTCCAAAGTACCAATTGACACCCATGCTCTCAGTAACGGCTATAAGCGCATATCTGCAATTACAAATTGTGACACGACACAATTTCTGTCAAAAGCTTTTCTGAGGTATTAAACTATTAATTAGAAAACATATGTCATATTGAAGTGCGGGAACCTATATAACAATTAGTTGGATGATCTATATATGTTGCTATTATAATTTATTTATGGTCATTCAAATATACAGTACTGTACCGGCCGGTAATTAATTAAGACGGATAATTCATATTAACTTAATAATATTGATTACTCTTTATTTTACATCCTTCTCAATTCTCATACTCCTAAATTCCTAATGAATTAAGCACTAACCCAGGTTTGTTGCGAAGTAAGCGGGAGGCCATGTCGACACAAACCGTACCAGCACTACAACCCATACCAGATAAGGTGTACGTCTTCACGGTCTTGGAGAATCCGAATCTTTTGACGAGCATAGAGCTTAGAGAAGGAGAAGGGGAGAACATGCTACATGCCACTATGACGAATGAGATCTGATGTGGCGCTATGTCTGTCTTGCATAAGAGGGAAGAAACAACTGAAAAGAGGCTCTCCTCAGCCTCTTGAATTGCCATAGGATGCTTTTTATCACGTTCTTGCAATGGTTGGAACAGGTAAGGTGGCCCGCAGACTTCTCCACTGAGGCCTGACTTGCTAAAGATAGCACGCATGAAGTCGGCACTCTCATCACAGTACTTTCGTGTACGTAAGACAAGGAACTCGCCCACGTCCCGTGTGACACGGCGTTGAGGGTCCGGGAGGTAACAGCTGTAACCTAGCAGAAGTATTCCAGAGCCGCAGTGGCGGCGCCGCCAGATGAGAAAGAAGAGCATGGTTAGTGCAAGGAGGAAGAGAGGCAAGGATAAGAGGACAAGAGGTGGCTCCATGGTACCACTTGTGTGACGTACGGTATGAGCTAGCTAGGTACAGACTTAATTTGAAACATTGGTACGTGGTGTTTAATTATATAGATAGTGAGGTGCTGAGCCGATTGATCTGTTTCTAGATATCAAAGTACGTAGTTGATGAAAGAGTTCATTTATTGTTGCTATAACTACATGCATAAAACTATGAAAGTACTTCATGGAAGGCTTAAAATCTTTACTCTACATATACTATTATATGCATAACAGGAGTAAATATAAGATAATAATTTAGAGGCCATCAAGGATATTCTCTTGTACAGTCAAAATGTGAACTCATATTTTTATAGAAAAATATGGAATTAATATAAAATATTGTTGCAAATCGTCACTATCACAAAAAAGACCTTTAGAATCAACCATTTAGTAGCCGTTAAATAGAAAACGATTCTAAAATGATTGAATGGCATTATAATTTGAGTGAAATATTTTAAAACGTTATTCTAAAAGTATGATGTTGTAATGGAATCATAGTGAATTTAGTTTAGCACCGGTTTTTTAAAGAAACGGTTTTAATTAGATAAGTTTAAACCCGGTTATTTTAAAATCGACTGTAATCAAATAGTTTTAAATCGCTATATGAAAACCGGTTATTTTGAAATGGCTCTAATCAAATATAATTCAAATCAGTTATTTAAAAACCGATTCTAATCAAATAGATTTAAAATCGATTATTAAATAATTAGTTATGATTAGATCGATTTAAAATCGGTTCCAAAAGAATCGGTTCTAATCAAGTAGATTTAAAATGAAAATCGGTTCTAATCAAATAAATTTAAAATCGATTTTCAAATAATCGGCCCTAATCAAATAAATTTAAAACCGGTTTTCAAATAATGGCTCTTAATTCATATAATTTAAAGTCGATTTTCAAATAATGGCTCTTAATTCATATAATTTAAAGTCGATTTTTAAACAATTGGCTTTAATTTAAAAATTAAATTAAAGCTGATTTTTAAAAATAACCGGTTATAAATAATTTTAATTTTAAACTAAAAAGGAAGATTAGAACTGATTTTTAGGAAAGTGGTTCTAATTGATATTACTAAATTAGAGCCGTTTTTTTGTATAACCGGTTCTAAATGGTTTTAATGATTTTTAAATAAAAAATATTAGAAAATCTTCTAGAACCAGTTTTTTTTTTAAATGATTCTAATTCATATAACAAAATTAGAGCCGATTTTTTAAAATAACTGATTCTAAGTGGTATGATTAAAGATGGTTTTCATAAAAACGATTCTAACTAAAAAAAAAAGCTCAAAATAATTTATATTAAATAACCAATTCTAAATTCCCCTTCCATATCAGAATGCCCAGCTGAGTCTCCAAAGTCTATCCCGAGTCTCCAGAGTCTATCCAAAAATAAGTCCCTTCGTGTTCTACCCCTTCATTCCTCCAAAACTCTAGCCGCTGCCCCTTCCTCTGCCCTTTAAACCCTAGCTAAGTCGTTGCCCCTTTGTGCTCTGCCCTCTGCCCACCGTGCTCTCCTCCGCCCTCTGCTAGCTGGCTCCGTCAAGGTAAGTTCAATTCCACCTCTTTTAGACCCGAGTTTCACCTCTCTAAACTCAATTTGAGATAGCATTTTTTAATATTTGAGTATACTAGTATTTTAGTAATTCAAGTTTAGCATTTCTCTAAATTTATTAAATGTTAGTATTTAGGGTTATTAGTTAATATATAGGGTTAAGTTAATCTAGAATTAAATTCAAATATCAAATATGAGATGAAATAAGTGTCAAATGTTAAAAGTTAAATGTTAAATGTCAAAAGTTAAATGTTAAATATCAAATGTCAAATGTTAAATATCAAATGCCAAAATGCCAAATGTGAAATACCAAATTCCAAATAAGTGTTAGCAACCTCTTTCAATTTATTTTTATTCAATATGCATGTGAGATTAAATGTATTATAGATACGTTTGTGAATTATGACATTTGAGATTGATTTGGGTTATTTCGGGATTGATTTGGGATTGAATTTGAAATTATTGAAATAGATAATTTCACCTAAATATAAGAGAGACTATCGGATTTTTTACTCGATGTACTAATATTAATTAATTATTTAGTTAATAGTAATATCATCGGACGAAGGATCAGGAAAAAGATTGAAGCCATCTTTGTCAGATTTTCATGGGAAGAAGCGTGACGAGAGATATATTCAGTTTAGAAGTGACGACATACCAATTATTTACATCGTGGACTCTTTGAATCGCGGAAATATAAAATATGTTATTCAAGTGGTATTAAATACGTAAAAAAAAATTATATTTTAATATATACTATAATTAAATGTATTCATTTTATTTATTTATATAAGGGCTTTACGCTATTATTGGGTTGAAAAATAATTCAAAAAAATAATATCAAGTTCACTTAAAAAATGATTAAGGTACACAATTTAACTTTAAATTATAATTGGTCAATTTATGATGTTAAGTTTAACAAGTTGATGATTTAATTAGGATTAAGGTTTGAAGTTAACTATTTATTATTTTTAAAAATTTAGAGTCCAACACAACCAGGCGATAAAGAGTGCAGTTATTATGTTATGAGATCGATGTATAACATAATAACTACATATTTCATCAAGAAAAAAATTCCAAATGTATGAAAATTGAATTCAAATTCATATTTTTTTACTCTTTATATATTTTTTGGTCAATCAAACTAATAGAATTTCTATTTATTTTTTATAGGTTATCGAGCTAGTTCCGCAATGTTATTCAAAAAATGACATCAGTGAAATTAAGGAGATTGTTGCAAATTATATTGCATCACATGTTTGATTTGCTTTATTTTTTTCAAATCTTCTACTGTTATTTATAAATATTTTATGATATATGTTTTTAGCTATTATTTATTATTAATTATTGTGTTGTTATTTGTTATGTAAAAATATTTTATTATTGGTGTATTATTATTGTTATTGATTGCAATAATATATAGGGCTAGCAAAATGGTATGGCCATTGAAAATGATCTGAATGTCGAAAAAATATATTTAGAGACAATTTTATCTTAAAACTGCTTCCAGAGAAAGAATTGAGTTTAGAGTCAGTTTTTTGAAAAAAAGGTTTAATTGAATTAGAACCAGTTTTCTGAAAAGAGATTAGTGTCGATTTTTTAAAAAGAGATTGTAACTTAGAGCCATTCTTTTAGAAAAAAGTTCTAAAGTTTTAATCTTTAGAGCCGGTTGTTCTAATAACTGGCTCTAAAGGAATTCTTTTAGAGCCGATTATTAACAAATAACCGGTTGTAAAGGTTAAAACTAGCACCCTTTTTAGTGTCGGTTTCTATAAATTTTAGCACCCCATAGTTTTAGAATCGGTTGTATAATCAGTACTAAATCTTTTGTATAATCGGTTCTAAAAGAAAATTTTCTGGTACTACATATTTTAATTAATTATATTAGACATTTTAGTCAAAGTAACTTATGTTCATAATATGAGTCAATATAAACAGTTTGTATTATAGATATAAATATTAAGAATAATGATTTTAATTAAACTAATTTACATATGTAATTATTAATTATTGAATCTCTTTAAACGTACGTGAAGAATATATTAAAATCATATTTACTATGTTGGAATGGATTTATTCATCAAATGATCAAATCCTTAGTAATTTTAGATTCAGATGATATATCACACAAGATTCAAATGCAAATCTAATAACAAATTAAAGTTGATTTCCTTTTCTAAGATTCATATACTTTTATTTATCGAGATATTAAATATATTTCTCTAGATCTATACGTAATTTCATTCATATCAATTCACGTTATCAAATTACGAATATCCGTTAATAGTTCATATGTGACACCTTGTCCGATCTGCACTATAATTTGTTTTTTTTTTCTGAGATAAACATAAGAGTATAGCCTACCAACTTTAAATGTTCATAAAGAAATTTCATTGGAGTTTTGGATCAACAACTTTTCATACATGGAAAACATTGTCTTTTTAATGTGATTCTAAGTACAAAATATTTGCCTATGATAATTATGAAAATTAATAATGGGTTAGCTCTCCATACGAGATGACTTAAAATATTATCTGTTATCCAGCATAAAAATATGTTAATTAAAAGTATGAATAAAAATCACGCATGATAACGATGATTTCTGAAATATCACTGGAATTTTATTATACTCGTGGTGCTTTCTGGGTATATATAGGGGTGTTAATGGGTCGGTTTGGGTTGGATCATATTATTTAATTATTTTTATTTTATCCAAACGCGACTATTTAAATTTGGATCAAAAAATCTTGACTTATATCCGATCTGATCGGGTCACGAGTCGACCTGACCCGACCGGGTCACGGGTCGATCCGGCCCGACCGGGTCACGGGTCAATCCGGCCCAGTCCGTATAAAATAATTAAATATTTATTAATTATTTTTATATAATTTTAAGTAATTAAATACTAATTAATTTATAATTAATCTTAATTAGTGTATAATTAGTATATATAATTAATCGGGTCAGAACGGGTTAAGCCGAACCTGACCTTACCCGATTCGGAACAAAAAATTAAACTCATTTCCGATTCATTTATTTTTGAATAATGTCGGATTGAGTCGGATTCAAATTGAATCGGATTAAACCATCATATCGGATCAATAATTGAAACCCTAAATATATATACGGAGAAGAGTAATATTTCCTAATGTGTCAGGAATCCTCAGGGGGCACAGTATCAGAAGTTATTTTCTTTTTGAGGAAGGGCGGCTATATTACTCGGATCGATACTTCAAACATCTTATCGTATGCGTATTAGATATTTGTCCGATATGAATTCGTGTCTGATACGCTCTGATATGTTTGGATACGCTACATGGTTGTTTCTAGTGTGTTTCTGATTCGTTCTGTATAGAACAGCTATACTGCACACGATGCCACAGAAGTGATGGTTACAATGGATCTCTTGGAGTCGCTCAGAAATTCGGTGAAAACAAAAAGTGAGAGATGAAATTTGAACTTGAGATACTTTGATTGCTTACCTATTGCATTACCATTAGGTCATTGACTCACTTGTGACGTGGCAAGATTTTCTATGTATATATCCATTACTTATAATTTTTTTCTCTAATATTATTTATTATACTATTTTATACTTATGTAAAAATTAATTAATATATTATATCGTCCATATCTTTTTTTTTATATATCATTGTATCCATATTATGTCGGATACGATACTCGTACTCACACCCGTGTTGTATAGCTCTTAGACATACATTGTCATATTGTATAAAATGAGTCGCATAATAAACCGTATAATTAAGACCGTATTGGTGATTTTATAAACAAATTAACATATATGTGTATCAGCTACCATAAACTATTATGAAAATTTAATGATTATTTTAGCAGTTTCAAAATTTACGAAGGATACACAAAAGTTAACTCAATGAAAAGATATGTAAAAATATGTGATTTTGACTTGGGTTCAACAACCATATCATGCCACGTAGCTAAATCAGAATGCATAATTTCCCTTTTGTTCATTGGTAGAATTATCAAATGCATAATTATGGTACCGATTGTATTAGTATCTCTTTTTTTTTTAATTTCTCTTTTGTCAACTACGAAATATGTGCAAGACGTACCTGAGAAATTACTCCAAGAACGCCAAGTGACACTTTAGCAGCATCCAGGTCAGCATCGCCATTTTTATCAGAGAATTTCAAAGAATTTTCAGGTAATTTGACTATTAAAACAACAGAAAAACAAATGTAATTTGAAAGAATTGAAGCTTTAGTTATGGGTCTTAATTAATAGCTTTAGTCAGAGAAATTGAAAAGATAGGGGAATGTTCAAAGACAGCAGATACACAAAATTCATCCTTGAAAACTTAATAGGAATTATGCGAGAGAATCAAGGAATGTACATACATCCTATTATTATATATAGAGAGAGAAACAGTTAGATTACGGTGCTACGAATTATTGTTTCGTTTTTAAAATTTGAATAGTCGATCCGATCGCTTAAAATAATTTCTATGTGAAAATCAAAATTTAGACCATTTTTATTTATTTTTTTGAATTTTTTTTAATACAAACAATAGTTATTAATTCACAAGGACAACTAGCAACTTGGTTAATTGACTGGGATAAATAATCATCTGTTCGTGGTAAATTAAGTGGTAACTTTCACTGTAAATTGTAAAGATTTTGTTGCTGTTTGAGATTTACTGTCCGGTCTTTGGCAACAAGCAGATCCGTACGCTCAAGAAACAGCGGATTTCTGAAAGGCCCAAGCAGGCTGCTGCTATAATTAATATATCTTTACATGCAACTTAATCAAAGAAAATCTAAAATACAATTTATTATACGGATGTGTTCATGTATCATATTAAAATTATAAAATTTAAGTTAAAAATGATCGATTTAAATTATTTAATTTATTTTTCATATCAAATTTTTATAGAAAATTAAATTTTATATTTTTTAAAAAATATATTATTTTTTTAAGTCAAGAAAAAATTACTTGATTTAAGAGTTTTCGATCATCCAATGATAATAATTTTTTCCTACCCAAATCAACCCAAATCCTAAGATTAATTGCAATTTTACAAATCTAGAAGGAGAACCAACTTATAGAAAGACAATGTCTTTAGTGTGGGATAATAGAAGCATATTCGAAACTCAAATGGAACTTTTTTATAGACAATTAAAATTTTGATCGCATAGATTTTCATTTTTACTAAAAAAATCTAGGAGATTTTTAGTAATAAGAATTAAGTGTTACTTAGATTAATTCGAACAATAATCGGGCAAAACAAAAGCGCGGTACTTAAATAACTATATATTTAAGAATCCGAACAAAATTCATTTTAAGAAATTGGTCAAAGGAAGGCGATCGACATGCATTAATTGCTTTTTTTACGTTAATTTTTTTACTACAATTATGTGAATATTTTAAATTAATTTATGTCATGTCCGCGCAACAGCAAACCATGCAAACATGCTATTTAAACATTAAAATATATATAAATGCAAAAGCTCTTAACAGTGCAATTATTAATTATCGTTTTCGAAATAGCGCTTGGGTGATACTATTTCAAGATCAATAATTTTAATATTAAAAACTTTTACTCTCAATATTATAATTATCGATTTTAAAATAGCGCTTTTCTTAAACTAATGTACATTGATCCATTTAATTGTAACCTGCAATTAATTAATTAATTAATTAGTTATGCTGTGAAGTTGTGAGTTACATACCCTCGTCGACGGCGAAGCAACTTAGCGGCCGTGTCTATGCACATGGTTCCGGCACTGCATCCCATGCCCGACAAGGTGTACGCCTTCACCGACTTGCTGAATCCGAACCGTTTCACCAGGAGTGAGCTGAGAGATGGAGACGGGGCGAAGAGGCTGCACCCCACAAGGACCAATGAGATATCCTCCGCCTTCACGTCCGTCTTGCACAGCAGAGCAGAGACGGTCGAGAAGAGACCCTCCTCGGCCTCTTGAATCGCGGAGTGGTGCTTTGCGGACATACATTCCACTGGCTGCAGGAAGTATGGTGGAGTGTACGTCTCATCACCGATGCCCGATTTGCTGTAGATGAGGCGCATGAATTCCTGCGCTTCTTCATTGTAGACTTTCATGCGCAAACCGAGGTACTCACACACGTTCAGGGTGCAGCGGCGGGTGGAGTCGGGGAGCTGGCAGCTGTAGCCCAGAAGCAGCACGGGGAGATCGCGGCGGCGGCGGAGGAACCACGTAATTACTGTGCTCATTATCAGGAGCAACAGAGTGATGCCCACTGGCACAATATCAGGCATGGTTTTGTTAATTGCTCTTGCTCCAAATTTACAAGGAATAGCTTCAATTCAGGCGAAATCCGAATATATTAATTGATAGTTTGGATGAAATGGAGTAGCTCTAATCAATATATAGAGCTATGGAAAGTTATAAACATTGTATGTGCGTGTTAATAAATGCTCCGTACTTTTTACTTACAGATCGAATTATTCGTTTTCTAAATAGAAATTTTCTGTAGCGCATAAATTATTCGTTTTATATATGTCCCCTCTAATTAATTAATTGACATCTTTTGATGTCTAATCAAGTATATAGTTTTGATATACCAAATTCTATTCTTATTACTTAATTTGCAGCGATTAAATTGTTACCCAATAGATCGATAACTAAAAAGAGGTGACAAACAAACATCATATTATATAATCACTGGAAGAAAATTCATCGTTGCGTTTTATCATTGTATTGGAAATATGCATGGCCCAGGCGGGTATAAATTAAACATATGCATGTGATAGTAAGAACTTACTACTGATCACCCATGAGTCCATGACTTATGGTATGGCGCCTCGGGGTCCAGGGGGTGTGTTTCTGTGTGTTATTTGTAGGTGATAGAAAATACTAAGTGTACATCAAGAACATAAATTAAGTATGAGTCGCTCATTATATATGAAATATTGATCCATGAATTATAAAACAGGGTCATAATAAATTACTTTAAGTGGGGCAAATCTTTATAATGAATATTGATTTGTATAAATTATTAATGATTTTTTTACTAAGTTTTAGATTTAAGAGGGGGTCACAACCCAAAACCATTTAATGAAGCTTCTCCACTAGTCATAGTTCTAAGAGAAGGGATCACATGACAATGGTTATCTTGACAATTTTGATTATGAATCTTCAAATAAATACGAAGAAAATATTATAGATATGTTCTTCTACGTATAGATTGATGGTGATTCAAATTTCATGTAATTTTATTATCATTTGATAGTTCATCAAAGACTATCAAATTAAAATCGTTGTAAATTACATAATATTTTAATAGTCCTTGATGGACTATCAAACGATCATGAAATTACATAAAATTTAAATCACTATCAATCTATAAATAGAAGAACATATATATAAGATTTTTTCTATTTTAAAAGATAAATTATATTTATTTGAAGAATCATTGTCAAGAGATCTCTTCACTAGTTCTAAAGTGGAGGTATCACTTGACAATGACTATTTTTACAATTTTGACAATAGAAGTTTAAATAAATTATAAAAATAAAATAAAATAGAAGAGTTTATAGATTTTTTTTTCTGAAGTCATAGATTAATAGCATTTTATATATACAATTTAAGCATTGTTGATAGCCCATCAAAACTCATAAAAAATTATAGATTGATAGTATTTTAATTTTTATATATGCAATTTAAGCACTGTTGATTGTCCATAAAAAATCATCAAATTGTATGCAAATTACATGAATTCTAATTCAATATATGATTTTTATGGATTACCAAATGATGTTTAAATGGTAGTTCAAAACACTACCAATCTAAAAGTTCAAAATATATCTATAATTTTATATTTTATATATTTTGTAAAATTTATTTGAAATTCTGATATAAAAAAGATTCTAAAGTGGTAATTAACCAAAAATCTAAAAAATTATCAACCCAAATGGGTAACTATTTGGTAGGGGTAAATACTACCTACAAGAAATAAAGATACGAATAAGAAAAATATGCAAGAAAGAGTGAAATACAACACACAAAAAACTCTCAATCTCAGTTGTCAACAATGATTTAGAAATTAGAAAATATTCACAACTTGTTACACTGCACAACAATTACAAACTAGGAACAATCAACTAAGATAATGTAGAGAAATTGTTAGAAGTAAGAACACGCGATTTTAACAGAGTTCATCATACAACGCCTACATTTCTAGAGTCTCTCTTCATGAATGGATATATATATATATATAGAGAGAGAGAGAGAGAGAGAGTGAGTGAGAGTCCGACTATGGTGCTTTGCAAAGTACAGAGATGTTGTATACTTTGTGCTCTATTTTTAATTTGAAGTCAGAAATAATCGATCCAAACCGTTCAATCTAATATTCATATAAAAATCTATTAGTAAATCAAATTTTATATTTTTTAGAATTTTTTTATGAGGAGAAAATGACTTAATCTGAGAATTTTGGTTCATCCAAAAATGACGGTTTTCCCCCTATTAAAAAAAATAGCAAATAAATTCCAAAAAAATATAAAATTTGGTTTACTAATAGATTTTGATATGGAGATTAGATTGAGTGGTTTGGATCGATCATTTCTGACTTAAAATTAAAAATAGAGTGCAAAGCACACAACGCTTTTGTGCTTTGCAAAGCACCATAGCCTAATTATATATATATATATATATATATATATATATATATAGTAAAGATACCATGAATTAAGCTAAGGCCTTCTATGAGCTTAACTCAAAAAGTATATCAAATCATCTCAAAATTTTAATTTATTATCCTCATTAAATTATTTATATGAAAAACTTGTGGGATGCAAAAATTTGGAGAGTTTTGAGCTTTTTAATCAATATTTTTAATTTTTTAAAATGATGTTCAAGTATTAAATATTTTATTATTATTTTTAGAGCTGATTTTCAAAAATTAAAAACCATGACTTAAAAAGCTCAAAACACTCCAAATTTTTGCATCCCACAAGATTTTCATATAAATAATTTAATGAGAATGATAAATTAAAAATTTGAAATGATTTAATGTATTTTTTTAGTTAAGCTCACGGAAGACGTCCGTGAGCTTAAGCTCACGATATCTTTACTCTCTCTCTCTCTCTCTATATATATATACACACACTCTTACAATAAGAGTGTGTACTTATCTCCTTTACAAAACTCTAGTAAAATAAGAGACACTCACAAAACAAAGAACAAAAGAAATGAGCACTCAAAACTCAGAAAAATGAGCATTAAGCTCCAAAAAATGTGAGCACGACCTCTAAGAGAAGAAGAACATAATAGCTCAAAATGACAATAAGTGTTCAGCTAAGAACTTGGCTATGATTCAAAAATTTTAAGTTTCTAGGTTGTATTTGCAATGAGAAAATTTAGTGTTCTATGGACTTTTTAAAATTACTTAAAGATAGCTCAATATTGAAAAAGTTAAGATCAAAATGATATGTCTGGAGTAATCTTTTTATATAGAGCATCAAAAGTTAGGTAGATAGTTTTTCATCCAATAAATTATTACCAATGGTTCTAAACCGTTATAATGCTTGAGAATTTATCTTAATTATGAACTGTCAAGAATATCCTTTTCAGTTCTCAAGAAACTTTCTAAATCGTTATAACGACTTGTGAAGAAGAATTAAGTTGTTACAATGTTTGACTCATTTGGATGAATCATTATTACTTTTTAACTACATTGACCAACAGTTTCTTGAGCTCTGACAAGTCACCTTACTACAAAACTATTACAATATCTTAGAAAAATTAAATAATGATAGCCTCTGTAAAAAAAAATTATAGTTTTCTATCTTAGAAAAAAATTTAGTAGAAAAAGATGAACCATTTTAATGACTGATAAACTATTATAATATTTTATTGAGTGAAAAGTTATTTTCTTGCTATTTTAACACGGAAACTTTAAGCTAAGAAATCAGACCTTTATAAATTGTGAAGTTTTCCAGGGTTCCTTCTAGTTGCTTCCAGGATTCATCTTGGTCATTGTTAAAAAAATTATAGAATCTTACAAATATCTCAAAAAAAAATTTGAAATTTGAAATTTATTATTTTACAAAATAATAAATTAAAAAAATTGGTTAGTACAACAAATTCTATTATCAAAATTGCCAACATAGCCGTTATCAAGCGAGCCTCCCCGACCACTTCTAAATCACTACAGGAAAGTATCGTATTTGCATCTGGAAATGGTCAATTGCATCGGCACTTTTTTATTAGCATCAGCAAAAAAAAAATTTCGACCTCAAAATTTTGATTTGAACATATTGCATTAGTAATGCTGATGTAACTATATATTTGTATCTATTTTGCAGATGCAAGTAAGTGTAGTTATTTTTTTTTAAAATGAATGGAAGGGGGCGCACTAAAATGCTGATGCACATCAGTACTACATCAGTTCTCGCGGATGTAAATAAATATGATATTTTTTCATCAGCTTAACAGATGCAAATAAATTCCCTCCAGTTGGCGCTGAAAAACTAAAAAAATCCCTCCAGTTATCGCTGAATCATTGGATACAGCTGAAGATGGATCTGCACCCTTAATTCTAGGTTTAAACCTTTTAACTCACTCACCCATCCCATTTTTCTGATTCTCTCTCTCTCATCGTTCTCTCCAACCCATGGCGACTGCATCAACAATCGTGCAGAAATAATTTCCCTCTCATCGCCTTCTCCTCCTCCATTCTCTCCCTCACTCAATATCTTCTCCTCCTCCGTTCCGCCGACCTCGACCGCGCGACCGACCGACGGGGAGGAGCCGAGCCGTTGGAGAGTCCGGACGGTGAGGACGCCACTTTTGACCTCGCCGTGAAGCTCTTTAATCGAGGGAGTTCTATCGGTGCCACGATGTACTTGGAGGATATGTGGCACGCGTGCAGGAGCCGGTCCGTACGCTCCTCCAATCGTCGGTTAATTCATTGTTTGCAATGCAAAGAAATGCTTGGTAATAGGTAATGTCCAAAAATGCTTTAAAAGTTAAAACCATAATTCATTTTTGGTTTGTGTAAGCTCAGAAACTAAGTTTTCACTCGGTCGCCTCTTCCTTCCTACTCGAAGCATCTCGACTAAGCCCAAAGCGACAGACCCCTCGTCTCGTCTGCTTCTTTCTTCTCCTCCCCACCAGGCCAAGGAGTGACCTTTGGGTATTGCACAGAAGGTATTTATTTAAATTCCCAGAAGAAGGAGGCCAAGGAGTGACCATCGGGCCCTTGCACTGCCAAAAATTTGCCATATCAGCACCCCACCTCTTGGAAATTTTGGAATGTTACAATGAATTTATGCATGTTGAATGTTGATGTTAATATTTTGAGAAATTTTGTTATTAATATCAGATCTTTTTGGTTTAAATCATGGTATAAATGTTGGGATTTTGAGAAATCTTGATATGAATGGTGGGTTCATCGCTTTGAAAGATGTAAATAAAGGAAGATATCATCATATTAACAGATATAATAATGAAAGACATCATCTGTTATTAGATGCAAATAAAAGAAGATATCATCATATTAACATATGCTAATATAAATAATTACATCAGTATTATGTTTGTAAAAAAATAATATTTACTTCAGGGAACAAATGAAAATAATAGTGAATCTTGCATCTGTCTTTCCTGATATAATAAAATACTGAAGCAAATAAAAAATCAGATGCAATTGATTATCACCATCAAGCGTATTTACATCTGCGCTTTGCATCAGCTTTCAGATACTAAAGACTTTTAGCATAAGCCTACTGATGTAAATAGTGTTTATTGCATTTAATTTGTCAGATGCAAATGCGACACTCTCCTGTAGTGAATGTACGAACGGGTCTTTAATCTTTATGTTTGCAAATATAATACTTTTATGGTAATGGATATTAATTAATTAACTAAAACCTTCAATAAATATAGTAGCTAATTAACAGTGCCAAGGAGAAAGTGTACATGCATCTCCTGAAATATACATATATGCTTCTCACGATCCTTTTTTATATGTAATAAATTTTATTCTATATATTAGGAAAATGTAGCTCTGTAACTAGGATGGAAATGGGTCAGGTAGTGCCGGATTTATGTCAAATTCGGAGTCCGGTTCGTCCTTTAAAATCCTCGGCCCGGCCTACTCGGCCCTTACCTTAAAATTGATGACCCGGCCCGCCCATCATGCTTGACAGGCCTACCCACCCGTACCCGTCCCGACCTGACTTTATCAATGATATTTTATTGCTAATTTTTTTAAATTAAATTATTGCATAATCAATTAATAATTTATTTGATTAATGATTTCTCTCTTCTTAATATTATATCTTTAGAGGATGATTATTGTATGTAAATTAAAATATTATTAAATATTTGCACCATCATAGTATAAATTATTTTTTAAGTCTAAAAGTTATTAAATATTTGCACCAACTCAAGTACTCAATTTATAAATTATGATATTTAATTAAAAGAATTAATTTAAATAAATATTTTATTAGTTAAATTATTATTTTTATCTAATTTAATAAGTTACATATATACAATTATATAATTATACAATTATACATAATACATATAAATAAATATTAAATGTTATCGATATTACGGATCGGACGGGCGGTCTCACCCCAAATCCGCACTCCATCCGGCTTATCTTTTGACTCTATCTGACCCTATCCGTTTAATCTCAGAACCGGATGAATAGGCCGTCAAATCGACAATCCAGATAGGCCGGACGAGCTATAAACTTTATTGTCATCCATATATATAACTCTCCGCTGAAGGGCCCAAAAAAGATGGGCCCATGATATTGGTTCGGAGTTGGCAGCTTTAATTGTGGAACCATTGTTTGGTAAGCCATTAAAAGTATCATGTATGTAACCTTTAATGGTTAAAAGTAAATTAATACTGTGGCACTACACGAATGTATGATATGTGTACATCTTTCAACTTTGACTCCCTGGCCTTTTTCAAAATGCATTTCCCATTGGCGCAACTTTCATCAACTTCTAATTAACTTCTTATTAATTCTATCTCTGAAAGACTGAAACTGAGAGCTCCGCGGCCAATTCAGGGGCATCGCCAGTGCCACTCGGCGAGTGCCAACTATATACAATATTAAAATCTGTAGCAATTTATATGGATATAATGAAATAGGATTTTGCATTCTACTACTGTTTGGGATTTCATCGATCTGATCTATAATTAATGAATGATAAGTTTTATTCTCGGTTTATGATCTGTAAATTCATTTACGAAATTAAATTATCCTGATTAAATATATTATTATTTTGCATGAACTTTTAACAGAAAACGCACTTGCACAAGTCCCTGTGCGTGTATGTGTGTGTGTGTGTGTATATATATATATATATATATATATATAAAGAGAGAGAGAGAGAGTTTGTATAGTATGTTTCCGTTAGCATTTCAATCAAAATACTAACAAGTCAAATTTTAATTTTTCATATTCAAAATTTCAATTTAAGTAGCTCAATAAAATCTTTATATCACATTCTTGTAGAATACTAATTTTCATCGTG
Source organism: Schoenoplectus tabernaemontani (assembly GCA_037127355.1). Taxonomy (NCBI): domain Eukaryota; kingdom Viridiplantae; phylum Streptophyta; class Magnoliopsida; order Poales; family Cyperaceae; genus Schoenoplectus; species Schoenoplectus tabernaemontani. Next base: position 27,758,672 of record CM073750.1, read on the forward strand.
TTTGGAGTTAGTATACTATGCTTAATAATTTTTGAAAAATAGGTTTGAAATAATAGAAAAATAATAAAAATCATATGTCAAAAAAAACTTATTTTCTAAAAATCATTAAACATAGTAAACTAATTCCAAACATGATGAAAATTAATATACCATAAGACTATGATATAAATATTTTATTGAGCTACTTAAATTAAAATTTAAAACATGAAAAATTAAAATTTGACTCATTAGCATTTCGGGTTAAAATGCTAACGGAAGTATGCTAGACAAACTATATATATATATAAAGCAGAGGAAAAGTAATAAGTACTTTTACCGTCTAGATTTTCAAATGTTCTTATATGGTTAATTGTCTCGCATCTTTTAAATAATTTATAGGGAGAGATAACTTAACAATGGTGTTTTTAAAAAAATCAAATAAATTGGATACTAACAGATAAATATATAGGTATATTTTTTGACGTAATAAACAAAACTTTATGTGATTTCAGTATTGTTTGATGAATTTCGGACTGTTGAAATTAAGTCACTTGATGATGTACGTGAAACATATCCCAAAATATCATCATTCTTATAAGCATGATATTATGTAAGCAATATAAATCACGCTTAACTACATCATTAGGTTTGAAATTCAAGATTTATATTTGCGAATATTGTCAAAATGAAAATATAGTGAAAAGTGATCGGGCCCACCTCATATAGATTAAGGTTAATACGTAAGTACGTAGTGTGAAAATAGTTAATATTAAATTTGTGCAGGTGAGGTGAAATTAATTATGCAATGCATGGGGTAGCTAACAGTGCATGGGATATGGTTACTAATTAGGAACTAACGATCACCCATGCCTCCCCATGAATTCATGTCCCGTGACAATGAATGTATGGCCGGGGCCCGACTTCATTTCTATGTTGCAAGATATAAATGTAGGTAGGACCTAGGAGTAAGACATATATATCAAGCATTGGTCGTTCTAATTATATGATATATATGAAAATGATGGTCCATGAATCTGACTTGGGTTTGAGGCCAAGCCTCATTTGTCATACATGTCTTCAATTTGGACATATATATAGGGAAGAGATCACTTGACAATGATTATCTTGACAATCTTAACAATAGATCTTCAAATGAATACAAAAAAATATCTTAAAAAAATTTATAGATATATTCTTATACTTATAAATTGATGGCGATTAAAATTTCATAAAATTTCATTATCGTTTGATAGTTCATCAAAGACCATCAGAGTATTATGCAATTTACAATGGTTTCAATTTAACAGTCTTTAATGGACAAATAAATAATAATGAAATTATATGAAATTTTAATCACCATTAAACTATATGTAGAATAACATATCTATAAGGTTTTTCTATTTTTATTTTTTTTTTGCATATTTATTTGAAGATTCATTGTCAAGATTGTCAAGATAATTCATTGTCAAGGGATCCCTTCCCATATATATCGAGAGTTAGGCTACGGTGCTAGCGTAGTACAGATGTCCCATGTGCTACAGACTGTTTCTTCATCTTCAAAAAAACTCAAAAGGTCGATCTGACCGGTCAAAATATTTTTCATATGAAAATCTAGTTGAGAACCAAATTTTAATTTTTTAGGATTTTTTTTACTATTTTTTAAGATAGTTAGAAAATTACTTATTTTGAATGGCTCATATCGGATCAACAATTTGACCTGTGAAGACAGAGAAATGGTCGGTAGCACACGACTCATCCGACTATTTGAGTTTTGAAGATGGAGAAACGGTTCGTAGCACGCAGTTCATCCGTACTACGCTAGCACCGTAGCCTAACTATATATATATATATATATATAGAGAGAGAGAGAGAGAGAGAGAGACTAAGGTGCTTCACGTCCGTATCTCGAATTTGAAAGTTTAAATGATCGATCCAAACTGTTGAACATGATCTTCATATTGAACTATCTTTGGAGATCAAAATTTATATTTTTTTTATTTTTTTTGGTTTTTTTTAGATGGATACAAAATCGCTAGTTTTGGATGGTGCAGAAATAGTTAGATCAGCAAACTTTGTACCCATTTAAAAATAACAAAAAATTCAAAAAATATATAATATTTCATCTCCAAGGATATTTCAATATGAATATCATATTTAACGGTTTGGATTTGTTACACTTAACATCTTCTTTGATTTGTCGATTTACAAAACAATCTTGAATTTTACAATTTGTCTTGTTTGAGTTATGTGCAGGGATTAACATGCAAATGGATTAGTGCACAAGAACCAAGACTAGTGATGGGATACAAGAGCTTAATCAAGAATACATTACGCTTAGCTTTAGCTAGACTCAAACTGGGTTGAATTGGTCAAGATAAGTTGAGCTTAAACAAAAAGAAAAGTATTTCTGCCTTGAGAATCGTTATAACGGTTCATCTCAATACTCAAAAATATTTTAAGGCAGAAATATTCTCAAAGAAACCAGAGTGTATCGTAATGTAACGATTCAGTAATCGTTACAACGATTCATGAAACGTATAACGATTTGATAAATCGTATAACGTTTCAGCTTAGTTGATCCAACGGCTATTCTTTCTAAACCGTTATAACGATTTGTAAACTGTTATAACGGCTCAGGCCGAAAAATAGTTTCCTCAACTGGTTCATAGATCTATTTTATAAAAGGATTATCACTCTCACTAAATAGCATATAACAAAATCTAATCTATCAAGCAAAATCATTACTCCAGAGAGCTTACTAGCCATATACAAAGTGAGAGAGATAATCCAAGATATTGATTCACTCTATTAGCAAAATTCTTATTCAATCTCAATCTTGCTTCTCTCTATTCTCTCAACTTGATCCTTCGTGATCTTCTTGAAAATATTCTTTTGAGCTGTAGTGTTCACATTTTCTTGAGTGTGTTGTCACTCATTTTTTGAGTGTGTTGTCACTCTTGTTACCGATAGGCTTGGCAGCCCATTTTGTGTAAGGGACCAAGTTCTACAGGTGTAAAAACAATTTTTAATATATCGGCTCAACCTCAATTGTTAGAGGTTGAGGGTCCCGGAGACGTAGGCATTGTTAAAGTCGAACTCCGTTACATCTTGTGTTCTTGTTTTATTTTTACTTTTCTTTTCTCACATTTCTTTGATTTCTATATTCTTGTGAGAATTGAATTGATTTAAATTGTATTTTGCTGTCATTACACTTGAACATTAAGCCCCAAATTAGTTTATACATTTCTACCTTAGGTTCTTTACATTCTTGCACTATTATTGACCTTTAATACCAACATCCTAGGGCTTTCAAAGGTCTATCAAAGTGGTATCAGAGCAGGAGCTCAGTTTTAATTGCTTTATTTGTGATATTTTTGGTCCAAAATGACTTCTTTGATGTATGTAAAAGAACCTCCAACACTAGGTCTTAATTGCAAAAAATTTAATTTTTGGAAGAAGTGTATGGTGAACTACCTCAACATATTAGGCATTTGGAATGTTGTCCAACATGGTTATATACTACATTATGATCCTAGCAACCTCACAATGACACGAAAGACCAAAGAACTGAAATCTCAAAATTATTATGCCATCAATGTTATTTTAAATTCGGTTAGTGAAAAGATTGCTATATTATTTGGTACTACCGAAATTGCTAGTGAAATGTGAGAGACCCTATTGCATAGATTTGAGGGCAACACTCAAATGAAAAAAACAAAACTAATGGGTCTAGAGTCCGAATTTAAAAATTTCTGTATACAAGAAGGAGAGTCAATTGAAAATATGTATTCAAGATTAATACATATTCTTAATGAATTTGATGAAATTGGAGAATCATTGTCTAACATTAAGATTGTAGGCAAGATTTTTAGGGCAATGATGAGTAGACCAAGATGGGAGAGCATGATAAGCACTTTAGAAGCAATGCAAGACTCTTTTGACGAATTCACACATGAAGAAGTATTTACTCATCTTCTATGTTTTGAGGAGAAGCTACGACAAAACACCAAAACTCAAAAAAATCGCACTTCAAACTCAAAGATCTCCATCACACCACTATTCGAGCAAAACATCATCTAGCTCATCTTCTATGAATGATCAAGTCATTATGAAGATGTTTGAAAGAATGCTAAATCTAGAAAATGAGCATAATAAAGAGCGAGATGAGAAATGAATGACGTGCATATACTTCTCATGCCATAAGGAAGGTCATACAACACACGATTGTTCTTTGATCTTCTCTTGCATAATTTTTTTAAGAATTTCAATTGCACAATCATATAGTAGCTTGCACTACATCTACTTGGGATGATAGTGATGATGACCTTGTTGAGAATGATGAATTTTGTGTTAAAAATACAAATGATTTGAATGATGATACTGAAATTAGAACTTTTTTTATTTAATTTGGAGAGTCATGTTCATGGTTTTATCTAATTTGGAGAGTCATCTTCTCAAAGGGAGATAATTGAGAGACTTGAAAATAAAATTCTTGAGTTTGAGTTAAAGGTTCAATCTTATGAGTCTAAATTGTAAAATCTAAAAAAAATTATCAAATACACTAATATGAAGTTGCAACATTAAAAGTGAAAGTGCAAACTTTAAAAACTGAAAATATGACACTAAAGTTCTCATATAGTTCAACAAACATCACTTTATTGGATTTAGATAAGTTTGTCGGTCAAAGACCAGGCAACAAGTCGGGTCTTGGATATAAGAAATATTCTAATACTTTAAATTACCCTAAATCTAAAGAGAAATAAGGTCAATGGTTGAATACAAAAATTATGAAACCTAATAATACTAAATCTTTTAATAAGAAACACAATTATGCATTTCAATACAAGCAATTTGATAAAAAAAAGATTAACAATGGACAAAGAAATTTTTAAAGCAACAATGTTATATTTTTTAATTCTAGTTGGTCAAACAAATTTTGTTTTAAAGGACCCGGTGAATGATTTTATCAGTTTAAAAATTAAATTGATTTTCAAACCAAAGCTCAAAGATATGAGCATAAACGAGTTATTTCTCAAAATCATAAAAATATTTCAAAAAAAAAACTCAAGACTTAAGCTCAAGGATTAAAAAAAACTACCAAAATACTTTTGTTAAAAGTAGTAAGAAGTCTCAAACATGTGTATTTTATAATTATTGTTGACATATTGGTCATATCACACTTGATTGCAAACTTAAAAAGAAAAAATAACATCACAAATATTATTTGGGTTCCTAAGATTAAAAAATTAGATACCTCAATGCTTAATTTTCTCTTCAAACCGTATATGTCACATACTTAGTGGGAGTTAGCAAAAAAATTTTGAATGAATTGCATTTTTTTATTATTTTGTCTTATTTTTGGAAGTATTTTAAATTATTTATCTTATACATGATGCATACATTAAGGGAGAACAATCGATTTAAGGGGAGCTAAATTGAAAAAATTTCTTTTATTCGCACCATTTTGCTCGATTTCCAAAAAGAGGGGGAAGTTTTTAGGTGAAATCTACATATCATATGTTATATCTATGCACCCATGTATATTTTGTAAATTAACAAAAAAGGGAGATTGTTGTACTAAACATTTTTTTTTATTTGTCGATTTACAAAATAACTTTGAATTTTATAATTTATCTTATTTGAGTTTTGTGCAGGGATTAAAATGTAAAATGAATTATTGCACAAAAACCAAGACTAATGATATGATACAAGAACTTAATCAAGACTACATTAGGTCTAGATTTAGTTAGACTCAAACTGTATTGAATTGGTTAAATTAAATTGAGCTTAAACAACAAAGAAAAATGCTTCTGCCCAGCAAATCATTATAACGATTCAGTGACCATTATAACAGTTCATCTCAATACTCAAAAATATTCTTAGGCAAAAAAGCTCTCAAAGAGCCAGAGCGTATCGTTGTGACGGTTTGGCAAATTGTCAATAATTGATCAAATCGTTATATTGATTCAACTCAATCAGATCCAACGGCTATCATTTCTAAGTCGTTGTAATGATTCTCAAACCGTTATAACAGTTCATACCGAAAATAATTTCTTCATCTGTTTCAGAAGATCTATTTTAAAAGTATCACATCTCTCACTGATTAGTAATAGATCCATCTAGCTAAATCATTCTTCCCAGAGAGCGTACTAGCCATATACAAATTGAGAGATATAAGCTCAAGAAAAAGATACACTTAATTAGCCAAATCATTGTTTAAGCTAGAATAGTGCACTATTCTAGCATGGGTCTGGACTTTGAAAAAGATACACTTCATTGTTTATAATCTTGCACTATTCTAGACTTTGAACATTTCTACCTTAGTATCTCAAATTTAAAAGTCCAATCGGCTGATCTAAATGTTGAACATGATTTTCATATTGAAATGTATTTGGATATCAAATTTTATATTTTTTTGAAAATTTTTGCTAATTTTTAGATGGGTAAAAGTTTATTGGTGTTTACCTTAAAAAATTTGAAGAATAATTCAAAAAGAAGATTTGAAAATCAGGTTAGGTCTAAGAGGTCTAGAATTCCCGAGGAAGATCCATTGTTAGCCCAAGAAGTCAGAAATAAATTTTACCCAAGTCTAGCAGCCTAAAATTGGAGAGAAATTATTGAAATATGAGAATTCTTAGAAATTGAGAAAAGTGTCAAACCCTGGCGAAATCAGATAAAAAACCTTCATCAAAACTCTAATCTCCAAAATTCAAATTTTGATGAGAGAACCATGTTCTTCATAAAATCTTGAGAATTTCCATATATCATTTGATATTTTTGGAGTTGCAGAAATCAGAGAAATAAAAATCATCAATTAAATCAATTAATTGGGCGTTAACTAATTAATTGATGTTTGATCAAGGGTAAAATGATAAAGAAAAATTATCATAAATTTTTTTACATGATTTATTTGATCTTTGGACAAATTTTCAGAATTTTTAGGCAAAGGAAAATATTTTTTTAAATGAAGGAGTGAAATGAGTTCTTTTGATTAGCTAGAACATGCATATGGGTACGACTTGGAGATAAAGGCCTGATTGGGTACAAGTTGGAGGTAATAAACAATGGGGAATCACATTTGGCGCTGGAGAGAACAATTAGAAAATGAAATCTTCAATGAACTCGGTGCACCTTGTATGTCTCACATTAAGTATGAAACGTGGGGCCGGTGTATGCATGCCGGGTCTACCCAGTGGCACCACTTTTTTCTTTAAAGTTTTAAAGCTGATCATGCCTCAGGACTGAGATCTGCTGCCCACCACTGAATTTGGATTTTTATTTTAATACACCGGGCGATTGACGGTGTTATAGAGGCCCCGCACCTCAGGAGCGGGCGAACCAAACAAGGTTAGCGCCGTTTGGGCAAGCAGATCTGGCTGGGTGGGACCTCGGATGTCAGAATTGATCCCTCAATGGAAGACCTAACCCAGAGTTATGTGAATGATGATTGGGCTCAGTCACCTTTTTGTATGGTGGTTTAGACTCTTCCCTGAAAAGGAGATTGGGTTTTGAGCAACTGGTTTAGAAGCCCAGAACTAAACAATGAGTTAAGCATATAGGAAGGTGCCCGCTTCTCTCGTTCCCTGAAACATCAATTTTATTGTGGCCGCCTGTGTGCACTCACGTGTAATATGGGTCGGGTCCAGATCGACCAAACATGGTGTGAGGGAACAAATCAAGTTCAAATACGATTTGGACCCGACCCATATTATTTGGCATGTCACAATGCTAATTACCTTAATTGATGTGAAGAAGAGATAAAAAGGGCAAGGCTGTAAATTCTTGAGAAAACAAACCATCATTGGTCTCCATTCACTACCACTTGGTGCAAATTCGTTCACCTCAAACTAACAGGAGAATCTGTCACATGTGGGTATATTTCTCAATACAAGGAAATAGCATGCCAGAAGAGTGAAAATTCAAAAATTGCTCATCCACAGACACTCAATGCATCTGGACCTTTCAGATACATCAAAGAGGAGCTGATGAGTGCCAAGTCATCGATCCATGGACTCATTGAAATTCAATTTGATTGGAGAATATGAATTAGAGCTCTACTGCATCTCAAACAAACACAAAAGGATTAATCTCATTCATTCAATCAATCTGAGATGAGATATGGTGCTACCACTTCAGCAATCCGTTGGAGCAAAAGAAACTCAGCTGAAGAGATGGAGTAAAGTCGGCACAAAGATAAAATACCAATTGTACCCTTGCTGCCTAATTCAAATCCTATATAAACCCTTTGGCAGCTCCAATTTTTCCTGGTTCAGATGTTGTTCCAAGCACTGGCTGGAACTTAAAATGTATAGCAATACCAGAGAATGACATGTGTTGATATTTGATTCAAGATATGAAATGAAATTTCTAGTTTCAATTGATGCACGATATTTTCTTTAATCTATGTTCTATATTTTATTCTGCATATTCTTCTTTTAAGAGAAAATTTCTCTTCTGGTTTAAGATTGAACTTATCAAATCATTTTACTCCTTTCTTTAGCTTGTAGGCAAAGCGTCTAAAGCTTGAGAATTGAATATAAATGATGGATCAAGTTCATTCTCTTTTGTTACATAATAAAAAAAGTAAAAAAATGCATCTCTAGGCTATTGTAAATATTTTCTTTTGACAGCAGAATATATTTCTGTTTCTTCAAAATAAACAACACATTTTCTCTTTCTTGACTTGTAGGCAAAGCGTCTAGAGTCTAAGAATTGAGATTATGTGATTAAATAAACATTATATTCAATTCTATAAGTTACAGCTTCAGTTATTTTCTTTGATTTTGTTTTTTGTTCATGCAATAACAATATAAGTTGGATACTTAGGCTGTGCTCCCGAAAATTTAAAGAATGGAATGGAATGGAGAGGTAAAAGGTGGAAGGGGATGGAGTGGTGAACATATTTACACCTCATATTGGGGGTGAACATTTTTGCAAAAACTCCATAGAAGAAGTTCCCTCTCTTCCATCCATTCACCCTGTCTTCCGTGCTACAGTAAAAACTCTGGAGCAACTCATCTTCATCATTTCCCTTCCTCTTCCACTGTGTCACCCCCCCCTAATCAACTCGGGAGCACAGCGTTAATAGGGTTCTATCAGGTATAAGTCTTTTTCACAAATTCTTGTGGATACTAATGATATGAAAACATTTAAAAAAAATCTTTAATTTATCCTTTTCTATCTTGTGTAGAGCAAGCTTTGATCTGAAGTTATTTAAAAATAAAAATATATTCTACACTTTTCTGCTTTCTACATAAATAGTGAAATACTCTTTAATTTTTACTGTCCCTGATATGAGATCAGATCTGAACACAAAGCGTGTTGGATCAAATAATCAATAACTCGAATGCAAAGCGCATTGAGTTCAAATAATGGTTTGAATGCAAAGCGCATTGAACTAAGTCAACAAAACTTGATTGCAAAGCGCAAGGGTTTGAAAGATCAGTTTATGCACATCTGAGCAAATTAAGCCATTCCTAAGGCTGAAATGTAAATAAATGCTATAATCAGAAAATACAAGGGCTTATGTGCATAAATTGATTTTTTCTGTACCATTGTGCAAAATAAATAGCTCCTGATTCAATAAAAGAACATTTACTGGTATGAAAAAATGAAAATGGTTAGAAATTCAATAAAAACCGAAAACATATCAGGGCTTATCCAAATAAGTTGAAAATTTTCCAGCACTTACGAAACACCAAAATAAACCTTTGTGCAAATTTTTACAATTTTCTGACACTTATTCGATTTTCTAAAGTTAAAATCCAAAACAGTCAAACATTTTCCCTTTTATTTTCTGTTTCTTTCGAATTTCATTTGAATTTTTACTGTTAAAATAAAACAGCCCTAGAACTTAATCAAAACAGTCTCAAAAATAAAACTTATAGAAGTAAAAGTCATCTCAAATAATCTCTTTTATATGACTATGAATTTGTTTGAACACCTTCTTCATCATTTTTCATAAAAACCCAAAAATACTTTTAGTTTATGTCTTTACTCCTGGCTATCACAAAGAACTAAAAAACTGTACAAATCTAAGAATATGACACCCATATTTTATTTTATATTCTTGTTCCCCATTAAAATTAGAACCTAACTGTAAATTTTGAGATAAAAATACGAAGTTATAAGTGTTCAAATGCCCTAATTACTCTTAACTGTCCATTAATTACAGTTTTAACTCTGTGGTCTAAATCATTTGAAAATTAATCAAAATGGCGTCAAATAAAAAGTTTCAAAAATAAGAGTTATTTTATATTACCTAATATATATATACCATGAACTTATCTCAAAAAGTACATTAAATCATCTCCAAATTTTAATTTATCATACTCATTAAATTATTTATATGAAAATCTTATGGGACGCAAAAATTTGAATTATTTTGAGCTTTGTAAGTCATGGTTTTTAATTTTTAAAATTAACTCTAAAAATAATAATAAAATATTCAATCTTTGAGCATCATTTTTAAAAATTAAAAACGATGGCTTAAAAAGTTTAAAACACTCTAAATTTTTACATCTCATAAGATTTTCATATAAAGAATTTAATGAGCATGATAAATTAAAATTTGGAGATAATTTGATGTATTTTTTGAGTTAAGTTCACGGAAGATCTCTGTGAGCTTAAGCTCACGATATCTTTACTCATATATATATATATAGCATGATACAATTATAAATGTTTACCCCATGCCTTTTGAAAGGAATTGTAATCCTTTACAACATAATCCAGACCCATGCATCTATTAAATTGACATTATCAGTCTTTTTTATATCTGGAGTACTCTTTTGGTTGTATTACTTGATATCATAGTAACACCATTCGCGAATTATTCGCGAATAATTCACGAATAATTCGTTTTCACCCATAGCCGGATGTTTCACGAATAATTCGTCAGTTTGATATACAGTGCGTTTTTTTTGTCAAAAAAACGTTTTATTCGCGAATTATTCGGCAAAAAAACACATTATATATTATTTTATATAGAATTTTATAGTTTTTAATATATTTTTAATATTTTGTCAATATAATATATATTTTATTTATATTATGTGAAACGAACTATTCCCGAATTATACCCGAACGTCAAATTTTTGACCTCGCCGAACGTTTCCCGAATCGTAAAGTTGTTACTATGCTTGATATTAGTTGAAGTTGAACATACAAGATCACATCCCCTGCATCTATTGTTCAGTCTTTAAGGGCCTATTTGACCGAATGCTACTCAAACAAGAAAAAACAAATTCACTCAAAGTGATTTTACTCACGGGCATAGTATCATTTTAGTTCAATTTTTAATTTCATTCCTTTTTATTACAAGAAAATATAACAGTTGCATGTGTATTTTCGATATAATTGCATCCATATGAACGATACAGAAAATATAATTTGCATGGGTGCGCAAACCACAAAGTATGGACTAAAAAAAATTTGTTGTACAAATAATACTCACACAACTATCTTTTTACCCAATGCAATCAGGTCTATTTTATCAATACAAATATGTTTTCCTTTTCTAATAATGGGTAATCTTCTTCTTTGTTCTCCGCAAATCAATCCCTAATACGATGTTATACGATAATTAAAATTAGCTCCCAACACGATAATCTTTTCTTACGCCTAATAAACAATCTGACTTATCTTCGCTCTCCATCATGTTTTCTCACTAATCCCTCACACTCTTTTATGGAACATCGTGCAATAGAAGAGGTAAATAAATATTTATAGATCTGGAGATTTTTTCAAATATTTTTTACTGCTCGAAAAGTTTAAGTTTAAATTAGAATTATAAAATCCAAATCGTTGAATTGTATTTTATCTTATGGTTCAAACTTATAAATCTTAATTATATTGTTATTTGCAGTGTGTCATTCAATTCTAATTATAATTCTAATCATATTCTTATTCTTAGCTAATTATTTTTAACTATAATAATAAATTATTATATTTATAATTGGTTGTGAGAATCACAACACATTGTAATTTTCAGAATTCTATAGAAATGTTCTGAAAAAAATTATGATCCAAAATTTTGAGTAGATAATGTTGTCTAGTTAAAATATAAATTGCATAGTTATATTTTTAATATGATAACTTCTTTAATTATTTGTTCAAAATTTAGGGCAGAACAAAAATGGGGACTAATCATGGTTGGATGTATGAGAGGATCTTGGATGATAAAATTATAAAGTCTGTATTATGAATGGAGTAGAAGAGTTTTTTTAGTTTGCTTTTGAAAACTTAAAGATGGCATGTGAGCGAAATGGTAAGAAGTGCATTCGGTGCCCATGTGCTTCATGTGACAATTGAAAATTTCTAGAACGAGATGAAATTAGTAAGTATTTATTATGAAAAGAGTTTCATACTTTGTATCAAAGATAGCATAAGCATGAAGAATCCAACTTATCTGAGAATAAATGCCCACTGTTAGTACCCGACGAAGATACTACTAGGAATATGATAGAGTCAATGATTATGGATGTCGCTGATCCCGATTTTAATTGGGATAGATCTAGTCATGAGGAACCTCCAAATGCAGAAGCCAAAGCATTCCATTACATGTTAAAAGCAATCCATGCACCTTTGTGGGAAATTTACATTAATGGAGAAACTAAGGTAAAATATGAAAAGCATATAGTGCTATCAGGTGTCACCTAATGTTTAAATTTGAAATTTAATTTTTAAATGAGTGAAGATAATTTTAATCGGATGATATCGATTATGAAGAGTATGCTCTCTATAGGTGAGAAATTAGCCCAAGATTTGTATCACACCAAGAAATTAGTTTGGGGACTTGGTATGGAGTATAAAAAGATTGACGTATGTCTTAATGATTATATGTTGTATTATAAAGGTGAAAATCTTTTACAAGATAAATGTGATGTATGCAAATAACATCGTTATAAGAACTCGACAAATAAAAATGGCAAATCAGTTGTATGAAAGATATTGTGTTATATTCTTATTGCTCTCAAACTCCAAAGGTTAGATATGGTTGTTGATAGTGCTGAGCATATGAGAAGGCGCAAAGAAGAAATTCGAGAAGTCTTATGGTACATCCAGCATATGGCTTAGCATGGAAGCACTTTGATGAGAAACACTCTGAATTTGCCTTCGAGGTGAGAAATATGTGAGTTGAATTGTCAACTGATGGATTTACACCTTATACATGTTGGTCAGTATTTATTTTTCTTTATAATTTACCACCTGGTCTTGTGATGAGAGAGGAATATATATTTGTGGCTCTTATTATACTAGGGTTGAAAGGTCCCGAACGAGATATAGATATTTTTTACAATCTTTGATGGATGAATTAAATGAGTTGCGGTCTAAGAGAGTTGAGACATTTGATTGCTTCACGAAATAAAACTTCATCATGAAGGTTGTGCTCATGTGGACAGTGAGTGATTTTTCAGCATGTAAGATGTTTTTGGGATGAGGTACACGTGGCAGATTAGCATACCCTCATTATATGAGTCTTTCTAAGGCTTTTCATTTAGAGAATGGTAGGAAGCCATATTGGTTTGATTGTTCTTTGATCATTCATTTCAGTTTCAAGATGATAAGTTCATAAAAAAAAATAGGCAGGAACTTGATCCGCCTCCATCTCACTTATTAGGATATAAGATATGCAATATTGTAGACCACCTTCCATCAATTAAGCTTGATAAAAAATCCTATCGATTAGATCCCCGAAGTGGCATAAAAAGCATCTTTTAGAATTTACCATATTGGTCAAGTAATATGTTAAGACACAATCTTGATTCTATGCATTCAAAAAAGAAAAACTTTAGAATTTTATTTTATATTATTATGGATTTGCATTACTTTGAGTCGTGATCGGAAGAAAGAAGTGTGCAAGTGATTAAAGGATCTCAAGATCCCCGATGGTTATAGTTCTAATTGATCAAGGTGTCTCAATATTGATACAATCAAGTTTTCTGGGTTGAAAAGTCATGATTGTCATGTGTTTATCGAATGATTACTACATGTTGTATTTTGAGACTTCCTTCCAAATGAGGTGTGGGGGTTCTCTCACTGAGTTGAGTATTTTTTTTAAAGAATTATGTGCTAAGAAAGTTGACATAAATCATCTTACGTAACTCAAAAAAGATGTGATCGTCACCATATGCAAGTTAGAGAAAAATTTTCCTCCCGATGATTTTGATCTATGGAGCATCTTATTGTTTAATTGGCTTTTTTGAAGCTCGAATTGATGGGCCCCAAACATATCGTTGGATGTATCTGATTGAAAGGTAAAAAAATAAAGTTACTCTTTAATATTCTATTGATATTTAATCAATTTGGATTCTTAACAGAAATTAATAGGAACTCTTTTTAGGAAAATTCAACTGGATAAGAAAGAAGGTTGGCAGTAAAGCATGACCAGAAGCTTCAATATGTGAGGCTCACATTATAGAGGATATTTTAACTTTTGCACACATTATTTTTCAAAAGATGTTAGAATCAAATTTGATCGAGAGGGGCAACATGATGACAGAGAAGAGCATGCATAAGATGATTATGCTTTAATCTTCATGTATCCTGAACGCAAAAAATTTGGGCTAAGATGAGTGCAAGGTAGTTTACCTTTATGTGCTTCTCAACTGTGCGGAATTTCAACCATTTATAGAGTAAGACTAGTCTTTAATTAAACTTTTCTGAAATAAATATACTTGTTATTATTTTCAGCATTATTAATTAATGAACCATAAATATTTACAGAGAACTTGGCACCTACTAATGGAAAATGTCACAACATCACTTAACTGATGCAGAATTGGATAAAGTTCAAGAGCAACAATTCTTCAACTAGTTAAAAGTCATTGTCAATCGTGTGTTTGGACTCTAACATTAAAAATATTGATGTTAAACCCTAAACACAAGTGCATCTTTACAGTGAATATAATATCAATGGATACCCACTTTCACACACATTCACATAGTATGAATAAATCAACGACAAATAGTGACATATGTGTTAAAGGTGAATGGTATGATGATATTGAACATGATTTCTATGAATCATAGAAGAAATTATAAAACTCAATTAAATATATATCTTACATATGTCCTCACTGATACAAAGAGTTTATGCAATAAATGTGCAAGTTTACCTAAATTATTGCTAACTAAATGATCAAATTTGTTAATATTTTTTAATTTATTACTTAATAGGTCCAAATGTAAAAGCAGTGAAGGCTACAAAAGTGAAATCATCAAATATCTCAAAAGATGAAAACTCAACACATTCCTCCATCCTCATTGCAACTTGAGCCATCTCAACCAAAGATAAGGAAGCCATGAGGATCTAACAAGGATTGTGATGCTGAAACTCAATTGTTAAAATGTCCTGTACTGACTATTGTTGGTGAGCAAGAGTTTGATGTAGATCCTAATTGCTCATAGATTGCCACCACTATTAGGCTAATTGTATGCAATAATGTCATGGGACCCTACACAAATTATAAAGAATTTCTCAAGGATGATAGAAAATAACGCCTAGAAGATATTTTGATAACTTATTTTTTCAATTCT
The DNA here is from genome assembly GCA_037127355.1 of Schoenoplectus tabernaemontani. NCBI lineage: Eukaryota > Viridiplantae > Streptophyta > Magnoliopsida > Poales > Cyperaceae > Schoenoplectus > Schoenoplectus tabernaemontani. Next base: position 27,774,191 of record CM073750.1, read on the forward strand.
CAATTGTCAGGACTTCTACTAATTAATGAAATGATAAAATTAACTAAATTGATTTTTTTATGTCATATGCTAATCAAAATGTATAGGAGCGCTACAGTTGGGCTGATGGATAGGAGACTGACAAATGTTGTCTTTGAAAAGATTTCATGCAACATGTATAATTTTGTCATGAGTAAAGCACGTCGGACAGTTTCAACACTGAAAAAATGGAAGGAGATGCTACCTGATTGGCTTGGAAACCATGAATTTTGGAACTCCATGTGTAATCAGTGGGCACGTCTTTCATGGAAGCAACTTTTTTAGCAAAATTATGACAATAAGAGGGCTCCCGAAAATGTTGTCAATCATATTTTAAGAAAATGGTATAGTTTTTTCAATCTTGACAAATTAATTTCATTACATCTAAATTTGATTGTATTTTATAATATGAGAAGAAAGATACTGATGTGGAACCTACATATGAGGAGGTATTTAAGAAAATACATGTGAAAAAACTCACGATTGTCGGTTAATACTTCTTTCTTGTAAATATTATACAAGTTCAGCTACAATACTATATAGTCCAACTAAAATTTGGTTGAAACCGCATATCTTTTGTCTATGATTTTGTTCCTTAATTTGATATATATGTGTCCACGTATTAATGTTTCCTGATGATTGCAAGTAGAAGTTAGGTGCGGATTAAACGTATTTAAATTAATAGAATGATCAAACGATATTTGTGAATGAATTTTAGTTTTGTAGATGAGTTAGTTGTGATGGTCAAGAGACATCTGGGTAAGTACAAGTCATGCACTTTGGTCAATATAAGAGTCATATAAGAACACATAAGAAAGTATATATAAACAATCCAAATTGCTATTTTGAGCTATGAGGAAGAGACCCCATCTTGCAGGTCCAAGAACATCGATGGAGGTATGTTGCGCCAATTGCTTCGTATGTGCTTTGTATTGCGCTGGTTGTCTCGTTTGTGCCTTGTATTGTGTCGGTTGTTCCATCCAAAGAAGAGGGAGAAGAGAGCGGATTGGAGAGAGAATGGCCGGATTTGAGAGAGGGATGGGAGGAGAGGTCGTCCATGGACTCGGTTTTCAGTTTAGAGGGGTGGAAGAGTGGTGGAGGTGTCGAGTAGGGGTAGGAACAGAAGAGTTCTGATAGGGGAAGGGAAAAAGAAAGAAAAATGAAAGGAGAAGGATGTTGGGGACAAAATATTGGGGCCATAGGCCTAATATGTAGCCTAAGTGTGGTTGCGGGCCAAGGGGTGCGGTTCTTCATTTTTTATAATTTTTTATAATTTATAAATTTTTAATATAAAAATAACCCTACTTTTGAATAGTTATACTATCAGTATTGTCTTTGTTAATTGATGTATTTTATTTGAACTTTTGTGTTAATTTTTATGGTATTGAATGAATAAATGAGCAGTAAATAGTGCAAAATTTCTATAATTATTATGAATGCATAATGAAATATATTTGAATGTAAATAAAATTTAGCGGCTACAATGTAAATTTCTTAGGGGCTCTTTTGTAAAGTTTTAAATATATTTGAATATAATTAAAAATTTTAGGGGCTCCACCGTAAAATTCTCTAAGAAAATAAAAAAATTATTATAATCCAATGAAAATTTGACATATCATGAGACAAGATACACTTAACATTTACCACGTGTAACATAATAAAGCTATTTATTTTCAACTTGCATGAGCCGTCCAAAATTATAGTTCATACTGTTTGCTTTGTGTATCAATGCAGAACAAAAATTACATCAATCTCATACAATAATTTGATAATTACTTCGAGCTGAATTACATCAGATTCATTTGCATAGATTACCCATGCAAGTAGGTGTATCGCATCGGATAATTGCGTCGAGCTGAATTGTTTCCCACCTCTCCTCCGAACATATTTACTGTATTCATATCATTTAGAGTATTAGTTGTTGATAGCGATTTTTCTTTTTTGAGTTTATGGTCTTTTATAAATTGACCAAAGATTATCAAAAACTATACATCTCTATCTACTGCTAACTACATATACAACTCGTTAACTCCAAAAAAAAAACGAAAATTTTGATACAGGCTTAGTCTGCTATATATGTATCGGAAAGAATTTTATTAATTTATTAATCAACAATTATAATTGTTATTGACTAACCTTCCTTCTCTAGTTACATCAAAAAAATATTTAGTCATTTGATATTCAAAAGTATTCCAATGCATAGCTTAATCTCCCTTTAATATATATAACCTGAGAGATTAAGCTTGTTTTATAAGTATAGCAGTCAACTATGTACTTCATACCAAAATTCTGTATTTTTAATTATTGGCAAATATTATAATATAAAAAGTTTCGGGGAACCATTTAGTTCAAATAGATGTGTGTCATATCAATCCCAACCGAAAATGTTAATCACATGAACAAAAAATTAAGTTGGTTAGATGAAATTTTGTATCAGATCAGCCACGTTTCTTGTTTCTGCTTAATCATGCGAACAGAAGTGATGTATGATGTGAATTTCAATTAAATAAAATAAAATTCTAAAAAATTGCAAAATCAAAATTATTGGTAATTTAAATATATTCGTGATAAAAATAGAAAAGTTTCTTATAGTTTGCTCACCGATGAATCAAATAAGCAAAACCATTAAATTTGGGGCTATAACATGACATGGCATTATGGCATTGGCTTCTGCCTTGGCATGTATTTCATTTGATTTGCATCATTTTATTTTCTTGGCATGACATGGGGTCATGAAACTTGGTATATGGTATTGGCTTTGGTTTTGATGTGGTTTGGATTCCACTTGGTATCATTTGATATCGCTTTGGTTTCAGCGTGACATGCACCCATGGAGTGATAGTTTATTGATATCTCTCCAAACTTGATTTGAGATTTGAGGTATTGGCATCTGTGCTCGATTTATATGTGGATTTTAACGTTGGGCTGGTTTTGGTTTGATTCATTTTTTCTTCGCCAGGGCATATGATACAAGGCGAGGTGGGCCTGGACATTTCAGAGGAGGTCAATTCAATGGCGCGTGTAAGAAAGAATACCTAGCTAATGGCCTGGTGCAGAGGAGAATGGATGGAGAAGATCGAGTTACATTGTGTTTGTTCTCTGTTGTATCTAATGATTCCTTTAAAGCTTCTTAGGCCAATAATTTCTATAGATGGAAGAGACAAATGCAAACGAAATAATTATCCTTGAATCAGAAAACATTTTACTTGTACCATTTCCAGTTTACAAAGTACAAATATGCAACAAAGAAACAAAAAAACAGGGCAAATTATGATTAATTCAACAGTCTTATATCCGGCTTCCGTAAAATAGTAAATCCTTGTACAAGTGTGTTTTCCATGACAGAATTAACACCACCACCTTAAATTATTAATGCTGCAATTAGCCATGGTTGTGACTTTTGTCAATTAAAAAGCAGAGAAACCTAAACCTAAACTGCATTTTGTGGATTGGTCAAAGGCTGAATTTAGAGGTGTCATGCGGCCCATGTCAACACTGTCCTTGCAAACAAGCTGTTCTTCTCCCAGCTCACTGTCAGAACAGTTCAGTATTGTATCCATAAACGGCCTTATTCCATCCCGGTCGGCTTCCTGCTCCACCTCATTATGATTATAATTATTGCTCAAATAGTTGCATGTAATGTCATGGCTTCCTCCTATGTCAGTGTTGTCGTTATTCTCCCCGTCGGTTAGATTGCCATTGAAATAAAAGTAGTTGTGCAGCTGTTGCTCCTGAGCCTGATTTTCCAGCTTGTTCTGACCTGAATTTACATTGTCTAATGATATGAAGATTGATCTTGACTGAAATGTACGCATTATTCACAAATTTATCAACCTAATTAGTTAGTGTCTGATATTTTCATACAGGATTTGCACTATTAATCGCATAAATGATTTACTAATTAGAGCCAGGCCTTTTCTAAATCTGAAGACAAACGGTCCCGTAAGTAAAATAATGGGTGGTATTGGAATGAAGGTTGCGGTGGACCTTTTGTTGCATATGGTTTTAATTACTTGACCATTCCTAAATTAGAACCAAAAGTTTCAATTGAAATAAAAGATCTCGAATTAATCTAAAAAACCATCATATGTGACGTCTATGAAAATCGAAAAAGAACATCAAAATAGATTAAATAAGTGCTAGAAATATACACTTAAATTAATTTATATACAGACCGGCATAGGGTTGTTCTTGCGGATCGGTCTCAGAATTGACTTGTCGGCCCTTGTAAAAGGCAATGTAGGCCTGGACGTCTTCAAGATCCTCGCTCAATGACTTTAAGTGGTTCTGAAGGTTGATGACGATCCTGTGGCAGCCACCGGACGGGTCGAAGGCATGCCTATTCGCCTCAATTACCATTGTCTCAATGGCCTTGTGACGCTCAGAAGGCGTGAGTTTGCGCAGTTTCTTGACGATGTTGCTGACACCAAATAGCCGATGCGCGTTCTGAAACTCCTGTTGCCGCTCAGGTGGGAAGTACGGCGCCAGCATGCACTGGGGCCCGCATTTGCGCCTCTGGTACTTGCAAGCGGCACACGCTGATGAGGAAGGAGCTGCAGGAGGATGGAGCACCGCATCCAGATTGGCATTTATGGTTGCATATGCATGTGCAATCGCATTCACGTTTTCGTGAAGGCAAGGAATGCCAGTAGACGGAGAGGAAGTGGGAGGAGAGGCAGCAGAGGTGTGGGAGATAGAAGAAGGGGAGGAGGAGGGGGTGGAGGGCATAATTGGGAAAGGCGAGTTAAGATTCAAATAGGGATAGATCACGGAGGAGGAGGAGGAGGGGGAGGGAGGAGGGGGAGAGAAAAGGGGCGTTGGTTGAGAATGATTAGGTTTGGTAAATTTGGTAAAGTACAAATTCAGTTGTAGTTTGTCGTCCATGATATGACTTGTGAGGTAGCTAGGACTAGGACTAGGACTAGGAATCTAGGAGGCAGGGGTGCTTCTCTTTGTATTGTGCCAAATATGGGGAGGGGAGGAACCACTGCCAATGGGCCAATGGCACTCTTTTTGTAGACGCAGCGCCACCTCAGCACGCGCAAAACGCAACTGCTTAATTTCTCTAATCCCAGATCCTAATCTGGATCCAGTACTTCCGTACTGTACTTTTCTAGGATGAGAGATCAGAATTAATTGGAGGTTTTCAAATTAATTGTCACTTGGATCAGCATCAGCTGGTATAATTTGAAACTCATTTATTAAGACAACATTCTAATTTCCGATTATTGGAAGATTATTTTTTCCTTTTCGTTTCGTGTTCTTTATTTTTAAAATCTCAATGACTTCTGGATTAATTTATTAATTCATAATACTTGTTTTTGAATAAAGAGAGAAGGGAAGCTGTTATACAAAGAGCATAATTGGACAAAGTCAAACTGAGAAAACGGAAGAAAGTGTGTCGATGGCGTATTTTATATATTTCCTACATCTAATTATTCGTTAAATTTTGCAACAAAATGGGAATTAATCTTGGATGTCATGATCAGTGGGGTGGGGACTATTAGAGCGTACGGAATAGTACACTATTGCATTTTGCTACAGATAAGAACATAGTACAACTCTTTGCTATAGTAAAACTTTGGGCCTCACGATGTTTCATTTTTGTTTCAGTGGAAACTCCCACCTCTGGGACTGCGTTTGTGGTTCAACAAGTTGTTAGTTGGCACCCCGACCCAAAGAGAGTCTAGCTCGTCCTCTGACCAGGCATCTAGCTTTAGCCTTTCTTTCAGCATCTTGTTTGCATCAGACTCTGGCATTGGTTGATGTGGTGGTAGCATCTGGCCAAGGTTCGGTATGATAGGCAGAGATGGCACGTTACACATAGGTCTTGCTGACATGTCTTGAACTAATTGTCCATGGTTGGGCTGTAATGGCTGTAATGGTATTGTCAGGGAGAGATATGCTGGTGGGTTAGCATGCGACGACATGCTGCTGTGTGCTGTGCAGATAGTGTTGTTGCTAGGAAATCCCAATTTCTCTTGGAGCAAAGTAAATGAAGTAGAGGGTCTTGTGACAGGCTTGAAGGATTGCTGACCAATTACAGAGGGACCTGCAAGAGGGGAAGATACCTGAAAAATGCAAAAACATAAAACATATCAATATCAGTACTATATACACAACAATATAAATGTTTTGTTGGCCAAAATAGGATTAGCCAATTAGACTTCTAGAAGTTCCTACTGCATACACAATCAATGAATGTATATTTATCATCAGCAAAGGCACATGAGCCCAATAGCAATCCTAAAATGAAATGTTGCGTAAATCATAAATTATACAAGCATGACAGCATTTGTTTCAAGTAGAAGTAAACTACTGGTTGCACAATGAGTTAAGCACAACAATAGTATTGCTGAAATGGAATTGAAATTTGTTGACTTATCTATTAAAGGAACGGATAAAGAGCACTAATTACCTACTTGAATCAATAAAAGATTATAAGGTGGCAAACATCAGATTATCCGTCCTAAATAATCTACAACACGAAATAAATTATAGACCAAGTAAAAACCACACGAAGCAGAATTTCCAAATCTCAAGTACCCTGGACCAGAAGTCAGAAGAATAAATTAAGTAAACACAATACAGTATAAAAGGGTTTTGATGATCAAGAAAGACATCTAATACTATAAATGCTGCCTTACAGAATTAATTGCTATGGTGATAGTAAAAAGAACTTCTTCAACTTGTACACACAATCAAAATTGTCAGCCAGAACACAGACCAGGTGGCGTCCATATAAGTAGTTAAGGAAAATATTAGAAGTCATTGTGAATGGTGTCGAAAAACTTTTTTGCGAAAGTAATACGATTCACAGCAATGTCAGATGGAATAACAAGAGTTGGGTGTTAGGATTTAGGAATACGGCCAGGGAATTTTCTGTTATGATTTCAGACCATTTTTGGTATTTTATTTTTGTTTTAATAGTTGGAAGAGGCTGACAATCTGAAACACGCATGGTGTTTCTTTAATAAGATAATGATCCAACTTCTAGAATTGTTAGGGATTTATCTGATAGAGGTATGTCTTAGGAAATTGCAAAACTATGAACTCAACTAAACCAAAATCCAAGCAATCAACTGTTAGCCGCCTTAAATGGTAGGCATTCCCTAACATAATAAAATTGCCGGTATAATGATATGATGTGAATATGACATAGCACATATACAACCAAACACCCTGTTTGTCACCTCTACAAATAGGCAAGTCACTATAATAGGATTATTGGCTAAAAATCTCATCAATTGTCATCAATAGTGATTGAGTTTAATCCTATATTTCAGGCAGATAAGTTCAAACAGATTTTCCAAAATTGGGGTAAATGGCCATAATTTAAAGCTCAAAACTTGAGCTCATTAAGGCGATTTATAATTTTCATGAAGCGGTGATCGGAAAATTTCCCGAAGCCTGATATAGCTACCACAAATCAATTATTTATTAAGTATCCAAGTTTTAAGAGCCAAGAACACACTCACATCTCATGACTACAAAAAAATAATACAACAAAAACTAAAGTATAACCAATGATTCATTACCTAGATGGTAATGCAATGGGATCAGAACAAAGACATATGGATATCTCCTTACATGGTCTGAATTACAATACTGAGCCTTCTCCATTTCAACAGAAAGAAGTAACATAATATAAACCTCAAAACAAACAAAAGCTAGTACAATAAAAGGAGGAGGAGAAACAAAAATAGAAAGAAGAAAGGAATGGGAAGAAGAAGACGAAATACCAGAAGTACACCATCAGGTGGTGCTTCAGTTTGTATCGAGGAAGGTGCAACCTCTGCAAGCATCTGAAAAAAAGTTCAATGTTCTTCAAATTCTGAAAAGTCAAAAATTCATCTAGAAATGCAAAAGAATTTTCAAATGACAGAATAAACTTATAAATTAATACAATAGCCACCTCTTGATCATTTTCACAGGTAGGTACACCATTCTTCCCTTCTTTGCTCTGTGAATTCTGTGTTGGAGACCACATTATCATCGCCTGTCGGCATCTTGTCAGAACCATTATCATCATCAGCTCCTGATTTCTGCTCGACAAGTTTCTTTTCCTCGGACTTTTCTGCAGACCCCAATTTTAGCGGTACCAGAATGGGCTGACGAGAAGAGCTGATCTTCATGTCAGAGCTGTTGTTATTATCCCCTGTTGATTTCTTGTCAGGGCTGTTACTGCCAGTTTCAACATGTCTTTTCTCATCAGCTTTGTCTGTTTGCCCAAATCTTAGTGTACTAGACCCCAGTTTTATCCGTACCAGAAGAGGTCGACGAGAAGAGCTCAACTTCGATTCATCTGAATCATCGTGCACCAAAGGAGCCTTCTCTTTTTTAGTTGAGTCAGTATACTTGGGCATTATTAGTTTTTCCGGAGAAGTTTTCTTCATAACTCTTTTTTTCCTAGCACGTCTTGGAATGTGTTTCTCTTTAGCACATATTCGACAGCGCCATTCTCCCTCTGGGACCCTCTTCATTAATAAAAAAAGCAATTCCAAGAAAATTCATATTAAATTTAAGTAGAAGCACCATGAACATAAACAGAAGAGAACAGAAGTTAAATTGTCACCTCAAGTGGTGGATTTAAACAGTTTAAGTGATAGGTACGGGGACAGCTGTCACAACATAGCAGCTCGCCACTGTTGTTACACTCTTCACATTCATAGTATTGCTGCATATCAAAAGATAATAAAAATGTCAAATAGAAGAAAATTAGAAGGTGCACTGATCCAAAACTTTTCTACTTGATTCTCCAAATGAGTGCTAATTCAATGAAGAACTTTTACACATGTTGTCTTTGCCAAGCAATTTGCAAATCAACTTCTGCTGTCCAAACTAAAGGATTTCCTGAAGTGGTGATTTAATTTAGGCATCAGAGTTATGCTTTTGATTAAATTTCATGCAAAAACTCACCAACATACTTATCAGTAACAAAGTTGTTATTTTATTATGCACTGGACATGTATTGTACTATAGCAGTAGATTAAATCACTTACCCAATCATCTCCTACTACCCTAGCATGGAGTGGAGTTTCATCTAAATTTCTCTCCAGCATCTTTCCGGCAGAATAATTGCCTGGCGAGTGATCAGAATTTACCCCAATGGATGGTACTGGTATCAATACTGTTTTTCTCTTTTGAATGGGAACAGAGTTGCTCTGAATTTTAAAGTAGCATGAAGGACTGTCGTCACTCATCTTCTAAGCTTTCAATCTGGAAGAAAAAGATTAAAACAGTAACAACTTGTTAGTTCTGCAAAACTGCCTTTGGTTTTGTAAGCCGCATAGAAAGTCCTTAGGTGCAGTGAAGCGCATCCTATAGTCATTATTGATTAGAAGTATTTTTTTGGTCAGAAAACATCTGGCTTCAATTATATCTGATCTATGTAGTTTTTTTTTATAAAGTCCTTGTTTAAAGTTATGGTGGAAATTTCAAGAGAACTCCTGCACATGCTACTGGTACAACATACACCGAAACAGGATAAACTAAGAAATCAAACTTTCAGCTCCAAAACCCTTTTTTTGGCCGAAATCAAGAAAGCTCGTAATTTCACCTTAATCGAACACTACCCACTGATAAGAACCAAAACTTACAAAAAGGAAAAAGTAGATAGACCTGGAGAAGATTAAATTGAGAAAAAACACCCACCTCGTAACCTTAAAGCCCAAATCCTTCAAATGAGGTCCTCAAACGTATTCCTCCTTTGATTTCTCACCTCCTGAGCCAACCTAAAGACGGATTGAGAGTTGGTCTGCACCAAAATCTGGCAGGGGAGATAGAGGGGTAGGTAGAGAGACGAAGCGAGGCCAAAACACGCCAAGGTAGAAATTACGGCGATGTGGGGGGACGCAAGGGGGGAGGGGATGTACATATCACTTGTCGGGCACTGCCACCTCAGTGAGCGTTAACAATCCAGCTGGACTCCACCGGGCTGTGCGTTACGCAAAGGGAGGGCGGGGCCCGCATTGTAACGTCCACCAAGGAGGGAGGACACGTCGAGCCCCCCCCCCCCCATCGTACATCAGCGGGTGGGTGAGGGTGAGGATCTAAATAACTTACCGTTTTGATGTCCACCCGCGTGTTTTGCGGCGTAGAGACTAGAGAAAGGGTGGCGGGAGAAAGGAGGAGAAACAGCGCCAATCGCCATCTCGTTTTCCCTCGGCCTCGGGTGATCGAATATCGATCGGAGATTTTATGGAAACGTTTAAATCCTTGAGGTTTTGACTTGGCGGGGAGCCAGGAAGGCAGGAACCAAGGAATCAATGACAGGTGGGACCATCCTGTCAGTAACGAAAATAGTTGCTTTGCTGATAGTTGGCGGAGAAACCAGAACTGTCACAAGTGCTTCCGAGTTGTGAATAAAATTAAAAGTGATGGCATATGTGGACTTGAAAGCCTAGAGAGGGAGGACTGTAAAATATTTGATTTTATATTAGATTCAAAAAATAATAAAAATTATCTGATATATTTATATTCTTAGCTATATCCATGGATAAGGATACGATTTAGCTATTATATATCTCTATTCGTCTGTTTAGTTATTGTCCGTCAATATCTGATATTATCCGAAGTTATCCGATCTGATATTATCCGATTTTATCTAAATACATATCCGAAAAAATTCATTATATATTTTTTTTACATACATTATATATGTAACTAATTTTATATATATTTTGCACTAATATATCATTTTTTATGATTTATTAATACATTTGAACTATTAATATAATGATAATTAGTATTAATCTTCTATAATTAGTATTTAATATTTATATTAATAATTCTATTAAAAAATAGTATGCAATTATTTTACAATAATACATATAATAGTTTTACTTAATATCTGAAATATATCTGTATTCATATATGTATCTATCTGATATCCGTATCGTATCCGATATCTGTTGAATATTCAATCTGTATCCGTATCCGAAACTATCCATATCTAAAAAATTATAATGAACATGGATACAATAAAGTCATTATCCATTCGTATCGATCTGTTTGCAATCCTAAGAAGGACCCATGTCCTCGCGGGTTCGGCCTCTCTATACTCTATAGTAGAGTAAGGGATGACAATATAGTTTGTGGTTCGTTATATTTGTTTGATTCAGAGAGAGAACAAGTAGGGTCAGATCGGGTCATCTGACGGACCAGGATAGAGATGGACTTAAAGTTAAACTTGTTTTATATATATATCAAAATATATATATATATATATATATATATATATATATATTATATATATTTTTTTTTTTTTTATTATGGTGTTACGCGTAGCACGAATGACATGTGTGCTACGGACCATTATCAGCATGACAGAAAAGAATCTCATCTTCCAATTTAACCCAAATCCGAATGAAAGCTCAACATGTCTGAGAAACTTACAATAGTTTTGACAAATCATAACGGAATATTCAAACTAGATCAAATATTAAAATATGTTAGCATCACATCATGTGTACTAGTCAGGCCGAGGCCAATTGTAATTTGTTAATTTAAAAGATTATAATCCATAACAATTAGTAAAGCTTCGGAACTAAATCCAGCAATGAGCTTCATCTGGACTACAATCACAGGATTGCTTGTGCGCGTTTAAAATTCATTTCCAAATATATTATGAATTAAACCTCCATTCAATATATATTCGTGATTTAATCGCGAGTATAATATATTCTATCAAATTTTTAAAATGATACAAATTACATCAAAGATTATCAAATTTAACGGTTTTTCACAAATGTTTACAACGGTTTCAAATTAACGGTCTTCGATGAACTATCAAACGTTAATAAAATTGTATGAAATTTTACAAACTATCAATCTATAAGTAAAAAAACATATCAATAAATTTTTTTATTTTTAGAATATTTTTGCTATTTTTTTAAAATAAATAACGGGATTCTATTGTTCTATTCCATGTTGATAATTGCTTTTTTTTATGTTATTCCATGTTGATAATTGCTCAATAAACCCTTTGTCTATTAGCAAGCTTTCAAAGGATTTAAATTGTGAAGTAATTTTTATATCTACTCACAAAGGAAAAGATTGAAGGTCATTTAGAAAATGGTCTCTATTTTTTTAGTACGAACAAATTTATTTTCAACGTTAAGAAAATGAAGATTTATGCGAACTATGGCACAAACGCGTGGGGCATCCTTCCAACAAGATATTTAAATTCATTTTTTATTTTTCTAAATATTATTCTCTCAATTATGAAGTTTGTAGCCTTGCTAAATATATAAAACTTTATTTTTGTAATTCTAATTCAAAGAGTAATGAAATGTTTGAGCTTGTTCATTCTGATGTTTGGGGATCCGCTCCCATAATCTCTTACAATGATTATAGATATTATATCATATTTATTGATGATTTCTCAAAAATCCACATGATTGTATTTAATGAAAAATAAAAGTGAAGTTTTTTCTCACTTTCTAACATTTACGAATTTAGTAGAGACTCAATATAATAAAAGAATTAAAATTCTCCGTATGGATAATGATATGAAATTTATAAATCAAAATTTTTCAAACTTTACCAATTCAAAGAGTATAATTCATCAAACCTTGTGTGTGTATATCCCACAATAAAACAGTATTTCGAAAGAAAAAATCATCATTTACTCGAAATGACTAGAACGCTTTTATTTCAAAATAACGTTTCAAAGATTTTTTGGTCGGAAGCCATGCTCATCGCGGCCTATTTGATAAATAGGTTGCCTAGTGCCAATCAAAATTTTAAAAGTCCTCTAGAAATATTTTACGATCGAAAAATAAACATTGATCATTTACGAATATTTGGATGTGTATGTTTTATTCATAAAAATAAAATAGATAAGTTAGATTTTACTTCAACAAAAGAAATTTTTCTAAGTTATTCTATATTTAAGAAGGGTTATAAGTGTTATGATCTGAAGACCAAAAAACTTTTTATCTCAAGAGACGTAACATTTCTTGAAAAAGACTCTTTCTACAAAAATATCGAAAAAGACCAAAATAATAATTTGTTATTAAGTGAATTTGTATTGTCATGCTACACTAATCAAGAGAGAAGAGAGGTACTTGTAGAGAATCATACTCAAATAGGTACACAAGAGACCGAGGATAATGAGCAATCTCAAGTAGAAGAAGAAGAGGGTGATAGCTCGGAGGAAATTCAAGAGGAAGAAATACCGTTAAGGAGGTCAAATCGATAAATATAACCTTCGATGAAATTAAAGGACTTTGTCACATATTCAGTAAAATTTTCAATCCAAGATTATATTTCCTATGATCATATCACTAATGAACATTATATTTTTTTTGAGTTCCTTGTCATTGATTAAAGAGCCAACAACGTATGAGGTAGTAAAAATCGAGCCAAAATGATGTAGGGCAATGAATGAAGAACTTCATGCATTAAAAAAAAATCAAACTTGGGAGATTTATTATCTACCAAAAAATAAAAAACTGGTTGGATGCAAATGGGTATATAAAATTAAATATCATAGTGATGGTACTATTGAATGCTATAAAGCTATACTAGTTGCTAAAAGCTATACCCAAACTTATGGTATCGATTATCATAAAATATTTGCATCGGTTATAAAAATGAATACCTTACGGATATTATGGTCCATAGCGGTAAATAATAATTGGAACATGTACCAAATGGATGTAAAAAATATATTTCTTTAAAGAACACTTGAGAAAGAAGTGTATATGACACTCCCTCCCTGACACAAAAAGGAAGGTATATATAATTTTGTTTGTATGTTAAATGAATCGATATATGGACTTAAACAATCTCCAGAGCATGGTATGACAAACTCTCTCATTTCATGCAATTTCAAAGTAAGTGATTCCGACTCATCTCTATTTATTAAAAATAATACCCATGAAATAACTGTAATGTTAGTTTATGTCGATGACATAATCATAACCGGTGACAATCAAATAGAAATTAATTATGTAAAGAAAGACATCAAATAAAAATTTTAAATAAAAGATTTAGGCAAATTAAAATATTTTCTCGGGATAGAAATAGTTCACTAAAAAATGGGGCTCTTTATATCTCAAAGAAAATACGTTCTTAATTTGCTTAAAGAAACCAGTAAACTTGAATGCAAACTGGCCAAAACACCAATGGAAACCAATGCTAGACTTGATACCGAAAAAGGTGAACCATTGAAAGATATAAATCACTTTCAAAGACTTGTAGGAATGTTGATTTATTTGATGGTTACTAGACCGGATTTAGCGTTTGTTGTAAGTCAAATAAGTCAATTTATGCATGCACCAAGAACCCCACATCTAGATGTCATAAATAGAATATTAAGATACTTGAAGGGTTCTCCCGGAAAGAGAATATTGATGAAGAGAAACAATACTAATGATATATGTGGTTATTTCGATGCAGATTAGGCTGAAAGTTTCGATCGAAAATCAACAATCGGTTTATGTACATTTGTAGGCAGAAATTTAGTCACATGGAAAAATAAGAAGCAAAATGTTGTGGCACGATCGAGCGCCGAAGCAGAATATCGTGTCATGGCATCCACCGCTAGCGAACTAACTTGGATAAAATAAGTGTTAACCGACTTGAATTTTGAAATCAAGGAACCGATGAAGATGTTTTACGACAACCAATCGGCAAGACACATAGCGGCAAATCTCGTATTTCATGAACGGACAAAGCATATTGAAGTGGATTGCCACTATATTAAAGAAAAGGTTCAATCAAAAGAAATTGACACTCCATTCGTCAAAAGCGAAGATCAACTGGTTGATATCTTTACTAAAGGATTGAGCATTAAAGCATATGAGAATATTTTATGCAATCTAGGATTATTTGATCTCTATAATTCTAGCTTGAGGGGGAGTGTTAAGAAATAGAGTGATTAGAAGATATAATTAGCCTCAGAAACTATTCATCATAGGCTCTTAATGAGGAATAGTGCCAACGGGTCTATTAGAGCCAACCGTACTATTGATACCAACGATAAATAATATTACCATTGCATCCATATATATAGCTCTTTAAGTGTTTTTTGTCATTTTTATAACAATTAATTCACTGATAATAATAAAGTTATTATCAAATCATCAATATTGTTCTATTATTTTCACACTACTATAACTACTATAAGATGCAACTTTAGGACTCAATATTTTAGCTGTGAAATAAAAGGCCGGTTTGTAAGAGATTGGCCTTTATTATTTCCTCCCTCCTAGTAGATCGTGGATTAATAGATTTTAACTTTTTTACCGCATAAAAAGATAGAAAAAGAAAGAAAGAAAATAATTTTGTCCTCTAGCAAATCAAGCACTTCATGATTTTATTTATTTATTTATTTTTTTGAGGAAAAGCTTCATGATTCAATTATTCTTTGTTCTCTATGCATTGTTCAAAACATTATTAGGCACGCATCTACTTGCTCTGTAATTACAACATCATGCACTAAAAAGACAAGAGAAAAGAACTTAATTTTGTCTTCTGGCAAATGAACTGATCAAACTAGAGAACCTAACTGACAAGCAGAAGAATTTTGTTGATGCACAGCACTCTGTAGTGAGTCTCTGTATGAAATTAGTAAACCCAAAATGCAATACCACGACGATGGCTATTACAAGGCCAAATACTGTCCATCTGACCTGTTTCCATTTATCATGCCAGCGAGATTCAGTTGAACAAGCTTTCCTTTCCAGAGTAAAACCAGTCCCATAATATGTCACCCTTTTTTTATCCTCTATTGATGATCACCTTCCCCCCTTCACAACTGTCATCATCACTGAAAACTTCCCAATTTTATCAACATGCACCACATAAAAAAAATTGAATATATAATTTGCAGCTTGTGAAGAGCAAGCTGATATCTTACATGCATGAACTGTTGTTATTCATGGTTGTGTTTTAGGACCTCAATTTCCTTAGGCGATTTCACTAATTAATTTGAGCGAGGTGATTCCTCATTTATATAAATGAACGTCTTGGCAACTCAAAAGTATATTTATTAAATTTTAGTATGCACGGCGCACTATAATTGGAGAGAACATCTCGGAGCCCAAAAAAGGAGAGGAACTTACTGTAAAAAATAATAAATTAATTAATTAATTAAAAAAGAAAGAAAAGATATCCAATGCCTTTTGGTACTATAGATGGATTTTCAATAAATGAAGAGACTTCTTATCAGCTGCGGCATCAACCTTTAGTACAGAACAACTATGAAGTGGACCGGAGCCATACAAAATCTGATACCAGCATTACAATTGTTTTTTGATATAATTTTTTTTTTTTTTTGATAAAATATAATTGTTAAGTTGCCATGCATTTCGTGTCTCTGTTTTAATTGCCAAAAAATCCGTTAATAGTGTCGTGGCCATGGAGATGTTAAAGGAGACGATTTAGCTAATACATTAAATGTTTGAAGAAAGTACTGAAACTTTATCTGTCACATCATCTGTTAGAAGTACACATTAACTATTTAGTTTATCCTTTTAAGATATGCAGAATATTTCGGAGTAATCCGATATATATATATATATATAACTACTAAGTTCATAATCCGGTCTTCTCATCCGTTGTGCAGTCAATAAATTTCTAGTGAGATATGGACATTGCGTCAGTCTTTAGCATTTAAAACAATAAATTTCCCAGTCGGACAAATTCAAGAGTTGAAGACCAATAAAAGACCAGCAAATAGCTTTATCTTATGTCGGCCCACTAATTTCAAGTACTGTGACCTAATTTATTCTTTGATGCGTGTCAGGACTCCTCATTTTTTGTTTAGTGTCAGTTGACCAATGACAATTAACAAAAACTAATAGCATAGTGCATTTGGGGTTGCAAATTCACCCTTCTTTATAGTATTAAGTTATGATGCAAGAGATTAACTAACAATGATACTGTTGACAAAGCCTCGAGAAGAAAATGGATGCTCGGTACAAAGGCAAATGGCCAACTATTTAGTTACAACAGACATACAAAGACTATATCCAAGCCAAAGAGAAACCTCACAAGCACTGGTGATAAACACAGATTTGCATGAACTACAACTGGTGCTACTAATTCCTTGCCCCCAATACCATGAATATATTCAACCAGGCAAGACAGTTAAATAGATGAGTATATAAGAACTGAGCTACTAATGTCTAAGATATCTAACCCATCTTCAACTACCACTGGAGAGGATGCTTATTGTTCAAGCACAGCTGCAACATAATAAAGAAGAACTTAGTTTCCCCAAGGTAAAGAAGCTAGTAATACCTTGCCCTACCATATATTTCAGTATCTGATCTTGTCCTCAATTTACCTGACTCATGCATTATACCTTCAAGCAACCCTTTCTATTCTTTTTTTCCCCTTAATAGCGATACGTATTCAGTTCATCAAAATTGTGTAACAGTCAAACAGACTCGAGTCATGGGGTCACCAAAACTTTAAAAAATCACCCACTTCTTTATTGGTAACAGAATGGACCTGTATCTTTTTTCTGGAAGAGTTTTCCTAATTAGATAGGCTGTTTTGAATTTTCCACTTAAAAAGAATAAATACCTTGGTTAGCAATTGCTCAAGCACCGAAGGTGGACCACAGAAAGGAGAGAAGAAATAAAATTAAGCAACAAAGGTTAACTAAATAAAAGCTATAGTCTTCTATTGTTTCATCTCTGTGGTTGCTCAGATGAAGAGGCACCAGGAGTTTGGGCTGCATTTGTCGGTAGGCTGCTGGATGACCCATTCTCTGATGGTGGGGCTGCCCCCCACTTCCCTTCTGACTCAAGAGGTTCTATCACATGCACTCCACCATCAGTGAGTCCGATTGCAAATTGGTTAGGCTCTAGTGGGTGTGCGGCAACCACAAGAGGATGTACATTTGCACTGGAACAAAAATTACAAATAAAATGAATATGTAGAAAAACAAATACAATTCCTGGATATTGAGTTTGATAAAAGTGAGAATATCTCTTGTATGAATCAGGAACAAGCAAAATACAATCATAGACCTAAATTGTGACTGTCCATTTCTTTCATTGATTTAACCTGGTAGAATTTCAATTAACTTAAATCAAGAAAATTCAGCATTTTAAAATTTCATGCCCAGATCAAGAGACACTAATAGCCTCAAATTAATCATATCTCATTGTTCCCATATGATTTTGCTTTCCGAAAACTTAATTTATGTCCATTTTAGCCATTCAATACAGAAAATGAAAGAAGGTTTTACACAGAGAGGGCTTCAGTCTAACACATGGAAATTATTAATCTAATACTCATAAAATCAGAAGCTGTCCTCAGGAATAAAAACAAAAAAAGGAGGCTAATACAAACAAGAGGATAATTACTGCTTTAGATACCCAGCCAACCACTAGCTATGGATATAAGCACAACTAAGGCTACCTCTTTAAATTTGTAAAAACAAATTAAGAATATTGATGTACTTGTACTAAGCAATACCTGACATTGGGAGGAAGATATGCAGCTGGGAAGATACGACATCTAAGCTTGAGATTGGAAGCACTAAAAATGCACACAGTGGCATCAACAAATGTTGCATACACCAGCTGACTATCACACGAGAACGTTGCATGTGATATAGGTGGTGCTGAGTTTTCTCGTGGGACCCACTAATACAAAAGAAAAAGATCAATAACAATTCTGAAAAGCTACAAGAGTTGACATAATTCACCAGAAGTGGCATTGATTATCCTGATGTCCTGTTAAAAGTAAATTGAACCCAACTAGGGAACATCAGGTGACACTTGGACATAATAGATACCACACAATTGAGGGTTAATCTATAATATAAAGTATAAACTAACTGCACAGCTGCAGTTCATTTCAGGTTCATTCCACATGAAAATCATAGCGTGCTCTACTAGAAATATAGTTGCAAAACACTAAGTGCTTCAGCCCTCAGAACCAAAATTTCAGCACATTTAGATAGTGGCAGCAGTAAATTAGTTTCTCTTTCAGCTAATAACATTAAGATACCAATACAACATTGGGATACAAAGGATACCTGTCTAAGACACTCTAACTTGGTGGTTTCATAGATGGCAATCTGGCTCTCATGGACAACAAGGAAATTGATTTGGTCCTGATGGAACTGGACACGTGTATCAGAAATGTTTGATCCAGAAAGGCTTTGTGGGTTTGGCAGGAACTTGCTCCTTTGCTTCTCCCATCCATCTGTGCTCCACACACAGATCTGCAACAGAAATTTCAACAAGTTCTAAAGAGTGCCTGTTGTAGACTCTTTTTTTTTGGTGTACATGAATTACATGTCTAGCAATGTTTATTGACTAACTACTACTATGAAGTCCAACAGTCAAAAAAACCCTAGAAAAATGTTACTTGATTGATTTACTTCCGTAACAACTCATTTTGCTGATCTGAAATTTCTTAAGGAGTGTGAAAAAGGATCTTCTCAGATAGATACTCATATAAGCAGATGGTATCATTATTTTTGTTTTTCTATGGAAATTTTGCTAACCAAGAAGCTGGTGAGCTGGAAAATTTCTTTCACTATTCTTTTGGGAACCATCCCAAGGGAGCACAAGTCAGCTATACGACTAAAAATCTAACTTTAGATTGTTGGAAAAATGGAGTTTGTATAGGAACCTGAGAGTCTGCTCCAGAGGAAACAAGCACATTTAATACATTGGAAAAGGCAAGACCAGTGATTCTCTTTGAGTGGCCTTTCAGTTTGCTTTTTACCTGATGAAAAAATAAGCACTATGAGGATCTGAATATGACCATAATTTTCACTTCTCAGTTTCTGTATATAAGCAATGAATCTAGGAACTGCACTAATAACATCCAATTCAATATTTGTTCATACCCAATTCCAGATCAAAATCCATCCAAGAACCATAAAATGTTATTTTACATTGCACTAAGCTCTTACAATCTCAATTAACTGGATCAACATTCATATTAATTAAACACAACATTCATATTAATTAAACACAACATTCATATTAATTAAACACAACATTCATATTAATTAAACACAGAAATAGTGCAACGAGCAACAACCTCATCAACTCTGACATTGTAGATTTGAATGGTGGAGTCATCCATTCCAATAGCAATTATGTTGTTATCTTGAGGGTGGAAAGCCAGAAAAGTGGCAGCTGGTGGTGGTGGCATGAAGGTAGTCATTGTCTGCGAAAGAGAGCAGACATAAATTTATATTACTTATTGTTGCCTTCTACTTGATCAAGTTGATTTATATATCTGTGCTTGACCTACCAGGACTGATGTCTTAAAATGTATTGAAAGTACAAACATCATTTAAAAAAAATTATTCTCCTGCATCCTGATCCCAAATCCCCAGGATTACAGTAGATTCAGACAGTCCTACCCAGGTCCAGGGCCTGGATAATTTCAGTGAGCAAAACAGTATTCATGCACCACAAATTCTCAATAATATTTTTCAAAACAAAAAATAGAAATGCGAAGAAAAACAAAAAGAAAGAAATAAAAAATGATTCTGATTGTTCCACTACATCATAGTATGAAATGCGGTAAGATTATCCTGGCATAGACGTGTACCTTAAAGGTCATCATATTGAAGAGAGAAATCTTCCCACCGGAAGCTGACATGACATATGAGTCGTTCTTCGACAGGGCAAAGCATGGCACAGCATCCTCAGGATTCGAATCAGTTATGTCATTTGTCATAAGAATGCCACTCGGTGGTTGCCATAATTGTGGTGTTACTCCAGCAGTTGCCTGAATATTGAAAAATTCAAACTTAAGAATTCACCAAGAAGAACAAAATTGAAAGCCAACCATTATATACCGGTGTCAAAAACTATTGGGGGATTGCTTTCTCTTCTTTCTTTTTCCTGTTTCTGTCTCCAATATCTTGTACTCAACAACCACTAATACTGCCTCAACTGGACAAATTTAACATAGGATGATGTGGAGGAACTTATGAGGGCATTGTGGGATACCAGTGGCATGTTGTCACAATTGATGGACCAGGTCATGAATGGTGCATTGGGCGATTGATGCGACTATTCAGCTCAGTAATCATTTGTGAAAAAAGAGAGGAACATTGGAACTTTCTGTTTTAAACTGAACCACAAATTTGAGGATCTGCAATTTTAGCACACCAAAAATATTGTTTGATGATTTTTTTAAGGTACATCATGGGTAGGATATTGTGCTTTTCTTTTGCTTGGTTTTCACATATGCACCAACACAGCAAGAGTTAGGATCGTGCCTACAAGGGGTATCTCATGGGGTTTTGTTTAATCACGCCAGCAGGAACTGCCATCAGTTTTCTTTCCGTTGATCAGTGGAAATAAGCATTTGTTGCTTTTAAAAAGGCAAAAGAAGACAGTCACCAGATTCTTCCCTAAGAAATACAGACATAACGTGTACTGGGTTGCATCAGGCCATCAGTCATGCATAATCAATACATCTCTAATTAAGACCAATCCTTGTATCAAGGTGATGCAGGTAACAGATTTCTCACATGGTCAGAACTCAGAACAACTTTGTAACAACATGGTCGTAATGTGTTACCTTTCCACTAGGATTGCGCTCATTACGTGGCCATTTCCAGAGGAGATGAATGGCATTTGAAGCTAGTGCCAAAAGAGCCACACCAGAGTTTGTATAAATCAATCTTGAGATCTGCAATTAAAAACTTCATTTAGACATATTATCAGGTGGTTCATACCAGTGCTAACCACAAACAATATCATATCTGTACCAGAATTTTTCAATAGTGTCTTTTGGTTTTTTATGGAATTTTGATGATATTTTTTAATTTGTTAACTTCATTAGAGAATCCTTTCCTTTGTGCACTTTTGTTTTATTTAAATTTGTTTTTACCTTGCTTGTTCTCAAATTATCCATGAGCCTAAGAGATCGGCACTGAGCCGGCTCATTAATCTCAGTAAGCTTCCACATCTTAGACTTATCGGTTGCATCTTCAACTATTCTCGGCTTTATGTCCACTATTCCCTTCATATCCCCATTCTGTTCAAATTCAACAATGTCAGTGCAAATCAAACATGAAACTAATAAGAAGAGATCATGGAAAAAGAAATAAAATACTATCCAGAGTTCCTATGGAACTTAGCAAAGATTTCATCTTTATAGTTAGCATCACCTTACAAGTCCAACAGCACCAGAGCTAACTAAGTGGCCTAATGCTGGTAAATTACAACAAACCTTGAATTTTTGCTTCGTTTTTTAACATTTTGTTATCTTCTTAATGAATCAGATGTTTAAGTCTTCAGTATAGCTTATTATCTCTCAGTTATATAACTAAACACCATTAGCAAATCAAATACAAATGTAGGGAAACTGAGCTCATCTTTGCATCCAGTCTAGTGCGGATTCCATCCTGGCAGATCATACCATAGATGTTAGTTTTGTGCGATCGAGATACGATTCAGAGGCCAATAGATGTGAATCGGACCATTTGTATGGAGAAAGGGATTGCACGAATCGTCAGCAGATAGTTGAAGAATCGGGATATGTATCACATCGCGTGATACATAAACTTCACGATACTGAGTTTCAGACCCTCAATACAGATTAAAAACTTACATTTTCCTTTGTGCGGCGATAGACCAAAAGGTGTTCTCCAGACCCCACATCTTTTCATGAGTGGTGACAGACCTAAGCAAGCAGCGGAAAGACAACAAAAAGAAGAACGACAAGCCAGACTAGCAAGAGAGAAGAGCCGGGTGCGCTTGAATAAAAAAAGGGTGTACGGGGTGAAGTTACTTAATCTTTTTTTGTTTTATTCTCTCTTAATTTCTCTCTTTCGCACGTGGCATGAACATCAGAATCATAGAAGTTAGTATCGTACGATACGCGTTACGTATCGCACGATTCGGTACGAGTCAAAGGAAGAACGGTACAGATCGTACCTGTGTATCGGAAGCAGAGTGAATCGCAGGAATCGTAACGATACAAACTAGCGATACGCGTATCGTATCGGATCGTAAGTATTTACGATTCTGAAATTGAGCCATCGTAGTCGCAATTTCGCTCGATAATTGCATTTCCTTGCCTTTTTCTTGCAATTTCACGCGCTGAGCTGAGATTGAATCGCCCCGTCGCGTGCTAAGGTTGAAAATCGCCCCGTCGCCGTCACGAGCGCCGAGAGTGAAGAACTCGTCGCCGTTGTGCTGAGAAAAGAAGCACGTCGCCATCACTCGATAATCGCAGGTACGAAACTTATGGTTTGATGGGCTTCACCGTGTTCGAGTTCAAAGATGTTGCTTCCGAGCAAGCAGAGAAAAGAAAGTCGAGTCCGACTTGACGATAATTGAGACTGAAAGGAAATCAATTAAGCCTTAAAGGAATGAACCTCTTTTCAGACTATAGTCATTGAGATCATCCTCTAGTAGTTTTCCTTCTAGCTCATCTCTCTTATCCTTTCCTAAATCAATTAAGCCTTTAATGGAAACTGTGTATTTGTGTGGATTTTGTTTAAACTTATTGCATAGCTTATTTGCATGGAATTTTTCACCATATTGTATAGCTTATTTATTAGTCTAGCTAGCATAATATTGAATCAGTGTGAATTATACTGAATCAGTGTAAAAATGATGATAGATTATTTTATTAGTAACTAGAATATGATGATAAGTTCTTTTCTTAATTAATATGTTCCTTTGTTAGCTTTTTTTGTTAGTTAATATGTATTTTTGTTAGTTACTAATTTACTATAATTTCTTTGGTTATTTTAAAAATAACTTAGCGTATCTTAACGATACGATACGATACACGATACATTTTACGATTCAACTACTATGATCAGAATCAAATAAGTTGTTTTAATTATACTTGCCATAAATATTTATCTTCATTTCATTTCCAAAAGAAAATATTTATGTTCATTTAATTTTCAATAAAGTACTTTTAATATTTTATATTTCATTTGTATACCTTTTATTTTAATTATCATTTAACTTTTATTTTTTTATTATATTTTTTAATTTTTTTTTAAGTAACAATATAAAATATGAATAAAACAAAATATTTTTCTCAATATACTAGCAAATAAAAAATCTATATTGAACTTATATGCATTATATATGATTGCTTTCTTATAATTTTATTTCATAAATAAATAATTTAAATGGAATATGAATTATTGAAAGAAAATACTTTTTGTTAGTATTTTTAAGTTATTGATTAATAATTTGTGCTATTTGGATTATTATATGAGATAATAAGAGTTCTGCTCATATGCATAACTGACATAGTTCATACCGTACTAACATACCATATAAATGTAATATATGATAAATTGATAATAATTATCAAATGAAAAAAGAATTCACTAGATATTGCAATTAGTTGTTTTAACTTTTAACTAATGTTAAGACAAGTTTACTGTACCTTCGATACACTATACGTGATATGATATAAAATGCAATGATTCATGATACAAAATATGATCTGACATCTACACATCATACTATGAATGAACCAATAAACAAAATTGAACTTGGAGAAAAGGAAGAAATGGAATGAACTAACCAATGCAGAGATTGGTGTTTGAGGAGTATTTGGTGCTCCAGTTGTTGAAGCCCCAGCAGATGCTGCAGCAGCAGCAGCCGCCACCAATGGATTTACTATAGGCTGTGAGTATGAGAACGAAGATGAGAAACAAGTGAGAATCATTTCTGTTATACAAGCAGGTCAGGCATGGTACTGCATCACCTACCAGAAAAGGGGCAAACTAGTAATAATGCTACCTTAGTATTTGATTCTGAAATTGCCCTGGAAGCATCAAATGGTCTGCCCTGACCTTCAAAGGTGCGAAGTAACCGCAATCCATCAGCATTTGCCAAAATCTTTATACCATTTTCATGAGTGGATGCTGCTAATAGTGTTCCCTCCTTGTTGAAGCGTATTCTTGGACTAGCCTGTTTTAGAAAACCACAATAAATCCATAAGCATGCAGCTTCCCCCCAGCTAATATGTTTACACAATAGGTTGATAACTAACTATCAGTCTACCACCTACAGACAGGTACTGGCTAATACATGTTATAAAATGGTAATGGGGCTAACTAACTATCAGTCTACCACCTACAGACAGGTACTGGCTAATACATGTTATAAAATGGTAATGGGGCTAACAAGTGCCCTCCATCAACAAACCAGATAAACTTCACTCTTATGTTACTTTAAGAGTACTTGATTGTTAAAGCAAAAAATGAAAATGATGTGTAGGAATGAGTGAAAAAAAAGTACAATTCGAACTGAATCAAGTACATATATCAACATTTTATTGGGATTCTTATACTTGAATTTCCAGTAACAATAATAAACAACTAAAAACTTGGCACTCCTTTATGCCCCGAATCATTCCCGTATCAGATAAATAATAATCTAAGTTCAATGAAACAAAACTAATATTCAAAGCAGACATAACAACAGCCTGTAATTACTGCATATGATCATACCTGGAGGCCACCTTCAGCATCTAAAGTCGTGAGCAGATTAGTGTTGTCCATATCCCAAAACTTGATCACAAACTCATCTCCGGCTGCCAGATACCGGTTTTTAGTGGTATCAAATTGCACAACACCAAGGGACCTCTTTCTGAAGCCCTGGTACGTCCTCTTCACTGCTCCCTCACTCTCATTCCACTCAACTATGAATGATTCACCCTCCTTGCTTGTCCCGCAAGAAAACAGCCTGTAATAACAACAGAAGTACAAAATATGGATGATTACAAGAAGAAATTTTTAAGCTGAGAAACTAAATTTATATCTTCACAAGTACATTAAAGCATCACATGCATCCCTAAAAAGCTTCCAAATACACTTCATTCCCCTCAATGGAAGGTGCCCAAATTATTTCTTTTTAGTTTTTACTCCATGTTGTTTTCTCAACTTGGACAACAAAAACAACAAAGCCTTTAATCCCAAAATTCTCAACGTGGACAATTTGAACAAAAAGATAATAGGTAATTTTTCCACATATTATAGTGATGACATATTTCTTTCTTTGGTGTCATTACTTGTATTAAAAATTTCACATAGCCTTTTTTCTTGATAAAGAAAAATTGACCTGGTACCATCAGCACTATAAGCCATGGTCGTGCACCAGTGTCCAGGCGCATCATAATCAACCCTAGACCCCAAGTTGTCATACAACCATGCCTTTATTTTGCCATCCAAGGCTGTAGAAAATATGAACTGGATATTCTCCTTGTGGTGCGGGCAGACAGAATAAACAGGAGCATCATGCCCTTCAAAAGTGTACTGTCGAGCCCCACTCGTCGCATCCCAGACCTTGATTGTCTTGTCATCCCCACAGGTTATTACACACAGCTGTTTGTTAGGGTGAGAGAATGCTATGTCATTTACACCACCGGTATGAGCATCTATCTGTGCAACTCAAAATCAAGAGAAGGAAGAAAAGAAAAGGAATCAACTACAGAAGAAGCTAAGTTCACATGACACTATGGAATATCAACCTAAAGAGGTTTACAGGTGATCACAGTTATGATTATATGCAACACCAAAGACCACAGGGGCAAGCTAAGTCTAGTCAAAAGTCAGAGTTGGATCAACTTCATCGGTCCATTTCACTAATTCAAACAAGCATTCAATTAGGGTTTGAGTCGATTCGACCCAGTTTTCAAGTGAACAGGCTCCCTCAGATTATAGGTTTTGACCAGCATCAGGTGATTTAAGCCCTGAAATATTGTAGTTTAGGTCTTCAGGCAGATATTTGAGGTTCGGTAAGGATTTGCCAGCTCTACTTAAAGCCAGATGAACTTGATTACACTGGCTCTCCATATCGTTGTATACTGGTCATAGATTATTGTTTTTTTTTTAATCTTCTGTTGTGTTTCTATTTTAATTGAGCTTTGGCTATCCATTTGGTCCACACTTGTAGTATGATGTTGAATCAAGACTTCTTCAAAGTTGTTGCCCACCAACAAAGCATACCTCTAGGTGTTGTCTAATATCATTGCCACCATGGTACGAGTATATTTGTACAACGTGCTTCGAATAAGCAACCCCTGTATTGAAAACAGATGGGTATATTACGGTTAGGGTAAGATAAATTTCTTGAAGCGCTATATGACCGATTTCGATAATACAGATTGTCCATGAAATCCAGCAACTTAATTGCACGTCCTAAAATATTTCATTCCAACTAGTTATATATTAAGACCTTATCCATAATAAGTAGTTAAGTACTCAACTGTGACAAAGAATAAATAGGATATTAACCTATCCTATGTCATGCTCAACATCCTTAAGACAAACTATCATTTATAACACCCTTAAAATAAACTTGTCAGCAATTCTTGTTGAAGAGGTAGAGAAGTTTCTGAATAGATATTTCCTTGCACTTTACAGATGCACATAGCTTCTATAATCAGTGTACAGACGAGTCGGACAAAAAGACCACAATATCAGTCTCATAGATTTAGGTTTATAATTTTATATAGAAAAACAGAAGCTTACCAAAGAGAGATCCATCTGGGCTCCATATCACACGGTTGACGGACACTGCTGGATCTTTAACAAGGGAACCCTGAAATTTGATTACACAATCTGTCAAACAATAATTTCATGATAGGTATTCAGATTAGACAATGCAATAACAAAAGAATCTAATGCACTATTGTAACATGATGCTAGATAGAGAGTACCAAAATGGATATTAGACTTCATGCATTATGTTCTTTAAAAAAACACCAAATAAGCGAAGAAAGTAGAGTTCCCCACAACACAGTAAATAATAGAAATAGCATTATCGTACCCAAATGCAAAACTAGGCAATATGTACCTGTACCTGTAGAGCTATGGAGCATTGTGAAAGTTCCCACACTTTGAAGTTCCTCAAAACCAGTCTCTCCCTTGTACCAACATCCCAGAGTCCAATATCCCCCACATTTGTACCAACTAATATAGATTAAGAATGGCAACAAATTAGAACAGAAGTTCAAACTCAAGATGCCTTCACAGCTTGACTAGCATAGATCAAACTTGGTATTTGGATAAAGATCAGAGTTGTAAGAATTGAAGCATACAACATGCTCATCCTTTTAGTCAACTATTATGCCAGTACTAAGTTTATATTCCAAAATATGCATAATCCAAAGTTGTGCCCTGCACCATTTTTCCAAGTAGCATTAATTCAATCATGTTAAGGCATATTCAGTAGCAATAATACAATACAGTGAGAACATAAGTCAGCAGTATTAATGAGCCAAAAGTAACACCAACAAAAAAACACAATCCGAGTATAAAGAAAAAGAAAAAGAACAAAAACAAAGATTCAGTGCAGACCAGCAAGGGCTGGCACCAACCAGTAAATTTACGTCAAGACTGCATGTATTATACAGAAACAGAGCTTGACGCCTACCAAGAAGAATTGTCTGGTGCACAGGATGAAAATCCATGCTCATGGGATTGGAACCCTGAATAAGGTTACGGACCACCGTCTTGGGTATGTCCTCTGGAACAGGGGCATACATCGCCTGGTTGTGGCTGCTCTGTGGGTAGCTTGCCGGAGTAATATTTACTGGCAAATTTCCCTGCTTTTGTGTTTCACAAGGGTTTAGGAAAAATCATTGTGTCGTCAAGCTTCAAAGCAATACCGAGAAAGTTTTACAGTGTTTCAAGCATTCTAAAAAGATTGCTTCTTGAAATTATGCTTGGAAGTGTTTGCAGAATCTTCAGTGAAATCATGAGATGTCCCAACATGATTGGAAAATAGTGTTTTGTTTTTACAGTATAACACATGTATCCAATTGCATAGATACATCACTTTATTAGAAAATGTGAAACTAAATAACACAAATATAAATATGCCCAAAACAATGTCCCAAAATTCCCTTTGTACAGTCCTATGGTTTCATATCTTTGTTAATAACACAAATATAAATAGGCCCAAAACAATGTCCCAAAACTCCCTTTGTACAGTACTATGGTTT
Source organism: Schoenoplectus tabernaemontani (assembly GCA_037127355.1). Classification (NCBI taxonomy): domain Eukaryota; kingdom Viridiplantae; phylum Streptophyta; class Magnoliopsida; order Poales; family Cyperaceae; genus Schoenoplectus; species Schoenoplectus tabernaemontani. Next base: position 27,803,144 of record CM073750.1, read on the forward strand.
CATATCTTTGCAGGGTGGAGAAAAATCAAAAGACTAATCACCTCCTCAGAGACCCCAATTGGTCTCATTCGCTTGTTGGAGTGTTCAGAAGAATCTCCCACTTGATAATCAGCTGCGGGAAAACCAGCTGGAGGTGCCCTCTTCAGCAATGCAGCTGCATTAATCACCAAAAATACCAACTTTCAGCAACCCTAGTAGTTTGTTTTCTCTTTTCCTTTCATTTTCTTTTTCTTCAATGTGTAGCTTTTATAATTACCAACTTTCTTTTTGCACTTTCGATAATTATCCATTTTTTTCCTATAATAGCTTGTGATACTTCAACCCTTCTGTTTAATAGCAAGGCAAAGGAAACCTTACCAGGATTGGTAGGAGCACCGAGCCCAATAGGACCTCCTGATACTAAACATGAAGTACAAAAGAAGTGTCAGAAAAAAAGGTTCTGATGCTACTCTTTTTTCTTGTTGTACCGAATGGAAGCCATTTGATTCAGTAATGACAACTTTTGCACAGAAGTACAAGACAGATTATAAAGATTGGTACAGTATAACCTTGATTGTACCAGGCAATTTCTATTATATTTTCAAACAAAAGAGTCCCACCTGGAATAGGATTTGAAGGAGCTCCTAGCCCAATAGGTCCCCCAGATACAGCAGGATGATTTAAAGCTGCAGAGACAATTAAACTATCCTCTTAGTGAGTTACAAAAAAAATAGTCTTATTCGTCAAACTTTTCTTACTTTTGAAATTCATCCTACTTCAACTGTGATTGAGTTCTCAATATAACCTGATGTAAATATTTGTGTGGGAGATTAGTATAGTAGTACATGAGAATACATGACTTAACTAATATTGATGGCACTTATATATGAACTAACTTTATTTTTCTTTCAGTAATAAACTTGTGCATTAATGTTAATCAGCTAATTGCTCTGAAAAAATTAAGTTGTTGGCAATCACGTGGTACGTAATTATTTCCTCAATATTGTGTTTGAGAGCAAATTTTACTGTTTGTTCTTCAGAAAAGGAAACAATGAAGCAAATCCCAAGGACAAACCAATTAGAAATACAAGAAAAACGATCAACCAAATTTTATTAAGAATAAGTAGGTAAATGAGCAAAACTGGTTGTCACTTAAATGGAAGATAGACAAGCATCTTATCCAGAGACTTTTTTTCATCATTTCTGATCAAAAATTTCTACCACTCCTTGAATATGGTTAAGTAAACAGTAAAGTAAACAGCATCAGGTGAAGTTATTGCTCCCTGCAGCCCCCTCCCGACCCCCCACCCCCGAGGGCATGACCGGGGCGCACTGCGGCCCCCTCCCGACTCCCCACCCCCGAGGTCGGGACGGGGCGTACTGCAGCCCCCCTGCCGACACCCACCGCCGAGGTCGGGACCCAGGGGGCACTATGGCCCCCTACCGACCCCCCACCCCTGAGGCCGGGGACATGAGGCGCACTGCGGCCCCCCCCCACCCCTGAGGCCGGGACCCACTTCGGTCCCCTCCCGACCCCCGACCCCCGGAGGCCAGGACACAGGGCGCACTACGGAAAGCTGGAAAATTCAATGACCAATAGTACAGTAACATAAAACCTATGGCTACTGTAGGTACTGGAATGCTTTGGTACTTAAAAGTATTTTATTTTTCAATGGGGAGTGTTAAGTGTTTCTCATGTTTGGTTTGTGTTTTCAGCCTTTCTACTGATGCAGAATAGGAGATGCTTCTCTGAAAGATTGGAATAATACACGGACTTTAGAAGGCCTGAAGAGCGAACTATACCAGGATTTGTAGGACCGCCAAGTCCCATGGGTGCTCCAGAGACAGCAGGATGAGTTACAGCAGAAGGGTTTGACATCCATCCGGCCAGAGGCGTTGGTACAGGTGCAGCTGTAGGTTGAAATGGCTGAAAAATAACTTTATGTTAAACAAAGTCACTAGATAACCGAAACACAAAAAAGAAGGTTGCAAGCATGATAGCAGCTGGCTTAACCAGGTGCTTATAACTTTTTTTTTATCAAGATTCCACAGATAATTAGCTTAAGAAACATACCCCATGAGCACCCAAGGGAGGGAAGCCTCCTGGTTTCGGCATGGAACCAAGCAATGGATTGTTGGCTGGACCTGGAGCATGAGCACCATTAGGCTGGCCACAGGTATGGTCCACAAAAAGGGTCTTTATGTCCGGATTTGGTCTAGGATTTTTGCAAAGCTGGTGCTGCCAGTTTAAACTGTGCATACATGGCAAACATGTCAGAAAAATAGTTATTAGTCCAAAAAATAAATTAAATATTTCCAACAGCCAATAAACCTTCAGAGAGAGATGCATGTTGAAGCATAGAGTATGTAGATAAAAAATGCACCGCTATATGCTTATCTATTTGAGAGAGGGTGAAGGCATATTCAATGTTTTGGCACTGCTTTTGGCAGCCAACATCATGCCAAAAGAACCAATTAAAAAAGAAGGCAACACACTAAACATGTCACAAAAATGTTGGACTATAAGAAACAAATATGTTCTGCATTAATAATGTACCTTTGGTTGATTAAGGTACGAAGCCTAGAGCTCTTCAAGCTAGGGAACTGGAGTTTATCTCTGAAAAGGGGATTTGCTTCAATTAGCTTCTTTAGCTCAACAAGCATTATTGACCTTGCCGATTTTGTATCTCCATATTTTGAGAGCTGCTCGTTCTCTCTGACAAAAGAAAAAATATCAGTTAGTACAACTCATGCTGTCTCAAGCTTTCTGGTGTTTAACTGCATAAGTAGGTTAATCAAGGCTTGCTAAAAAGGAGATGACAAACCATCATTAAGAAAAGAAATTATCATACAACAGTTTGGTTGTTTGGTGATAATGCACAATTATGATATTATTGAGGATAAATTTGATCACACAGATTGAAGCTTAATGCAACAATTCATGATTGATGTAGGCTTGATTGAGCTAAATGGGAGCTTATTTGAGAACCATGCACTATGTCAAGTCATAACCATAGAGAGAAAAATAGATCAACATTGAAGCACCTGAAATTATCCAATGTAAGAAGCTGTGTTATTTCCTTGTATAGCTCTTCATTGAAGGTGGCAAATACTTTTAAATCCTTGACCAGTATGTCAACCGCCTTTGACCGATCATGCCTAGAGTGAGAATAGCAATGATCAGTTGTAGATAACCATTGCTCAGCACATAAAACTTAGTTCCTAGGAGGCATATTTGATGTCTAAAGACTCATCTGATTGCTCTATTCATTTTAAAATCCCTAACTGAACACAAAATAAACAAACAAATGTCAACTCCCAAAAAAACAGGGAGTGGCACCAGGATTGAAGACAAAAATGATAATTAAATGACACTAAAACATGAATAAACAGAAAACACACATGATAAAACCAGAACTGATCCACCAAAAAAGAAGAAACCACCACTTCTAATGTATTAAGACAAACTGCCCTCAAGTCTACTTCATTTAACTAGAAAGAAGTAATGTGAGGCTCTTTATGTATCGTTCTAAAGAAAATAATGAGAATGGGAACATAGGGGCAAATATATTTTGATGCTTCATTAGACCAACATAATGGTCCTCAATTTTTTTTTCCCAGGAAAACATACCAAAATAATAAAATAAAACAGGGAGTTAAGGTATACTTGTCAAGGGCCTCCAGATACTTCTGTTTGCGAATCTCGAAAAAGATCTTCATTGAGTAGCGATTGTCATCTACTTTAGTGAAGCCTGATAGGTACTTCTCCACCTCGTCCCAGTTTCCATTTTGCACCTCCTCTTCAAAATGCTTCATGTTGAAATAGAACCCAGACTCCTGCTCCAGCCTACCAACAAGAAGGTTGACAGTAATTTAGTTCATGTCAATAGTCCCTGAAGTAACACTAGCATGTGGTACTTATTGCCAGGAGTAAATACTTCAAAGATATCATTATCACTTTTCATGGTCCAAAATCAATTTAATCATCTTCTCTAGGGATGTGCAAAAGGATCGGTTTAATTGGATTTCACCCGAATTGTTCAATTTTGGACTATTTGGTTCGGTTTTTCAAAATTTTCGGTTCAATTGAAAATTTTAGCTAATTTGATTATCATTCTTTGGTCCGGTTTATGTTTTTCTAAATCGGATAAACCAAATAAACCAAATTGTCAAAAATTTATGAAGTGAATTAATTTTACTTGATATAAATAAAAATCATATTAAGGATAATCGGAATATATTTATTTTCTATAGATTTTATTTAATTACTTATTATTTTGTTTTCTAAACTATTTGTTTCTATCATTATTTTGGAACTATCAATATTTTTCATCACACTTTAACTAATATAATTTTGGTTTAACTGAATAAAATTTGGTTTGTTCGGTTGATATTTTTATAAATTTGGTTCGGTTCATAATTTGACAAACCAAACTAAACTTCGGTTGTATATATTTATTTCGGTTTGAAACGAACCGACCGTTTGCACACCCCTAATCTTCTCTAAACGCTTCCACACAATGTCCTCAAGATATTATATCCCCTTGATCTTTCTCCCAAAAAATACTCAAGGAGATTCTTATTATTGCAGAAGTAACAATCTAACCTAGAAATTATATAACGGAGCTACAGTCATAAATCCAAAGTATTTGGCCAGAACTGAAAGTGTCCCTGGAGTAGGTGCATGCTTTAGACTTTTCTTTCAAGCTGTCAATGCACGGGTTAAGGACAGGTTTTGAGAACAAGACTGCCCAACTTATTTCCATATCTCTACATTTTTTTGGAAAATAGTGGCAGTGCGCCAGTGCCATCCACTTCCACAGAAACAAAGAATACAGTATCACAAAACGAAAACTTCTTAAACTACCATAAAATACTACCTACATTCTTGTGCTAATTTATTGTCTCAATTGAGCATCCTTAGGCAGAACTAACAAAACACAGTAAATAGGTATTATAAGTCCAAATACAAAGTCCAGAATTCTATATAATTACCAAAGTTTTAATGATCATTTAGAGACAATTTTACATGCTAAATGTTGTCAATACACATCTAGTAGCATTTATATAAACTTTTTAAGGAAGCAGCGGATAGTAAGAATTTCTGTAGCATATTTAAAGTTTACATGCTGAAATGTGTCCATGAAGCTTTCTATTTCCATCATTATCAGGTAAGAGATGATAATATTGACTTGCACTACCGAACATGAAGGTGAGTTGTCACTAGTGCCCTCCAAAACTTTTTTTTAATAAGAGCATTTAAGAGCCCTGAACCTTCTTTTCCTTTTTTCCTTTTTCTTCTCCATTTTTCTTCTGAGTTCAAGTGGGGGAGGCACAAGAATACGACAGGTTATATTTTTCATCCATTATTATTTGATTAAAGTCACAAATATGCAACTGAAAATTAGTAAGTAAATTATTTGCTCCTAAAATCACTGGCGGAGCTTAATGTTAACGAATTGGGTTGTGGCCCTCCTTCAATCTAAAAAATACATACAATGTCTTTATATTCTAAGTCTAAATTTTATTGGATATAAACCCTGTTATACACCACCACCACCCCCCCAACCTTACATTTTCATCGAACTCTGCTAGTGCCTAAAATGATGTGAACATAACTGACAATCCACCTATCTCGAAGTCTATCACAAATTACCAACCCCCCGCCCTTGCAACTCTGATCATTTATGTCCTTTTTTGGAATAGTGTGACATAGCTCAAGTAAGACAGCGAGTTTTCAGTGAAATAATAACAAAAGAAAAGAGGTATTACTTATGAACGCTTTCTTTAAACTTCTCTTCCTCTAGAAATTGTAGTATTAGAAAAACCAGCTCTCTACTGAGAGACGACATGGTCGCTCCAGCAGGTCCAGCTCCAGTTCAACTCCACAAAACCTAAAATGGGCAGAATATGAATACACAAACACTGTCAGTTTTTTTTTTTACTAGCAGTACTGAGAGTTTAGTTAATGTTTCGTACTTTCATAGAATACAATGAATTTGATACATGTTTTATTTTGTCTTTGTTAACATATTGTGCAAAAAGAAAAATCAATTATATGTGAACCGTGTTTCACTAAAAAAAAAATATAAACCATCTCTATTCTGAAGCCTAAAACCACAAGGAAGAGAAACCACACAGAAAAGGCCTGAATTCTCACTTATAGCAATTTAAAGATTGTTAGTTCTAAAAAACCTCAAAATTTCACCTATGTAATGTTCTGACTTGATTTTAATTTTTATAAAAACAAAAGGCGCCATCCACCTCATTCTAGGGAAAATCAAGATTTTGTAGTTTAATTATCAGATTAAATACATAAAGTCACAAATTCTAATAAACCAAGCAAATTTCTATAAGACTGCTAAGGAAAGGGATAACTCAAACCTAATTCCAGCTCAATTCCGATTAGTCTCGTGAGACTGACACGACCAAGAAAACCTAATTCCTGCTGATTTTCAGCAGGATATCCTATACCACCACTATCCCCTTCAACTTAGTGGGCAAAATGCCCCTATTCCAGCTGATTTCAGCAAATTCGAGCTGATTTTCAGAGAAAACGGACCCGGTGTGCGGTGCGTGCTTTTGTGCATGAGTCGTGCATGGCGCTTACATTCCAGGAGGAGGTAGAAAAAGAGAGAGAATGGATCTGACCTTTGGAGAAGACACCCGCGAGATCGAGGGGGGAGAGAGAGAAAGTGTGTGTGGAGAGAGAGATTAGGGTTTTTAAAGGAGAGCTGTGACCGTAAATCAGGAAAAGGCAAGAGAGGAGAACAACAACGACTTAAATTAGCTCGTATTGATAAGTTCCTGTGCTTCTAATTGATAATCTCTCTGGCTATTAGACGACGTATCAGACTACTTATCAATGGCGAGCTTGAAATCCGCTGGATAAGTAAACAATGAATTAGGGGTCCACTTCTTCTGCAAAGTTATCCAATAATTGATCCCAGATGCATCTCCAAACAGCAGTGTACATTCTATCCCATTAATTAATTTAATTAATTTTGTGCTTTATTCGTTGGAGAATTATTATTTGTCTGGACTTTTTCTATTATTCAAGAACACGAATTATTGATTAGATTGAAATGTGATTTATTATATGATTTGCTTCCTTATTGGTATGATGAAATGTTATTTTCACGTGCTAGTTAATTTAAGATATTAATACAAAATTTAAAAGATATACTTAATATTTTTTGTAATAAATCATGTCTTTTACATCTGATTTTTTTTTATTTTCAAATCGCATTAAATTTAGGAGCTTTCTATTTGCAAGCATTTGTGTGATTTTGTTAAGATATCAATGCAAGCACATCTGAATATTATTAAAATACAAAGAAAAAAGTAAAAAGGAATAAATTCAACTCACTTTAAAATATAAAGAAATAAAGATAAAAGTAAGATGAAATATACTCAGCTCACTTATACATCCTTCTGCAACAAAAAAAAACAAATATTAAAATTCATCTAACCCAGACCAGTGTTTTTGTCTAGCAAAAACAAACGTAACTACGATAATGTGTGATTTAAACAGGATAGTATTTTTTAGATAAATAAAATAAACAGGTAAATTTTCGGAGATGGACTTAAAAAGTAAAACAAAGAAAAGGATACTTTGACATTACCACCATGATTAAACAAAATTTGTCATCTTGGTTACATGGCGAGAAATAAAAGAACTTAGTGTAGGCGTTCGCATTTTATAGCAATTGATTTCATTTTAGCTTCATCTCTCTGTTTTTTTTTTAATAATAAACAGAATCTTGTAGATCCGATGTGTCTGTGTGTCTTTGTTACTGTACTTGCACTCGGCTACACTAAAAATATACATCTGCTAACATTCGAACGAGCAATTATATATAATTTTTCTTTCTGCAACTATTAGCAATATTAGCAAATAACAACTTGTAAATTATCTACAGGTCAGGTGCGTTTGGATTCAGAAGGAATCTTCGAGGCATGACAAATTAGGATACGACATCCAAAACAAAATTGGTCTGAATTTATCGGGATATGATAAGGGTTGAATCATCTTTCTCCGAGAAACATCAACGAATAGATTTGGATAAGTGATAATTTTAAAGAATTGTAGAATAGTGTATTTCTGGAGAATGGTAGAAGAGTAATATTTTTTACTATTCGGAAAAATGAATAATCATAATAGTTAAAATATGAATAATTATGATAGTAGCAATGATGATGATGATGATAATAATTATTATTATAATCCATAATTATAATATAACAATATAATAATAAAAAATATAATTATAATCATAATCATAATAACATAATAATAATAATAATAATAATAAATAATTATAATTTTTATAATATAATACAACATAATAAAATAATAATAAGTAATAATAATCATAGTCATAATCATAATAATAATAATAATATAACCATAATCATAATATAATAATAATAAAATTATAATCATAATCATAATAATATAATCATAATATAATACTAAAATCATGATTATTATAATATAATAATAATATAAAAGTTTAATAGTATAATAATAATAATATTTGTAGAAATATAGTAAGTATTTATTAAGGATATAAAATATCTATTAGAGATATCGAGTATTAATTAGAGATTTTCAATTATGTCTTTCCTAATATAGAGGCATTATAGCAATTGAATGAATAAGTTTTTCTCATAAATTATTTTTCACTTTTCTACTTGGTATCAGAGCTAAATCCTAACCTTAGACCGTCTGCTACTTGGTACCAGAGCTAAATCTTAACCCTAGACAGTCTGCTACAGTACCCCGTTGTCGCTACAGTACCTCCTCCTTGAGGCGAGCCCGTGTGTTGGGGCGATACCTCACCGATCCCGAGGAAGGGGTTGAGATAAGGTAGATCTAGATGAGAGAAATATGTGTGTTCTTGGATAGTTACGTTACAAAATGTTAATGTTTTGAGAGATCAAGTCAAAAAATGAAGGAAGTCGTGTGTGATCTAGATTTGAATCCTTGAGATTGATCAAAGAAAGAAGGAAGTAGTATGTGATATAGACTTGAATCTTAAGATTGATCGATGGAGGAGATTGTTAATAAGAGTCACACTACGAAGGTGAAAGAGACATGTGCGATGTTGACTAAGGAAGAGCTCATGATCTTAAAGTTATTGGAGAAGAAGCAGAGAATCATAAGTTATCGAGGCAAGAAGAGTGTAACTGTAGAGGTAAAAGAGATGTGCGCGATGTTGACTAAGGATGAGTGCGTGCTCTTGGAGTTGTTAGAAAAGAAGTAGAGAATAACAAGTTATCAAAGTAAAAAGAGCGTGACTGGGTATGCATTCAACTCATCCTCTGAGGGTAACACAGTTATTTATACTAACGCAACTAAAAGTACTTATGATACGTATGTTCTTGCTTCCATACTTACTATTAGATTGAGAACATGGATAGTAGATTCTGGGGCATCCCAACATGTGACGGTGTTCTTCTGGGGATTTTTCATCCTATACTCGTCTAGTAGTTTCAGAAAATATTCAGACAACCGATGGTACGACCGACTAGTGGTTGGTAAGGGTACTATGAAGTGTACCGATTCAGTGACTTTGAGCAAAGTGTCGCATGCTCCTTTATTTTTCATAAACCTATTATCCATTAGTGCCATTATTCGTGAATGAGCAAAAAAGCAACCGGTTGTTGCGAGATCGACGACAAAAGCTGAGCACAAGGCTATGACATTATTAGTTGCTGAGATATTGTAGCTGAAAAGATTATTGAAGATCTTAAGATGAATCACGGAGCTAAAATGAAGTTATGGTGTGATAGTAAGTCAGCGATCAACATTACCAACAATCCTATGCAGCATGATAGAACTAACCATATGGAGATCGATATAAAGGAAAAGTTAAAGAGTGGGTTATTGGAGCTGAGTCATATAACTACTGAAAATCAAGTAGCAAACTACCTCATCAAACGGCTTAGCTCAATAGATCTAGTTAGGTTATGTGACAAGATGGAGTGTAGAAATATATATATCTTTTACCTATCTTGATAGGGAGTGTAGAAATATAGTAAGTATTTATAAAGGATATCGATTATCTATTAGAGATATCGAGTATTAATTAGAGATTTTCAATTATATCTTTTCTAATGTATTTCATTGTACGCCTATATAAAGTCATTGTAGCAATTGAATGAATAAGTTTTTCTCAGAAATTATTTTTCACTTTTATACTATACTAATAGTGATGATAATATAATAATAATGATAGTCGATAATTTAATAATATAATAATAATATAATCATTAGAATAATAATAAATTATAATCATGATATTAATATAAAAATAAATCATAATCATAATATAATAGTATAATAATAATAAATCATAATCATAATATAATATAACAATATAATAATAATAAATTATAATCATAATTATAATATAATAATATAATACAACATAATCAAATAATAATAGTTGTCTTGAATAACTATTCATGACTTGACATGCTATCAAGACTAAACCGATTTGTTTGTAAGTTTGTCTTCTAGTCTAAGAGATCGAACCGATCTGTTTGTAAGTTCATCTCTCAAACCACAAGATTGAACCGATATGTAGTAGTTTCATCTTTTAAACAATGAAATTGAACCGATCTGTTTGTAGGCTCATTCACTAACACACATGCCTCAAAATTGAACTAGCTTAGTGATTCATGTTTGACTTTGTGTGCAAAACTATTTCCTAGGTTTATGAATCCGCTCAGTGCCTGGAATTCATGATCTAGAAGATCAACAAGATGAACAAATGGGCCATATCCACCCATCTTCTGATTCACCAACCTCAAGATCAACCGGCTCAGTGCTTCGAGTTGTATTTTTTGTGATTTGTCATTGACTAGTTAAGATTGAACTGATCTGTTAGTAAGTTCATCTTATAGATCAATTAAGATTGAGTCGATCTGTTAGTAGACTCATCTTCTATCTCTCCGTAGAGATTGATCTGATATGTTTGTAAGGTCGTCTCTCGGAGCTATAAAGATTGAACCGATCTGTAGTAGGTTCATCTTTCTCTATCACAGAATGAACTAATCTGTTAGTAAGTTCATCTATATCTGTCATCGATCAGCGACCGTTATGTAGTAAGTTCGTCTGCCCACATTCCACGTAGGTTGAGTCGATCTGTTAGTAGATTCAATTTACGCTATATCTATATCTGTGAACTGATCTATAGTAAGTTCACCTATATCCTTTTTTTACTCGCATTCATGAACTGATCTGTAGTAAGTTCATCTATACCTTTGTCATCTAAATTGATCTGTAGTAAGTTCATTTGTATCTGCATCTGCATCTATCATCTGTTTTGAATTTGAACTGATCTGTTTGTAAGTTCATTTTCATTTATTTCTGAGAAACCTGATCTGGACTATAGTAAGTTCGTCTACCAATACTCTATGCGAGTTGAATCAATCTATTTGTAGATTCAATTTACACTATACCCCGAAGATAGAACTGATCTGTTAGTAAGTTCATTTTCTCTATCATTTCTGCATCACTGGATTGATCTGTTAGTAAGTCCAGAGTGTTTAGTGATCCCATCACCGAAGCACTTGATTACTCGATCACTTGATTATCATTTAGTTATAGTATTTACTTCCCCCTTTCGAGATCCAAATGTGCCTCAAGGTTAGTAGTCCCAGAGTAATTAACGGTGAGAGCTTACGCCCACCGGAATCTAAAATGATCCCCAATTAATAAAACCCCCATGAATGTGCATCCAATGGGTTTGAGGCGGTGAATTCAACCGACACTAAATAAATACACGCTCGGGAGAGATTTCCGTGTCCTTCTTCCGCATCTCATCACCCGCAGCGGTGCAGAGTGCGTGAAAAAGGGTCGCACATACATGTAGTTGTAATTGTTGTTAATTGAGATTGTTGTATTTTTTTTAGAAATTTAAATTTTAGTAGGTAATTTTGCAAAAAGTTTTGAAAAACCCTAAGAGAAATTTTGGCAAAAGAGTAGTATTGTTGAAAATTTTGGAAAATTGATACGGGAATATACAAACTTTTTAAAATAACATGTGGTGAATGAAAATGGTTCTTGGATCCAAAAAATCAGAAAAGAATATGCTTTAGGAAGTTTCTAAAATGATGAGTGTTCAAGAATTGACGTTCTCCCAAAATTTTTTATCAAACCTTGAAAATCCATTTTGTTTTTTATTTTAAATGAAAAACTTAATTAAGAAAGAGTGCTTATGGTAAGTATCGACCGGTGCTTCTGAAAATAAAATAAAAATCAATCAAAAAGGAGCCGAAAATCAATATGCAAATCTTTAGAAGATCCAAATTATCGAGTCACGATGGTTAAGATTACACATGTCGTGACATTCACAAACAAATAAAAAAAAAAAATCTGATTTAAATAAGATCAAATTAAGTCTCAAATGTGCTAAGGTGGTATTATGGAACTACCTAACCCCCAACACGGCACGAGGCAGCTTCATGTGCGCATTCGGGTTTCTTAATAAAGATTCTAGCTACGCAAAAATAACGTGCGAGGTTTAGGATTAACACTGTATTTTTTCTTCTTTTATGGATTTTTTTATTTTCATTTCATAGTTGAGGGGAATGAAAGACTTTATTATTTATCATTTTTAGAAAGATTCTAGAAAGTAGGAGTCTGAGGTAAAACTCCTCGAGTAAAACACCACGCGTGAAATCGGAAATAACGAACAATTCCCAAAGCTTTTCCCAAACTCCAATTAATGGCCGAACAAATTTGAAAAGATTTGTCTTAGGGTTTGTTATCTCTTTTTCAAACAACCCACGACCTTTTGCATATAGGTTAAATTTTCTTGGAACTTGGCTTAGTTTAGAGATGTACCCTAGATCTCCGACTGAATCTTGCTTAGAGACAAGAAAGGTTTAAATTTGAGAGAATTTGATAAGCCTCAATTATATATTATATTCAATTAGGATTTTATCTCAAAAACTATGCATTTTACGTTAATTGTTAAAAGTTTATTCAGTTTTTATGTCGAGTTCGAGATACTGCTGCATTTTTTTATTGTTTTGCAGGTTATGAAATGTAAACACGGATGTCAACATGAGAAATGATATTTGGAACGAGATGGATCGAACTTACACGAAGAAATTAAGTGAAAAGCAATCTGGACAAAAATTATGAATCGTAATTATGGGATTTGCTCTGAGGTTCGCTCTGTTAAGAAAGTGTAAAAATTACGGATCACAATTATCGGGGTTAGAAGCGTGAACTTGCAGTTTTGAAGTGATTTTCTCATTGGAATTAAGAAAATTCAACACTCCTTCGTCCCAGACATCTCTGAACTGACTGGAGAATAGATCCCAAGCAAGAAAGAAGAGGAAAACACCATTTGAGAGAGATTTGAAGAACTTAAGAACCGGACGAGAAATCGTAGATCTTTTTGGTGTACTCTTTTCTCATGTTATGTTGTTGTTTAATCATGAATCTTTGTGCAATTTTTGACATGATTTGTGGCTAGACACCCTTCTAGGGGTCTAGGTGTAAACTCGATAACTCGAATGGTTTAATTGTACTTGTATGTTGATCTTTTAGTTCTTGTTGTTTGTGATTGCTATTTTGTCTAAATTGAATGCTTAGTTTTAATCAACAGCATGTTACCCTAGAAGTGAAAGCGGAAACCGAAAGGTGGAATCAATCTTCTGACCCAAAATAGTGATTTAGGTCGTAGGCTAAGTACTTAATCGTGAAACTTATTACCTAAGGGAAAACCGAGGAAACCCTAGAAATTGTGTGAGGTACCGAAAGACGGAGTACAAAAACTAGGTTATGTCAAAGTGATTCACTGATCTTAATGTGCTTAGACTTGTAAGGTAAGGTATCTAATCGTGAAACCCGAATTATTTAGGTACGGTATCAAACCACGAAAGTGTAAATTTGATGCTAAAATATGAAATTGAATCCCTGACAAACACTAGAACATATTAAAAGATCAAATATAGTGAATTGACCAAACGAGTGAGAGTGAAGCCGAAAACCCTAGAGTCCTTTATTTGATAAATTTTTCAGTCATTGTTGTTAGATTTATACACTCTTAGTTTAATACAAAGCTCTCGTTCGATTGTCTAGATTAGTGAAACTTACGAGAATCAATAATTCACCTTTGTCCTTGTGGTTCGACACCCCGACTATTACTTGACTAGGTCGTGCGCTTGCGGAGCTGAAATTGAGTATAAATTAGGGTATTTATTAGCTTAGCAGAAAACACATCAGTAGTCGCATTTCAACACATAAAATTATCAAAATATAAAAATTTCTTTTAAATAATATTTCTCTTCATTTATATTATAATCATTATATTCTCAAATATTTGTGACATGAATAACGTTGAAAGATTAATACAAATGAATTAAAAACTGTATCTCAGTTTATTCGAGTTTTGTATCATTTGTAGTTTCATTTCAACATATAAAATCATAAAAATACATAATTTTTTTTGTATAATCTATCATGAGGATATATATTATAAAAATACACAAAGTTATTTTGAATGACCTATTCATTTATATTATAATTATTTTATTCTTGAACCTTTATGAAATAAATGACGTTGAAACATTAACACAAATGCATTAAAACTATATTTTAATCATTTATAGACTTATTTCAACACATAAAAATACAAAAATACATAAAAATATCTTACATAATGTATTATACGGGTTTAAATTATAATCTTTGCGGGCTCGAGACATTAGGACTTCAAGTGCGTTTTTAAGATCTTATATGAGTTTTTTGGCTCGAAAACCCTCGTAACAAAGATAGCCATTAATCTTGTAGATCACCTTGGAAGCTTTACATAGTCACATAAAATGATTCAATTAGAGTTTCCAAATAATGATTTTTATTTACAAATCATTGTTAAATGTATCTTTAATAATAATTTTTTACAATATTTAACAATATTTTTTTAGTTAAAATGATATTTAACAATGATTTTTTATTAGAACCGTTGCTAATGCTCATCCCAACTTTTTGACGTTTTCAATTTCCAATTTAAAATATTTTTTACTAAAAACTGTTACAAAAAGTTCTCAATATTCCAGTAATGTCACTAATCCTTTTTAATAATAAAATTTATCAATAATCATTATTAAAGTGCGTTATCTAATCCCTTTTGTTGTTGTGGCACACGTTTAAAAGATACACAGTTTAGTGAAAATTTTGAGAACAGAAATAATGGCATTATCGATTTAAAAAGATGCAAGATAGAACGCAAGTTTCAGTTAGGGGCAATTCGGTGAGAAATAATATTTTCAGAAGCATTAATATTTTATTGATGAGTAAGTACTAATATTTATTATACTAAAGTACTGATAATATTATCTGTAGTTTATAATTAGAACTTAGAAGTATTAATAAATACTAAGTTATATTGAGAAGTGATTGTATAAGCTAGAGAAGCACTGAACAAGCAACCGACAGTTTTTATTATTAATAAGTATTATTAAATTAATATTGTTAAAAATAAGACTCTTTTCAAATATACGAATCTCATAATGAAACGTCGCGCAGCCGCCTCCATCTCACTTGCACCGTGCGTTTTGTATATATAAGAAGGAAACAAAAAAAAAAAAAAAAAAAACGCGAAAAAATTCGTATATTTGAAATTTTACGTTTCTCACTCTTATTTTTAATAATATTAATTTAATAAAACATATTATTACTAAAATCTGAGCAACCGACTACTATTAGCTCTTTGTCTCATTCACCCAACAAGAAAAAAATCAATCGACCGCGTGAAAAACAGAAGAATGAAGACTAGGTGAAGAGTGGCGTGGTGGGACCGAGATCGAAACACTGTTTTCGTTCGGGGGACGGAAGCGAATCAGTAAGTCTGATAGAAATAAAATGAGAGGTCTCGTTATTTTTGTTAAAATTGGATTTTCAGTGTTAGACATGCGATTTGGTATTTTTTTTATTTCGTCATTATTAAAAATCGATGTTAATATTCATTGTGTCTATTTATTTAGAATAAATTAGCATGCTCTTAAAAACACATCTCTATATTTTAGCTCAAAAAATATATCAAATGATCTCTAAATTTTTATTTATCACTCTCATTAAATTCTTTTTATGAAAACCTTGTGGCATACAAAAATTTGAGGTGTTTCAAGTTTTCTAAATCACTCTTTTATATTTTTGAAAATTAGTTCTAAAAAATAATAAAATATTTAATATTTATACATTATTTTTAAAATTAAAAATAATGACTTAGAAAATTTAAAACATCTCAAATTTTTATATCTCATAAGATTTCAATATAAAAAATTTAATGAGAGTGATAAATCAAAATTTAGAGATGATTTAATATATTTTTGTGCTAAAATCACAGAGGGCTACATGCTCATAGGAGCACGATAGTTTTACTCATTTACTTATAAATATATAAATTTATAAATATAAATCATTAGATGTGTTTTATATCATCTCAATTGTATGTATAAAAAAATCACAAAATTTTAACTTTATTTGAATAGCCATGAGCAAAACGATGCCAAACTTTAAAATCTGATCCGTTGATTTTCTTAACGCGTGATGTATATATAAATAAATTGAAATGATATCTTTTTATATACACAAATGATATATATAAAATGTTTTTATTTAAGAATTTAAATAATCATTATTTAATATTTAATTTTATGGATACGTGGTGAATGATCATAATAATTTGATCCTCAAATAAAAATGAGGTCCTTTGAATTCCATTCTTTATTACTATATCAGCTCCTGTGCGGCACGCTGCTAGTTTTCTGAGAAATGAAATGAGAACAGATTTGAACCTATAAATATATAATATTTGAATTTCAAGTATGTTTGGATCGTGTAAAGAATAAGGTAAGAATAAAGAAATTGAGAATAGTTAAAAAATAGTGATTTTTCGGTTAACGTGAGGATAATAAAAATATAATATTATTCTAAATAGTAAAAATATTGTTTGGATTGTTTGTTTGAAATAGTAACAGAGAGTTGAGAAAAAATAATTATTATTTTATCTCCTCCATAAAATAATAAAATAACAGCTATTTTGAGAACAATAATTATTTCTATTTCGAAAACAACTATTATTTTACTATTCCTAACCCGTCCCAGAATCGCGATGTCAGATAATACAACCAAGACACCTCTAAAATCTAAATGATGTGCTTCTCAGTTCTGATACTTCTGAACCAGGAGTCTCTCTCTCTCTCTCGCCTTTTTGTCTTGATGAGCGCGCAAGCCTAACGGAAACGAGAATGCGATACGAGAGAGGGAAATTAAATGCCCACAACAAAGCAGAGCAAAAGGAATGTTAAGACTTTAGAGGCGTGATTTTAGGAGATCAAAAAGTACTTATCTGATCAAAGGCCAACAATCATCAACCATGGGGTGCATCACCAATTCATACTACTCCAAATTCTTTATATTTTATGGGATATAAATGATTTTTTTTCATATGTAAAGATTGATTGATTATTTTTATTTCTTATTAAACATCTAAGTGTTATGATCCTACAATGATTCAGATTTTTTATTGAAATTTTGAAACTAATATCAACCATCGTATTGAGTTATTCTTCAAATAATATTACTTTTTGTATACTCATTTGTGTTGAAGTTTTAATTTCCTCTCAATTTTAGTTATTACACGAAATGTTACATAATAAATGACTACAATTGCTCTAATTTATTTTTTTTTAAATTCCTCTCAATTTTGAATATGAAGTTTTCTTAAATTGTGAATGCCAACCTTTCTCTAAATTTTACATTTATTTTACTTAATTATGTATCTTAATTGCAAAATCTTCATTTCTTATTTTTTTTGTTTTCTCATGAAAATATGATTTTTATGTATTTAAACACCATGACCATAACAACGTACAAATAACATATTAGTTTTATTATTATTATTATTTTAATTTTATCTTAAAAATATGAAATAAAATACTTATGAAACTAAAAAATATTAATTTTTTGTATTCTCATAAAATTTTGATATTAAAATTTATTGAGATATAAATCAAAATTCAGAGATGATTAAGTATTTTTTTAGTTAGGAGTACAGAGAGTTTCCACGCTCTTAAAAGTATATTAGTTTTACTATGTATGTCAAATAATTTATTTATGTTTCTACATTATATATAAAATTTGAAGAAAAAATCGAGCTAAAATTATTTATCGTGGTCCCAAAAGACGTCTGGAGAAGTATTTTGATATTATTTTAAAGTTGTAAACTAAGTTTGGATTAGAACAATATATAACAGTATCGTCTATCATCTGCCCTGACCTCATACCAGGTCATAAAAAACTAATTAAATAACTTAAATAATTTCTATGCTAAATCTAAACGATCCATCCACTTTCCACATCAGTCAAATGTGACAAATGCCTTTTTGGAAGTAATTCAACCTTCTTTTTTTTTTTATAAAAAAACTGAAGTAATTTAATCTGACGAGCAAAGTAGAACCTCCAAAGATAAAGAACCACTGTGTATGTGTGCCGTGTAGTGAGCTGATACAGGATTAGGGACCCCTAACCCAAAAAGACCAATGATTAAAGCAGCTAATTGGCCTATTATTGTTTTTCTCCAGTTCCCGTTCTCTGTCATTCCGAATTTGCGATCATTGGAAGCACTACAATTTATGCATTCTTCATCACAAATATATGTTAGATATGAAAGATTTTGCTCTTTTATAACCGGGTTGGGCAGACTATTTTATGAAATATAAAAAAAATAGCAAAATATAAGAAGTGTAACTCAACTCAATTTAAGAAAATTTATTATTGAAATATTTTGCGTTACACTATCAAATTAGATTTGTCTATGTAGAAAGATAATCTTGATTCTTTGAATAGCTTCTCAATAAATTATATCTTAAAACGCCATGCATGGAAATTCCAAAAACAAAAAGAGTGGGATCCATTGACAATGGATTATTTTGACAACCTTGACAATGAACCTCTAAATAAATATAAAAAAAATCTTAAAAATAAAAAAAAGTTTATAAATGTGTTCTTCTACTTTTAGATTGATGGTCATTCAAATTTCATATAATTTCATTATCGTTTGATAGTCCATCAAAGACCGTTAAATTGGAACCGTTGCAAATTATATGAAAATTTGATGGTCTTTGATGGACTATCAAACGATAATGAAATTGCATGAAATTTGAATAACCATCAATCTAAATGTAGAAGAACACATCTATATATATATATATTTTTTTTTCATTTTTAAGATTTTTTTTGTATTTATTTAGAGGTCCATTGTCAAGGTTGTCAAAATAACCCATTGTCAACTGATCCCTTCTCAAACAAAAAATAACTAACGCAATAATAGTAAAGTTAATATAACTCAAGCTGGCAATTCTTTTGGAGTTTCATATAATTCATACATTTTTTTGCAAATATATCTCAACGTTTTATGGAAAAAAATAATGTTTTGAGTACATTGTTGTTAATAATAGAAAAATATATAATGTCCAACAAAAGTCTCATCCACTTATATACTAAATCTAATTGGCTATACTTATTGATAAATTAACATTTGATTTTGAATTATTTGATATTTATTATTCTAAATTAACACAACCGTGAAAATAATTTTTTATTTAATTTGAGGGATATTAATTATTAAATATGGGCGGACTTTTTTTAAAAAAGAAAAAAACACCAATGCTAATATATCTGCCACAGCCAATGCTTAATATATTTCAATCAACCAAATCCTTATCCTCTTCTGAAATACTGAGGTGAGCACCACCTGAAGTGGGACTCACCCGAGGCTGGGCTAGGGGCTAGAGGCTGGAGCAGAAAAAGAGTTGGTTTCGTTTTTCGCTTCTTATTTATTGCCCATGTTTCAATGAAGTCCATGAATTTCACCAATGTACTATTTAATTAATGACAGAGAAGGACATTGACTCATCGATGGCTAAGTCTCTGCTCTTTGCTAAAAGAAATTGCACAACTATAAACAGCCCCATAGCGGCCATAGGCCATTAAAGCCATAAGAGAACCTCGACCCAGTACTCACTCTCTTTTCTTCTCCTAATCAAATCATTTAACTAATAAAAAGCGAAAACAAGTTATTTCTTTCTTTTCTTCTTCCATGGAAGAATCATCGAAACGACCAGAAGCTCCAACCATGGCAAAGCTAAAGGTCGCTGGCGCATGGTCGGGGACGATCGAGGTCTTCCTTGACACGTGGACGGTCCAGATGCTCCGGGCAGAGGTGGCCAGCCGTGCCATCGGCTGCGATCCGAGCCGGATCAACCTCATCTGTGGCGGCAAGGTGCTGAGGGATGGCGATTCTACGCTCCTGCAATTGGGGCTGAAGAACAATGGTAAGGTACTTTCCACTCGCATGGCGGATGCTGGTAAAGCCAAGGAGATAGAAGAAGAGGCTAAAAAGGCGAAGGATGAACAAGAACACGCGAATAGGCTGACTAGAATTTGGTAATTTCTATTTATTCTTTTTTTTGTCGCTAACTTGGTATTCTTCTGTTAAGTATTACTATTAAGAGTTTGGATAAGAAGTAAGCGAATGGAATTCTAAACTCTCATGCTGTCTTTTGTAAATCCTAATCGATATTCAACTTATTCGTTGAATCAACAACAACACTTTAATCCCAAATAAATTGGGGTAGGCTAGAAATGAAACCCAATCGGAAAACATAAGATCAAAGATATCAAATATCAGTGATAATAATGAATATGATAAAAGAAAAAGAAAATAAATAAATAAAATAATAATAATAATAATAATAATAATAATAATAATAATAATAAATAAATAAATAAATAAATAAAGATGATAATGATAATGATGATGATAATATACTAATAGTAATAGCAATAATAACAATAATAATAATAATAATACAATAAACCTCTTATTATAAAATTTATTTCTAAATCCTAAAATCCTATTTTAAAATCTAATTTTAAATCCTAAAATCCTATTTCTAAACCATTATTTCTAAATCTATTTCTAAATTTTAAATCCTAAAATCCTAAAAATATAAGAACATGAAGTCTATAATTCTACTATTAGACTCTAACTCATAAATCATGATTCAGGTACATGAATCGCCATCTTCCAAGCACTCTTATCCAAAGCAAGCTCTTTGGATATATTCTATTCTTTCAAATTTCTTTTTATTGTTTCCTCCCATGTTAGTCTCGGTCGACCTCTTTCTCTTGTTGTATTTTGATGTTAAATATTGACGTTAAATTTTGATGCGTCGCTTACAGAGAGAATCCTACTTTAATCAATGCGATCATGACGACTTAGAATACCGGTACCGTGCTTGGTGCTTTAGGAGACTTTCGTTGGATATGACCAAACCATCGCAAACGATGTTGGACTAGCTTCTCTTGAATTGGTGCTACCCCAAGTTTGTCCCTAATATCATCATTTCTGATTCGATATTTCTTTGTGTGGCCACATATCCAACGCAACATCCGCATTTCAGCTACACTCATTTTCTGGACGTGTTGTCCTTTTGTAGCCCAAAATTCTCCTCCATACATCATCACGGGTCTAATCGCCGTCATGTAGAACTTGTCTTTTAGTTTGTTTGGGATCTTATCACAAAGAACACCAGATGTTTGTCTCTATTTTACCCATCCAGCTCTTATTCTATGACTAACATTTTCATCGATCTCTCCTTCACTCTGCAATATCGATCTCAAATATTGAAATGTGTCATTCATGGGTACTACTCGTCCATCCAAACTAACATCTTTGTCATCTGAGTTTTCCCCGCTGAACTGACACCACATATATTCAGTTTTGGTCCTACTAAGTCTAAAACCTTTCAATTCTAAAGTTTGTCTCCACAACTCTAGTTTATGATTGACTCCAATTCCGCTCTCGTCAATCAACACCACATCATCAGCAAAGAGCATACACCAAGAAATATCTCCTTGTATGTCATTTATGATATCGTCCATCACTAAGGTGAAAATATATGGACTCAATGCTGACCCTTGATGTAATCCTATATTAATAAAAAATGTATCGGACTCGCCGTCACATGCTTTGATATAAGTCACAATATTTGTGTACATATTCTTAATAAGGGTAACATACTTTGTTGGGACTAGTTTCCTTTTGAGGGTTAAATAGTGAATTAAATTAGTGTTTTCTATTACCTTCCCAAATTACTCAGCACTTGTGAAAAGGAAATTAACGGCAATTAGAAAAAAAAAATTAGACTCTAATTGGCATGATTATAGCATTGGATCCTTGATCTGTACTAAATTTGTGCATTATGTAGATGAGCAGAAATTGAAGAATTGAGCCAATATTTGGTAGTTGTACTTGTATACTTAGTGGAATCCTATTTTTGATGAAGTGTTGATTGAAAATTTTGTGAAAACTGAACAGGGAGGCAGCTAAATCAATGGCAAAGAGGCATTCTGATGGATCTTTTCCTTTGGATGATTATAATATGGAACTTGAAGATCAGAATGGCAAGAAGGTCATGTTTGGGTCTGAATCTGATAGAAGGTAATTTCTTTGAAAGGGAAATTATCTGTAGAAAATATTTATTACAGGAGAAACATTCTCTTAAGAACAAAATTTTCTAACTGTCAAATGACCTTGTAGATCAAGTGATAGCTAATTAGAATGATTTCCAAGAATTTGTGGATTTCAAATCCCCATGGGCACTCAGTCACACACACACACACAAAAAAAAGAGAGGCCTGAGCCTTGTCTTCATTAAAAAAAAAGGGAGAGAAAGAAAAGTGGATGTGGTATGTACATTAATGTATTATTTCTTAGTAGTAAACAATTAAAGAACGTTGAGAAACTGCAATATAAAAGATATTTTGAATGGTTACTGACATGATTAATGTACTGTGTGCACATGCACTGATATGTGCATTTGCTAAAATGAGTCAAACAGACACGTTAGGAAAAGGAACTATTTCATGAATGCACCTCAAAAGCATCATAATGTCATACTATGCCCCAGAAAACTCGAAGTACACACCCCACTTAAACATTGGTATTTATGGCATTTTTAATTTTTGAATTGGTTAGGTGATTATTTTACATCAGGTTTTTAAGTGAAATTCCCTTTTCAACTAATAGAAAATGCATAATTACTGATTCAATTGGCAAATTAATGGAGCGAGTTGCCGTCTCCCATTGTGTACAAGTTGTATATTTCCAGTTTAATATGTCCATCTCATTAATAAATTTGGAGTTATTATGTGTAGAGCACTTATGATGGGCCTTATGCTCCACGCGAATGCTAAAAGTTTGATTAAGAAAGAAAATTACAAGGATGCTTTGGATGTTTTGACTATGTCAGAGGTTAGATTTTATGCCATTTATTTTAAAAGAATAAACAATGTTAGGATTGTCTCAGTGAACTTTTCCAATGATCTGACAAGCATATTTGTTTCCTTTATCCACAGGAGGCTTTTTCTTTATGTGATCAGAAGTTCCTACAGGTAACCTCATCCAAAAGTAAAGGGACAGTTCTCTTGCAGTACCTCGAATATCCAGTCTAGTCCCATAAAATGTTTCTTTAAAGTGGGGACCAATCTTTTCCTTTCAAGAAACCCTTTTGTTGTTTTGTTCATTAAGAGGCAGGGTGAGGAATGTGTTTGTGATAGTTGGTTCATGCTTTTAATCAAATGAAGTGAGTGCTGTATGTATAGTATGCTTTATTTTGTGAGGGTCTATGTTGGTGTTTTGGTTACTATTGGTACTCATCATATAGTAATTTTTCTAAATAATAGTAGAAATTGATACAAAAAATTGTTTTGAAAATTTTCTAGATGGACATAAATGCTTGCTTTTTGTGAATGCAAACATGGGTATAAAATATACTTTCTGACAGTATTTTTTTTTACAACAGTTGATAGATAATGTACCGATACTTCAATTGGACATGGTATGGTGCTATTTCATGCTTAGAGACATTTCATGCTTAACTGTTGCCGGGGCACGCCTTGAGAGGGCTCGGAAAGGATTTGAAAGCTCTCACGGCAAAGACTCTACTCGGTTTCGGGCCCTTCAAGTCAGTCATCATGCTGATCTAGCCATGTAAATAGCTTCTCCCTAGGATACTTTTTTAGACTGTATTAGCATCTAACTGCATTATCACAGACCAGAAAAAACCATCTTTTGCTAAAATTGTTATTGGTACTGTGACGGTGACTCGCTGGCTTACATGCTCGTCTATCTAGTTTCTATTTGTATGTGCACAACTAAATTTCTGAACAGATAATCAGTCTTGGTAAGATTGATCTGGTATTGCCTTATTTAAATATTCAAACTTAAGTTGAGCTCTCAAGTAGTCAAGCTACCTTAAGTAAACTACTTGTTCATAAAAATCAGAAAACCTAGGTTATCTATTCACTGTTGTAGTATTTGTTTGTTTGTTTGTTTGTTTCTTTTTGATTTGGAGTGCTTATGAAACAGATATCTGAGGCTGGAGCTTCTGGAGGGCGTGGTTGCTTATCACAATGGAAATTTCGAAAAATCTCAAGAGCTTATATGTTCTGCACAAACTAAATTTAACCAGGTATCTAGATTGTCAGATTAAAAGGAACTGTTGGAGCTCTATGTTGCTGTTTTATATCGGTACTGAGTTCTACCAGGGTTTTCTTTTGGTTGTATCTGACCATATCTTTTCAAACTTAGGCTTTGAAAACAAAAGAGCCACATAAGAATGTATAAGGTGAATTGTACAAAAAAAAATAATAATGTCAGTTGTCGTTCGCTATATTTAAAGTTATACTCATAAGGATTGATATGTTCAGGTGTAAAACAAACTAGCTCCCAATATGTGGGCAGCTTCTTTTGTAGCTGAAAACATCAATTGTATTTTGCGCTTTCATGTATCAGCTTCAAGTGCCAGATGAGGCTTTGTCCCTGCTAATGGGCATGGGGTACAAGGAGCGGTCAGCTAAGAGGGCGCTAAGGATGACTGGTCAAGATGTGCAGTCAGCTGTTGACCTGTTAGTGCAGGAGAGAGAGAGCAAAACTCGGCGGATGGAGGAGAACCTCAGAAGGCGTGATGAAATCATGTAGACTTCCATTTTCAATCATAAATGGCTTTTCTTGCAAACTTCATTTTAGTTGTAGAAAACTTACCTTTGAATTCATTGCTCCCCCCTCACCCTCCAATTTACCAACAACAACAAAGTCTTTAATCCCAAATAAATTGGGGTAGACTAGAAATGAAATTTAATCCAAAATCATAGAGATCAGAGACCTCAAATATCAAAAATCAATGATAGTAATAGTGACATCCTCCGATTTACCAGATTATGAAATTCTTAATCCATTTTTGAAAGAACCATGCTGCTGGTACAATACATATATTTTATTTTTTTATAGGGAGCAGAAGCGATATGGAAAGACTCCCAATAACAAAGCTGTAGATATGGAGAAGCTGAAGGAGCTGTCTTCTATTGGGTAAATTGCTTAGCCGTCTCTTTTTTACTCTTGCATAATCAGGCATAATTCGGGTCCGTTTTCTGGTTCTGTTTGTCTTCCCAGGAATCAATCTGAACTTTTATTTTACATGTACTGACCTTCTCCAACAACAGATTTGAGAGATATCTTGCTGCTGAGGCACTTCGGATTAATGAAAATGTTATGGAGAAAGCTTTAGATATTCTGACAGATCCTGAGAAAAACTGTGCATTGCAGGTTCTCTCTCTCAACCCCCTAACCAAAACCCAGAAGATCTAATATTTACATCTAAATTAACACTGTTAACAGAAACTAGCATTTAGCTGTTTTTCTTGTAAATTTCAACCTTGAATTTTCGTGACAGCAAATGTATATTTGGTACAAAAATGAACTAAATGCGAATTAAGCTGGTTTATACATCGCAATTTGAATTCATAATAAAATTGTCCGGCATTGCGGTTGAGTTCTGATAGAAATAAGTTAGGAACGGAATTAGTCAGTTTGTGATTAAAAAAACTGAATTATTCACAACTGCAGTAAAAATTTGGGGGGCAATCTGGATCCACAGATTGCTTTATGCATGAATGTGTCTCACATATTTGGTGTACTCACAGAGCAATATGGAATCAAAAAAGAAAAGGAGAAACACACAGACAACAGATGCAACAGAATTTGCAGCAATGAGTGATGCTTTGTCTCCAACTGGAATGCCTGATCCTTCTGCACCAGCTGTTAGCAATCTAGAACAAGGTGGGCCATCCAGCGGCACTGCAGCTCCTGACCTCCAGGAGCAACAGCCAGAAGAAAACCTTCTCCCTGGAGGTGAAGAGGAGGAGAGAGATGCTGAGATAGAGGATGAGCTGGCAAACGAGCTGAGAGGTGACCCCTTGGCTGATTATGATATTGACATCACTAAGGAAGCAGATGCGCTTTGTGAGTATGCTAGTTTGTTGAGTTCTGTTCTGAGCAAGCCTTTATAACTTTGAGGAAGCAGATGCGCTTTTTAATCTAATGATGTTAAAAATTCTATTATTAATAATAATAATGGAAAAATACTAAATTTTAATACTAAAAATGATGCAATGATGCAATGGCGCATAAGAAATACGTCATCCTAATGGTGTCTTTTCTTTTTTTACTCTTCCAAGTGAGAAGACGTTCACCGGGAGCGACATCTTCTCACTGGGCGCTACAATAAGTGCAACATTACCATGAATTTAAAGTTTCAAACTATTGAACAGCACAAATGCAAAAGTATTCAAATAAAATAAAAAGAAAGACATTATTCTCAGTGGTTTCTTTCCTAAACGTGTCAATGAGAGTAGTGCATTGAGGAAAAACATTATTGGGTTACACGTCATTTGTAGTTGTGTGTTATCATTCTTAGTATTAAAGTTTAGTTATTATTATCATTAATAATAATAATAGAATTTTTAATATTATTAGATTAAAAAATCGGTAAGTTATTAAATATTAAGAGAGGAGAAGAGACAAATAGCAATATTACTATATTATTAGGAAGGCAAACAGACTCCACAAACTATTATTTACATTCATGCATAAGAACCCCTTCTATTTTTCTATATCACAAAAATACTCATAAATCGACTACTTTTCCAACAGTACCTGTATCAGATTCAAAATAAATCTGAGTAGAGTACATTCTTCGTCATTTTTAGCATACAAGTGTATGTCTTGATCCTGTTAATAATTTAGTTTTCCATACATTAGTATGCAATTACAAGCATTAAATTTACTGAACTCTAGTACGCTGGTGAAACTTTTTGATTTATGACAGCATATTGTATAGTTTTAGTGCGTTTAGGCGTAATATTTCAGCAATTGCTGCAATACATTGAGACACTCTTGGTTCATCCAACAGCCGGAACCAGCTGGTAAGCTCCGACGCTCCGGTGTCATGTTGGTCCGGTGGACCAAATGTTGCCCCTCTTCTCCGGTGGTTGCCACTTGTCCGAGGGTAAACGACAGACTACCCGGCCCTAGTGAGTAGTGATTCCTCCTCTCTGAGTCCAGAATTTTACCAAACCAAAAAAATATTTCAAGCAATAGGCTTCGAGTTCAGACCACGAGAAAATAAGGCATCACACAAATCATTTTCAAACCATCAACGGCTCCAAACACTTTCGTTTTAAAAACCAAAAATTCTCTTCCTAAAAAGGATAATTACTTTTAGCAGATGATATCCGACAACAAATCTTACTGATCGAGTACTTTCAGGACTACGGAAGAAGATATTTTGCATAATAACTAGAAATTTTTTCAACTTACACTGGTTCTTGGCGTGAAGGGATGGCATCTCAGGACTTCTAATGTAATTGACAAGCAAATTGCCAGTACCCAGTAGTTTCAGCCAACTAAATTTATTATTTATCCAGATGAGAGTGCAAGCTAATTTTACCAAAAAAATGAATATCCAAATATAAGTTAAGCAAATTTAAGTGCGAAAAAAAAGTAAAAAATAGAAATAGACGAAGCATTAACTTCAAAAACGAACAAAAAAAAAAAATCTTGGTGGAAGAGAAATAATTTTCTTGGGACCCCCTCCAAAAGTTGGTATATCTCCAAAAGTTTTAATTCTTAACCCCAATCATTGCTAGTTTGATATGAATATATTGATTGCTTTATCAATACTAGAAAAATACAGGAAATAATGCACGCTATTCTGAAATGAAAATGTTCTCCATGCTTGCTAATGATTTTATTTTATTTTTTCATTTCAACAATTTCATTTTGTCTTTTAAGACAGGAAAAATTACTCTAAAATTTTCAGAGACAGTAGAAAATAACTGTTCCTATATTAGTATTTCTGTAGTTTTAAGGAATAATAAAAGTCATTAAGGATAAAATAGTGTGAACAACTGATAATGGATATGGAATATGAAATCTTAAAATTGTATGTACTAAATTGGAACTTCTGTTTAGCAATAAAATATAATTATTTACGATTATTATAGATTACTTGGACTTTCCTTAATATATATGTGTGTGATGTGAAAAACATGAAATTATAAATACTTATTTTATAAATGTAAATTATTATTAAGAAAAAGCTTTTGTAGTCCTTGAACGTGTAATTTAAGGCTTTAAATTGGGTTCTAAATAGGCTCCGATATGTTCTATGATCCAACCCAATTCAGGTCTCGACGTAAATCCCAGGCGCTGCTTCTCTTTGTTAAGACAATTTCGCTCTTCCCGCCACGCTCCAAACCCTAGGTCCCTCTCATCCTTGTGTCTGAGCCATTGTTGCGTTGCGTGAACCAGTGAACAAGATCCGTTCTCCTCTTTCGTTCTCCATCAGTGATAAACCTCCTCCTCCAATTAGCAGGTTTCTTTCCCAAATTATCTCCAAGTTTCGACCGATACAGTTCACTCAGTTTCCCCCAAAATTGACCGCTTCTTTATGCCTTGTAATTTTGAATGCACTACTAATTTAGATTTTATGCTTTTCAATAGCAATAGGAGTCCCGACTGTGCAATGCTAGGTTACTATGATTTTGATGACATTCTCATGGAAGAGGAGGTGGCTTAATTACTTTGAAAAGCTTTACTTGTTTTATTTACATTGATCTATGTTAACAAAACTTTCTCCTGATGAATATTGTTGAATAATTTTTGAATTAGGCTGTTTCAGTTGTTTTTCATGTGGGTGCAAATGGAGTCGGTCTCCTGGATCCTGGTTCCGAAACCAACAGTGTATGTTTTCTAAAATGTGCTATGACTTTAATTTCCTGTTTATATCACTTGTAGTTTCGCTTCTGACATTTTGTACCTGGACACCATCCTGAGTCTAGACAAAGTAATTTCTAATGCTGACTGTTTTTGGTACCTAAAACAGTTGAACTCACTGATTAGACCAAATTCAGTTAATATGGCTTCACCATTTACCAGTACTGTTAGCCAACAGTTGGTTTCAGCAGAATTTGAAATATTGCATCAAATTGAGCAGCCTTGTTGTCATATACTCTAGCATAGGCCAGAATAGAATTCACATCCGCTGCCATAGTGGTGATGGCAGCGTTGTCTGATTGAGTTATATTTTCTTCTGTTAAAGGTTGAAAAGGGGGCAAAGATAGACCTTCCATTCTGGCTATCACATGAGCTCTGCAGGAGAAGAGCTGTGTCAATAATTGTACCATCGTGCTTCAGCCAAAAGTATTTTTTTTTCTTCTCAAAATCATAATTTTGGTATTCAGCATATTCAGAGTGTAGTTTTGATATTCTATTTAGTAAGCTACAAGAAATTATGAGCTATAGTTCAGACATAGTTATTGTTCCAGAGTCCAGACAAGTTACATGATATGAAATTCTACTGTTGGTACTTGGCAGGTGCCACCCATCACATCAGTCTCTTCTTCCCTTTACTGATATTCTTTTTTTATTTGTGATAGCTAGCTTGAGGAATCATGAGCTGTACAAAACTAGATGTTCAATTCTTTTGCAAAGCTAGATTATTTTTGTAATTTCTAAATGATCTGCCCTTTTAATTTGGTAATGACATAGAATGAAGAAAGATGTACAAGCAGATGCTGCTTGCGTTGATTTGAGAACACGTTATCCCTACTTCTATGAGTTTGGCTGCAAACTGTTTCCTTTGTAAGTGCACTCACTTCATTATCTTCACATCATCTGCTAATCTTATTCTTGAAATTCTTCTATTGTTACATTATTACTGCCATATGTAAAAAGGTTCTGTTGCTACTATGGTTGTTTTATGGTGTTCTCTTGAAATTATTATGAAAAAAAATTGAAATTTCAAACTTCAAAGCCCCATAAATGAAATTTACAGACAAATTCCACCTAAACTTATTCTACCACATGCTAGATGTTGGCATGAACCTAAAATACTTCCCTATGTAATTAAATTATAGGTCCTCAACTTCCATTTAACACTTTTGTTGGCAAATTCAAATGAACCGTATTTTGCATTAAAATTTAAAAGACTGGTGTTTCTTGTAAAAGATGCTGGCTAATGTTTAAGAGTAATTTTTCTTATAGGGTTGGGGATAAGAGTATTGGGCCATTTCTGCGGCACACATTTGCAAGTCGATATAAGGAGATGCTTAGCAGATCTCACATGGCTTCTATTAATGCTATCCCTAAATTTGTACTCCGCCTTTCCAAAGAAGAGTATCAATGTGAGTACTCTTTAACTCCTCTCATCTGTAATCTATTTTATATGCTTGGTGTTTAGTGGTCGTTTGTTAATTCTTTGGGGGTACTACTTATTTAGGTATTGTACCTGTATGACAAGGCGTTCTGAGAAAATGTCACTTGTACTGATGAAGAGAAGTATTTTTTTTTTTTGGTTTGAAGGTTATTTTAATATAGTTTGCTGATCTTATCAATTCAATTTTGTTTTGCTATCTTTAGTGTTTGAAGCAGCTAGATCTTCTATGGTTGAATTTAAAAAATGGCGTGTCAGAGATTTTGGCTTGATGAAGAGTTCTGTTTTAGGCCATAAAAGGAAGACAGATTTGCATTTAGGCCCTTCCTAAATATGTACTTTTTTCTTAGGATTCAGTTAGTTAATTAATTCTGGGAATATGTTAGTCTAGTTACTACTTACTACCATGGTGTTGGATTATTTGAATGTGATTTGGTTTAATCAGGTGGGTATAGCTGGTTGTTGGTCTGTAAGAGCACTGTATCCATTTCCTAAACCAAATGAAACTGTATTTAGTTTGACCAGACCGGTATGATCTGATGGAGAAATGAATGCATCAGGCAATGAAACTCCGGATCCTCGGATTTCAATTCTTGACAAATTTCATTAAATAATTTGTTATTCATTACCTGGTTTGTGTATTGTTATGTATGATATAGCATGCTTGAAATGATGTTTATTAATTCTTTGTTTTTTTTTCAGTTTGATTAATTTTGTTTTCGATCAACAAATGATTCCAGTCCAAAATGAATGAACACGAGTAATATTTTTCCTTCTGGAAAACAAAAATCTACACGATGACTTATTGTAGCAGAATCAAGTGAAACATAAATTAACTAGATAAAATTAGTGTGCATGATTTTGAGTTGGTACTATTAAGCGTATTTTCAAAATGCGGACTGGAGCAGTTGGACCTAGAATACTGGCTTCTTGTTCATAGAGTTTGACAAGTAAACTGTACTATAAACTAGGTCAAAAGGGTCAATATCTGATCACATTGTTTTAGTATAATACATGATTATCCTTATTCGAACTGTGGGCGCATAATTTTGTTAACTTTCAGCTCAGCTCATGTTAAATATATGCAACTTATGTTAGCACTATGATTATTGCATATCAAGTTTGAACAATTTATTTAAATATTTTAAGTAATCATTTTAACAGGGCAAAACATTTATTGGATCAATTGATGTTAATTATGGCCGACTGACGCTTTTGAGTTTTTCAGTTACACAGCTCCTTTAATCTATTTCCATTTGATTACGGCTTTAATTGCACATTCGATTCTCTCTTATTTTATGTAGCACTGAGACGGGGCACGGGTGTCCCGTGTCCGACATGACAATGTGTGATAAGGTATTTTTAAAATATCAGAGACACAACACTGTTTGGTTTAATTGGGCTTGGTGCCTTCTCCACCTTTGCTTCGTTGTGCCATTATTTCTGTTTGATGTTTAATTCGATAGTCAGAAACTCAGAATATATGCTTTTTAAAACTTGCTAATTTCTTTGTGGTTGCATTCTTTATTTTATCATACTCAACTGTTCTTGGGTTTTCTTTTGTTATATGTTGATGCATGCGAAGTTGCTAACATTCTCTTGGGTATGCTAGATGCTGTATATTCTCTCAATCCATCATCTATTATTTATTTGCAGTACGTTAATTTTAACATGTTGTCATGGAATCAAAGGCTATGATTTGTTGTTTAGGTCAAGGAGGTAGTTTTTAGTATTTGTTGTGTGTTTTATTCTAGTGAAGATTTATTTATAGTATAATTTCACTTTTTGATTAGGCCTATCTCTAAAAATCATTTACACAAACAAAGAGAAGGCAACCCTGCCCCAACTAAGCCATGCTGGTATGAAGAAGTCACAGAAAAATGGTGGCCGAACTCGGAAGCTGCCAGTTCGGAAGATTGATCAGAAGAAGAGTTTGACTTATTTGGCGAAAATGATAATACGGCACGGCACGGCACGACATGACACGATTGTCCTCTGCATATTACTGACCAGCCGACTTAGATTAATCTAATGTTGTATTTGTGAAAAACTGAAAATTATGATTAGGTTTTGCGGCGTAAATGTAAGAAACTCATTGCAATTCTTGTCCTTTGTAATTATCATCTGAATTTTTTTGCACCATCACTGTGTTGAATTTTTAAACAAATGAAGAACAGAAGCAAATAATTGTCAATTCCACTCCTTTTATATCATGGCATGATTTGACTTCAACCAGAAGTTGACTCTCATACATGTGCCCACATACTACAGAACTCAGGATTCCTTGTGGACCAGTGAATCTGTGAAGACCCTGAGAACCGGACCCCACAAAACGTTGCAAAGATAAAATGATCATCACAATTAAATGTTGAAAAAAGAAAATTATCCTGCCTAAAACAAATTTTTTTGGTTCAACTTAGTCAAATCCTATTTACATAAAAAATAACTTAATTTTTTTGAACTAAATTACAACACTATAACTCTGGCGTATATTACCTTTTGAACATCTCTTTTGGAATTTGAATTGCGTCATTCCGTATCGAGTTTTTTTTTTAATAAAACCATAGAGAAGGTGAGACCTAGTAGTACTATATGTACTAAGTTTGTGGTTCTTATTAATTATTAATTAAAAGTAGTGTGGTTAAATCAAAACCAGATCGTTACACAATAAAATTTATTATTGTCAATCCTCCAAATTACTCAAAGAAAAGGCTCCAATAATTGCTAAAAGAAAATATCTGTAATTAATTAGATATTATCTGTAGAATCTTAAGTGTTCTTATTTTTTTTTTCTGTTTCCTTGTTTGTTTCTTAGCTCTCTATTCCTTGAATACAATCATCAATTCATAATCATTTCTTTTTCTCCGGTTTAACTTACACTAATTTCAGTAACAAAAATTGTATTGACCCCTGAAGTTCTAGACAACCAAGGAAGATACCTGGTTTTGGCTAGTTCCTAGATTTTTTTGTTCATGTTATTTCTTTCTTTTTAAGTTATTACTGCTTCTGATACACACTGATCATTTTAGAACTTTCTAATGCTAACACGTGCTAAAGGTAAGATAATAAGATAATCCCCCCCACAATAATTAATGATTAACTAACTTGGAGAAGAAAGTTCTTTCAAAAATGAATGAATAGTTGGCATTTTTACTTCCTATGTTTCTGTTCATTAAGCTTTATAATTGTTATTTATGTTGATCTTTATCCTATTTAGTAGAAAAGAATGTTTCATTATATATTCCATACATAGGCTGCTCTACGCCTCGACATACAAAACTAGAGATGCCAATTGAATTTTGACCTCAGCAAAAAATAGAAAGAAAAAAAAAACAAAGAAAAAGAGAGTGAATTTCTCTGTCTAAAAGTTATAGTCGCCTTTTAGCAGATGATATCCCAGACCAAATGTTTTTACAATTTACTGATCGAGTAATTCCAGGACCAATGAAGAAGAGATTTTTCTCAATTCTTATTTTTAATACATAAAAAAGTTAAATTTATATATTTTTATATATAATACATCATTCTTTTGTCTATCATTGATTTTTTTTAAATATTTTCATCTTTTAAATCCACAGTGTTCATATATAATTTTTCTCTCTCATCATTAAAGTAATGTGAATGATATAATTAAGGTGAAACTTAACTTTAAAATATTTAATTTTTTCCATGATATTTTATAGATTATCATATATAAAATTATATTATTTATTATTATAATTATTACTATTTAGCATTCAAAAACATTGTATCTATATTTTTATTAATGTGAAAATTTGTTGAATATATTTAAAAATTTATGTTGATAATTATATTATCGTATATGAAACAGGATTTTAGCTTAGTAACTATAAAATTCATGTTATATATATAGAGAGAGTCCGACTATGGTACTTTACAAAGCACAGAGGCGTTGTGTGCTTTGCGCTCTATTTTTAATTTCAAGTCAGAAATAATCGATCTGAACCGTTCAATCTAATCTTCATATCAATATCTATTAGTAAACTAAATTTTATATTTTTTGCTGTTTTTTCTGATGAGGAAAAAATGACTTGATCTGAGAATTCTGGTTCATCCAAAAAATGATGATTTTTCCCTATCCAAAAAAATGGAAAATAAATTTCAAAAAACAGAGGTCTTCCGAGATATTAAATAAAAAAATATGTCAAATTATCTCTAAATTTTAATTTATCATGCTCATTAAATTTTTTATATGAAAATCTTGTGAGATGCAAAAATTTAGAGTGTTTTAAGTCACCGTTTTTAATTTTTGAAAATGACGTTTAAACATTGAATATTTTATTACTATTTTTAGAGATGATTTTAAAAAATTAAAAATAATGATTTAAAAAGTTCAAAACACTCCAAATTTTTGCATCCCATAAGATTTTCATATAAAAAATTTAATGAGAATGATAAATTAAAATTTAAAGATGATTTGATATACTTTTTGAATTAAACTCACGGTATTTTTACTCTCTCTATATATAAGAACAAGCGACATGCTCTTAAGATTTAATTGACAGTAGTTTCTGCCAGATTAATTTATCCATATGCAATCAGGAAAATGAAAGCTAAATTTTCCTAAATAATTGGATTTTAAACTAAAAATTAATAAAAACTTTTAGTGCAAATTAATTACAAACCCAAAATAGACTTGTCATGGTGACGTATATAATGCTCGACCCACATGCATAATATAAAGTACAAGTAGGCCAATAATTTGCTACTGTGCCAATTATATACTACAACAAATTCACCATGTCACTTCGAAAGGTCAACAAAAACGAAAAAAATAAAAATAAAGGTGCTGTTTTATTATCCTAGAAATTAAAAACTTCAAAAAATGTAATTGTTTTGACCCTGAACTTGTAGAATCTAGATAACCAAGGAAGACTGGGTTCAAGATATATTGTAACACTGATCATTTAATTAGAACTTTCCATTGCCAACATGTATCAACTCGGAGAAAGTTCTTTCTCAAAGAAAGAAAAAAAAAGAAAGAAAAAAAGAATAGTTGGCATTGATTCAAAATATTAGAGTTCTCACTTGAGAAGCGACTTCTGGAACATATGACGGTTGATTCTTCTCACTTGAGAACTTTCCTATTAATTAAGCTTTCTTCTATTTGGTGGAAAAGTATGTTCCATTATTTCATAGAGAAGACATACTGCTTTATCTCCATTTATAATTCTTTTAGAAAAATAAGGGTCAAGCCATGCTTTGCTTAGTAGTTGTTGGCTTACTGTCAGTAATTAACTTCGCAACTGAACTTGATGTTTGCAGATTTTTTTTATTTTAGTAAATAAAATAAATAAATATAGCAAATTGGCCATCTCTCTCATCACTTTTGCGTTTATAGTCAGACCCGAGTTTGAAACTCGGGTCCGGATTTTTTTGGAAGCGTAAAAAAAAAACACGGACCCGAGTTTCAAACTCGGGTCCAGCTACTCCATTTGCATTTTCAGCCCCTCCCACTCCCCTCTCTCTCCCATCTCTCCCCTCCCTTCTCCTCTCTTCAAAAAAAATACGAAATTTGTTCCCCCAATTTTTTAGATCTAATTCATTTTTGCTCCAATTTATAAACCGTTTGCGCGAAACTTTTTATCGTTAGAAGGAGAGTCGGAAAAACCCGTCGATTCGTCAATTTGATCGTCATTTCGAAGGTAATTTTTGATTTAAAATTTAAATCCGAATTTATCAAAATTAGTAATTTTGATAGATTTAATTAGTATAATTATAGTGATAATTGAAATATAGTTAATATAGTTTGGTTTAGTTGATTTGTGTTGATTTTTTGTGTTAATTTTGAAATATGTTGTTGTAATTAGTTTAATTGTGTATTAACACTAATGATGCTAATTATTTTAAATTTGGTCAAATACTGTTAATTATATGTACATTGGTTAATTATGTGAAATTATTCAATTATATCAAATTATACCGAGCTATTCCAAATTATACAAAAATTATACCAAAATTATAATATTTTCATATAACATAATAACTAACTAACTTAATAATATTGAAAACGTAAAAAAACAAATATTTACCCGGACCCGAGTTTGAAACTCGGTTCCGTTTTTTTTTTCGTTTCTATGTAAAAAAAAAGAACCCGAGTTTCAAACTCGGGTCTGGCTATAAACGCAAAAGTGAGGAGAGAGGTGGCCAATTTGCTATATTTATTTATTTTATTTACTAAAATAAAAAAAATCTGTGATGTTTGTGTCTTATTGGATCTTTGTTTTGTTTGTCTTAAGATCTCTCCTCCTCCCATGTGGCACATGACTAATGTGGAAATTGAGTATGACAAAAAAAAAAGTATGACAAGTACAAGGAAATGAGGAATATATTGTGGAACTTGAGAGCTGGGTAGCAAGCAAATCCATACATATCTCCAATCTCCTCTAAGGTCTCTAGCTATTTCACCCCTCTTTCATTATTAATTTTAACCACCACCGCAGAATTAAATCTTCCTTACAAAATTAACAATCACTAGTCACCAAAAAAAAAATAAGATGCAAAATTATGGAAAAAATGGATTTATATATTTGACTCAATAATTAAGTAAAGTATTGGTCATACTTTTTGTTTCTTCATTTAAATCTCTTTTAGGATTTACAAATTTGTCTCAGTGTCTCATAACTATTGAAATTTCATTGCTGTCATACGCCAATTACTACATAAATGCATAATAAGTAGTATGATATATTTCTGAAAGCAAGAAATCATAATATGATATAATTTCTCCAATTGAATTAACCTCAATGGTTCACAATCTTTGCAGCTTTCATGATAAAAAAAATAGGACTTTCCCTTTTTTTATTCTACTTGTTCAAACACGAAAATTTAAGTAGAGAGCCGCATTTTCTTTTCTTGATTTAAGTAAAGATATTGATATGTTGACCTAGCAATGTTACAAGAGAACCGAAACCTCATGTTGCTCAATTAGTCGCTCTGAAAGATTTAGATTTAATATTTTTTTTTGTTATTAATAGGTTTAGATTTAATAAGATATTATGATGCTCGCCGTTGTCTACTCGAAATAAAGACAAGTAACTAGTAGCGTAAGTAATAACGCGGTTTTAAATAAATTAAATTGACAAAACTCCTTATTGCATTAAAGCATGCTGTTAATTGTTCCTGTGCAAAGAATAATTCAATTAATTGCTAGAAGCAACTCTGTCCTGGGCATGTAAACAAGTCGATTTAGAGCGAGTTGGGCTTAGTTCAAATCCGCCTCATGAAAATTTGAGTCGAGTCGAGTAGAGCTCGTGAAACGTTTTAAGCTGAAAAGTCTAACTCAAACTCGGCTCGTTACTATTCGAGCTAGCTCACGAGTCGGCTCATGAGTCAATGCATGTACGTTGATTCTGTTTGACATTTATATTTAGTATATCTACAAATTATAAATTCAGTATATCTACAAAAATGGTACATGAGTTAGTACAAAATTGATATATCAACAAACTATATTTTCAATAAAATTTTTGTTGTACTAATTTGAATAGATGGAATAACAAAAAAAAAACTATCGAGTCAGATATATGAGCCGAGTTACGAGCGAGTACGAGAAGTCGTTAAACCACTGAGATGGTGAGATGATAAGAGATAATGAGAGATATATTATTATATTAGAATTTAAACTTAAAAAAATATAAACTATTATTAACTATCGAGTCAAATCAACTCAACCCAACTTAAACTTAATTTTTTTAACTATCAACCCATATTAGTTCGAGTCAAAATTAAATCTGAGTTATATCATGAACCAAGCTTTTTTGTACGGCGCTGCTCTATCCTAGTCCCCTTGAAAAGAGAAAAGTAATAATTAATAAAATAAGTAAATGTGTTTGTATTTGCACAAAGCGTGCCTAAAGATGTGAATGCACTCTTCGTTGATAAACGGCTGAGATCTCATATCGCCCCCTCAGGAATCAGTGTCACGCTTTCTACTTTTACTTGCCAGTTCCCATTCGACTAAAATTGTGTGCTGTTACATTATCATCAATAAGTAAAAGAATATTAATTAATTAAACAAAAATTAGGAGCCAATGCCAATCCCCCCTCCCCCTTCCCTCCGTATATAAACCAAGCAAACCTCAAACAGAGCGCACTAATTTCCACTTCCACCTCATTCCTTTTCTTGCAATCATACAACAAAACAAGGCACTCCAAGCACACAACAATGGCGACTGTACCGAGGTTAACTCGGCTATGCACACTCGGTCGTGGCTCTACTGCCACAGTCTCTCTCGCCTCTGACCTCGACACGGGCCGTCTCTTCGCAATCAAGTCCACCGAGCTCTCTCTCTCCTCTCCACTGCAGCACGAGCACCGCATCCTCTCCAGTCTCAGCTCCCCTCACATCATCTCCTGCCATTCCTCATACACCTTCAAATCTCAATTCCACCTCCTCCTCGAGTTCGCCTCTGGCGGGTCCCTCTTCGATTGCATCAAAAGCCACACTGACGGCCGCTTAAACGAGCACAGCATAAGAGCGTATGCTAGAGATATCCTGCTTGGTCTCTCCTATTTGCACTCACACTCCATCGCCCATGGTGATATCAAAAGCCAGAACATATTAATTGGCTCCGACGGTCGTGCAAAGATTGCCGATTTTGGAGCCGCGGTGCCGAGGGGTGGGACGCAAGATGAGAAATCGGGTCCATTGTCAGGTACTCCGGCTTTCATGGCTCCTGAGGTGGCAAGAGGGGAGGAGCGGGGCCTGGCAGCTGACATATGGGCTCTCGGATGCACAGTTATAGAAATGGCCACCGGAAAGGGTCCATGGCATGGCATCCTAAAGGATCAGGATGTACTAGCGGCGGTCTATCGGATCGGGTTTTGCTCAGATTCAACGCCTCCAGTACCCAACTGGCTATCTGATGAAGGGAAGGATTTCTTACTGAACTGCCTGAAAAGGGACCCGACTGAAAGGTGGTCGGCCGAGAAGTTGCTGGACCATCCCTTTGTGCGCTCGTGCGATGCGGGTTTGAAAACAGATGGAAGCTCGATTTCGACATTTTCTCCTCAGAGTGCGTTGGAGTTCGGTGTGGTCTTTGAGGACTCAGAGACAGAGGATGATGAGGAAGAAGCGGGTTCAAACGCAGCAGAAAGGATCCGGGAGTTGGCTGGTATTGGATTCATGTCGAGCTCGTTAGATTGGGATCCCAATGAGGAAGGCTGGATTGAAATCAGGGGCAGTAATATAACTAATGTTAGGGAAATTAGAGAATGTGAGAACACAGATCATCAGGTTCAGTACTTTGATTTTGGAGATGATAATGATTTCCTATTATCTCATTTAAATTTAAATTTGTCTGATTTTTTATACAGAACTAGTGAACAGGAGGATTGCTTCTTGCAATCCAATTATGATTTTGATGTATGTGAAGAGAATTTAACTAATAAAGTTGCTAATTCTAGTTCTGATCAAACTATTTATGTTCTCTCTGTTTCTTCTTGGTTACTTCTTTTGTTGAGGAATCCTTCTTGTTTACTTCAAAACTCTTCTTTAGTCGTGAAGCACAATTAATTAATTAATTAATTAATCAGTACGGCTAATCAAGATTTAATTATATTGAAGCCACCTACTTTTGCAAATAGAAGCTCGTTGCCTCAGCATGACATCATCAGAACTAATTAGTTTGCATCATATGATATCTAAAAGACTAAATCTCATTAACTAATTTTCCAATTTTAATATCGTTAATTTGGTAGTTAAGTAATTCAAAGTCCTATATACGATATGTTTTTCCTAACAAAAGATTGACCTACTAGAATTTAGGTGAAGTCTGCTCTTGAGTCTTGACCTAATTTGGGAGAGGATAAATAAAGGTCAACCTTTTGGGCGAAAAAATGAATATACATTCAATGGTTAGGTCTTGTAGAAGATATGCCTTTTGACTCTAGTATATTCTTGGACTTTGGTATTTTGTTCAAACATACATTTATTAGCAATAATTAGACATGGGACTTTTTTTTTTCTTACACTTACATAGTATCTGTGGAGGGTGTCCTTTTTGTCCCATCACCAGTAATTAAACCCCTCTATGCAGATTTACATATATATAATAAAGAAAAAAATGGTTGTCAAAACAGGTTGCTATCAAT
The DNA here is from genome assembly GCA_037127355.1 of Schoenoplectus tabernaemontani. NCBI lineage: Eukaryota > Viridiplantae > Streptophyta > Magnoliopsida > Poales > Cyperaceae > Schoenoplectus > Schoenoplectus tabernaemontani. The sequence goes on from CM073750.1 coordinate 27,843,887, forward strand.
TCTCTTTTTATCCTCTCTTTCCATCGATATTGGCAAATTTATTGTATCATCACTGTCACATAGAATATTTATCCAATTTTGAATTATCTGTTTCCTGGGTCAGCTAAAATAGAACTAATCAATAAAAGTCTCTTTTTAGTGCTCCTAGAAGTCTAGAACCAGTCCAACCTCAAAGCTACTAGAAAAATGTAGGTTTTTGAGCGCAATTTCTAGATAAAAATTTGTAGATGTTTCTTTAATTCTCAGAAGAAAACAATAATGCAGACATCTGAGCTTTGACCAAGTATCAGTATCACCATCACATATTCACAGTACTGAGGGGTTTGCATTGTGAGGACTGAGGAAGATGCATGTACAATCTCTCAATACTCTGGATGTTTCCTTTCATCCTTGAAAGTTGGAGGAGGAAAACAAAAATGAAAAATTTCCAGTGTGGCCGTGATTTGAAGAGATTGAAATTACTATAAAAAAATTGCACGGAAATCCCCTTGTGAGGAGATTGGGCTACTAAAAGAAAGATACTTGAATAGAGGACAGTGTTCACCAATTAAAGAGTGCAATGATCAAAAGTAGTCAGTTTTGAGTAAAATGAGAGTTCAAATTTGAACAGAGGCAAAGAGATTAAAACAGAATAAGATAAATGAAGGTTATAATTAATATTACTACCCTTTTGAAAACTATACATTCACTAATATCTTGTGCGTCAATGTCAAACATCCGAAAGAGAGGGGAGGGGATTAGCAAGTACGGAAAAAGTAGCGGTCCTGTCCTGTTGTGTCCTGTCTCGTCCTCTCGAAGATAAAATTAAAAAAAAAGTAGGAAAAAAGAGAATAAAGAAGAGAAGAATAAAATAGAGAAGAGATAAGGGGGGCGGTGGGAGACGGCGCGTTGCGTTTGCGTACGACCGCATATTCATTTATTTATGGCCTCCTTCTCGCATTATTTATTTATTTATTTGTAAAGGTTGGAAATGAATGAAGTGCGCATCTGGCATGAGCGCATGCATGTTAGAATAATAAGGAATGCGAATGTCATTGGTTGTGTTCCCTCTCTCTCTCTCTCTCTCTCTCTCTCTCTCTCTCTCTCTGCTTCTTGGGCCCACCCACATCAAATCAAAGATTAAAGATGCCTTCCTTGCCTAATTGACTCTGTCTAGCTACATAGTTGACCACACTCTCCCCATCAAGTAGGTAGTTGACTAAAACTAATTAACTTTAAATCCCTTTTACTGATTTGAAAGGAACCGAGTTTTTTTTTTGACAAAAGCAAATAAAATATCTGTCTATTTTTCATTGCTTTTCGAAAATAACAAGATATTTTCACATTTGTAGTCTTGTAGACTGCATCGAGCTTCTTGACTCGACTTCATAATTTAATTACGAATCTAGTTATTGTCATTTCCCAATCATAATTTTACATTCTCCCCCATTTATTTGTGTGCTCTACATTATCCAAACAGTGCTATACCGTGATTTAAATAGGACTAAACTGAAAATAGCTCCGTAATACCACTATATGATTTTTTTTTTTAAATTTTACTATTAGATAACTTTTCAGATAATAATGGAAAACTAAGTTATCCTTCTTTAAAAAATATTCATAAAGGACAACCGGATTGTGGATACGCATTTTCTCACTTAAAAATATATTCTAAATTATCCTTCTTTAAATTTTTTGAACAATATTGAAGTATTTTAATATTTTTAATATCCCACTTTAATACTATTAAACATTAATATTTTAAGATTTTTCTCCGCTCTGTCTTTCTCCGCTCTTCCCTTCTCTGAAGCAAAGCCTAAGTGTCCTTAATTTCATTCACACACACACACACACACAAACTCAACATAGCACACTCTGGGTTTTAGTTGTTGCCGAGGTCATAGAATTAATATTCACACGTTAAAGTTTCTTCCATAGACATAAAGGCAAGTGGTTGCGAGGAAAATGAATCTATAATATAGAGTCCAGAGATTAATAGGGATACATATAATTAGTGCACGCCTATTTGAGAGAGAAGGCTTATTGACCAACTCCCACTGAGAGGAGAATGATACAAGTCAACCTTCTAAACAAAAAAAAAAAAAAACATTAGCTATTTATGAAGGGTAGTTGCTTGTCGTTGCACTGCTAAATAATAAGCAAATAGCCATAGGCAGGCAGATATGTTTCCTTTCATGTTCTTTATTTTTCAACCATGCATTTAATTTAAATATGTTATTACCCAAAAATACAAAAATTAATAGGCCATGTCGAATTATTGGTCAACACAAGTCATATCCATTATTCTTTTATATTTGTTTGGTTTGGCGAACCACCCCTCTATTCAAGGAAAAAAATAACAATTGAAGAGTTTAGATTCTTTTGCTAACTTCTTTTGTTGTTGTTTGAGTTAGAAAATAAATATGGAAAATGATGGATGTCCTCAATAACAAGCTAATTGTGATGATAATTATTTGTGATATTATCATAAATTTGAAGGTGTGGAAAATCTGACTTGAAAATTTTAAATATCCCTTATGAAATGAATGTGACTTGAATTTGTCGCGAAATAGAGGAACAATATTCACCTAACTTAAAAATTAAAGTCCATAATATAAGCAATAATTATAAAAATAATAGTGGCGAATAGGACTCATTTTTAATCGACCTAATTTACCTAATGGGCAACTATGTTCGACTAGATTTATATTTAGGATTCCTACTCCCACCTTCAGACAATAAATTTATAACAAACTATAAATTTTTAAGATAAGGCTCGTTGACCTTCCCTCATTATAAGATGTGATTAGCAATTTTTAATTTATTGGGAGACAACTTTTGCAAAACACATTGCAAACTTCATAAAAGAAAAAATTTCCACAAAATATTTAGTACGTTACATAATACATTACTCATAAAAATGAAATAATTTAAGTACAATTTCTAAACCAAAACTTATTCCCCGTGTCCGCACAATTTCTGCACCAAAAAAATAAAATAATTTGCCTTAACAATGGGTTATCTTGACAATCTTGATAATGGGGTTTTCAAATAAATATAAAAAAATCTTATAAATATGTTCTTCTACTTGATTTTTACAGACTATTGAGATATTTTGCTGGGACTATTTAATTCCAGCAAGAAAAAAAAAAGGAATGGTTCTTCCGTGTGAAGCGAATTGACAGCATAAATTAACAAATAAGTCCCACAATTTTTTATCAGCGTTAGAATGAAAACGTGAATTAGCTTTGATTGATTAAGACCTTCTAGAGAAGTACAAATGATTAAGACTCTTCAATCTCGGTTTTTTCTCGCCATCCTTACAGAATCTTCTTTTTATCATTATTGTTGGGAAATAATATTTAAAGGCCTATTTGCAAAAAAAGAAATATTCTATTAGATGCTTCAAGTTCAATTGCGTGAGAGATGACATAAACATGGCGTCATTGCAAAGGTCTAAGACTATAATTCTTATATGAATGAACTTGTATTTCTTCTATTATTTTTGTTCCTGTGTAACTACAAATAAATAAGTAGACTAACAAACCCCACCCCACCCACCTCCCTCCTCCACATTTATATTCCAACAGCATCTTTGTCAAAATCTAAATCTGAGTCTTTCACTTTGAGAAATTATATCAGTGTCAGTGGTACGAACAGAACATAGAACTTGTCCATATTTTATCATTAAATACGCATATAACATATTTTTGGTGCTATAAACAGGCAACTGCTAAACTGTGTGGTAAATTGTCTCTTCTCCATAATAAGCCATACAACTTTGAATTTGATACATGACAATTTAATTCTTCAAGCAAATCATCCACTTTATTAAGGAAAAAAGAGAGTAGAAATTAACTTGGATCACTCATATTGACAATACATGAAAAAGGATAAAAAGTTCCCTCCCACTCAGCGCAAAAAAAAAAAAAAAAAAATGCAGAGCTGCACAGCCGTCAAAATAATTAACGGCTAAGATTTAATCCCTTCCTAACATAGCACAGCACACGCCAATAATTCTCCAAGGAACGCAAATTAAAATCCAAAAATGCACGTTGAAATTGTTTATTTCTTCAATGACCAATTTTTGCTTCTATTTTCTCTTCTCCGTATATAAAAACACTATACCAAAACAGAGCACCTCAGTTGCTTCTCCTTTCTCTAATTCCTTCTTCAAAACCAAAACCAAGGCAACTAACCAGACAAACCAACTAACAATGGCGACTCTTCCTGGCTTGACTTATCTATGCACACTCGGTCGAGGATCCACTGCCACGGTCTCTCTCGCCTCCCATCCGGCCTCCGGCCGACTCCTTGCTGTTAAATCAGCCGAGCTCTCTCTCTCCTCTCCATTACAGCACGAGCAACAAATCCTTTCCAGCCTCAATTCCCCTTATATAGTCTCTTATTATGGCTCCTACACCACCAATACTCACTTCCATCTCATCCTTGAGTTCGCCCCTGGTGGGTCTCTCTTCGACCGCATAAAAAACCACACCGAAGGCTGCTTGGATGAGCACCGAATCAAGCTGTATGCCAGAGACATCTTGCTCGGTCTTGCTTACTTGCACTCAAACCGCATCTCTCATGGTGATATTAAGAGTCAAAATGTATTGATCAGCACTGATGACCGTGTGAAAATTGCCGATTTTGGCGCCGCAGTGCTAAACTCATGTGTGACCCACAATGAGAAATCAGCTCTGTTCTCTGGCACACCTGCTTTCATGGCTCCTGAGGTGGCAAGAGGGGAAAAGAGCAGCCCCTCAGCTGACATTTGGGCTCTCGGGTGCACGATCATTGAAATGGCCACTGGGAAAGCTCCATGGAATGGCATCATAAAGGAATCAGAGGTAATTGCAGCTATTTATCGGATTGGGTACTGTTCGGATTCCATGCCCACCATACCGGAATGGTTGTCAAAGGATGGGCAGGATTTCCTAATGAATTGCTTGATTAGGGATCCGAACGAGCGGTGGTCGGCCGAGCAATTGTTGCATCATCCGTTTGTATGTTTCAACGATGGCGGTTTAGAAAGAGACAACAATTGGATCGTGCAATTTCTCCTCAGAGTGCATTGGATTTTAATGCTGCATTCTGCCAGTCTGAAACAGAGGAGGAAGAAGTAGATTCGGGTTTGGACCCCTTCATGAGGATCCAAGAATTGGCCGGATCGTCATCATGGTCGGATAATTTCACTTCAGATTCGGATGTTGAAGATTGTTGGATCGAAGTTAGGAGCGGGAATATGGCAGGAAATAGAGATAGTGAGAATAATGATCAGTTTGATTTATTTGATTTGTATGAGGAAGATAGTGATTTGTCAATGTTGTTTAATTTTGGTCATGTTTTTGAGAGAATAAATGAGTGTATCAGTGTTAGATGTGGGAATGTTACTAGTAAATTTAATGTTTGCACAGAAAATTCAACTAATAAAATTTTGAATGCTTGTTTTGATCAAAATTATGGTTTATTCTCTACTTTATGTTTATATATATTTCCAATCTTCTTTTTTCCAATAAGGCTAAAGCTCAGTGACCCACAACTATTTCCACTTTGAGAGGGGAAATGGGGAATATTCAAATATAAATTTGCTGTTTTCAGGTTGAAAGTATGAAAAATGGTATGGATATATGTAGTTGGTACAGTTATGTGGCTACCGGTGACCTATACCAGTATTTATTCTGTTCACACTTTTCATTTTTCAACCAATATGCATATATATTAATTTTTCCCATGAAAATATCTGCAAATTATTCAACTCATTGGTTTCTGATCAACTACCCTCCCTAAATACAGTTTATCAATTTCAAATAAGAATTTTTGAACCCTTTTAATCAGTCAAAAAACATGTGTTGTTTCATGAAGATAATGACCTCTCCGCTTACGAAATACATAATAATAATTCATTCTTCTATTAATAATTTTCTTTTGTTCTGTAGTCTGGACAGAATATTTCAACATTTTCTCTAATTCATTTTATTTGGTTCCTTATTCAGAAATGATAGATGCAGTATACTACCACCTCAGCTAATTGACATAATTATTAAAGGCCAATATTTTGTTTAAAGAAATTAAAGAACAAATACAGTTATTTTGTTATTTATACTTTGTGCCTCCTTATTTTCCAAAATTCTAGAAAATTTGAGTTGATTTTCCTGTGATATGACAAGGGAAAATGGGGGAGTTGATTTCCTTCATTCCTTGTAAAGCTTGAATTGCGTAAGACATGTCATCATCAAATCGTCATGATTCATGAAGAACAATGAAGATGTTTGGTTAACTTGAAATAATTTTATATCTCCTATATGGAGAAGAGGGTTTTGCTTAGAACCAGAGCACACCCGACCCGACATGATAAATCGATCAATATTATATAATATTTTTTAGAAAAGGATGAAGGTAGCGGGTTTTCTTTCTAATTTAAGCTGTTCAGCATTAAAGTTGCAATGTAGCGTGCTGGTTCAATCTCAGTGGCTAATGATACGGATATCAACATAAAAGTACACTCTATTAATTCAAAGTTATAATTGCATCTCAAGTAGGTCGACTCTATCTTGCAAGGTTCAACATAAAAAGCACACTCTATTAATTATTAATAAGGGAAGGGATCACTTAACAATGGCTATCTTCACAATGGATTTCAAACAAATAGAAAAAAAAATCTTACAAACATTTTTTTTTTTTTTATAAATATGTTCTTTTACTTATAGATAGATTGATGATGATTTAAATTTCAAGTAATTTCATTATCGTTTGATAGTCCATCAAAAATCGTTAAATTAGAATCATTGCAAAGTGTATAATATTTTGATTGTCTTTAATGGACTAACAAACAATAATAAAATTGTATGAAATTTTAATTATCATCAATCTATAAGTAGAAAAACATATTTATAATTTTTTTTTCTATTTTTAAGATTTTGTTCATATTTATTTGAATATCCATTGTCAAAATTATCAAAATAACCTATTATCAAGGGATCCCTTCCCATTAATTAAAAAGTTATAAGTGCATCTTATGTAGGTCAATTCTATCTTGCAAGGTTCTAAAAAGAACAGGATAAAGCCTTTGAAGAGAACTGTTCCAATATAGCGTGCTATAAAAGAAGTTATCCTTCATAGAGTTTTTTTTATTTAAAAATATAATTCTACCAATTTGCAATAATATATATATATATGAAGTGTTATAAAAATGAAATAACGTGCAAAATAAAAATTGATGAACGTGTTAGTCATAATTAGTGAATTATATCACAACAACAATTCACAATTCAAAACAAAAACTATAAATTATGTACCTCAAATTCAAGCATATTGACAGGCTACCAAAAATCAGACATCAAGATGCTACCAAAAATCAGACTTTCGATTTTTATTTTATATTCAAAGCGCACATCTTGATGCATGTATAAGGGATTGATTAAAGGGTCGAGCCCAATAAGTCAAAAGAAGAGCGGTTAAGAGTTGAATTTGAATTTTTTTAGAGGGTGACATTTACAGGAAGTAATTTTTGAGAAGTGTGTTCGGTCATTGAGAGATTCAATCCTCCTTCGAATTTTAAGGATCGAATTTAAAAGAAAAAATATTATTTTTGGTTTTTTTTTCAAAACTTTTAATATAACATAAAATATGAAAAAAATAAAGTAAAATTTATAATTATAAATGTAAAAAAATATTGTTTTTCTTTTATGTTATTTTTTAATAATTTTTATTTTTAAAATTTTTAAAATACAAGGATTGGAAAATGATTGTGTTTTTAAAATTACTTAAAGTTTAGAAAGAGACGTGTCAAATTTGGAAAAAAACTCAGATTTGATCGAAAAAAGCATTATTTTTCAGGGGTGAGCTTGCAATCTTGTCAAATCTAATCTTATAAAAAAGATAGACTGAGCTAGATTTGATGGAGTCCGATAAAAATCAGATGTGGCAGTCGCAGTAGCAATAGTAAATGAGGATGGTACGCAAAAAATAAGCATAAGAATAAAAAAATTGAGAATAATAAATGAGGATAGTGAAAAAATAATAATTTTTTGATAGCGTGAAAATAGTAAAAAAATAATATTGCTCAAATGATAGAAAATATTATTTAGATTATTTATTTAAAATAATAATGAAAAGTTAAAAAAAACAACAATTATTTTATTTTTTCTTAATATAACAAAACAATAATTATTTTCATTATTTCAGAATAATGAATTTACATTTAATTATATTTTTACTATTTTATTCTGAAAATAACAGTTATTTCTCAGTTCTCGTACCATTCAAATATACCCGTACGTATATTTGACATTTGAAAGTCAAATTAGTGGTTGCTTAGCAAGCATTCTAATTTCTACCCACGCGAGGGTTTTGATCTTCTGTGGCGTGCGAACAAAAGAATTGTAGGGAATTTCTATACGATGCTGCACAACAACAAAAAAAGTACAGATAAATAATTAAACAAATTTGGTGGCGGCCAATAAAGAGTTTTGTTGGGTGCTCTCCAGGGCTATTGACAATATGCCACTGCCACATCTGTTAATTGACATAATTATTAATATACCAATAATTTATTATGAAATGGAAGTACATAATGAACTATCCTTTATTTGATATTCATGGCAATTTACGGAAGCACATTTTTTTAACTATCTGTCTATCCGCGCGTTGCAGAGAATTTTTTTATTTAGATATAAAAAATATTACATCATAATATGTACGTCATTTTAATATGGAAAATATCAATTACAGATACTATATCAGATATAATCTCGTATGATTTCTCTCAATCTTTAATTTTCTTCCTTCTATATGACAAAGAAATTGGAGAGGAATACAAAATAATGAACCTATCGTGTTCGTCTGATTAGTCAAAATTAATGTAAATAATTAGATGAATGGTATTTTGGGATATAAAAAATTTGATGAAAATAACAAAAAATTGACCCGTCCAATTCTTAGCTGCTTTATATAATTTTCATTGCTTTTTTTTCCATAATTCTGAAAATATTGACTTGACTTTCCTGTGAGATGCAAGCAAAAAAAGAAGTTATGAGTTAAACTTCAAAATTTCAAGAGATTCCATCATCAATATCCAACGGGGAATTGAGTACTTGACAACTGAGCCAAAGGGGGCCTTTTTATTATAACGGTGCTTTCGCCTAGTGCGAATATCACTTTATTTCTTTCTTTTATTTTTTTCCATGAAATCTAAAATTATGAATTATTAATTAGCATCCTACTCCTGCCTAGATATTAAAACAAGTCGAAATTTATTCGGATCTCAAATTTCTAATATTTTTAGAACTGAACTGAAACAAAAGGTTGAACATATTGCATCTAATAACAGATAAATCTCTGTTAGAAAAAGTCCTTGAAAGGAATTAGAATAGGGAATAAAAATATCATCAAACTGCTCTGTATATCCAAGTGGTTGGAAAATATTAAAAGGTAATCAGGATGCTGGGGAAAAGCCAAGAATAAAATACACACCACGCCAGTTTCAACCATTTTGACTTTGCTTTTTTTTTTTATATATATATTTGAAATTATGCACATCTTGATGGATGCGTTGACATTGTTCAAAAGTCAATTTAATGGTTGCTTGCTTAGCATGGAAGCAACCACTCCATGCCATGCCATGCCATCCAAAAGGCATAGTAGGCCACACACCATTGTGAGCAAAGCATTCACATGAGTCATAACACAACAATCTTGGTGGGAGAGGAGAGAATTTTCTTGGGTGCCCTCCAAAAATTTTAAATTGAGATTTCTCTTTGTAAAAATAAGATTCTCTCATGAGCTATATGCTATAAGTGGATATTTGAGAATGGGGGTTGTCGCTATTAGGTGTCAGTTATTGATCTGATCTGATCCGATTCTGATCCGAGTCTGATCCGTTTCAAATCCGATCTGATCCGATATGATTCGAAAATAAATGGATCGAATATGTATGAGTTTAATTTTTTTATTACTACATTAGTATTTTTGTAGTTTTATGGAATAATAGACATCATTAAGGGTGTTATTTTGCATTGTTTTCAAATGGGAACTCGGAGGATAAAATATAGTGATAATGGATACGGAATATGAAATCTGAAATTTGAAAATTTACGTATTGAATTGGATCCATTTTGTTGAGCAATTAATTAATTAAGTAATTAGCCTTATTTTAATATATATTTTTCAATTATTGGGACTTCCATTAATATCTGAATTTGATAATGAAATTATAGTGCGTTCTTAAATGTAAATTATTAGTAATTACTTTCTATTTTATGAGAAATAATTAATTACTAATTTTATATAATTGTGAATTTATATAATAAATTACCGGACCCTCAACATTGAAATTTTTGTATCCACCCTACCTACAGGAGTTTAATTCAATTTAATAGTGATAAATTAAATAGGATAGGGGATGCCATAGAAGAACAAAAGAAAAAGAAGGAACTAATTTAATTGCATCATGTGAACAGATCCAAAATAAGTAGAAATACAATGGAAAATTCTCTCCTGTAGTCCTGTTAATGAATTGAATTTTATTATGTAAGAACATTAGCTGTGAATTGTGTACTGAAGCTGGTCCACGGTTTCCGTACATACCAAACAATTTATGCGCCCTTGAAGAATTGTTTCAAATCAAACTCAAACTGTCAGAGCAGATTATTTAAAATTAGGTTTTTTTTTTTTTTTGGGGGGGGGGGGGGGGGGGCGATATATCGTTAATTTGGCAATCTTTACAATGAATTTTCAAAAATATTCTAGAAATTAACAAATATTTTTCAATCGTTAATTTGCTTGATTGTGTTTTCAATTTTATAGAATAAAAATGTGAATTTATGCTCCATGAAAAATTATTAAAATTGTATGAAATATGCAACATTTTCATTTTAATGGTATTTGATTTAGTAGCAAATGCCTATGATCATCATACATAAATATATTATGGAGAGTGACACCTGATAATGATTATTTTGGGCCGGGTATTTTCTTCCAGGCTTTACTTGGGTTCTAAGTGGGCCGGGTATTTTGGTTGTATGCTTTTCAATATAATTGGAGTCTGAACTGTGAAAATGCCAGGTCATTATGATATTGATGAAAATAATTGCATCAATGGAGCTGCTTTGGTGTCATGTACTCCCTAGCATAGGCCAGAATAAACCAAGATAGAAACTACAAAATTCAGTTCAATTAAATTAATTGTGGGAATATGTGCATTAGGCTCGCTACTACTGTGGTGTTGGATTATTTCAATGTACAAAGTGCTTTTCAGTAAAGATAAGAGTTTCACACAAAACATTTATATATTTTGGCTTAAAATATACGCACTAATTACTATGCTCAAATTGTGGTATACCATTGTATACCCTGATCAAGCAAACTGACATTCATTCAGAATATTAAATGATTAAATGGTCACCTCTATATGAAAAGAATCATTGTATTTTTTTAGGACAAACATGACTCATTTACATTTAATGTCGCCCGTGCAACATCACCATCTCTCTCCTAACCTACCTAATTAAGATCTGTCAATCTCCTCATGAGTCATGCCAAAAAGCCATCAGCAACTACTAATTACGTGTTTTTGTCCGATTTATTTTCTGATAACAATTAATACCTCTTGACTGATGCATAGGTCCGATGACTATATATTAATTGAATACCTCATAACAACAACAAATTAGTTACAAGCTGAGCACTCTTCCCTTCCCTCAACACCACTACCAGTGCACCACCACCAGAACATCGATCCTGATAACATTTAAACGAAACCCACAAAATGGACTGGTATACGTGGCTTTCCAAAACCAGCCTCCACAAATCTCTCGTCTACGACTACTCTCTTCTCTTCTCCCGTAACGAGCTCGGAGAGGAAGACATCTCCCACTTCGATCATGAGTTCCTTCAAAGCATGGGCATTTCTATTGCAAAACACCGCCTCGAGATCCTTAAGCTCTCCAAACGGCACAGGCCCATCAGACTGTCTCAACCATTAACCTTGAGCCGACTTTTCACAGCCTTCCACAAAACAAGGCAATGCCTTGTGCATTGCCTTAAGGCGTCGGTGCATTGCGAGTATAGCACAGCAATTGTGGTGGTTCAAAAATCACCCCCTGAAAAGACACAGATGTTGTTAAAGAGGAGTAAAAGATCAGAAGCTACACATAAAGTGGCACAGGAGCGGCTGCCACAACTGATCATGGCTCCGCCGAGGTTGAGCTCGCGTGGCATGAGCCCATTGGTTTTTGAAGATAGATCTGGTAACGGATTTGGATCAGTCGAATCGATAAGATGGGATAGCATGTTTGAAGGGTTAAAACCGACATGAATTATGTTTATAGTCATGGTTAACTAATTATTACTTCTTTTTAGAATTTCGACTATCTATCTTGAAGCCTGGATGAGGTGATTAATAAGTTATTCTACTTGCATTGGTTAGATAATTACTTTTGTTTCTAGCAGTAAGTGGATTAATTAGAAGACCAGTGTACATGAACCTCTATATATAGATGAAACCGTTCATAAGTATTTTAAGTGCAAACTAATTCGCCTTATCATTTCTCTATTTGTGTTACTTCAATTATTGTTAAAATTGATGTACTACTTTCAGCACAACAACAAATGACGATATTAACAACAGTATTTTTAACTTTTCAGAATAATAATTGATGATGATGATGATGATCACAACATTGTTAATATAACTATGTACAAAATTTGTTGGCATGGCCTCCATCTTTTAAAAAATATTGTTAACAGAACTAAGATTAATAGGTTAATTAATTGCTTGTCGCTGGAAAGTTAAAATAAATATGATTTATATTTGTTTAACTTTCTCATTAGAGAATTTGGGCTTTCTTTTATAAGTAAATAGATAAGCTAGCAATAGCTTCAATCAATCCTATTAGAGCAGTGATCTCAATATATAATTTAATCAGGTTGAAGTACTTGTGATAATTTTATTGCCTAATTCGAAGTTGTTTGTTAGAATGTTGTGATGGTTGCATCTAATAATCGAACAAATATATGGTTCCAATTCGAAGCTCTCTTTGTCTTTCATATTAATTAAGTCAGCTGAGCGGTTTTTGAAGCAGTTGATACTTGCTACTTCTTGTAAAGATGTGAAAGACACTTAAAGTGTTATTTTAGTACACCATTTGTTAATTAAGAATGCGTGCTCTGTACAGTTACAATACCTATCACGACAAGGACATACACTTAAACTTGCGGCACAGTTAATGTAATATGTATTAATGTATATATGCTAATTTGCAAGATGTAGTAGATAGGATTATAGGAAAGAGGGGATTAGGCGGTGGGCCATCTAACCCCACCAAGGATTATCAAATTATGAAATTTCATTAATATTTGATAGTTTATCAAAAATTATTAAATTTGACGGTCTTTCATTGATATTTGGTTTTTAATGGGCTATCAAATATTTATTGAAATTGTATGAAATTTATCGAGCTATCAATCTACATGTAAAAGAATATATATATATATATATATATATATATATTTTTAAAATTTTTATTTTTTTTTTTTTAGATTTAAAAGTAAAACCTACTATTATCAAGAATAATATCAGATTTGGATCCTGGCAACGTGGGCAGGTCTGTTTTCAGATCCTTTCTTTCGCCAATGAGATATGCAGAACCCAAAAAATTGTAAATAGATAAATAAATAAATAAAAACTTACATAACTAAATAATTTACTACTTTTTGAGCCGATATATGGGAGTCATAGATCATGTGACTATTATTTTGAGGTCAATTATTGGCTAACATATAGTCTTCAAATAAATAATTAACAATATAAAATTATAAATATATTTAATAAAATTTCATATTAAAGAAAATTTAGACATAATATCTTAAATACTAAGTAATAATAATAATAATAATAATAATAATTATAATAATAAATAATATAATTAAACACATAATTATCTATAAATTATTATATAAAAAAAAGATCAATTTAAGAGTTAAGTTTCACCTAAGTATATTACACACATTATTTTAAAGAGGAAAGAAAAACTGTTTCATATGAACCGTTGGATTCAAGAAGATGAAAAGTATTAAAACAAAATCAATGATGGAGAAATGTGATGATGTGACATGTTTAAAAAGATTAGAATTTTAACTCTCTTTATGTATTATGAATTGATGGCTTTATGATGTAAAAGCCAATTTGTAATAGGCATTTAGTTGTTTTGTAAAGACTTGTTTGGAGTTCTAAATACTAATCTTTTGGTGTTTGTTTTCTCTGGGACATGATTTGGTTTCAATGAAATCTGTGACATTCTTCTAAAAAAGTTGATAATGAAAAATAACATCATTTGTGTATTTATAAAGGTAAATAATTATAGAAATTTTTAAATACATGCACTTAGATTTCCTTAATGAAATCACAGACTATATTACTGTAAAAAAAAAAAAACGCTGCAGAAATGAGGAGGCATTGTAATCGTAGTGAAAATTTGACAAAGATCTAACGGTCAGGGAGAAAAGCTGGGGAACATCCTTCCAGTCTCTTCAAATAATTATGTATCAATTTGTATTTAGGCAAAATAGAAACTCATCAACGGCTATTAGAGCTAAGCCTGCCTAAAAATAGACGTTGTAATTCACTTGTACATCATCAGAAATCAAATATAAATGATATTCAACTATTCGGCATTTCATATTCTAGCACTTTCAATTTTGCATTTATAAATAATTAGTAGTGAAATTAGAAATAGTAAATTAAAAGGCCCGTTAATGGATACAAAGTCTGGACAACTGTGTACAAGAATATCAACTTCTTTGTACCTCTATTTTTAAGACGGTACCTTTTATTTGTCATACAACTTGCAAAACGGAGAAGGTCTTAATTAAAGATATCCTTTCATTGGAAGTTTGCAACTACAACGAAATTAAGAAACAAGAAACAACCAGGCACAAGCTTAAAATTCAATCCATGTCAATGATACAAATAGTAGCACATTAATTAATTATGATATGAACACAAATTAAACGAAAATTACACAAAGAAAACAAATACAATGAAACGCGTATAAAGAACAAACCAACACAAGGCAAATGTGTGAAGAAACAATTGCACACAACTATGAAATAAAATGATTACACCAAAAGAAGATCCAAGCTAATTAAGCATCTATCTAATGATGATGCTCATAACGTTTGACACTGTAAATGGTCTGCACTATTGCGAGAGCAAGCAGTGTGGCACCGGCCAAAACTGAGATGGCCGACCACGGACTAGTGAAGTATTCATGCCGCAGTTTTGCCCAGTGACGGTTCCATTTGGAGTTATAGTAAGTATTCAGATTATCGAACTGCTTCTGGCAGTAATGATCACTATAATCAACTGAACAAATGTTACCAATATCATTGAAATAAGCAGAAGCCGTTTGACTGTTTTCGAGTTTGTTAGTGATTACGCCATGCCTCTGAAGCAACTCGACATCCTTCTCTGTATTAATTAGTCCATCCAGAAGTAAAACATAGCTTGTCATTACCCGCTTTCTCGAAGGCTTGAATTCCTCATATGCAACAAGGTTTGCAAGTAAAATTGTCTGATTTGGGTCAAGCTGCAGATGGGGTAACTCTAGGATACCATTTCAGAAAGTAACGCCAAAACCATTCTCATGTTCTCTCTTCTGAAATGTTACACCTGCCATCTTGTAAAGCTCATAGGCATTCTTTATCCTTTTGCGTGCATTACTGCGGAGGTGAATTTTCACCCACGTTGCACGTACTCCTTCATTGCCATGATTTTCTGAATCTGTGCCTTTCTTACAGAAAGGAAAGAGCAAGCAGCATTTTGGCGAATGGCCGAGCTGGTTCGGTGGAGTAATAGTTATACCAGTTTGGGTGTTTGAAGAAAATGGCATGCACCATTTCCAGTAAAGGTCAAGTAAATGCTTGGCTCTAGTGATGTTATGTTTATAGAATTTCCATGGCATATCCAACCATATGAATGGTTTAAGGTCTCGAAGGAATTCGTGCAACGGGATGGTTTGATCTGGAGAAGATTGCGGCGAGGAGCTTTGCTCTGGGCTACAATGTGGCGATGGTGGGAGCATGTTATTTTTCCAAAGGAAATTATAAACCTTCTTTAAGAAAAAGAAGGGAATTTGGTTTTCCAAGAGGAGCAAGTCAAATCTTACCGTTTTAATGTTCACTCCTGGAAAGAACACGCTCTCATCTCCATCTCTAGAGAAAGCAAGAATTATTCGGATAATAAAGCAACTGTCACGAACCAACATTTCGTAGAACTCATCATCTGGAAGGTCAAAGCTCTTACCATACCATTGATGAATCCGATCCTTCATCTCGGCAACCTTAATCTGCTGAACAAAATCACCGATGCCCCGATTGCTTGTACCAGCCGGTAGCTTACTCGCAAAGTACGATATGCACTCATCCTTTGCTTTTGCCATCCCTCTCTTGTCCTTGAGAGTATGGTAATACAGCGGGCCAATGGACACAAATCTCGGCTCAAAATAAGCTTCTCTGCTGTACCTCATATGTAATGGGGCACGAGAAGGAATGGGGAGAGACATCCTCCGTTCGCAAGAAATTTAATCAAGTACTTAGATTTGGTGGTGTCAATTTGCAGAACCATTTTAACTGTAGCCTATATATCTAAACTTTCATATTGTTAAAAAGAAAATTCAATCTCTTATCAAAGTACATTTTCTTTAGAGAAAGTCTTCCAAATTATTTTCATACAATCCTAATCGAGTTGGTATTAGATTGAATTAATTGCATTTTGTTGCTTGGTACGTTATTCTGGACAGCGTGAATTTTAATTGGAACAAGTTATCGATACATTATCCGGAATTGACCATTGACTCGAGTGTACTTTCCAATCATGATTCACAATAAATATATATTATTCGCAGTCTATATATATATATATATATATATATATCAATTCTTATGATCGTTGCCTTTCGGAATGACATCCTTTCACTTGTTGCGGAACTGCATTGATCTCCATTAAGCATTGACTTGCACATTTTGAGGGAGGAAAAAAGCCTATACATCATGGTCATTAATTGATGTAGTTATTGATATTGATATTGATATTATTAATTAATAGTTTAGCTAGAGCCGTCTAAAAAAAATAAAAAATAAATAGTTAGAATATCCAATCCTAGCCGAGGTTCTGGATAGCAGAAATAGAAAAAAATTGTATCCATAAGACTTTAATATTTAAGAATTCATTAAACTATATAAATTAAAATTTAGAAATAATTTAATATATTTTTTAAGTTAAGTTGTCCAAAATCTTTTAAACTCACACTATTTTTACTATATGTATAAAAGTTCTACATTTCAACCGTGATACAAGTGTATTTCTTGTTTAATACATTTCCATCTTTAAATATTTATACTCAAAAAATAAATTAAATCATCTCCAAATTTTAATTTATCATGCTCATTTAATTCTTTATATTAAAATCTTGTGGGATGCAAAAATTTGAAGTGTTTTGAGCTTTTTAACGCACCGTTTTTAATTTTCTAAAATGATGTTCAAATATTAAATATTTTATTATTATTTTTAGAATTGATTTTCAAAAATTAAAAACCACGACTTAAAAAGCTCAAAACACTCTAAATTTTTTGCATCCCATGAGATTTTCATATAAAGAATTTAATGAGAATGATAAATTAAAATTTGGAGATAATTTGATTTATTTTTTGAGTTAAGCTCACGAAAAGCCTTCGTGAGCTTAAGCTCACGATATCTTTACTCTCTCTATATATAGAATTTAACTTAGTTCCGTTACTTTTTTTTTACTATTAAAATTGCGTTGAGCAATTGATTTCAAATGTTCATAAAGAAATTTTCAATTGACTAAATTAGCGGCTAAACCATTAAAGCCACCTATAGTTTGTGTTGATATTTGTTGATTAGTACGTACTACGTAGTAATTCCTTAATTAGTTACATTGTTTCGTATGTACATAGTTAATTGACGAGCATAATTTTCTAAGGCAATGTTTTCATAAATTAACCACTTCTCCTTGCCAGTACTTATTACAAAAACTCAAATAAAAATGCTTGGCGATATCGTCTTCCCATAACAGAGAAATACAAAAATCAATAATTAGTCTTGTTGGAAAAACAAATGCATTTGTGCTGCATATGGATAATTTTAGAGTGTCCACTAAATATAACTGTTTTACAGTATAAGAATATTAAAAGGAAATGTTACAGTGATACCAAAATCAATACCATAATTGTTAACGTTTTAATATTCACTTTAAATGAGTTAGTATTCAAGTTAATGATTTTATTATTCAATTTATTTTATATAATGTAATATCTATTAGAAATGGAAGTAAAATACAAATAAGTTGTGAAGCATAAAATAATAGAGTTATGCTATAGTTATTCGTGAAATAAAATAAAATAATTTGTACTTCATCTTTTATCTCTTATTTTCAAATTCAAATTCAAAATATTGATCCAACTTTTTAATATGATCTCCAAAAAAAATATAAAATTTGCAATCTATAATATATATTATAGATTAATTTGTGTTTCAATTTTATTAATTTAAGATCCCATTGATATTCTCTCACAAAGAATTAAATCAAAATATTGCAAATCTCGTACAATTTTGATGAACTTTAATGGAATATCGAAATGATATACATGAAATTTACAAAACACCAGAGTCATTTTTTCCCTTCTCTTTCATTGAGATAAATATGGACTCCTCTTTCAAGTTTAGACATTTAATTATAAGATATCCTCTTGATTTCGATTATTGAGGACCTTCGACATCACTATCTGACAGATAATTTTTCTTTTGAGTAAAAACGAGAATCTAAGATGTACGATTTCTAAATATTCATAAAAAATCTTCATCTGAATTTCAAACTTATAACTTCTACACAAAGAGTGACTCATTATCTTCAAGATAACAAATTAAACTAATGGAATTATATAATGAAATAACAAAATTAATTTCGAAAAACCAACTTCTTAGAGCTATATTAATGTATATAAACTCCTTAGTATGAAAATAGTATAAATTAGAAATATCTTTTAACTCCCTAATTAACCAGCTCTAATTAGTTGACATTTCGTGTAAACAATAGTATGCCTTGGTGATAAAATATTAATTAAACATTATACATGTTTTGAGGCTATATATAATGATTCAATTAGATCTGTATAAATGTTGTTGGCTTGAAATCCAATTGAAAAAGTCTTTATGAACTGAATGGCTCGATTCCGTTTTAACTTCTAACCAAAAAAAAAGGAGGGAAGTTGAATTTTGTACTTTGTCAACCCATAGTAAAGACTAATTTAACTACGTACAATAAATAAAAAAAATCATGTTTAATGAAATAATTCCAGCGTATATAAATTGGAAAAAATGTTTAACTTAAACAAGAAATACGCTTAATACCTAATTGAAAGGTATTATTTTTTATATAAAATTTGACATATTCAAAATTCGATATTTTGGAGATGAATTGAAGATTAATCTACATCTCATATTAATTTAAAAAAAATCCACACTGTATGCACATGTACATATCATTTGGAGACGGTTGTTACGAAGACAACACTCATAAGGATTGATAAAAATATTATAGTCTTCCAATCATATATATTGACTATAAATCAAGAACGTACACACGCAATATATACCTTTACTTTTATTTTTGTCAACATATGAGTTAATGATCAATTGAGGTCAATGCACTGGTAACTTGGTGCAATTAAAATTCGCGCTGTCCTGGACATCGCACCAAGCAACAAATTTAGAATTCGGCTGAAAATGTCAATTCAATAGTAAATGGCAACGACAGATTTATTTTCGTCAGTGAAATTGGTTTCTTCAGTTTCTGACATAATTTTTTTTAAGACAACTAGATAAGTGATGGGGGTAAGTTATTAGTAAATAACTAAATACACTTAGCAGTTAGTATTTCCTAGTTACTGTTTTTAAGTTAATAATGAACAAAGAAATAACATCAATCACAGTTAACGCACAACTCCGCCCAACCCTTTTCCCTCTGTTTATTTTATTCTTAATAATCTGTCTTGCATTTTCATTACAAAGATGCTAGTCAATAAATACCAGCAAGAGCATACAATTCCGTCTAATAATTAATCCTCACTGAGATATTATTCTCTTTTTCTTTTCTTTTTTTCTATATTTGTCCCAAACTAAATATATACAAAGAAAGAAACCAAATAAATCTTAACACCCTCCCTTAAGTTGGGAGGTAGATATCTATCATTCCCAACTTGATAATCGATTGTTCAAATACACTTGTAGAAATATCCTTTGTCAGTATATCAGCTAGTTGATTTTCAGATTTCACATACGAAAATGAGATGATCTTTTGTTCCAAGTTGTGCTTAATGAAATATCTGTCAATTTCTACATGTTTTGTGCGGTCATGTTGCATCGGATTATGTGCAATCCCAATTGCTGATTTATTATCACAAAACAGAAACATCTCCTCCTGTGGTTTATATCCCAATTCAATCAAGAGTTTTTTTAACCACAAGAGTTCACATAGACCTTTGGACATTCCTCTGAATTTAGCTTCTGCATTTGACAGAGCAACTACATTTTATTTCTTACTTCTCCATGTAACAAGATTTTCTCCCACAAGTGTGAAATAACGAGATGTTGATTTTTGATCATTTATATCCCCTGCTCAATCTGTATCTGTATAACATGAGATTCTTAAGTGTCCATTCTTCTTAAACTGTATACCCTTTCCAGGAGTTTTCTTGAGATATCTCAAGATTCTCATCACTGCATCTAAATATTTTTCACACGAGCATGCATAAACTGACTTACTACACTTACCACATATGCAATATCTGGTCGGATATGTGATAAATAAATCAGTTTTCCTACTAATTTTTGATATCTTTCCTTGTTGGTAGGTTTGTCATTTGAGTTCTCTTCTAATCGTAAATTTTGTATAATTAGTGTATCAGCGGGCTTAAATTCCAACATTTCTACCTTAGCAAGTAAGTCAAGAATATATTTTTTTAGGGAGACAAATACCTTGCTTTGACCTTGTAACTTCTATTCCAAGAAAATACTTCAATCCTCCTAATTTCTTCATTTCAAACTCTTTGGACAGTTTCTCTTCTAAGTCTTTTATCTCATCATTATCATCTCTAGTAATTATTATATCATCAACATAGATAATTAGAATTGCTCTTCTCCCTTGATTATGCTTGTAGAATAATGTATGATCAGAATCACTTTGTTTGTAGTCATAGCTTTTTATTGCCTTGCAAAACCTCCCAAATCAAGCTCGTGGAGATAGTTTTAAGCCGTACAATGATCTTTCAAGTTTGCACACTAGGTTCCTCGAGCTTTGGTGCTGATATCCGGGCGGTACATCCATATAAATCTCCTCTTCTAGATTCCATGTAGAAATACATTCTTTATATCAAACTGGTATAGTGACCACTCAAGATTGGCTGCAAAAGATAACAAAACTCGAACAATATTTAGTTTGGCAACTGGAGAAAAAGACTCCTGAAAATCTATTCCATATGTCTGAGTATATTCTTTAGCTACTAACCTCGTTTTATACCTTTCGACTTTCCCTGTAGCATCATATTTGATGAAAAATACCCACTTGCATCCAACAATCTTTTTTCCATTTGATAGTTCTACTAGCTTTCAAGTCTGAGTCACTTTTAGAGCCTTCATTTCTGCCTCCATTGCCTCGAACCATATTAGATTTCTCATAGCTTCTTCAACACTATTTGGTATTGTAATTCTTGACAATTCTTCAGTAAAGTTTTTTACCAAGTTAGGTAGCCTAGAGCTGCTAGTATAATTAGCAATCGGGTATTCACCATTTTGGTCACTATCCATTCTATACCGTTTTGGTAATATATTCCGTGTAGACCTTATAGGCCACCTTCTCTGATTTTCAGTGTCAAGAGAGCTTACCTGAGGAGCATCCTCAAGAGAGTTTGAGCTTGGTACTTCACGATTGGACTACTGTATCATTAATGGGTCAGAATTCAATTTCTCTTGTTCCATAGAAGCATATTCTGAGTTCACCTGATCAGACCTCTGTTGCACTGGGCTTGATAGTTGGTATGGAAAAATATTGCGCATAAATCCAAAATCATGCCCAATTTGGTCTGACCGAGCAGCTCCATCGGACAATTACACTTCCTGGTTTACTTTTTGATTTGTGCCATGTTCATGTTGATTTTTCCATTTCATGACCTTGAATATTATTTGAAAAATATTCCCACCAAATTTTCCTTTCATTTTGTTCCTGACTTATCCCTCCCTGAAGTGGAAATTTAGGTGATTATTTTTTAAAATACGATTCTCCTTCTAAGAATGTAACATCCATTGTAGCGCATATTTTCTCTGATTCCGGGTGATAACATTTATATCCCTTTTGGTTCATTCCATATCCTAGAAATACACATTTAATAGCACATGATCTAATTTGTCCTTTTTCCTCTTGGAACATGTACATATGCTACACAACTAAATATTTTTGGTGCTAAATTTAATGCAGAAGGAATTGGCACATATGAGGACAACTTTTGTAAAGGTGTTGACAAATTTAAAGTACTAGATGACATTCTATTCATAAGATACACAGCGTTAGATATGGAATAATCCTAAAAAATATGGGGTACATTATATTCAAATAGAAGTGATGAGGCAATTTCTAAGATATTACGATTTTTTCTTTCTTCTATTCCATTTTGTTGGGGGTCCCGGCACATAAAGTCTCATGTATAATGTCATTATTTATGATAAAATCACGCAAACAATTATTAACATATTCCCCTCAATTATCAATTCTAAGGATCTTAATTTTCCTTCCAAATTGTCTCTGAATTAAGTTTGAAAAATCTAGAAAATATTTAGCAATTTCATCTTTAGATTTCAAGAGGTACAACCATATCATTCTAGTACTATCAACAGAAAAAAGAACAAACCACCTATTACCAGTAATAGACTTAACAGGAGATGACTCCACACATCAGAGTGTACTAGATCAAATGATTCTTTCTCTTTACGCTAGGATATGAGGTTCTATGACTTTTGGCTTTAATACAAGTTTCACAATTGATCTCACAATTTATTAAACCCTTAAACAAAACAGGAAACATTTTTTTCATATACCCAACTGACAGGTACCCTAACCTTTTATGCCATAACCATATTTTATTCTTGAAAATATCTCCATGAGTCAAACAAGCAGTCCCCACATTCAGGTCTTCTAAATGATACAGTGCTTTACGTTTAATACCACGTCCAATTATCTCTTTCGTGAGGATGTTCTGAAATATACAAAAAAAATAAATCTTCCGTGAATTGTCCAATGGAGATTAACTTAGTGGACAAAGATGGTACAAGTAACGTATTTTTCAAGCACAACGTTGGAGTAAATCTCACGTCCCCAGTTCCAATTACATGAGAAGAGACCCCATTTGCATTTAATATTTCTTTTCGTCTAGGCTTGTTAATTTCATCCAAATCTTTCTCTAAATGTGTCATGTGGTCAGTAGCGCCAGAATCTATCACCCAATAATTCAAATTTTTATCTCGCAAATTACAAAATACATTACCTTTATCCCCTTCTAAGTTTCCTGTACCTTCTACATTAGCCGCCATTGATAATGATGCATGACCAGGTGTCACTTGAGGTCTGGACGTGGAGGGTGAACGGTGTTGCCCCCACCCTAGCAGATTGCGCATATAGGAACTGTTTATGGCAGAGGTTATTTGCTCCCTTTTGCTGCTGGTCAGTACAGCCCTTATCCATCGGATTTTGGCACATAGTAGTAACTATGGGGTTTAATTCCACCTGATATGCTTGGGGTGTGGGCCCCTTTCTGATATTACTCCCTTTTTTCTCCTTCAATTCAAACCACCATTCAGGGTAGACTTGAAGTTTAAAGTAGGTGGCGTTGGTGTGTTTTGGGTTGTGACAATGAGAACACCCTACCTCACCTTTTTTGCCTGCTTGACATCTGATTTAGATAAATATATATAGTGATACCTCATGAGTTTTAACTCCTTTTGTCACCATAACAGCAGGATTCGACGAACTGTTGCCTTGACCTCGCATCACCTTCTGTCTGATTTCTTCTCTTCTAACTCTTGCATAAGCTTGTTCTACAGACGGTAGAGGCACAGTTTGGATTACATCAGCTCTTGTGCTATCGAGTTGATCATCTAATCCGGCTAAAAACTTGTAGACTCGGTCTTGCTGCACCCAGGAGTTGTGTTTCTCAATGTCTTCATTGCACACCATGGGATTGGGTCTTCGAAAATCAATCTCTCTCCATAATCCCTGCAACTCATCATAGTATGCTTCTAGAGAGCCCCCTGATTATTTTAGCTGGTAGACTTTTTGTTGGAGGTCATAGATCTGTGACGAATCACAACCATCAAAGAAAGTGGTTGCCAGAGCATCCCAGACTTCCTTTGCAGTTGAGTATCGGTGAAAATTACCCATAAGACTATAATCAAGAGAAGAGAGTTGAGAATTAGACCTTTTACCATCGAGTCTTGCATCTTCCACTGTTCATAGCTTGGATCAGTCGTGTCAGGTGCATGTTTATCTCCCCGCACGTATCCTAGTTTTCCCTTGCCTACAAGGTGAGTCTCCATTATGGATAGCCACAGCCCATAATTGGTACCATCGAGTTTGACGGTAATCGTGTTTATTGGTACTTCAACTGGTACCGTCGAAGTCCTTTGAGTTAATAGAATTTCCTTCAACGCCTGGAGCAAGGTCATATCCCCGCTCGAATTCTGGCCATTCTCCAGTTCATTACCTGCCATTGTTCTTCTGAATAACTAACAAGTCCTTAGATCAAATGCTCTGATACCATGAACAAAGAAATAACATCAATCACAGTTAACGCACAACTCCGCCTAACCCTTTTCCCTCTGTTTATTTTATTCTTAATAATCTGTCTTACATTTTCATTACAAGGATGCTAGTCAATAAATACCAGTAAGAGCATACAATTCCGTCTAATAATCCTCACTGAGATATTATTCTCTTTTTTTTTCTATATTTGACCCAGACTAAATCTATACAAAGAAAGAAACCAAATAAACAAATAAGGTATGAAATAATACTTCAGGAGAGCAACGCCTCCTCTATTTCAGCTGGTCCACCTGACAGGGATCCGGTTACCTATCTTAACAAATAATTAAAATTAAGTAATTGTACAGAAGCATACAGTTTAATAACTCAAGTAGTAGCTAAATGGAATGATTTTTAAAAGATCATGGATTTAAACCCTCACAGTCACAAAATAAAATTTATGAGCTAAACTCTCATCTTTATCTTAAAAATAATTATACCGAAAATGATACGACCCCTTCATATATACAATTATTTTTATGCCACCACTAATTAACTTTTGATCAATCAAGTCTCATGACCATGAGCGGATGCAGGATTTTAGTCAGGGGGGCAAATATCGGATTATAATAGCTTATTGGGTTTAAATCCATTAACTAATCGGGTACTAAATAAAAAAATAATAATTTAATATATATTCTTACCTAATAAAAAATTTATTAGAATAATAACATTTTATATATTAAAAATAACAATAAAATAAAGCTCAAAGTAATAGATAATGAAGTTAATGAAGAAAATTTTCGTCTATAAAACTTTATATTTTGATATCTTTGCATAATTATTTCATTATACATGATATTAAATATTTTTTTCTCAATAAAATTAATCAGACAATCCAGGGGGACAAAAAATATTTCCGGGGGGGCAAACTACCGAAAATATTATTGAAAAACATAAAATCCAAAGGGACGCCCCCCCCCCCCCCCCCGGGCTACTGTGGTTCCGCCACTGCTCATGACACAGACATGGGACTTTTTCTAAAGGCAGGGCACATAAAAAGTATAAATTCCACGAGAAAGGGCGGCACTTCAAGAAAAACATTCAATTATTTTTACAATTAACATAAAGGGGCGCCTCCATTTCCTAATCTTTAGCTCCGTAGCATAGAATTAATGTTCTCTTCTTATCAGATAATTATTATTTTTATTTGTCAATTATTTTAATCAGCCATGATGGTAATATATGTTGACATCAGGAGTGGACGTCTAACAATTATAAAAATGGGGATCAATAATAGAAAAAAAGCTAAAAAAAACTGAATTTCAATCAATTTCGTTTTAAATACATGAAATATAATATATACTTGTAAATTTCTGAAAATAAAATTGTTGGTATTCTAAATATGGATGCATGTATAGACTATATACATACGTAAACATAATAGAATACAAATATATAATTAATGAATACAAACATAATAGAATAAAAAAACAAAAACTGTATATATTTTTAAATACACAATATTTTTGAAAATTTCATGAATATAAAATTTATATCATATGAAAGTTTATATATGAAAATGTGCGTGTAAATGAAAAAACTAAATGAAAAATAAAATAACATAGTAAGGGAGATGAAAGGAAAAAAAAAACAGAAAAATAGAGTCCACAGGGACATTTTGTTAAACAATTTAGAGGAGAGGACATTTTGTTTCAAAAATTTTGAAGGAAAGGCAAAACATAAAATTACCCTTGCAGACATTCCATTAATTCCATCAATTCGAACAAGTTGGCCAGCCAATCGATCTTGGCAGTTATTTTTTCTACAACAATGGTTTTATGACAGCATCTGCATCTAACATCTTAATTAGTAGCCTTGCATGTGGTGATAATTACAATACTTATTGTAGAAAGGGGAAACTTTTTACTTAGTAAGAATTAATATTTCGCCTAAATTATAGCACAATTTTCCAATTTGAAATTAAGATTAAAATTAATATATATTATAATTTTTAATCAGCCCCATATAGAAAGAGATTAAATTTTTTTTTCCAAATCTGTAATGTACTGTTACATTATTGCTAATACAAGGCCCACGGAAATGGCCCAGGGTATAAATACTGCTGCATACCCTGGAAAGTGGAAACCTAACTCGCTTCCTCATTCTTTAAGACTGTGCTTCCGAGTAATGGTGAAATAAAATGAAATAGTAGGTGATGAGGTGGAAGAGGTGGAAGAGGTGAGAGGTGAATTTTCTAACCTCTGATTTGATTTGAAGGTGAATAAAATCAGAAAAAAATAACGCCGGCGATTTGTTTAATTTCACACAGCAAGTAACATAGTTAATTAATATAGACTATATTTTTGGTGAAGAGGTGTTGAGTTTAAGATTGACATCATTTGGAGATTATATTGAAATTTCTACTATTTATTAAGCATATAAGTGTCTTGATTCTATGATCTAGATTTCTTATTAAATTTTTAGAATTAGTATCAATCGTTAAATTGGGCTATTCTTCAAATAATTTTTAGAACTATATGTTCATTTGTGTTGAAATCATAATTTTTTCTCTCAGTGCTAATTGTTACACAAAATATTACAATAAAAGAGTACAATGATACTAATTTATTTTGTTTCTTATTTTTTCCTCTTAGTTCTGAATATCAATTTTTTTTTTAAATTTTGAATGTCAACTTTTCTCTTAATTTTATATTTATTTTACATTAATTTTGTATCCATAATTGAAATTTACATGAATTTCTATATTTATATTCATTTCTTATTTTTCTTTGTTTTTGTATAAAAATCTAAATTTTTATATTTTAAAAATCGTCACTCGTAGTAACATACGAGCAAGACACTAGTAAAAGATTATCCATTTTTTCACTTGGGTGTAAAGGGAAAAAAGAAAAGAAAAGCAAAAAGTCACTACAACAAAATTCTATTTGGCAACAATTATTTTCCAAATTTAGCATCGTTATTAAAGAGGTGTTAGAAAAGGTTCTAAATAGTCGTTACCAAATCTCATTACTAAATTACATGTTCAGAATTTTTTTTAGAATTGACCTTTAGCAAAGGTTCTGTGCCAGAATCGTTGTTAAAGGGGTATTTAACAACTGTTATGAGCCCAAAACAGTCGTTAAATACACCTTTAATAACGATTCTGACACAGAACCGTTGCTAAAGGTCCTTTAATTTTTTTTATAAATTTAATTTTCTATACATATGATAAAGAAACTAAGAATAGTAAATAATATAAGAACAGATGACAAAGAATAAGCACTGTGACATACATCATATTATCCATTCAATAATTAATACAAAAAGTTCAATTATCTATACAATGAAAAAATATATTTACTGAAGATACATCTTTCTTACTCAATAATATGAAAATCTATACAATTTCTAAAAAAAAGAAAAAGAAAAATTGAACTAAAAAATTTAAATAAACTTCCAATGCATTTTTGAGCTTGAAGATGAGGTTTTTTGGCTTTAAAATTGCTATAATAGCGTCAGTGATTAACCCTGAAGATCTTGTCGTAAGCTTTCTGGTCAGATTTTTATTTTTATTTTTTCTATCTCTCTTCTTTCTTTATTATTTTTTATTCTTTCTCTCTCTGTCTCTCATCTCTCTTTTTATATATGAAAAACAGAGGAACAATGAATTGGTAATCCATGAGATTTTAGTTTTTGAATTTTAATTTTTAGATCATTGGATTGAAATGAATGAACGGTGAGATGAAAAAAATCTGACAATTCGTGAGAGCAAATATCATTGGTGAAGATAGATCTGTTAAAGTCAAAAAGTTGTATAAACATTTAACAATGATTATCTAATCAAAATTGTTGCTAAATAGTGTAAAAAAAATAAGAAAAATCAGCTAGTAAAAAAAATAAAATAAAAAAATCAGCAGGTCATTTAACAACGATTCATTCAAGGAACTATTGCTAAATGTTGTATTTAACAGCGGTTTCTTGAAAGAACCGTTGTTAAATGAGTGTGCAGTTTTTTGTTATTCTTTGATTCTATTTTAATAATGTTTCTTTATGAAAAATCATTGTTGAAGAAGTTATTAATATTTTAATAATATTATTGGGTCATTTTAATAACGATTTTGATCTATAATCGCTGTTAAAGTGGTGTTGTCTAACATCATTTTTATTGTAGTGAGTACTAAAAAAGCGACTTGTAGTTTGTACAGAGTGGTGACCTTGTAGGCGCCACAGCAGATCCAGAGTTCACATGTCTGGTGCTGTGTCTGTGTGGCCGTTTTAAGTCGAAGGAGACAAACTGCCAAAACTGAATGGGAAGGCGAATGTAGCGCTCCCTCTCAGCTTCCCTCGCCTTGACAGTTTTTGTGCCACCAGAGAAAACAGTGGACAAACCCAAAACACCCGCAAAATTACCAAAACACCCGAAACATATATATTAATTGTATGTGCAAAATAAACCAAGGGAAAGACAGAGAGAGACCTCCATTATTTCCATTCTTTCATCTTCCTCATAATTAGCATTAATTAACGCACAATTTTCTCAGAAAAAATTGGGAGGATAAACAAATTAAAAATAATCTAATCGTCATTGTGAAGGGACCAAAAAAGAAGGGTTTATATCAACGACCAAATTAGAAAACCAAAAGAATTGAGAGGAAGAAGAACAGCTGAACACAAAATCACATAGAGGCAAAAGCATGGTACATCATTCTTCTTCTTCATCAATCCTTGCCTCTTCATTTCTCTTCTTGTTCTTCTTCCTTCCCATTTCATCTGCGCATGCTTCGCATGTTTACCATGAGCTCAACAGCCAACCCTTATCAGGTTTTTTTTCTTTGTTTTAATTTTTCCTACACATAGATTGATAGTTCTCTTTTATTTATTCTGAACTCGTTCAACATGTGACGCTTTGAGGATTTTGAATATGATCCTCCTATATTTCAATCCATGCATTTTATCCTGCTTTTTAAAAAAAATAAATAATAAAGAGTTCGTAATGACTGTTATTTCTGTTCATGTTAATTTGGCTATCATTTGTTCTAGTCTAATATAAAATATAAAAAGTATCTATTGATGAACGACCCCTAGAAAAAGATGTTTTCAATGAAATCCTTCCCTTTGGTTTTTAATTATGTTTGTAGCTGAACTACATGACCTTCATTATTAATTGACATCCTATTTGAAAAAAAAAATGATTTCTTATTTTTCATAACTCATTCTATATACTACTATTATTGGTCACGGAGAAAGGATGTTGATTGAATTATTTTTAGAAGAGCACTTCATTATTGCCAATCCTTTTCTGAACCTTTTTTTCTTTCAGACAAAAAAAAAAACTCTGCCCGGCTTCTTAAGGCCAACATTACAATTTAACCAAATAGATTATGAATTCAGTAATTCACAATTCAATATAATTAATTTGGTGCATGAAATCGAAAGATGGCAGTGGTACATGGAGATGGTTGGCAGAAGAGGCGCCTACAGCTTCAAATGTGACAACACTAGACAACAGCTCATTTGTTTTAGCTGCTCAGAGAACTCACAGAAAAGACCCCTTGGCTAGTTACAATTACTACACCGGCGGCTGGAATATCAGTGACGAACATTACTGGGCTGTATGTTCAATCTCTATTTTGTTTCTCTCACCTGAGAAAAGATAAAATTAATTCAATTAGCATAGGTAGTTTTCAATATACATAAAGCATGCTCAATTTGAAAAGCAATCGCAGTTTCTTGCAGATACCTGATTGACTTGATTGCTTTTTTCTGTGAAATTCATTTGTTTTATTGGACTTCTACTTGCAGTCGGTTTCATTTACTGCGGTTCCTTTGTTTACCATAGCTTTTGTTTGGTTCATTATCTTCGGGCTCGCTCTGTTTTTGTTTGCATTCTACTTGTGCTGCTGCAGAAGGAGAAAATATACGTACTCATGCTTCGCCTATGCCTTTTCTCTTATTCTCCTCATTCTCTTCACCTGTGCTGCCATGTATGCATATAAAAAACACTTCCAATTTGTTATTTTATTTTTTTCCTCTAGTATTATATATATATATATAAGGTTTTGGATACTTGTGCTAGTCTCAGGTCTTGCCAGCATCAGACCCATTCAGATGACCCCCAGCAGTTTTGATGTGTGTTTTTGGTTTTTTTAACTTAGGACTATTCCTCAATATGGAACACATATTCCTCATGAATCCCTATCATAGCTAAACCTCATGAAGAAGTATTTACTAATATTACTGGTAATTCTTATACCAAAACCAATTAATTAGGTCTATAATGGAATTCTCATGAATTTTTAAGAAACAGCAAAATAAAAAAAAATAAAAGAGCTCACAGCCTAACATAAGACCTCTTGTTTTCCTCAAAATCAGAGCAGGATGCGTGGTGTTGTACAAAGGACAAGCCAAATTCCACAAGACAACTCTGTCAACAATAGGATATATCGTGAACCAGGCGAATCTGACAATAGAAAACCTGAGGAACTTCTCAGACAGCCTGGGAAGGCGAAGGCAGTCGGTGTAGACCAGATCTTTCTGCCTTCTAATGTGCAGAGCAGTATTGATAACATTGAGACAAAGTTGAATGCCTCAGCAGATTCACTTGAAGAGAAAAGCAAAAACAATTCAAAGACCATTAAAAACTTTCTAAACGAATTGTATGTTACTATTCTTTCAGAGTTTTAATAATTTTATCCTAATATGATGCAATCTGATTTCAGCTAGATTATGAAACATTAGCTCAACTTTAAACACAGAAAATCTAAAAATAGAAGTGTCATCAAAGATTATGTTTTGTTTCTTTAAATTTTTTTAATTTCCATTATTAAATCCTCTCACCATTTTTTCTATTTTTCCAGGCAAGTTTCCCTGGTTGTAATAGCAGCTGTGATGCTTGCTTTCACTTTCATTGGATTCTGTAAGTACCTTCACTTTTAACAATCATCAGCATTTGTATGACAAAATATAAAGGGAAGGGATCACTTGATAATGGCTATCTTGATAATTTTGACAATGAATCTTCAAATAAATACGAAAAAAATCTTAAAAACAGAAAAAAACTTATAGATATGTTTTTTTACTTATAAATTTATGATGGTTCAAATTTCATGCAATTTCATTATTATTTGATAGTCCATTAAACATCGTTAAAGTAAAATAATTATAAATTGCATAACATTTTGATAATCTTTGATGAGCTATCGACGATAATAAAATTGCATGAAATTAAAATTACTATCAATCTATAAGTAAAAGAACACAAAAGTTCATTGTTAAAATTGTCAACATAGTCATTGTCAAGTGATCCCTACCTAATGTAAAAAATAACAATGGATCTTGATTATGTTGTATTTCATCTCTCTTGTTTCCTTTTCCCTGAAAAGAATTCCCTTTTTCTTCGCTTGCAGTGCTTTCTCTATGTGGAATGCAGTTCATCATATCTGTGTAAGTTAATCTCACTATTTGTATCCATAAATTTGTCTCTTATCGAATTCTTTATCTCACCTCAAAATTTGAAATATCAAATAATTGCTTACCGTGACACAATGCCTCTCTCCATAAAGGGCATGTTCATCAAATTTATCTTTTTATGGAAAGCAGTGAAATTAACTAAGTTTTTTGAAATTTTATTTTCGATTGATAAACAAGAGACTTTGTTTTTCTGGATGAGGAAACATATATCAATTAACCAAATTTTGCCTCAGTTTTACATGAAACTAGTTCATGATGAAATATTATTTCAAAATATTTTCAGGCTTATCGTGGTCGGATGGATTCTTGTAGCAGGCACATTCATATTATGTGGAATTTTTCTTCTCTTCCACAAGTATGTTTCTTCTAATCTTTATTTTAAATTTTGTA
Organism: Schoenoplectus tabernaemontani; assembly: GCA_037127355.1. Classification (NCBI taxonomy): domain Eukaryota; kingdom Viridiplantae; phylum Streptophyta; class Magnoliopsida; order Poales; family Cyperaceae; genus Schoenoplectus; species Schoenoplectus tabernaemontani. Next base: position 27,876,595 of record CM073750.1, read on the forward strand.
TATGGAAAAAGAAAAAATATTATAACAGAAGGACCCTTGTAAGAACAAATAATGGAGAGGAAGCTTTTTATATTTCTGTTATGTATCTTTGTCTCTTACATCATAGGCTTTATATCCTATCTATTTACAACAAATGAAACAGTAAATACAAATTTGTTACAATCATTACGATCGCTAACTAACTATACTAACAAAGACGTATTGCACTTCATTATGTAGCTCTTCATGTTGTCTTCACCGTGCATCATCTTGTGTTTTAATATCACTAACAGCCCCCTCAAACCGATTGATAAAGAATTTACGATCACTTGCATCTAAGATCCTTGAAACGAGCTGTAGCTAACGGTTTAGTTAAAGCATCATCTAGCTGATCTTGCGAACAAATGAACTTCACACGAATTCTTCCAGTTGCAACTTTCTCACGTACGAAGTGATAATCTAATTCAACATGCTTTGTGCGTGCATGAAATGCTGGGTTTGACGCCAAAAATGTAGCGCCCAAATTGTCACACCATAACGTCGGTACCGGTACATGTAAATTGAATTCCTTGAACAAACTTTGTAACCAAATAACTTCAGCAGTTACCGTTGCCAACCCACGATATTCTGCTTCTGTGCTTGAACGAGCAACCGTGCTTTGTTTCTTACTTGACCATGATATGAGATTGGAGCCCAGGAACACAAGATACCCAATCATAGATTTTCGATCGTCAGGGCATCCAGCCCAGTCAGAATCTGAAAACGCAGTGATCTCAAGAGATGAAGATGGTCTGATCGTGAGGCCAAAGTGAATTGTGCCGTTAAGATATCGAAGAATTCTTTTGACAACAGCCCAATGACAACAACAGTTGGTGCATGCATATATTGTGAAACCCGATTAACAACAAAGCAAATATCTGGTCTGAAAATAGTAACATATTGTAAAGCACCAATGATACTTCGATAGAGCTGTGGATTTTCAAAAACAACCCCATCAAATTTAGATAAATTGTTACCAGTATTCATTGGAGTAGCATTTGGTTTGGCATCTTGCATGTGTGCCCTAACCAGAATAGATAAGATATACTTCGATTGGGTAAGCAATAATCCATTATTCTGAGGATGCACCTCGATACCGAGAAAGAAATGCAATTCACCAAGATCTTTGATGGTGAAGTTGATATCCAGCATTTGAATGATTCCTTGTAAAAGGGCTGTGTTATTGCCAGTTAGTATGATGTCGTCAACATATACTAACAAAAACACAATGTCAGAGGTACGGCGGAAAATGAATAAAGAAGGGTCAGATGTGGAGGAATGAAAGCCAAAAGCAAGCAACGTATCCTTCAACTTATGATACCAAGCACGGGGAGATTGTCGTGAGCCATATAGTGCCTTCTGAAGCCGACAAACATGAGTTGGATTTGTTTTATCAATAAACCCGGGTGGCTGCGTCATGTGAATTACTTCATGTAGCTCTCCATGCAGAAATGCATTGTTTACGTCTAACTATCTAATACACCATTGTTGGGTTACCGCAATGCTTAGAACAAGTCGAATCGTAGTTGGCTTTATGACCGGACTAAACGTGTCGGTGTAGTCGAGTCCTTCTTCTTGCGTATAGCCTTTAGCGACAAGGCGAGCTTTGTAACGTTCAACTGTCCCATCTGATTTGCGCTTGGTCTTATAAACCCATTTGCAGCCCACTATATTAGTTGCTTCAGAGCTCGAAACAAGAACCCATGTATTATTCACAGCTAGTGCATCGAGTTCCTTGGCCATAGCATCTCTCCAGTGTTGAAGTTTAGAAGCCTGTGCATAGGTAGTAGGATCAAGCTCTATGTGATCAAGAGAGTAGTTGGTAGTGAGAAGCGCCTGAGGGTTTGATAGTAAAGCTTTGGACTTTGATCTAGTTTGCATGCTATGAATTGAGGATGTTAAAGGTGAGTGCTGAGGAATAGGATAAGCTGAATGGAGCTTCTGACGCCGCTCATACACCTTTGTAATGGGAAGAGGAGGTTGAGGAGTAGGAGAATTGACAACAATTGGCAATGGTGTTTGTTTGGTAGGAGTTGTGGGATGTGAAAGGGAGTCAGAAGTAGTTGATGATGAATGAGAAGTAGAAGGGATATGAAACTCATTCTGTAGCACTGTTAATGAAGAAGATGTTGTATCAGTGGAAGTAGGAGATGACTTAGATTCTTGTTGTTTGAAAGGAAAGGAGGTTTCATCAAAAACAACATGTCTTGATAGGTAGGTTTTGTTTGTTTTGATGTCGAGACACTTATATCCCTTATATATTGTAGAATATCCAAAAAAAAACACATGGAACTGATCTTGGATCAAGTTTATTGGAGGCATATGGTCTTGTGTATGGATAACACTTGCACCCAATGACTTTGAACATAGAGTAATCAGGGTTTTTGTTGAAGAGCTTGTTGTAAGGGGTAGAGAAGGATAATGGGGATGAAGGAAGTCGATTAATTGTGAAAACCACACTGTCGAAAACCTCTGGCCAGTACTGTGATGGAATTGCTTTGCATAGAACATTGTTGCTAAACCGAGTTCAACCACTTGCCTATGCTTCCTTTCAACGAGTCCGTTTTGCTGAGGTGTATAAGGGCAGGACAAGTGGAATTGGATACCAGGATTGGATCGAATGATTGGTTTAAACTCAGTACCACCATCTGTCTGGACAGTTTTGATTGTGCAGGAAAGCAAATTCTCTACCAGAACTTTAAATTGCTCAAAAATAGTAGCCACGGCACTTTTAGTTGCACAAAAGAATATCCAATTGAACCTGGAATACTGGTCAGTGAACAAAACATAATATCTAAACCCAGTATGTGAAATCACTGGTGATGGGCCCCACACATCACAGTGTACAATTTCAAGTGGGTTATTAGCTGTAGTAGTAGATGAAGCAAATGGAAGTTTATGTGACTTGGCTATACAACAAGAGTCACACATAGCTAAGGGTTGTTTATTACAAGAAATTGATTTTGAAACAACCAAATGCTGCAACACTGAAGCAGAAGCATGGCACAACCGTCTATGCCAGAGTTGAGGTGAGATCTTTTCTCAAATGTAATTCTTTCCATAGCTCAGATGCAGTAGAGCAATGAACAACTTGCGGAACAACCGCTTCAGAAATAGTACTGAGAAGCCAGACCAACAGAAGCTGATCTTGCCTGGTCCAGGTGATGAAATCAGGATTAGAAGCAGTAGAACCATCAGAGAGAGAGAGATAGTAGAAGAAGGAGGTTGACGTGTGCCATCCAGAAAACCAATTAGATCGTGGCCTCTCACATGAGGAAGTATCAAGAATTTCCAAGAAAGGTAGTTGTCGTTGTTCAACTTAATAGGGAGCCGATATGAGAATGCAGTGGGGTGGATAGAGAAGGAGATAGAGGAGGAAGAAGATGCCATAGATCAGAAAAAAAAAAAGGAACAGAGACGCGTTAGCGATAGAGAAGCTCTGATACCATGTAAGAACAAATAATGGAGAGGAAGCTTTTTGTATTTCTGTTATGTATCTTTGTCTCTTACATCATAGGCTTTATATCCTATCTATTTACAACAAATGAAACAGTAAATACAAGTTTGTTACAATCTGTTACAGTCGCTAACTAACTATACTAACAGCACGTATTGCACTCCATTATGTAGCTCTTCATGTTGTCTTCACCTGTGCATCATCTTGTGTTTTAATATCACTAACAACTCTGGTGCTGAACAATCATTGTACACAGTAGAATTTCTTCAGCATCATATCCAGTTGTATGAAACAGTTTAAGCTGCATAACACAATACCTTTTTGCAGACAGCATTTTAGTCAGGCATGATCAATAGCTTCTGAATTTAACAGAAGGGGAAAAAAATAAAATCAGTTATGCTAATATTTCGAAATTGTTCCTAATAATGGTAGCATTTGAAATATTAGTCCCTGCTTCATACACTGGTATGATGTTTTGCAATCCTTATGGACTTGTGTTCATAATTTCATACTGTCTTTCCAACCAAGGATTATCATATTCTAAGCAAAGAGCATTTCCCATTGTATACTTGACATAAGTAATAAATTGATAGAATATTGCGGGCATGCAGTTGTAAGATAAAAGTGCTAATAGTTTTTCCGTCATGTTTTGCTTTTAATTTACCAGTGTCCTGACAGACACTTGTGTGGCTATGGATGATTGGGTGAGCCATCCACATGCACGCACTGCACTTGATGACATCTTACCATGTGTTGACATCAGCACAGCTAATGAATCAATGTACCAGAGCCGAGATGTAACGTCTCAGTTGGTCGGCATAGTAAATCAGGTCATAACAAATATTAGCAACCAAAACTTCCCACCATCTTTTGGGCCACCTCTATACTACAATCAATCGGGGCCATTAATTCCTCCACTCTGCAATCCATACAATAATGATATGAGTGACCGCACATGCTTAATCAACGAAGTTAGCTTTGAGAATTCTTCAAAGGTAAATGGTTAAATTTATATTAAATTATAAGCATTTCAATTGAAAAGATAAAAACACACAGACATGCACAAAGCTTACTTTTGTTTTTCCACATTTTACCTTGTTTGCACAACTGAGATTGAATTATGGGCCTATTTGTGAAAATTAAAATGAAGATTCATTTTGACTTGAAGCGTCCTTTCAAATTTGGCAAGAATAAGGAAAAAAAATTTACCTTCCACATTTTACCTTGTACCATCTAGGTATGGAAAGAGTATGTGTGCCGGACTGCACTTGTAAATGGCAACGAAATATGTACCACGGTGGGACGAATAACTCCGTCGCTGCTCAGTCAGATGACAGCAGCAGCGAGTGTAAGTAAAGGTCTGTACCAGTATGGCCCATTCCTGACCCAACTGGAGGACTGCAGCTTCGCACGTGAAACCTTCGCCTCCATTTCAACCAACAACTGCCCAGGACTGGACAAATACAGCAGATGGATCTATATTGGATTGGACATTGTATCGGGTGCTGTAATGTTTTCGATCATATTTTGGATAATATTCGTGCGAGAGAGGAAGCACAGGAAGTTCAACAAGGAACTTTTGTCGAGATCAGGCCAGGCACCGCATCTACTACAAAATAAGGCACCTTGAAGCAAGTTTTTTCAACCCATTACATGCATATTTCATGTTGGAGAAATGTATGAAGCAGCATATGGCATTACTTCTATTCTCTGTTGGGTCTATGGTTCTTTCTTTTCTCCTTTTTCTTCAACATATTACTATAATTTTGGTGGAAAGTTTGTTTTTAAAAAAAAGGCCTGCTATGTACATAATTTGAACAAGTTATTAGAATAGTACACTATGATTGAAAGAAATCCATGTGAATGCTTGACAGCAAATACCTTGGTTTCTCCATTAATTTGAACTAGCAATAGGAGGCGCTCTGCTGCGTTTTGGATCGTTCTTGAGATCATTTTTTATGATAAAAGAGCATGCATTATAGGAGGCATTATAATAATTATGGTACCAAACTGGAGTTCCACTCCACCTTGGAGCATGATTCCTCAGTGTCTTAATAAAAATAAATTGGAGCTACTGTTTGCTGATGGGCATAAATATGCTTACACTGTTAGTTAGCCTAACAACTATAGTGAATTTAGATGTGCATAATCACAAAACAAAAGGTTCTGCATTCAGATGCTTCCTTTTGTGGGGTGGTTCTTCTGTGCCAGAATGTTCAGATCTTTTGGAGTAAATAGTAAATTGCACATATAGGGCAGTGAAAAATCAGGTAGTGTGGGCCGTGCCATGTACCGTGTAAACATGATAGAATTAACAGATGAAGCAAAGGTAAATCTGAAAGCATCAATGCTATCCAGAGGCAGCAGGACGGCAGCACTCATGCAGTTTTGTTATGGCAATATGAGATAGGTAAACTAGATGGGGGGATAGGCTTCTTGTACCACTAGTTCTAGGGCACCCTTCAGTTCAGAACTTTGGAATTGAACCAGTAGCAGATGTTTGGTCATGTGGTGTTACCTTAAAGTCTAATCTTTCACGATTCAATTAAGGTCTGTTATTTCAGGATGCAAAAAAGAACCGAGGTTGATTACAAATTATTAAGTATGACATATTTTTCTGTGTCATAATGGATAGATTCAAATGAAAATATGGATGAATCATATCAGATTTTGTGGATAGGTAGCCACCAACTGATGGAGCATCATGAAGGTAAGAAATAGAGATTCAAATCAAGGATGCTCATGCATATAAAGTTAAGCCTAGGCTGCCTTGGTAGTTAATGTTTGGTAAATTTTTTTATACTGCAGGTGTACACAAAAGAAACCTGGTTTGTGAGTGTTTCAAAGAAGACCTACAAGGGAGCAACATTCGTTTTTGTTTTGCACGTTCTTCCACTTCAGTATAACAAAACATAAAACTTTGGTGTGAAAATAGTTATAAATCAGAGGAATGTTATATAAAATAATAGGTAAAGTTGAACATTATTAGCCTGCACAAAAGGATGCTGCTCCTTTTGTCTTGACAAACAGCCATTGGTGACTGTTATGCGCAATTCGATGGGCTGGGTTCTGGGTCCTGGGCCCAGGGTCCAACAAGCTTGAATGACATGGCCCAAGAACTTCGGATTTTTTTTTTTTTTTAGTAAATAAAAGAATAAATATAAGATGAGGATTAATAGTCGGATCATACGTTGCTACACAGAAACCAGAGTTTTTTTTTTTAGTTTGTGAGCAAAAATAAAACACAACAAATAGCATCTAACATATTACAACAAAAATTAACTAATGTCCGGCTATTTATGTAAAAGTGAGGAGAGATGATCAATTTGCTATATTTATTTGTTTTATTTACTAAAATAAAAAAAAAAACTGAACAACTTCGGTCCCATGCTGTGAACATTTAATGAGGATTAAATACGTTGTTACCACCAGAGAGCAGAGAGCAATGAGCATAGCCAGAGTCCCCAGAGACGGAGTCCATTTTCAACTGACAACTGTGTTGTGGACTTGTAGGCATCACGCGGATTCGGTTGAAAACGCCCCTTACTCCGCATTTAATGCCCGAATCCATTAAGTTTCTTTCCACTTTCTCCACAATACATGACATGACATGACATGACATAACATTACATTATCATTATGACAACGCCCCTCTCTCCTCGCGGGACCCGCCACCGAATAAAAAGTCTTTCGGTTATTTAGCATCTGATTATTTTTCCTTTCCAATAAAAAGTCCCAACCTCAAACTTCGTGTTCAAATTCAAAAGTCTTTAGATTCCAAACCAATACCATTATTCCTCCACATTATCTGCGTTTGTTTTCTTCCTTTCATATTCTATCCTTGTTTTTTGTGTTCTTCCTCCTCTTTCCTTTCACAAAATTATTATGTGGTGGTGTGCTTCCAATCATTCAGTTCGTTTTTCCTTCGCTAAAACTATATTTATTATTATTATTATTGTTATTATTATTATGCATTTAACTTCGACATTGTTCAGTTGAAGCTGCGTCCATGTCACGCGAGCTTGCATCTTTTCTCAACCGCCACGCAACCTGCATTTCAAAAGCAACTTCACAAAAATAACAGCAATACAAAACATATTCGAACGAAATTCAAACAATACGAATGGAAATAATTAATAATTAAATTAAATACATAAAATATACGGATTACCTGAAAGGACATACGAAACAAGCACCCATCCAACAAGGAGAGGAAGAAGATCGTATACAACGAAACTGTACAGAACAAAACAAAATACAACACAACACACAAATCAGTCCAATTTAATTGAAGTTAATTTTGAGCCAAATATTATATTAGGTAAGTTAATGAGTTAGATATTTCAGTCAATCTTCAATTTCGATTTGAGTTCAATTAAATTTTGTTAGAGTGAATTAGTCCATTGCTGTGTCCAGAGTTCAGTGCATCTGTGCAAGTGCTGAACGCCCGATCGATCTTCGTTCAAATTTCAAGAAGCCATCAATGGCTGTTCACAAAAATCTATGTACAAATCCAGCCCTGCTTCCTCCTACCGCTGCCACCACCCCACCCCACCCCACCCCACCCCACCCCCATACAAAAATTCAAAAAAACAACCAAAATGTCTCTGTTGTTTCTTTCTAGTTTCTTCACACACATCAACCCCCGCCTTCGCAATTCCAAATTCCCCCATTTGGAAGAAGGCGATTCGAGTTCTTTCTCTTTTTTACCTGTTTACCCTTCCTTTTTTTACCGATTTTACCAGATCCACGGTTCTAGGCCTTGGACATGACAGAGAGGCGACTGGGCCTCGGCTGGAAATCACCCCTTCTCCTCTGGTGGTGCGATGATGGCCTAATCAGCGCCGCGAGAGCACGCTTTACGAGGTCTCCTTCCACGGTCGAAATTCGGATGAGAGAGTTCGTCATCGCCGATCGTCGCGCGTTGAGCCGGCTGGACGAAGGAGAGGCGGATCGGCTGTGGCCGTTGCGGTGCTGATTGTTGAAACCTCGCTTGTGTAGGCTACACCGGAAAGAGCCCGGATGCGTTGTCGGCGAGCACATACAGGTTTTGCGCGCGGGTTTGACGGCCGGGATGTTGCGACTGGGGGAAATCGGACGGGGCGAGTAGGGAAGAGAGAATTTCACTGACTGCGCCGGTTGGCTGGGGGATGAGAAGTTGACGCGTGTCGGTGAGGCAGATCTGGACAGGAAGGACTGAGAAGAGGAAGGGGTGAAGGCGGAGGAGAGAGATCGTGAGGTGGCAGCGAACGCCGACCCGCCGTATCCGCCTAGGCGGCCGGACGGAGAGATTGACCGGCTGAACTGGCTCGTGACCGGAAGAGCCGGCCCACTGGAGGACCTCTTTGAACTGGCTCTCATCATACTTGATTTTCTATTTTTGCAACTGAACAAGGAATATTTTCTATACGAGGGACTGAAAAGTAATTCGAAGAAAGTTCAGGGGAGGAAAGTATAAAATTAGAGGTTTTTGGGTGGCTATTTTGCCAAACAGAGCTTCGGTGATGGGGAATTATTTATAGATGGAGAGCGAATTAGGGTTGGGGCAGAGATCGTAAATTCGATCATTTTCGAGGGCAGGAAGTCGATGCACTGGTCACCCGTTACAAGATGGGTTAGTGTAACGTAACAAGTAACCATGGTTAGATTAGAAGGTATCTGTTGCAGACTTGCAGTGCGCGGTGGTCCCGACATGCAAAATTAGCGGGTACACCGTGTCTACAAGTTTGGTGGCACCCTCTTATGATCTTATCTCATCTTCTTCTAGAAAGTGTTGTGCTCCGGTTGTATTCGACATCTGGTCCGGAAGATGCTTGAAACGGTCGTCTTTGTTGTGTCGTTTCGTTTGGTACACCAAGATCACCGCTTTTCAAAGTTGATTGCGCCATTTTATTATTATTCTATTTTTATTTTGTTATGTTGGGAAGATATTCATGCGCTCTTACTCTTATGCACCGACCGAGTCCGAGTGTTGCCGATCAATGAAGACAGTGTCAAATGAGCGTCCACCGAGCGGCTGGCACGCAATTTGATGTCCTTTAATTGAATGATGAATCCATCCTTGGACCGTGGTTAATTTTTTTTTCGACAGTCAGAGTCAGGTCAGGTTTAATGCTTGCGCAATAAGATAACTTATATTAATAGTTGGGTACCAGTTTGCAAAAAAGGAAAAGTTAAAAATTAATGGAGAACCAGAGGGCGGAGAAGCACTTTCTTGAGTCTTTTGAGCAACCCTTTTTAGTTTAATTTTCTGAAGAATAATAAATGATTTTTGTTAGTATATCTTGACAATTTGGAAATAAATATTTTAATCTTTGGAAAAGTAAATGCTATTTAAAACTCAAAACTTCTAGGAGAGGGGAAAGCGGCGCCAGCACAAATTCTTGGAGGGAAAGAAAATAGGAGTTGGTCTCGGATTTTCTGTAGCATCTATTGGTATAGCGTGCGTGGAATTTATCCATTTTAAAACAATTTATGTTGTGAACTTGTGAATGTGATTACTTGGCTGCAAAAAGTTTTGAATGGTTGGGATTGGAAGAAATGTTTACTTGTTTATTTGTATAGAAATATAGAATGCATTTCATAAAAAACCAAACTTCGGTTGAGAGGTGAATGAAAGGGACCACCAATATTTTATCCCAAATTTTAGAGGCTATGGTTTATAGAGGACTCGGACATCTAATTAAAATGTGGCCGCTTTTGATTTGTCCGAAAATTACAATCCACTTTTTACTTTCTAGATTTTGTGCACTCGTCTCTTTTCTTTTGTCACGCTGCCAGGTGCCTGCCTGTTAAGATGAACTGTCCAATTACCCGTATTATTTCTATATATTGTAAATTATTATATATTAAGATTTTTTTTTAAAAAGTTAATTTGAATCGGTGTTTTGTATACCAATTTTATTTTTAAAAAAAAAATACTCCATTGCCAGGCTCTATATATAACGAAAAAAAAAACAAGATTTATTATAAAATGTGAATATAGGCAGTTATTTCTTTTTCCGGACAGCTCATAAGCCGTGCAGTTGAAAGTTGAAACAATGGGAGGGTCTGGCTGTCAACTTAACTTAATTTAATTTAATTTAATTTAATTTAATTTAATTTAATTTAATTTAATTTAATTTAATTTAATTTAATTAATTGTTAGCAAAGACTGAGCTGTCCGGGATTAATTAACAAGTAATTAATATCTCCACAGAGCATGCCGGCTGTTGTCCCCCCCTCCACTATCCATTCCTTAAATTAAAATTAATTTACACTGAATCCGCCATCGTTTAAAAATTATTTTATAAATCTCATTTCGTTGATTTTTTTTCCTTGTATTTGTTTTTTCATGCGGTAATTTTTGTTGTATATTGGGATTATGTGTTCTTTTGTTAGAATCAAAATTGAGATCGATGAAGCTTTATAATTTTAATGAGTTTCTGTAATTTTTTATTAGAAAATAATGTTATATGCAATCCCCACAAATTTTCTGGAATACTTAGTTTGATTCTCAATTGTGATCCTCAACCGGTGGGCAAGGACTCACATGCTTAATTCGGTTTTGTTTGTTAAGATTGTATTACACCACATGAAAAATCAAAGAAATTAAATAAAAAGAACAAATAAAAGATTCAAGAATGTTAGTTGGATGTTTGGTGATCAAACTTCAAAGAGCAGTATACAAATTAATTGGTTGTCCTTTTTTCTCATTATTTTTTCTTCTTATTTATAATTTTTTTTGCTAGTCACAAATATCCTGAAAGAAGAAAAAAAAACCAAAAAAAAAACCGTGAGATTAGAAATTCACGCCACATGAGAAATTTCTTCTGATTCAATTACGAAGCATCGGAATTGAGAAATAGAGTGGTGAGTGGCCACTGGCCAGTTTGATAAAAAATAAGTTTTCTTGAAATATTCAAATAAAAAGCTGAGTTGGGTTGCTTGATCAAAATTCTAGAAATATTACTAGGAGAATTGCGGACAGATCATCGTTATCATTGACGCTTATCAAAATCGTGATTGATGTGAATTGTGAAATGGACGTGCTACCTGTTTCAAGATGTTGACTGATATCTATCTATAAACAGTATAATATATCTTTTTCTTTTTTTTTTATTGAGAGAGATATCTAAACAGCTATGAAATATCGAAATACAAATTTTTAATGTATAATTTATTATTGTTAAATTAGAATTATTTTAAAATAATTAAATAATTTATAAAAAAATAAAATGATCTGATGATTCATAATAATAAAAACTCCATTAGATAATGTGAGTTCGAACTTCAGAGGGGAACTAGAGTAGTTTCAAATGAATTTGTATCCAAAATTTGATTCAAAATCTCTCTCATTTTTTGATTTTGCATTAAGATTCATATTTTTTTATTTGTTTAAAGTTTTTTTTCACTTCTCTACAATTTTCGATGTAAAATCAATAGATGAGAGAGACTTTGAATCAGAGTTCAAAATCTTTTACACTTACCCCAGTTCCCTTCGGAGGTTGATGTCGATTTTTATTAAATTAATCAAATAAATAATTAAAATTAAATATATAATAAAATCACGGAATAATTTCGAGATCCAGAAGGACCGTTATTTAATTTACCGGCCTCTTGGCACTATACTGTAAAGAAACAAAAAAAAATTAACAGGTCGAAGTTTCATTTGACGACTGAAGATTCAGGCCGGTAATCTGTTCCACGGCCCTTCAGCATTTAGTGGCCGATGATTTGTTCACCGACCCTGTCATTCTTTTTTTTTTTTTTTTGTTGATTTGCTGGTCCCCGCTTCATGCACATGGAGATTGAAAATAAATAAAAAATCCTGATTTAACTGATTTTAATATGAGAAACTTTTTTATCCCTCAGGCTGTGTTATAAAAACATAGCGGGTCCGGCTGGGTTGGTCCCAATTCGAACGGTCCAATGGATTAGGACGGATTGGGTTTTGACGGGTTGACGGGTTAGACGGGGCGTGTTAGGACGGGCTAAATTAAAATAAGATTCGGAAGGAACGGTTGATAAGGGCATGACAAATATGTCGCGGGCCATTATGGTAAGAGTTGAATATACAGTTTCATTCTTCTTTCAATAATCGAGGATGTCAATGTCATCAGGTTCCATACTTCTCGAACAATAACTAACTAATTCATTCGTGTTTGCTTGCGTTTAGAAGTCGTCATTTTCCTCCAAGTCTCGTAACAATGCAGATCGGCTATTGCTCCTATTATGTTTCAAAAAACAAAAAAATATAAGACTCACAATTATATTTAATTTTTAATATTATAAATATATTAGAGTTTAATATCTAATATTACGAAGATTCAAAGAAAAATATTGATTCATTTGATTGACATGAATTTGAGTGTTGTATAGTTTGAACATCTTTTCCAATGCTGAGGTGACACAATATTCCTTCTCGATGTATGGCAAATTTAAAATTTTGTTATATTAAAGTAATTTTATAGTGTATTTTTTCTTGAATGAAAGATGAAGATAATTTATGATAATTTAGTTGAAGGGGTTGATTGAATCACAATAAAATTTGAGAGATTATTTGAACCAAAGTTAATAGTTGAAGGGTAAGAGTAGACTTTTTTTTTTTTAAAAAAGAATACTCGGATGTTTTTTTATAATAAAATTTAATAATAGTTAACACTTAATTATTTGATATATAATTTCTTATTATCAAATAATTATATTTAACATTAATTCTATTTTAAATAATATATTTTATTTAGATACAATATATATAAATTAATTATAATTTTTAAATAAAACTAATTTATTATGAAATAAAAGATAATGTATAAAATATAAATTTTTTCTGTAAAATAATTTTTACAATAAAATTTAATAATAGTTGATGTTTAATTTATTTAGTATATATATTGTTTAGATCTCCTATAATTGCATTGAAAAAAACAAATGAAATAGAGAGATAAAATGAGTTTGACGGAAATTTGAATCATCGCTTTTATAAAATCAATTAATCTCAATTACAAATTGAATATGAGTATTTCAGTCATTATAAATTATCTGATAATATTAATTGACATCTTAAATAGATACGCTGTTTAGAACATAATATAACATAGATAATAAAAAGACGAAAAAAATATTTTAAATAAAAAATTAAAATAGTGCGCTAAATATAAATTTGATGGCGATATTTGACGGATTCTTTTCTTTCTAGGAGGATAAGATTGTCTTTTGCCTTTTTTTTTTTTTCTTTTCATTTCTTTCTGAACCCATAGGTGAATTATTCTTGGGGGTTACACACAAAAATACATATTTCATGCACAACAGGAGATCCAATATCTCCCGTGAGGTATGCCAACAGCTCACATGGCTGGATCTATGATTAATTGATCATCCATCTGGCAGGTGTTCATTTTTGTATTGTTCTCTCTTTGGATAAGAATGAAGCATCCATCCAAGGTTTGTTATGTGGATAATTGTCAAAAAAAAAATACCATCAGAAAAACAAGAGAAAGGTTATTACGTTCTTCCAACCATTATTTCCAATATTGTTGAATTGGGGCGATTATTTTTGTTTGAGGAAAAGGACAGAAAACGGCATTTAATAAAATATATGTTTATTTGACGTGGTATATTGGGTAAATATGCTATTATTGTTGTCCAATAATAAAACTCTACTTATAAATCTTAAAAAATCTTAAAAATTAAAAAATATAAATATGTTATTTTACTTGTAGATTGATAGCCTGTCAAATTTTATGCAATTTCATTAACGTTTGATAGTTCATTAAAGTCCATTAAATTGAAACCATTGTAAATATTAATGAAAAACCATTAAATTTGATAATCTTTGATGAACTATCAAACATTAATGTAATTATATAAAATTTAAGAGGATATCAATCTACAAGTAAAAAAATATATATTTTTTTTTTTTCTTTTTTTAAGTATTTTCTTCTATTTTTTAGATTTCAAAATAGAGTTGTATTATTGAACAACAATAATAGCAGATTTGGTTCCGGTATACACTCGGCTAAAAAAATGTTATCACTTGCCAGAGAAGGATTTTCTAGGCCATTTTAATTAACTTAAATTAATTAACATGAAGTTCCCTAGTTGACAATGACGAGGAAAATATTATTATATATACATAAATTTGAGTTTTCACAGTAGCTTGGAGATCGTTGACACTTGACAGCGACAACAACCATACAAAATAATTGGTACTCCGTCAGGATTAATTTTTATTTGGAAAATTTATATTTTTATATTAAATTAAGTATACTATATTAATTTTGATGGCTATCTATATGCATGCTTCCAATAAACTAAATATAATTACGTGTCAAATTAATCCATTTTTAAACAAGTTAACCCAAGTGATTCTAATTCAAGCTTGAGCAGTTGAGCTGACGAAAAAGCTACATAAGTGAGGAAGCTTGAGTTGATAAAAATATTAATTGGGCAAATTAATCTAGATTCAAATCAGTTTCATAACATGAAATAACAGGTACGGATTTTTCTTGTTACCTAATTCCTGATCCATATATTAACATTAAACGACTAATTATTTTTTTCAGATACAATAAAAAAAACAACCTACATGGTTAAGAAGATCATATATATTATATTTCGCGCATGGGAGTTGATAAAATTGATTCACTAGTTCTACAAAAGTAACTAACAGATGAATAATTAATTAAAAAAATACAAAAAAGGTTTGTCTTAAGAAATTGTCCCGATCGAAGAATTTTAGGTCAGGGTACCCTATTATTTTGTTTCTAATGACAGAGATATATATACCTGACGACCGTTTGGACTTGGACATCCGTAAATATCTAGATTCGTTGTGAACGTTCAATAATAGTGTACAAGTATTAAAATTAAGAATAGTAACCAAAGATCAGTAAGTGATAATAGTAAATATGGTGCTATTCTAATAATAAAAATAAATTTTAAATTGTATATTTAGAATAGCTGTTTTTTAAATGATACAAATGTGATAATAGTGACTATTTTGACACTCACTCGGATTATTAAAATAGTAGAACAAAAAAAATTATATTTGAATTCTCAATTATTTTTTGGATGCATCCAAAGTAGAGATATCAATGGATACGATACATGCCAATAAAATATTTTCATATCCATACATATTCGACATTAGTTTTATTCATACTTTACTTTTGTGAAGCCCTATTGATACCTTATTCATTACCCATTAAGATTAACGGATAATTATCCGGCAATTTATAATTTAATTATTTAACCAAAAATATAAAAAACAAATAGTATACTATTTTAAATACATTATATATACATAATATAAAAGAAGAATATCAGCATTGCTTTCCTAACTGCAAAAATGACGACACTTAATAAATTTGTTCAAATTGCCACATCAAGAAAGTGATGCACAATATGTAACTATTAGAATGGTGAACAGGTGGGACAATTTTATAGAATGACTTTTATTTTGAAAAGACCAAACAAAATATCCTTTTTTAATTTCTTGATAAAAATGTTCTTGTGGACAGGATACAAACTCTATTTTACTCTCTTTCCCTTCCCTCTTATTTATTTCCAGATGGCTTTAATATTTTTCTCATCAAATACTAAATTGTAAAAATGATTTGCACGTTCCAGATGATTAATTTGAGCGGATTTTAGGAAATTATTCGTTCTTATTTCAGATGAATGTCATGTGCATTAGTTGCCATCAAAGTGTTTTTTATATTGATAATTATTTATTCTTGTTAGAAATGAAAAGAGAAAAAGCATCCAGGTGAACCATCAACAGCGAGCATAATTAAAATAACAACAAAATACTTGATACACCATAACTAATAAATAGACCAAATTCTTAAAAATAAAAAATATATTTTTGTGCCTTGTGGCTATGTACAGGCGCTTCAATTCCTACAAGTCGTCGTGGATGGGCTTTGGCGATGTGAGCAGCGCAATTGCTTTGCATGTGGCCTCTAACTATGAAGAGCATTCTCTGCACCGGATCTCCTTCCCTTATGACGCTCTACTGTCTGAACTGAACCTTTGCTTGTAGCTTTGTGGCAGCTGCTTCCGCTTCATCCACCACTCCACATTTCTCATCTTCAGATGCATTGCCTGCTTCTTCGATGTAGTTGCATGCAAGAACACCTGCAAGAAAATTCACAATTATCCATGTCTTCTACTTCATATTTATTCCAATATACAGTAGTACTATTTCTGTTAAGAAAGGTCTTATTTTAATTTGACCTTTCTGTAGCCAGTATATGATATAACCAAAATATAGTTTCTCAATGTACTTTCCTCATTACCTTAATGTCATGAGTCCCCAAAATATAGGGAGCAAGATCTTCTCTTCTCGGTTAGGATTTGTAACCAGGCTAACCGTCCACCGGTATATGCGCCGTATTGGAAATTGTTACTGCTGCTCAGGCATGTACTTCTTGCTTGGGCCCACACGTCTGTGACTGGTAGCATTGTCTTTTGAGGCACTTTATTGCTCTTTGGCGCCTAGTAAGAACCAACATGCCCCCACAGCCTACACAAATTAAATCATAAACTAGTGATATTTCATTTAAACTCCAATAAAACAAGCACATATATTTGAGAAGAATTGGTCGTTCTATTATCCGTTAAAAGAATTTTAATTTTTTTATTATATCAAGTCTCTACTAAATTTGTAAATTTAAAAAATGTGAAAAGACTTCATTTTATTTTTCATTAAATACAACCATGTGGTTTTTCAAAATCATCAATAAAAATAATATAATATCTATAATCATTATAAAAAGTTAAGAGAGCGGATCACCAAACATCGGAATGAACGAGTTCAAACATGTTATTATTCTTAGAATTATAATTATAATTTTTTTTTGTATGTTTAGCAGTTTAACAAGACTATATACTTTATAATTGTTATAATAATTTTTAGGAAAGTTAAATATAAAATTAAAGATCTTGTCAGAATGATGCCTCATATGCTTGTTCTATAGTTCACATAATTTTTTTAGTATTGAAAATGAACTTGTTCATACTAAAAAAAATAGAGATTATTTTCTAAATGACCTTTGTGCGATCCTTTTTCGCTCTCCTCACTCAGAGAAAAAGAAAGAACAAGTGTTGCGGAAGAAGGACATGAATCACTTTCAAACGTGCATCGAAAGATATTTATGGATTTGGGATACACACTTAAAAGCTTTCTAGTTATCGTGGGGTTTTTAATATTCCAATGAGCATAAGCCCTCTTTGTTAATTATTATGGGCTTTGAACTCAAGAAATTTTTAAGTAAGAAAGGAAAGACAAACAAAATAGCTAGACAATTTTAAGTGATTGTTGTGAGTAAGGGCAGGAAAAATATGGATTTTTCAAGATAGTTTACACTTTGTGAAACTCAATTAATGAAAGGAAATCGAGGAATTTTTTATTAAGAAAGGAAAGATAAACATAATAGCTAGCAATTTTAAATTGGTTGCTGTGAGTAAGGACAAGAAAGATATAGACTTTTTAAGGTAGTCTATATCTTGTGAACCTCAATTAATAACTGTTCAAATCATGATTCTCGATTAATGGTAATTCAGACCATGAGCCTCGATTAATGGCAGCTCAGACCATTTAAACATCAGTACGTAGGATGTGAAGCTTGAAGCGCTATGTCAGCTCAACATCAAGGACTGGTTAACTGATCTTCTAGATCACGAACATATTTGGATCGTCTTAACTGATCTTCTAGATCACGAACATGAAGTGTTATGTCAGCTCATGGATCTAGGCATTCAGGTATCTCGATGATCCATATAGAGATACTGAATGGTTCTTGTGATGCTTAATATTGAGTTAAAATTTTTATCAACTCAAATAACAAGATATAAGATGTGAATGCGAGCGCTCGTACGCTCTCTGCTCAGTAATAAGATACATATTTTTTATTTGAAGTTTAATTTTTAAGACATATTTTTTATTTGAAGTTTAATTTTTAGTCGACTTATTGAATAAGACTTATATTTTTTTATTTACTTTTATTTTTCTTTTATTTTTTTTATTAGATTTGAGTTACTATGCTCGTGCCGGGATCTTATTTTCTTCCTTGAGCTACTTTTTTTTGGGCCGATTCTCATGTATTTTTACATGGTGTGCAAATGTCGCATATCATCGTACTCAATGTTATCAGAATCGGATCGGACCGTTGGACCGAAAAAAACTGGATCCAGTCACATATCCGATCTGATTCATTAATAAGATGTTTCAGCTTTTGAACTAGAAAAAAACGAAGTTTTGATAGAATTTTTTATAAGAAAGCTCGGTTTTTGAGACAATAAAGAGCTCATATCTGGCACAAAAATAAGTACAGAAATGTACTTTTAGTTAATTTAAATTTATCAATTTTGCACACAAGACTTTGAATTTTCATATATTATGGAAAAATCAATTGTGTATGTATCGTATGATATAAATCAAAATTATTGACAATTCACTTGTACGTTTTTTAAAGAACAAGTACTATTTTATTTATTTAATATTTTATGGTTTATCTAATGACTACTTTATCCAAATCCTCCATTTAAGTTCAACTCTCTCTGACTCACATTGTCTGATTATCTAGCAGGATAGTTAAACTTTCTTTCTTTCAGATTCCAATAGCGAGCCCAAATGAAGCTAGTGAGCTGGCTGTGCAGTACTATAAAGAAGGATTTGGCACTCTTAAGCTGAAAGTGGGGAAGGATTTAAATTCCGATATAGAGGTTGTAATAATGAGATGTAGTTAATTTAATGGGTAAATAAAAAAATAGATAGAAGAGTAGAGGGAGAATAAGAAAATGAGAAAGAGTTGAGGGATATAAAGAAAATTAAGTTAATATTATATTATATAATACATCATTAATACGTCTATTCATAACTTTTACAAATACTATATATAATAGTATTATTCCTTTTTTTTTTACTTGGTTCCCAATTTTATGAATATATAATTATTTCAAAAATCAATAATCTAACCAGTAAAGATCGGAGATTGTTGCCTTCATTTTAACAGGTTGGCAGCTGGCTAATGCTGGCTGGAATGGGAGGCACAATTGATGTTTTCCAAGCAGTAATCTTAATTTTTCGTTAGGTATAATGTTTTTATTTTTATTTTTCTTGCCACCATCATTGTTTTAGAGCAAAAATAAAAACCAAGAGTCAAGACAATACTGAGTTTCTTATATAAAGAGAGGTCATGTTAAATTGGCCAAGATTTTAGAATCAGTCAGAAATATTACCAATGATCTCTTTTTCTCGCTAAGGGAAATGAAACCAGGAATGCTATCCAAAGAACTGAAGGAAGCTAATCAACATGCAAGTTAATCTTCATGTGAATTTGGTTCTAATTATCAGCTTGTTCAACCATGTAGTGTTTTCTGTTACTCTGATTTTATTTAATTGTTTTTATATCAATTCTTCAGAGATGTGGACCACCTATTCCCCCTTAACCCAGCTTTGGTTACCATCCTGGTGGCTGGGGCAAACCACCTGTGGATGAGATTTGTTTTTCTCAGCCTTAAATATATTAAAACAATTTGTAATAAGCTATTACATAGACTGATGCAAATCTATTTACAGATTTGGCAAGACTGTTTAACAACTGTCAAAACCAGGTGCGTTGGATCTCTCCTTTTAAAAAGAAAGGGTAAACCTGCCACTAATAAACCTTGGAAAAAATTTGATAAAGTATTAAATGCACAGTTAAACAGAGGTCTGATATGGTTTGGCAAAATAGCAGAACCAGTCTCTTGCTGCACTATGAAAACAACATGAAGATAGAAAGGCACAAATCACAAGAGTACAAAGAAAGAATATAGAGAATTTTGCAACCAAAGTTATACGTGCAGGATTGAATCATATATTCAATTTATGTGCCTGCCCTGTTGAATATTTAGTTCAATCTCATCACATCAAAATTTAATCTACACCCACAATAAAAAAAAAAGCATTTATGGGTTGTACCTTATTCTCTCAAATAGAGCAGGTGGCTCCTTAACCAAAACAATTGAAGTTGTTATACATGCATTTACTGGGTTCACAGATAGGCTCATAAGATTTCAAAAATCAAAACCATACAAGAATGCAAAGTAGCATTACAACAACAACAACAACAACAAAATCTTTAATCCCAAATGAATTGGGGTAGGCTAGAAATGAAACCCAATCGGAAAGCATAATATCAAAAATCTCAAATTGTGATAATAATGAATATGATGAAAGAAAAAGAAATTAAATAAATAAAATAATAATAATAATAATAAAATAATAATAATAAATAAATAAATATGATAATGATAATGATAATATGCTAATAGTAATAGCAATAATAATAATAGTAAAATAAACCTATATTATAAAAACTAATTCTAAATTCTAAATCTTAAAATTCTATTTATAAATCTCTATTTCTAAAATCTATGTCTAAATTTTAAATCCTAAAATCCTAAAAATCTAAGAACATAAAGTCTATAATATAACTCTACTATTAGACTCTAACTCCTAAATAATGGTTCATGTACATGAATCGCTATCTTCGAAACACTCTTATCCAAAACAAGCTCTTTGGATATATTTCATTCCTTCAAATCTTTTTTTATTGTTTCCTCCAATGTCAGTCTCGGTCGACCTCTTTCTCTTTTTGTATTTTCAGGACGATTTAGAATACCGATGTGTACTAATGCAAAGTAGCATTAGTAGTTTAAAATTTCATAACTGGTTTCAATACCAGTTTTCAAAATCATGCCAGATATACCATTTAAAGGTTTAAATTCTAATGTTGTTGTCCGTTATCCTGAAATGTCAAAATTTTCAATTTAGTTACCCAACAATAATGAGCGTGCTAGCAGCTTTTAACATCTCTGTATGTGATGATCCGAGACTTCTGACCTCTGCTATAATGCACCTGAAAACAAAACCAAAACCAAAACCAAAACCAGTTAGTTCTTCATACTTTTGAAAACTTCTTTTTTTGTGACTGTTTTGCACCCCTCTTGCCTAAAAATTTAATCAAATGAAATAAAACTTATGAGGAGATATCGTATGCATCATTACACATAAAGAACCACTTGAATAAAAATTTACAAAGGTCTGAAACATGTGAATTTTTCTTTTGTCAACAATGATGTCAGACTGCGGGACCATGCTGTCAGCTCCTACTGTGGCTAACTACTCGAGGTGTGCAGTCTCAAATGGTCAGGGTTGGGGAAGCAACTTGCAAGGGGGCTAAAGATGGTCTTCTCAACAGATGGTGCCTCTCTAAGGGCACGACGCTCTGCCATTTCAGCCACAAAACTGTGGAAAAAACAATTGCTTGGTGTCCACATCAGAGCAACCAACTTGCGTCAGGTGAGGGAGTAGACAAGAGATGCATTAAACTATTGGACGTGGATTCTGGTACCTGTTTAAAGTCAGTTGAAACTGGGTCTCATTTGTTAGAATTGCTGTGGAACAAATAACTGTTGAGTTTACATTGGAATGGAGAGCACCAGCTGACACTCTGGAAGTACCGGTCTATTGCTCATTGATGATGCTTCAGATGTTACCTTCATGGCTGAGGTTTGCTAACTTCTGGATTATGACCTAAGCCACCAGAAGTAAGTGAGAGATAATGCTTAGCCCTTGCAATGGCATCAGCTGGGATTATAAGTCACATTTGGATTGTCGAGTAGAAATGGTGCTTGGCACAATGCCACTGCCTATAGAAAAGACAAGTTTCGTAATTAACCAGATTCCAATTATACCGTATGAACTTGCTTGTAAATTGTGATAAAAAAAAACATGAAAAACATGCTCCAGCGAGACCTATATGATTCGGGGCATGGGGAAAATGCTTTGTTGAAAATTTCTACTTTGATAATAGGAACTATTTATTCATCTGCTGCATGTATAGATGACATGACACTGGCAAGAGATCCAGTTCGCGTTCAGCATTTATCTTGTAGTTGTATATATGCACATATTACACCATAATTCGAATTGCCATAGAGAGTTTTGATCAAAGAAATTTGTTGCAGGCTGGTTATGGCATAATACCATGCTGGTACAGGCATGGGCACTTGCAAAGTTTTTTAAGATCAAAAGAAGAAATGATAATTTATTCCCAAAAAAAATGAAAATGGTAATTTCACTAATACGAACAATAAAAAATATCTTATTTGATAATGAATTTTTAAAATCATTTTGAAAAGAATACTAAGCATGTTCTTATTATATTTTATTTTTGTCGATTTGACTAAAAGATCACGAACTTATAGATTTAAATTTGTTTATCATTTCTAAAATAAAAATTAGTAAATAATCGATAATAAAATATGTAAAAAATAAGTTCTTTGTTTGAATTATTAATATTAATGTATATTCAAATATGAATGTGAAATTGTCCGCAAAAATCTGAATAATTGGCCACGAACAATTAACCGCTTGGTGATAACCATTTCCATCGAGCACATTCATTATTTAAAACGTCAAACGCGTTTTTGAGGCCTCATATAAGTTTTTCCCCCAAAATTACTGTAATAGCGATAGTAATTAACTATGTATATCTAGTTGCGAATTTTTCGTGACCACGTAACACATCTCTATCAGAGTTTTCTATCAAAAAATATTATTGTTTAAAGATAAGGTGTTCGGATTTCAATTTTATCTTTCGATCTTATTTCTGTTCGTTCGATCGGGAGCATTGGATGAATTAAGAATATTATGAAAAATTAAACAATCAATTAAAACAAGATAAATCATTGAATAAATAACTAATTTTTCATAATAAATATGTATAAACCATATATTATAGTTTATTATTTTTTTTTATAAATTTTCTCTTATGATTTTCTAAATGAATATTATTATTAAATACACAATAGTATTATATTTAACATTTTGCTAAACACAACAATATCATATTTTTTTCCAAATCATTCAACAAATAATTAAACATAATAAAATAACTAAACAAACTATAAAGTAATAAACAACCAATTATCAAAACATAAAAAATTAATAAAAAAACTAGGACCGAATTTGAAATTTGATCCAGACTAGGAATGTGAAATTCAGGAATTGAAGAGTAATTTTACTCTTTTCTTATTTTTATTTTTTAATTATAAAAAATCTTTTGGCGGCCTTGGTTAAAAATTCACCCGCGATAATAGAAATAGGGTGAATGTATATATATATATATATATATTAAAATATAGAAAGCTAGAAAATGACCTCCGTAACCTTCTGAAATTTCACTCCAATATGTTGTGGGTTTTGCACTTCTATAGAGCATGTGTATGCACATTTTTTTTTCTTTTGTTGGATACTTGATGTGCACAATAAGTTAATAATTTACAATCTAAAAATTACTTTATGTATATCCTGCATTAAATTAATGAGTATTTAATACAATCCAAATTTTATAATTCAAAACCAACTTTAAGAATCAACTAGTAATTAATTATAAAAACCATGAACTAAGTTGCCCTGCCCCTGACAAGTAGTCAAGAAAAAGTTGAGTAAAGCACTGCAAACATATCAACCATGAACTATTTATCAAATCTGAAGTCATTTGTAGATAGTGCCATCCCATGTAACCCCTCCATAACTGTAAATCACATAAAATCTCCGTGCTGATGAAGTTTGTTTTATTTATCATCCATCTGGAAAAAGAAACGAGATAAATTATGTCAGAAATGTACTAAAGAATGGGCACTGACATCAAATACTCAATTAATGAAAACAAAAAAATGGGTTTATTGGATCTCCATTAAATCAATGATGAGGAGTTTTTTTTTTCTCTTTTGAGCAAGCCCATAGGCAATACACCCAACACTCTATCTAATTTATCCATGCTCCATCAGCGGGGAGGTCAATGTCACTTCCAGCTGCACCAAACATGGGTGACATGATGAAGAGGTCAAGAAAGATTAATTTGGTTCAAGAAATTGTTAGGCTTTGTAGTTTTAAGATTTTACCTACTGAAGACCGAGAGTGGCACTCACAGACTGTCAAATGATGAAATCTACTCTCAAAATTGTTCACCGTTACTTGCCAGTTTTAGACTAATTAATGAGCGGATATTTTATTAGTTTCCTTGTGTGAGATGATGCAAGCAAATTAACTAAATTTAGTATTCTGTCTGCATGCACTTGCGTTGTCAGCAAGTAGAGGTGATAATTGGGTTAGATCGGATTAGTTTGATTTTCTGAAAGAAATCGGATCGGATTGATTTATATGTTATGTTTTTCAGATTTTTTATTGATTTTGGTTGGATTGTATGTCATTGGATCTCGGGTCGGCTCAAGTCGGGTTCAGATCGGGTCAGTTTGACTTTTCTAAAAATGGAGTCAGGTCGGGTTCAGATTCGAACGGGTCAGGCGGATTTCTCAGGTCAGGTAATGTTCTACCACCTCTAGTTGTAAGTAGGGGTTTTAATGGGTCAGGTCAGGTCATCATTATTTTATTACTTATTTTTATCCGATCTGACCCGATCCGTTTAAATTAAAGTTAAAAAATCTTAATCCATACTTAATTCAACCCAACACGTGTAAAATAATTAAGTAAATATTAATTATTTTTATATAATTTTAAGTAATTAAATATTAATTAATTTATAATTAATTTTAATTAGTGTATATTTAAGTTTTAATTAGTACTAAATCATAAATTACTTCAAAAATATAATTAAATGGATCGGATAAAAAAATAGATCAATATCCGATCCGTTTATTTTGAAATCATATCGGATTGAATCAAGTTAATAATTGACACCCCTAATTGTAAGCATATTTTGTTAGTTTGTCTTTGAACTGGTTTCTTTTTTTTCTAAAGACACTCTTAAAATTATATGAATTCAAGGTCATAAAACAATCACATGATGTAATGGTCCACGAATATCTTTTTTTTTTATATAAAAAAAACATTAGATTTTGGAGTGTGTGTATATATATTATCATTGATATCGTTATCAACATTATTTTTTATTTAATTAGAAAAGTGAATTTTATTGTTAAATTTATTTTGTATACTAGTTTATTATTCGAATCAGACTAGTTATTATCCATACCAACAATACATGAACTAAGTAACATTGCAATTAAAAAATAATTTGGACAGCGGAGGAAGAACTGATGACAAAAAGCGAGAAGAAGATAAATCATAATATAGAGGTGTATCACTATTCATGGGTCTTTTGATCACTTTTTTATTTGTTAGGCCTGATTCCCATTGAAACCAGCCCCGCATGTTTATTCACAGAGAAATCTAAGTAATGAGAATATGAGATACCACACCACATCCTTCTAAATTTGCTTGCTTCCTTCGGATGGCGCTCACCTCCTCTTCCCTTATCCCCTCCTCTCCTCTCAGACTCAGGCGCGCTGCCAGCTCTCGCTTCCTCTCCTTCTCACCCCGGACCCACCTGTCATCCTCACACTCCCTTCACAGACATGACCTTCTTGCTTTCTTCAAGAGCTCTTCCTCCTGCAGGGACATCCTGGGCCGAGATGTCTCGCTCTCCGTTGCATTCGACCCATCTGGCAACTTCGACCTCTCTTTGATGGATGATGACGATGCTGCACCCAAGGTTCCACCGCCATTGCCTCCCACTGAGGGCCGTCTCGATGTCCTTATAGACACTGGCATTATTAGAAGTCTTGATTTGTCTCCGGTCCTGGCAATCGGCCATGTCAACTCCATCACGCCAGGTCAGCTTCACTATATATTAGCTCATTAAGCGATTTTACTTTCAACTCTTGTGTAGGTAACAAATTGAGATGATTCCTGCATGTAGCCTTGCGCGGTACCAATCGATATGTTTCTATTTACTAACTAGAAAGGGCCGAATTTTGGTACCAGCAAGTACAAAGGCCCGCTATTATCATAGAATTTTTTCAATTAAAAGGATTATGAAAATAATTTCAGAGGAATCGAGAAGGCTAATGGAAAAAACTGTGGGGTTTACCATCAACTATGAAAGGGAAGATGAGTATGACCTGCGTGAATTGTCAGAAATACCAGACATCAGGCTGTGGTTTGTTCGATTGGACGCTTGTTACCCATGGCTTCCTGTTGTGCTCGACTGGAGAGCTGGAGAGCTGGCCAGATATGCTGCTATGCTGGTACCTCATCAGGTAAATTAAATAAACTGATGTATTAGGATTTAATCTGATGCAGTATAAGGTGTTAACTCTAATGCCCAATGAAGTCTATTTAGGACCGACTTAGTATTTAGTTGCCATGCAACCCTCAAACTGAATTTTAACCAGTACTTTCAGTTCTCTCAACTTGATAATTCAGATCAATTTGGACACCTTTTGTCTCTTAAATTATACTTTTACTTTCTGGCCCTTGAAAGAAAAAGGAGCAACCGGCATTTGGCGCAGCATAGATTTTGATAATATCATATGTAGACCCTGTTTCTATCCTAAATTTCTAGTGATATACTATGTTTACAGATAAGCATGAGGTTAGGAGTTGTTTTCAACCCGGAGGCACTTGAACTGTTTGTATTGAAGAAAGCATTCACAGTGTATACATGGTTAAAGCAACAAAATCATCCGAAGCCTAAGTTGAAGACTTGTGACATGGCTCGAATGCTAGGATTTGGTTTAGGCGACGAGCTATTTGACTTGATTGAGAATCACCCTGTTGATTCGGCATAAGTTATAAACAAGCTAAAGAATATCATATGGTGTATAATCCTGTGGAAAGAGGGAAAAATTGGGCAGTACCCTTTTAAAATGTGCAACATTATTAGGGAATACAACATATTTCTGGTAATTATAATTGGTAGATAGGCAATTGCCATGTCTTGTTAAACATTTTTGATAGTTCTGTTGAGGTAAAAGGAAGTGAAAAATACTACGGCCGTTTTGTGCCCAAACTAATTAGAAGGGCCGTCACTAATTAGGAGAATAAAAATTCTCTTTTCTGTTGCTATTCTATTATTATCACTAAAGAACTCTGTAATCTGTATATCAGTACATGTATAGGTTCTTCAATATTTTTCTTCTATTTTTTTAATCACTGATTTGATTATTTTGGATATTTTATATCTTAGCATGGGCTTTACCGATTTTTGTTTTTTTTTAAAAAAAAGCTCGACAAAGAAAATTGTTATACTTTAAGACAATCAAGTAATGTACTTCTTTTCCGGATGCGCATCAATGAGTAGGTCTCACAAATTGAAACTAAAATTATAATAAATATCATGGACAAAGAAATGATTAGAAATTATATAAGATATAATTGAATGTTGGCAATGTGATAGCAATAACCACATTTTAAAATTTGAAAATTTAGCTGTCAATTGATAACTAAATTTAAGGATAAAAATGCCATAATATGGTCTTATTGTTTATGTCGACTCTCAATAGGCAGCCATATTTGATATTATTCTTTTTTTTTAAAAATAGTTTTGCGGTGGTGTAAGCTAAATATATAATGTTTATTTCATCATTGTCCGTATCCGCATAATTATTAGTTTTCTTATTTTAATAACAGTAACAGAGCAAGGTTACTATCTTCCATTACTTCACGAAAGAAGCCCATTGATACAGACACGGATGAAAACTGTATATTCTATTAAATATTCAGGTATCACAATTATCATACATATTCTCTATCTCAAATTATAATTTTCTACTGTTTTTTTAAATACTCTTATATTTTTAATGTATGTTTATCATTTAGTATAGATAGTAGGATTATGCCTACTATATTCTTTATTAAAAAGAATATTAGTATTGATTTGTTATTAATATTTTTATATCCAAAATTTTATAGTTTCATTCTAGAATCCTTTTTGTTGCTATACCAACATATTTGTCACCTATGTTCACATTCTTTAATTATCAATTCACTATCTATATATTTGAATACATATTTAATTTTAAATCTTTCTAATTTTATGTCTACTATCCGTACATGTATTTTCTTTGTCTCGGCTAGAACTATAATTTACTAGTTTTGCATTAAATATATAATTGTTTATTTCATCATTGTCCATGTCCGCATAATTATTAGTGTTTTTTATTTTAATAAAAGTTACGAAGCGACGTTACTATTTTAAATAATCTCATTTCATCATGAGAAGATTTTGAGAATAATTTTTTTACCGATTTTCTTTTTGTGAACTTTGCATAATTATATCCTCTATCATTCTATATATTAATTGCTATTATTAATTCAATTTGTAGTTTTTTTTGTTTTGTCACATGTTTGATGTTTTGTTTTTTTGTTATTATTAATTTATTATAATAACATTTGGAACTAATTTCTTTCTGCTCAACGTAATTCAAAGATTAATTATTTTAAATTTATTATCTTTATTTATGATTGTGGTCTCTCTATTCTTTCTTCGTTGCTTCAAATAAATATTACCATTTTTATAATGGTATCTTTTTATGACTCAACATTTATGAAATAAAAATAACCAACATAAATTTGTATAAATAACATCATAACTAAATATGTCACGAGAACATTATATTAGCACATAATAATTATAATAATGTATGTAGTTAATATTAACAGTCTATTTATGAAATATTAATAATGCACGTAATTGATATAAATGCTTTATAGTGGATCTAAATTACTTTTGTTTTTGACGAAAGCATTCCACGAATGCAGACGCGAATAAAATGTATATTCTTTTAATTAATTTAGGTATAATTATCATAAATATTCTCTATCGCAAATTGTAATGTTCTTTTTTTTTCTTTTCTAATGCTCTCATATTGTAATGCGTGTTTATCATTTACTGTAGATGTCATAATTTTTTTATAAAAAGTTAGCAGGACTGTGCCTACTTTAAAGTTTTACTACGACATATTATAAGTACTAGTTTTGTTTATAATATTGTTATATCCAATGTTTTATAGTATCATTCTAAAATGCCTCGTTTTATTTACATTTTTTTTGCTATACCAACATATTCCAAATTCACATTCTTTAATTATCAATTCACTATCTATATATTTGAATACAGATTTAACTTAAAATCAATCTAATATTCTAAATTTATGTCTAATATCGTACTTGTATTTATTTATCTTGGCTAGAACTATAATATACTAGTTTGCATTTGATAAGCGAAACTAAAGCAAAGAAACGTTAAATCATTGAAAACATTTATATTTGGTGATAGTAAATTAAATAAAATGGTAATATTAAATAAAAATCAAATTATTCTTGAGTGTCATAAAAGTTAGTAACAACGAAAAAAACTCAAACTTGTAGAAATTAATTGTTTTTTTATATTTATTTCACTGATAATACGCTTTAACTTCAATTGAAATGAGCGTCAGATGCTACCATTTAAACATAATGCATTTAAATTCCGTAAACAGTTTCACCAGTACTGTGTGTTAGTAGTTAGTACAATTAAAATGCCGTAGAAAATTAACCAAAAGAATATGTGCTTTACATAAATGCTTTACATAATTGCCGAAGAAAAATGCCTTTGAGACAATTAGACAACGCCGCTCTCAGTCGGGAGGCGCCTTTCTTGACTAACGACTGACTAGTCTATTGACAAATATGTGTGCCACGTGTGAGCACGTGATGTATTGGATACAGAACGTGTCGTGTCAACACGTATTTACGTGTTTAAACGTGTGTGTTTTAACGTATCAAAAACTTAAAAATCTGAATACGCACGTCTAATACACGTGATACGTCTAGTACGCCGTGTTAGACGTGTTCGTGTTTATACGTATTTGGCACGTGTCAACACTTGTAGCACATATAAATTCAATAAAATTCAAATAAGATAAATATATAAAAAAAATCATGAAAAATTATAAAATGATAAAAAAAATTGGTAATCTTGATTTTAATTTTTGAAAAAGTTTAATTAAAGGATAAATTTTTAATTTTTCCCTCCTTTTTTTCGGACTTGGGACCGACTATGTTTTGAAAACGTAGGCAAAGTTAAAAACTTAAAAATTTGTTAGTATAATATTTAAAAATATTTTAAGAAATGAAGTAATATGAACAATATAAAATTCATACCTTTTTGTTATTATTATTTCATATTTGAATATTTAATCTTCATCTTCATTATCATCTTGAGACACACTATTAAAATTATAACGTGAAAATTTAAAATTTGACGTGAGATATTCAGAAATATCATATATATTAGAGTGATCCTGATCTCTAACTTCAACATCAAACCAATTTTTTGAGCACACAAGCATTTCGATAAAAATTGAGGATGTTAATAGACGTGTCAAACGTGCTGCACGTGCTACACGTGTTAGACGTGCGTATTTATCCGTATCGTACTTATTTATATATTGATCACGCATGTTTGACAACACGACACGTGTGACACATGAACTCATGTACACGTGTCTGACACGTTTATCATTATTTTATGACTGACCATCTCTCTCACCCACAGTTACCCTTACCAACCTCCTGTCTGTAAATTCAATTGGTACTGTTAGTGTTACTAAATTAAATTAGAGGAAGAGGAGAAGCGAGCAATTCAAGCGATCAACCGATGGGCAGTTCACGTTCACCGGAAATACGACACCGAGACATCCTTGTGGATGAAGCTTTGAACTTGCTTGGGTTCAAGTTCACCCTAATCTCCCCTTTCAAAGTCACTGGCCGCCTCAATGTCACCAAATCTTGCTGTCAGGTATTATTCTTTTCCAATCTCCATGCCTGTCACCAAATTTTAGTACTACCTAGCTACCTTTAACCCACTTCTGCTACAGTAATCACGACACCATCATTTGTATACCAGAAAATTCTTTACTTCCTCTTTAGAAAACACACGTACGAAAACTTCAATTTTAATATAAATCGGCAGCCATTCAAGGCTCTAAACGGAGGGGTGTCGGCACTGATAGCAGAAACAACTGCTAGTTTGGGAGCATTTTCTGCTGCTGGTTACAAAAGGGTAGCGGGTGTTCAGCTTTCTATCAATCACATCAAACCCGCAATGCTTGGTGATGATATAGAAGCCGAAGCGGTACCTGTCCAGGTCGGTCGGTCCATCCAGGTAGATCTTTCCTTATATTTTTGGAAGTGTAACTTTTCACTGCTGTTATAAATTAGTATGCCATCATTGGCTATAATTTTTCACTGGACAAGGAAATATGAAGCATGCACATGCTTGCTACAAGTAAAAACTCAAGTAAGAACATAAATAGAATATCATACATCTTTTGAACATTGGCAGATGAGATATTTTATAATGCATCCTTGACATTCATGAAAAAATTAGATTGCTCAAATAAAATAAATGTTCATGTTGATAAAATTTTGTCATTAGTTCTACATCTAAAAAACAAATTGTTATCAGTTAATTAGATAGGTCATAAATATGCTGTTAGATAAAGTAAATGTCAAGGTGTAACAATTATACAATAATTTTGTTGTCATGTTCCCTAGACAGACTCATTTTTATGCTAGTTATACATTGTTATCTACCAAAGTGTGCAATGTACTTTACTGACATAACTGCTGTGCTCTAATATTAATTCAGTACTTCCTGCCTCACTTGCTGCTAAGCTTAATAAACATAGTGTTGAGAACTTCTTCATCTTGGTTCTATCTGATTGGAACTTTCATATCTCATGAAATATAGGTGTGGGAAGTACAAATTTGGAGAATTGACCCATTAGGAGAAAGCAGGAAACAGTTGGTGTCAACAGCAAGAGTTACCCTGCTTAGCAACCTCCCAACTCCATCTGAGACGAAATCTTATGCAGATATTGTCAAGCTTTTTTCTAAGCTTTGAGACACTTGTTTTTGTCGACATGATAGTTATCTTCAAAGGATACAGATGGTTTTGCTAAGATCAAAATTTGATTGAATTAATAAGAAGTGTTGTTTGTTGGACACTTTGGTTAGAGAGAAATAATGTCACTTTTAATAGTTCTTTCCCTTCTTCCTTTAGGACTTTAGGATTAATAATAATTAATTTGGCCACATTTTGGTGTAAAACAAGGAATTTTTCTTGCTTTTTACATCTGTCTTTGATATTACCCCTTGGGGTAGAAGCACTTCCTTTGCAGGTAGGGGAAGCACCTCTTGTGGTGGAGGATTTGGAGGCTATGGCCGTGGCAGGTTCTGGACCTGGCCACACTGACGTTGCCGATTAGTTGGGGATCAGGTTGTGATGATACTTTGATGGTCTCTTTTTGGATATCACTGGTTACTTGACTGTGATGTTTTGTGCTGACTTACCTTTTGAAACTGTATTTCTAGACTGCATTTAATTAGATCTATGAGCTAAATGATTGCACATGTTGTGCTATTAGTCTGTTTAGGTTCTTTTGAGCTCTATGATGTATTTCGTTTATAGTACTCCTGAGAAAACAAATACCAGTTGTTTGGTGTTTGCTCTTTCTCCAACTATGCTCTGTGATATGTACCAATTTTTTTTTCTAAAAAAAAATACAGATGGTTTTGCTGTAATAGAGAATGGTTACGTATTAACAGAGAACGAGGGAAACTTTTTGTTTCTTCATTTTGCCTCTGTAACAGTGGTACAAATAATGGAAAATGTAACTTATGTAGGTGCCGTTTTTATTTCCAGCAGGGTCCATAATGGATCTAGAAGGTCAGGTTTCTCAACACTTTAGCATTATATCGACAACTATTAAGAATAAGCTTGATAACTTGAGTTCAAAACAACAGAGATGTTATATACATTGTGATATGAGAGATGTCAGTGTCTCAGTGACCCTGATGAGAGTACTGAGACATCGCCCCTGATTAATTTAGTCATTTACACGAGCTTCCAAGTTCCAGGTGCTCGTAAACTGTTGCACTAGATACATCTCGTCTCTCATAAGATAAACTAAACTTAAAAACAAAAACAAATCATCTTAGTTTTTGTTATTCCGTGTCCTTTGTTGCTTTCAAAATTGTTTGTTACTTAATCTTAGGGGCATTAAAATATGACCCGACCCGAGAAAAAATAAGTCGGATATAAATTAAAATTTTGACTCATCACGCATCAGGTTGTGTAAGGATCGACCCTATTTGTTTAATTGTTTTTTTGAATTTATTTTATTATTTAATGTTAATCAAACCAATGATTTCGAATCGTACAATGTATCATGTATCGTAGTATTTAGTATCGTACTGAATTTTAAAATACGCTAAGGAATAAAAGCATAGTAAAACTATATTCAAATAAGTAAAAAAAGTTTCCAGGAAACAAGTCTTTTTAGTTTTACGGTTTAAAACTTTGTAATATACTTCTATTGGTCTCCAATCTCCAATTCATTTATTTTTAAGTTATTATGCAAAGTAAACAAGTGAAGAACCTATGATTTATCAAAAGGCAGTTTAATTTGTAAAATTAATTCATGAAAAGATTAATTTGATCATCCAATTCATTTTAAATAAATAGTCTACAATAAAATCTAGTTTCCCATAATTTTAATAATATAGTCATCAGAAAAAAATTCTATTGAGCATCCTTCTTCTTTTCTTTGGAAAAAATAAAAATAAAAAATCACAAATTAAAACACAGAACAAATACTACAAAGTATAAAATGTAAATAATAATTAAATAACTTACCTGGTGCGATAGGAGTGTAAAAGGAGGGAGGCGATATCTCTCCGTCTCTCTTTGTCCAGTGCGATGGAGTTTAGCGAGCGAGAAGTTAAAAATCAGAAATCAAATCAATTTTTATCCTCCATCTCTCAGTCTCGTGTGCTAAGAAGGGTGGGAGTTACGTAGATCGATTTTGGATTGTTGAAAAAAGGGACGATTTTGGATTGTTGAAACAAACATGTCACCTAATAAATGTTAATTCAACTGATTAAACACTTCATCCAATCAATAGTTATAATTTATTCCTTCACCACAAGAGGTATTTTTAAACTTAAATATTGGTTGATGCTTAATCATCCGCTTGGATTACATTCGTGAATCATTAATTACCCCTCCATTTCATTATTATAAATCATGATGAAACTTTATGCGTCTGTCAATGATTTAAATTATTTTTAATATTCATAATATTTTTATTGCATGCGCGCTCTCAATCAAACGAACAGAGACGATATGGAATCGCTAAAATCAAAATCTGAACACCTCATCTTTAAATAATCATAAGTTTAGATAGAAATTCCGATCGAAACATGCTATGGAGCCACACAGATAGCTCACAACAAACAAGATCTATAAGATGTACATAAAAAAAAATCTGCTTCAAGTTGGCATTTATTCCACCGCTGGAGGCATGCGGAGGGAGTTGGATATTTATGTATGGTACCAACCACAACAGGCTCACCAGCCTATTTAATTTGAAATCTTCTATTTTCTCTTCTCCCGGCAACTAATTCAATCTCACATACTCATCACTTCCACCACTAATCCATGGCTTCAACTGAAGGCTCGCTGAATAAGATCCGGGTTTTTATGATTCCCTTCTTTGCAACAGGCCACTTGATCCCTACCGTGGATTTGGCTCGTCTCTTGTCAGCAAACCCGAATATTGAGCCCACAATTGTGACCACCCCGGCCAATGCCGACATAATACGGTCTTATCTAGCCTCTGATGTTGACGGCGCCACTGACACCGTAAGAATCATAACATTCCCTTTCCCTTCGGTTGGTCTTCCTCCCGGTGTCGAAAACCTCTCTAACGTTCCCATTGATGAATGCTGGCGTGTCGATCAAGCTGCCCAACTCTCACAACCAGCACACGAGTCACTCCTGCGTACCCACATGCCTGATGCTATCATCGCTGATGTTCATTTCTGGTGGACAACCAAAATTGCAAATGACCTGTCGATCCCTCGCATGACATTTACTCCTATTGGCATATTCTCTCAGATCGTCATGAATAACCTTTTCAAGATCCAACCTAATATTCTCTCTCGCAAGGATGAGGATCCATACCGATGCAACATTACCGTTCCTGATCTTCCTGGCCCACAAATCAGTATACCAGTATCTGAGTTGCCATATTTTCTCCGGGACGCAAATGTTCTATCTGACATAGGCAAAAATATCATTTCCTCTCGACTATATGGGTCTGGCACAGTGGTAAATACATTTGGTGACCTTGAATTGGATTACTGTGAGGAATACATGAAGAAAATTGACCCCAATACCTATTTGATAGGCCCTCTAGGATTAAGTACATCGGAAGACAAAAGTCAGGCTACAAAGCGTGCTGATCAGGGAAACAAAGATTGCCTGGGGTGGCTTAATAAGATGCCAAAACGATCAGTGGTGTTCATCTGTTTTGGAAGCTGGTGCAATTTTTCGGCAGACCAACTGCATGAGTTAGCTATGGGCCTGGAGGAATCAGGGAAAAACTTTCTCTGGGTCGTGAGAGATGACAAGGATTTGTTGGAGAAGTGGATGCCTGAAGGATGGGAAGAGCGGGTGAAGTCGAGAGGACTAGTAATTAAGGGATGGGCCCCACAAGTTACGATTTTGAGACATGAATCTGTAGGGGCCTTCCTCACGCACTGTGGGTGGAACTCGATTCTTGAGGCAGTGTCAGCAGGTGTTCCAATGCTGACATGGCCACTAGTGTTCGAACAATTCATAAATGAGAGATTCGTTATTGAAGTGAAGGGGTATGGTGCAAGGGTGTGGGAAGGGGGGAAACGGAGCACAACAGAGGATGAAAAAGTGGTGGTGCCTCGAGAAGTGATTTCACAAGCAGTGTCCCGTTTCATGGAGCCCGGT
The DNA here is from genome assembly GCA_037127355.1 of Schoenoplectus tabernaemontani. Lineage (NCBI taxonomy): Eukaryota > Viridiplantae > Streptophyta > Magnoliopsida > Poales > Cyperaceae > Schoenoplectus > Schoenoplectus tabernaemontani. The sequence continues at coordinate 27,912,724 of CM073750.1, forward strand.
GGGGTTGGCGAGGTGGCCCGTGCCAAGGCACAGAAAATGGTGAGGATGTCAAACGATGCAACTGCCAGAGATGGGAGCTCGCAGAAGGATCTGTGTCGTTTGATTGGTGATCTCCTGAAGGCCAAGGAAAACTAGTTCGGTATCATGCATGCTGCCTGCTGAGTGCTGCTACTGGTGCGTACATCTTAATTTCCTGTTGTGTTGTTCGAAGTAAACCAGGTGTTCAAATTTGAAACTTTCACTGTCTGCACTGATTTCTATTTTCTAGCATGTTAGTGTGATTCTTCGTTGCTGGCTTGCTGTTATTGATTATTAAAAGTAAAGACGAATATATGACTTTTTGTGAAAACTACCAAATTAATACCAATGATTTAAGACAACCTGAAATTTATCAGCAAAGCAACGTAACCAAACCAATAGTTAAATTATTGTTCAGGCTCATAAATTAAATTTTGACATTTAACAGTTAAATTCAAAATTTGAAAGTTCTCTGCGCTTTTTGCCTACAATTTAGATGTTCTGCATGTTAATTCTCTCGTTATTTCAGATACCTGGCAAAATAATACTGTATTGAATATAGGGCCTTCATATATTATAACTAATTAAACTAAGAAATTGTGGGGAACTCAATAAATTTCATTGAAATTTTTTATCAAATATCTTGTGTGCCGAAATTACAGTACAATGAAATATGCAAAATTTGAAAGAGAAATATAGTAGGTTTTTATTTAGCGAGGAAACTGTAATATCAGAAATCCTCGAGAACCGATCTTGTCATCTCCATTCCGCACGACACATGCGAAGGTTTCATCATCTCTGTCCATGAGGTTCATCAAATGACTTGAATCCATTATCATCTTTATATCCACAAACATGTCTTTTCTATATCCCGTAAAAGATTACCACAATCCCACAAACTTTGTAATCATGATCGTGCATCGGCAGATTCCATAGGACATATAAAAGATTACCTTGAGGGAGGATTCAAAATGCACACCGAGTCATACAACACACTACCGATCGAAATTGTACAACCTCAACCTGACCATTGCTCTCTTCTTCATCTCTTTCTCTTTCTTTTGGTGGGTGGGTGAACCAAGCAGGCTGCTACTTCTTTATCCCTTGCGTGTCCACTTTGGAAGAAGAGACTTGCTCTTTTCTAATTTGATTCTCAAATGAGCTTAAGTTGGTACAAACCCAACAGAACTAAATTTTATATTTTGAAAACACTACATAACTAAATGCTGTGCAATGCTGGACAAATTGTTTATATATACTGAATGACAGTTAACATTTTGACGGTTGTTACTTGTTACTAATGTCAAGCAATCTCGTAATTAGTTTGTAAAGAAAGGATTCTTAATATTAGGCAGTCCTGTATGCTAAGAAAATTGTCATAAAACATTAAAGTAAAATAATTGTATTTCTAAGCTTCAGAATTTGCAAAGAAAAGTTCAAATCAGTGACTATGCATAAACCCGGTTTTTCAAAGTCAAAGACAAAGTTGACTTTAACCTCTCTCAAATTAAGAAAAAAAAATACATTGAATGCTCCGAGAAGATACCAGTGAATCTGATTGTAAACGATAAAAGGGAAATGTAATAAATTATCAAAATAGTAGTTTTTTCATCTCTTAATAACAACCTAGTCCGGAGATGAGGAATCTTAATATTAGCATTGTTTGAATTGTTATAGTAAGACCAAATTTGGTCTTATCATACAAATTTGGAAATTGAATTGCAAATGCAGTACTTTATTCCATAATAAAGTACCGTACGCCGCGTGAGCAGTTCTGCTTCACTGTTCGCCAAATCCGTTGCTCGCTTCCAGACAAGTTCAGCCATTGACCTGGAGCGGTGCGGTGCGGTGCGGTGCACTTCAGAAAGGTGTCTTGTGTTGTTGTTCCTTGTTCTCTTGGTGTTAATTATCTATACAGGCATGCCGATCTTAGCCCTAAATCTGTCAGGCTTGGGAAAGTATATGCTAGTAAGTATTGGTCCAGGTCATTCCCATCCCCGCGCCAAGTGTTGTTGAACTTAATGTCAAAATCACTTTGTTGAATTAATACCTCATCTTTTGACAGAGAAAGCAAAATAAATGATTTAATACATGGCAATGATGCATGGTCTGTATTCTTTTTCAGTTTTAATATCTGAAACTGTATTTTTATCACTTTTATGGAACGTTGCTGTATATTTAGTTTGATTGCGCTTTTTATTCCAGAATAAAATATTGTAGTTCTGAAATCAGGGATCAGTACCTATGTCTTGGGCATTTCATCTCAATTTTTCATTTTCAAAACACAAATCTCTGCACCTTTTCTTCATTATTTCCTAATAAATTGGGGTCTTAGACCTGGTGGGTTAGATTCAATACCAGAGGTGAGGAAGCATTGGTGCAGGTACAGGAGAATTGTGATCCAATACCAGAGTCACCTTTATGCTTGGCCTTGGATCCAATACCAGCATATGAATTAAATTGAAACCTACAACTTGACCCTCCCAGGATGTTTTTTTCTTTTAGGGACGTTGAAGTTGTATATTACCAACATGGTGTTGGAGGTGTCCAATCGTTTTTCTTTTTTTACATATATACCCCTCTTTTTTCTGTCCTTTCAGTCCTTCACCCGACCCAGCTGGTAATGTGGATTTTTAAATGTCTTCATTGGATCCTATTGGATCCTATCATTGCATACAATTTATCAATAGTCCCGGCATTATTTTATTTCTTTTTACTTCTTGATATTACTAGCTAAGAGATATTTCTATATGTGCCCTTGAACTTTCTCCCAGTTACTGAATTTAATGGTTTTAAATTTCAGGTTCATTTACTTTTTTTTTCGAGTTATCAAAAAATATTTGTGCTCTCAAATTTGCTTGCATTCCACTTCAGAATTCTACGTTCATCGCTGAAATATAACTTTGACTAGCCAAGAAAAGCAGAGAACGAATTATAAGGTCTCATACACGCGCTTTAATGCTAGCTTTATTTAACACAATGATATCTTGATTAAAAACTTCAGGGGGTCACAAATTTGGAGGGGAAAAATAACAAATTACATGCATCGATCTCGTATTCTCATTTGATACATGAAAATTGAGCTGCTTATTGTTGAACAAGAAAAATATAATAGATGATTAAACACGCACTACATCTACATGCATGGACCAACTCGATTAATTGATCATTGTTTTTGATCGACAGTAATGCTTGTCGCTCCATAGGTAAAACCAGAATTGCGGAACTTCTCTTTAATTATCTCATCCAATTTGTTGCTCATCTCAGTCGTTAGATGATTTTTCCAATCTCCCACAACAGCTTTTCTGAAGAAGTAATCATTTGTTCCCTTTTTGTTAGCATCATAATCCTTGAGTTTATTGAAGCTACAGAAGTCGACAATTTCTTTCACCACACCATCTTTGACCTCTTCTTCAGAGAATGGACATCCCACAAAGCTTGCAATCCTCGTCACACCATCTATCGGATCCTTCATCATTTCCTCATACTTCAGGAACAAAATTTTATGAGTTCTCTGCAAGCTCTCCATGTAATATTCAAGTACGTGATCCCAAACCGGACCATTTGGTACTCGGCCCTCACAAAATAACTCAAAGACATGATTAAAAGGAAATTGATTCTCAACCCATTCAAACTTTTCTATCATGTGCCAGAGAGAGACCACGACATCTTTCGGCTCTCTGCAGATGTAAACAAGGCGGCATTTCGATGCCTTGATGCTCTCTGGAAGCAGTGAGTACGCCATATGAGTTCCGAGGACTCGAGGAGAAGGAAGGGTTTCAAGATATTGTTCATCGCGCATCACAAAGTGAAACTCAATGCAAGGAACACAATCATGGGGATTGAGTTTGAGCAGAGGATGAGATGAGAAATTATACTTGTTCCTATGCACTATCAGGTGGTGCCGCATTTCATAACACTCGCCACAATTACATCGCTGGGACGAGGCTTAAAAATCTCCTGCGTTGCCAAGATGCCAGGAAGCATCTCTTCTAAGGGCCAAAAGCCTTTGTAATTTCGCTCCGTGAATTGCACCCATTCCTCTTTGGGGAGTGCGAGGATAATATCTTTGTATTTGCTATCCGCTTCTTCAATTTTTGGAAGGTTCTTTATGCGTGGACGAGGCCTTAGTATTTGGCTCCTAATTAGGCACTGTCCTTCTCCATCCACATCCTCAAGAGAATTGGAAGTGAAGTTGGAAATGTTAGTGTTTAGTGAAGTATCTGCCATGGGAGATGAGATGCACAGGGAATCTGGATGAGATGTTGTTTTATCAGATTTATTATAATTTAAATAATGACCACCAAATCGCGTAGATTATATATGTGGACATTGTGTTATTTAGTCCGACTAGCAGCACCTGTCGGTGGCACGCATTTACCACATTAGGTGTGAATTTTGTAATTTGGTGGAATAACTGTTACTGGCATTGTCGGTGCAGATTTTTTTATTTTAGTAAATAAAAAAATGGAAATGATAAGATTATCCTGAAAATTAACTCATATAGTCTGGACCGAGTTTTATGTGTGTGTTATATTAAAAATAAATTACAACAGTTAGTAAATTGATCTAAAATATTATAACAAAAATTAAAATAAAGTTTTATAAAGTCAAATATAAGCATGATTAATATATTGTTCTAAAATAGTATCAAACAAATAGAAATATTACAACAACAATTAAAATCCAATTGTTCTCATAATATAACAACAAAAAACATAAACACACTAGTAATCTAAATCATGCTATGTTGAAACGAGCTCGATTTCGAGTTGGTAGCATGTTGATACGATCCTTTATTTCATCCATAATCATTGGAATAAGTATCTTTTTCTCATCCAATTAAGAAAAAAATATAAATATTGGTCAAAATCGATTTAGTAAAAAAAAAGAGTGAATTATAGAAGGATATGGTGTAGCTAAACTTTCTTGTTGGCATTGAAATTTCGTCAACCCTTCGATAATGTCTATTTTTCAATTAAAATCCAATCAACCAAGTCGTTGAAGTCATTTCTTCCGAAATACTAGGATAATGCTTAGTGAAGAAGGCCCCAACTTGCCAATATTCTATCATAATTCTAAAACTCTTTATCACTCTCTTTTTATTTTTCTTTCTCTATGTTATATTTATAGTTTTATCTTTTATTTTTGTTATTGTTATTTTTATTTTATTTTATCTAAGGCCAAACTAGTATAGACCGAGTAAATTGGATGAGTGTGGTGTCTGACACTTTCCACATTAATAATCAATGCACAAATCCAATTTATCCAAGGGCTAAAATATAAAATATTTATTATATATTTCTTGGTGAAAATCGAGTGGCGACTCCATAAAAAATATAAGACAAAAATCAACAAATCACTGATCGGGTCCCTGAGTCGGTTATAGCGTGTAGTTACAACAACCCTAGAGGGAGAAGATGAATTAAACGCCCTCGTATTATGCTCCAGTCATAACACCCATATGGTAGGTGCTAATAGAGTCCTTCAATATTAAAAATTAGATAAGAGTAAGTAAGAGCTTCAAAAATTGAGAAGAGAATTAATGTTGAGAGCTCTTCTATGTGGATGATCAGTAAAAAAACCCATCCGGGTCTAACTCGATCCGTCAAACCGACCCGCACAGACTCGAGGGTAAAACCCGCCCCGCCAACCCGTGTAAAACCCAACCAAAACCCGTTAAAATCCGGTGAAAATTCAAAAAAACCTGGTATGGTAAAAAAAGAATAATACCTGGCTAAACACGAGTAAAATCCAACCCAAAACCCATGTAAAACCCGAATAACCCGACCCAGAACCCAACATATCCGACCTAGAACCCGACAAACCTATTACCTTTACGTCCCATCCGACTCGACCCGAGAATAAAACCCGAAAAACCCGTTTATCAATTATTACAACCCGGTAAATTGAAAAAAGTTACTTTTTCAGTTTAAATTCAAAAAATCAAAAAAGTAAAAAAAAATTCTGCTATCTAAATTTTCATTATAAAATTACCTATGGTATATGAACCAAAACTTTTAGATTATAGTGTCGGTATGTATTTCTAACTCTTTTCATTTATTTTAATCTATTCATAATATTTTCTCTTTTATATCATTTCTATTGATTAAATTTTTTTTCAATGTACATTACTAACAAAAAAAAGTTAGAACTCCGCCTGTGTTATTTTACATAATCCGTCCCAAGTCCGGGTAAAGGAGGAGATAACTTTATTTTTGTCATTTTATTTGAATTTTTAACAATTTTTTGAATTTTTTTTATATGTTATTTGTATTTTTTGTCAAATTTTTTACTTTTAAAATAAAACGAAAAATAAATATTTCTTATACTATAAGTTTTGAATATTTATTTCAATTATATGATTATTTTATCATTTTATTTCAAGTTATATCATTTTATATCATTTTTAACATTTTATTTCAAGTTATACTTGTACTACACAATACTTCACTACTTCAGGTCCAGGATGTTATTACTTTATAAAGCCCTATATATACAAGCGTGAATGCATGATCAACACATGTATTTTAGCAGGAAAAGCCCGTTGAGTGATCATCCTTTAGTCATTATTAATTTATTATGCTATGAATGTTAATTTTGAAGAATCATTTCATTTTTTTCATCAAAAACCTGGTAGCACTATAGCAGTATTGTGTAGTAAATATTAATTATAGGCCCTAGGAAGGAAACCCAATTTTGTCTTTCTTCCATATACACACCATTGAATTCCACTGGAAGGTTATAATTGCCAAATAAATATAACTTCTTGCAATCCCCACCTCATCAGAAGAAATGATACTGTATTTCAAACTATAATACTAAAAACAGAAAATTATGAATGAGTTTCTATTATTTAAAATAAAAATTTTAATTGATCAAAATTGATATAAAAACGTACAACAGATCATCAATTTAGATAATTTTAAGAAAAATTGAGATGCAGAAGTTGGGAATAGGAAACATGAATTCATGTTCCAACAGACATAGCTTGCCTTTTAGTTAGGCGGTTATATCAGATTGGTGAAACATTAGTTAGAGTCTTAGAGAGAGATGTTTTGGCGTTTGCAAGACAAAATCCAGCAGCAGCAGCCATCACACCAATTTGCAAAGCCATGTGATATCGCGTTATGTGTGTCGCCAAATTATACACCACACCATCATCTTTATTCTTTAATTAGCTTGCTAGCTATAATATACACCCATATGTTAGTGTCGGTTGGGCTTTGTCAAGACAAGGATATATATATATATATATGGTTCCTTGAATTTGTTTTTCCTTTTTTATTTTTTATTTTTATGGTTTTTGTATTTTTAAGGTGCAGTCACACCACGTGCCCGTCCTCATCCGTTGCAAACAATATTATTATTTTATAAGAGATTCAGCTATGGATCTAAATAATTTTATATGAGTATTGAATGATTATTATTTTTATATAGCTAAAGGAATGAGGTTAATGAGTGAAAAGTTATTGTTAATTAATAAATTAACGGTGTGATTTATAGTAAACTATTCTTTATTTTAGTATTGTTTTTGAATCATCTTTTAAAGATCCAAATTAATAATAAAAATTTTGGAAATAATAAAATTTAGTACTTCATAATATTTCAATACGCAGATTGTGATGAACAACTTAGATTGGTCATTGGGACAACAATTTTTCAGGATATAGTTTCCAAACTAAAAATCTTTTTTACTTTGCAACTCACTGTAGCCTGATCATAGATCATTATGAAAATTGTCACATTTTGATCTAAAATACACATAGATCAAAATATATTTTATTATGTCTGAAATTTTGATTTATGATGTTCAACAGATTTTCTATATAAAAATATTACTTTGTGTTTTTATATAAAATTTTTATTTTTAGAGTTTTTTAGATATTTATTTTGTATTTTTGAAATGAAATACAAAAATTTAATATTTTATTATTATTTTAGAGCTGACTTAAAAAAAACTAAAAATAACAAAATTTAGTATTCAAATATTTTAATATGTAGGTTATGTTAAGTAATATGTATTAGCCTTCGGAGCTACCTTTTCAAGATATGTGCTCCAAAGTAAAATATGCTATAATGAGCTTAAACTGTGGAGGCATTTTATAAGCTGAATAAAAAAAATATCAAATTATTTATAAATTTTGATTTATTTATGTTGCTGAATTAGTTTTTTTCTGTGGGATAAATAGTTTTTCTTTTGTCATTTTTGTTTGGTGTTAGTTATAGTTGCCTTTCCAAATCAAGCCGCTGTTGCATACAGGCTGTTGTTACTTGAGGTGATCCAAAGATTGAACCAGTATTGACTGGTGTTGGGTTTTGAAAGAGGCACTTGCTGTTGCTCTTACAGGGACGGCATCTCTCCTTCTCATACTTCACTGTATAGCTTTTCTGCTTCGCAACCATCCGATCCACCTTTAACGATTTTGATGGGTTATCATTAACACCGTGCTCCACAAAAAAGAAGGAAGAAGGAAGGAATGGAAGGGAAAAATAATGAATATGAGAAAGAAAGTAAAATCTCACACCTCAAATTAAGAGGTAAAATTTTGATCGAATTTATATAGAGGAGTTTCCTTCCTCTCCCTCTCTCCCCCTCTCTATTCCTCAAATTCTGTTATTAAGATGTCAAAAAAGATTTAATGAAATTAGAGGACAGGGAGCATACAATAAAAATGGGCCCAGCGCAGTGAGACTATCACTGTAGCCTCTTCCATCAATTTTTTTCACTTAGTCCCGATTCAAACAACAATCTTTGCAACCACATCCCCTCGCTTACACCAAGAGCCATCGCACGATACTCGGCTTTCACGATTGATCTCGCCACTACATTCTCGTTTCTTGCTTCTTCATGAAACCAAGTTTCCGCCAACAAATGCGCGATGACCCGAGGTTGACTTCCTGTCATCTTGACAGTAATGCCCAATCTGCATCCGTATACACTTCTATTCTCATATGATTGTTCTTTTCGATGAGCAACCCCTTCCAGGGACTCTTGAGATAACGAAGGATACGATCCACGGCCTCCGATGCGCAACTCTTGGATCATGCATGTATCGACTTACTACACTCACAAAGATAACTAATGTCCGGTCGAGTGTGTGAAAGATAAATGAGTCTCCCCACAAGCCTTTGATATCGTTCTCGATCTACTTGATCGCTTGTACCCCCTTTTAAACCGTGATTTGGGTCAATTGGTGTATTGGCCGGTCGACATCCAAGCATTCCGATCTCATGTAGCAGCTCTAAAATATACTTTTGTTGAGAAAGAAATATCTCATTTGGTGCACGCGGCAACCTCAATACCCAAGAAATAACGCAAAGGGCCAAGGTCTTTCATCTCAAATTCGGTGGCGAGGCTACCCTTAATTCTCTTCATTTCTACGGTATCATTACCAGTGAGCACAATGTCATCGACATACACTATAAGAACACAAAGTTTTTCTCTTTTCCTTCGAATAAACATGGTGTGATCGGCATTGCTTTGGAGGTAACCCTCTTTGATCATTGCCTTTGAGAACCTGTCAAACCAAGCTCGAGGTGATTGTTTTAAACCGTACAAGGAGCGTTTCAACCGGCAAACTTTGCCCGCCACTTGTTTATTATCAAATCCATGAGGTAGTTCCATGTACACTTCCTCTTTTAAGTCCCCATGGAGGAATGCATTCTTCACATCTAATTGGTGTATATTCCAACCGAAATTCACCGCACATGAGATGAGTACGTACGTGCGTATTCATTTTAGCCACCTAGGAGAAAATATTTCCTCATAATCTATGCCATATATTTGTGTATATCCTTTGCAACCAATCTCGCCTTGAGCTTTATCTACCTTTCCTTCGGGATTGTGTTTTACCGTGAACACCCATTTACATCAAACTCGTTTTCTTCCCAACCGTTTTGAAATGATTTCCCAAGTACCATTTTTTGCGAGCGCCCTTACTCATTTCTTCGAACATGGGCTCTCCACATCGGGTCCTGCATGGCTATTTTCCAATCACAAGGAACAATAGTAGAGTGTAGAGAGGTAGTGAAGGCTTTGAAAGTTGGTGATAATTTATCAAGAGAAACAAAATCGGAAATTGGGTGTGAGGTTGAGGGTGTAGTACTCCTCTTTAGAGTGCACGAATTTTGATAATAATATTTTTATTTATATATGATACCACCAAACACACTCCTGGCTTAATGGTTTAGGATTTTGTATGAATTTATATTATATTGTTATCGAGATTGTCAAAACAAATAGTTTTCAAGGAACCCACCCTATTTTTATAGTATGAAAAGACCAAAATATCGTTATTATGCCATATTCATACAAGAATTTTTGGTCTTTCCACATTTTAATATGCAGTATTAGAGGATAAATTATAAGATGCCGGTGTGGAGACATGTCCCTACAAATAATAAAAATGCATATTCATTTCCACTGTTATTCATTTTAGAAAACAAAAAAAATATTGTTAAAAAATAGCACACAAAAAGAGTATACATATCAGAATCAATGAAAACCCTAATTAAAAAAAAGATGAAATAATGCCAAAAAAGCTCTGATGAAACAATGCCAAAATATTGTTAATAAGTACATAATTTCCCACATCATGCACTTGCTTGAGGAAGAAAGAGGTGGGTCCTACCTCAGTTATGAATAATCATTTTTTATTGATCAAAGTTAAAAGTACAAAACTTTTAATCTGACCAAATAATTCAATCTATACTTGGTCTGTGCCGTGTTCAAAATTTCCGGAAGCAAGTGTGTGATGTGGGTACGCCCAAAATTTCAAGACAACAAAAAAAGAAAAGAAAAAAGAATACATTATGTACTTATTACCGAGACTGAGCATCCCTCCAAAAAATACGCGGCAACCCAAATCAATTCTTGTATATGTAGCACATAATATTATATGAAACAATTAACCGATTGCAAATTAACTTCAAAGCTTCTACCAAGTACCAAGTACCAAGTACCATGTACCATGTACCATGTACCGCCGATTTGATTAATTCGGATGGAATTGGCTTAATTAATGAAATTAAGATGTCAAAAAAGATTTAATGAAATTAGAGGACAGGGAGCATACAATAACAAATGGGCCCAGCGCAGTGAGACTGTCACTGTAGCCTCTTCCATCAACATGTCATATAAAATTTCAAACATTTTAATATGTTACATCATCACTTTTATTCACCATTGATTTTGTTTAAATCTTTTCATCTTCTTAAATTTAAGAGTTCATATAAAATGGTTTTTCTCCCTCATTTAAAATAATATATGTAATATAATTAAGGTGAAACTTAATTCTTAAAGTGATCTAACTTTTTTTATATGATCATTTATAAATTATTATGTGTTTATTTATATTATTCATTATTATAATTATCATTATTACTTAGCATTTAAAAATATTATGTTCAAATTTCTTTGATGTGAAATTTTATTAAATATATTTAAAATATTTATATTATTAATTATTTATTTTTGGATTATATTTTTGAAGCGAAACCCGAGTTGCAGCCTTAGTATAATTTATGATGATGCCATACTTTTGAAATTCAATACATACAGAAAATTCATTAGTGAGGGATTTAGTTAAATAGCTCATGCTATTTCATACTAAACCGGTCTAGAAAAATTATTATTTCATGTTAAATATAAACAGAAAAAAATAACTCACGCTATTTCATACTAAACCGGTCTAGAGAGTAAAATTTCATTAATTATAGGAGTGAATGGCACTTGACGAGTTGTTGTACAAAGAATTACAGACCTTGTGCCTCAAAGAACAAATGCGGGTCCGTACGCAAAACCAAAGGAGGCGTTACTTTTATGAACCCGGTCTATTAGCAAGATCTGCACCAGTTGGGAATAAATAAACAATTAATATATAGTCCAATAATTTTCTCTACATAATTTAAAAGACAAATTCGTCCTTTCCCGACTTTCATATTTGTGTTCATGAAACTTGAACTTTTGATTTTTGGAAATATATATCTTAATATATCACCAGCTGAACTACTACAAGATCGACTACTTTGTCCTTTTTTCATAATCATCCATCCATCCATATTTTGGCATAACATAATACTCGAACACAAAAAAAATCTAATACTTGTCATACACCATTGACTAATTAGAGGGAAGAGATCTATTGACAGTGGTTTATCTTGATAATTTTGAAAATAGATTTTCAAATAAATATATTTTTTTTTATAAATATGTTCTTCTACTTATAGATTGATTTAAATTTTATGTAATTTCATTATCATTTGTTAGTCCATCAAAAACATTAAAATATTATATACTTTATAATGGTTCCAGTTTAATAATCTTTAATGGACTATCAAACGATAATAAAATTATATGATATTTGAATCACCAATAATCTATAATTAGAAAAAAAACATTTTTTTAAGATTTTTTCGATATTTATTTGAAGATTCACTGTCAAGATAATCATTGTTAAGTGATCCCTTCCCCTAATTAAATATGGACATTTTGATGTGCATAATTAATATCGTGCATGTATATGTGTCGCTTCTTTAACTTTACTCAATGTATGCATTCAATAGTCTTTCTTTTACTGAAGAAACAAATCAGTTCTTCTTTTAACCAGGGTGAACAATATTTACAATTTACATGTAAAACCTGAAAAAAATTATTATTTAAAAAAACAATAATATGTATAATTTAATACAATTAATTATGTAAAACTCTTATAAAAATAGAAAAGTTATATCATTTAAGAAAATTATATAACACATTAGAGACAAACATAACAAACAAACTTTTCAAGAGAGAGGAAACGTGAGATTGCAATATTAGGAAATATTGAATTAAACTGAACAACAGGGAGTCTAGATTTTCTTTTTTTATCTTTTTTTTTTTTTAAACAGGAGACCAACAAGCATGGCCTTTACCTTCAGTCAGGACATGGTGTGTCTAAGACCAACGGTTTGAGATCGGTGCCTAATAACTGTCACGTTGGGCAATATTAATTGCCCATTCTTGCATCAATTAATGACAGGAAAAAAAAAACAGAGAGACCCCGCCCTATATGTGAATCATATTTTTCAAACTTATGCAATTTACATTTCTTTATAAAATATATATGATCCCTATTATATACGTTACTTATCTCACTATCTTACTATTTACGCCTTCTCCATACATATAATTAGAGTTGAAATTATAATTCGAACAATGATTACAAGTTGTAAATTTTAAAATTTAACATGTTTTCCTGGTTATCTCGCCATATATGTAGTTATATAAAACAAAGTTAACTGGAACAATTGAATCTTACTTCATGAACACTAATAAAAAAAAATTAAACTTTTGATATTGAATGAATAAAACGCCAAGCCCTAGTGATCATTCTTCCCATAAATGGAGCCACCAACTACAAATCTATACTCTTCTTATCCCTACTTCCCAGTGAAAACGGTTAGTGTTACAAATACACAGCCATAAGAGACAAAGACATCTCTATCTGTCTCATGCAAGACAAATCCAAGGACACAAAAATGGCCATATAATGGTGTTGGCTATTGGTACATCAAGAATTAGAAATTAAATTATAATTTATCTACACTAAAAGGAGGGAGCATTGCCCATGAAAGATGCAGGGATTCAAGCAATGCTGTCCAGCTAACATGTTGAGTCTGCTGCTCTACTTCCTGAAGTCTAATTGCCTGCAACTGAATCTGCAGTCTGCAGAGAGTTAGTTGTGGATCGGAGGCTTTCTCTGTGCCGGCGAGTAGTCCATCCCAGCTATATCTAACACATCCGGTCTCGTGTTATCTCTCTTCATCGGACTTGCTTCGTCTTTCTTAATCTTGTCCTGCATATAGTAAATAGTAATCAGATTAGAAAACTAAAAATGCAGTTGAAGTTTGGAATCGACGTAACATATACAATCAATTGCATAAATGTGACTGAGTACTGACCTTGGTGGAGACAATGGGAGTGTCCATGAGGAGCTTTCTAACTTTTCCTGCATTTATAGTGATTATTTTGTAATGGTTAGTCTCAGAGATGGTTAGAGAAATGGATTGATCAGAGAGCTAGTAAGAGAGAGACAGAGAGGCTTTAATTCAGTAATGTATATATGTACCTAAACAATGGGTTTGTCCTTGAGTCAAACATAAGGCTTCTTTCCCAACAACATCCTCTAATCCCATTCTCTGATTAAGAAAATGCAAAGCAGCATGTTAGCCATTATTCCAACATTCGAATTATTTTGCACAAAATAAAAAAATAATAATTGACTTCATTATGTAATTCTCTAGTTAAGCTTGATCAAGTTCATGACTCACATTGAATATGCTACCACTTGCAACATTGATCTTCTTCTCAGATGTAGAACCTGGCAAATTTTCAAAATATATCTTTGAATTAGTTAACATGGAAAGAAGAAACGAACAAACAGTAACTAGTGGTCAGTGGTCTGAGAGAAGTAAATGCTTACCGTATGTTTGCGTAGCGAGAAGATTAAATATGAAAATAAGAGAAATAATGATCACTGAAATTTTACGCCTCATCTGCGCTTAATATAAAATTGCACTTTCAGCAGAAGTTTGATGGATCAGTTGGAGAGAGATAACTGATTGATTGTATATATTCTTGAGTACTAGGTTGAGAAATATGTGGGGCTTTCCCCTTATATATCAGAGAAAAGGAGGAGAAAGACGATGCTATAGATAGGAATATAGGATAGATGGCTTCAAAATAGAATAATACCTAAAGCTTCTGACCCATCGATTTATTTATATACTCGATTTTGGACCGAGCTTCTGTGGCCCATTATTGTCACATGTCAAAGTCTCCAAAAGTAATATCCCCGTTGGAATAACTAATTTTAATTAATGAAGAGAAGAGAAAAAAAACTATGATCCAAATTCCTAAAATTTCAGATTCTAAGAGTTTTTAAAGTATTTATTTTTAATTTGTGAAGTTAATCCATTTTCTTATATAAACATCAATTATTTTATTGTTATTTCGTAATTATCTTTAAAAATCCGAAATAAATAAACAAGAAACTCAAAAAAAAAAAGAAATTTTGTGTCCTATAAGATTTTGGTGGATAAAAATTATTGAGCAATGTAAATTAAAATTTAAAAATAATTATTTTGAGGTAGCAGATAAATTGTCTTCTATATAATTTTCATTAAATCAAATAAAAAAATTGATACAGATTGAGTAAAAGAGAGACAGTAGAGGCTGACCATATCTGGATCTTGATGGATTTATTGACATAGATCTTAAGCTCTACATCAGTATCTGTGAACACAAAAAAGAAAGAGGGGCCTGCATTCTATTGCGTCTCTCAGTTCGTTATCGTCTGATTTTGTTGGATAGAATTTTGTGATACACCCAGTGCATTATCGGATATAACGATACCAAAATTGATATCAAAATTGACATCATACATTTATTTCATGTTCTTCCTTGATTTTTGAGCAATAAATTTGATAACAACACAGATAAAATATATAACATAATAAAATCTTAAAATCATTTTTATTTTTTAAATTTTCTTTTATTTTATATTTATCCATTTACACTTTAATATATCATATTTACCCATCTACTCTTTAATATATCTAATATACTACTCTTTAAATTCTCCATATATATCCATAAATTTAAATATATCATATAAAAATATATTTATACCCAATAATTAATAAGAATATTTATATACTATTTGACTCTTTAAGTCTTTCTATATTTATTCATACAATTAAATTTATTTAAATCTAATTTGATATACAAAATTCAATTTTATCAACTGATCTGAAATTAGATCAAACAGGTCACATCAGATTACATAAAAAAATAATTAAATAATATCTATCCAAATTGATTTAAATAAAATTTATTTTATAAATGAATATAAAAAATTAAAATATATACACTATTATAAATAATCACTGGTATATATAAAAATATTTTAATAATTATATATTTTAATAATGAATAAAAATATAAATTTAATGATATATTCAATAGTTAATGGATAAATATGAAAAAAATTAAAATATTTAAGGATACATTAGATATAGTGAAGAGTATATGATTAGATATGAAAGATCTAAAAAGTTGATGTATGATATATTAAAGAGTAAAGAGTTGAGTAAATATAAAACAGAAGAAAAATTAAAAGATAAATTTGATGTTAATCATAAAATTTTACACAATACTCCCTCTCTATCTCTTCCCTCGTCTCCAGTTATTAGTGATATTTAAACAAATTTACATTTTCCTTTTAACCCCCACAAGACCCTCAATTTACAGCATCCGCACTGAAATCTGGCTCGGACGGCTTTTGCAACCTCACGATAGTACTAACACTAGTACCAGCACTGCCACCTCTGTTCCTAAAATTATGCACCCCTCTCAATGCATTAGCTGCAAACCGGGAGGCATAAATGGTGGCCCCCAGGCTTGGCCGGGTGCCACGGGCCTCTCTCCTACGAATACCAGCCATTTTTCGCCTCCAGTACCGTCTCCAAGCTGCCTGAATAAAGCAAGCAGCCCAAGTGCGCCAGTGCTGGGAGTGATACCGGAAAGTATGCTGTACCTGGCACAGATGCAAGCATTACAGAATTAGAAAAGGGAATTTTGCAGTTTCTGGGAAAACTTGATCTATATGAAGCGGAACAGAACAGCAAAGCAAGTTGCATCTTGAAGTTTACAAAATAAAGGACAAACTTCCAACAACTTTCTAGTTATTCTTGTTTTACCAACATTCCAAACATAGTATGCACAACAAATCTTGAATCTTGGCTCTTGACTAATGCATTAAAGCTAACTATTTTGTCATTCTTAATTCGATGTAACTTGCTATCGGGCAAATGTATTAAAAATGGAAAAAAGGATGATACAAACTTTTTTAGTAATCAAGTTCAACTGCAATTCCAACACTTGTATTACTTTTTATTTATATATTTAACTTTTATCTATGTTCGAATGGAAAGTTCCATGTTTGACAAGTTTATTTTGATTGTGTTTCAATCTGACTTATTAACAACTCAATAAGTAGCATATGAAGAATGCAAAATATGACATATGAGGATGAATATAGCAGATATAATGCCTTTATGTTTAACCCTTTCGATTAACAGTAGGCTAAGTAAGATAGCATACCTGCCGAGAATGCAAACGCCTGAACTGACTCGCCACAAATTTCAAGTCATCTGCTCCCAGGGCGAATGCTTCGACTTCATTCAATGACCTAACCTCTCTTGTCGAGGAAGGAAAGTTCAAGCTCGATTTTGGGTCAAGGGCCCAGGTCAAGAGCTCTTCACCACAAAAATCGCCTTCCTTCAACAAACTGCGGTTGAAGAAACCAGTACGACCACCATCAGTAGTGATGCTCTCAAGAGAACCACGAAGTATAAAGAGCATCTCATCTACTGGCTCACCTTCCTTGAGAATGTATGTGGATTCAGTGTATAGGCTGGGTTTGAGCCGTTCACATACAGCGTCCAACAAGCGGTCATCCATGTCAGCAAAAAGTGGCACCTGGTAGGGCAAATATATACAATTTTTCTTTGTAACAGAGAATTTTATTTCAGAGGCAGTTAATACTTGAGAATATAAAAGTTGGAATGAGACGTGCTTCAAACATTGTTCCTTGTAATAACTACCTAAAGTCCATGGCCTGAATGGACAAAAACACTTGATAAGCATAAAACAACATAAAGGCCAGAACAGCACTAGTAGCATACATAAATTTCAGGTATTGAACAAAGCACTGTATTGGAAAGATCTGATATCGAAGGCCAGCATGTGTTTAATTTCAATGCTAATCATAGACATATTTGTATTTATTACCAAAAGAAGAGAAAAAGAAGAAAAGACATCACGAGAACTACTCGAGAAAAAAAAATTAAAAAACCAAGGATCAGCTTACCCTCTTTACAAGGTTTAAGGTGAGGTGCCGCTTAATGTCCCTGCGAAGATCTTTTGGTAATGTCTGTACCAATCCTTCCTCATCAACACCCCGAGTCTCCAACCACCTATATAAACATATTTTAAAAGATTTATTAGTGCAGTATTTCAATCTTGAAAGGCAAATTTATTATCAAATGAACACAATTCCCTTTGCCTTATACCCAGATTATAATTTCATATTACCCAGATTTCAATTTCATATCATTTGTTCATCAAGTACGTACAGTGCCAGTCATCTCATTCCAGTACTAATCCCAGTGACAGAGTAGTTGTGCTAAAACCAAGACAGACTAAAGCTTCAATACTTTCACTCGCAATTGATATTAAGAGCTAAAACTTAATACTTCAAACTACCCAACAAGAAATTCAACATAGACATCACAAGAAGAAAGAGGAAGAACAGAGAAACCTATAATGCTCAAAGCGTCTAACACGTTCTCTAAGGGGTGGCGGCAAGAGACGATGGTGCATCCACTGCTCTGCATCATGCTTTTTAACTCTCATCTCCTCCAGCCGTATAGACAACGATTGAAGATATGTCTGTTAAACAAAAATCAAATAAAAATTAGAGATGTGTTTTATGTTCACCAATTATCACATATGTAGAATTCCTCAATTGGAGTGAACAGAAGTTCAAATTCAAAAATCAAATAAAAATTAGAGATGTGTTTTATGTTCATCAATTATCACATGTACAGAATTGCTCAATTGGAGAGAACAGAAGTTCAAATGCAATTCTAGAAACATTATATTGTTGTTTTTGTTTATGTGTTTCTCTGTCTGTGTATGTCTTTGCGTGCATGCATGAGAGAGAAAGAGAAAGTGAGAGAGAGAGAGAGAGAGTTATATACCTGCATGTTGCCAATGAGCAAAGCAAAGAGTAGAAGGCCCAGCACACATATAATGATAGAAAAAATGACTTCTCCAGTGTATGTACTTGTCAGAAGGCCTTGACCAAGTGTACTGTTACATGGTACAATAGTCCTAGTAATTCTCTTATGAATCAATGCTAGCATGCATGCACTCATGGGTCCTAAATGTATGTCTTCCTATGAGCGCATGTCTGGGTGTATGCAAGACTGAATGTATCTACAAGTAAGCATTATCATGTATGCATCTGTGTTGAATTTTTTATTATCAAAGTCTGTGTTGCATTGATACACCTCTACAGACTTCACACCTGTATCCAATACGTACTGAATACAGATTCACATGCAATTCACGTGCACTGCATATTAGATACCCCATGTGATGCACCGCACATCTAACATTATAATTTATAATAATTAAATTGTAGTCGGATACTCAGATACAACATTTGTCCGGATACATCTAGATACAGACACATCCACGTGTATCTCCTTGGAGGGGACCAAGTTGACCAGTCCCTTGGAGACCATAAATGGCAGAAATATGAGGCAAGTGAGGCCAAGGATTCATAGAAGGTCTAGCACACAGGAAATAACAGTGTTGCTATTGTGGGACTAATGAAGCAGCTGTTCTGAAACCAAATTTTACCATCTTTTTTCTTTGTTTTTTGTTTTATGTTCTTTTGTATTTGGTCATATAACTGCTGGCAGACCCCTTTGCAAGTTGCTCCCTCAATTCCACACCTCTAAGATGCAAAAAAAATTCATTCAATGAACTCAAATTCTTATGGATTCTTATCTTTCTAGATTTAACAAATATAAAATTTTAATAATATATATATATATATATAGGAAAAAGTATTTTTTTTATTTATAAAGAGCCACACTAGTATACATAATTTTTAAAACTTAACATATCGCCGTGCCTGAATTGCATGCAATACAGTACCTGAGATTTTGAAATCCATGAGATGCAAAATCTGAGATTAGGGGATATACCTGAGATTTTGAAATCCCCACCAGAAGCAAAAGCTGGCTTTAGTAAGAAAATTATGAGACGAGATGATTCCTTTGTCAATTGCATTCTTATAGATTCCATAGTTAAAATTGGTACTGCTGCACTGAGTCTGCAACTCAGTCATGTTTCTCCAACCAGGGAGGTTCTCGCTGCCGCAGTACAAGTACCTAGTGATACAACCTGTTGTTTTATGGCATAGTTTATGCCAACAGTCATCTTGCCTCATTAGTGACAGTATGTACCAGAATGTTCCCACGTTCTGATAAATTAAATAATAAAAATATTACAGCAGTGAGACATAAAAGTAGGATATTAGAATTCATTACACCAATTCAATACAATGACCAAGAATCCTTTTTTTCCATTTTGACAAATAACACCCACTGTCTATATTATTTCAAAATAAACAAAATATGAAACTTATCCCAACCAAAACACCGACTATCTAAGAGCTTTAGCACCGAAAAGTTGATACATTGGATCTAGTTTGCAATATTTATTCATGTGAAGGTAAACTACAGTAATAAAAATAATTTGAAACGAAATTAAAAAACAGGGCATACGTGGCCTGCTAGCATAAACCAGAGAAGATAGTAGGCAGCACCAGCCCATGCAGTCTCAATAAAGACACCAACTGTGCTTTTAAGGTCAGTTATCAAAGGGTATAATCGGAATAATCTGGGGAAAAAAGGAACCACCACCATTAAGAAGAGTGCTCTTTTTGTTGCAAGTACTTTTGGACCAATTGAGCTGTGCTGGTATCGCCAAATCATTATCTGTAATAAGAAAACAGAGACACACCATAACTGTCAGATTTTCACCAAAGTATCATTGAAAGGTCAAGAAAGGTCTATGTTTTAGCTGATTACATTGCTACAGCGGTGAACAGGACTTACTGGTAAAATCATCATCAATGAGGGGAACCAGTAATACCATCTCCTAATACTAGAAGCATGATTCAAATTAAAGAATCTTCCAGAGCGAAATAGAGACAGAGTTTTAAATTTTAACCTGAGGGATGGGAAGCACGGCAAAGAGATCCATCAGAAAATAAGTCTTCAGATACCTCTTGGCAACAAGGGTCGGGTCAGTAATCAGTTCACCTGCTCCAACCCGAGCAGATGTGCTATATGCCGTTCTGAACTTGAGAACAATTTTCGGCAAGTACAATAAATCAATTATAGTTCTCACTACAGTGGATGCCACTGCTAGTCTCTGATCTATTCCAATGCAGTTAGAATTGAAGTCGGTGACCGGAAGGTAAAGCACTAATGGGTCCACTGCAACTGCAACTATACACAACATGACAAAAAACCGATTGACGCGCAGCAAGAGCTTGTCAGACGGGTCGAGCATGTTGGGGGTTCTCTTGGGGGTCTTTGTGTAATTCCCGGATCTTGAGGTGATGAAAGGAAGAGAAAGACTGAATGACCTTAACAGGTAAGCAGAGTTCAGCAGAGACCTAAATGGATCAAGAAATCGCCATCTGGAGGGCCCAAAACGTTGGTCAGATGCCACAGAAGATCGAGGGCTGGATTCCTCAAGCCTGTAACAAACAAAAGGAGTTGCTTACTTGTTTCAGTATCTGTTACCTTCCATTAACGTGACATATCAGATACAGTGGTAGATACTGCTTGTTTAAGTACCGAGAAAATGACCTCCCAATTTCTTTTTCTTCATAATTTGGGGGGAAACTGAAATTGGAAGCTGAAAAGAACCTAGATTAGGCAGTGAAGAGTTAGGGACAGACAATTGAACTGAGGTAGAACAGGTATGAAGTGGTAAGATCTGGTACAAGAGAGGAAACAAAAATGAAACCCTAGTGTCTGTAAGTAGTAGTAGTAGTAGTAGTAGAAGAAGAAGAAGGACCTGGCGAATCTCTCTCTCTCGCCATGGATAGATGTTACCCGGTAGCCAGCGCAATCAAACATATTCCTAATGCTAATCTAGTGGTCTCCTGTTTGTGAGACTGGTTCGTGGGATTCGACTTTCACGGAAAGTGGAGGGGACTGGAGGGGAGGGGAGGGGAGGGGAGGGCAGGAGAAGCCGGCACGCTAAATATGTTAATCATGTCGTGTCATACCTGATATATCAAAAAAATACGCCGTATCTTAACTGTGCTAAGCAAAATCAAAATTTTGCAAATTTTGCAAATTTTGCAAATTTTAATAAAATATCAAAAATGAAAACATTTAAAAAAATTAATATAGTGTGTCGTGCAAAATTCCAAGAAAAAATTAATTCAGAAAAACAATTGTAAAAAAAGCCTCCTTTGTTCCTACATACACAATTGTGGCTATCCATGTCTACTCGTGCTTGTCTGTGCCTAACTGTGTTTCTGTTTTATGTCATGCCTTGTTACATATTATTTCATGACGTGTTGAGTCCCCTTATTGTTTCTTCAACGCTGGAAATCGAACACGGAATGGATAAGAATATGACATGAAACAAGTGTAACAAACATATTTAGGCACGTTGTGTCATATTGTACCACCGTCATGCGTTGTCATGTCATGGTATGTAGGGACGAGATAAAATTTTCATTAATAGGGGACAAGTATATTTTATTTATTTATTAATTAATTAATTATTAATTATGAGTTTGACTATGGTGTTATGTGTTAGCACGGATAATCCTTGTACTATAAATTGTTTCTTCGTCTTCAAAATTTAAATGATCGATCCGACCGATCAACATGTTTTTCATATGAAAATCTAATCCAGGACCAAATTTTATATTATTTTTATTTATTTTTTACTATTTTAAAATAGCTAGAACATCATTCTTTTTTAATGACTCATAATAATTAAATCAAGTGATTTTTTAACTATCTTAAAAAATAATAAAAATCCTAAAAATATATATAATTTTGTTTATAACTAAATTTTCATATAAAAATTATTTTGACCACTTAGATCAACCATTTAATTTTATAGTGATATTTAACTATATTTCCTTTATTTTTATCTTACAAAGATGAAGACAATGCTCGAAATATTGAACACGGTTTTGTCAAAAAGTCTTAACAGTTCTGACTGGAGCATTGATTAGGCTCCATGCATGTATTAAATATGGCCATTCTCAAGCCCAAAAATCAAATAAAAGTTGAATATCTAATTGCGAAATCAAATACAGCACAGCAACATAAATAGAAATAAGCAAACAATGAAATTAAAAGAAGAGAGAACGGAGAATTAAGGGTGCAACACAAACTGATCGATAGTTAGCATCTTTTGTAAGCTACATAATTATTTTAGTATTTAAATTATATTTTAGAGACATTGTATCATCTCTTTAAATAAAAAAAAAGAGAAAAATAAAGAAAAATTAATGGTGAAATAATAAATGATGTGGCATAACTAAAAGGTTTAAAAAATTAATCCTCTTTTTTTAATTTTGTATTTTAGTAGCGACAAATTAAGAAGATTTTCCTTTAGAGAAAATGGAACACATTTTTGAGAATTTTATAAAGAACTAAAAAAGCAGTCAAGTGCATGACTTGGCAGCTGGAGAAAGCATGATTCAGATTCATGTACTACTCTGAATATGAAGAATGAGGGGACTGGAGAGAATTGTTAGCGCAACCATCCAAAAAATACAATTAATTAAAATATTAGTTTTAAATTAATGTTAGATCCACATCCACTACTTTGGTTCTTTTTGTTTTCTTATTCATACTGGAACTTTTAAATCGGCATAGAGGAAAAAATAATGTTGTCCTGAACGCAATCTAAGTCAAATTTTGCTGCTCATTTTAAACAAACAGAATTTTTTTGAACTATTATATTTCATCTAATTAAAACTGAAATAATTACAGTAATAAATTTCCAATGAAATCTGGAGTGATAACTTTTTAACATCTTTGTTACAGCGATTACTAAAAAGTTATAATATTTTTTTTTTAAAAACCCCAACTTGGTACTTATATGTTGTTACGTCACCAAGTCAATAATCAAAGTGGAAATTAATGGCCGTATTTATACAATTATTTTAGTAGCTTTCAATTGAATGTTCTACTCGATCAGATAGCTACTTCCCAATATATAAACTCAGCCCAAATATAACTCTAAAATGCGCATTCGGCCTATTAATTCAGAATATACACTTAGAATGTTCAATCAGATATTTTATGTAAAATATAATTGTTGATAGTTAGTAGTATAAAATTGTCAAACCACGAAATTTAATTAAGCAATAATGATAATTAAAATGAATTAAAATAAATTAATGAATAAATTAATTTAACAATCAAGGGAATACATATAATTAATTAAATAAATAGATAATTGAAATAAATAGAGCTTAGATATATATATATATATATATATATATATATATATATGAATATATAATAATAAAGTAATAATTAAATTACTGTTGGTCGATGACTTACGTAGATAAGATGATGCATAGTCAATTTTTCGAGTAAATTATAAGAATTCAATTAAAAATCAAATAAAGATAAAAATTCGAATTTTGAAATGAGTAATGAATCAATCAAAAATTTAGAACATAAATAAAGTTAAATGAGATTAGATATCGAATAATAGAACCAAAGATCAAATTAAAAAGTTATAAAAATATATATTTCGTAATATCAAATTCAATAACTAACACAAATCATTTTGACCTAATTCAAATTAAAGAAATAACATTTATAACGAAATCTAAAATATGAAAGTCAAACTCATATCTTAAAACAGAATAACAAAATAAAATAGAATAAAATAAAATACAACAATACTAAAAATAATTTAATGTATTGAAATTGATGAAATAATTAACAACACTAATAATGAACATAACGATGATAATAACAGTAAAACATTATTTATTTAGAGGAAGGACTTAGGATTTATGGAATCTAAATTAACGGTTTAACTTAAAGATTACAAATCGATTTATTTCGATAAACTCTGATAAACGAACCACCATTAAGATAAGTAAATTATTAAATAAAAATTAAGATTTTGATAGACACGCAAAGGACCACACGAGTCCGATCACAACAAATCCGAACTGAGCCCAAAGTCAATATTTTCTCTCTCCCTTTCTTTTCTTTCTCTTCTTTCTTTTCCTTCTTTTCCTTCTTTTTTCCCTCTCTCTCCTTCTCTCTCTCCCACGTGCCCCACTTTCTCCTTTTTCTTCCCTTTCCTTTTTCCCCACTGGGACGGATCCGCTCCTCTCTCATTTCCCTTTCTCTCCTATTTCCGTAGCACTCTCCCTCCCCACTGATCAACAAAGCCTCCAATTGATCTCCTCCTCTTTCTCTCGCCCAGCCGACTCCCTAAGTGTCACACCCCAAAATAAATGAATCGGGTTAGGGGTGCTTAATCCGCCACGTACGCACGACGAGACGTGCGTACGAAAGGCTAAATGAATAAAATAAGGCAATCACGAGAATAAACAAAATAATAATAATAAGAATACATGACCATACGATCCCGAATGAACAAAGAGAATACAACGCCCACATAGGCGGGGGCTAGCTCCATCGGAATGGGCGACAATCTCTCAAATAAAAACCCAAAAGAAGAAAATAAGACTCAAAAACCCGATGGATCCTAACCGACTACCCACTCACATGCCAATGCAAATAAGCATCCCCGTCATCGCGCAGACCGTCCCTAGCACTCGCACTAGCCAAAAATCCCGAACCCGAAAATACCCGGATCCCACAACCACCGTGGAAACGTGAGTAATTTTATAAATTACTCGGTGCGGATTTAGATCCAGCCTTAAGATTTAATCTTCTTTCCTAGACTGGACCCAAAAACCGGTACTGATGTTTGAAATGCAATATAATATTGATGAATAAATATAATAATTGTTATTATGCACATTTAACCTACATGTCATGATATGATATGGTAAAGAAACCCGAAATAGAAAATTCTGTGGAAATAATAATATAATATAAAGTATACGATACGAGAGTCAAACACCCATAATAATTACCCAGTTTGTAAATTTACCAGATTCATCCCGAGCGGGCACAACCAGGGCCCAACTTACTAACTCGGGCCTTGCCTAAGCGGGCACAACCAGGGCCCAACTTACTAACTTAGGACTTTATGTTTGTGCAGCGACAACGCCGCACAAACGACAATTCGGGCTCCCGGGGCGATAACGCCCTAGGAGAGTGAACGGCTATAAGCACGTACTCTGGTCTGCTGAATCTGGTAATTCACCTTCCAAAATATAAACAAATGGATATAATATGTCTTCAGTTGCCATATCGTAAAAAGGAGATAACTACCCGTGAATTAACAAATCGGAAACAAATGGGAGCCTACACTGTACCAACCAAGGGTCAGAGGACCGCATCCCGTAAAAGTATCAAAACGAAATATAACAAAGGGGAGCCTACACTGTACCCACTAAGGCCGGTGGACCGCATCCCGACTTTCTCTCGTACCACTACGGGCCAAAGGAGAAAGCCCTTCGGACAATATTAGGATCCTAAATACGCCTGATAAATATAATAATATAGTATCACGAAATAGATTCCGAGTTCGGATATGGCCGCCCACACTAAATACTTTGAAGTACACGGTATCCTAAATCGCTCAAATTTGGATTAAAAATTTAATCATATAAAGAATAATAATAAGATATATAATAAAGATCAAAAGAAAACACTCCGACACGGTAAACCCGCCAAATGACGGGATCGGTGGATAACCCGACAAAGGCGAGGATGCGCGGTGCATATACGACCGGGGTCCCACGGCCTATGGGTCACCGTACGTAACCACAACGGTCAGTTTATACAAGCAACTCCGACGAGAATTACCCGGTCCGCCTCTCGGCACTCCCATGCATTTAATGCATGATTAACTATCTTGACTTAATTAATAATTAGTGATAGTAATAATATTTTCCTAATAATTATAATCTACAACTTAAATTATTTAATTCTATCGATCTATCTCTCGGGACTATTTCCGAGATCCTACTCCTATCCTATCTACGTGCGGTATGACATGATATGACATGTAAATGCGGGTATGTCTCAAATATCTTTGGTCAATTTACTGGATGCAAATGACAGTCGATTTAGTCTCTACAAATTTTTGGCAAAAAACACCGCAATTCGATTTATTTTAAAAACATTTTTATTTTCGGTTTGGGTTCCTATTTCGAAGAAAGAAGATTAAATCCCGAGGAAACCGTACACAGGAGTCTTGGCGAGGATCGCGAAGTCGCTCTACTCCGGAGGTAGAACACCGGCCTCGGGGTCGGTGTCCGCGTACGTCTGGTCAGGAGTGACCTCGTACTCCGCGAGGGGATCCGAGTCGACTATATCACCTATTTAATTTAAATTAGATATTTATTAGTTTTAACTTGATTTACTAATTAATAATTGGATTAGATTGATAACTTAATTAAACGTTTGTTCGGGTTGGTATCGTCCTTTCTAAATAAACTCGGCAGCATTTCTACTGCATATATGCGGTATCGGAAATTTTAGTTGCTCGCATATCGATCCGTTAATTAGTGTTTATCGTTCTTGATCGTTTTTATACGTTCATCCTTTATGTTATATTTCGAGGTTATGGATTTAATTATTAAATCAATTAATTTAAAATAGAGAAATTGATTAATATATAATATATAATATATTTAATATTATATTCTAATATTCTCTTATTTATCTATTTTTAATTTAGAGAGATTGCTTAACATATATTTATATTATATATTTATTAATATTATTTCGTTATTAAATAGAGAAATTGATTATTATTATATATATACTATACATATATTATTTGTTTTATTATTCTTTTATTTATTTTTAAAAATAGAGAAATTGATTAATATATATTCTAATATATATTAATTGCATTCTAATTATTATTGTTACTATGTTTTTAAATTAGGTAGTTTACTTTATTATATATAAGTACTATTATTAGTTTTTATAAGTTAGAGAAAATACTTTTAAAAATAAAAGTAAAATAAAAAGAAATAAAATAAAATAAACGAAAACTAATATAAAATAAAAGTAAAGAAAAAAAAAGTTATTATATTATTAATGTGTTGGTGTTTTAATGTTCGGGATCATACGCTGACTACCAAATCATTGGTGCCAATGCACCGATATCCCGAATCGGGGGCAGTCAGGGAATATAATCATTTCCCGATTATTTAAGTTTACGTGATTAGTCCATGGATACCGCCGAACCTTTCGGGGCGGCCTCCAATTAATTAACACATTTTTAAGTCAACCCCCTTTTAATTATCTTGAGACTTTTTAATTTCTTGAGCCTAATTTATCATTTTAAATCCTATTCTATATTTTAAGTTACTTAGATTTATTTGTCGGCCCAATGGTTTAAATGTTAAATCCTGATTTTTTTATCGAAATGGGCCAAGTTTTCATTCCATCTCCTATATAGGCTAGAACCCAAAAGACTTCTAATTAATTCCATCCACTATACAGGCCAGAGCCCAAGGGCTCGAAAATGATTTAAGAATATATTCAAAATCCACTTATCAGAATTAGGGACAATCACAGGGCTTATTAGGCTATTTATTATTCATCATATCATTAAGGCTAGGCAACAGAGGGGAAATCCCAAGTATAGTAAAGTACAGCCAGCAACATAATATGTCGGCATTAGAATCCAACAAGCAACCCGATTTTAGCACAACTCAGACAGTTCAGTAGCTCAGAGTTAGAGGAAAAAAAAATATCAAGGGACATCACAGGCTGTTCATGGGGGCAATCTAGGAAACAATTCAGGCTTTAGAGCAATTACCAGTATAAACAGATAATAGGTAAATCGCAAGGCAACAATCAGAGTTAATTGATCAGCAAATCTGGCATAGCCAATTTCAAAGGCACAAGATCAAATCAGGGACATAATAAGTCAGGAGCTAGTACAACAAAGAAGACAAACCAAGAACTATCATTGAGTTGTGACGAAAGATCAAGAAAGAGAAACGCGTACCAAGCACCACATCGATCACGAAATCAAAGATCAGGCAAAATTAACAACTGAACCACTACTAGAACAGATCCAACACAGACAAAGCACTGAGGCCTCATCCAGCACAGAGGCAGCCCCAACATCAGGGGGCATCAATATCAGCAACTAGATCAACACACAAATAACCCAACCCGCAACAGTACAGGTGACAGTCACAAAGTGAAACATAACAGGTCAAGCCACCACCATAAAAAGAAATTTCCCAGAGACAACAAACAACAAAGTTCTGGTGTTTACCAGTAAATGTGCAAAGGCAAAGCAAGAACCAGTGAGGGTCGGGCTCGCATCACTGGTACCAACTGGTACCAGTGTACCAAGACCCAATATAAGGGCCAAAGGAAATATCGACACAACAAAGAGGCGGCAGGACGGTGCCAGCACAACCGCAAACCACACAAAATAGCCATAACACAAGATATGCACAACCCAACAAGCAAACAACACACAACCACAAAGAATAACCAGGCTAGGGTTTACCAGCAAAGAAACCAAGCAGGCAGCAGAGGGCAAATAGGCACAAGACAGCAAGGACAAGAGTCAGCTTATTCCAGGGCGGATTCCGGCCACCACCTCCTCTCTCCCCTTTGAAAATCTCTTTTACTTAACCCTTTTTGTTTCTCAAAGATAGTTTACAACTAGAAATGAGTTCTCAGCACATGAGTTTGGCGAAAAGGGGAGAGGGGGCGCACGCACGGAATTTATAGAAAGGGTTAGGGCGTATGGTCTCGTGTGGTCGCTGGGAGTGGGTGGAGGAAAGGACAGCGGCCCAGCGGAGTCGACAAGGGGATGGACTTACGGGACAAGGGAGAACCCTCGTCAGATAGGGTTGGTGAGCGAAGGGGTGAGAGACAGAAATGAGCGAAGGGGTGAGAGACAGAGAGTCGGTAGACTCGAGGGGAAAGAAGCGAAAGAGAGAGTCGTCGGGTGAGAGGAAAAGACGGGGCGCTGTCGCCCCAATAAATGCGACCCAGCGAGAGAGAGAGAGAGAAAGATTTAATTGAGATGGGTTCGGTTTTGGGGAAGAGGACCCAGAGAGAAAAGACACAATAAATGAGGAGAGAGAAAATGTGTGCTAAGGATTTTCTGTGGCACACCAGCTTGGCGATTGGTGTGGTATGGCCTTGGTGTGGTGGGTCATTCTATGAGGGGGGAATTGAAGTCTCAAGATACGATAATTTTTTTTTTTTTTGATTAAAATCCGTATTATTGTTGTCACTTGGTTAATATCATCACCTTATTTCAATTTATTCGCTTCTAGTTTAATTGATCCATTATTTATTTATAAATATATATATCTATATATTTCTTTATTGGTCGGTTCATGTTGTTTGTTTAATTGAATTCAGTGTCCGTACTTACTAAATTTCACAGTCGTTGGTAAGATTTATTATAAAATTTATTTATCCATTCGTCAACTAATATATATAGTATATTTACCGATATACATAATTATATTCTCTTAATTGTCGATCAATAAAAATATCTCGTTAATTTTCATTAGTTAAATTTTGATCATTATCTAAATTAATTATTATTAATGCCTAATTAAAATTTACTAGTTTGACATTTCTCCCCTTAAAAGAAGTTTCGTCCTCGAAACCAAAACTCACGCCGTGAATGTTTCTGGGTGGCTCTCCCGCATCTCGCTCTCAAGCTCCCAAGTGGCCTCCCGGGCGAATGATGCTCCCACCGCACGAGGACTCGAGGAATAGATCGTCTCCGAAGCCGGGTCACCCGCGTGTCCAAGATACGCAATGGCCGCTCTCTCGTAGGATAGTCCGCCCACACGAAGAGGCTCGACCTCCAAAACGTGAGAAGGATCGGATACGTAACGTCTCAACCGTGACACGTGGAAGACGTTGTGCACTCCAACGAGCGAAGCGGGGTAGGGCGAGTCGATATGCCGAAGGTCCAACTCGCCGAGGATCGAATGGTCCAATGTATCGTGGTGCGAGCTTCCCTCGACTCCGAACCTCATAACGCCCTCGCGGGCGAGACTCTCAACAACGCGTGCTCGCCCACGGCCACCGGAAATCGCGTCTCTCGGGGTCCGCGTAGCGTCTCTCGTCTGGCCCCGGGTCGCGCGTAGACGCTCGTGGATCAACTTGACGCGGCATGACTCTCGTCGATCATCTCGATGTCGTAGGCTCGTACGTGCTACGGTCCCCAAAGATAACGGTGTACGTACGCAGTCGTCCGTAGAGTGCCTCGAAAGGGGACATGCCGATCGAAGCGTGATAGCCGCCGTTATACGCGAACTCGACAAACCGAGGTGCAGCCCCAATCTCCACTCATCGTGAGCGCGCAAGCGCGTAGCATATCCTCGAGAGTCCGGATCGTACGCTCGACCGTCCGTCGGTCTCATGGATGGAAAGCGGCAGCTAAACCGAGCGTCGTCCCGAGGGCCTCCCGGAATCTCCCCAAAATCGAGACGTAAAGCGGGGTCACGATCGGAGATGATCCGCGTCTGCACTCTACATGGTGGCGCATCGCTGTGCTAGGTACAATCTCCCCATGTCCTCACCGATGTCCCTAATCGAAAGGGAATGAAGTGCGCGACCTGTAAGCGTGTCGACAATGACCCATACCGCGTTGTGCCCCGCCGCGTCCCGGCGGGGCCCCGTCACAAAATCCATCGTGATGATATCAAACTTGCGCCGTGACTTCTGCAGGGTCGTATCGCCCAAATGGCCTCCTCCTACTGGCCGCCTTAACCTTCGACATACGAGACACCTAGCCACGCATCGGGCTATCTCCCGCATCTTCTTCCACCGTAAGTGTCTCTTAAGGGTCCGATACATCTTGGTCTCGCCGGGGCGGATAGCGTACCCCGAGTCGCGGGCCTCTCGTCAAGATCCTACTCGAGATCCGGGTCCTTAGGTACGCACAAAGCGATCGTCAAACGTAAGCGCTCCATCGTCGCCGATGTGGAAACGCGGTGCGCGCCCCGGGGTACACTAGCGATGTACTTCGCCAACGAGGATCGAGGGTCGTGCAAGTCGTATCTCGTCCCGTAGCGCGGGCCGTATGCTCAACGGCGCCGCCGTGGCAATGTCGATCGAGGCGAGGGGGATGCGCGTCCGCAATAGTCATGACGAGATCCGCCGTCGCATGTCCTCAATCAACCGGTGTCGCTCGGGATCGTAGTCGCAAGGTTCGCGCTACTCTTGCGACTCAAGGCATCGCCCACTACATCGTCTTGCCGGGTGATACAGATCTCCACTCGTAATCCTTCATCAACTCCACCATCGCCTCGTCTCAAATCGAGCTCCTTCGCGTAAAGACATACTTCGAGGCTCTTATGATCGGCGAAGATCTTGCACTTCGCTCCATGTAGGGTACGACGCCGCATCTTCAATGCGAAGATCACTACGCCAACTCCAAATCATGAGCCTGATAGTTCCTCTCATGGGTCTTAAGTCGTCGAGACGCGTAGGCAATGACGTGCCCCTCCCGCATCAAGACACACCCAAGTCCAAGCCGGATGCATCGCAGATAGACCGAATACTCCGTGCTCGGCACCGCATGGCTAGAATGGGCGCAGAGACGAGACGTCTCTCGAGCTCCTCGAGCTCGTCGTCGCTCGAGTCCACTCAAATTTGACTCCCTTCGCAACAACCGGGTCAATGGTGCGGCGAGTACGGAGAATCCCTCACGAATCGCCGTAGTACCCAAATGAGTCCTAAGAAACTACGCACCCGCCCGAGTCGTAGGGGGTCTCCACTCGTGATCGCCGAAATCTTCTCGCGGTCCACCGCAAGTCCATCCCTAGATATAATGTGTCCAAGGAATCCGACCCGCCGAGCCAAAACTCGCACTTCGAGAGCTTGGCATATAGCTTATGCTCTCTCAACCGCCGCAGAGTCGGGCCTCGATGGCGCGCGTGCTCGTCCCGACTACGCGAATAGACGAGTATATCGTCAATAAAGACTACTACGAATCGGTCTAGATAGTCCGAGAACACCCTATGCATAAGGCTCATGAAATACGCGGGGGCGTTCGTCAAACCAAATGACATAACTAAAAACTCGTAGTGACCGTATCGCGTACGGAAAGCGCTTTCGGACGTCACCGCCCTAATGATCACCGATGGTATCCGCATCGTAGATCGATCTTGGAAAATACCCGTGAACCCCGTAGCCGATCAAACAGTCATCGATACGAGGTATCGATACCGTCGGGGCACCGCGACCTTGTCGAGCTCCCTATAGTCTATGCACGTACGTAGGCGCCGTCCTTCTTGCGGACGAACAAGACCGAGCACCCCAAGGGGAGGTACTCGGCGTATAAATCCCTTCTCCAATAACTCCTCCAACCGAATCTTCAACTCCCGTAGCTCGCGGGGGCCATCCGCACGGGCGCGTGCGACGGCGTCGTGCCCGGCCGAAGCTCGATGCGTAACTCTACGTCACGTGGCGGCGCAGTAAGCCGGTAGCTCGTCCGAAAGACGTCGGATACTCTCTCGCAACGGAACGGCCGATATATCCACCTCCTCAAGGCGTCCGTAATCGCAATGTACGACGCCAGTAATACTCGCATCCCGCCGACATGAGATGCTTTGCGTCGGGGGCGATATAATCCACTCTCGTACCGGCTTCTTCCCTCGAAATAAAAAGGCTCGACGTCTCGTCACCGAACCTCACACCGCGTCGCTCACAAGCCGACTACGCGCGCGATGTCGCGTCAACCAATCGAGTCCTAGAAGTACGTCGAAGTCTCGCATGTCGAGGACTCGTAAGGTCTACTACTAGGTCCCTACCCGCAATCCTAACCAAACGTCCGCGACATACCCGGTCGACGATAACGGTCCTCCCGAGTGGCGTCTGTACCTCCATGGCTCGCGTCCTAATCTCGGTAGGCCACTCGCGTGACGCGATAAATAGTGATGAAACGAATGAATGACTAGCCCCCGTATCTATAAGTACAAAAGCAGTGGTCGTCGAGATGTACACCATACCCGCAATGAGCTCGCATCGACGGATCCTCATAGCACGGCCGCTCCACATCCACCTCTCGCGCGGTCTCGTCGCAAGAACAACAAAGCATGAACCCGAGCAATGTGGCGAGCCGTCTCGTCTCGTCCTCCGCCTCGAGGCGGGTAGATGATCCACGTCCTCCCCGCCGGTCGAGGAGGCCCCGATGTGGCTCCCGGGCCTGGCCGGAACCTCCGAATGGGCGCCGGGTGCCCAAAGTGTCCCGCCGCCGGCACGAATGGCATAGTCCGGGCGAGGTCTCGACGGAGCATGCGCGGGGTCTCGCGAGTACCGCCGGGACCTCCGAGGGTACGGGCCGATATCTCTCGTGGGTGCAACGGGGTCCGCGGGCGGTACGGTGCAGGGGGTCGTGGCGAGGGAGCGAGGCGGAGGCTCCCTCGAAACGGGGCCGGATGTTGCGGCCGCGCCCGCGCTCCAATAGGCTCTCCCGGTACTCGCCTTATCCATCGAAACTCCACCGAAGTACTGTAAATGTCGAGGACACTAGCCGCAGCCGCCGAAGTCCTCGAATAAATCGGCTCTGCCGCGCCGGATCCGCGACTAGCTCTGGTGCGTAACGAGAGAGTCGAATGAATAACTCTCCATACCGACGAGCCGTCCGAGAACCCCGTGTCGCCGTCTCGAACCTCAGACGGAGCACGTATAACCGGTGCTCTCCCATGAAGCGAGCCCTAAATATGCTCTGAGAAACGCTCCCACGACATGGCTCGAACTCCACCCTCAAACCGAGGCTCCCGGGAGGTCCACCAAAGCCGGCGAGCGTCGCGATCCAATAGGCGGTCGCGCTAGCTCGGCCATGTAGCCTCGGAGTACGCGAGAGTCGAAAAGTGACCCGCACCGCCGCAAGCCACTCCTCGCCAGCTGTCGTACCGCCGCTACCATCATACCGGGGTGTATGATGGCGCTCAAACTCCCGTAACGCAGACAAACGGATCCCGTGCCGTCCGTCCCGCGCCGCCGCCGAGAGGTAAACCGCGCCACCCCGTAGAAGAAAGCCCGCATAAGCCGGGCCGGCCGCACCCGGGGTGAATAAGATAGGCGGGCGGGGCCGCAGGCCGCGGCGATCCACAGTGACGGGGTACGGGAGCCGCTCTACGCGTATGGGTCCCGGGAGAAGCGACCGGGGAGACAATGGAGACGGAGTACCACGCTCATCGAGGGGGGCGGACGGCGCGCGTGAACCGCGTATCGCGGGCCACATGACCCTCACTGTAAGCGGCGTGAGGGCCGTGGATCCGCGGGGTAGCTCTAGCCGCCCCGAGCACGGTGCGAGGCTCCGAGGATCGCGACCTCCCGAGGACGAGCGCACCATGGCCGACCGAATGAAACACGTAACTGGGAAAAAGAAAAGAATAAATCCCGTAAGTATCACTTAGGGTTCGCTAAATTTCTCTACAAATTTTATATTCTACACCTACTCATGACATGTTACTCACTTTGGGCGCTGGATCCGCAGATCGACGCCGAAGTCACGATCGTATAGTCGTGCGACGCCCCCCTTTTTCCTCGACCTACTCTCACAACCTAAGTCAAGTCCTCATTATTATTCTCGTTTATCTATTCATATTTCTCGGATTTCGTGAATGTTACCCTAGCATGGCTTATATTGAATCGAGTTATAAAAGTCCATGCTCGATACCACCGAAGGATGTCACACCCCAAAATAAATGAATCGGTTAGGGGTGCTTATCTCGCCACGTACGCACGACGAGACGTGCGTACGAAAGGCTAAATGAATAAAATAAGGCAATCACGCGTAATAAACAAAATAATAATAATAAGAATACATGACCATACAAATTGTAATGAACAAAGAGAATACAACGCCCACATAAAGCGGGGCTAGCTCCATCCTGAATGGGCAAAGAATCTCTCAAATAAAAACCCAAAAGAAGAAAATAAGACTCAAAACCCGATGGATCCTAATCGACTACCCACCACATGCCAATGCAAATAAGCATCCCCGTCATCGCGCAGACGTCCCTAGCACTCGCACTAGCCAAAAATCCCGAACCCGAAAATACCCGGATCCCACAACCACCGTGGAAACGTGAGTAATTTTATAAATTACTCAAGACGGATTTAGATCCAAATTTTAAGATTTGATCTTCTTTCCTAGACTCGGACCCAAAAACCGATATCGATGTCCGAAATGCAATATAATATCGATGAATAAATATAATAATTGTTATTATGCACATTTAACCTACATGTTATGATATGATATGGTAAAGAAACCCGAAATAGAAAATTCTGTGGAAATAATAATATAATATAAAGTATACGATACGAGAGTCAAACACCCATAATAATTACCCAAATTTGTAAATTTACTGTATTCATCCCGAAATGCGGCACAACCAGGGCCCAACTTACTAACTCTGCCTTGCCTAAGCGGCACAACCAGGGCCCAACTTACTAACTTAGACTTTATGTTTGTGCAAAATGACAACGCCGCACAAACGACACTTCGGCTCCCGGGCGATATCGCCCTAGAGAGAGCGACGGCGCTATAGCACGTACTGTCTCATTAACTGTAATTCACCTTACAAAATATAAACAAATGGATATAATATGTCTTCGCTGCCATATCGTAAAAAGGAGATAACTACCCGTGAATTAACAAATCGAAACAAATGGGAGCCTACACCGTACCAACCAAGGGTCGAGGACCGCATCCCGTAAAAGTATCAAAACGAAATATAACAAAGGGGAGCCTACACCGTACCCACTAAGGCCAAATGACCGCATCCCGACTTTCTCTCGTACCAACTACGGCCAAAGGAGAAAGCCCTTCTGACAATATTAGGATCCTAAATACGCCGATAAATATAATAATATAGTATCACGATATAGATTCCGCCTCTGATATGGCCGCCCACACTAAATACCGAAGTACACTCGTATCCTAAATCACTCAAATTTGGATTGAAAAT
Source organism: Schoenoplectus tabernaemontani (assembly GCA_037127355.1). Taxonomy (NCBI): domain Eukaryota; kingdom Viridiplantae; phylum Streptophyta; class Magnoliopsida; order Poales; family Cyperaceae; genus Schoenoplectus; species Schoenoplectus tabernaemontani. Next base: position 27,949,515 of record CM073750.1, read on the forward strand.
TTAATCATATAAAGAATAATAATAAGATATATAATAAAGATCAAAAGAAAACACTCCGACACAAATTAACCCGCCAAATGACGGATCGGTGGATAACCCGACAAAGTAGGATGCGCAAGCAGCATATACAGCACCGGCTGGTCCCACGGCCTACGGGTCACCGTACGTAACCACAACGGTCCGTTATGCAAGGCAACTCCGACCGAGAATTACCCGTCCGCCTCTCAAGACTCCCATGCATTTAATGCATGATTAACTATCTCGACTTAATTAATAATTAGTGATAGTAATAATATTTTCCTAATAATTATAATCTACAACTTAAATTATTTAAATCTATCTCGTCCTATCTCGGACTATTTCCCGAGATCCTACTCCTATCCCGTCTACGTGCGTATGACATGATATGACATGTAAATGCGGTATGTCTCAAATATGCCGGTCAATTTACCGATGCAAATGACAGTCGATTTAGTCTCTAGTTAATTTGGACAAAAAATACACCGCAATTCGTATTTATTTTAAAAACATTTTATTTTCTGTTTGGGTTCCTAATTCTCAAGAAAGAAGATGAATCCCAGAAACCGTACTCGGGAGTGCCGGCGAGGATCGCGAAGTCGCTCTACTCCGAGGTAGAACACCGCCTCGGGTCCTGTCCGCGTACGTCCGGTCGAGTGACCTCGTACTCCGCGAGGGGATCCGAGTCGACTATATCACCTATTTAATTTAAATTAGATATTTATTAGTTTTAACTTGATTTACTAATTAATAATTGGATTAGATTGATAACTTAATTAAACGTTTGTTCTAAGTTGGTATCGTCCTTTCTAAATAAACTCTAAAAGATTTCTACCGCATATATGCGGATCGGAAATTTTAGTTGCTCGCATATCGATCCGTTAATTAGTGTTTATCGTTCTTGATCGTTTTTATACGTTCATCCTTTATGTTATATTTCGAGGTTATGGATTTAATTATTAAATCAATTAATTTAAAATAGAGAAATTGATTAATATATAATATATAATATATTTAATATTATATTCTAATATTCTCTTATTTATCTATTTTTAATTTAGAGAGATTGCTTAACATATATTTATATTATATATTTATTAATATTATTTCGTTATTAAATAGAGAAATTGATTATTATTATATATATACTATACATATATTATTTGTTTTATTATTCTTTTATTTATTTTTAAAAATAGAGAAATTGATTAATATATATTCTAATATATATTAATTGCATTCTAATTATTATTGTTACTATGTTTTTAAATTAGGTAGTTTACTTTATTATATATAAGTACTATTATTAGTTTTTATAAGTTAGAGAAAATAGTTTTAAAAATAAAAGTAAAATAAAAAGAAATAAAATAAAATAAACGAAAACTAATATAAAATAAAAGTAAAGAAAGAAGAAAAAAAAAAAAAAAAGTTATTATATTATTAATGTGTTGGTGTTTTAATGTTCGGGATCATACGCTGACTACCAAATCATTGGTGCCAATGCACCGATATCCCGAATCGGGGGCAGTCAGGGAATATAATCATTTCCCGATTATTTAAGTTTACGTGATTAGTCCATGGATACCGCCGAACCTTTCTGGCGCCTCCAATTAATTAACACATTTTTAAGTCAACCCCTTTTAATTATCTGAGACTTTTTAATTTCGAGCCTAATTTATCATTTTAAATCCTATTCTATATTTTAAGTTACTTAGATTTATTTGTCTACCAATGGTTTAAATGTTAAATCCCGATTTTTTTATCGAAATGGGCCAAGTTTTCATTCCATCTCCTATATAGGCTAGAACCCAAAAGACTTCTAATTAATTCCATCCACTATACAGCCGCAGCCCAAGGGCTCGAAAATGATTTAAGAATATATTCAAAATCCACTTATCGAATTAGGGACAATCACAGGGCTTATTAGGCTATTTATTATTCATCATATCATTAAGGCTAGGCAACAGTAGGGAAATCCCAAGTATAGTAAAGTACAAACAAGAACATAATATGTCAATTAGAATCCAACAAGCAACCCGATTTTAGCACAACTCGATAGCCAAGAGCTCGAGTTAGAGGAAAAAAATATCAAGGGACATCACAGTCGTCATGGGGGCAATCTAGGAAACAATTCAAAGCTTTAGAGCAATTACCAAGATAAACAGATAATAGTAAATCGCAAGGCAACAATCGTAGTTAATTGATCAAAGAAATCTGCATAGCCAATTTCAAAGGCACAAGATCAAATCGTG